>JAJALE010000871.1:226687-1492624 GCA_022627125.1 Fusarium chuoi | reverse complement strand
CCCCCCCCCCGGGGGGGGAATGAGAGTGTCCTTAAGAGCTCATTCCCATGCCTCTGTAACACGAGGTTTGATGTACATCTTGTAAGTGCTCTGTCATATCATAGACGCATCACTCTTGCGGTAAGAAGCCTGCCGCCATGCCTTTTTGCCCATTCCATAATGCAAACGGGCTGCAGCTTCGGCATACTAAGGGCAACTCGCTAGCCATACATATAAGTTCACTGATCTATTCGTTGCTCGAACAGGGAGCAAGCGAGGCAAGAGTCAGACTTATCAATTCTAAGTGCTGCCATTCCCAGCCTTTCTGGTAGGCGTTGAAGAAGCCCCGAGCATCGATCATGGATGAGATATAAAGCCGTGAAAATCCGGAACTTCCACTGCGGTAACTCCAGGATCTGCCATGAGACGAATATGATTGAGGGGGTATGGGTGACCAGCGCCATAGGCAAATTCTACATTAAAGTCCTCGAAAATAAGTAAGTCCTTGAGCTATTGGTAAATTGCCTAGTACCGAAAGGAGATAAAAGTTCTATTATACGTGATGAGTAAAGATAATACAGCTCCAATGAATTGTGAACTTGCCTTCGCCGTAAGTTTCGTAGCGTTATGTCCTTGGCCAACACTGCAAACAATCTTCCCAGATATCCCCAGTTCTCAGGCTCTTCAGGACTGGATTTGCTACGCAACTTCGGCGGCCCTCGTGACATAATCGATTTCTGAGTTTTCTCTTCTACAGAAGTGAAGCTGCGAATACTGGTACTGTGAGTCGCTATGAGACTAAACAGTGAACTCAAAGGTCAAAGGATACTCCTCGTTGAAGCCACCCAATGTGGGGAGGGCTTTGAAATGGAGTTTATGACAACTGTGTGGTCTAGTCTTGATTTCATGGCGCTCGTCGTCCAAGTCAAGCTGCTATCCATAAGCTGGAAGCTCAATGTGTTGCCAAACATACTGGATTAGTTCTCTGTAAGGTCAACGCATGAGGAGCCCGAACTTTTGGAAGGACTTTGAGTTCAACGCAACTCTCTTCCCACTCGTTTCGTATATCGGGAATCATCAGTCATTTATATGCCATAGGAAGACCTTGCTATAGCAAGAGGTTCGCCGAGCTTTGTAGCTTGTTCTAACAATAAGAGCTCATCTTTGCACAAAGGAATGCGGTATTTGGCAAGATCAAGGATCTGGAGCCGGATCTCCAGCGGCAAAGTCCTCCAGCAAGATGAAGTCATACTGGGCGATGCTGATGATAAGTCCGATCACCTTCCTTCCCCCCTTTTCCCCCGACTTACCTTAGCTATAAAGTCTAAGCAGAGACATATGAAAGGAAGAAAGCGCTAGGGAGACCTAGTTCTGTCTTGACTGATAATCTTGTAATGCTATCGTGAGATGATCCCCGTTCCTGGTCATCCCCAACCTCATGGCCAAGATCATCACGTTCCCGTAGGCGTGGATACACGCACAATCCACATACCCAAGTGCCCGAGTCGCCAATAATATAAGTCACGATGATTTGGGGAATACAATTGGCATAGAATGGTTGATTAGAGTCGTCAGTTTGTATGTAAGTCTATTTCTCGTTTCCACCAGCCATCGACATGACAACCACGATAGCAATAAGCCACCAATACCTATTCAAACGTTAGTATTTGACTCTCTCATTTCGTTTCAACAATACTCACTTTTGTAAAAGAGACTTGGGCTCCTCCTCAGCTGTCTTTCTGCCATTTGGTGACAGCACAACCGGCTTGTTCAACTCAGGCTGAGCCCCCTTCTTCTCGGCGATAACAACAGCCTTGGGTCCAAAATCTCTTGTCTGGCCAGCATCGACTCTCACACCCTTAAGCGCCACACTGCGCACATCGCCGCTCTCATCTACAGAGAGTAATATCGTAGGCGCGTAACCGCGGTCAAAGTTCTCAGTTGAGGCAGCAGTTGTACCAGCGATCCAGCGCGAAGACTTGGGGTCGTAGATGCCAACGCGGACGAGGGATGCAGACTCGGGCAGCTCAGGGGCCTCGTAGGAGACGATCTCAGTGGATATGAGTGAGGCGGCGTCGTAGGCGACTTCAGCTAGGATTTGAGGTGTCGAGGGTGAGGATAGGATAGGTTGGATGTAAACTTGAGCTGTGCGCTGCTCAGCTGCCACGAGCGCAGCGGCGCAGATGGTTGATAGGAAGGTTATGATCCTCATTGCAAGTAGTGGGCAATGATTCGCCTTTGACTGGTGATGTAGTTGATGGATGGTGAGTATGGCAGCTCTGGAGCTTGGAAACGACACATGGGTACCTCCCAGTAGTCTAGTAGCTTCAGTATGAGGCGGTAGATTGTCGGCTAATTTACCTCAACGAACAATGGGCATGCACAGTTTAAGATCATCTATGTAAGGTAAAACAGGCAAAGTTCTATCTCTTTGATCAGGAAGTTTTTAATCATGAAATGCAATGCAGTAAATGCTCACAGTTGAGTCTAGACGCTCTCGTACAAAAAGTTTGACATAATACAACCCTTGCATTCCATCCCATCCGTGTACCGTTTCAATATAATCGGAATAAAACCGCCCTTATCCCCAACGCCTGTAAATGCAGTGCTATGCAGAATCAACTCTTTTCCTCTCGTCATGGTTCCGTTAATGAAATTAGTGAAAAAGCTCCTGGCTGCACAGCCAGCTCGGTTGAGTAGTCCTAGAAATTGGAGGGATTGTTGGCCTCGATACCAAACAAAGAACCAATTGGTGTCAAGGCTAACTGTCCGAAGGCTCATTCTCTCCGTCTTCGGGGTCATCATCCTCATCTTCGTCTTCGTCGTCTGAACCATCCGATTCTAAAACATAGCCAGGGGTTCGTTCCACTAGACCCTTGTAATATGCCACGAGGACTTCAGGGTTTGGAACAATTTTCCAATCGACTCGGTAGAGAAATTCCAACTCTAGTAATTTGAGTTCTGCTACTCGAACGCCACCGACCCTAGCATAAGTGGTATTGTTCCAGAAAGAGTCTGATAACCCTTTAGCAGCGACTGTAGCTGCAGTGATTAAAAATCGATGCACAGTCAACGTATTGATGGTGAATTCTTGGTACATGGCGCATAGGCGATCAATGTAGTAAACCATGGCCAGGAGAAGCGGCGGTGTTAGGGTCGCATGCCTAGCCAAACGGTGGAGGTAATCTCGAACCGAGATTCCAGGTGCGGTTCTGTATCATGTTAGCTAAATCCATTAAATCCGAATGAGCAGAGCCGCAATCTACCTTGAGTGAAAACGAGTCAATCCGCCATTCGAAATTCGGATGGCGTCATTCGTAGCGATCAACTCTGCCAACATATGGGCAACCAACTCTACCATATCCTCTACAGCACAGAGCTCATAACGATCTGGTAACACTTTTGGTGGCGGCGTAGCAGGTTTGGCACGTTTACTCGTCTGTGGTGAAGAGTTCGCGGCAGCAACAGCATCTGGATTGGTCGGGGTGGGAGAGCTTCGACGTTTAGTTGGTGACACCCCGCTTAGTGCTTGACCTTGGCCTTGCTGCACAGTCTGATCCTGAGAAGGGCGTGAGGGGGCAGGTGATTGTGCAGGATGCGCAGAAGCTTTTTGAGAAATTGATGACGGCGGTCGTTGGACTTCGGGTGAGCCATGTATACCAGAGTCATTCGCGACATACTGTCTCGGACGCTGTATCGGAGAAGACTTCATAGCGTCGGCGGATGATGGAGTGTCGGAGCGGGTAGAAGGCCGTCGCCGGAGAGCTGGCGAAGGCTTTGAGGAGTGCTGAGGGGACGACGTCGCATATCGAAAAGCGGTAGGCGAGGCATTGGCGGAGGCGGACAAGGCTGGAGACGTCTTCAGCATGATTTGCGGCGCATCGTCGAGCTGTCGGTTCGTCGGGACGGTTGTAGGATCGAGGGGTTTTGGGCCAGTTGAAGTAGTAGTGTGCGATTGGCTAAGGTTGGGTTGCGTTGTGTTGCGTTTTTGGTAGGGCTGAAAAGTTGCGATGTTGAATGTCGGTAAAGCAAGACAAGGGTCTTTCAAGATTGAAAAATGGCAACGAAGGAGTTGAAGTTGAAGTTGGAGGTTGAACTCAATACGGTAGATAAATCAAGTATGGGGTTAGTGGAATCGCGAATTAGATCATGGCGTTTGATCGATTCAGTCCATGTGGGCGCGACACTGGCGCAATCTGCAGTGTCAGGAACTGCGCTATGGACAAGAACGCTCACCGAAGGATACCAAGCTAGAGGGTTAGCAAGCGATCCTAAAGTGGCCTGGGCTGTTCAAGGTGGTATGGATGGTATGGTATGGCACGGTAACTAGAGGGTGGTATGGTATTTGAGAGCGTGGCTGCTGTTTGTCAGATACGATACGACACGCGCACAAAGAGTTTGGGATGACGAAGGTGGGCTAGCAAGCCTAGCATTGGTAGGTGAAAGTGAGGTGAGTGGGTAATAAATCAACCGGACAAGCCCGGGGCGGGGGGGTCCACAGGTCCAGATATGGGTACATAGCAGATGTTACAGCACGTAGACTTTTCTAAGCAACTGTACAACTTTGCTCCGGATGGAGACCGGACCGCGCTCTCACTCTCTCAGGTCGGCTGCCCTGCAGAATTTCTCTCCAGTGGAGGCCTGGCTGTTAGTCACTGGCTCAACGGCCTAGCAGGCTCATCTGCTCACTGGACGAGGCCTTGGCAGACCTTGGCAGAATGACTCGGGTCGGATGGCAAACTGAACAGCAAATCTTTCAATAGGTCCAGGCCCGAGATGTGTGAATCTTTTCTCAAAGCTTGATGATTCCCCCTCTCCAGGGGTCTCAAGCGAGAGAAGAGGCCTGAACCAACGCCAGCCACTAGCCGGGATGATTGGTTAGATAGAATTTGCATGTATCTCTTGACCACGGTGAATCCCTTAGTGGTGTAAGAATGGCGTCAGTGTGTGTTTGAGCAAACCAGATCCAGACAAAGGCAAGTATCGTGACTGTAGGCAAAGTGCTCTTGTGATTGACCATTGACCTCTTCCCAGAGCAATATCAAGCTCGGGGACTGTGCACTCAGCTATGGCATGGCATGGCATGATCAGCACAATAGCAAAACACGGCACATAATGAGGATATACTGCTCAAGCACTAGACCACTAGTCAGACACCTTAAAGGTCCCTGCTTAGACGAAGGAGGTTTACGTTACCCCGGATGCACCTCATGCCCCAGAAAGAGCCTCGTACAGCCTGGCTCTGTACTTCGACGTTCGTGAGCCACTCAAACCACAACGTGGACGGAACGACAAGCCGTCAGAGGTTGGAGCATATCACCACAGCCCAGATCATCGCTCAAATGCCGCGAGCGGATCATTCCAAAATCGGAGCTCGGTCAAGGATAGATTGAGTTTGCGGAGACATTGCGATGTTGTTGCTACGAAACAGTCGGTCTAAGATGTTAACGCGGCTAGCTGTGATGAAAGAGGAAAGTTTTATAGTGTTGTCTTGAGGGCGCCTCCATTGTGGGTTTGATACCTGTCATAAGATTAACAAAAATTGATTGAGTCATTACGAACATGATTGACTATCGAGACACTTCTTTTATGATGAGGCAACATGGAAGATAAGCCTATGTTCGTGCATGGCATCTCGTAAGTTTCATTTCATTTCATTTCCTGTTCAAGTCAACTCAGTGTCCAATTGAATTTACTGGTATGTGAAACTATGATCATTGCATCACCAGTATTGGTGCCTTTCGAATCCACCAAGGAAAGGCCTTGCTAAAGTTCTCGATAACGGTAGCTCCATGACTGTCTATTATTCAATACGCGGTTCAAACAGTGGTTGTGAAACCCTCGGCTATCATACCAAAGTGGTAGATTGATGTGGCACAAATGGATGAATACATCGTCCTCGATACTGTGTAGTCAGAAAAAGATCGCACTTGAGCTAAAGTTATTTGGCTTCTTTGAGGTTCTGATTCAATCAACGGATATAATTCACCTGACTGGATAAACATCAAGACTTGACTTGAGAGGGCTTGGGCAGTCAATTGCGTTTACCATACCTTACTGATCAGGTCAAATTGTCCCACGTTTCTCAAGCAGTAAAAGAGAAAGAAACCGAGCTCCACGTTTCTTGAAATGCAAACCAGTTACACAAAGCCTTAAAAACTCGGCTGAAACCTATGGATTTGAAGAGAAAAAACTAAATCAGACAAACTAGAAGAGGACTCATGATAGCTTCAACATCATGTCTTATACCAGGCTTAACACCAGTGGCCCACGACCAGTGCTGTGGCTGCTCAAGCCACAGTGCTATTCAATCAATTTCTTTATCACTGCGATAAGATAGAAGCACGTGCCATCTTTCGGTGTCCGCCTTACTTGACGTGATCTACGACGCCATGTTTCCCCGGACTGGCTTTGATAGTAACTCGCATGTTTCTTAACAGTTGACAACTTGAATTTCAGCAGCATCGAACCCCAATTTCCTCACTTATCGTATCGTCATCGGCCAACCTTAATCACTTAGTCCCCGATTCTTCTCTTCTCAAGCAAGTACAGGAGTTATCAGCGCATACTGTTTCATTGGATGTGAAGACGTCAACATCATTCAGTGTCCTCGATTTCTAGGTTCCCCCCATTGAATAGCAGCCACAGCTACGTAATTCCGTCCAGCTACATACAAACCCCTTTCTCGACGCCGTTCTTTTGCGACTCCAAATTCCTCAACCTATCTCCTTTTAATACCGAAACCCGTCATCATGGCTCGAGCGCAAAGCCACCCGATTCTGGCTCAGTTGCGAAACGCTAGAACATTGCCCGAGCAGACTGACGCCTTAAGAGCTCTCAAGAATGAAATTATCGGCCATGTACAAAGAAAAGAGCAGTGGGTTGGCTTCGGTGTTCTTGATCCAATTGTCAGAACATTGGCCTCGGCCAGGTCACCAGCGAAGCCAAACGGGAAGGACTCTCGATATCCTTTACCACAGAGGCCGTTATCGGAAGATGAGAATGTGAGGTTACAGGCGCTTCAATTGGTGGCGAGCTTCGCGAACGGTATGTTCTCAACAAAGTGCTCGGCATCCCCTGGTTATAGTTACTGATGGACATTATTAGGAGGACCTGCTTTCCTTGCGCCCCTCCATGCGGCACGCGCAATTCCCTCCCTCATGGCCAACGTATCGCCGTTCACCAACGCACCGCAACTCGTCATCGCAGCCCTCAAGGCATTGACCGATATAGCTGATGCTTCTGCCCTGGCGGCGCCATCTTCGCCCATCGATGTGGAATCTCTAGCGGATACCGTATTCTCTGCCCAATATCTCGATTCGTTTGGGGCAATGCTCTCTAACACTTCTACGAATATCCTCCTACAATCGCAAGTTTCGCTCGCAGCAGGCTTGATATCTCGACTTTGCCGTGAAGAGCGTCATCAACAAGCTTTGGCAACATCCGGAGTATTAGATGCGCTAGCGACCCGTTTAGCAAGCGTTGCGGTCCTTCGTGGAGAGGTTGTTCCAGGGGCTGATGCTTCAGCAAAGAGCGATGGGCTCTTTGAGGCTTTCCCCGAGCCGGCTCCCCAAACATTAAGATTGGATTCGATACTTGAGGCTATCGGTGCTATTCTGGGAGATTCAAAATATCGGGCAAATAGACTGGCAAATTCTCCTTCTATTCTTGCTGTGTTCCCGCCAATCAAATTTGAGCCTGCAGTAAACCCGGACGTCGAGCAAACAGGCCCTAACAGCATGCGTCAGCATTCAGTGACTGCGATGGAGTATATGCTTCCCATCAACTTGCCCCGAAACCAATCTACATCCCCCTACGGCTCCGTACCACCAGGTGGCTCCTCGGATTCGCAATCATCTGGCCGATCTTCTCTGAGCAGGTTCAGCTCGTCTGCTATATGGGATTCGCCTCGATTTCAAACCACGAGCTCGAGTCCTGAAGATACTGAGGAGATCGAGAGCCCCTTTATTCCCTGGCTGGTCCGGCTCGTGAGGCGCTCAGGTGAATATGAGCGCCTTCTCGCCTCTGATATTCTTGCTGCCCTTATCAAAGGCGGAGTAGCAAGCAAAGGACTGAGAGAAGCGAGCCTAGGACTTCTCGTGGTACCGCTTCTCGTCCGCATGATAGCAAAAAATGACAAAGACGTCTCAGATGTCAATGAGGTTGACAATACGGTCAAACGCACTATTTTGGAGCGCGCACCAGTGGTTTTGGCACGCATGACTACAGACAGCGAATATCTCCAGAAGGCAGCCTACGAATGTGAAGCCGTGCCTGTGTTGAGTCGGCTTCTTAAACACGCCTACACTCCTGTAAAGGAAGGCACACGGCCCTATTACTGGTCGCCTCACGCAGATGTCGATATGGAGGTCGAGAACAATTCCCCAATGGCCCAACTTGGTCAAAAGGGTCAGAATGAGCTTCTGGTTCACCGACTCAAAGTGCGCGAAAGCACATTGAAGGCCATCGCAGCTCTCGCAGGGGGTAAAGAAGACTACAGAAAGGCATTTGTGGCCGAAGATGTGGTTTCCTATGTTGTCGAGTCCCTTTCGGAGTTTCCCAGAAGACCCCAGAGTGCAAAGGAGCGAGGCTCAGAAAAGCCAAGCGCCGAGACTACCAGAAAGGGGGAAACGGCAGGATATGGTGCCAATCCTTCTTCCGTGATCGTTGCCGGGTGTCATGTTGTTCGAATGCTCTCGAGATCAGTCAGCATTCTGCGAACATCTTTGGTTGACCACGGAGTTGCGCTGCCCGTCTTCCGCTTCATGAAACATCCGGACGTCAACGTTCAAATCGCTGCTACTGGGGCTATCTGCAACCTGGTCCTGGAGGTCAGCCCAGTGCGAGAGGTATGTTTTAAGAAACCGACTTGGTGGAGTACAGACACTAATTGTCACAGCTTCTTGCCGAGAATGGCGTTGTGACTGTTCTTTGCGAGCACGCCCACTCACAAAACCCGGCTCTTCGCTTGAACGGATTGTGGGCACTCAAACACTTTGTAGATGCCGTTGGACCCGACCTGAAGAAAGCATGCCTGGCTGAGCTTGGATCTCACTGGCTACAGCAGTTGGTTTGCGACGATACGGAAGACTTGGCCTTGCAGCTGGCGAAGGAACGAGAAGCGTCGGGACTGGATATGGACGACGATGTGGATATGCAACCATCAGACGAACCCCATCGGTGGATTTACGGATCAAACGGAATGCTTCGAGAACTCAACGCCGCCGACTCATTAAGGCTGAGACAAGTTGAAGACAAGCTCGCAGCGGTGCGAGAATCCGAATTAAACCCGGTCCGGAGAGCACGGAATGACGATGTAGCGATCCAGGAACAAGGGCTGGATATGATTCGGAACCTGATTGGAAGGCCTCGAAGTGGTCTGTCACCAGAGACAACGAATGAGACAACGGAGATGATCGACTTTTTGCTGCATGAATTCGGAAGCGAACGGTTATTCGAGATACTATCATCCAAACTGCGACCCAAGGTGCATAGACCCTTTTCCCGTCGAGTTACGAGTGGCCGAGAGCCCAGGATGTTCCACCCACAGGGCAAGATTATTGTGGCCGTTATATACATCCTAACGCATATCGCGGCGAGCATCTCACGACATCAGCAGATGATCATCGCGCAAACAGATCTTTTGAAACTTCTGGCGCAGCAGGCCAGCAGCAAAGATCGAGAAGTCCGGGTAGCGCTATGTCACTTGATTATCAACCTGACTTATAAGGATGACGATGGTGAGACTCAAGCTTGTGCTCTCAGGGCGCACGAATTACGAAAGCTTGGGTTCTACTCCAAAATGGAGGCTCTCACAAAGCAAGATGGAGATTTGGATGTGCGGGAGCGAGCAAAAACAGCAGCGTATCAGATGGAGCAGGCGGGATATTGAGGTGTGTCTCCAGGTAATGACGGAGAAAACATGGTGGTGTCGGAAGGCGTTGATTGGAATGGTGTGTTGTATACTAGACCACAAAGGCCATTGATGTAACCTATATTATGCTTCTTCTTGACATAGCGTGGTTGAATAATGATATCTGATGGGAGGGCTTGCGCTAAGCTTGCAGTCGCAGTCACAATTTCCGTCGCATAGAGTCACATTTCCTTGGGTGATATGCTGGAATTAACGGCAGACGCTGGATCTGCCGGGGCTAAGAGGCCAAGAGGGGCAAGTGTGTATTGCTCGTGACTGATATGCTACAAGGGTGTATGAATGGGCTGGATCAAGTTCATGACGGAGGGTTGCCATGCAATGAAACGTGGAATGACACGGTGAAGTGAGAATGACGGTGGTTTATGAAGAGTATCAGTACATTACCACCCCAAGAGAAACATCATCATCGAAAATGAGGAATCTCGATACCCAAGAGCCTACCTAGATATGCGAATACGTAGCAGATGTCGAGCGCGTGATGTGTTGTGAGAATAAGGTAGATATTGAAATAACCTTGTATAAGACATGCAGTCACTTTGACGTCAATTAATCAGCCCTGTCTGTGTAAATGCTCCGGCTTCAAGCGGGACGTCTCCTCTTGTGAGTCTTCTTTTGGGTTCTGCAGGGTTGAGACTAGGCATGGAAAGGGATCGACTGTAGGGTTTAGTATATGGAAACACATGACAACTCAGAAGCCACGGAATTAAACGACTTGATATGATAGTGGCATGACATTTTTTGTTTTGGCGTTTGTTACTGTTACCTCGTTGTTGGTGACGATGATTCACTGAGAATGATACTGAAAATCTGACAGACAAAGATGATTCTTGTCATCAGATTCAAGATTGTTTCTTGAATTAATCGCCAAGTTAAACTCATCAAGAGGTGAAGGCTTGGCTGACAGTTCGACCGTGTCATGTTGAGTATCGCCAAGGAGTTTACATACCCCAGCAGAGCCTCGTCCATCCAATCCATGCACATCTAAGTAAGTACCCGATACACAACGAGACTCTTTCACGTCATTCTCCGAGAGAGAAAAGAAGAAGTGCAACGCTCTGAGGGTTTCTTTGCTTCTTCTCACTAGCCAATGGGATTGGACGGGTGATGTAAACTTGACCAGGTGGAATTGATGATTCCTCAGATTGGGTGAAATGTGTTGAGGCATCGACGATGTCCACTGGGTGATGAGATCTTGGGTGTCTTCTATATAAGAGTGTGTCTCCTCTCGCTTTGGAATTTCGCTTTCTCGTTCTTCACTGGAGATATAAAAGCATACAAGCTACCGATCAATTGTACAAGAGTTTACCAAAAGTTATAAGGCTTCGTTGTTGGTTGCACTCAATATGCCTGCTGTCATCTTTTCTCGAAACGATGCTCTCGACGTCAATCCCCAATCGGGTGACGCTCGTCTCTCTGACGCTGGTTCAGACTGGCTCTGGGCTGTAACAGCTATCTACATCGTCAGCTTCGTATGTCTTCCCCTACCCATTCTTACATCACCACGTAGTACTAACATACACCAGCTCGCCTACTTTGCTCTCAGCTTCAAGCCTCGCAACAACGAGAGACTCTTCCACTACCTCTTCACAATCGCCCTCTTCGTCGGGGCAATCGCTTACTTCTCCATCGCCTCTGGAATTGCCTACTCTGTTATTCCCACGCAGCGTAACCTCGGCCGTGCTCTCTCATATCAGATCTACTTTGCCAAGTATATCAACTGGGTTGTTGCATTCCCTATTATCATTCTGTCTTTGGGACTCATGAGTGGTGTGAGCTGGGCTACTATCCTGTTTAACATCTTCCTCGCCTGGATCTGGCAAGTCATTCCTCACTGCAATAAACGCACAGTTACTAACAGCAGCAGGATCATCTCGTACCTTTGCTCCGCCTACACCACAACCTCGTACAAATGGGGATTCTTCGGTTTCGGCACAGTCGCCTATCTCATGCTTGCCTTCCAGACTCTCCATCCCGGCCGAACATCCGCTGCTCGCCTGGGCCTATCTCGGGACTATCTCATGCTCGCAGGCTGGGTGAACCTCCTCTGGATGCTGTACCCCATCGCCTATGGTATCTCTGATGGTGGTAACGTGGTTGGTGTCACTGGAAGCTTCATCTTCTTTGGTATCCTCGACGTCCTCTTGATTCCCGGACTCGCTTTTGCCTTCATGTTCTTGTCTAAGCGCTGGGACTACGGCGCGCTGAACTTGCACTTCACGCAGTATGGTCGTGTCAATGCTGGCAATGGTGTCTTCCCTGAGAAGAGGGCTCCTGTTGCTCCTGCGGCTGAACAGCCTGTTCCTGCTACTGCCACGGCTGCGGTCTAGGACGTGTTAGATCATTTCTGATTTGACTGAGGAGACCAGCATCTCCTTGCTGGATGCAATGATGAGTGCGTTTATGAATAACGTGACGATGAGGACATTCGTTTTGAATATGGCTAAGGCATGGGAGGAAATAATAGTGAAGATTTTGGGAAAGTCGAAAGATATCTTTCGAGTTGGATTCTTTTTGAGATACCCTCATTGAACGGGAGTCGGATACCCTTTGGCTGTTGATGTTGTTGACATAACTTAATAACTAATTATCATTAATATTGTCATTCTCTGATACTTGTATTGACAACTGGAAGTCATTAACCGCCGAGATCATCTATAGAGTTTCTGTTACATACACAGACAACCAAACAAAGACACTCATTAGTATCACAGTTACAATATCAATATCATAATCACCATAGAAGGAGTTATACGCACTAACTTAGTTCTCATCAACAGCAACATTCATCGATCGTGATCTTTCGATTTGGAAACTACCCTAAACCAACCAAATCAACACAACGAGGTCAGCACATGTCTCACTCCGGAACTTTCAATGCGGCCAAAGCCTGCTCCTCTTTACACCTTCAATAAAACCAAGACAAACCAAGTCTAGTCTATCACTGCCAAGCGGGGTCAACGTCACTTCTGTCCCCACGACAAGCCACTTCGCGCTCTCGCGCTCTCGCGGTTGCCAAGCAACTATTTCTTCAACCACTGCTACATGAGTAGTATAGAGACTTCAGCACATTAACCAACCGGTACTAACCTAGACAGCAACTATAATAGACGCCATCTGGTTACTGCACTTCTATTGTTCAAGTAACCTTAAAGCTTCATGCAGCGGTTTCGTCACATCGTTCTTATGTTGTGGCTTGCGCAAGGGATGAGATCGTCACGCAGCTCTGAGACATACGCCCCGAGAAGAGGGAACCTGGTATGCCAGCTCCACGTGGGCAGGGAGTACTAAGTCTAACTACCAGGGATTGAAGATGGAGGCTGTGACTACTGTGAGATCCTGGAGAAATGGCTGAGTCCGGAGGTTTTGGACCTGAGATTCAGACGTCATTGCTCTTTGAATTAGAAGAGGCCGGCAAGAAGCTGCCAAAGGACACTAGAGTCTTTCACAGAAGGACAGCAGATCCGATGATTGCCATGGAAGTGACAGTTACCATGTATACCTCAGTATCACCTGTCAAGTTAGACGTCTCCCAGCAACTCGACGGATACTCACTCACTGTGCCATCTCTCATCGGCCCATTCTTTCGTCCCACGGTGCAACATACCATGCCTGTCAAACTACGAGTCCCCCCAGAGCCTGCCGACGTGGAACAGCGAGAGTAGACATGACTCTGTAGAGCGTCAGAGTTGACGTGATAGTTTGCGGGTTGCTGCATGTTTGCTGATCTACACGACCTTGTCTAACAACCGAAGGCTTCTTCGACATGCACCAATGCTATATGCAAAGGATAGCACTCCGGATATGTGAGCATTTGACTGCGTATTCGTGTGAGGAGATACACTGTGGCTGTTTCAGCCGTGTAGTTGACTTTGTTAGACTGGCTTGGCTATAATAAGCAAAACCAGTATCTCATCCTCGACACCGGTCGAGACATCGACGTAACTGCAAAGCTTGTAGACAGGCCACTCACTCATCAATAATAGCGAAAAAGAAAAGGCGTCACTGGCTCAATTCACTTCGTGGCATGTGCAGGGCGGTCAATCGAACCGGAGGATACGTCCGGTATGCTGCAGCTGGCGTCCAATATCATCGTAGCCAAAACCTCTCACATAGAAGACGGACCTGTGAGCTGGTATTGCCAACGGCCGCAGATGCCCAACAGCGGGGAAACGCTGCCTCCCCACCCCGGCTCCCTTACACAACAAACTCGATAAGAGACATTGGACCAAGACAGGTTTACCGTGATACGAGAAGCTGGTGCTACCAAGAAGAGGGGTAAATCAGAGTCCAGGCTGTGAGACAGTAACTGGATTGTGGCTTGCAATGGGCAACCATAGACGAGAGCGAGCAAAAAAGCAAAGGCCATGTCTGAAATCTACAAGTTGGTGTTTGTGCCTTGGCTTCTGGGCTCAAGTGACAAAGAAGACAGAAGGGAAAGTATCCGATCGACAGGTAAGCCCGTGTCAGGTTGTGCCGTGCCATGTTGAGACAACGACCAACAAGATCGGCAGTGCAGGGAGAGAAGGGACAGCCTACTGAAGCTTAGTATGTAGCTAAGCCTCGACATCTAGAGTTGAGCCTTGTGCGGGTATCGTCAACGGTGTGAGTTGTGATATGATCAGTCCCGATTGAGGGGAGGATTTGCGTTGAAACGGCTTGTCTCAGGAGCATATCTTCCTCAGAGCCTATTTTCGAAAACACGGGCCTCTTGGCTGGGAGATGGGGGAAATGGTCTGATGTCTCAAAGTTAATATTATTGGAATGCCCTGCGGGAATGGTCTGGAGGTTTGCGTCCCCTTGGCGGGTAAACGCGTGGAAATTCAGTAGAAATTTGTCACTCAAAAGCAAAGACAATGACGTCCCAGGGCTTCCAGCCTGATGCGGTGTTCCCTTCAATCTGTGATCAAGATATTTGAGAGGGCTGGGTAGATGACTGTGTTGGTGGCGTACGACAGATCAAGACAAACAATTTCAGTGGATGAGACTTGGTGGACCTCCTGCGAGGAGCTGAGCACTGCGGGCGTTGCAGACATGGTGGTAAGTGCAAGTACACAGTGAGAACGGCTGTGATTCATCGTTATTTGCTGAGAATCAACACTTTCATATGAAAATGTAAGTGATGTGTGGTGTTGTTGGTGATGATGAACAATTAATCACAATCAACCTTGCAAGGCTGTATTCGTCCCGTCCGGCCCGTTCCCCGCTGACAAGGTAAACCGAGAGGAGATCCCCCTTCTGCAAGACGTTAGCTGTTACCTAGTTCTGGTTAATGCAGGGAGGAAATCGAGAGCGTGGCAATTTAACGGCACAGAGAGACATGATCTGATCTGGGTTGTCTGGACCTGGCATGTCCAATACCGGATGAAACCTCTCCCGAGAGATAATCCTAGAAACGAAACCAACACTGAATATGAAAAATCCAGGAACCAACAGAACCTTTTTACGCACGGTGAATTTCTGGAGGAGACCAGAATGCAGCAAAATGGTACCCGCAGCGCCGTGGCCAGGGAGTTGGGTTTCTTTGTTCTAATAGACTTCGTGATGGAGCGAATGCCGTGATCCAGTTGGTCAGCGCATTGTGGCTACCTGCGAATGTCTGATGTTTTTGACAGCTAGGCAGTTTCGAATAAAGTACCGAGATGAGTTGACATGACTTGTGAAATGTCAAGGATGGTAGGCAACATGACTCTGCCGGAGCCCATGTCCAGGCAATGCGACCCTCGAGGTTGTATTAAACGATCAAGTATCCATATCTGAACATGGATGGGTTGTGTGAGCCGAGGAATAATCGACTGAAACAACCAGTCCTAGCTGGCGGTTAACAACGTGGATTTGGAGTACGTACGTAAGTATTCCATTGCCGCTGACAGTTGATGCTCGGCACAAGAGAAAGTGGTGTGGTGCACAGCATTTGAAGGGCTGCCTACGACTGGCAGCCAATCTTGAAACATGGATGCATGATGTCGTATTCCAGAGATGCTGGACCAAGCATTTGGATTGTCGAGTTAGGCATATATCCTAGGGGAGGAAAGAAAACTCGAGACCTTGATCCTAAATGACAAAAAGACTTAGGTAACTTAGCCTAAGACTTAATATAATTTTACTAAGTTTATTTAGACACCTGATATTAAGGTCTTATGTTTTCTTGCTCCCTGAGGACATCGTACAGTTGGCCACTGACAGTCAAGGACAGAGAATGCGTGGCTGGAGATTAGTCGTGGGTATCCCTGGCATAACCCACGTTAGTGTCTTGCTTTTGCATCAGTTGCATCAGCCTATGTGCATATGTGCATATGCATTGCACAAACAAACATTTTCAACGCAAGTCGCCTGCCGTTGCGGGAGAGTTATATTTGAAACCAGCAGCCAGCCAGAGATAGAGAGTTAGCTGATGGTTGGCGGTCTTTTAGGTCCTCCCGTCTGGGCCAGTGTTTAATGGATATTGTTCTGGCGGAGTCAGTGCTCGTCACAGTATGAGAGGGAGATGGACAGCACGGTACGGGACGGCAAGATTCAAGTGAGGAAAGAGGAGACAAGCCGTGACCCTTGAGACGCAAATGGCCTAGCGCCGTGAGATCCATGAGGGTTCCCGCGCACCGGGTCCTGCATCCCGCATGTATAGTCTGGCGCTAAAGCAAGAGAGCGGAGAAGGTTGAGGCGCTAAGCCGAGAAGGGCCAAGGTTGATCAAGGTTGGTGGATGTGTTTTTCCTCGAGATGACGTGAGGAGATGGAGAATAACGATGAACAGCCCGAATTTAAAGGTTGACAACAACGGCAGTGACATGTCAAATAAGCGAGATGATATTTAAAGGGCAATGATAGGAATCGGAGTCACCAGAGGATAGGCACTCAGCTGGGAAAGTGTAAAAAGGTCTCGAAGACGAAGAGCAAACGTTGAACTATTGCGCCCGCCGCATCGTATAATGAGACATGGCGCACCTTGAAATTGATCTGTATGTATGCGTACACACTTTTCACATCTCGGTTCCCGTCTGTCCGAAGCAAGCTTCCTTTGCATAAAGGAAAGGGTAGCACGGTAACATACAGCATCGGAATCCAAGATATGCATGCACTCTTAACAATGATTTGCAACATGGTTTTATGCCGTGGTTTTTCTTTTTTCTTTTCTTGTCATTCATCTTGCTCCTCGTCAAATATCGCATCCCTTCAGAAATCGTCTGATTGTTGGGCTGGGATCTGGCTCCTTTAGCGTGGGATGGTGGCCGCGGGATCCAGTCACATCTATCCTTGGCGATGCCACTGCGTGCTTCTGCTTCGCTTGCACCGTCGAATGCAAATGCAACTGCAACTGCAACTGTGATAGGCCAAGGCTGCAAAACCAATCCCAGACGAATGTGCTGTTGTCGCCCGGAGCACTTCACCTTTACGGGTACGTATTCCCGTTGCCGAACCCGGGTTGCAACGCTACAGTTGCACTTTTGCTCTGCCAAATCTGAAGTACCAGGAGCAGGCAGAGCAGGTGAAGGAGAGATTTGCAGTATCCGTAGAACAGAAATGCTCCGACCCGAAATCTCACATCACATCACATCATGCCCCTTTCCAAGCCGCAAGTAAATTGTAACTGTAACCGTCCCTGACGTATTCTGTGCCTGCCAGGATATTCAAGGCTACCTAGCACTGTACAGGCGCACGCCACTGATGAGATTGATCGTCTCAGCTGAATCTACCCAGAATAAGGTCCCCCGGGAGCCCGTACTAAAGTCTACAAAGCCACGAGCCTTGGCGCCCTTGAACTCTAACGAATCCGTCAACACACGAGATCACCAGTGACAGGTTGAGAATTCCAGAAGAAAGAACAAAATACAGCCAAATCGTGAAGGTTGAAGTTAATTTTTGACTGGATCTCGGAACCTGGGTCTTCCATCCAAGCCTCCCGTCTTGTCTTTTCCCCTCCAAGGTTGCATTCGACCAACAACAGCTTCTTATTGGGCCGATCCCAAGTCCCGTCTCCTTGGCCATGGACGAACACCCTCCCAACAATGGGACCCCGAGACCAAAGATCCCAGGCGATCAGCCTGTTCCTCTTGGCCAGTCTCAGTGGCCTACAGGGCATTTTGAGGGCGTCCGTGGGCGGCTAGGGGAGGAAAGAAAACTCAGAACCTTGATCGTAAGTGACAAAAAGTCTCAGGTAAATTTACATAAATTTAGGATATCTTTTGCTGAGTTTATTTTGACATCCCATATCAAGGTCCAGTGTTTTCTTGCTCCCAGAGGGGCGGTTCGAGTCAGCTGTAGCCACCTGAGCCAGGCTCCTGGGCCTAGAGAATTAAGCCACCGTCCTCATTATTCACTTCATTCATTATTATCCCTGTTCTTGTCTGTGCCCACGGAGGTTCAAGGGACCCTTCCCTAAGACATCACACACACACACCTCGAATGGATCTCCTATCATCATCATCTTTTCGCTCTCTCGCGCTCTGTCAAGTGCCCGAATGCTTAGTCTAACCTTAACTATCACCCTGCCCTATTTAGAAACAACTCCGCCATTTCCTGCTCCTGCCTGCCTCTAGTGATTGATCTAGTTTTACTTCAATCAGCGAACGACGTATTTACCCGCGGAGCCGCGGGCTTTTAGCATAACACGATCACGCACTGTACTCGCTTGCATCCAATCTACCAACCCATCCATTCTCTCGTCCAAATCTGCATGCACTGACTGCACTGGGCCGACGGGAATAGTGCTTGCACGGTATCTACGTACCTACCTAGGTACCTTACCTCGCCTGCTTGCTGTTGTTCTGGCCTGTTCAGCTTGTATCTTTAGCTCCACCCAGCCAACTTTGGACGTTCTGTGCTGGCTGGGAATGGGCCTTGCATCTTTCCAGTTTAAAGTCCCCTGCACAGGCTTGTTCGCTAGTGTCTCTTAGCGACCTGCGCTATCCATATGGACGCTAGGTAAGGTACTTACTTGTCTACGGTCCTGGGACTGCCTCTTCAACGGCCTCTGCCCCCGGCCTCTCGCTTCCTCGCTTCCCCTTCTTCTTCTTGTTCACTCCCCCCTACTCGTTCATACACTTGTCCGGAGTACCTACCTACTTCACTCCTACTCCTCTACTCCTCTTCCTCCCTCTGGTCTAATTCTCGTATGTCGCGTTGAGGTCTCGCTCTCTTTCTCTTCAACTCGACAACCTCTACCGTCTTCAATCACGGCCGTCGCCCTCCGTCCGTGAATGAATTGACAAACTAGAATACACTCACACGCAATTTCCATACTGAACTCTACGGCTGCCCGACCCGATATTTTTTTTTTTTTTAATTAATGGGCGTCTCACATTGAGGGTGAGTTCCCTGCCAGAAGCCAACCAACCATTCATTACCTCCCAACGTCCAAAACCCTCTTTCAACCGTTTGAACAATTAACTTGTTTGATACCAATCGAGTGGTTCTGTTCGCTTGCATGACCGCTCGGCCCGTGTGATTCAACTGCCAACCGTCGATTTGGGTCTCAAACTGACAACATCTGATTGATAGGCTTGGCTTGACTTTACTTCAATTCTCAATCATTCTCTTCGTCAGCGCGTTCTTACACGCGTGATTAATATTCAATATGGCTACACCATCCTCGATTCCCGCTGAGCCAAAGCGCGATGTTGTCAACAGGATTCACAGAGTTACAAGAGGAAACCGCAGTCTCTGGTATCAGATGACTGTTCTGCAGCAACCTGAGCGTGCCCGAGCCTGCGGTTCTGGTTCAAAAGGTAAGCTGACTGACATGGGAATGGGGGCCTTGACTGCACGCTGGCGTCTTGTCTCTCATTCTTGTTACGTACTTTCCGTGCTGACCATTTATAGCCAACAGTGATCGCCGACCTGTTGATCCCCCCCCCGTTGTCGAGCTTCGGATTATCGAGGGACCTAGTGTGGAAGAGGGCAAGGACATCACTTTTGACTACAACGCCAATTTCTTTCTGTATGCCAGTCTCGAGCATGCCCGTCCACTTGCGCGCGGTCGGGTTAATACTCCAGCTGCTGGTAACCCACCCATTCTGACTGGTGTTCCTGCTTCTGGCATGGCCTATCTTGACCGTCCCACTGAAGCTGGTTATTTCATCTTTCCCGATCTTTCTGTCCGCCACGAGGGCCTTTACATACTGACATTCAGTTTGTTTGAGACTACCAAGGAGGAAAGGGACTTCGATCTGAAACCTGCCGATGGCGATCTTCCACCCGGAGTCGACTACAGAATGGAAATCAAGACTGACCCTTTCAGCGTCTATAGCGCTAAGAAGTTTCCTGGTTTGATGGAGGGTACTCAGCTCAGTAAGACGGTTGCCGACCAGGGCTGCCGAGTTCGAATTCGACGAGATGTTCGTATGAGGAAGCGGGAAAGCAAGCCTGGTGCTGGTAACAGCAACAGTGGTGGAAACGGTTTCGAACGTCGGGAAGAAGACTTTGGTCGCAGAAGGACTATCACTCCAGCTTCAGAAGACCACCACAGTATCCGGAACCGATCTCACAGCAACTCGAGCGAACAACGAACTCCTTATACCGACGCTTCTCGCCGACCTTCGATGGTGGATTCTTATCCACCCCCACCCCCACCTCCTCCCTCCTATGAGCCTGCTCCTTCTGCATCGCGTCATCTCGATTTTGGAGATTCTTCTGCTGCTCAGTACCCAACACCACGACAATATGCTCATCAACCTGGCCTGCAAATAACGCCCGGTCCTCCTAGCAGTTCTTATGCCCCTACAGCTCAGTCTCCATACTCCAAGACGGATGCGCCTTACGGTTACGTCAGCCGTAATGTTCCTCCCTCGTGCCCTTCACCAGCTCCCTCTGTTAAGCACGACTTGTATGACCGCAGACAATCTACCAGCACCTACGTTCCCCCTTCCCCTTCAGTCTACTCTACTGAAGGCCACCATCGCCGAGACTCGCGGCCGTCATACCCGCCCACGCCAGTTGCTGCACCTCGCCCTCGACCTATGCACAGCCAGACTTCCCTACCGGCTCTCAAGATAGACCAGCTCGTCTCTCCTGTTTCCCCGCTACCTCCTATTGAGCCGCAGACTGGTCCTGCTCCTGAACTACCTCCTATCAATGTTGGTGGCAAGCGCAAGCACGAGAGCGTCTTCGCCCAGAGCACCCGTCCACTTCACAATGGTCAGCGACAAGTGGATCCTCACTATGGTCGATCTCACCGTGGTTATAGCCCCGATCATGACCAAGGCTGGTACTCTCGAGCCGATGGTCAAATTAGCTCCGTCCAGTTCAACCGGTATTATGACGAGTAAATACCTACATCTTGAACCTCACTGGAAAAGTATCGATTCTGGCGTTCTAGTGTTGTGTATTTCTATCTATTGGTCGATTTTTGGAATGACGGAAGACGCATGAAACCGCAACGTTGAGGAGTTCGGGCGCAATTATGTGGATTTTAAAGTCTGGGGAATGGCAGACTTATTGAACCCGGATTATTTCATCCAGCAAAGATTTCCTTATGCAGAATCATTCTTGGGTACGAATGGTTTTGTCAACAATGATCACAAACGATCACCCACTACGACGCTATTTTTCTTTATCATTATTTACATTGATCTGCCTTGACTATCTTGACTATTGGTCCTACTGAGGCCTTTACTTGCGTTCATCTCTTTCAGTTTCTGGTTATTCTATCTCGCTTCACAATCTGCGACGTTTGTCTAGGACAGTGTGACTTGACTTGCAGCAACAATGCTGGGATACCGGGGTAAACTCGAAACAAAGACTTCATGGATGGGGTTGGTAACACACGACGATAGATTATATCCATGCAAATTCTTAGTGGGGAAGCCAGATATTGTCTGAGGTTTTGGGAAAGGATTTGGTATTCAACAGGCGTTATCACCAACAAACATATGGTTCATTGATTCATGCCGTATCTGGTCCAGTGTCATGTGAAGCATAGTTACCAATATGTCGGTGCGGAAGATGAGAAGTACATTCTCGACTATTTATCCATGTCTAGCTTGTATAGTCGGCTAGGGGAGGAAAGAAAACTCGAGACCTTGATCCTAAATGACAAAAAGACTTAGGTAATTTAGCCTAAGACTTAGGGTAATTTTGCTGAGTTTATTTGGACACCTGATATTAAGGTCTTATATTTTCTTGCTCCCTGAGGGTCGGATCGACATAACTTGTGCATGCTCCACAGACTCATTCTTCTGGAAATCAACTTCGCTTTGGACAATCGAGGCCAGCACTGATGGCATGGATAAGCAGCTTGGCAGGAATAAGATATGAATATAGTTGTTCTAGCTCAACGGTGGAAATATGCCAAGTTACAAGGTAATATATGCTCCAAGATCACGTTTCTAAAGCTGAAATCGACGATTCGAGTTACTCGACCCCTTGTTCGTCTCAAACAAAGGAAATTAAATCTCCGTTTCGGTAATTCATCTGGAGCTGTATTTCCACTTTTGGCTTCCCAACGATTAAAGTACCCTTGTACCTCCTTCCATTCCAGGTCTGTGCTCTCGCTACTGCTGCAGGTACGTTGCATCCCCGCTCCTTGCTCGTTGCTGTGGTGAAATCACGTGTACTCCAATGTCAACAAATCCTCCGCTTTCTAAGGTATCCAAGCTACCTTACTTACCAGACCAGACCGACTCTACGCCTTTACAGATGCGTCTTGTTTGTTCAGCCACCTTTTTACTCATCTTGTAAACTCGTCATGCTGTGTTGAGTTTAAACCTTCAACGTTTTTCCTACCCGTACCCATCGTTGAGGGGAAAAAACGACGTAATCGTGCTTGAGACTGTATCACAACTTATACGCCATACACATACAAAACCTTCCCAATGGGTCGGCCAAAAAGTCGACGCGCACTCAGTGCGAGTCGATTTCAGGAAGGCTCTATGAATGATAGGACTTCTGCCGCGCCCCCAGTGCACTTTCTGGGCCCTGAAGAGCGCGCTGCTCTGGAGCGACCTGCTCTGACGAACATCAAATCCAATAATTCGCGACCGATGAGCGATGACTTCTCCGATAAGCAGGTCAAGCGAGGAAGGCTTCTGGGTCAAGTTTGGGATGAGGTGAGAGGCAGACTGGGATTTAAGAGGGATAATGAAGAAGAGAGAGGGGCAAGGAAGAGGTCGAGGAGCCGTAAGCGAGATCAGTCTGAACAACGAGGCAGACAAAGGGAGAGGGAGAATGGTTCTAGAGATGGACCTGCGGAGCTGAAGACCGCTGAAGACACTCCCAGGGAGGATATGCCCAGCCGAGAAGAGATATTGGCCAACTATCACAATTTGATGGCTTCGGGTTTCTTCTCGTCTCATGCTATTCAGTCTACTCGACAGCCACCTCCCGGTTCTATTCAGGCCTCACACCACCTATCTGCCCCCCCTCATCCGACATCTCTTAGAGACGCTTTATCTCGAGCCACCACGCCTCAAGATGGTATTCCCCGGGCCCCAAACTATGATGCACCTTCACCACCCAAGTCACCTACCAAGATCAAGCACTTGCAAAAACACCACTTAGGCCCCGATGGTCCAGGAGCTGCTACTTATGAAGAGCTCGTTGCATCTGGGTTCTTCACACCTCCAATCTCTGACAGTGCTCCTCCACCAACTCCCATTGGAGCTGCACCAGCCCCAACTGTTTATACCGGTCGTATGTGGCGAGACTATCTTCAGCCGCCTCGACAGACCAGAGGATCTCGAGCAGCAACGCCCTCAGCTTCTCGTGCTCCTTCTCCTATTCGATCACCTGCCAGCGCCTCCTCCCGAGGAACAAAACGCGCAGCAGCTGACTCAAACTCTGAGGATGAAGAGGAGAATGCATCTCGTGACCCTCCAACCCCAAAGAAGAAGCTACGTAAGTCTGCTTCTCGAGATATCACCCTACCGAAACTGCGAAATGTCGCTTCTCGCCGCAACATGCTCTCATCACGACGTAGTGTGTCGGGGCCTCATGGAGTCAGCAAGGAGTATAATACACTCGCTCGCCGTGTCCTGGGCCGCCTTCCTGGAGGCGGTGGTCGAGGCTCCCTGGACATCGACCGCCGGCCTGCGTCTGTTTCTAGAAGGAGCATCGAAGGGTCTAGACAACCACTGCAAGATGTCCAATACACGCGAATCCTACGTTCGCGAAAGAGCGCTGCGGAAGGACTCAGTGTTGTACCAAATGCTAACAGGGGCATCCCAAAGGTTCCTAATATTCCTGAAAAGTTTGCCGCCTACGATGAAGATGCTGAGAACACGGCACCAGCAATTCGCTCTCGTTATTAGTCTGATGTTGGCGTCTTTGACTTTTCACTATATTGTTAACATACAACAGCACGCGAGACACTTATGGACAGCGGATAATGTCAGTGGTGAGATGGAAGCATGAGCTCAGAAGCTCTGCAGCGGCGGATCGAACGACTCTTGACGCGGCCACGACCTTGTTTTTGTTTCTGGGACTTTTACGAACGAATTACACTTTGTATATTCTCGTGGGAGATATCCATGATGACATGCGACATGATTGATTTTCTGATGTCTCCTCATCCGTTGGATAGAGGCTTCCTGCACTTGGGATATCGGTTGGGAAGGGGGTATAGGTTTTGATCTTGAGGGAAAATGGGAACAGTGGTGGAATACGGTCCTTGTCTGATAAGTAGCCTGTGCTCTTAGGATCAAGGCCGACGGAAGGGTAACGGCGTTGGGGGCATATGTATTAAGTAACGATTCTCCCATGACATAATGCCTTGTGTGTGATGTATCGAAGTAGATGAAGTGAAAATAAAATACACAGGTAATATTGCAAGAGTGCCCTACCTATATATGAGGGTTCGTGAGTTTATTGGGACCACAAACGTACATACACAATGAAACCTGACAGACGATCAAGGAATATCAATCAATTAAGCCAGTTCATTTGTGCCTTTTCGATTATACCTATATACATATACAGTCTCCTTACATTCCACCAAAATCTCAACCACTTCATTCACCAGAGGTCCATAACCAGAAAACATCAACACCTCATATTCCCTAATCACCCATCTGCCCAGGAGACTTCCCATGGTTGTGTGTTAAAACAGTTGATGAAACCCGATTTCAAAAGTCCACCTCTATTGCCCGTCCAAGTTCATCTCAGGAAAATTTGCTCAAGAAAAGACTCCCTGTTCGTATCGACCCGCCGGGCGATTCGTATGTCTGATGGAAATCTCCCAAGTTCCATCCCAAGTTGATCGCATGGCACATCATGTAGCACCCCTGGAAGATATAATAGTTCTGTGTACGCTGGGACCCAACAGGCCTGAACGAATGACAATAGTGTGAAGGAGAAACAGGTTGTATCGGTCATAAGTGGTAAAACAAATAATAAACGCCCAATCCGTAGAAGAAATAAATACGCTTTGGGATTGTGAACAAGTGATGAGGAACACCATCATAAATCATCAAACTTCAATACCTTCAAGAACCCGCTCTGGTAGGTTTTGCTGAAGTAGTTGCTGTGTTTTGGTGAGCCCGTTCTGATACAGTGAGCGAACAAAAGCCCAGGCAAACGTGAAGAGCCAAGGGAAGTAGCTATATAGCATGCCGCAAATCATTACGAGGAGGAGGGGGATCTGTATCTTGGTTAGTTCTGGGATGCATGCTAAGATAGACTTCGAGGTGACTTACCCAGATGAAGAACAGATTGTGGTCACTGCTAATCCTCTTCATCTTGACTTCATGTGCTCGGCGGAATTGCTCTTGCTGCTCCTTGGTGATGGCGTTCTTTCGGCCAATTTTGAGGATCCCTGGCTCTTCAGTCTTGATTTCAGTCACTTCAGTGACTTCGGTAATATCAGCCGACTCAGTTTCAGTAGATGTGGTCTGGTCGAATAAGGCCGCGCATTTTTGATCAGCCTCAGCCTCCACAGCAGCTCGGGCAGCTGACTCATGCTTTTGGTCAAGGCTTTCCTGGGGGAAGATCTCCTCGTAAGCCGGAGGTGCTGGCGCGGCTGCCTTGGAAGACGAATCCCACCAGCGCTGAGGCTGCTCGCCATCAGCACGGGGACCTGCCATACCTGGCATCAACTGCTGGACTCGTCGCATGAAGGGTGCTTGATAGCCAGGCATGTTAGGCAATGCAGGCATTTGAGGCATCTGTGGGAAATGTGGGAAATTCTGGAACTGCATAGCAATCGACTGTTGGAACTGCTGGAATTGGTGGACCTGTTGCTGGAACTGCTCCTTGAGAGCAGCCATTGTTGTAGCAGGTGGTGCAAGTTCCTCCTCCATTTCGCTAGTCTGCTGGCGGCGAAGATTGGGTCTCTCACGATCTTGCCTGAAGCCACTGGGCCTTCTCATGCTCAAGTAGGAATCCTCATCGGGATCCTCATCCTCGAAATCTCCCGATGTGTACTCCGGGCTCTCCTCGCTAGAATCAGGAGAGATTGGCTCTTCGTGACTGTGTATCTTAGTCATAGGCTCCCAGAGCGATCGGAGCGAAGTGGCGCTGCTGGCTCGGCTGTGAAGAGAACCGGAGCCACCGCTGCTGCGGGATCGGGCATGTCGCTGAGAACGGCGGATAGCGTGGATGACAGCACGCGACTGAGCAATATCGGAGGCGGAAAGTCCAGACACGCTTCTGATGGTTGAGTCAGCACCGTTAAGCATGAGCCTTCTAACGATCTCAGGGTGGTTGTGGATCGATGCGATGTGAAGAGGTGTGAAGCCACCCCTATCTCTCGCATCAGGGTTTGCACCTCTGGCCAGTAAGGCTGCAACTAAGCGATGGTAGCCTAGCGAACAAGAGAGATGAAGCATAGTGTGACCTGTGGGTCTCTTGAGATCCAGGCGAGTTCTGTGCATGCTGTCATCGAGGTCAATGAGGTCCAGGCACTTTAGGAGCTGAGATTCGAGATGAGCATAAGGGGCATGGCTGAACATGGCTCCACCCGATGAGGAACCACCCTGAGCACCATCAGAACCGCCAGACCAGTGGCTTCCATTTCCGTTATCCAGAATTCTTCTGGCGACATCCATGGCATCAATCATTTGACCCGACATCTTATGCCCCAGTACAGACAGAGCAGCTCGAATCAGCTTGTCCTCGCCATCGTCCAAGTAATTGAAAGTAGGCGGCTGTTTGGCTGTGTTTAAGAAAGCTTGGCCGGCCTGAGGATTCTGATTCTTGAAGGTTACCGGCACAGGTCCAGGGCCAGGAGCAGGTGGCAGTAGACAGACAACTGATGATTCGCCCCAGAACGTAGTAGTCGTGGCTTTGTGGTTGCCAAACCAGATTTCGAGCCCCTGGAAAAAGGCAGCACCCAAAACTGTCACTTCAATACCTCCCACTGTAGGACCCTCATTGGGAATGATCTTATGAATGACTGGAGGTGCTCGAAGTGGCGTCATGCCTGTAGGCACACTGAAGGTGCTGGCAAGCGCCTGGGCAAATTGGTTCTGGGGGTTGCCAACGATACTATTTCGAAGGCCATTGGGACTGGGAGCACGGCTCGGGTGTCCTGAAGCAGGTGCTGAGTAAAGTTGCGCCATGGCCATATTATCCATACTCGCGGAGCGGTGATTGGCGTAGAATCCTGGTAGCTCGTTGCTGGGTGTAGGAGGACCTGTGGTGAAGGCCATTGCTTGCTGTCCAAACATCGGATCGGCTTGAGAAAAGGCAGCGAGGCCAGGTGTAAAAGGAGATGTAGCATTAGATAGATGATTGACATCCGCGCCCGGAGAAGGTGACGTATCCAGGCGGGTCATGGTAAGTCCATTGGGAACTCTCGAAGCGCTGGACTTTCTCTTCTTTGCCATTGGGCCACCAAGAGTTGGCGAAGCTGGGCGTGAGAGTGTCCTGCCGAGATTACCAGTAGACGAGGCTTTAGATTGGTATGAGGCCTGGCTGCTTCGATGCATATTCGACAAATCGCCGTTAGATGGCGACATGCGGAAGGGTCCATTGGCAGTAGGTGGTAGAAGGACGTTGTTCTCAGTACTTGCTTGGGGTACGGATGGCATGGGAGGCTCTGGAATCGCTGGCTGCTGAGCCGCGACCTGCGCAATCGGGTGAGTCTTGTGGTCGTCAGTGATCATAATTGGGTTAGACATGGCCTGAGCGACGACTCTGTCTTGGAAATCTTTAATGGTGAAGATGACATTGAATCCCATCTTTTCTCCGTGGTGTCGACAATAGCAAGCAATGCGCATCGCAGCATCAACCTGCATGGTACCCTCGGGAACAGTTGACTCCATGACGCCGCTGGGAGGTTGCCAATCCTTGACTTCTTGTGTGTTGAAGACAATGACACGGCGCTCTTGGTCTTCCAGCCAGACCTTCTCTTCCTCTGGCTTCTTGATCTTTTTTCGAGCTGCGCGCTTTCGCTCTCTCGTTATGCAGCCTGGGCAAATACGTACATCGCCGCCTTTTGGTTGAGAACCGTTGTTGTCTGGCAGAGGCGGAAGATAGCCTTGAGGGTGTGATGCCGCCCGTTTGAGCGCGGCTTCTTTGACGCCAGGCTCATCCATGGCACTCGTGCAAACTAATGAGACATGCAACTCGAGCATGTCCGGAGACTTCTCAGGCGTTGGCTTCGACAACAGCTTAGGCTTTGAGATGGTGTGGGGTGGCAGATGCAGTTTGGTGACCCCAGGCGGCAATGGCCACAGGGTCATTTTGATAGGGATCTGGGTCTCGACCCTCGACTTGAGAGGCGTAGGCATGATTTTTAATTGGCATCGTCCATTGAAGTTGAATTGTGTGGACATTGGCATCTGCTGCGGCATAGGTATAGGCTGGTTCATCTGACCGCTAAAATGCATAGGCAAGCCGTCGGGTACAGGTTGCGCTGCCACGTCGATTTTGTTTGGCCACAAATGCTGTGCTCCCACTCCTCCATTCACAACTCTAGAGAAATCTATTTGAGTATTGGGTGAGGGAGAATTAAAGAGAGGCGCTGGAGAACTGCCATGGCTTAGCACCATGTTGGACATTGGCGAAACCTCTCGTGATGCTGATGTTTTCAATCCATTCATTGCTGAAGACACCGAGTATTGCTTCAAGTTCGTTAACAAAGGGCTCGTTTGGTTGAAAAAATTGTGCGATGAACATACTGAAGAGGCTTTCTGGTGACCCTGTGCTTTCTTCCTCTTAGGTGTTGCATCTTTGATAGTGGCTTTCGTGCTGACTGTGGGCATCTGAGATGTGAGAGCTGGTTGCTCTGTATTCAAGCCTTCTGGGCTACTAGAAGCGGTGTCCATATCGTAGGGGTGCTCGAGGATAGACTCTCCAGGTTCGCCAAAAGGGTACATTTCCATTGAAGCATCGTCGTGGTTTTGACCAAAAACAAAGTGGTCATCGTCGTTGAAAAAGCTGTTTCCCCATTCCACCTTCATTTCGTCTTCCTCCAACATCGCTTCAGCGGGGTGCATGGTGGCCTTGGAGGTTGGGGTTGCAGTGCGTTTAGAGGAGGCCGTTTCAGATGATGAGTCTTGGTAGGAACCGTTCGGAGAATCAGGAAGAGGTGCCCCTGTTAATTCTTGGGGTGTGAGAAATGTTTTCGCGTCGTTTCCTCCGAGCGACTCGAATGACTGGAGAGTATCTGGGCTATTAGAAAAGTCGAAGAGGTTTGAAGCGCCAAGCTCTTCATCGGAAAAATCGTTGAAATCGCCGCCCGACATAGCAGCTCCTGCGATCAGAGGGCTACCTGGGCCGGTAGGAGCGGGCGTCATGACCAGCGAAGAGAGGCTGGAACGACCCGTAGGCGCCGGTGGACAACGGGAAAAGTGGTGATCGGTATGTTCAATTGAAATTTGGCGTCGCAGAATACTGTTGGCGTCGCGCGGGGGAGTCGACAAAAAGCGTTCAAGGCATCAAACACACGTAAATTCAATTGCGGGCTCAAGTAAAAATGACAATATTGGTCGTAGGCGAAAATGCGATATTGTTCTGTTCGGGAACAGAGTGTGTTGCTGACGAGTTTGGGCGTCGAATCGATAACCAGAGAAATCGGCAATCCGTGATTGTTGGGGCAGGATCGTAATATGGATGGATGGGCGAGCCCCTAGTGGTTTGGGTTTGGGTTTGGGTTGGATTGGATTGGATTGATTTGGTTTGGTATTGGATGGTACGGAGTAGACGCACGCGAACACAGCGGGCACAGTCGGCAGGCGCCAGCAGGTCAAGCAGGCCAGGCAGGTAGGTCGGTCAATGGAAAAACGAGACGGGACGGGCGAGACGGTCAGGGTCCTGTGCTGTCAAATACCCCTGGTCCAGGTGCGTGTTCGCAGCTAAAAGGTGTGTAGGTACGGAGTAGGTAGGTAGGTGTGGCGAGTGAGGAAGAAGAGGGAGATTACAATTTTCGTATAGTGAGGGGGATAAGGAAGGGATGATGATGGTGATAAGAGAGGATGAGGAGAAATAGAATAGGTAGGTAGGTAAGTAGCGAGGCAAAGAGATGGATGGGATTGATTGATTGATTGATTGACTTGATTGATGCGCCGAGTCTCCAGATGGCCTGTCTCGCCTGTCTGGTCTGGGCTAGCAGGAGAGGCTGTTACTAGCTGGTGTACCTAAGGTAGTGGAGATGAATGAACAGAGACAGCATAATAAGCGACAGTGCAGGTATTTGCTGGTCGAGATGACTTTGAACTGTGCTAATGTAGTAGGTAGAGGTAGCTTCACGGGTGATGAATTGCCCTTGTTCTGTACCTTGGCTGGGCCTCTCGGGGTCGGTTGTTTGCCCAGCGAGTCTCTCTTCCACACTTTGGTCAGAACGTGTGTGAAAACGTGAAAACGTGGAGACTGGGACTGACCTTGCAGGCAAATGGTGGTACCTTAGAGAAGTGGTAACTTAGGTACTAAGGTAGGTAGTGAGTGGTGTGGGCTCAGTCACTTGGCGAGTCTGCAAGTTCATTCGGGCAGTGGCGGGGGCTGGTATCTGATCCGAGATGTACCTGCAAGGCCGAGTGGGTCCCGTTGTCGGCGCAAAACAGTGCGGTTGAGGAGATTTTTACACGGCTACTTTGTCGTTTTCTTTATGCGGTCCGTACAGTATCGGCGCCGGTCTCGCACTTATCGGGGCTACATGGCCGGTCTTCCGCTGGATCCATCTCCCTGGCAATTGGAGACACTGGCACAATCGCACAGTACGATACCAAGCTGCTCTGTGTGCAGATCCACCTCAAGCTTGACAAGCAGATCTCCGGTGGCAGCAGACACCGACACTGATTGACAGGAAGACACAGTAAACAATGACGATTTGAAATTGGGTATCTAGAAAGAGGTACTGGGTTGATTGATACACACTCAAGAACACTCCCAAAATTAACTTATTAACGGGAAGCGGGGAATGATGATGGACGACGCTATCATCCTTGTATCGAGCAACTCATCAAAAACCCCAAAAACCATCTGAGGCCTCTCGCGTATTACGCAAGCTGTGACTCTTAAAACGACAGATGAACAGATACTCGAAGGCTATAGAATGGACAGCCTGTCTTCATCTCAACTATTCTACGGACTCGGACAAGGCGATCGTCCCGTCGGATGAGAATGGTTGTTGATTACAATTAGAGGGTGCCATGCCTTGGTCTTAGCAGGACGATGACCCAATGATACAAGGGTTAAGCAAGCTTCCAGTAAGAAATAGTTGGTACCTGATGACCCAGGCCTGTTAGTGGACGCGCTGACAAGTCCTTCCCCTCCCCTAGGCTATCGATCATCCATTGACTCACGAGGCTTTATCATGGGATATCCAGGTGTCCATGCGCCAGATACCTTCACCTCGTGCTCATACATCTTGATCTTGGTTTAGCAGAACCAGTGTTGTCTCTTCCCACAACGCCGCCTTACGTAGACACAACCAAGACAAGAAACTGTCTCGTTATAAGTGGAGTTCAAGACATTGATGGAGGTGGCGAGAGACATCCTCCACTGGAAGAAAGGACCCTGTAGATCCAATGGATGGATCAAGCCCAGCCCAGCCCAGTTCTCAGACTCCCCCTTCCCAGTCCCCTGGAGTCCCACGTCCAAGCATAAGCGAATCACCACCATTCAAGCCTCAGTCGCAAGTTTCAATGAGGCTTTGCCCTCCCACGCAGTACGTACATGCTGATTCTGCAGTATGAGGCACCTAGTAAGTTTGCTTAGATTATTGCCCTCCCAGTGGATGCTGCGGCCTCCGCGGGCAAACCTCCCAGCTTTCCCCAGGCTTTTGCGTAACAGTCCCAAAGGGGAAATACAAATATGTAAGTTGTTATCTTGATGAACTCAACAAACTGCAACTTCCTGGTCGGTTCATACATGACATACATACTTGGCCCAGCTTGGCCTGGTCCGCGTTATCCGTATGACGACGATTGAAGAGGGGGAAACAGGTTTAATCATAAACATAACTTGCAATGGCCTATTAATTTCCCAGAATCCATTAGAAGTGTTTCAGTGTTGAAAAGAAAAGAAAACTGTCGGATCGGGTGTTATTGTGCTTGTCAGTTCTCCATTTGGCCGTCGTATAAAGGAGCTGGCGCAGTTTGAGTTACGCCAAGTGTAAGTGAGGTGTGCTTAGGGTTATCAAAACCAGTATCACGTCAACGGCAACAACCATTTTGTCTTGGATATACCAACGGCACCTAAACGGCCCTACCAGATAAAGCATAGCAGAAACATGGTGGAATGAGGAATATCCCTTTGCAGAATTGTGACTACTGCTGCATCTATTCCCGGAGAATCGTACCAGTGGCTTACACTTGGGGTTCGGGGAAAAGCGTAGCTCTGCAGGTTGCATATAGGTGGGGGATTAAACTCTGATGATGGTGTTTTCAGTATGGATTGGATGCTCGTTCATCACATAGGCTACTCTAGTCGGAACGACAATGAGAGATTTTTTTCTCTTTCAGTTCTCGCCTTACGATATACGGCAGATCAACTAACGCAGGCGATCGAATAAGATCAAACATATAAGTTTCCTTACTTGGTAGTCTAATTCTCCAGCTTTAAACCCAACTAGAAGCGGCCCGAGTACTTAGATCGGCCCGGTGAGTTAGGCAAACATAATCCTCGAGTCTCGGTCTGCATATACCGAGACAGGTGAGGCATAACTGGTAGAAAACTAGTAAGGTAGTAGTTACAGCAACAGCAACAGTGACAGACGAGAACTGGGGATATGGCACCATAGTTGCTTGCTATCATAAAACTAAACCTACCGGCTGCAACCTATAATTAGTGTGATGTCAGGATGACTATTCAGAAACGCCTCGTTTGCTGCAGAGTTGATTCAATTGACTAAAGAAAGAGCTTAGGAGGGATAGTTGAGGTGTTTTCTCTCCCACTCCAACTACTCGGAGTGTAGCCGGAGGTGGATCGTCTATCAGCACATATCAAGGATGGTAAAGTCGCTCACATCATGCTCAAGGAACTGTAAAGCCACATCAAAACTTTCCGATGTCGCAACTTCGTGGCCGAACGTTGTTGTAGAATGTAACCAAAAGCCCATATTTGGCTTCGATATGGTTGGTGGTTGTACCGCATTATCTCTCAGTGTGCCTCACAAGGTTGGCGAGGCGTGGTTGAGAATTGACCCAATTGGTATAGATGCAGCCGCAATCTTGCATCTGTAACAAAATATTACGGAAACATCCCGGGCGATAAGTGATTAAACAGGAAGTATAGTAGTTTTCTTTAGTAACTGCCTCGAGGGGAAATTGCCTCTGGAATGGCTTGGGATATGTGATCGAGGTGCGTTATCTGAGCGTCAACGGTTGCATGCTGTGTAACAACAATTCATACTATAGACCCCTGTTTCATAAACCATTTGCCGCTTGTCCTCAAGAGAGCTAGACATTAGCAGGAGACAGAATGGTCTGTGGCTTCAGGTTGAACATAGATAGATATCTCGGTGGCCTCCATAGCGTAGCATTGGTCAAGACTGAATTGTATGTATGTTGTGCGCCACCAGATAACGGTTCCTCTTGCCAATACGAGGCCTCGATCAGTACATGAGAGACACACTTGTCATGCTACTAGCGTTGGTCAGACATTCTGTATATAACGGCTCAAGGCAAGGGCACCTAAGTGCGTCAAGCCAACGCCCGCACGTTGCGGGATGGCAGGATAGGAATTAACTGGTAGAAACCCTCAGGCTGTTTAGACTCAGCCTGATTGGCTCTAGTACGTCTTTCGAGACAGCTCTTAATGATTATCTGTGCATGTTTCTGACTCTCCCAGTTTAAAGGACTAGTCGGGGCAGCTTTGCAACATTGAGAAGCCAACGAGGTTATACGCAAGGGATACAGCAACCAACGTGGTATAAGTGGCGGTCTAGGAGATACAGAACAAGAAGAAATCAAAAGCAAGTCCAAGACAATGATGAATTGTCAAGCTCAAGATTGGATTCTAGGCGCGGAAATAGATATTTTTTATCTCCCTTAATTGGCATGTCTTAGATAAAACACTTCGACTTAACACGATCATCTATCAAAAACCCTCGGACTCACTAGCATCGTCGATCAGCGATTCAACCTCCTCATCGCCCTTTTCTTCACCACCAAGCCCCTGAGCCTCTTCATACATCCACGTCTCCCATTCCTCTGAGGTTCACTTATTCTTGGGAAACTCTGCAACCCACATTTCAATCTGATCAATGCCAGCCTCCTGGATGGCCTTGACCTCTGGCCAAATAGTACCAGCATTGCGATACGTATCTGTGCAGTGATTGCCCAAGGGGTTCAAAAAGTGCTTGATGTAGGTGCTGTTGCCGAGTACACCTCCAGGTCTTTGCGAAGAAGAAAATCCCGCTGCCCGCCAAGGATCATACAGACCATCAACCAAGACAGTCCTCTTCACATACGCGGAAGGGTCGCTCCAGCCTCCGTAGTGAGCGTTCCATGATTCTGTCGTCTTTCCCTTGGCTAGGCCGTAGGTCTCTCCATCAGGGCCGGGAGGGAAATAACGCGCACATGTCTTCCTGAAGTACTCCCTGTTCACCAAGCGTGAGACCAGTGTCGGTGTACCCTCTGGTGAACCTGTCTGCCAGTACTCTTCAGGCTCGTTACAGAGGAGCCATTGAAATTGCAGCGTCTCTGCAACGCCTGAACTGGCCAATGTCCTATTGGCGTAGACCAAGCTGTCAGAGTCACCAAAGTTGAAGCAGCCCGTGTTGTTTAACCCCTTCCAGGGACCTCGATCCTCACATTTCCCGGGGATGTAGACCTCTTTGGTCCAGCGGGCATATCCTTCCAGTGCCTTTTCCAGACCAACGCCTCCTGAGCCTGGAAGCTTAGACTTGTCTGTAACACCAACGGCATTCTCGACGTAGTCGCAGAACTCCCATGTATCGTGTATGCGCAAAGAAGCGCCCTGATAAGACTGTGGTCCATAGTTGAGGAGGTTCATAAAATCATCGTTGTGTTTGAGATCAGGAGCCCCGAAGTCTTCCTTGATTTGCTGGATTTCATCTGCCGAGCCTATCGAGTGCATTAGTACCATGGCGCTTTTCAATAGTCCGGCGCTATCTACCGTTAAGCATGACATTGTCCAGATGTTCAATGACCTTCTCGACATCTGCTGTACAGTTCTTGGGCAGATATGCTTTGGCAGCGTCAAAGTACCTCCAGTAGTCAGAGATCGCTTGCGGTGGTGCACTTGACGCCCAGCTTGCCCAAAATGTACCTGGAGACAGTTTCTGCGTGAACAAAACTCGGTTTCCCTGTCCCGAGCACCCTGTGTGAACCCAGGGCACCTTGGCCGGCCTGGCACTACCATTTGTCGCAAATGGTAGTTTGACACTTTCAGCAAAGTATACCTTATCGCGCATCATCTGATCCTCGGTGTAGTACTTCATATTCGCAGTTGTGAGTTGCTGATATGGCGACGACTGACCGAAATATCGATCCTCAAGCAGCAGCATCACAGCCCCAATGCGTCGTGCAATCATACCGCCAATGACATAGTCATCATGCAACCAGAACTTTACTTGTTCAGCCTCAGCATCGAGGGGGGATATGAACACGACAGGGGGATTGGTGCCATTCGCATAATTAAGGCTGTACCAGTACCGTTGCTTGAAGGTGCCTCGAGAAGGTTCATCGTGATCGATCAGTTGGTCGAATGTGCCCCCAATAACGCCCGTCGTGTCGTCATCCCGTTTGGCTAGACGAGATTTCGGTGAAGTTTCAAGGTGCGTTACTTGTCGCGGACTGAATCCGTAGACTTGCTGAAGCAAGACGGCGGCGGTTACGACTCTGCTGAAAAGACGCATCTTGAGTTGTTGTCTCACAGAATGTGTCCGCCGGGACGAGAGCAGTCGGTAACGGCATTATATCCTCTTTTGAGCCGTACACAATATATGTAGACTAGGGGATCTCAAGACTGGAGAACCGACATCCGGGCAGCCCCGTATCATTTGATTGTTGTCGTGTCATGTAAACTCAGTGTGTCGTACTGTATAAACTTTGGAGAGGAGAACAGGGCAACGAGTCTCTTTAGTATGAAAGCATATATCCTGGCTATTCCGTAAAGAGTAAATCCCAGGGACTTTTACAACGACAGCCCTGTCCATGTTGCTGAGAAAGTGGTATTCAACCCCTGTCGAACGTGATCTAATCGTCCTATCGTGATCAAATTTGGACAATCGCTTAACTCGCCGCTGAATATCAACTCGACATCACCAGACAGCACCAAGTAATACCAGGTTGACGATTGGTGGACTAAAGAAAACATATAAATAGAGCCGAAGAGAGGAGTCGAATAGGGTTGAACTTCACCGTTCCCAGAACACAAGTGACGGGACGAGTTTACCATGAACGCAAACGAATGGCGCGGTTAGAACCATGGTTAGGAACATCGAATAAAGAGTTCAGAGAAGCATATGGCTTACAGACAGACATTCAGGATAAATGTCATGCCAGGCACATCGGCTCCGGACTCTGCCCACCAGGACTCAAGTTACCAGAAGTGAGTTTGTAGAGAGCCCTGAAATTCGTCTTGCTATTAAATTGACCATATGGAGACTTGTGTTGTTTAAACCAGTCCGTTATAATGGTGTCCAAAGGTGACCCATTGGATTTGTCCTGAAATAGCCGCATCAACAGTTCCACTGTGATGAGGGACATCGCACAACAGACTGACAGCGGAAAGTATATGAGGTAAATACTTACCATGACACTATAACAGCTTCTTTAAACAAACAGGAGCTCGAAACAACATCATCATGAATCTCATCTTCAAAACAAAAACTCAAAAGACCCTCTATCGTAAGCAGAGGTGAGATTATGAACAAGTTTAATTCATTCGTGACCCGATATGAGCTATATCAGGCAGGTATCATGACAAAATGAAACAGACCAAAAGGATACCACAGCGATAAAGGGAACCGATCAGACTCCAAATGTCCACACCAAGTCGCAAGAGTTAACAGACCTCTACCGTCAAGCTCAGGTCTTTTTACAACCTCGGGCAAAACAGACCCGACAAATAGCTTTAGAAACCATCGACCAAAGTCGTCTCCAAGAGAGAAGAGCTATATTATTGTAGCAGGCCATTTTTCACGGGAAGCTCTCAGTCAAGAAACTGGAGGCTTTCTGGCCCCTTCGTTCGCCAGGTCATCTGCTCGGTGATTGCCAAAATCACTGGCGTGTCCTTTCACCCATTGGAAAGAGGTTCTTGACTGTGCTGCATCGCGTGCTTTTATCCTCGCTAATACGCTGCTCACAATGTCCTGATTCTTGATTGGCCCCCCTGCCGCATTCTTCCATCCATTCTGCTCCCAGCCGGGGCCCCATTGTGTCACACACTTGATGGAATACTGACTGTCAGAAACAATCTCAACGTCCTGTGTTGAAGGCGCAATCTCTAGTGCACGAAGTATCGCCATCAGTTCAGCACGCTGGTTGGTCTGAAGCTCGCCCGGAAGACGCTCCGCAAGGTTACGCTCGTCATTAGGACCAAAGTAAACTCCAAGGCCAGCACGAGAGCCAGCCTGGCCGTTGGCAAGACTGCTGCCGTCGGTCCAAATCGTGAGTACATTTCCGTTGTTTTCATGATTAGGCTCGGCGCGAGGTGCAGCTTTTGGTGCAGCTTTTGGTCTTCGTGCAGGCTCAGCCTTTACCTTTTTGGTAGATGCTTCTACAGGTTCAAAAGCAGCCCCAGTGTACTCTTGCGTCTTCTCAAGTGATATACCCAGACGTCGGCAGGTCTCAGGGCTGGCGTTCTGCCTAATAAAATCCTCCGCGTCTGCTTGCGTATTGAACCTCTTGTGCTTGGGTCCAGCGACCTCTGTGACTTGTGGCTGGGTCTCATCCCAGGTATGATAGATACCTGGAACATGGCCTACGGCCACGGCATAGAACTTCGGGCGGTCCCTATCCGCCGATGGGTTCTCATGGCCCGCGACGTAGGCCTGGGCATCCTCTCTTGTTAGGAATGACTTGACTAGATATCGGTCAATTAATCTGTTTGCAACGGCCTAGGTTTTCGCATTTACGTAGGATCGCTACTCACATTTCGCACCGGGGAACCCGGTGGTTTGTGCTTGACATTCATCATAATTCGAATAGACGCCAGGCTCCCTTCCCTTTTGGACAGCGTAGAACTTTGTAGCGTTTGCCGTTTTCCTCATCTTGGACGATGAACCTGCCCCGAACCCACCACTGGGGGCATTGCGCTTCTTAACCATTTCGGTGTCGTGTTCGTCTAGAGGATCTGCGTAATCGGTGCTGCAACTGTCTCGATCGAAAGCCCTGACCGTGGGGGTAGTGAGGAGAAAGTTGAAAATCGATAGGTCAACAGGGCCTCTGCTCGCGGTAGGTGCAGATGCAGGTCGTTGCGAGGCGCTTATACACCTGTCGTAGTGGTCTGCTGCTTCTTTAACAGAGCGGGTGAAGCTACGGGTGGCCGTCAATGCAGCGTTAACTCCAACGCCAGGACTGTCGCGACAAGCGACGGCACAAGAGGGAAATCGGCGGCCAACGAGTCATAGAAGATGCATGTTGATGGCCAAAGTAGCAACAAACAGACAAGACTGCCCCCTGCTTATCGATAATCTCGAAAGACCCACGGAGCTGGCGAGCTTCTTGACGAAGAAAGGCTAAGGTATGTGTTGGGTCGTTTGGTTTGAAAGGTCAAAGGTGCAGGGTGCAGCACGGATACAAAGAGGGGCAGGTCCTGAAGCGCGTGGAGCAAGGGTCCCTTCACATCAGGCACTCCCGTCTTTTAGTAACGGAGGTACATTACATCAATGAATAGATGCAAAGCTACCTGACCGGGAGGTAGGCAATATTCCAGATAAGAAAAAGTCAATTGATACATGTCATGTTGCGTAAATGAAGCTAGCATGCTACAATGAGTTCCACGTCCGACTTCTTCCAATGCTTTCTCCTCCATGCCCAAGCTATTGTTACAAGACCAACGCCAATATTTGTTAATCGACTCCTCACCTGGTATGTAAAGAGCTATCTAAACCCTTTGTGTGTTGTCCAGCCAATGCAATAGCTGTAAGTAAGTCCATAAAACGCACCCTGCCAGGCGGTGGTAGATAATCGTAATCATGTTGTCGGCCTGGGTCATTGTTGTCCACAGGCAGTATCGTGCGGCACGTAATACTCTATCATTGCTCTCTGGGAGCTTTGCTGTCACTTGAACTTCGCGTGTATAGCAACGGAGCCGATGAGTCTCATATCGACCTCGGAGGTGGTAATCCTAAACATGAGTGATGGGGTCAAGAGGAGGCAAGTTGGGTACGCCATCACGTTCCCATTCCCAGGCCATCAAGCTCCAGTTGAGCTCTCGTCTCCAGAAGAGCCCCAATCCTCGTCCACCTCCATCCGGACGATCGTCTGAGCTCAATCCTCCGCTGCGAGGCATGTGTGTAGCAAAAACAGCCTTTCCCATTCGAGAGTGAAGGATGCCCATAGAGCAGGACACACAAGGCTCATGGGTAACATAGAGCTCGAGCCCGTGGCAGAGATAACCATCTTTGTTCGGATGCTCTTGTTCGAAGCACTGCTTCTCTATCTCGAGCAAAGGACCATCTTGAAATGCGTCATATTCGAGATTAGGTGCCATGAAAGGCAGGCCGGCGGCTCGTCTCTCGTGTCGAACAAGTTTCTGGGCGACCATGCTTATAGCACGAACAACACAGTGCGTCATGGGGTTGCTGGTACCCTCTAGCAGGCCGCACTCCTGATGCCAGCGAGCATCTCCAGCAACCCCGACAAGTTCGACTTTTCCTCCCTCCCTCTGGACAATCACAGCTCCAACAGCTTCGCCGATCCCGGTTTCTTTAGCTTGTAAAGCAACACGATGGGCTAGTGCCATCCATACGGAGGCGTCGTCCTTGATATCTTCAGTTCCCCGGGCTACTATACTAGGGTGTGGACCCAAAGGGTTGTTCTTCCGATATACTGTTGGCCAAAATTGAGAAGACCACATGGCCGCTTGTATTTGAGAAGTTGGCGCAAGTAGTGGAATGGGGATCTTCTCGATGAAGAGGTCGGTCTCCGCGCCCTCAACAATGGAAAGAACCTCCACTAGTTCCTCTCGGGTAAAATCTTTAACTTCTCCAATTATGATGTAAATCCATGTTGATTTGGCTGTATGAATTTGTCGACCAACGGAACTGTCATTCATGAACTGAGTCTTCAGGTGGGCTGGAAGATCACCGGGTTTGGAGCATCTGCGCAGATGAGGCAGGGGGTTAGCGCTGTTATCATCTGGTCGCATGTTACGCAAGGCCCTATATAGTTTCAGTAGTTAGTATCAAATCCATAATTTATTTGGCACACTTGGGGTCTTGAGAATGGCGTACGTGATGACATCGTTGGCTTGTTTGGTAGGTGCCCGCGTGATGTACGCATGAGTGATTGTGTGATCCTGCCGAACCTCCTGAGTTGTTTTGAGGGGGATCAAGACACCACGGCGGGTGTGTCCTTCCTTCAAGTCATCGATCAGGGGGTTCGAGAGAATCTCAGATGGGCCGCGATGTTCGATCTTTGTGGGCGCAGACGCCTCAACAGGCTCAGGAGTTTGGCAGACCTCACTAGACGGCCCGGCCGCCGAGTTGTCTTGAATTGCATCCATCTGCGGCCCTGGGTATCGCCTATTGACTGCGGTTAGCTACCGACCCAAACAGATACAACAAGTTGACGACATACTAAACGTGGTCTTCGTGCCTGTGAAGAACTCGGGTGGAAGTAAGCGCGATGTTTCTGGGGTTGCAGCAGTGTTACGGTAGACGATGGTGAAGTTTCCAAGATCAGTTGCGTGTTGAGAAGAGACAGTTGAGAGAGTTGATTTTGGAGGAGACGATGAAGAGACGACGAATGTTGTTATGATGCGAGGTCTCGTGACGAAAGAAGGCGCAACTTGGGACGAATTTAGGCAAGAGCGCACCACTCTTCACTTCTGACTCTCCTAAGGTACCTATCTCTCGTTCTTTCTCCTGTTGAAACACTTTTATCAGTGACTGTCCCCAACTAACTCAGGTTAATAACAACCATTTGCAGTGGGCACTTACCCTTTACTGTGTTCTTCGAAAACAAGTCTCTGGGTATGAAAGATCAGAGATAACCGAGTGTCTGAAAGCAAAAGAGTAATGATTTTGCAATCAGATGGAGGCCTAATGAACAAGTCTTGTGCGTATTTCGCTACCATCCGAGATGAACGATCCTGCACTTGATTCTGGCAGTGGCAGCACCTGGCAAGGAGCTGTCAAGTAAATGTCTGCAGTAGCGCCCAATAAATAGCGGTTTCTTTGACAATGCCTAGGTACTTCCAAGGTAGATGACCAGTTGATCCTTATTAATTCCAGGCTGTGAATGAATGAGCTTTTCGCTCTCACTTTCCAAATGAATCAACTCTTTCACTGCCTTGGCAGGATCTTCAAAAGGCCTGCTACAAACAGAGCCCTTTTGCGATCGCGAGCAGCTTTGATCGAGCTTTCCACGCCTAAATTCTCTTTGTAAGCACACGAAACATCGACATGGGAGTTGTCGTGTTTTTCTGTATCGTCCGCTTGGACTGTGCCTTCAGAAAGTCCTGTATCCCCATTAACTCGTTGGCATTGAAGTTGACGATAAGTTCTGTCAACCCTGTGGATCAATTGTGGCGGGGACCTGCATATGTGGCTTGGGATCTGTAAGCCACTTCTTAGAGCTTACCCTATATACTCTGACTTGTTCCATCACCATTGTGTAAGACAATACAATACACCAGGCAATTGTCGTGATTCAGATCTGTTCTTTCGCAGCTTGCTGACTGGTACCCAAAAGCTTGGCTATGTGTATTGGGCAGTCATTTCGTCCGCGTGAGGCAGGTAACAGCATGGCTATCACCCAATTGAACATACCCAAAGTTAAGCGTGACAACACAATCATGAGCTTTGACATTCGATTAACCTACAAGTGCAAAACAACTATCACATGAAGTTCATACACAATTACGCATCTACAATCACTTATTTCAGAGTACCATGGGAGACAAACATGTCATATCAACCCCGCGTCTCCCCACCAGACGTTATGTTAAATGAGAGCGATTCATCCTGTTGGTTCGGATATGCCCCCGAATATCACCATAAACAGATGAATGGCCGCTTTCGTGGGGAACAGGTTCTAAGGCAGCCTCTTTTGGCAACTGAATCTTGCATCCCCCATACTTTGAATATGCGGAGAAATCACTCCACGTAAAGCATCTGACGCCGATGCACCGGCGTACCGGGCTATCAGCCGATCAAGGCCGTAGTTACAATCATGGCATATGAAGTACTGAAGGGACCAGACACACAAGTGAACATGATAGACGGTTGCCTGCATATACTATAAAGGGGCAGTGTTTGGTGCTCCGTCAATCAAAGTGAGCTATCATGTTGCTTGGGCTGCTGACAATGCCAAACGTGCGTAAAGCTCACAGCCTGGCTGAACCACCCCTAAACGTCACATGCTGTACGCCCCGAGCATACTCTTTCGGGGGCCCAGGATGAGAGCATTTGACCGGAGCCATAATTCGGAGCTTTTGGGGCAGTCTTCGGGACCAGGATAGACCATCCGGCGGCAGTAGAATTCACCTTTGCACTTACACTGGGCTCACCTACTAGGTATGTAGTAGGATAGCAACAATACTGGTCCCTAGCTGGAGCATGCATTGACCGCGCTTGACTGACAGTAACAATAAAAGAACACTACAGTCTTGCATCGTACTCATAGTTTCTGAACTAAGGCATGGTTTCAGGAGTCGGAAAATAATAGGATCGTTGGGATTTGAGCATAAAGAGCTTACATGTTGTCACGGGGCATTGTACAACGGTGTCTATGCATTACTGACGATAGGCCACTGAAAAGCAAGCCAGCCACAGTCGGTACATGTACGATAAGACAAAAGGCCAGAAAAGCCGAGCAGGAAGAGAAATGACCTATCGGGACCATCCCCGCGTTACAGTATGTACTAGCCCGTGCTCTCTTATAATGGCAATGAATAAAGTTGAGGACAAGGAGTATCCTTTGTTGAGGTGTCATGATGCATGGTTCGATAGACATGAATGAAACACGGACAAAATAAGAAATGCAGCCAACAGAGCCACGGTCGTGTAATATTCGCATGATTGATAAGAGTCATACTGAGACTCGTATCAAGCCATGGAACAACAGGGACAGCGGCACAAAGCGAAGGCTTCTGATCCATAGTTTATGATATCCAAGGCTTTGCTCGAATGATATTCAGGGCCAGTGCGCCAGGGAGACAAAAAGTGACTGGGACCCCACGGACGAATTCATGACGCCTAAGCGCCCACGGGTAAACATGATTCGTAGTGGAATAGGAGTTGAAAGGGGATGCAATGATAGATTGGACGGTATTCATGCGAGATGACTGTCGCATTACTGGTCTCACCTCTATCGCACCGGGCGATGAGATGAAAGGACACGAGCAAGGAGCCAAGCGCTGAGCTGTAAAGCAAGGTCAGGGTGAGAGTGACGGTGACGGTGACGGTGACAGGTCAGCCGCGAATCGAATCTCACATGTTGCATGAGAAAATGAGGCGCCTCTTTTGCAACATCGACCAAGTCTTACGCATATTGTGAGGGTAATTCTGTATCTCTACCAACTGCAGAAACTGCAAGAAGACCAAAGATAACGGTGGGGGTAAGTTGACTGTCCCCCTCATGCAACGCGATGCATGTGCAGAAGTGAGCTTAGTTTTTGCTCATCGCTTGCTTCGCTTTGCTTTGCTTGTGAAGGTCCCCCCGCGGCGAGATCGGAGAAAGCTGCACTAGGGATGACTCCTTTTGGGTTGAGGTGAAAGGAAGCAAGGATCTCATACCTTGCAGGAGCTTCCAGCGCTGGAGAAGAAGGTCTTGGACGTGCAGTAGCGCGGCGTCTGTTTCTTTGAGCGAGAAGAACTATTGGAGCTTGACCTGATGTGGTCTAAAACGGCGTATGTTTGGTAGGGGTGCCATGCATAGCTGCGAACAGAGGTTCGGGGGTTTAAAGTACCGCCGGATTAAGTGCACATTTTTCGAGATGAGAGACATGAAATTTAAGCTTGAAAATCACAATTTCATTGTCAGAGGCCTTCAAGATTCGTTTCCGTTCTGACAGTGAAGATCTTGATACTCAGACTAGAACAAGCTGACTGCCAGACAGAGTTAATGTGTTTGTGTGGCTTGCAGGGGTAAAAGCATCCATGGATGAAAGAGACCCAAGCTACTTAGGACTTTGAGCTCTGATTTTCTGAAAGGGAAGTCTATCATCAGAAACGACAGTTTATTGAGATAGACTTGTCGTATAACTCAAGTAAGGTTTTGGTTGCAAGATAAACATTTAAACGGGTGTTATGTACAGTGATAATAAACTTCCAAAAGAAGAAAAAAACAATTCACACTTATTCAAGAAAATTGTGATAGATGCTCAAAATTTAGAGCATGCGTTCCACCAGGACGGACTGGGTTGTCGCCTGACGCGCATGTCATCTTCAAAGCGTTGTAACACAGCTGAGACTTATGACGACTAATTCACAAGCTTTATTTATCCCTTCCAGTCCTCAACAGCTTCAGGAGAGACAAGCACCAGCACAACAAGACAGCTCGGTGAGTTAGAGATTCATTAGTACGAGTGTTCCAGCACAAGCGCCACCGTTCCGTGTCTCAAAGGCTCTGCTGAACCATTCAAAGCCAAAAAGCTTGGCGGAATTTGAGGGCTTGTAAAAAGCTTCCTCACTGGAATCTTGTGTAGGGAGAGTTAACAAAAAGAACCAAAAATGGCCACGGAGTCGTGAATCCGAAGTCCCTTGAACTTCAGCCGCTAGATTTACTGCAAAGGGACGAATCCGAGAGGTGCGTTGAAAATACATGCAGCATATCTCGGATTTGTGATACCGCCAGATGTCGTAGATTTGGGCAACCTTGTCCTGGACACGTAAGGCCACGACATGCCATACTATATTGTTATATGGCGGGATTATCGGTACATTATTAATTGAAGGAGCTGGCAGGTGTTGAACTAAAGCAAAAGGAGGCCCAGCTGGGCGGTACATATGCTCAAGGATCTCGGGTCCCGGGACATGTTATTTCATTTAAGATGCACATACAGTGCCTCAACCAGACCATATTGTTGAGAATGAGCCTATACCTGTTGTCTGCCTGGAACGTGCTTTCGTATAGAAACCCAAAAGGGGGTGGAAGTGACTTGGGATCTTGATGCAAAGTCGCAGGGCATCCTGTACCTGAAAGCCAGTTGGTGTGTAGGATGCACAGCTGAGGTTGGCTGGTTGGCTGGAAAAGTACAATGATGTAAGATGTAAGTCGGTACAAACAAGACCGAGGGATCGATCCAATGTAATGCAGCGCCACCCAAGGGCGACGAGTCTCACGAGCCACTATCCCCAGGCCAGCAGACACACCTTGGCTTGAGTTTCTGACCTTTCAGGCTTTCACCATAGGTACATACAGTTTTCTGACGATCGACTATTCCCACACGTTATTATTGGCCCTGAAATTTACATCGCGGTACAGTAGAAATGGATTTTCCCGCACACCTCGTTAGCTCAAAGCCTGAAGTGCCTGTCTGGGCATTGGGGGGGTTAGACTTTTGACTTGACTCTGCGGCCATTTACTCGGGGCTCCAGCTCCTCGCCCGTCTGTTAATAAAACCACCGACACGGGCCCTCAACCACCTGGGCTCACATCACCTCACATTGCCTTGCTGCTCTCCTGATATTCTTTCAAGCGTACCAGCAACCCTAGTCAGGGCAACCGAAATACCCAAGCAACACATTTCGAGGCTACCAGTATAATAATTACAACCTGCTGCGTTTCGATCTGCAGACCCTCTAATGGGCACAGCCTATTCTGGGTGACGTATAACAGACAGACACAACCAGCAAAAAGACAGGGAAAAAACCTACTGCGCCAAGCACACGAAGCAACAAGCCTCAGCTCAGATTATAGGAAGACGAGGCAAACAGCACAGCACAATTACAACACAGAACGTTACAACACACGGAGTTTATCGACTCATTGACACCGAACACCAAGACTGGGAAAAAAACAGTAGGGCAAGGGCTCAAACTCAACAACTCCAAAAAAGGAAAGATCTCTATCAAGCCAGACCTCAACTTCATTTTATCCCATCAGGGCCTGGGCTCTTACAAAAACAAACCATCCACCCAGCATCCATCGATTCAACAAGTTCCCGCGGGATTAGACCCTCGACCCTCCACTCCCACCTGAACCTGGACGACATTAGCTTAGGCTAAGCCTGTGAAGAAGCCAGCAAGCAACAGCCAGCGCCACTACCGCAACTTTTTAGGGTCCTGCATTCTTCCCCACTGCTAGTCGCGGCACGGCACCACCGAGCCCACCAACGACAACACCCCCAAGACCTCCAAGTCAGCCTCCAACTGCACTGGGACTGGGCTGCTTGCGACCTGGTGGAGGCCCCTCCAAGTCTACCATCCATCCTTTCAGTTCACCTCACCTCTCCAAGACTCGACTCGACTCAAACTCACCTCCGGTCAAAGGTCAAGAAAGCGAAGCTAGTGGACGCCCCGAGCACCCCGACAGATTGACGCCACTAAAAGGCACAACAGCAGAGGAAGAGGGACCCCTCCCTCGAAGGAAGCACACACCAAAGTCCACTGAGGAGCCCCTGTGGACCACTACGCCGGGCCTCGCTGGGGCGATTTTCATTGTTTATTGGTTGGCTTGTTCCTTGAAGAGTCAGAGCCTGTCGCCAATTGCTCGATTTGGAGTTTAGTCTCCCTCGTTACTCAGATGCCTTCAGCGATTCCGGTGGCCCCTGCAGGTACGTACATGGCGGTAGTTTCCTTGTCCTTGCCCTGTTTCTTAACAGCTGCTTCCAACATTGACTACGTATTTGCCCTACCATTCTCTCATGCTTTATTAGCCATTCAACTGCTGCTACACATCCAATCTTTCCTGTCGCTCTTCTTCTCCTCATACAAACTTTGAGTCTCCAAAAGATCTTCGACATCCATTGCTACCCTGTTGTTGTTTTTGATCAAAACAAATTGTTTCAATTCTGTTTATCATAACTCGAACCCCTTATACCTACGCGATCGCATCTAGCACTTGAAGACACCAAACAATCAACTATACACGTATCTAAAATCTAGACGCAGGTCGCCGACAATCAAAACAGTCCGGACTGTTAAAATCTGTGATGCATAACCTTCTCGGTGTATCACCTCCTTCGCCAGCGCTCCCAGCGCAACATTCGTCTGCGGCGCAACAGACATCCTTAGATTCTCTACCACCTACATCAAATCCTAGCTCGAATCCGACGTCACACCCAACTTCAGACCCTTCCTCGAATCCAAACAATCCAAATAACTACGCGGTTCTTCCTCCACCAGCAGATGGTGACCATGACCATCTTCCTCCTCCAGCAAATGCACCTTCCTCGTTGGCTGTGGCGCTGCGATCGCTAAACGATTTGACCGAAACCCCCACATATGCGCGAAGTGTCACTTCAACAGCGCCGAGCTCGCCACGCATGTAAGTGCCGTCATTTTTTTCTCTTTTTTTCCACAGTTGGGGTCGCGAACCACATATCCACCACCTTCGGCCCTTTTAGTACTGGCGATCCCGCTTTTAGAACCCCTCAACTGACGTATGGAAATAGTCCTCCGCTAAGACAGAATTCTGGACATCAAACACCACGAGTCCGGCCACATGCGACAACGCTCAACATCCCGGGCATGACCCGGTCAAGAGTTTCACCTGATGGAAGGATTCCTTCTCGTGATGTTGCCGCAAAGCTTGTTATTGTTATGGTTGGCTTGCCGGCCCGAGGAAAGTCTTACATTACCAAGAAGCTTCAAAGGTATCTTTCTTGGCAGCAGCATGATTCTCGCATCTTCAATGTCGGAAACCGAAGACGGGTAGCTGCCGGACGCAGAGTTTCTGTCCACCCAAAGTTGCAACCTGAGCCGGAGCACATGGATCCTCCTGTGCATGCCGCTTCTATTTTGCTAAATGGTAATCCGGCACCATTTGGTCCCGAACAGGCTGAGCCGGAGAAGCTTGATTTGAATGATGCCGCTCAATCCGAGGTGGACCAGTCCGCTACATTCTTCGATCCCAAGAATCAGACTGCCGCGGCCATGCGTGAGCAGTGTGCTATGGATACTTTGGACGAGCTGCTGGACTATCTTCTCGATGGAGGTGGCGCTGTCGGCATTCTCGATGCCACAAACAGCACTATTGAGCGAAGAAAGAACATCACCAACCGCATCAAGCAGAGGGAGCCCAAGTTGGGTATTCTTTTCATTGAGAGTATCTGTCAAGATCCTACTCTCCTGGAGGCGAACATGCGGCTGAAGCTCTCTGGTCCTGACTATCGTGACAAGGACCCTCAGAAGTCACTGGAAGATTTTAAGAAGCGAGTCGCTGCATACGAGAGTGCGTATGTTCCTCTTGGTGAATATGAGGAAAAGCACGACTTGCAATATATCCAGGTTTGTGGAATTCGTAATGATTTTGAAAATCATGAGCTGACCAAAGCGTAGATGATTGATGTTGGGCGAAAACTAATCCAGCACCGTCTCAAGGGTTTCCTCAGCAGTGGTATTAGCACTTACCTCGCCAGCTTCAATCTTGCCCCTCGACAGATCTGGATTACCCGACATGGCCAGAGCGTCGATAACGAGCTTGGAAGATTGGGTGGAAACTCACCACTTACCGAGCGCGGCCATTGCTACGGCCAAGCTCTTCACAACTTCATCACTTACCAGCGCAAGCACTGGCTTATTGAACAGAAGAGCAAGAAAGCTCAGGCTACTTTCCCTCCCGTACCCGGTGACAACACACCTCCCTATCCTGAGATGTACCGGGAGATTGAGGACAAGAACTTTTGTGTCTGGACTTCGATGCTTGATCGCAGCGTGGACACAGCTGAGTATTTCGAGGCCGACGATGATTACGATGTGAAGAACTGGGAGATGCTCAACGAAATGAACTCGGGCCAGTTCGAAGGTATGACATATGCGGAAATCGCAAAGAAGGAGCCCGAGGAATTTGCCAAGCGAGCGCAGGACAAGCTCAACTACATCTATCCTGGAGTCGGAGGCGAAGGCTATCTGCAGGTTGTGAGCCGTCTGCGCGACATGGTTCGAGAGGTTGAGCGTATTGAAGACCATCTTCTTATCATTGGACATCGCTCTGTGTGTAGAGTCCTGATGGCCTATTTCATGGACCTGTCCCTGGCGGACATCACAGACATGGACATTCCTCTTGGCATGCTTTACTCTATTGAGCCCAAGCCTTATGGCCTTGACTTCCATGCTTACCGATACAACGAAGACCAGGGCTGGTTTGACGAGCTCCCCAACTACAAACCTACAAAGACGGCCCGCAACAGCATCATCAAGCCACAGCATTAATCATCTCCGGCTGTTTGCCGGAATCAACCGGCTTGTACATCATATTAACTACGATTTGACATTTCCTCCATGTACTTTTTTCCACTTTGGCGTTATAGCGGGGTATGATATTATACGAATGACGCGCAAAAGAGGGACTATCCACACTATCAATGGAACGGAATGGCATCATACACAAAACAACAAAGGAAGGGCTGGCGTTTTCCGTTCGATTGATAAAGAGAGATACCTCCGATGTTGCGACGCAATTATTCGCATCGGCTATTTCATTTTGGCGTTTTGGGAGCAAGGTTTCTCCTCATATTGAATGATCGAGATTGTATGGATTTGGGCGGTTCTGGTCGAGTCATGTACCAGCTTATATCTGGAAGGTGTCGGTCTCGACCTACGGTGTTACGTGTTGTGTTTTATCCCTATTGTCTCCTTGCCGCAGGCGATGAAGGACTGAACAGAGATTCTTAGATGGGATTTGGAATGAGATGGATAGATACACAGCACGACGCTCACGCCGACGGATATGCCGCTCATGGGAAACTTAAAGTTTTGAGTGCTTGTTCGAAAGGGATCTTTTACTGTCTAGATCTTATAGTTACAAGAAATTCACGTTTAGATGTGTATCCTCCTTCAGTCTGTTGCCTACCTGATGTCTAGCTTTAATCAAATCAAGGCCAAATGTTTATGACATCTTGCACCGAGGCTTGTTTATGAATACGAATGGTATATTCTTCAATAAAGTCATCTAGATTACCCATGAATAGACGACCCGAACGCCTTGCAATGCCCTTCCGTGCCTTTGTAATCCCACTGAACTTTTCTCATTGCTGCAACTCTTTAGACTCGTTGCACCTCCCTTACTTCTCTCTCGCCAGAATCATCTTTTCTCTCTCTCCCCTACGTCTCTCAAATTGTTTCTTAGTATGACGACGCTCATTTTCCTCACGGCGCTTAATGCTCTTGAGCTCCTCAGCCTTAATCTCACCGGCCTTCTTGAGGACCTTGGGTACATGACGGTGACGATGAATGCGGCGAACTTCAGGCATGTGCTGGTAACGCTCGATAAGAGCTTCGTTGTACTCTAGGGCTTGTCGTTGACGAGCTGACTTGACGCCTTCGCGGCGAGAGGCGTTAGCGCGCCAGAGTCGAACGTTACCATCGTCGGATCCAGAGAGAATGTAGCGCGCGTCAGGGGTCCAGCTGGCTGCTGTAACACGCTGCATGCGCTTGGTGTGGTAGATATCCCGCGAGTGACCGCGGTCTCGGTTCCAGAGACGAACGGTTCGGTCCCAAGATGCAGATACAAGCTCTTCACCGGTGGGAGACCACTCGACATCCATGACGGCAGCGACGTGATCCTTGAGAACGTTGAGAGCACGGTCAAACTTGCGCATGTCGAAGAGGTAGATGTTGTGATCTTCAGAAGCAGCAGCCAGGTTGAAAGCCTCCATAGGGGACCAAGATAGGCGGTTGCTGGCGAACTTGAGGACGGTCTTCGTGACAGGTGTAGATGTGCGGAGGTCGTAGATGACGATGGAGCGGTCGTTGGAGCATGATCCCAAGATTGAAGTCTCGACGTAGTTGAAGGCAACGTCGGTGATGGTGTCGATAGATGTAGGCCACTTGAGAATTTCAGGAGCAGCGGTATGACGTTCGAGATCGTAGATGTTGATCACACTGGAAGCAGCAGCAAGCGAGTTCTTGGAGCGATGGTGCGACAAGCTGGTAAAAGCACCATTTCCAAGCCAGGATGATATAGGAGCTGCCTCGCTAGGTGTGTTGTAAGGGTCAAACAGCTTGATCGTTCTGTCGGCCGCACAGGTCAAGAGCTTTTGATCGCGAGTCCATTCTAGACCCTTGACGATATTCTCATGAGCTGTCGCATGCCATATCTCGTCTCTATCGGCTAGGTCCCAGACCTTGACAACACCGTCACCACTACCACTTGCAAAGTGCTCAAGAGAGTTGGGATCCTTGGCGATAGAATAGACACCGTCGACATGACCCCGTCCTAGCTGGCCTACGAAAGGCTGCGCATGCATTCGCTCGAGCTTGACGGCATTGAGGGCTCGCTGGTACTCGCGTGCGCGCTCAAAAGGATGGAGGGCGGAATCGAGGTTTCGTGGTTGCTTTGTAACATCTGAGCCGGCTGCTTGTTGAGCCGACACGGGGCGACTGAGGGCCTTGATCTTCATGTCGAATGGCCCTGTACAAGGTGAATTTATTGACTGTACCTGTTTTCGAGGCTGGTAATTTTGGCGGGGACTGAAGCAATGGATATTTTTTTCTGTTATCGCTGAAGCACCCCTGTCAAACTGGACGATAAGAGCGGGATTACTAATGTTCCGGGCACGAGCCAGGTACACCAGCAGATCGCATATGCACGTCTAAAGTCAGGGCCTCAGTTCGCATTGTTGCGAAAACTCACCCTCTTTATTCCATTTACGCCTTCACCTTTTGATCCCCGCAGTTTCCAATCCTTTTTTCTTTCCGCACGTCGACCTTTCAATAACGGTTTTTGCTGCTCGCGATACTGCGCCTAATTTGCTAGTTGATTCTTTCAGGCGCGCGACGCTTGCAAATATGGACGGAATGGATTATGACCCGATGGTGATGGATGGGGAGCCAGAGCAGCCCCAAGTGAAGATCTCTGCGGTATGAGAAGGCTCCCGAACCCTTTTTTCTTTCGGGGGACACTCAACTGATGTGATTTGATGCAACTCAGGCCGATCACACCCACGTCGATTTCGAGCTATCAAAGACGAACCTTGCTTTCGCCAATGCCGTGCGGCGGATCATCCAGGCAGAAGTGCCCACGATCGCCATTGACCTGGTCGAGATCGAGACAAACAGCTCCGTGCTGGCCGACGAGTTCATCGCCCACCGCCTGGGTCTGATTCCTCTCGATTCGAAAGGAGTTGACGAGCTCAACTACTCACGAGACTGCGACTGCGAGCAGTACTGCGAACAATGCAGCGTCACTCTGACACTGCACGCGAAGTGCACGTCCGACGAGATTATGAAGGTGTATGCGCGGGATCTTGTGGTGGATGGTCGTCATATGAATGGAGTGGGAAGCCCTGTGATCACAGATCCAGAGGGTTACGGCTGCTTGATCGCGAAGCTGCGCAAGGGCCAAGAGTTGAAGATTAGCTGCATTGCCAAGAAGGGCATCGCAAAGGAGCACGCCAAGTGGATGCCTACATCTGCGGTCGGCTTTGAGTATGATCCTCATAACAAGCTGCACCACATTGATTGGTGGTTTGAAAACGACACAGACCCTGCCGTTGAATGGTGAGTTCTATGAACAAGTGTAGAGGTTATGGCTAACGTTGTACTCCAGGCCCAAGAGCAAATACGCTGAATGGGAGGAGCCTCCTCAAGAAGGCGAACCTTTCGACTATGATGCAGTTCCAAACAGGTTCTACTTCGAGGTTGAAACGTCAGGGAGCATGGAACCTGATCAAATCGTACAAAACGGTATTAGAGTCTTGCAACAAAAGATTGGTGGTCTTCTCAAGGGCCTAGACCCCAGGAAGTATGGCGGCGACGAAGCTGAGTTTGATGGCCCTCGAAGTCCTGATATGAACATGGACGGCGGTACCACACCTTGGCAGGATGGAGGGTACACTACGCCTTACGGTGGTGGCGGCGGCCAGACGGCGTACGGAGGTGGCATGACAGCCTACGGAACAACACCGTATGGGGGATCTTCTTGGCAGTAAGGAGCAGAGGCGTTTGATGGGTTAGGCAATTCGTAATCAAGAAAGGTTTGGAGGTATAAACATGAGGTGGTCTGGAAACTAGTAACAGTCTCGAAAAAAAAAGCATAGCACGGACTTAGAATGGGATCTTTTTTTCAGGAGACAAATCATGGTACGACGTATACATCTTAGTGCTGTGAATGACAATGCTAACTTCTATACCCGTGTTTATCCTCCTCTATGATGAGTATGTTTTACAAACCAGGTTCCCACACAGGAATCTCATGCAAAAGATCTTGAGTAACCAAGCAGTAACGCCAACAGGATGATCACCGCTCTTGAGTGACGAAACGACGAAACGACAACGCCAAAACATGCTCATCTTCCTGATCTATCATGTCATGTCAAGTCTACAGGTTAGTATCCAAGCCCTTAACCTTGCGGTAGGCCTTTCGGTGCATCTCTAGGAAGACAAATGTACAAATAGTTTGTCTGTGAGAGCGTTAGGTGGGATATGACACAGAGAAAGGAGGTACGTACGGTCCGAGCCGGAGGAAGCTGGGAACCCAGCCCTTGAACATCCACATAAGACCGTCAGTTCGGTGAATGTCGCGAATCAGGTGCAAGATGTTGTGATCGTATGCTGAAGACATAACACGAGTCTTGATGACGTCGATAGGGCTTGTTACAGTAGCAGCGACCAGACCAGCGATGAACGAAGAAGTAAAGTGAGTCTTGAGGTTATCCTCCATGGGCGTATACTGGAGAAGCAAACTCTTTGAAACGTCGTAGCTGGCAAGCTGACCAGCAGTCATGAACATGGCACGGCCACTGTTGGGCAACCATCCACGGAACATACTCTTAGGCCCTTCCTCACGCGCCATACGGACCATGCCGTCAAAAGCGTGACGATAGTTTCGGCGCTCAGCAGGAGGAAGCGCAGCATCGTGTTGCATGCGCACGTTGAGAACATCGGCAAAGTTTCCAGCGATGCCTCCTACGAAACCAGATCCAGCGGCTAGGGCAACGAGTGTCATAAAAGATGGATCGCGGCCTTGGTTACGGCGTGTAAGACGTGTTTTGACCTCTTCGTAGACGCCGAACCGCACGGTTGAATATGTCATCTGGCGCAAGAGAGAGGCGGATATGCCGCTGTAAAGACCGAGGGGACCATCGTGGCGAAGAATGTGGACGAATGTGCCGACCATGTTCTTGGGCGCATTGCCTGTGCGCATTTGAAGACGAACCTAGAAGAGAGTAAGATTTTGTTGTACTATCACGAGAAGTTGCGACGAGTTACCTTGACTGTTCATTGTTAGCTGAATTTCGTCATATTTCGAGATCGCAAAACGCACCAAGATCCAAAGGATGTGTAACGCAAGCTGCCATGCTACTGGCACTTCCGCCGAACCAAAAGGGATATCTTATCGTCGTCTTCTTCGCATCAGCCGTCGCCTTTCCTGTTTTTACAGGCGCCGTCTCCGTCGTTTTGCTCATTGCGTCCTGACTGGTAGCCATGACGTGCGTTGGGTTTTTTAGTTTCACAAGCCAAAGCAAAGACTGGGAAATGGACGAGTTTAGCTTAGACTATCTAAAGTTAAGCTGCTCAATGTCGATCAACTGAAGGTTCCATAACTTGGCTTGACTTGTAAGTAACTAAAGTTAGGCAAAGTTGAGATGAGAATGGAAGAGGATGATGTGGGAAGGTGAAAAAAGAAAAAGGTCGGTTAGTTATGATTACTACTACAGCAAGGGTTCACTTTTTTAAGTGCATGAGCCTCAGCTGTTGCTACCGACATCGCGGAAAGTTATTAATTGGCCCGGTGTTTAGCTACTGTAACCGGACAATCGGAGCGGGATCGGCTGTCAAGTCGCCGAAGCGAAGCAAGAATAGCGCTAGATTGCAATGCTATCTCTATGCGAGGCCGTTGGAGAAGAGCTGGAGTTGAAGTTAATTGTGAGTGAACTGGATTGGATTGGTTATATCCGGAGGAGCTGTAAGGCCGAACGCCGAACATTTTTGCAGTCTTGGTGATACAACCAACCAATCGTGGAACCACTCTCGGCGTTCGAGTATTCAATTTACGATAAATCGATCAGCCATTGGCGTCTACTGCGTGGCCCGCTCGGCCTGTAACATAATTGTCGAGCTTCACAAGTCACCAGAATGAGACTCTACGTCCAGGGCATGCGGTGCCTGAGGGCTTCTGCCCCGCGACCTGTCCAGCTTCCCCGGAGCTCTTTTCTCCTACGAACAGCTTGCGCCGTGAGGACTTACTCGTCGGGTCGGTCTACTTCCAGTCAATCACTTGCATGGGCGTCTCGCTGACTGGTTCGGCCTTGTTGCAGCACGCCCGACGGGAACTCCAGGCTCCGTGACTATCCGCGACCAGACCATCAAGACTGATCCTCAATGGTTCAACGTACCCGACAACGTCCTCGACGCCACTACAAGGAAACTTCACTTATTAAAGGATCACCCTGTGTCTATCACCCGCCAGATTATCCAGGCCAACTTCCCTGAGCCGACGTTCAAGTATCACAATGAGTTCAGCCCTGTGGTATCGACAGCCCAGAACTTCGATTCGCTAGGATTTCCCGCGAATCATCCCGGTCGCGCCCTGTCCGATACGTACTACTTGAATAGCGAAACACTACTGCGAACACATACGAGTGCTCACCAGGCCGACACATTTCGAGCTAACGAGAGCGCGGGGTACCTTGTGTCTGCCGATGTATACAGACGGGATGCCATTGACCGCAGTCACTATCCTGTCTTCCATCAGATGGAGGGTGCAATGTCATGGGATCGTACTCAAGTTCCCAACGGCGATGTTGCTGCTGCGGTATGGAAGGACTTTGAGAAGCTACCCATTCATGGGGTCAAGGTCGATGATCCAAACCCTCCTATGCATCCTGAGACAAACCCTCTCCAAGATGCCCACCACACAGCGGCTGAGGCTGAGGCTATCGGTGCTCATCTCAAGAGGTCATTAGAAAACATGGTCGTCGATATCTTCTCCCGGGCCAAGGCTACTGCGATCAAAGACGACCCCAACTTCGTGGATGAGCCTCTGCAAATGCGATGGGTAGAAGCTTACTTCCCCTTTACCAGCCCCTCATGGGAGCTGGAGGTCTACTATGCCGGCGACTGGCTCGAGGTCCTGGGCTGTGGTGTGGTCAGGCAGGATATCTACATCAACGCTGGTGTACCTAACCAGCTGGGTTGGGCTTTTGGCATTGGCATCGACCGCATTGCCATGCTTCTCTTCAAGATCCCCGACATTCGCCTCTTCTGGTCCAAAGACAAGCGCTTCCTGTCCCAATTCGAGGGCGTGACCGATAATCTCGACAACCTCAAGCGCTTCGTCCCCTTTTCCAAGTATCCTCCCTGCCCCAAGGACGTGTCCTTCTGGCTTAGCTCCACGACAGCAGCAGGTGGCAACACCAAGGGCACATTCCACGAAAACGACGTTATGGAAATTGTCCGTAACGTGGCGGGTGACGTGGTCGAGGATGTGCGCCTGATCGATGAGTTCACGCATCCCAAGACGGGCCGCAAGAGCATGGCGTATCGAATTGTTTACCGCAGCTTGGAGCGGACTCTGACTAACGACGAGGCCGTCGCTTTCCACGAGGATGTGCGCAAAGCTTTGGTCAAGGAGCTGGGCGTTGAGCTTCGATAGACTGGGTCAGAGCTAGGGTAGCTGAGCTGAAATAAACGTGTGGAGAAGCTGGAGCATATGGGCCCAGCTCGGCATGGCAGCTTGGACCCTTGATTGCCTTGAGCTAGTTGTGTTGTGAGGCTGTATGAATCTGTAGACTAGTCGCATCTGTATAGTATCCGCCGTATGAATCAACAAAAAGTCCGACGCTCACGGGCTTAGCTCTCCTCTGACGTCGTCAAACTGAACTATCACGAGCCCAGCTGCTGCGCCTTTGTAGAATCACGGGCTTCATTTCCATAAGCCAAGCCACGAATCAAGCGTGGTTATTTGCAAATTGCAGGATTCATGAATGGCTTTGCTCGAGTGACGTTATTGTTGATCTGAGCCACGTCTGGTCCGCGCTCTGGGTTCCTTGCATGGATGAGCTGAACTGAGCTGCCTCCCGGCGGGGCGGTATCGAGAACAGGGATGAGGCGGGTGGCTTGTGCGTTGTGGCGTTGCTGGTTCGGAGCTTTAGGGATTTGGAGGCCGACGAGTTATTGAAATCCTCGGTGTCGGACAGATGAGAAAATCATTACGTTCTGATACTGGTATTCATTAGCACTGAATCTAGATTCTAGTTTCAGACTTTCAATTGTACCATGGCTACATCTGCGAGAGATATCTGATTCGACCACCAAGCCTTAGGTCAGGAACCGTGGCCAATAAACCGAGGTCTTGAACTAGATCCCATGGATATCCTCACATAACCGTCTTATTATCTTGATAACAGAATGTCACAACTTGTACTACCGATCAATCGACCTTTTGAGAGTCACCTCAGACCTCGCCTAAAGTCCTCCATCATGTCGATATCTGGACATCCCAATCGGGAAGGTATAGGAGGATTTTTTGACTCTAGCTGGTGTTGAGATAACTGCCCGTCAGAATATCCCTGCAAGGGTTTTGATTTTGTATGTCACTGGGTAAAGCAGGGGACAATTGTAAGGCTTGGCAAAATTGAGGAGTTGTTGGTCTAAAGACATCGATCGATAGGTATGTTGGCATATTCTGGACCAATGTTGGCTTGAGGCGCATGGGTTTAGTTGATTCAGGGAATAGTCGTCAAGAACAGTATTGAGTCGGATCTCGTGACTAGACAATCCGACAAGCTGCCTCTTTCCCCTCTATCGGAATGATGTAGGCATTGCAGGAGTTGGCAAAAGTGACGACATTGACGATAGTCTCACCAAGAGTTGGCCAAGGCCTCACCCACGAAGCGAAGCCCCGCTCGGCATAGAGACCTCCATATCCCGAGGCCATTCCTTGAATATGGGGTTGGACTAGGTAGACTATGCCGTCGGTTTCGGGACGACCCCAGTCTAGTAAAGAGGGCGGAGGTTTACCGCAATCTCGCCAAAAGATATAGCCACAAGACCAAAGCTGGAGGCAGTACATACAGAAAATTGATACTAGTAGGAGGCGTTCTAGGCTTTATTGTATGGGCTTAGGCCTTAGGATCACACTTGAGCATCTCGTCGTGTTCGGGAGGCTCGGACGAAAGAGGAATGAGCTCGCTCAAAGATTGGGATTCAAATTGTTGTTTCTCCTCTTGCACAGCCCCCTTGGCCTTTGATGATTTGAGAAGTGTCATCGGGTGTTTAAGAGCTGTGACTGGCTGCACCTGATATGCCGTGGGGGATCCTCGCGTTTAGATAGGGAGTCTTGTTAACAGTTCAATCGATGTCTTAGAACATTTGTTATTGCAAACTGATTATGAGTAGGACAGCACGCTTTTGAATGGGCATAGTATTCGTAAAGTACACTTACTTTGTTCACAGTAAATATTGATCTTGTGCCGTGCAAACTCTTGTAACACCTGTTCATGGCAAAAAGTCTATCGAGGTTGAAGGTCCGGGGTCAAAATGCAATACGCTGCAGTAGCGCCATGCAGGTTCCCAGGGGGTGGGTGTGTCAAATTCATAGTTGGATCGATTCATGAGCGGTAAAACATTAGATGGCTTGGATGGAGTTTGAAGATGGCATTTCGAGACATGATCAGACAAGTCAACCTTTGGTACGAGGGCTGTCATAGATTATTAACATGACAACTCACCAGTTTCCATAACACGTTATTTTTGTCTTTTCTTAAGATGACAGTATGATTCGAGGAATTATAGACTTCCTATTCTAAAAACACACAAACATGGAATACCTTGAGTGGAAGCAAACTTGGCCTACCAGGTTCTGCTTGATAGGTAGCCATGAGTCTCTAATCTGCAGGACCATCATTGGTCGAGACGGAGCAAGACAAGACAACAACATCCTTTTCTATGGAGAAACCAAACATGAGTCAAGATGGCATTGGCATTTCTTAACACAGCCCTCACAAATCTCCTCAACAGAAAAAAAAAAAAGGATACAGGGCTTTGCTCGGTTTGACTGATCGCAGGAGGGGGGGAAAAGCTTAACGTTCTGGCCCGGACCAAATGGAATCGCCATCGCCAAAGCCGCCAAGGCCTCACTGGCCCAAAAGAGGCAAAATACTGGGACCTTGCAGTGCACAGCCCCCAAACTCCATGAACAACACCCCCTGTGAGCCCGCTAGCCCTGTTAGGTTCTGTTCTGTACGTGCGTGCCCTGGCCACCGGCCTGAACAAGAGCGAGCAGCGAGTTCCCCAGCCGCCGGGAGGCTTAGTTGACTTGTCGTCGTGTTCCTGAGGCGGGAGGCGGCGCTTCCATTGGAAAGTGGAAAACCATAGAAATATAATAGACACCGACCTTCGCACTTTTTTTGTCTTATTCATTCAGCTCAACTCAGCAACACTCAGAAGCACTCTAGAGAAACAACATTTCAATACTCGATTCAAATATCGACAGATCGACAGGAACACCCCGCAGATCTTGCACTGTTTTACATCTCCATCTCTACCAACATCATCCAGAGCCAGTTATCATCATAACTGCTCTTCAACCTCACCTCTATATCTATATTCACAACTACCTTCAAAATGGAGACCTCACCGCAACACTCTCGATCTTCTTCTTCCGCTTCGCGCCGCTCAAACCTCACCCTCGACCTTTCTAATATCCCACCCATGACCCCGCCTACGCCTCCTTCAAACACCCTCCTCTTCACCAACCTCACCGACCCGGCCATCTTCCTCCCCGAGAACATCCAGGTCATCCGCGATCTCATCACCCACTCCGCACCCATTCACGCTTTCGCGCCGCTAAAATCCTTCCGCCGTATCGTTGTCTCCTTTTTCGACGAGCAGGCTGCTATCGCCGTTCGCCAAGTATGGGATAACGAGGCCATCATGGGTCAGCAGTGCCGTGTCTACTTTGGCATGCCTACACCTGTCGACAAGCGCGATGAGCACCTTGCTCTTCCTGATGCTGGCAAGCTCTTCTTCATCTCGCCACCACCTAGCCCTCCCCATGGCTGGGAGATGCGCCTCGAGGATGCGCCCAACAAGTTGGTCCACGCTGAGGATCTCGCTGATGCGCTTGCTAAGCTGCACCACCGCCCAGGACCTATGGATGAGGACCAAAACTCACCTGTCACTCCTCCCGACTCTGCGCTGCCTGGCCGAACACGCTCGCGCTCTTCTACTCTCATCTACAAGCCTGAGGATGCAGCAAGCACCATGCCTGCCGTCATCGTCGACGACATGACGGATGAACCCGAAGAAGTCAGCCCTGTGGAGCAGTCCAAGCCCATCTTGGCGCACACTGCCCGACCTCCTGTCGAGCTTATGCACCATGCTTAAGCTTGTCGCAGTCGAACCTTTTCAATCATATTGTGAATTCTCTGGCGTTCAGGGTACGGATAACGGTTACTGGGGATCGGTGATGGCACGATTGAGCGGTCTGTCTATCTAGGTTTACAATGGAGCATTGCATCCTCTTCAGCATGTGTTGTAGGAGTTGGTAAAATATGTCTTTTGGGGATACTATCACGGAAATGGCGGTAAATGTGCCACACATTGTTGGCTTTTACCTACTGGCGCAACTGTATAAAATAGCTAGTGGCTTAATAGCAGTTCTGAAATCAGAATGATACCACACATATTGTTTTCAACCTCGCCCAACTGACTTGACCTATTGACGACCTTTCCCAGCAAGTGATCAAAACACAATACTAATCAGCCCAGACGAGGCTTTGCTGCGCCAAGACAGCCGAGAGTAAATGGCGCGGTATACTCGATACGCCCACGAATCTGACGAGGCTCACCGCCGTAATAGCTCCAAGAATCGTGCCGACTAAAAGCACTGCCCTCCTCGAGGTGGCCATACTCTTGGAGAAGTCCGCTGACGTTGTCCTTTCTGCCTCAAGGTCCTTACGCACGCCTAGTTCAGTGAGCATACCGAGGCGCGGGAGATACTGGAACTCAAAAGTGCTCGATTCACCGAGACCGCCCGCTTTATGATTGTGGATCATGAAATACGCAAAGTTTTTGAATCTCTGTTACACGGCGTCAGCCACAAGGTTCTCGGGTTCGTATTAACCGTGGATATAGGGGGTGAGAGATGAATACGTACTTGTTCTTGTCGCTTCTGCATGTGAGTGGGCACCCAGGGGTAGCTATAGCTTATGAAAAAGAGAATAGTGCATTGCATCCATACGACAAGCCGGGATCGCAAGTCAGGCTTTTCGATACCGAGTGCGCTGGCGAATTCGTCCCCGTTGAGTCTGTATGCGTGTGCGGCGAGTACCTCGCGTGGCATGTTCAGTGGCGGAGCTCGAGCTTCTGCTGTGAGAATATTGTTTGCGAGGATTTGGGAGTTCGCTGATGGAGCAACTTCGGATACTGCTATCGACTCCAGCATGGCTTTGGCTTGTTGTGATGTAGCCATCCAATCCACGGGTGTTCCAAGCAAATAGCCAACATAACGCCATAAAGCAAGATAGTCTGCAGTTTGTTGCTCAGATAAGTAGATCCCTTGTCTGGGAAGAGCCATATAGACAATAGCAGCTGAATATGCTGAAATAGTGGCGATTGTGTGTAAGTCGTTGATGGGAACCCCCCATTTCTCCATATCAAAGTATCCCGGGTTTTGTTGCTCAAGTTGCATAAGCCGTCTTCGAGCTGAAGCATGTAAGAGACGCACTCGCACTGAAGAAACATAGCCTTTTCCTCCAGGCTTTATTGCATCGAGATCGTCAACGACTTCCATGAAATTCTGGAGTGTTTCTAGAAGTCGTCGCCTAGTGACATTGATGCCAAAACCACCAGTTCGAGAAAGAGTCTCGACAATTCGGTATGCCCCCATTCCGCCCAACAATGACTTGTACATGAGCTTGCAAGGCAGTCAGTAAATCTGCTTCTTGATAGGGGTTTCATGACTTACACCGAAGAGAATCTGTCCACTGAACTGATACACGACCTGCTGTCCACGCTGAATCTGATCCCAGTCAACCCATTCAGGGATCGCAGAGACTTCTTCCCATAATTGACCCAGTATTTCATCAGAATTAGCATGCTTCTTCAGTAGTTCGTAAATATCTCTCTGGCCCGGGCCAGAACCATGAGGACACTTCCATCCCTTTGTCGTAGGTGGCGAGATAAGGTCTAGACGATCGAGAGCATCTGTGGCCAGTTTGTCGTATGAATAAAGATAGTGTTCAAGCTCTTCGGTGGTCTTATGTCCGGAAGTCCAGTTGAATCTATGGCCACCGATGATTCTGCTGTCTTTAAAGAGAGATGGGAAGCGGTAGTCCATGGTTAGATGTGTCATGGATCATGAACAAAGTCTGGAGGAGATTTCATAAACAAAGAGCCAAGAATATACGAAATCCGATTAAAGTTACGAGATGAGGTTGTCGTTTATTCTCAATTTTGTCAAGAATTGAGCCTTTGACTTGACACACTCATGATGCTTCGAAAGGTCTTTATGGTACTCCTGCATAGGCTGTAGTGGCCCCAGCGTGGATATATATTATTAAGACTCCATTGGAACTCTTCCATGACGAGGACAATATAACGAATAGCAGCACATGATGAGAGATAGTTTCTGCCACATCAACATACACTCCATCTCGGATCGAATGACAGGGGCACTAGGGATGATCGGCTCGACCTTTACTTCAACGAACATGTTGTTGGCACGTTAGAGAGAACAAAGGAGCCCAATGAGATGCAGAAAACAAGCAAAATGGGTAAAATGGGAGCGGGGAACAACACATTCCCATGCATGCCTTAGCCAAGACGAGTCTGTAATGGTTCAGAGAACATGTTAGCTTCACTTTTACCCGGAAGAAGCTCCGGCCTCCTCCATGTTCCATCGTCGTTCATGAGAGATGTTTCATAATGACACTGAGTTGGCATTAGTAGTCACAGATCCTTCAGCAAAGCCAAGGCTTCATCAAGTCTGAAGTGGGCACAGGACAAACGAAGTTGATAATGAAGCCTAGTTCCTGGGCATTCGATGCACGACCGAAGACACTAGAGGTTCGCCTCTTGATCATCCCGTTAGTTAGACAAACTAGACAGATTCTTGTGTAGCCAATGGCAACGCTGTTGACAAACTTGAAGAAGTGTAATGGCTGAGTGGATGGATGGGGCATGTTTGACAGCGTGGCTCGAGCAACGGTTTTCATTATCCGGCATTTGTATCGACAGGAGCAAACGAAAGTATCTCGACTTGTTAAATGCATATAACGATGTATCACATAGTGAGGAGGAGTGACTCCGAAGATGAAGTGGCGAGACTTTATGCAACACACCAACACCACGAATGGAGGATGGCTTCCTTTTTAGCGTCCCTGGAATGGGAATTCAAGTTGTGAGGGGGGTCAATGACAACGACATCTCAATGTAGTTTGGGTAGTATTGGAGAATGGTTAGGGCGCATGTGATACAGCATCGGGCTCATTGATAAACCCGATACTGAAGGTTATGGGATTTCGAAGGAAATGAAAGAGGATCTGCAATGTATCATATGACTTATACGTGAAGGGGAAAGTAATGAGGCGGCTTTCGAGCATTATATCAAGTCGCCATGGAAAATTAGGACAGTATGGTGTGTGTCATATCGATCAATAGCTGAAAAATACTAGTTCGCTCATTATTACAAAGAGATGTTTGAACTCCTATGAGGTTTCCTGAAAACAAAGTTGATGCAGCATTATACTGACGCTTGGCGTAGTGTAAGTGAGGCACTTCATTCTCTTGCTGGTATATTAGATCCAAGTCACATTGTTTTCGGTCATTGGCGTTCATATGCCGAGTATCAGTATGGATCTAAGATGATATATCAAAAATATCTAAACTCCAAATCCAAAATTGTTGACGTCTTCTAAACCATGCAATCATGCCGCAAGAGCGAGGTTTGGACATGCGGACCAACGTAAGTCCGTCGCACCAAATCGAGTCAAGCCTGCAATCTTCGGCCCCACTTCCGGACCCTTGCTCCCATCATGAAGCCTCTTTCCATTGACCAAATTTGGTTCACATTTTCTTGTCACTCTCGGGATCGCACTCGCCGATCCAACTTATCATGATGAACTGTACATGTCGAGTCACGCCCCTGAAAATATTCGTACAAGGCCTATCTCAAGTTCATAAAGTCGACGCATCACCTTCCCTTCTCCGTCTGCCGATCCGCACTCGACCGGCGTTGTACCAGAATAATTTTGCCTTGGCGCGACAGGCCCGATCTTTACATTTTTCAAAAGCTCTACAAGATGCTTCCGGAGAAGCCGCTAGAGATGATGACCCTCTTTCTCACATTCGGCCAGAAGATGAAAATCGAGCGGTGAAAAACGACGACCCTTTCGCCACAGATGAAAATCCGGAGTCTATACCGTGGAAAGCACAACCAGGCACCAATAACGAGGCCCAAAAGCCTCGGAGGAGGAAAAGAGAAACGCCAGAAGACTTTACGACCCTGAACTATCGCCGAAACCAGAGCGTGAGACAGCAACTAGAAGACGATGAAGAGGCAAACGACCACAATAGCAGTCGCAACCGACGAATGAAGGGTCCTTCTTCGTTACAACCACAACCCAAAGAGAGTTACTGGAAAATCCAAAAAGCGGCCCTGAAGGAGAAATTCCCAGAAGGCTGGCGTCCTCGAAAGCGTCTTTCTCCTGATGCTCTGGCCGGTATCAGGGCTCTCAACGCCCAGTTTCCCGATGTCTACACCACCGAAGCCCTATCGACCAAATTCGAAGTATCGCCCGAGGCTATCCGTCGTATTCTGAGGAGTAAGTGGCAGGCCAACCCTGACGAGGAAGAGAAGCGAAATGCGCGATGGTTCCGTCGTGGAAAGGAAGTCTGGGAACAGAAGGCTGCGCTAGGTATTAAGCCGCCGCAGAAGTGGCGACGTGAGGGCATCACACGGGATCCCAGCTACCATGACTGGAAGAAAGAGGCGGTTGAGCGAAACCGCGAGAGAGAGGAGCGGGATGACGTGGAGATTAGGGGTGAGAATTCCCCTCGCCGACGTGCTTATACCCCTCGATCTGAGGGCTATACGCCTCGTCCTGGTCCTCGATCTGAAGGTTATACTCCCCGTTCAGCTCCTCGATCTGAGGGTTATACGTCTCGTCCTGGTCCTCGATCTGAGGGCTATACTCCCCGTTCAGCTCCTCGATCTGAGGGTTATACTCCTCGAGCTCGTATTCCTCGAACCGGCGATTATACCCCTCAATCAGTCCCTCGAACTGGACGAGGAAGATTTTAAAAAATGGCGAATGTACGATGGCATGATGAGGCTTTGCATATAGACCGGCGCTGGTGCATTGTATTATAGTTGTAAACTAACTCTACTATTGAAATGAATTATGCATGTTGGAAATGTATCATGATGCAGCTTTGCAGGGAATTTGGTAGGAAGATTTCAGGTATATAAACAACCAGTATAAATCAGGTCATATAAACAACGTATCAGGAGTGTTTCTATCAATGAATTGGTTCATTACTGTCACACTTTGTTGAATTTTCTCCTTGTCAATGGTGATTCTCGTTTAAGAACCTCGGCGAGGTGGGCTCATGGTGACAGGGGTAATCGTGTTTTGTAGCAAGCTGGGCGCTTAAGTTAGAGATGGGTTTCACTGCCACATGCTAACGTTTATCGAGTCTTGGCTAACTTGACCACCCTCTGGCCTTTTCGTTTCTCTCATAAAAGGTTCATCTTGAACTCTGCACTCATTCAATTCCTTCGCAGATATACAATACTCACCTAATTCTTACTTGTGTATCATCCTCATCAGCCATACACCATGCCCACACAATACCCCCGGCCCCCGCAGCGTGAATCGTGGTTTGCGCCACTCTCTATTGACCTCTTCCTCAAGGTCCTCAACACAACACTTCTTCACCCGTTCGTCTGCTGGATCATACCGCTATGCTTCCGTGCGCAGACAGTGAAATGGGAAGCGCCGCCTATGGTGGCCTCTATTGCGTGGGCTACCATCGTGACGCTATTCTGGATGGCCAATGTGGTCAACCAGCGCATTGCTCACGGGATCCCACGTGAGGTTGACCTCAGCGAGGAGGTTATTGTCATTACTGGAGGTGCAAGTGGAATGGGTCTGCTCGTTGCTGAGGTTTATGGCATGCGCGGCGCGACAGTGGCTGTGCTGGATGTGAACGAGATGGAGAATACTGAGGCGAGAGGCGTCACGTATTACAAGTGTGATGTTGGCGACAAGGATCAGGTTGCAAAGGTTGCGCTCGAGATTGAAAAGGATGTAAGTCTTGAGCTTCTGAGACCATGATATTTGTTACTAATGAAATACCAGCTCGGCACGCCGACTGTGCTTATCAACAACGCGGCTATTGTTATTGGGAAGACTCTATTGGACCTGTCGTTTGATGAGATTGACAAGAGTCTTACGACTAACCTCCTCGGACCATTCTACTGCCTCAAAACTTTCTTACCTGCCATAATTCGCGGTGGAAGGGGCGGTACCATCGTCAACGTCTCCTCTGTCATTGGCACGGTTGGTGCCGCACAGCTGACCGACTACGCTGCTGCAAAGGCCGGTCTCACAGCCTTGCACCGCTCTCTGACAGCGGAACTACGTGAGAGCCATTCCGAGATCCGAACAGTGTTGGTAACACCTGGTCAAGTGAGCACGCCGCTCTTCTATGGGGTCCAGACACCCAACTCCTTCATCGCGCCGGTTGTTGAGCCCGTGGATGTTGCCAAGGAGATTGTGGCTGCCATTGATAGTGGAAAGGGTGCTACGGTTGCTATGCCACTATACGCCCATTGGGTTGACTGGCTTAACGTGTTGCCTGTGGGAGTGCAAACCATTGCGCGATGGGCAGCGGGAGTGGACCGTGGGATGAAGACGTTTGTGGGGAGAGAGGGACAAAAGCTTGAGTGAACTTGACGCTGGCGTCAGTTTGATGAATACGAAGAGTGTAAACTTTCGACAGGATGAAAAACAATAATGTGAAATTAGATGATGTATTTTTATTGGAGCATTAACTAATACACATAGAGTCAGCACAAGCGGTGACCTGGGGAAGTGATCCTGAGGAACTTTTTGGCTGAATGAGAATACGGTATTCAACTCATGGAGTTCTAGGGATAGCCAATGGAGCATATGCCGATTCTAGCTGACAGGCTTCTTGACTCTTGTCAAGTTTGTCGGAAGAGGACCGATCCATATTATCTCTTATAGGCAAATCATTCATGAGAACCTGTTGCAGCCTACCGCTCAACTTGCGTGACAACCTAAGCGAAAACAACTTGTAAGCTTACAAATGCATGAAACATGCAATAGACCTTGAGGGAGAACGAAATCCTATAGGAGGAGAAAGGGGATCGAGCGAGTGACCCCTGGCTAACCGGGCTTTAGACAGTTTAATACCGTTGACAGCTCTGGACAGGTCGGGTTGAGCGGCCGGATACAGAGAACCGCATCGCATCATGAGCTGGAGAGATGGAAGAGGCGCTGTGCAGCTCTGCGGGCGCTATTTAGGTTGCTGTACGGCCGTTGGCCACATGGGATTTGTTTGTCGCTTGGACATACCGGTAAAGGTTAGGAATGGTTCACGATGAGAGCTCTATACGGGGTGAGACTGTTGCCTGTACTTATTGTTGAGTCTGAGGAGTTGCTGCGAAGAGAGTAGACGGTACAATATAGTAAGAATTGTATGTATATATGACTGTACGACACAGGAATGAATGTTTCAGCCCTGGTTCTCCTTCGGTGACGGAAATGACATTGCGCCCGTTAGTACGGAAGAAGCGAGGCCGGGTGAGGTTTCATGCAATGACCCGAGAGTGTGGAAAGTTTGCAAGCCTAATGAAGTCTCTTTCTGCCTGTGATGCTGTCTTTGTAAGTGATGAGAACCTAAAGAGAGGCTGGTATTGGTTTACTGTCCTGTAGGTGTAGGTTGGTTGCCAGTCAGTCGTCAGTCAGTGGTTGTGGGGATAACAGACCCTGCTTGGCGGGGGGGGAAACACCTAAACGTCATGTCACTTGAGCCTTGTCTACGCCCGCAGAAGCTGCACCTTGATCCATTGACGGGTGGATCGATTTGGGAATTATTTTCAGCAGGTGTACATAGGCATGTACACTCGAGAAGTGAATCGATCGAGTGCTTGTCTTTGTGCCTGTCTGATATTGATTGAATTGTTTAGTACTATAGCTACTAGGTAGTCTATCGACGTTGGATCCGATATTGGAACATGAGCACGCGACAATTAAGCATTGGATCAAAGCCCCTGCTTCCCTTGGCTGCAAGATTAATTACTACTAACTACAAACTACAAACTACTTATAAATCGAATCGGGACCGACGACCCGTTGTGCTGTAATACGCCCGCTGGTTCCGTTACTTTGCGACATAAAACGCCCGCTACAGCGAGACCCAGGAGTACAGAGTTGGTTAATCCTTTGAGAGATGTTCATGATCATCTGAAATCAGACAATCGTCTAGTCACACAGCAAGCCACTACATCATACATGGCACAGCACACACTCTGTCTGTCTGTAATGCTGCTGCAATTCGACAAGATGATTTGCCCTATTCCAACTCGATCTTCAAAAGTGTCACCCAAGTCTCCCCCCAGAGAGACACTAAAAAAAGGTGCTTGCACTTCACTTCAGAGGCTAGACCTACCTTATCTGACCCTTCTCCACCAATCCAATCACGCCGCCATCACATTCTGCACCCAGCCCAGGCCAGCCCGCAGCCACGGAGCGGGCAATCCCACTTTGGCTGCAGAGATAAGCCAGTCCAAGCCAGTCCAATCCGTCCTCCATTTTCTCCCACGCCCTTTTCTTACATTCATTGCAACTACAACTCCTCCAGCTTGAAGAATCCAATTGCAGCTCACTTGTCACTCGGTTCTGGGCCTACCTAGCCATGTCCATGCGTGTCCGTGTCACGCCTTGAACCATGAGGCGAACCCTGATACTTTCTCCCTTATCCCTGAACATCACATACAGTACGACTCAACTCAACTCAACTCAAACTGAATCATACATGCTTTCATATGAAACTACTCAGGTCCCCTGCTCCTAGCCTGTCAACTGTCTGTCAACTGCGACTGCAACTATAACCTACTGCAACTACTGCCACTGTCACTGTCACTGCTACCGTCTCGCCGAGTATTCTGACCTATTAAACTCTTATATTGCTTAAACTCAACCGTCAACCTAGGTAGTCGCCGAGACATACACTTTGTTAGTGTCCGTCACCTTATGAGAGACTCAGTCAACTGCTATATAACCGGCCCCCAACTTCTCTATCGACAACCACAGATGCAGTTCTAAATCACAAACATCGCACCGCAAGGGGTCTTCTCCTACCTTTCATCTCATCAAGTGAGCCGTTTCGACAATGGGACAGTGGTGGGTTGACTCTCGCATCGAAGCTACCGTTACCCGGTCCTATGTCGCCAGCCAACTCCTCCCGGATGAGATTGAGCGCCTAGATCGTCCAGTCGCATTTGGCGGCGAGGACTTGACAGAGCGCACCTACTGGGAGAGCATTCGAAATGATGCGCCTCGTTTGTTCCTCATTCTTGTCGACCTTGGTGTCCCAGATCAGATCTTTGGTGTTGTCGATGACGGCTGGGATGACGCTGAGCTACCGATTGCCCTCGAGGACGTGGATCGCCTCTTGTTAACAGCAACTCGTGATGAGAAAGTCGAAAAGAAGTTTTACCAACGCCAGTTTCACTACCTTCTTAAGCCCTTGCAGCGAGGGAACCATGTGGCGTACAAGGACAACGAAGTAGTACCCCTAGACGTGGCCGAGAAGCCTTCCTTGCCAACGCACAAGTCGCACGGAAACGACAAGGTCAGACTTCCAAATGTTCCAGGGGAAGTCTTTTATCGAAGACGATACGTGCTGGGTAATGGACCTGGGACTATGCCCGTGCAAGACTTTCTCGATGCTGTCCACGGGATCAAGGCTCTGCAGAACGAGCACATGATCTCGTATTGGGCGTCGTATACGCAGCATGGATATGGATACGTTTTGTTTACGCCAGCAGGTGACTTTACTCTAAAGTCATTCCTGGCGACGACACCATCACAGTTCAAACATCTTGCCAAAGCTCGTCGGAGGGAGCTTGTTATGAACTGGATTTTGTGTCTTGTCGACACACTCTGTGACTTCCACGGAAAGAATCAATCGCATGGATACATCAAACCTTCGACCATCTTTTTTACCAACCAAAATCACGTCTTTTACTCTGACTCAACACGGCTCACACCCGACAACGTGATTCTTCACACTGATAAATCGTCGTTTGATCGCGAACGGTACGACTATGCCGCGCCAGAACTGTGGTCTCGACCTGCAGGAGCGACGAGCCCAACCGGTAGATTCCCGTCTGATGAGCATTTCGGTATGATGCAGACGTACGACCCGAGCGGTTCACCAACAGCCATGTTCATTGCGCCAAATCCTCAGTTGAGCGGACAGCAAGCCGACATCTTCTCAGTAGGCTGCATCATCCTGGAGCTTTTGTCATTTTTAGTCAAACGGACGACGAGCAAGTTTGCGACCTTTCGATCAGCGAAACACAAGACGGCCGGTCGAGGCGGTGCAGTGTTGGATACGTCTTTCCACAAGAACCTAGGACAGGTGGAAGCGTGGATGTCAGGTCTTGCCAAAGATGCGTCTCGAAAGTCATCGTCGAGCAAAGATGGCGGGAATATTCTCAAGGGTGTAACACCTATGCTCCACGTCGTGACGGGTATGCTGGCGATGAATCCATACGACCGACCTCCGGCGATTGAAGTGCAACAGCGCATTTATCAGATTCTGACTGAAGTGTGTGGTATATCAGAGCCACACTGCGTACATCAGTATGCGCACGATCTCGAATCCTCGTTCGGGGGTTTGCAGATTCAGGCTGCTGGTGATGGCATGATGGGCGCCAGTCCGCCTGGAGGATCCAACACTACCTATGGGACACCACGGACGTATGAACACAGCCGAAATGGCAGCAGTGGAGGATATTCACAAGTAAGCCGGACGACAGGAAGCAGCGAAACCGACATGGATGCTATACACAGCGTAGGGTCAGTCGGTCTTCAACAGATACGGACTCAGGGTTCATGGCCTCGCAATATCGCGTATACGCAGCACACGAGCGTAGCGCAATACCCCGTGGGCCAATGGGATTCCACGTGAAGACATGTGATGTTCTCCTGGGATGATGACTTTGATGAGCCTGTGGGGACCGAATCCTTTTTATTAGGATTGGGGAGATGAAACGAGATGGCATTTATTACCTTCTGTTTGCATGCATCGCGCATGCGGTCAGCAAATTTGTGCTTCATTTACCTGAGGCAGGGCTGATTTTACGGCACATGAGGCTGACTTATACCAACATTGAATTTATTTGCCGGAGCAGGTGGGAATGGAAAAAGAAATTATCATGATCAACTTTTGATGAAACGAAGTTGGTTATTAGGATTAGGATTAGGATTAGGATTGGTCATGTGGAATTATGCACGATTTACGATTGAATGAGACTTCAATTTCAATTTCATCATATCATTAGCTAACCTGACTTTACATACGTCGACATTGATTGACTGACTGGAATCAATGGAATGCATGCATGGAATTTATGCAGGGTTCAGCTTCGCTTCAGCTCAAAGGGTCCTGTCTGCCTCACGTTGGTTGTATGTGTGTTTGAGACAAGCGTGGAAATGAAACAATTGAAGGATTCGAGACTTTTGATGTCTTGACTAATAAGAAAAACACCAACGTAGCAGCCGGAAACAACGCATGATATTTTCACAATTGCGATATCTTGCCAATTTTCGGGCCTTGCCGAGTTAAGCATCATGCAAGACCGTTTCAAGACATCCATGGATGGATGGGATAGGATGAACCAACCCTTGAGGAGACGTATGTACTGTACATGTGCCAAGAATATCCTGCAAGCTGTGACATTGACAGTTTTCTTGTGACACAGATGCAGATAGAGATCAACATTATTAAAACGTTTATCCTCCGATAGACCAGAGACACAAACTCAGTCAGGATGCCCTGGTCTGTAAGTTACGGGGCATCCAATCGGCGCAATAGTGGGACCGTGTTGCAATTTTTCGAGGCGTACGTCATGACCTATAGGAATGTGGGGGATTAGACTGGTCTGGATGGAAGAGGAGTATGTAAGGTCAGTAGGCAGAGAGGAAACAGGAGAAACTTTGAGAGGAGAGAGGGGGGAGAGGACACGCGGTAATCGCGCAGTCATAGGACAGAGGCAGAGAGAGGGAGAGGGAGAGGGCGACAAAGCTAAAAAGAGGGTCAGTATGAGGGGTTTTGTTTATGTTGAAGGCTCCCTCTTGTTTCTTTGGCTTGGTTTGACAGCTAGAGATCAGCCTCGTCTCCTGGTTCGGGCCAGTGGGCAGCAGCGCCAGTAGTTCAGGGGCATTGTGGCAAAACAAGTGCTTTGTGTGTAGTGCCATGAGTCGTTAATAAACCTCCTGAGGCTTTAGCTACCTAGGTACTGTACCTCGCCCGAGGGACTTTCTCTCTACAGGCCACAATCTGTGTACCCACGATAACACAGAAATGAGACCTGTTCTGCTTGATCAAGAAATGCCCGAACGTTGAAAGTGTCGTCAGTACGGAGTATGCAACTCAGCGTTACATTGGCACAATCCCAGCCCTGTTCGATCCCTCGATCCCCTGCTCTCCAAGCTGTACTGTAGAACTTCTTCCTCTTCCATCCCATGCAAGGCTGCCCGCCCAACGAAAGAACGCATCTGACTCAACTTCAGTAGCACGTCCCACTAAAAGGAAAACACTAGCACGAGGCTTGCTGGCTTGCTTGGTCTTTCTAGCGCCGTAAAGGGTTTTTCTTGGTACGAAATCGGGAAAAAGAGAGGAGGAAGACTCGAGAGTGTCCAATCGGTTGAAACTGTTTTATCGGGATACCAAACTGAAAAGGGCGATGGGATGATCCACTTGAGCTTTAGCTTAGAAGGCTGCATACTGGTACATACATATGCAAACTTGCGTAGCTCGAATCAAGGAAAGGGATGCGGATAAAAATGGTGCAGAGCAGAGCTTGCAGGGGGGTCGATCCAATATTGATTGACGGTCAGTACAGTAATGAATGAATGAGGATGAGGATAAGGGTCAACCAACATCCATCATAAAAATCTAATCCACTTCTTTATTAAAAACAAGGAGACCAAGCGAAAAAGCTTGAACTACTTTAATATCTGACTCTCCCTTACCCTCCCTTCCCCAGTCCGATCGATCAATTGATTATTCGTTCCTCGCATTATCCTCCTTTTCGTCATCAACAACAAATTGACTTCTCCTCCTTGAAGCTTATCAGGAAGCTCTTTTCGCCATCTCCCAATCAGCTCACTCCCGATAAAGAGAAAAGGCCCTCTAAGCAGGACCCGAATCACCCCCCCACGATCGGAAAGCCCACCCACACTCCTCAGCTCATCACACCTCTTTCTAAGCCGTCGTACGCGTGGCCGGCCCGTCCAATCGTTTTCTCTGCAACTTCCTTTACGGTTTTACGGTTATTCAGCTCGGGCTGCGCGCACCAGCGAGGCTACCAGGAGGGAATACCCACCCGCTTCGAACAAGGACTTTTTGAATCGGGGGCCTCGTCACCTTTCGTTACAAACAACCTAACAACCCAACCTTCGTTACAGTTTTTGGCTTTTGTCGTCGTAGTCTAAGGGACGGGAAACCTTGGAAGGACGGGAGACATAAAGGGTTAATTGCCTTGTCGATCGATCGTTTGCGACATAAAGCTCTCTTGTCTTGGATCACTATCTTTATACTACGCCCTATCCGTTCGATCTTTTTTTCTTTCTGGAAAGCTTCTGGTATCGTTTATCTCGGCCCACGATGCGCTCGCCAATCTCGCTTCTCATCTTGCTCTGCGCATTTATGGCTTTAGCATGTGCTGCTGAAGTTCACATCTCGAATAACAGAGCTCCCACATCTCAATTCGCGACGCATGGTGAGATACTCTAATCGCGCGTTCTTTAAGCTTAAAACACTAACATCGTCTAGGTGTTGCTTCCCAATTGCCTAACCGCGACCGAGACATTCACGCCCAAGACCGCGCGCGACAAATCGCCTTATCACAAATGATCGACTCAAGCGCAAAAGTATCCATCGTAGAGACCGCGTCTCTCAATGTCAAGGCCTTTGCGCATGGTGGCATGAGCTTCCTCTTCGGTCTGGCATCTTCTTCCAACGACGTACTCGATTACATCAACAACGGCACCAGCTCTGTATTTTCACGATCTGTTACCAGCGAAGAAGGCAGTGGAGCTTCAGGGCGGAAACACGTTGCTTACACCAGCATTGCCCTAGTTCTTGTCATGCTCTTCTTTGCTGTGTGGATGTGAATGAAAAACAAATGCACAGAGATACAGCATTTACTCTTTTTTCGCGCGCATATTATGATACCCCTGCCGGATTTGGCGTTTCATCTGGGTCGGCTTTTTTTTGCATTTAATATGTACTCATTATTTCCTTTCTTGCACTTCGGTGCTGCTCCCTGGAGTGGATGCTGGTTCACGGTTTGGAGATACATTCCTTGGTGGAGCTGGGCAGCTGTGCTGCATCCGGAAGAGAGTGTTGGAAGAATGGATGGATGGACGGATGAATGATTATGGCTTGATAACTAATTAATGATGGCTACGTAATGACGTGTTTGGAAATATGATGTACATCGCATCAAGGGTTAGGTTGGGCATATCCCGGGGAGACAGAAAACTTGCAACATCTAGCCAGGATGCCAAAATAAACTGGTCTCAAGGCCTATCAAGATAAATCAAACTTGCCTCCGTTTATTATTCACTTGAACAGAGATTTTGCAGTTCCTTACCTCGACTAGACATATTCCAAGGAATGCCGATAGAGTACATGGGAGGAAATCAAGCACAGGGTTGCAGTCAGTTTCTTGGCGTTTTGATAGAGCTTTAATATTAAGGTCTACTCAAATAATACATATTGAGTTTCGGCGTCCTCCACTGAAAACATGTAGGATCGGCTAGTAATGACTGCGACGCACTCGACTTGGGGCAGTCATATTCTTCTCCAACAACCTCGTTGACTCGGAACTTGGCGATGAGGGGACAGCGTCTATGCCGAGACAGATGCCCGCTGCTTTTTGGGATCCAGAAGTTACCTACAACAGACAGGTTAGCCAGTTACGTTTGTGTTTGATGATAAGAATGAAACGGACCGTTTTGGGTTGATAGCTGTTGAACTCGTCGTTGTTGAAGTGCTTGACGAAGACAACTAGCATGGTAATTGAAGTCCCGATAAAAACGACGAAGAAGATGATCATCACGGCGATATGGATGGGGCCGTCAAGCCGTCGGGGACCTCTGTGTCGCAAATGGCGGCGTGGTGGAGGAATAATAGGAGGTGGTGCAATCGCGCCGCCTATCATGATGATTGGGAAATATACTCGATACGGATGCCGTCAGGGTTATAGAATGGTTATAGTAATTTCAAAAGTGAGTTCCGAGTCTGGCTGAAAGAAAGAAAATGATGATGGAGCTGTCAAGTCAAGCATTGCTCCTCTCGCTGAGGTGAATAAACAAAAGCCCATGCCATCTCTTTCCTCAAAGTCGAGGACGAAACCAACAACCTTCAGCTTTGGTTCGGCAGGTTAATAGGTAAGGCAAGCTCGGGTGGCCAGTAACACCAGACGATTTAATTTAGCAGGTGCAGAGTCGAGGTAGGGCGGATTGCATTCTATGACTGCCTTGTCTTCTGGCATGAAGCTGGGAGACCCGGAACTATTTTCGAAGTGGTATGAAGAGATCATGCACCTTGAATCATTCTGGTCACAGGCCTTTTAGCCGTTGACGAGAGACATGAATGTTGTCATCGACGCTAGGTACCGTATAAATGGCTGCTTTAACTTGTGATTTCATGATTACTTGTCACCATTATGAAGATCAGACAACACAGAACGCAAAGTAATTAGTAAAGGGTAAAGCTGGCCTAAAGAGAAAGTCTATCATCACACTCAATAGTGAGAACTTTCACGCTTTCTTTACTCAGCTCAGAGCAACATCTCACTTCCCACTCCAGGATGTTTTCGGCATCCTTCACAGCAACAGCTTCAACTCTCTATCTGAGAATGGTAAACTAGATAAAAAAACAAACGTATAGCTCAGAGACTGCGAGAGACACTTAGACAACTGTACGTCTGCCCTAATGATTCAGAGCCGGCTACACTTCACCGTCACCTCCACACCATGATAGACCCCGTCAGCTGTTGGGTTTCCTGCCATCAACTTCTGCCTTTCGCTGTATATCATACAAAACATCTCACTCCTCACCATCACTGGGTGCTATGATGAAACCCCTGAAAATGTGGCCACGGACAAATGAGAGAAGATGCATCAGCACTGCTTCGCTATTCCTATCGCCATGAACGACGACTCGGTTATGGGTAAAACTTGCTAACTAAAAAATAGCACCACTAGGAGTATCTGGTTTCCGAAACAACGTCACTTTCTACCTGTCTACTATAGAGACACTGGTGCACATATACCCGACTCCCATACTCACAACTGCGGCTACCAGTACCAGTTCCTGGGCTGTCTTCTATCCCGCTCTTTGATTTGAAGTACCTAGCAGAGAGATGACAAGAATTGTCCTCACACTTCTGTTTCTTAGTGCTCCTAACATCTTTTTCTCGAGGCATAGAAATTACTATACTCCTGAACCTAGCCACAGCTGCCTCCCCTTAGGCCCAGGCTCGAATAAAGAAGGTCGCTTTTATGCCCAGTTCATCTAGGTAGCCGTTCAATCAGGGAAGCTCCAGATATCTTCAAAAGGCACATACTATTCTGTCGTTGGAGGATTCCTCCTGAGGAATTGCAAGACCAGAAATGATCGGCACAGCCTAACGTACCCCGTTGGAAAACCCTCTATGTAGTAGGTAGTGCAATGAGCAAGACAGTGTAGGGAAACTCTTTGTGAATCTTCCACTTCTTCACGCCTTCAAGCTTGGAGGTAAAGGCGGCAACCTATAGACGGCGTCACTTACACGGACAAGTATGGCCAATCACGTCTCTTGTATTGAACTTCAGATCTTGGCCTCTTTGTAACCAATGAAACCTCGGAATCCCAATCCCCAGCCATCGTCTCCATTAATCTAAATCGGCGCTGGTAATGGCCGATCCCCGCCTTCAAATGTCAAAAAATCTTCAGTTGAGGCAAGTATTGTCCAACTTTCGACGGACCTACCAGAAAAGCATAATTTTTTGATCCAAGGTCAACATAATCGGACACAAACATGAGCCTCTAGTGATTCAGTAGAGCGCCAACTTGAATCTTGCCCTCATTGCATGCATACATCACCGAGGTTCATCTGTTTTGAGGTGACTTCTTCGAGTTTTGCCGCCCCAGTTTTCTTCTGTGTATCGATAGTAGATTTCGTAGGGCCGTTTTGGAGGGCAAAAACTTCCAACAATCATCATCCGCCGTATCGACGACTACGCCGCCGCGCCGAACAGCACCACGCCTCGCGCATATCCCTGAGAGATACTCTAAATCTACCATTGGACACTGCTTTCACTGCTTATGCTTTAGTGAGGTCGAAATAATGGCTGAGCCTGGCCAGCCAGAGCTCAACGCGGGAATGTCCCCGATGGGTGCGTACATGTCCCGCTGCTTCCCAGCAGACCTCGTCGCGACAGACGAACCTTGCTCAATGCTGACTGTAATGACTCTAGGGATCAAGAAAGAGCCCACTAATGAAGCTGACATTCTCGAGGGCCTTGGCCTCGACCTCGATTCCATCATGCAAGCTGCGACTAAACGACCATTCGAAGACGAGTCTAACAGCGACGACCCATCTAAGAGGGTTAAGACTGAAGCCGAACCTGCCTCTGAGAATGCACTCGATCTTCCTCAAGGCGCTGAAGAAGAACTCGAAGATGGCCTTGCGCTTCTCGTACAGAATGCGCTCAGCAATGTCAATGACTTCGTCTTCGGTACCTCGAACGACCCTATGGAGATTGATGGCATTACCGACCATAACCTGCCTCCACCACCACCTCCGCCTTCTCCTCCCCCAGTCTCGTTCTTCTCCGACCCTCAGAAGTATTTGCGCAAAGCCAGTCGACATGCGCTTGGCAACTTGGTAGGTGGCGCGACCTGAGAGATACCACAGCGCTTACATGGGTGGGATAGGCACTTTCTGTCCTCCTCTTATTCTCGCAATCATTCGACGACTCGATAAAACCTATCCAAGATGTCGATTCACAACATGCCAAGTCATTTCGCGACCTCCAAGCTTCTTTTGCGCAGATCAAGCAAATATATTCTTCAGGGCCCATTCTATCAGCCGACGATCCAGACCTCCACGACCACGAATCCCGTACGATTCTCGATCTAGCGAACCTTGCTCAATTCGGCATCTGGTTATTACAAACCACGCCATCCTATTCCGAAGCTCATCGGCACTTCCATTCCATCTTCAGAGGCCAAGTTTCAGACCTTGGTTCGGATGCGCTCGATCTATACCTTTCCCTCAAAACCCAAGTAGCCATTGATGCGCTTGCTACAAAAACCCAGGAACAATCCAAGGAGCAAGTTTTGGAAGAGGCGCTAATCAAGGGCATGGAGGAAAAGCTACGGGGGCTTCATAACGGGCTCGATCTTACGCCTGCCGATTCTGAGTTCATCACTTCCGTCCGAGCGAGGAAAACGTCTATTGAGGGTGAAGCTTCCACCGAATCTGGTGAGTGATTTGTCGGCAACGAAGTAGAGCTTCTTACTCACCAGTACTAGCTGTTTTGAGAGAAAAGTATAAGGTCGACGATTTATTGCGTCAAGTCTCAACATGTGTAAAGACACGGCTCGCATTGATGTCAGACCTCGGATCAAGATTAGGCCATCCCATGCGATCTAGCGAAGAGACTGCGGTCGACCTCTTGGGCGATGCGACTGGCGATGCGAATCTGGACTTGGACGATCTCTCATCCTTCTTTGAGAAGACAGCTTCTGGACTTGTTCAAGATGCTTTGGCTGGACTGACTGAAGATACCACTGCCACCCCTGCCGAGGCAAATCCTCAACCCGAGCAAACACCCACAGTCACCGAAACAATCGAACCGCCAGCCGTGGTCGAGCCTGCCAAGAGCCCCGAGAAGGAACCTACCTTGACTCCTCAGACAAACGGCAAAGTGGAATGCACTCAACAAGATTACAAGGAGCTGGAGGCGCTGGTAGCCCAAAGCACAGATCACTATGTCAAGACTACACTGCATGGCTTGTCGCCGGTACCCTATCAACCTACAGTCCCAACAAGCACGAGTGAGTTAGGTCTCAGAAGAAGACAAAGATCATTGGCTAATGTGAACGCAGCCCAAACATATCTAAATCAGCTCCAACAACAACAAGCCCAGAACCCGTACTATACATCATTTACGCAAAGTATCCCTGAGCCACAACCACCACCTCAAGAACCGGGTCATCAGCTGCCACCACATCAAACCTGCTCAAGTGCATTGCTGTACGACAAGGCTCGTCAAGCAGCGCTCTCCAAGAATGCTTCTCATACAAGAAGAGAAGGTATACACTCAACACGTCGGCCGTGGACTCAGGACGAAGAGAAGGCTCTTATGGCAGGCTTGGACTTGGTCAAAGGGCCCCACTGGAGTCAGATACTCACCTTGTTTGGGGCGCAGGGCACGGTATCAGATATACTTAAAGATCGGACACAAGTCCAGCTCAAGGACAAGGCTCGTAACCTCAAGTTGTTCTTCCTCAAGACCAACTCTGAGATGCCATATTATCTCCAGGCAGTCACTGGAGAGCTCAAGACACGAGCTCCCACACAGGCAGCGAGAAAGGAGGCTGAAGAACGGGCAAGGATGACCTCGGAGGAGGACCAGGCTAAGGTTCAGGGGATCATGACACTGGCTGGAGGGTTGCAGAACTCCCTACAGGGGCAGGGAAGGGCTACAGGAACACCAGCATCAGCTGTTGGTTCAGGAGTTATGACGCCTGCTCAGAATGCGGCCCAGGCAGCGTCGTCGCAGCAAAGCCAGGTGCACAATCAAGCAGCTGCCCACTCGTATAACCCAGCCACTTTATCGGGATATCCACCGTCGACTTTGCCGCAGTCAAGACCAAGCGTAATGTCGGCAACACAACAGTCGCCCCATCAAGCAGCGCATCCTCAATCACAAATGTCTATGTCGCCTCAGACGCCGCGATCCCAGCAGCAGCAACTACCTCAGCAGCAGCACAGTGCTATGCACTCTCCCGCCCACGCCCAGGCTGCTGCTCAAGCTCGTTCCCATACGTCGACACCCGTCGGACAGCTACATCACTCCCCGCCGCCACAACATACACCAACTCCTCAACCAGCTACTCAACACCATCCTCAGCCTCACTTCCCGCCTGCTCCACATACTCGGCTCACGTTCCCATCTCCTCCTCCGCCTGCAAACGCCACGCCTAATTTACCTGCACATGGTCAGGTGCCAGTTCCAGATACGCAAACACAGATTGATCAACACATGCACGACAATGCGGCGGAGGCCGCACTGTTGCAAGGACTTCAGGCAGCAGTGGCAGAGTCTATGTAACACAACGTTTCACAGCATGCTTGAAAAGACGACCACATACAGTGGGATTTTTTGATGCACAACCTTGTTAGGCTCAAAGAATTGTTTGGTGTTCCTGTTTACTTTTTCCATTGCCTATAAATCTTGATTTTGACGGTGGGCCAGTTGCTCTATAGCGAGCCATGGCAACTAGGTACGCATCAGAGGGTGCTAGGCGCAGTTGGCTATATTCTTTTCCGCGCGAAAAAAAAGTTTATTCTTCTATAGATAAGAAAGCCTCGATGGCTGAATTAAAGGAAAGAGGAGGGAGGGGGGAAGAGACGAGAGTGATAGAGACAGTGTAGTGAAGTGGAGGTCTGGCTGGGAATGATACCACGAATTAGGAGGTGAAATGATAGATGATGACTGGAAACAGCGGGAGATAGACAATTGCATCACCCTTAACCTTCAACAAACATTTTACTCTGGTACTGTGATATGCCGTGCTACGGACGATGAGTCAAGATTGAAGATTGTCATCGTGGGTGAGGTTACTCGATGCCACAAGGTTGAAATGCCTGAGTCGCCTATTGGCAATCTTGCAGCCGGGAGCTTGCAAAGGCATCCCAGTGGTTCGTTTCACGATGCTGCTCGCCGTGTGTCCTGTATGGGTAGTGATACAGATCCACGTTGGTGGCAGCCCATGACTTCGGCTCTCTATCTTGTGATACGTGCCGTGGACGTTCAGTTCAAGCGCAGAGCCGCATGAGCACGATAAATGAGGTTATAAATTGCCGCCTTGGTCCTGACTTTTTGGGCTTGGGCCTGAAGTGCCGAGAGACAATACACTTTACCCCTTTTCAACATGTATCACATACCATATGAACTAAGGCGCGGCTGGGATTCGACCTGTGCGGCGTCAGGGACTATATGTCGCAATCCTGCAGTCAGAATTCAGGTGAATGGGCGGATGTATCCGTCAATTTATTGCGAGTTCCATGCGTGCTGGCAAATTCAGAACGGGCGAGCATGCCTTGAGCAGAAGTTACCCAGAGTCTCTGTTTGCGCTCGGCGTGAGTTTTTATTATCAATTTCTGACCAGGGTAAAATGGCTAATGATTAGGTAGATCTTCATTGCCAGGCAATAGACAATGGAACGAGGTGTACTTTGGATGTCAAGCAAGGGGATATGTTGGCATACAGATACTGCCCACAGCTTCGTAAGACAGTCCTCGCACTCTCTGACTTCAAGGCTAATAACTACAGATCTTTGTGAATATCAGGATTGTCAGAATCTGAGATCACGACATCACGATCAATACCTCCCGCTCTGCGACGACCACCGCTGCCAATACGACAGCTGTCGGAATCCTAGAGACGGCGGCGCTGGTGTGTTCTGTCGATCTCACACTTGCAACGAGCCTTACTGCGGTGCCTTTGCTCCAGGCACAGATCCAAACGACCCTCAACGCTTCTGCGAACGTCATCGTCAATGTCTTAGACCGCAGTGTCCACGCCTCTGCCATACTCGCGAGAACGGACATCCCACACCTTTCTGTGGTGCGCATTATTGCGAGGCACATGACTGCGATGATGGTCGTGAGAGGGGTGCTTTCTGCCAAGCGCATACGTGTGTCGAGCCAGGCTGTGTAAGAGGGAGGCAGACCCCTGGTGAGTATTGCAGGGAGCATACGTGCAGGACTTGGAACTGTCGCATGAGGAAGATTGGGAGAGAGTTTTGTCCGCAGCACGAGTGTGCCTATGATGGCTGTGAGGCTGAAGTGGAGGAGGGTAGGTTTTGTGGTCGTCACTATAGTAGACATATGGGGGGTAGATATGGAGGAAGAAGATATCCGGCCCCAGGGATGAGATATCCTATCTACGACGACGGTGAGTTCACTTGATCGATTCTGTTACAGCTGCTGACTTAGATTCCAAGGGATAGATCCCTATGAGATGTGTCCAGGCATCCACGACAGAAGAGGATGTGGCCGAAGACCTGAACACGACAGTCCATTCTGCCAACACCACGTCTGTCACGTCCCCGACTGTCCAGCCCCTAGGACCCGATCATCCCAGTTTTGCGTTGATCACGAGTGCCCTGTAGAAGGGTGTCCTCGCCCTAGGAATACACGACCCCGCGGGATTAGAGATGGCGACTCGCGATTTTGCGATCAGCATACCTGCAGCCATCCTGGCTGTCCTATGCATGCTGATGTAGGCTCAGATAGATGCATGCTTCATGGGCATGGTATGCCTAGGTATAGGAATAGGAACAGGAATAGGATGGCAGATGATGATGTGGTCAGAATGGGGAGAGTTCCTCGAGGTTTCAGGAATCGAAACTACGATGATGAGGATGAAGAGGACGATGGGCTCCCGTTTCGTCAACGACAGTTTGGATGGGCTCAGCCAAGGAGCAATCAATTCGCAGCATGGGGTAGAGCAGTGTGATAGTACCAAGGGGTGGCTCATTTCAGCCAGACACTCAGCCACAGTTGACGAGGACTGGTTTGTCGGGGGCGGTCTTTGGTAGGTAGGTAGGATACATTATTAGGTACTTAGAGTAGAATGTAAATTGAGGCTATTCACAAAGACATTCGCGATTGTGGAGGCAGGCAGGGTCTTGACCGTGGCTGGGCCGAGCCGAAGAATAAAGTGCTTGCATTATCATTTCTGCAAGGGCAAGCGGAAATGCAAGGGGTCCCGTGGTGACGATGATGCCTATTTTTGAAGATGATGGTGTTGAAGAGGACGGGAGAGACTGGAGGCCTGGTGTACCTGTCATGCGGACAAGCACAGTCATTGACAGATTCTACACTGTATATCTTGCATTATTGGTGTGGCTATCCACAGTGTTATTATCGCGCATGCACAGTCCCCTCTAGGTCTCTTGACTATCAGCCCAACCATGCGATGTCCCGCTCACGCTCATCAGGAACCAACACCTGCACATGCACATCACTCAGCTAAAGATGCACGACACATGGCGATTTTGATCTTCTATAGGTGCCCTCTCTTTAGTAGTATTCATTAGCCGCAGCCGCCCGGGCTTTAATCTCGTTGATCTCTTTGACGCGCTTTGACAACTTCATCAATACACTGACCTATCAATTCAACTCGCCGCCTCAAAGAACTTACAAGCTCCGATCATACATAAACGTAGCATTATCTATTACAATTCTTGTCTCGTTAAACTATTGTATCTAGTTAACTCTCTTCTGGGCGTATTGCTGACTTCCTCTGTCTGTCTGTCTGTCTGCCTGCTCTGGAAATGACCACCATCATCAATGAGACAAAATCAACAGATGGCCACGCGCCACTCCAAGGACTCCAACATATTCATGTTGGTTCTTCTTTTTCAACCTAAACTAATTTTAAAGTCCCATACTATGTAAATGACCTGCCACAGTTTGAGTCCTACGCTCCAACTCAGACACTCACTTACACTTTACCACATCATACGCTTCTATAAGCCACGATGTTGAGAATTTCGCGTCCGCGTGCTTCTCAAAATGGAACATTCAAGTCAGAATGTCTTTAATGCGAGTTCTCTGTGATTGTTTAATTATAGGCGATTGCTTATAAAAACCATATGCTCCTCACGGGCATAATTGCCTTGTTCAAACACTTCTGACCTTCTTTGATCACCTGCATTGACCCGACTGTCTCTTTCAACTGTCATTCTTTATATCCGTGGGAGCTATTTCGAGACAATAATAGGTCATTCATATCACTGCAAGACCTTTTTATAAGTCTCAACCCATCGAGACACTCTCCTTATATCTTCCATCATACCCAACTTATCTTAAACCCGGATCTTCTGTCTTCTAAACTTTGACGCAACTCTCGACTATCTCGACTATCCAACACAAAAAGAAACTCAGTGAAACGAAACATCGATCGACATGTCTCGCCGCTGTTATGTCGAAACTAGTCCTGATGGACGTCCTCAACTCGTAACCATCAAGCGCTCCCGATCTTACCACCACTCCCACCGCCATCCTTGCGACTACTACAAGGTCAGCCGCGAAGAATGGAGGACACTTGTACGACAGAACGAACTTCTCGATGAGGCCAACCAAGCATACGCTTCCCAGAACGAAACCCTTCGATCTCGGCTTCACAGCTCCGAAGCAGAGACTCATCGACTATGCCACGTCGTCATCCCCTCTCTAAACGACCAAATCGCCAAACTATCCCGCGAGAACGAATGTCTTCGTCGCGCAGCCGAAAAGCCCTGTGATCCCCCAGTCCACACCTATCACTTCGAGCTGGAGACGCTGCGTGCCAAGATATGCAGACTTGAAAAGGAGAACAAGACTCTACGAGATGATAATGGAGATCTTCGCTTTAGAGTACGCGAGCTGTCTAAGCAGATTGACCAGAGCATCAGTCGTAGAGTTGCAGACTTGACTAAGCAGATTGAGTACTGGACGAATCAGTCTGGATTCTGGAAGAAGAAGTACGATGAACTACGCGAGCGACATCTTGGTCTGATTACAATTGTCGAGTCCAAGACTGAGAAGATGGAGTATTACGATGATGTTCTGAAGCGACGGCGCGTTTGTTAATTCTTATTCGGCCTTTCTTTATAACCTTGAATGGTTTTGTTATGAGTATCATGATATTATTTAAATAGAACAATAGTCAAGGCTCAGACGGATCCTTGCTCCCCCCTTTGTTAACACCGCCATCATCTGGCACTATTCCCTTTCGCGATTCCTTTTCTCCATAGAGGCTTTGTTCTTTTGTTGCCAAGGTATGAAGAAGTCTCCCAATCTCATTTGATGGTATAATAACACTCTGCAGTTGGATATTCCCCGTTCTGGATAGAGGTTAGGTTCCAGGTCATATGAACTCAAGGTAACCTATGTCTTTTGCCATGGTTACATTCTACTACAAGAGGAGGCATAGCAATACGTTAGACGGAGTTTGTTCATACACACATACAATACCTTATGTGGCTGAATAGAGAGAATGATAGTCTCCCACTAAGAACAACTTGCACCCTTCATGGATTGACAAACATAACTAGGTATTCTATGTGACCTCGTGGCCCAGTTAGACTGCAAGAGTACTATCTCGTGACGTATGAATCCCAACATAAACAAAAAGGAGGGAATGGTCATGAGAACTCGACTCAACTCAGGGTAGTATCCAGACATAAGATGTCTTGGAAACTTCACTTTTGCAAAGACACTAAGCATCAGGTAAGCAGACTAGCATCACAAAAATATCGCTAGGGATCTACAGTTCCTTCCAAGCTCGACAGAAGCAAAAGGAACAGGCCGCATTGTAATTATTTGAGCATTCTGCACTGCCATGGCGTAATGTGGCATGATGGCAGTGCATTTGAGCCGCAATAATCGCATGCTTTGTAAGACGAATGTTCTCGACGGCTCGATATGCACACAGGTGCCTTGCTGTCTCCTGGCGAACCATACTAAACTCTGCATTTTTGTTTGTAATGAGCCGAGCACTCTACGCGGTGCAACGCGATATCCCGTAGTATCGCGCGTCTCGTCCCGAAACTCGTGGGGCCTGTCAAAGATAACGACGACGTGAAATGGAGGGGCAGGCGAGGCAACCAAGGAGAGAGGGGTAATGACTGAATGACCAATAGAGGCGGCCTCAAAGTTAGAAAACAGGCGGGAACTGGTGAAAGAAAAAAGTCCTATTCTAGGCAGAAGGGGACTTTGGCACCATAAGGATTGGTCGCCTGGTTCAAGTGGAAAAAGGCGACCAGGATAACCTTTGGGGGCCGACAAGACATTGGACGTTGATGTGTGGAACTGGTGGAGGAGCGGTTTGAGAATACGCATGCATATATGGCAGTGCCTTGATCCGTGAAAGAACAGTCTGGTGAGGGTGTGGTAGCAAGGGAAAATGGCTGCACACCGAACTACTGTAGTATCGAGGTTTGAGGGACCGTTCCGTACCGTAAATGAAGGGTGTGGAGTAGACGGGAGGGACCCGTAGTGGTGGTATCGTGACGGATGTGGAGGAAGTCGAGCATGACATGAAAGCGCCAAGAGGTGTGAGTCTGAAAGCGGGTGACCAGTGCGAAGAGGTTGCGAGGTCTGGCTCGAGGTTGCCTGGGTGAAGTACTGGTAAAGTTGGTCTAGTAGTTGGGGTGCAGTATTTTCACATGACCTTTCCTAACAGCATTATCCAGTTGACTCACATGGAGGGCCTCAGAATAAATTGGTCGCGCTTATCAAAACAGGGGCTGTGTAGAGTGTAGAGTCTAGGAATGACAAGCAATTCGATCAACAAATTGCATTGCAAAACCGACACCCCTTGATCTCGAGTGTGCGTGACTTGAAAAGGCGATATCGCAATTTGATACGCCTTTGGTTGAGAGTCGCCAGCAAGCGGGTAGATCCGTAGTTTAATTGGCGATGCCGCGGTAAAAGGTTTGACGACGTCTACTTTCCGAGTTCGGAAATCCCATCGAAGCCAGCCTGTCGACCGTCCTAAACCCGCATTGCAAGCCATTTAGCGACCGTTACCGTTACCGTTATAGGCAAACAAAACCTGGAGGTGGAGGTGGAGGTGGACGGGAGCAGCCTCCCGCTGGGTCGGTAAGGCAGGGTACGTACTTGGCTAGGCTTGGGGCTCAAGACCTCGAGTCGGTACACAAAATTCCACATCTGAAATTGGTCAACAAACAGTCAATTTCAGGGGGTGGGAGCTCAAACGCACGCAATAAAGCATAAGGAGCTAGGGCTGGAAACGTGGTAACGGAGTAGCTTGGCGACGGAATGCGGGAATGCAAGGAGAGCCCACGATAATGACGGAGCTCGCTCAACTCAATCCACAAAAAAGCTCATAATCAAGCATTGAATGCCAGCAAGAGTCAAACTAGCTCGAGGCCACCTCACGAGCCGAAAACAAAGGGGGGCGCTTATCAGTCTAATGACCCAGCCCCAGTCAATATCAGACACTCCATTCCCGCCGAGTCAGAATTTTCTATTCTGCCCCAATTTTGTTCTGACAAGCGGGTAGGGAAAGAAGCTCGAGTGTTTAGGTTATTAAACCCCCAGGAGCGGGAGGCCCTCCCGGCGGATGTCCCCCGGGTCCGGGCCCAGGCGACCGGCGATGGGCGGCGCGGCGGCTTCTCGAGGACTAGGGCATGGGTCTTGACTTGAAATGGTTTTACTCTCCACACACAAGCTCTTCCATTCCGGCCTGATGAGCGATGTCTCCCCACGATTATGATGGAATACCAACTAGAAGCGCAGCACGATATCGTACCTACATAGGTAGTGTATGTAAATCGTTTCCCTCCATTCATGATGCGCATGATATCGCGCATCCTGCAGAATACATCATGGGTTACCAACCAAAGCCATGCTGCCACTCATCTGCTCCCGGATGCAAGAAAGCGAGCTGAAAGGGTTGGGCGACCAAAGACAAACGAACAAGGGGGGTTTCACACGCATCACATCTATGGCTGCCCTGGTCCAGAGTAACGCACCACGGGAGTTGAAGTTGGATGGCGGATGGATGTTTGCACACACACACGAATTGATTGTAAAGCTTTCTTTCCATGTGCCGAATAAGTCGCATTGACGACAAGGGTGACGGCGCAGAAACGCAACCAACGATACGGCGAAACTTCCATGTTAGCACGTTGCACGTCAAGCGAGCCCCTTCCCTCCGCCAGCCCGATGAGTCACTCTCATATAGCTTCCGTCCAAAACGGACTCTTTTGGGTGCTTTGTGGGCAGCGGAGGCGCTCCAGGGGCGGCGTAAGAAGTGACTTGGTCGCTCGCTCAGATGGCGGTGTCCGCACCGGTGACAGTACTTAGCCACGAAGCAGCATGAAGCGGAGTCTCGGCCAGCAAATAATCAACAACACGACCTTTCGTCGAAAATAGGTTGATGCTGGCGAACCAGTATTGCAAACGTTGCGACGATGTGAATCATAATTTCCTCCGTATCCTTTTTTGGAGGGTTGTTAGTGGGAGGAATGGAAAATGTTCGTGGATATCATGACAATCCATCAACGGAAGTGAAACTGGCTGTTTCCGACCCCCCTGTCTGTCATCCAGGGTGTCTGGCTGATGACTGGGGGTAGCTTTTAAAGACGGTGACGATGTCGGCAACGCTTTTCTAAGCCCTCTTCTTTGTCTAGGCCTTTTCTCGTTGCTTTTCCGCTGCAGGTGTTTTCTTTTGCTTTGCCTAGGTTACGGCGTAGCACAGGCCAGGGATAATAATACTAATATCCCATATCATGCCCCTTTTTCGGCGATATGAGGGATTCAGGAATCAATGTCCAAGCAAAGAGCCAGGGGTGGTATAAGAGCACAAAAAGACCAGAATTTAGAAGCCGAACCGGCAGAGAAACAGAAAAGGACCCCGGCTTTGACAGGGGTTTAACGTTTGGAGGTGTGGGCGAAGTGGGCATTGGGCTCTAGTCGGCTCCCCTTGGGCACTGAGCGTTGGTTGCGGTCCCTGGTGTTGGCGTCACAGCGCTTTCGCTCATCGACTTTGCGCATACCGCACTGGCGGGTTTAATGTGTTGAGAAAGGATCCATGGCTTGTCTGAAGCGCAAATGCGAGTCTGAGTGTGTGCGCCAGGCCCAGTTTCCATTTACAATGTCTCTGATGTTCCAATCACGAGGTTGGAAAAAGAGTTCCCCTTCACTCCCTCTTTGGTGGTTCTCACACCCTCAACTCCCTTTATTTCTCTCAGTCTGAACAGGGGTTGATGCTATTTTGTAACGCAGTGATGAGGAACGGGAGAGGAAGAAAATGGCTGTTATTCCTCGGGTGCATGTGCGGTGCGGGTGTGTATAGTACCGCATACCTAGATACCTTAGTATGTAGGATCAGAGGAGGAGTCTGCATTCTGTCTGTCTGTCCCTTTCCCGTCTCTCTCCGCGTTTGCGTGCACCGCAATGTACCGACTCTGCATAGACGTGCAGTTGAGTATGTATAGGTGAGACCATAGCAGACCGCGGATAATCGTCTCCCCATCTGCGTTTTGTCGTCATCTGTCCATGTTGAGCATAGATCAAAGAAGAGTGTATGGATGTAAGTGTTTAAGACGATAGCAGAAAAAGCAGGGAATTTTCCCATAAACTCTGAGGCAGGCACAGACGACAACAACCATGTCTTGGAAGGAGCACCTCATTCACTTCAATTTCCTTTCTTTCCATATTCATACTCTATCCCCTGCCTCTGTGTCTGCCTACCTGCCTTGCTTTGTCTTAGGCCTGGCCCTTCCTTTATTGCGCCCCCCTTCTATAGCCCACCCCCCATTCCAGACAACTAAGACACCTGTAGCCTGTAGGCCTTTTCTTTTTTTTCTCTCCCACAGCCGAGTTTGACAAATCCCATATCAACCCGAATATTCTACTTTTTCCCTCTTCTGCCTGCACCTGAACTCACTTCTCTTTTCACCACACACAGGTTTATTCCAACCTTTCTCTCGAATATTCTATTCTACTCTGTACCGTGCTACAGGAAGGATATCTATCTATCGTCTTTGTTTTACTTGTTGGTAAAGCAATAGTTGACAACTAACTTGAGTTTACACCTCAACTCATCTCTCTTAACTCGACGTCACCTTTTTTTTGCCTTTGTGGCCCCTCGCGCTCCCGCTCCCGTTCCCGCTACAACCCCTCCAGTAGAGAGCATCCAGCCAAAAACGCCCGCCCTCTTCTACCCGCCTGCCAGACCAAATTACACCGCTGGTCGTTGGGCAGAGCTGCACCGCAGCGAACAGAGTTGACACCACAAAATATCTACGAACACACATTCTCGAGACGACTTTGGCGTCACTTCTCGCCTCTTCTCTATTTCTTCTTTCTTGTTGTTGGCGATCGTAAACAGTCCAAACCGACGCCATGCCTCTCCACCAGCGGACTTCTGCTAGCCCATCCAAGAGGAGCAGCTCCTCTGTTAGGAGCACTGTCTCCGCCAGAAGCACTAACTCTTCCTCCTCCTCCAAGTCCAGGGCCTTGACTGGTATGTTCAATGGTCGCCTTTCAAGTTCCCCGACTCAGCCGACTAACTTAACTTTTCCTTTTGTAGTGCAAGACCATGACTACGAATATGAATTCGATATCGAATCCGAGCTGCGCGACGATCTTCAAAAGGCCAACACAGAACTCAACAAGGCCAATGCCGAGAATGACAAATTGAGCGCCCAGAACGACAAGCTCAAGGCCACCATCGAGCAGCTCACCCGCAAGTTGAACGAGTCCAAGACATCACTCGAAGAGACCACCCGCAAGCTCAATGAGTCTACAATCTCATGCCGTGAGCTCAAGGCCCAGATCGAGGGTGTACGTTCTGAGGCTGATGTCCTACGAGAGGACAACCGCCGTCTCAACACCGACTTCGAGGAACTCAAGGGCGATAAGCGCCGCCTGAACAATGAGTGTGATGAACTCAAAGAGGATAAGGAGGCCCTCAAGGAGGAGAATGAGCGCGTCAAGTTCGAGCATCATGATCTTGAGCAGCGCTTCATCGGTCTCCAGGCCAAGCATGAGAACCTGACCATGCGCCACAATGCTGTAAGCAGCCAAGCTCCCTCGTCTGCCATGACGAGCCCCATGTCCAGCCCAATCCCCAGTCCTCTTCCCGCCCCTATTCAGGAGGGCCGTAAGAACCCCTCCCGTCCTTCCAGCAAGGCTTCTAGCAAGGCCTCTAGCAAGGTTTCTACCAAGTCATCCAGCAAGCGAGAGCCTCGCGAGGACCGCCACCGTGAGCAGGAGGATCGTCACCAGTCTGAGCGGGAGGAGAGCTCTCGTGAGGAGCACACTCGTGAGAGACGTCACCGGGATGATCGTGAGCGCCGCGACCGCGACCGTGAGGATCGAGGGCGCCCCCAGCGCAGCGAAAAGCCTAAGGACAAGGAAAGATTTGAGGCCAAGGAACGCTTGTCGAAGCGGTTTGATGAGCGCCCTGCCGTGGCACCTCGTCAGACCAGCTTCATCGAGCCATGGGGTCCCGGAGGTTGGTCTCCTCGTTATGATGCCCCTTCAAGCGACTTTGACGCTTACGGCCATATGGCAACAGGACGCAAGGCCGCCAGTGTTGTGTCTAGCGGGGCTTATTCCAATGTCCCTCGCACGACCAGCATTGTCAATGGTCACTTCAGCAGCGACAGCAGCGCATACGATGATGAGCGGTATGAGGATGGTTCTTACCATGCCTACCCCATCCCTAACTAATCATTCTTTTGTCTTGTTTGATCTACCATTCTCAAGGCTACGTGGTCTCTGACTGAATGCCACCAAAGAGAATGGGCCACAGGTCAAAACAGGATGCTCATGGGGATCGACATGGTTCACATGAGCATGCTCCCTCCTCGAGACGCCTTCGAGGAGTGAGATCCTAGTAGGTAGGGCTTAACACCAAGCTCCACCTCTTTATCTCTTCCAATTGTTACCGATGATCGGATTCTGGCTAGTCACCTTCCTATTATGACTCAATTCCAATGGCGAGTTGTTCCAGGCCTAGTCTACTAATGTGTCGCCTTTCCCCCGCATGGAATATGGTTACCGACGCCGGCCGAGATATTTAAGCTCCCCACAGGATTATCCAATCCCACTCGCAGCATCCCAACTTAGACTTACATTTATTTTTCCGTTGGTTTTTGCAGCTATACACAGACCCCAATCGAGTTGATTGGGATCTCTGCTTTTCATACATACGTTTTACATCACCATGAAGCTTTACCCGTCCATTTCCGAGGACCTCGCCGCCTGGGTGCAGCAGCAGCCTGTATTCTTCACAGGCTCTGCTCCTACTCATGGCTCTCATATCAATGTCTCTCCCAAAGGCCTTTCAGACTCGCACTTCGCTGTTCTAGGACCCAATCAGTGTGCCTATATCGACCGCACTGGTTCTGGATGTGAGACCATTGCCCATTCCTACGATAATGGCCGTCTGTGTTTGATGTTTATGAGTTTCGGTCCCGCCCCTCGGATTGTTCGCTTCTTTTGCCGGTCCAGGATTATCGAATGGGATGACCCAGCCTTCCCAGATCTGGTCCGTCGAATCTCCAAGGGAAAGCGTTCTACATTTGATGGCGCCAGAGCCATCATTCTGGCTGATGTGTTTGAAGCCCAGACAAGCTGTGGCTTCGGTGTTCCCCGGGTGAAGAGGGGTATATATGCACCTGATGAGACCTCTGAGAAGAACTTGTCTCTTGAGCAAGTTCTTCAGGAGGGTGTGGATGGTAAAGTGAATGAGCTGGCTGTGTTTGAGGAGAGGCCCACAATGGATATGTGGGTGGCAAAGCGAGTTGAAAACAACACGTTGTTGGATTATCATAAGGAAACCAACGTGCTGAGCATGGACGGTTTGCCTGGACTCAGAGCTGCTCGTCGGAGCGTGGGAGAGACGCTATGGTTTACGGATGCAAAGGCGCATGCAAGGAAGGTTTTTGCTCAGAGCGAAGCGATTGTAGTTGGATTTGTTCTTGCATTGTTGTTGTACGTTGTCATGGTTTCAGTTGGAGCGATTTCAGCGTCATGGCCAAGAATTCAGGCTTGAATGGATATAGGAACGGCGCAATTTTCGGTTTTGGGATACCAAAAAGTACAGTGTTGTTTGGCTTTCAAAAAAGGTGTTCCCTCGAAGGGATTGGATTTCTTTATGTCTTTACTTTATTTTTCTCTTTCTTCATGTTCCTATTTTCTTTTCTAGATACACATTTTTGCTTTTCTTGTTTGTCATACCAGATAGATTTGTAACGCGTTTGCTACAGGATGCAGGTCCAACAGTCTGTGTAGGAACGATACCACCCATGTTAGGATAGCTTATTAGTATTAGTAGCACTAGAGTCTATGATTTGAATGTTCTTTTAAAACACTTGCCTCCTCTTCTGCCTTTGTGAATCCGAGTTGAACATCTGGTTTCCCCTCACTTTCTTGACGCCTCGTGAGTCATAATGGACTCTCCGCACTTGATTCAGGGGTTACGCTCCCATGTGCGCCATGACTAACTGGATGACGGCATTCACCAAAGAGGTTCTTGCGGGATTTATCTAGTATTATGGTAATGATTGAAGCCCCTTGCCTGGTTCATGCAAGATCAACTATCTGCATTGTTCAGGAGGCGGGTATTGGGAAAGCTCAAGAAGCATCTGCACTTGACATTACTCCCAAAACCGCACCGCACATCTAACCAATACTTAATGTAATCACTTGTCAACACGAACTGTGGACGCAAAAGTCATATTGCTGCTTCGATCTCTGAACCTAGCATAATCACCCCCTTCCTCGCTATGCTACCTGTCGCTTCCTCAAACGCCACTTCCGTTGGAGTAATTGTCTATCAAAAGATCGACTCTGCATTGGATTCGTAGCATGCGCGCGCAAGGCAAAGGCACAAAGACTATAAATCAGCCGTGCTCTTATCCGCTTGCAATGGTTCAGCTGCTCTGATGCCCGACTCCTGGCTGCGTAGTGTCCATGCTTTGAGATAAGTTAGACTTGTTAAGCAACTGGGTTGCACATTAGGCTCATAACAGCGGCACAACGGCGCAGATTAGGCTGTTCGCTAGAGGGGTAAGATGTTCGAGAAAAGTCCGAAAAACATCTCTTTACACTCAGCCGCCAGCATTGGCTGGAGCTGGAGCAGGAGGAGCAGTTCCTTGATTGTTAGGACCAGAATCCTTTGCCTTATTACCTCCACCTCGTCCACGTCGGCCACGGCCAGATGCCTTTTCCGGCGCCGCAGATCCAGCAACTGGGGCTGGTGCTGTCGTTGCCGCATTTGCGTTCGTGTTGGCAGGCTTCTTGTCCTTGCGCTCCAAAACTTGCACAGTGCCTTGTGCAACAGTGATAGGACTGGCTGTAACAGCCTTCACAAGACCCTCGTGTTCAGCAAAGTCAACATAGGCAAACCCCTTTCTCTTGTCAATTTCAACAAAGGTAATTGTGCCAAAAGTTGAGAGTGTTTGTTTAAGCAACGCCTCAGTAACGCCTTGAGAGGGGTTGGCATGCTTGACAAAGCCACGAGTAGCATCAGGAGAAACAGTAGCGGGTTTCTTCTGGGCATTAGACCCCTTATTGGATCCGCCTTTGGAGCCACTGGCTGCGTTGTCTGCTTTCGATCTCCCTCCCTGTGCGGCCGGCGCTTGTGTTGCGGTATTCGCTGGCTTCGCCGGTGGGTTGGACTCGGCATCAGTAGCCTTTTTCTTGAGGAGCACAATTGGAGGGTTGGGAGCTGGCTGACTTGATGTGCTCTCCTTAACTTTCTCCTTCTCTTTGCTGCTTTCTTTACCCTTCTCCTTTTGGTTGCTCTTTTCGGCGTTCTTTCCGCCTCGAGTTCTGCGGTTTGATTGCTGCTGTTTGTTGGCATTTGCAGCACCTCGTCCCTTCGGTTCTGGTGTTTCGGCCTCGGCTGATTTTACAGGCGTGGATGGGCTTTCAGAAGCACTAGCCTTTGCTTCGGCAGTAGACATGTTCTCCCTTTCTGGTATCTTTGCATCTGCATCTGCTTTGGCAGCGTCTTGACGCGCCTTTCTATGCGCACTTCCGGGACTGAGACCAAGATCTCGCTGAAGGATCCTTGCTGCAGCCAAAATTCCCGCACGTCGGCTCTTGGGTGCAGCTTCCTGGGCGCTGGAGTCATTGGGCTGGCTTTTAGCATTGGTCTTCGAGGTCTCCGCATTCGGCTCAGAAGTCGCCTTCTTGGTGAGGATCTTGACGGTTTCCTTGGGAGTCTTTTCTCCCCTTTCGGCCTTGGACTCTTTGCCTTTCTTCTTACCCGAGTCTTCATCCTTGGACGAGTTCTTCCCCTTAGCGTTCCTAGAATCCTGCCCATGTTTGGAATTTTTGGAGGATGAGCTCTCTTTGGCTTTGCTTGCCTTCTTCTCCTTAAGGTACTCGATGAGTGGCGTAGTGGTGACTTTAGCCTCCGCCTTACCAAGGTCGTCGCCCTCTTCTCCTTCGACGGATTCTTTTGGTGGTGCTGGGTTCGCCAGTTCCTCCAAGAAAGCCATGAATTCAGGATCCTGATCGATTGTTCCCTGTCGAGCATCGGTGCGCTTCTTATTGCTTGGAACCTTCTTGTAAATAGCAAACTCAACTGAAGGGGGACCAATCAAAGAAGGGCTATTGAAAGATGCCTTCGCATCCTCCCAGACAGCGGTTCGCACAGCATCGCTCAGAGGCAAGATATCATCCTTTTTCATAACATGAACGTAGGCGCGACCAGGCCGTGATGGTTTTGAGGGGCTTTGGATGACGTTAGTAATAGAAAACTCGGCTGCAGTGTTCAGTGCCATACTCAGTAGAAATCTTTCCTCCAGCGAAGGAAAACCAGTCGACTTTGCCCTTACCCAACTCCCACTCGCTTCCAAGAATTGATACAAATTCTGCCTGGGTCATCCCAGGAGGTAGACGACGTATCACGAGCTTTTCACCCTCATTATGAGCCTTGGTTTTGGTGGGTTTTGGAGTTTCGCTCTCATTCGCATGCTTCCATCATAGTTAGTCAGAGTGTCGTCGTTTCTCGCGAATCTCGTCAAGTCACCTTATTGGCCTCGGTAGATCTTGCATTAGAGCCTCTCCCTCTAGCTTTTCCATGAGAACTGTTCTCGTGTGACCCCTTTCCCTGAAACAGGTCAGATATCTATGTCCCTTGCTCCCGAACGTCACTAATCACCTTTGTTGGTTCTGAGGTCTGGTTTGATGATGTCTGAGGACCTCCGTTTGCCCGTCGAGACAGGACTTGTGGTGCTTTAGCTGACATCTCGCATACCGCAAACACCCCGGGTTGTAACTGATGATACCGTTATGTTGATCGATATAGCGAAAGGCTCAAGTGAGTGCTGTAAGGCTTGATGAGTCGCGGCCTTGCTGCCCCGCCAGTGGCAGTGGGGCGATACTGGAGAGATATGCGATTATCCACCGAACGATGAATTCCTCACGTGTAGTCTCTGTTATAAGTTCGTATGATATTTTGAAAGGTGAAAAGGAGTATGTGAGTTAGTAAAAGAGGAATATTGAAGTGGGTAAAAATCATTTATAAGATTAACCTAAACAGCAGGTGAATATCGCATCCAAAGTTTCTCTCTCCGGTCATGGCCGAAGAATTCCCGGCGTTTCACTATCGCACCCCTCCATAGCAAGGCAAGCAGGCCTAAGCATAAGCCCCACCCGATTCGCCGCATGTGTACCAGTACCACGACCAACACCTCACATATTACAGGACAGGCTTCGCTGGGCTGGCATATCTCTCCCCGCCATCATACTCCCACATAGAACTTCCATTGAAGGGGCATGCTTGATCATGGCTTCAGGCGTACCTCGACCGGGCCCTGCGAACCTGGGGCCCAATGCCGGCCTTGATGAGTGGCTAGAGGAGGCCAAACAATGCCATTACTTACCTGAGCGCGCTATGAAAGAGTTGTGTGAGAAGGTGAAGGAGATTTTGATGGAAGGTGAAGACCGCCAGACTCAGATGCACCGCTGACCTGCTGACTCGGTACCTCAGAATCCAACATTCAGCCAGTCTGCACCCCCGTCACTGTGTGCGGCGACATCCATGGCCAGTTCTACGACCTTCTTGAGCTCTTCCGTGTATCTGGCGGTATGCCAGGCGAGTCCAACGTGCAGGCGCCGAAGACATCTACCACCGTCATTACCTCGGACGATATCGAGCCACCGACAGAGATCACAAACCCCAAGTTGAGGAAGAAGATAAAGTCTTCGGGCGAGAATGCAACGACCAGCGGCGCGGAGGAGACCGAGGCAGTCGAGGCAGAGGAGGATCCTGATTCCACAATGGCGGACCAGACCGAATCTGGTGTCACAGTGAACAAGTCAAGTCAAAGTGCTGACACTCGATACATTTTCCTGGGAGATTTCGTGGATCGAGGTTACTTCAGTCTGGAGACATTCACATTACTAATGTGCCTGAAGGCGAAGTAAGCACCCTCTGGTGCTGGTCGCGTGTCTTAGCTAACCATATCCCACAGATATCCTGACAGAATAGTGCTTGTTCGTGGTAACCACGAGTCTCGACAAATTACCCAGGTGTATGGATTCTACGAAGAGTGTCAGCAAAAGTACGGCAACGCCTCTGTCTGGAAGGCCTGCTGTCATGTGTTCGATTTCCTTGTGCTTGCCGCCATCATCGACGGTGAGATTCTCTGCGTCCACGGTGGTTTGAGTCCTGAGATTAGGACAATTGATCAAATCCGAGTTGTTGCCCGTGCGCAAGAGATTCCCCACGAGGGCGCGTTCTGTGACTTGGTGTGGTCAGATCCAGAAGATGTCGAAACGTGGGCTATCAGCCCTCGTGGCGCTGGATGGCTATTCGGAGACAAAGTCGCAACTGAATTCAACCATGTCAACGGTTTGAAATTGATTGCCCGAGCCCATCAGCTCGTTAACGAGGGTTACAAGGTATTTAGCGCCATTATATCTCGACAAGGGTTGTACTAACGATGATCAGTATCATTTCCCAGAGAACTCAGTAGTGACTGTCTGGTCGGCACCCAACTACTGCTACCGCTGTGGTAATGTTGCTTCTATCATGGCTGTGGATAAGGACTTGAACCCCAGGTTTAGCATTTTCTCTGCCGTTCCTGACGATCAGAGACATGTCCCAGCAAACAGGAGGGGGCCTGGTGATTACTTCCTGTGATGAAGTACGGTGTACGTATAACGGACTTAATGGCATATGTTGCATGTAGAATAGCATAGGGTCAAAATACCCATGGTCCATCGGTGATTTTAGTGGGAATGCAAATGGATGGTTATGGGTTGGGTAGAGTTGGTATCTCAATTACGAGCAAGGATGATCACTTCATTTATTACATTTGTGATATTCGTGATTTTTCTTGGCTGTTCCATTGAACAATAACTGCCGTCTACAGTATCTCATGGTTCCCCATATGACACCGGCAACTCTGTTTTGTTAGACGTTATCTGAGCCCTTTTCGGTGGATCACTCACCAAACTCCACCTCTCACCAACATGCCAAAACCAAAGGCCCCTAAGAGCAATCCAGTACAAAACGCCATCAACGAATGGTTTGACTCAGGGCTAGTATCCGAAATAGACATAGATCAAGAATGGAAAGCCCAACTCTTGAACAGCGCACCCAAGCGGTTTACCATTTATGAACCCATGGTCTTGCTACCCACAGGAAGCTTCACATCCTTACCCTGGACAACCACATTACAAGACGCCGGCCCAGATTCATGCCAACAACTCTGGTCCAAGATCCTAGCACAACTGTCGACGCAGGCAAAGGAGCGATTAACTCATCTTGCCGTGAATGAGGGCATCCCTCTACACAAGGCAGGCGAGGAGGCGGATGAGAATGTGAGAAGAAGTCCAAGCGGGCTGCGCACTCTCTGCGGAGATTTTGGGTCTTTAGATGCCTCGGCGGATGAACCTTCTGGAGAAGATTTTGAAAAGACTTTATGGGTTTCGACGAAGCAAAATGGGATATTCCAAACCTGGGCACCCAGGTGGACAATGTTTAGTCGAGGAAATGTCAAAGAGAAAGCAAGACTGTTGGATATGGGAAACAAGACGCTTCAGGGCTCATGGGCGGTTGACCTCTACGCCGGAATCGGCTACTTTGTTTTTTCATATGCTCGACTTGGTATGAGAGTCTTATGCTGGGAGATCAATCCATGGAGTGTCGAAGGTCTACGGCGTGGCGCCAAAGCAAACCGATGGAGCGTTCGAATTGTCCAAGGTGAAGACTTGGCCCTACCAAACGAAGACATCGTAAGCGGAGGAGAGCAGATCATCGTATTCCTGGAGAGCAATGAGAAAGCTCTACAGAGGATACAGTCGCTACAGGGTAATGGTATGGCACAAGACGTACGGCATATCAACTGTGGTTTCCTACCAACAAGCGAACCAACTTGGAGAGACACATGGGATTTTTCCTCTCCAGCCAGTGAGACATGGCTGCATCTTCACGAAAACGTTGGCGCAAACGACACAGAAGCAAGACGCCAGGAGATACAGCGCAAATTCGACGACTGGAGCCAAGGAACCGATCGGGCAGCCAAGGCCGAGCATATCGAGCTTGTCAAGACATTCGCACCAGGCGTCTGGCACTGCGTCTTTGACGTTCATGTTTACAAGATCTAGCTATATCGTGCATCATGCTTATTATCCCAATAATATCGAGTACATAGAATTTCAGTTTCATCCATCATGATGTCATGCGCCCCTATCACACACGCCCCGAGTCCCTGCCCCAGTCATGGTATTCTAGGTAAAGTAAAATACAGTTCGGTATCGCGTTCTATCGTCTATTGTCGTCGGAACTTTTGAGGAATGTTGGCCTCGACGATGGAGAGCTTCTGCATTGCTTCGAGGCGTTCCTGGGCATCCTCCATCTCGTCGTGTTTCTTAAAATGCTCAATGTCTTCGGGGTGTGTCAGGTCCTCGAGCTTGGTGTTGTCGTCGTGGTACTTCTCCCAATGATGGATCTCATACTCGTACTCGTCATCGCCGTGGTGGCCGGGGCCAGTGTTGAGGTCCGGGAGTGTCTTTCCAGACTTGATAAAGTCCATCCACTCCTGGCGACTGACAGAGGAGTCGCCGTCCTTATCGAGAAGGCTGAGCAGAGCATCGCGGACCTCGTCCTTCTTCTTCTCGTTCATACCCTTGTTTGATTCGTCGAAGAGACCGTATGTTCGCATCAACTCAGCAGCTTGCCACCAGCCGTCGCTGTTGTAATCGTGGAGGGTGAAGAAGGAGTCGGCGTCCCACCCTTGAACATGATGCTCCTCTGTAAATATGATGTCAGTATGTTTGCAGCACAGTTTAAGGGGATCAAGAGAGTAACGTACCCGCCATGTGTTTGGTCATCCAGTCCGCATTGGCATCAACAACGGGCTTCTGCGAGTGAGCGCCGCCATGGGCAAACACGGTGGTCGCAAAAGCGACACTGAGCAAGACACCGGTGCGCATTGTATTATAGACCTGGCGCGAGAAATACAGAAGAAGAACAAGAAGTCTAGACCTGTGCGATGCAGTTATAACAAGGCAATTGACGTTGGGAGAAGCCGACTTTAAAGGAGTGAAGTTCCAATCTGAAAGGACCTGGCAACGACTCAAGCGAACGTGGTCCCTACTGATCTGGATTTGGAGGTGGGCTGCCAGGGGTCTCGAAGCGCTGAGCCACTAAAAGCTTATCTCCCAGGTACAACGTTATGGCTGTTGGATGGCCTCAACGCTGTATCAATAACATGGGCTGGATCGTTCTTTGAATTTTGGAGGTATGTAAATTAACTTTATGTTTTCCACGGTCGATCTAGAACAGGCACATCCTTCTTGTAAGATCAATGCCATAACTAAGCTTTAGGTTGGACTTTGTTGAACTTCCCTGAATCAATCCCTACAAACTCATCTCTATTCCTTGCTGTGCCGAGGGATCTACAAGCAATATTTGGTGGGTGGGATTCCAATTAAGCAGAGTCCACATCCCGTGATTTGGCGTCAGAAATAAACCACTGTCTAACGCGTCTCCATATCAATCGCGTTCTCCATCTAAATATTGACTTCTTGTTATCAAGCTACATCAAACCTGGCGGCACAATAATCTAAACCTCAACATGAGTCGTCAAATTGAGCAAGCACTGCTCTCATTGATGCCAACACATGGCTCCGATCTACCTCCAGCACTCGTCGAACTTGCAGGTTCTTTGCTTGCCCAGTCTCGGCACCAAGCAAATACCCTGAAGGCAGATGAAGAGATTGCTAGAACATATGCTTGCGCAAACATTGCGTGTGATCGGTATGTACTATGAGATCAATTTGGGATATAAATCTGACAATAGCAGCCTAAAAATCACACTTGACCTTCCACCCATCGAACCAAGACCGCCAATTCCTCCTCGTATCTACAAGCGTCTCTACACTCATCTTGATAACATTCTGCGCGGCAACTCAACTCCTACAAGAGCTACTCCAGGACGAACAAGAACACCAGGTTCAAGATTCCGCGATGCCGATAACTCGCCCGCCTCTGGCTCACGACCACTACCATCAAGAGCAACACCAACAAAAGAGCAAAGTTTAGCGCAGTTTAGGACGCCAACAAAAGGGGCTACAGATACACCGACGAAATCTACTCGCAAGAAGGAAGTTTTCGCCAGAGTCAATCTTCAAGCATGGATTCATCCTACCACAAGATGGGTATGTGCAGAAACTGACCACAAGAAGCTGGCTCCTACGATTTTGGCTGGTATGGAGAACATCATAACACCTGCAGGTCGACGAACAGATGACGAGTGGGTTTTGCAGAATCTAACGGCTTTGTTTGCCGCCATCTACTTTTTCGTAACTATGCGGGTCAAAGCTCTTGCTTCTGGCGAAGGTATTGATAGGGAAGGATATGTCCCTCTTCGAAAAGAGATCCTTGCTCTACTCGCCAGAGCACGAAGTGAAGTTACAGTTAAGGATCTGGCGGAGGAGGATGCTTGGGAAGGTTGGTCGACCGTCAAGTCCAAGGATTTCGACGATGCGGTTGCCAAAGTCAACGAACGAGCATGGCTCACGGGTGATTGGTATCAAGGGATCACCGATGTCGTCAAGCTGTCCCAAAGAAGCCACCTTGAAGACGTCGAGATGCAGAACGAGGAGACGATCCCAAAGATGCAAATAAAAAAGGCAGACACCATGTTTCAAGACAAGTACGACTTTCTCAGCGAGGCGAAACGGACCAAGTACATGCACTGGAAGGAAGATATGTTCGCCAAAATTGCTCTATCGACAGCTCAAGGTGCTGCCATGGAGGTAGATACATAGTGAAGTGCTAAGCCCTGCTTTTCACCCAAGAATTATATGAACACGAACTATCCTCTTCATTTCCCAAACATAGAAGACCCATCAAAATCATTGTCTATTCAACATGAATCCGCTTACTGAGAGGATCGAGCTCGCTTCTGGAAGCCTCCGTTCTGGCCATCACCACCACCGAAGCCTTGGCCGGGGCCAGCGACGAAGGTTGGGATAGCACCTCCAGGCTGGCTTCCGCTGCCACTGCCGGCTCCTGGGGTCTGAACGGGAGACTCAGGGACATCGGGGGTGTTGTTGTTGCCACCGCCCAGGCCAGCACCGGGAGTAGGGGTAGTGATGGCACCGTTACCGCCGCCGAAACCGTTACCAGGCCCAGCGACGAAAGTGGGAATGACACCGCTGGGCTGAGTCTGATCACCTCCAGGGAGGTTGCCGTTTCCACTGTCGTTTCCGCTGTCGTTTCCACTTCCGCTGCCAGGTTGAGTGAGGCCATCTCCGGCTGAGCTTCCACTGCCGGGTGTCTGAACGGGAGTGTCAGAGCTGTCAGAGTTGCCACCTTCACCGAAACCATTGCCGGGTCCAGCAACGAAAGTAGGGATAGTACCGCTGGGCTGGCTTCCACCTAGACCACCACCAGGCTGGTTTCCGCTTCCAGGAGTCTGAATGGGAGCGCTAGGAGTGCTAGGGCTGTTGCCGTCACCGAAACCGTTTCCTGGTCCAGCAACGAAAGTAGGAATGACACCGCTGGGAGCAGTGCCTGGGCCGTCGAGCCCACTGCCTGGGGTAGGGACAAGAGTGGGAGCGACAGGAGCCTCAGTGGCATCGCCGTTTCCTCCGTTTCCTCCATTGCCACCCCCGCCGAAACCGTTACCAGGTCCGGCAGAGAAGGTAGGGATGGCACCGCTCGGCTGGCTTCCACTGAGGTCGCCACCGTTTCCGCCCTGGGAGCTACCACTGCCTCCAGGGGTTGAAGGTGAGTCTTGGTTGCGAGATCGACCACGGCCTCGGAAGGATGCACCTTGTACACCACCGCCGGTGCCTGGAGTTTGAATAGGGGCGGGGACAGAAGCACCACCGCCGGTGTTGCCATCGTTTCCTCCAGGCAGACCACCGCTTGGAGCTGCGGCGGGGGGAGTGTTGGTGTTACCGCCACCGCCGAAGAAGCCACCTGTGTTACCACTGTTGCCTCCGTTACCTCCTCCAAAGAATGGGAGGTTTCCAAGGCTGGGAATACCACCGCCGCTGCCACCACCAAAGAAGCCACCACCAGAGTTTGGAGTGGTAGCAGGAGCATCATTACCACTGCCGCTGCCGGGCAAGTTGAAGCCACTGCCAGGGGTTGGGATGGCGCCTCCGTTACCGCCTCCTAGGCTGGGAAGGCCAGAAGGAATGAGGCCAGAGCCACCACTGGGAAAGGCAGTGGGGAGAGCACCGCCGAGGCCAGCGCCGGGTGTTTGGGCATCGCCGCCGTTGCCAAACTGGGGGCGAGGTCGGGCCATGGCCGGAGAAGAAAGGGCCAGAGCCAAAGTGACGAGGTTGAGGACAGCCATTTTGATCTTGAAAGAAGTATATAATGTACTTGAAGGAAATAAAAAAAAAGAGGGAATAGATCGTGGGGAAAAGACTGACCACAGATGCCTGCAACTGAAAGTCTAGTGATGAAAGAAAAGAGCGAGAGAAGGTGGCGATGGAGAGAACCAGAAGCCGAACAGAAACATCAGAGAAACGGACGTTTATATACAATGTGCCTCGAAACTAGAACATGGGACGGTCGTTAAAGTCTGCCAACTACTCCTATTACCGAACATAACCCAGAACTCGCGTAGACGTCCCATATTGACGCCAGCGGAACCCAGCTCCGATGGCAAGCTGATGGTTTCAAGATCCAGAGGCTCTGACAAACACAAGCAGGGAGTTGATTAACCACGATTGGATCCCCTGGCGATCTCTGCAAGGGACAAGGGGTAAACTTTTGACTGCATTAGTGGAAAGATCTGATGGATTGAGTTTGTTAGTCTGCAGGAAAAAAAAGGCCGATGGATAAGGCTAACAAGCTCAAGTTTCGTGTTTAGAGACCTGGTCGATAATCGATATATCGGGGGCCGATGTGGGCGTCTATCCGTAAGTCTTGGCCTCATTGGCAATCGATGCTGAAGATGACGCGGCTCGTGTTTATCAATCACGTTTTTGGAGAATGTTTCCTTGCTGTTGCATGGATTGAAGCTCCGTTGATCAAGGGTTTCTCCGTCGTTGGGTGTTTCAGGATCCTTTAAGGGGGCATTTTGATGTTTGAGTCAGGATTTGGTTTCGACTAGAGCCGTACTCCGAAACTTGAGGCTCCATATTTTTAGTCGACGGGTATGTTTAAGTCAAACGAAACGACATATAGATCATACCATCCCTTGAGTTAATGAGGGATTTTAGAGATGGGCGTTGGTGGATTATTGCGTTTTGGTGATGGTGTGACGGAGAATTCCAGAAGTTTAAAGTTGTCCTGATGGTATCATTCGGTGATCTTTGTTTGATTCTAGGTTATAGTTATTCGGCAGTAATAACGGCAGGTGAACAAAGGCAATGACCAACTTGTGCCTTGAGGACAGTTGGCTCGCTGTTGATAGATCTATTGTGTATACAGTGTCGTGAACGGTAAGTACCGCATATTGATGTGGAACACGGAGAGAATAAAGACAGTTGAAAGCGGCTATCACAGCTGGAGAAAAAGCAGGAAAACACGTGAGAGTATCGAATAAGGGCAGAAATAGAAACAATATCTGCGTCGGGTTGCCAAACAAACATCACATCTCGCTCGATCATGATGCGATTGGTAGACGGTTTTAGTTTCATCGCAAGACTCATCACATCCAAGTAGCTGGATTCGCGGAGGTTACCGCCTGAGTCAAGAGTTGCGCCGATCTTGGGAGGAGTTCCGATGCAAACACGTCGCTATCTAGCGGTTCAACTTGATTAGTTTGATGGGCACAAGCAAATAGCACAGACTCACACATAAACACTACGAGGTAAGAAGGATTAAAGTTGGATACAGAAATCAATGAGTAAAGTAGAATGCTCGTAGATGATGTAAGTATTCGGAAACGCTGTGATATGAGCTAAAATACGAGTGTCTACACATGAGACCCAGTGTCGTTGGTGGTATACCAGAGCTGAACTATACTACCCCTGACAGACAATCAGCCCAGTTTTCCAGGAACAAAGGGGTGCCCAGCACTCAGCCCTCCATCTACTGCCCATGCCTGTCCATTAACATAACTACTCTCATCACTTCCCAAGAAGAGCGCAACACGAGCGATCTCATCGGCATGTCCGCCTCTCTTCATAGGGTTCAACTGTCCGATCTTCTTCTCACTTCCACGAGCCCTCGCGGCTTCATATACAGGCGCTGTCATGCCAGTCTCGATGAGGCCTGGGCAGATGGCGTTCATACGTACACCTGTTCCGGCGAGCTGGTATGATATCGTCTGGGCGAGAGATACCACGGCTGCTTTGGAGGCTGAGTATGGTGTGGATCCGGCATTGGAGCGAATTCCTGCTACAGACGCTGTGCCGATGATACTGCCGCTGGCTTGGGGCTTGTCGGCAGAAGTTTGCATCATAGCCGGTGCCGCGTACTTGGCAGCTAGAAAGACACTGCAATATAATTTAGATGATACCGATCCAGAATATAATGTGGGGAAATTCGCATACCTTGACGTGTTGGTGTTGAGTATCGACATAAACTCATCTTTGCTAAAGTCAGGGAACAGCGTTGTTCGACCGACGACTCCAGCATTAGCAAAGAAGACGTCCAAGCGACCGTAGCGTTGGATCGCGTCATCGACTACCTCCTTGACCTTGTCCTCATCAGCGGCATCGAAGCGCCTCGTGTGAATTTCCACCTTGGGAAACGCAGCGTTGATCTCCTTCTTGTGAGACTCAAGGTGCGTATCGTCAAAGTCGCAGAGATACAATGCTCGGGCCCCGCTCTCAGCGTATTGATGCGCTGTAGCACGACCGATACCCAGAGGTGAGTTTGTGCCTGTACCGAGTCAGCGATATTCATTAAAGGAGCTCTTGGGTTGGAATACCTGTTATGATGACGACTTTGCCCTCGACGCGGAGCTTACTTGATCCCGGAGCTACCTTGTTGATAGGTGGAAGAAGTTGCTTGCCGATGGCATTGATACGACTCTGCGCCTTGTCAGACATGGCGTGAGTCTGTCTAGTCTGTCTAGTCTACCTGCAACTGTGGTATTATGTCAAGTAGATTGAGATTACGAAAAAGGCGGGTTTTGATGCTATTAATGTCTTTATCATGGAGCCGAGGCTTGGAGTTCTTGTATCTGGGGTATGCCCCTGTTGGGTAAGAAGCTTCCCCGGCTAAAGTGGAGCCATGAGGGGAGTCCACCCCGGAGCCGAGGCTCGGGGAATCTATTCACGTCTTCCGGACTTTCTTCCGCTTAGTCACGTGTACCCTTACATGTATTCTTATACAATCGTTCGTTACGCATATTGCTTATTAGAATCAGACATCGCTAGCTGGTAGTTACACAAAGCCTACTCAACTTCAACAACATCGTAAATCGGAACCATCTCCAAAAGTGTCGCCTCCAACATCTCCTTTTGCTCCTGAAGAAACTCCCTTACAGCATCGGGATTGAACTTGATACCCGCAGCTTGCTGCTCGCGAAGCTTCTTGGCATGTTCTCGAAAGCGTATCTCAAGAACGTCTGCTCGGTAGGTGCAGTAGTCATATACAAGTTCTGACTGGTTGCTTATGGGTCGAGAACCCGTGAGGACCATCTCGTCCTTGACAAAGGGAGACTTGGGACGGAATGCTGTGATGAAGGATATTCTTTCTTTACCAATAGCCTTGAGTGCAGCGTGTTGGACGTAGCGACCTTGAAGAATCACTGCAGTGCCCTAGAACGTATCAGTTTATACGTCCATGTTGAGTGTCCATGTAACTCACCATGGTTGGACCGCGAACTTTGAGAACTTGACCATCACCTTTGAGAACTGCAGTCTCGCCACCTTTCATATCCGAACAATCTGAAAGCATTGTAACACATACAAACGGGAAGCTATCATAGTGCCAAGAAAACCCAACGTTGTCGCTGGTCCCCTTCTTCTCGTCTTCGCCATCGCTGAAGAGCAGGTTGCAATGGCCGATCTCATACTCGAATGCGTGAACTAGATCAATACCAGCCACTTTCGAAACAGCTTGCTGAACTTCGGGACTCTTCCAAAGAGCGTGAGCAAAGGGTGCTTGTCTGTAATCTGTTAGCTAAACAACCTATCGTTTTGTCTGGAGTGATGAACTTTTGAGTATATCCTCGAATCTGGTTCTTTGTAAAAGTTGAAGCATACTGGCACGTTCGTAAAACATCCTCACTGAGAAGTTCTCGTCGGACTTGTTTGACAGCGGCTTCAGTGAAAAGAGAGAAAGGGTCGGAGGCAGCGATGGGAGAGACGCCCTGGTTCTCGTATCCCCATTCCTTCATGGTGTAAGTCCGCCTGGGGAGCTCGAAGTTTACATGCTTCTTGGCATCGAACTCTTCGATGGGTGTGGCTTGAGCTGTGTCGATGACATCTTGTGGGATCTTGTTGGTAGGTCGGAAAGGGGCTTTGTTGGTTGGACCAGTAACGAACGGTGCTGGTTTTCGGACCGGAAGGGAGGTAGGTGTATTGCTGATTACTGAAGGCATAGTAACTATAATTTATAGAGATTCGATACTCGTCTACAGTGTAGATGAGGTCCCAGTTGAGATGAGTGCTTGTGTCGGTCCTGAATTGCAGAGTTCAAGATAAGAAGAGCAAGGCATGAAGAAACTCCAACGTTTTATATCTAAGATGCTCCTGACATACCTCCAGTTGACTACACTAGATACGCTGTATTGTCCAATGGAAGGGGTGATCTCTATCATAGATGAATCGTTGAGGGGAAGGGTGTATATTCGAGCTACCATTCTTTGGTCAAATGATCATGAACTTCATTAGTCTATACCAGATACCGATGCAAGTAGGGGGGGTAAACATGTCAATAGTTGAACCGATTGACCAAAATAGACTGATATCCCGGATCTTGGCCTTCTAGTGTTTCTGTTACTTCTGGGGTTTATGCTTCTGTTGCACCGTCTTGTCGAATTTGGTCATAGTTCGGTTCAGCTGGTGTGTAGGTCGCATATAGTTCCCGCGACAAGGGAGCCTGGTCTTCGGTTATAGGTAGATAATGGTAGATATTATCAATGACATGAGTCCATTTGATATCAGACTTGATCTTTGTACATAGAATATGCAAGGCGAAGAGCTTGCACTTACGAAAATACCTACTGGGTATGAAGAAAACAGCAGTGATCAAAGAGTTGACGGCCACAATATAATACACAAAAGATGGACGAAGCATTAAGGTTTCTTAAGAGTAGACCCTGTGGCTACTATCCAGATGATCACTTCCAGATCACTGGCTCACCATTCACAAACATCCGGTCACTATTGTGCCGTTGCAATAACAGCCTGTTTCTTGGGAAACTAGATGAAACCCAAAATGACAAGGTGTAGCAGTTTAGCTTCTGCATACCAGACATTGATACCACACCCCCGAGCATTATCAATATGAGATTCATGTTGCAACTACGTACTTTCGTGTTTCTTGACAACACTCACCTGCATACACTGACAATATGGGGATTCATATATCTATAAAGGTCTTTGCTCGTATGGCTTCTTCACTATGTCTCTTGACTCGTATGAGAAATACCAAAAAAAAGGGGGTGGAAATTTAGATGACAAGAATTCTGATATCTGTCCCCTTCTTGTCTTGCCATGATCGTGTGACACCTTATCTCGGCAATATAGTTCCGTATTTCTGGCTAGCTTTCTTACGTTTATCATTGTAGGTGTCTTTTTTTTTAAACTGAAAAGCCTGCCTCCGTGACAAGTAAGGCGTATGTTTGTTGACATACATCGACACCCCATACAAAGTCTCTTCATAGATAACTACATGGCATCGTAAATTATGCATAGATATGGTCAATTATCTTCAAGTCTATCAGATTTGACGATCCTTTCTGGTTATCTGGTACAGCATAAACTTATCATCAGCTTTCTCATGACGCTTTCTCATGACGCTTCCACTTGTGTGTATCATATAGCTTCACATCCCGATCCCTCTTCACCTTGGCTCTCATGCAAGACTTGTAAAGAGGTTTCCTTGGGGGGATAGTACACGGCTGAGGTAGTATCTTGATAGTGAATCCCGAGCTCACTAGCCATCAGACCGTGCTCGCCGTATCTAGGCTCGGCTTCGATTCCGATCGGCTCTGAAGCCCGAAATGCTATCGCGAGCGCAACTTTTGAAGAGCCGAATTCAATTTTTGGGGTAGAGAGGGGAAGCAATGTTGGAGAAGGACCCCAAAACATTTGAGCTCGGTTGATGGCCCCGACGCCATGATAAGTTGGCCCCGGGGCTCAGAACTTTGCTTGATATAAAAATGTTATAATTGGAGAAAGGCGTCTTTATAACGGCGTATTCAGTTTCCATTTCGTCCTCAAACATAACAATGACAACCTTCAAGGAACGCTGGAGGATAGTGAATTTAGCATTGGACCTGGTCAACGATGCTAAAGACATAAGAGCCGTCTCAATGAATTATATGTCGCCTGGAGTTGCTGATCTGAGTCTCGCATCATCCAAAGCACAATAACTCACACCTCCTCACTCCCAACTCCGCCGTAAGCTAGGTAGGCAACCGTTATACCCAGCTCACAGCTATCAGACGCCCAATCTACACTTCTATCATTGTCTCTATCGGGATGGATGTCGCCCATGACGGCCGAGGAAGTCTTTTTCTCGCTTACAACTTATACTCTGTCATGGTAGGCCTTGTCAGTAACTGCCTCGCTGAGATAGCAATGCATTTATCAGAATGGCGGAACATTGGGTTGATTATACTCTATACTATTACTATTAACATGTAAATCCTCGTGTCATCACCGTAGGTGCTGCGAACAGACAGAGATCTTGGAAGATTTCAGGGGTTCTTCGGCTTCATCTGGACAGCCACTTTCACCTGCGTTGGCCCTGAGATTGTCTCCATGATCGAAGGAGAGGCCAAGTTCTGCGCGTTCATCTCAAGAATGCCTTCAAAATATACACATCCGGTTCGGGATCTTTTTTATCCTGTCATCTCTAGGTATGTGTTGGTATCCTTCTCTTTTGCAGCTACCCTACCCTTATAGGTACTGTCAATGGAGGTGACAGTGTTGGAATAGAAGCTATCTCCCCCTATGTTATCGCCATGGGGAATCTTAGAATAGGAGTTCTTCCCATGTCGTCAATGGCCTCCTCGTCTCAGGAATCTTCTCCGCTGGAAACGCCCTGACACATCATGGCACCCGGTCCTTTACGGCCTGGCTCTCGAGGGACAGGCCCAGATTCTTGCTTAAGTGCACATCCTTCGGCCTCTCTTTTGTTTGTTTAGGTATCGATTGCTCATTATTTCCCTTCTGTGGCTGGCTTCAGCCCTATAGCGCCTAGTTATGTCTCGGCCTCGTTCTTGACATGCGTTATCTGCTGTTACGGATACAGCATATTCCTGCCTGGCAACTTTACTATCAGTGGCTTCTTCACTTATCATGCAATGGTCCTCGTTGCGCCGATCACCTTGTTTGGTTGAAAGTCAATAAGTAAACAAAATTCATCAAGGCGTTCGAGGTTGATCTTGCTTGGGAGACCCTTGATCGATGCATATGAAACGGCTTTCGACGAGGTATCTGTAGGGTTTTGGGCGGAAATTATCCCAATGTTCGGCCTCATGGGGAATAGAAAGAGCGACACAGCATGAACGAATTCAAGAAATCACTTTGAATCATAACTTTGAAATCATTGCTTCATCTATAGGCTGGACTTTTGAAAGGAAAAACAGGAAAGGAGAACTATATCAAGTGCTACCTCTCAGCGGCAGTCTCGGCAACCTTTCCCTCTTCCTCCTTCTTTCCCGCCTCCTGCTCTCCATAGTTCTCCAACTTCATGTCCTTGAGACCAAGCTCGTCTTCTTCCTCATTTGTGCGGGTATAGTTCTCACGGTGAATCTTGGGGTCCGGGGCAGGGGGGTCTACGAGAGGCTGAACGTAGCTGCTGGCGAAGGGGTCGGTAAGGACAATTGTGAAGGGCTTCTCGCCACGGATAGCGGCATCAAGACCGTCAAAGAAGGCGGTCCACTGAGACTTCTCGTCGCTGGCAAGGGAGTCGCCACCCTGGCCCGAGCCGTCGGCCTCGAAGATCTGAGAGTGAAGATCACCACGAACCTGGGTCAGGAGACCTTCAACAGTAGTGAAGCGACCACCCAGGGTACCAGGGTTGACCTGGAGCTTAAGCTCGGGGCACTCAAGGCCACAAGTCTCACTCTTGAGAATATCACGTGCCAGGTCGGCGCCGTCGCTGACTTCCAGGATAATTTTCTCGCCCTTCTCAGGAATCTCACCACCTGTCTTGACATCGTTGGAGCGGTAGCCGCAGTCGTCACACACGGTGGACATGAGAACAACCTGCTTGAAGTGGGGAATATCAACCATCTTCATGTGTGTCGTGCAAGGATGCATGCAGCCAGGGCATGTCGCGGGGAAGCTGTAGACTTCGTTGGGGATGATTTCACCATCAGCATCCAAGCCAGGGTTTTGCGGTTGCTGAGCGTTGGCATCTGAGTCGGAGAGTCCAAGGGCGGCGTTCTGTTCAGCAGTTCGGGCATACTCGTGCTTCTCCCACTTTCCAACACCATCCTTGAGATCAGGGGCAATGAACGAGTTTCCGGCAGGGTCATCAACCCAGACACGGAAGGGAAAGGCGTCGCCCAACAACATGGCGCGACCCTTGGCGATAATCTCAGCGACCTTAACATACACTTCAGGAGCCTGCTCCTTTCGCGCCTCTTGTCCCATCTCAAGATCCTCGATGACAGTGGTCAGGAGACCCTCGACATTTGTAAGTTGGCCACGACCAGCAGGAATCTCGAGATCCAGCTCGATGAACTTGACGGTGGAGGTATCGGACTTGACAACCTGTCGCGAGAAGTCGGCGAGGTTTGTCAAACGCAGCTCGTAGTGGGTTCCCTTGGGCTGGACGGTTCCGGCAGCCTGGATCTCGTTGTTCTGGGTATGGCAGTGCTCGCAAGAGAAAGACATGATAACAACTTCGCGGAAGTAAGGGATCGCAGTGAGAAGAAGTCTGGTGACACCCTATACAGCTCTGTTAGCTAGGTTCCTATGCGACTTGTTCGATGATATGTTGACTCACATTCTTGCCGCAGTTCATGCACAGAGACTCAATCTCTTCGACAGCGCGCTCGTCATCGTCGGCATTTTGGGCATCAACAGCAGCAGGCGCAAGTTTGTTAACCTTGTCACCGATGCTCTGGAAGAATTCCTCGGGAGATAGCTTGGTTGTATCTTCGGTGGCCATTTTCAATTTTTTGTCTGCTGGGATCGAATCTTGAAAATCCAATCGTCTTTTGGTGGTTGAATCCATGGAGGGGTCATGAAATTTTTGGAGGGGCAAGCCCAGTTATGTCATGGGGTCCAGGGTGCAGACTTTGGAGGCGGGCAGGCACTAGAACGTTCGGGACACACCTGCGGCGATGACTCAGGATAGCGGGCCTCGATTCATCCGATAGGCTTATCCATGAGATGGATAGAAGTCATGATGGCAAGTCGTCCACTGATATTTCTCATTTCATAAAGTGAGAAAGACTGAGTGGATTCGTTGTTTGTTGCTTTTGTCCTGAAAGCAAAGCTTGTAACCCGGCCTTTCGATTTTTGGCTCTTTTCTTGCTGCTCGCATTCGAGGTTTGTTTGGGCTGCTCAGTAGGTGTAGAAACTTTCTTGACTTTCGACTGTGCTGTTTTTCGCCTCACAGCTGGTCCTGGAGGCGGCATAACAATCCTGGTATCTCGTTGACAGTTGTCGCAGTGCAAAATCTTGCAGGGTCCCTGAAGATCTTCTGTTGCTTTAGGGCTCGAGTTGCTGCTTGGCTTCTTGCTCTTGGCCTTCTTCCTCTGAAGACTTTTTCGAGCATCTAACTTCAGTGTTGCCTCTTGGCCTGGGATCATGATAATTCCACAGCCTCCACATACGTGTTGTCGCTGAACATCTGACAGTGTTACGCCATGTTGTTGAAGAAGAAGACCGCGTTGGCTCATGAGATGAGCAGAAGTCTCTGGGGCTGTGGCCCGTAGGAGATGTGCTGCATCGGTGAGAAAATCGATAGTTCCGGGAAGCTCTGATGCCGCCATTTTGGAAAGCTGAGGCTTCAGAATCTTTTGATTGTTGGAGTAAATTCGAGATTGAAGCTCAGGTCGCTTGAAAGAACCTTTGCGGACAACCTGAGGTAGACATGATGGTGAAAGCGGGTCTGATAAGATACATTATGGGGATATGATTGGTCAACTCGTTGACCATACAAAGTATTCAGCAGGGGATAATCAACCATCAACTTACATCTTCCACATTCGAAGCTGGTTTACTTATGACTATATTGTAGAGCAATCTCGTTTCTCGGGCCAACTCGAATGCATATTGGTTATATGGCTTTGCTATCCTATCCGAATAACACAACATCTCTGTCCCCACGCTCCAAACACCAAACAGCTCAATCCAACACCAACACATATCGAACTTCAAGTCATCTTACGACCGGCGGACTTCCCACTTGACATCATTGATGCTTACTTCCTCGTTAGACTTCTCGTCGTATTCGAACCACTCGCCCTCCTCCAAGTCTATGCCAGTAAACTTGGTCCCCGTCTCGAGTCCTTCGGCCAACCATTCGCCCTAACAGATCGTTAATATGCTCTCCATCTGGTTGGTAACTCACATACCTCAGCCTTGAACTCGGTGAATTCGAGACCTCTGCAGTCGAATTCGAGGATCTTTTGAGGCTTGGCCGGCTCAGTTTGCTCATAAGGAAAAGGTCCAGCCTTGACAGAGGCTGACGACTCTCGCTTTGCATAATATTAGTAAGATGAAAATAACTCGATATCAAATAACTTACCTTGCAGTTCTTGCACTTCCATACAAAGTTGGCCTCTCCTCGACTTCCACTCATCTCATTGGTCTCCTTCATGAGATATTAGTATATCGGTTCCAATCTGACGGGCAATGCATTACGTACAAATCGGTTGACTCCAACATGATTGGCATGAGTCTCTCGACAAGAAGTACACTGAACCTTGAACATATACCAAAAAGGGTTGTCTTGAGTATCGTCGGGACGCAAGTTCGTGACCCTGTCATATCGGAATTGCCCCTCACGTCAGTAAAGTTCGCTTGTGTTGGTGAAAAGCTTTCAGTACTTACCCTTGCAAGTCAGCTGTGAGATACAGAGCAAACATGCTGTGAAATGTGAGAAGAATACAAGTTGGTGAGTTTTGGAAATGGGTAAGGAATTCTCAGACGTTGAAGGCTTTAGAAGCAAAATCCAGTCGTTTCAAAGAGCTCCAGCATCGATGAGCGTCTAGTGGGATGTGGTGGGGTGTGACGATAGCGCATTCCAGGTGCACCCGCGGTAAACCTCACGTGACTTCAACAATCGAATGATCTGTGACTGGCCAATTTCTTGATTGATGATGGCTCCATGAAACACCTCAATTGAACGATTGCCGACAGCAACGACCCTCAATCGCTCCAGAGCGATGTCCTGAGCTTCAGACCGCCACTTAAAATGCAGGCTTTGTGGTCGAGGGCCGGCCAGGTCCATCGCTGCGGATGTCGCGCCTGCGAATCCGTCGTGACCTCTCTCGGCCGGAGAGTGACAACCGCGGCTCGACCACGAAAAGTCACCTTTGCCGATATCTTCACAGCATGCTACAGCTCCATGTTTGCGACTGCCGCCATTGTCGATGCCGTACGAAAGGAGGACCGAAGGCAGGAGTTGGACCGGCAATTGGAGGAGACGAGGCGTGAATTGGCACAGCTGCAATTCCGGAACCTCGAAGCAAGCCAGACGACGAATGGCATTGACTCCGCCCAGAATGAAGTGACTCTACACCAGATGGATCAATTGTGGGGGGCAATCAAGAGTCTATACACAAACCGACCATATATGAAGGAGATTTACAAACCTACTACCATCCGAATCGACGAATTCTTGAACCGAGTACATGCCGAGGAATACGAGTGCCCCGACCAAGCAACGATGGATGCTCTCAGGCGTACGGACTACGACCATCTTGAGCAAGTCATTATCCGCGAAGAAACGGATGTTAGCATCCGTCAAAGAACTCCGTTGAATACCAAACAGCTCCATAACGCCGGACGCACGCTCAGCCATCTCGTTCAACAATTACTCAAACGTGCCAATGTCCATGACAAGTCCAATTTACCGAGTCCCAGCTTCGACGAGGCCATGCAACTGGCAAATGACAGGACTTCTTTCAGATATCTTGTGGAGAATGATCCTGAGAGGGTGATAAAGAACCGGGTCGATCTGAACTCTGATCTTCGCAAAGTCGTGGGTTCAACACTGAGCCTCAAGGAGAAGGTGGGTAGAGTGTGTTATAATCTGCTTGTATCTGCATATCCAGCCGATATGCACACGTACAATACCTTGATCGTTGCTTTTGATAAGCATGGTTACAAATATCTATCAGAGCCGGTGGTCAACTCCTTCTACTACTACCGCCGACTAAGACCAACCCCATCGACGTTTGTCGCCATCTTGAACCACTACAAAAATTCAGGCAACCATGGTCGCTTCTTGCGCAGTCTTGCAAGTCTCGCTGGTCTCGATGGCGAGACAGGTGCCAAACTGAGACGAAGATTGGCGGACGAAACATATGATGGAGCAGTCGAAGAAAGGCGCAAGAGCTACAAGATTCAGACATGGACCCAGACGGGCGACTATTTCTGGGAGCATGCGCCACTGGACAAGCCTCTCATTGAGGCTGCTATTCAAGGCCTTTTACACATGAAGCTCTTTGATCAGGCTGCTGAGTTCTTCGTGACGTGCATGAAGGCCAAGGTTGTTCTTAGCACGCATGTGATCAGGCAGTTGTTTGATGAGTGTATAGTGGCTCTTGACTGGAGATCTGCTGTGCGCCTCATCCAAGGTTTCACCAACTGTTCATTTACATGGCCTTCAATGCTTCTGGGGAGAGATCAGGACACTTCTTACCTGATCAGTCGAGTACGGGTTCTTCTCGACCTCGCTGGTCTTCGAGATGCAAGTGGCGAAGTGCCCACATCGACTCTCGACAATTTGTCTATATCACGTTACAATTTCTGCAAGTTCCTGAGTGATCTGGCGAGCGCAGACTTGACGTCTCAAATCGATATGCAAGGGTCAAGTGCACACACTCGGGAGTCGGCTTCAAACCCTGTCAGCGCTTCAAAAAGCAGGCTACTCCAGATCGAAGCACTTTGGAAAGAGCAAGACTTGGTTGGAAAGACGACACGCTCCATCGAGAGCAAACTACTCTATCCTGAATTTTCACCTGAGTTCCGTATGTCAATGGCCTTCCACATTGGAAACGCCGCGGCGGATCAAACAGTGGAGTTGGATGGGGAAGTCATGGAAGTTATGTCACAGCTTCCTCTTTCAGAACGTGTGGAGAGAGGGATTGCGGAATGCAGGTCTTTTCAAGATTCGAATAATAGCCGCGCTGAGAGCGGCAATATCGTTGAGGAGGAGCAAGAAGTAAGGCGAGATACATCAGATGAGCAAGGTAAGGAACAAGCCGGGAGGCTTTTACGAGATGAGGAGCTGGATATAATCTCGGCTCAAAAGGCGATACCGGTTAAGCGGATAAATGCGAATGCAGCAGAGCGCACTTTGAGAGCAAGGCCAATGCGGCTAACGACATGGCCTGTGACAGAGCAGCTGGTGGGATATTTGCAGAGGGCGAGTTTTGGTTAGGAATTGAAAGCGATGAGCCGCATGTAACATACTTTTGATTGTCTCACTTACATGCATTCCTTTGTGTGTTGTATTGTATTGCACCAGCATATTAGAACCTGCATAGAACATAAAGTATAAACGTGCTTCACCAGACCTTTATCAGCATGACATACTTTTTGAGAAGCTTATCATTCCCAGTAGTTAAAGAGGTACGGAGTAGGTAAGGTAACATGCCTTCTTATCATAAGCTTGCTTGGTCGGTGTTGTAACAGTGACTTCGGCCACGCCCGAGTTGACAATGCGTGAGTGTGCAGCTAAAAGCGCCGCCACTAAGCGTTTCCGTTCGTCACCGTGGGCAAACCCCTGGTCATGAGTTGACAATTGGTGTTTGTAGCACAGTATCTAACACTCATTGAGAAAAGAGCCCAGCCAACAATGGCGGTCTGCAACCTTAACTGCAGTCTATAGTGAGTTTCCGCCGCAGCTGACACTGTATTCATTTCCAGCCGCATTGTCCGTCCCTGGAACTTGACAGGTTCCAAGGGGGGTCACGATGCGACCGCTTCAGTGGGTGCGCCCTGAATCGTACCGTCCAGTCACGAGGCCATAGGGGGTCCACGGGGCCAATTGGATTGGCGGGGCCCGACTCCATTGTCTTAGGGGTCCTGGTGCAGCCAACCCGGTACAGCCCAGGTACAGCAGAGCGGGCAAGTACGAGGCGGTACTTTGAACTAACCCAATATGTCAGTGCGACAAGCAGGTACCTTCTCCCCCACATTGGATGGATCACATCAAATCCATGGATCCATCATCTATCGGATCGACGAATGTTGTTTCAAGAATCAGTTTGGCCTTGTTCTTTTTTTGTTTCTAGGCTTTGTTCTTAATAAGATTCTGCTTGTGTGAGTGAGTGAGCGAGCGAGCGAGCAAGCGAGTGAGAATTGGATCCAGTCAGTCCCAGTCATTTCTCCATCGCATATCTCCAGTCGCTTCGTCATTCCACTCTATTCTTTCTTTCTTTCTTTCTTCCTCTTCTTCGACATCTTTGTCATACCCTCTTGGTGTCTCGAGGAGGTTCCCATGAGTTATACGTCACCTGCTCTGTCACCTCTTGGTCAAGTCAAGTCACTGGGTTAGTACTCTTGATTGTGCACTGCGCGCAACTTACTTTGACGTCACTGGCCTGCGAGGATAAGCATTTGTGTTGCATTTGACCGGGAAAGACGAAAAAAACCCTTTTATCAGCTTGGTTGTCGACACGGTTTCTGTGATTGCGTCTTGCGACAAGAAGCTTTCTGTGTTGGACAACTATAAACTGTCGAAACGCGGTGTGCTGTGAAAGCAAGCTCTTCTACACCAACACAACCTTTCCGCACTACGGTCGCATTACCTCCCCATCGATTTTTCTTATCTTCTCTGTTCTCCGATTAGCGATTTACACAGCATGAAATTCGGAAGAAAGTGAGTACTGATGGAACATGCGCTTTTCTTAACACAACCGGCTCACTGCTCTAACTAGTCTACCGCGCAACCAAGTCCCCGAGTGGGCGGGCTCGTATATCAACTACAAGGGCCTCAAGAAGCTTGTAAAAGCGGCAGCAGAGAAAGCAAGGAATGGAGAAAAGGTGGATCCTGCAGGTGGGCGGCTTTGACGACTCTTGGTGTCGCACACTGAGCCTCTCCCCTAACCCTCGATGCAGAATTCTTTTTCGCGCTTGATCGAAACCTCGAAGATGTCGACTTTTTCTACAACAAGAAATACGCAGAGTTTTGTCGCCGCCTGAACCTTCTCCAGAACCGATATGGACGCACCGCCGATGTAGTCGCTACCCTGGATCAGGATGAAATGGAGGAAGTTATGGGAGCTCTGCTCGAGCTGAGAAGTCAGTTCAGAAATTTGCAATGGTTTGGTGAGATCAACCATAAGGGCTTCGTCAAGATCACAAAGAAGCTCGACAAGAAGGTTCCGGACCTTGTCACACAGGGTCCTTATATTGATACCAAGGTCAAGGTCAAGCCATTCGCCAAACAAGCAAACACGACAAGACTTCTTGATGAGATTAACAAGTGGATGTCTGTGCTGTCCGAAGCCGAGACTTTCGATGACACAATGTCTGAGCACTCGACTCGCTCTCTGGGTCGTGCTTCAGCTAAGGGTATGCTGAGCCTGCCTCAAGCCCAGCTCGATGCCCTTGACCAGGCTGTACGCAACGACGATGTTCCGGCTCTCGAGGCTGGCCTCAAAACAAGCAATGTCGTCGAGGAAGGCGCCCAGCCGCTGATGCTGGGTCTCTTACAGCGATCGATTTCCTCGCGTTCGAAATCATGTCTCGCGTTTCTACTAAGCAACCTCAAGAGCCTGGATGAGCCAGATGATATCAACTCTCGTAACTGTATTCATCGTCTGGTGATTCACATTGGCAGGACTAAATCCGTTCCTGAAGGAGAGCAGGTCTCAAAGTCTCGACCCGTCCCTGCAGGCTCACAATTCAGTAACAAGCACCTCGAGCCTGGTCTGGCAAAGTCCAAGGCGCCCAAGTCACTGAACCAGAAGGAGTCTTTACTTTTGACCAAGGACGACGAGGCTGTCCAGCTATTTATCTTTTTGCTTGAGCAATTACGCCCAGAGCAGAGGGTTGCACTCAAGAGCCGTGACTCCTTTGGGCGCATGCCACTCCATTACGCAGCTCAGTTTGGCATTGTGGTTGTTTGTCAAATCATTATGTCCAAGATGCAGCAATGGGACCAATTCCACGTCAAGGATGGAATTGATACTCCTGAGTGGCAGGATAACGATGGCTATGCACCCCTCCATCTCAGCGTTGTTGGGGGCCATCCATTGACCACTCAAGCTCTACTACAGGGCGAGAATTGGGAGGGAAGCAGCCCTTACAAGGCCGAAATTCGAAAATCTATCTCCAAATCGGGCGCTGTGCTAGCCATCGCTACCAAGTCCAACTACAGTGTCATTGTGCATCTTCTGATTGATGCCGGTGTTGATATCAACTGGAGGGACAAGACAGACGAGACTGCTCTTCACGTCGCAGCTAGATTCGGGCATGAAGAGTGTGCTCGGATTATCCTGAAGGGAAGCGCGGATCAAAAGGCAGATCTCGAAGCTACAGAGAGCACCTACTCATGGACTCCTCTTCATGTTGCCGCTGTGGATGGCAAGTACAACGTTGCAGAACTTCTGGTAGAAGCTGGAGCGGATATTACCCGTCTTGATTCTTCAGGCTGGACGGCGAGAGAGCATGCTGCGCTGAGAGGTCATATGGATATTGCGCGACTGCTTGAGACCAACGATGTTGAGATCGAATCGCCCCCAACCCGTCCTGTCGACGCATTGCAGCCAACTCCCTCAGACATGTCATCTATCGGCGAACGTCGGTCGAATGGTAACGGAATCAACAATGGCTCGCGTGCTCCTGATGCTGCTATCAAGAGCTTCGGCCATCGATACTTGACCAATGAGAGCCTTGTACTTGTCAGTCTTGGATCGATGGACATGCGAAAGAACATTGAACCGGTCAGTTTGGATCGTGTTCCACTTACAGAAGCCCATAACACGCAACTTGACACCGCTCTATCGATCGTTGTATCTGCTACTGGTGCCAGTGGTGAGCCCACCATCATCGATCTCCCGGTGCATGATAGCATTGCCACTGAGCCTGTCGTTTTCACGACAACAGATGCGGCCAAGGTGAAACTCCTTTTCGATATCGTCCCGACTTACTCGGGCAACGACAAGCACAAGGTTGGACGCGCCGTGGCGCTCTTGTCTTCTGTCAGACAAACCCTGGGATCTAGCCGCATGAACCTGCAGGGAGATGTTTGCGTTCCCATCATGTCAAGCAGCTTCGATGTTATTGGAACCGTCAATTTCAACTTCTTGGTCATTACCCCTTTCCACCACCCAAACATGGAAATCACATCGAGACAGACGTACTGGAAGAAGCTGGAGTCAACCATGGTAATTGGTCACCGTGGACTCGGCAAGAACTTGACAAGTAACAGGTCTCTCCAGTTGGGAGAGAATACTCTGCCATCCTTCATTGCTGCGGCCAATCTTGGAGCTCAATATGTCGAGTTTGATGTTCAACTGACCAAGGACCATGTTCCGGTCATCTATCACGACTTCCTCGTCAGTGAGACAGGTATTGATGCACCAGTCCATACCTTGACACTGGAGCAATTCTTGCACATCAACCCTGACAAGAATCGAGATTCCAAACAACAATCGAGAAAGAAGCCTGTACCCACGGGTGAGCCAGGTGATTTCCGGGCTCGTAGCAACAGCCTGGCGCCTAAACGCTCGCAATCTATGGGGTTCGCTGGCAGTGGACCTGATGAGTTGGATGAACGCATGAAGCACACAAAGGACTTCAAGGATAAGGGCTTCAAGGGCAACACGAGAGGAAACTTTATTCAAGCTCCTTTCGCCACTCTTGAGGAACTCTTCAGAGAACTTCCTCAAGAAACTGGCTTCAACATCGAGATGAAGTACCCTATGCTTCACGAGAGCGAAGAGCATGAGATGGACACTTATGCAGTAGAGCTCAACTCATTCTGTGACACAGTTCTCTCCAAGGTCTACGACCTTGCTGGAGAACGTCACATCATCTTCAGCTCTTTCAACCCCGACATCTGCCTTTGTCTTAGTTATAAGCAGCCTTCCATCCCCATCCTTTTCTTGACAGACGCAGGCTGCTGTGAAGTTTGTGATATACGCGCGTCATCCTTACAGGAGGCCATTCGATTCGCCAGACGCTGGAACCTGTTGGGTATTGTTGCTGCCGCAGAGCCTTTCGTCAACAGCCCTCGCCTCATCAAGATCGTCAAGGAGAACGGAATCGTCTGCTTCAGCTATGGCACACTAAATAACGATCCTGAAATGGTTCGGGTAAGTCTAAGCACACACAAACAGATACATGTCAATTTTACTAACCGTCATTGCAGCGTCAAGTCAAGCAAGGCATCGATGCTGTCATCGTTGACAGTGTCCTTGCCATCAGAAAGGGTTTGACTAGCGGGGAAACACCCGCTGAGCCCGTCAACGGCGAGAATGGATCGAACGGTACCCTCAAGCCGGATCACGAGCTCAAGGAGAAGCTGGACGAGTTGACGATCAATGGCGGCGGCCCTTGAGGACAACAGAACCGATAGTAAGCGCTGCTAGATGAATAGATAGAAAGAAGTAAGACGAGCACGACCTTCAACGGTTGGCTTCCACAGAAAGACAGAAGATTCGCTCAACCCTTTTCGGGAGTGAGCTTGCAAATGGCATCTATGACACTATGGCCACGAGTGATACCCCTATCATCATTTCGAGATGACATTTGACGTCTATCATTCGTCCATGAACAAGAGTCATGTTTGGTTAACGGGTATTGACCAAGTCTTGACGTAAAAGAGTAATCAATGTGTAACTGCCGCCTATGCAGTGTGGGTGGTATTGTGATGACAACGGCTCAAACACCCCCAGCGCATCACTTCGCTTCTCTTCAGATAAGAAGACTCGTGGGTGCAGCCCAACTGCAAGTCGTACGATTCTGCAGTCACTGACAGAAAGCCATGTCTCATAAGCCTGCCTATCGCTGCTATCACGTATTCCATCCTATCTCGCGCCGCGGAAATCAGATCTACAGCTACGCCGCATCGTTTGGAGAATGTTACAGTGGCTGGGGTGCAAACTCTACATAGTTGCCGTGCTGATCTTCAAGGTTCCTCTACCAGGGCCCATGTTTTGTTCTCAGGCAGGGAGAAGAGCGAGGACAAAGATGAGGCGGAAATAGTCAACCGGCGGCTGTTCTAGGCCACAGTCTAGGTAGTCATTCACGCATGTTCCTGTTCGTGCTGGATCCTCATGCATGAGAGAGGAGATGGACTCCTGTGCAATATGTATGTCGTGCCCGGAATGGGAAGCGGCATTCTCGTTTGGGATAGTTTTGTTTCATGCCCTTCCTCAAGCCCGTAACCGTTACGTGAACGACAAACGTTATCCAGTGAAGTATTGCTTCGGAGCCGGCGGGATTAGACACGCAGAAGACATGTCTCAAGATCTGCCTGATCCTGGCACGCACACTGTAGGGTTCGCTCTCATCCGAATAGTGTGTGATGGCTGATCATGGTGCATTGCAGAGCAGGGTGAGGGTGACAGACTAGACAGAGTACAGGCATCTTCGACTCACTTACTCAATCAGTAGTAGCCTGTGATTTCAACTTGGACCAACTAGATGTCGAGAGACGCCAAGGACTCTGCTGTAGTTCTGGGCCAGCAAGGGTAGAAAGGAAGGTGACTTGACGACTTCCTCGACACTAGGACCTGTAGTAAGGTTTAGAGCATGTCTCAGTCTAGAGTGTTATCAAAAGTGCCAGCCTATCTCACCGTTTCCAAGATTTATTACATAGAAATTCGATAGATCGATGTCTTGACCTGGAGGCTTTGGTCCGAACTAAAGCAAAAAAGTTCGAACTGGATATGCCGTTGATCGTCAAACAGCCTGTTAGATTGGTTGCGTCCGTCTCCTCAACTACCGATAGTTTCAGGGAAAAGGAAAAACAGGGTTGACAGGAAACCGGGAAACTTGCGCGTTGTTGGTGACGAGTCAAGCTGTCAAACGGTGAGATTGCGGCATGATCGTCCTTTAGTGGGCTTAGCTGGTCAATTGGCAGCTGAATATAGGAGCTAGAGAGCTCGCGATGTGACCCAAAAGGATTCGTGGTGGAATATCATAATCGACAACTCATGCTTGATTCAGGTAACCACGCGGTCAGTTGAGAAAACACAAGTCCCTCACACCTGATCAACCAACATCCTTGGGAAGTGCAAGAAGGATAAGGCCATGAGGGATCATGAGGGATCATGAGGAATCAAGGGAGAGTTCACCGATTCGTTTCCATTTCCTAGTCAGGACGAAGGCAGCTCCAGCAATTTGTTTTAGCGAATTTAATATTGCGGTTCCGCATAGGAATCTGGGTATATGTAAACCAAGGAGACCTGATAGACAAGGAAATCCCTAGTTCGCAGACAATAATTTACGCTCAATATAGCCAATATAGAGGCATCCGGGCACCAATATGGTTGACCATATACCGACTGTTATTCAGGGGATGTGAAGATGACGAGGCGAACGAGACGTCGTAGAGCAGATAGAACAGGGCATCATGGTAGGCAGCGGTATAGCTACCATGGCAAACAAAGGCTAACTCCGAGCCGCTTAGCCCCCCTACGATGTAACGCAGAGTATGGGCTTCTCCAACTGAGAAGATCCGCGTCCAGGATTTTATGCACGTTGAGGGGATTGCTCCAACCCTGAGAGTATGGCGGGCGTGTGGTAAAGGGCGGGAAAGGGCGCCTAAAACCCCCATTAAGTGTTAATCCGTCGAACCAGACAAGATAGACGTTGACTTTTCCCCTGTCGCCCATTGTTTCTGCTCACATACTGTACGTTCTGAGATTCTCGTATTAAGCTACCCATGTCGAAGTGACGTTTTGTGATATGTTGCTGAGATCCGGGGGTCCCTAGACAGCTAGCGTTCTGTCATATATCACATTTCGGCTGGAACAAGGAGGGAGTCCGTAAGAAGAACAATAGTGGCCAGGTGCAATAACTGTGGACTCGTGGAACGGCACGCAATTGTTTTTATCGAGTCATGTCGTTGAAAGACTGTGAGCATAAACCATTCTGCCAAGTTCGAAGCCCAGTCATTTATCAAGAGTCAAGCGATAGGCCGAGTTGAACTGAGCGAGGCTGGGGCTGGGGCTGCAAATCCGCAACCCTGCTTATATCAATATCGTGTGGGGATTCGAAATGACACCTGGGAGCAAGGCCTGTTCAGGCAACAATATACAAAAAGCAGTGAGCAGGTCGAGCCTTGGCGCAAGATTCTCGATCAATTGATCGTCGTGCAAATTGGTAGTTGAATACCCCATTTCTGATGATAGTTGTCCCGCCCTAAACCCCCTCATTTTGATATGCCTCACTGCAAGGGACTCGGCGACTACGCTGAGGAACTTGCTAAAACTTGCTTTTCCTTATGCCGCTGCATTGCTTCTTTATAACAACAGCGTCTGTTTCTTTCCGTCATGGGCCACATCAGTGCCAACTCATCGGTGCCGGTTAGTCATGAGGGACTTGCTGAATACTGATTCACGGCATGATATAAACTGTTCTTTAGGGTAGTTCGATAAGGAATTTAATGACGTGACTGAATATTCCCTGGTACAGTACCCGCCAACGTGCCAGGGAAAAGACATCCTGAACCTGAATCACTCTCTGTATCTGTACATGTTTGAGTCCCCTGCAGGATGTCTGTCAGCCTTAACCCAACCACAGTAGCGAACGGCAGAAGCAATCGTCAACTGAGTTACCGTTCACACTACTGTGATGCCGTTGGCAAACTCAATTGTTTCCGTTCGTCCTTGTTTTGAACATGTGATTATGAAGTCGAGGAACTCAAGGCACTTGGCAGATCGACAACGGAACACTGGACGTTCCGTCTGAGGAGCTGCGAACCACTGAAACCACCCTAGATCTCGAACAAGTATACACATCGTCCAAGAAACGAAGCTTTAGTGGGGATATCAACATTATGAACTTGAAGAAATGGTGTGAGTTCATGACTCGCCACACCTAGCACAAGTTCGCTTGCAAGGGTAGAGGGCGTGAGCTCTACCTAGATCTTCTCAGGTTCTGCTCTGTTTGATGTTTTCCGCTCCCCACAAGTGTCAGGGGCAAATGTCTGTGAGCTCGACTCGGCCGATTGCTCATCTCATCGGGATCAAACGATCAGCAGCAACCCAGCTGCCATGTCACGCCAAAGCAGAGATCCATTTAGGATGACAGGGAACAGACAGTGCGTTGCCGCGCTAAGAGCGAGGTTGCCGCAGGTTGGGAGTTTTGTAAGCCTTCACTCCTCTTCGTATATTGCTCGAGGCAGATGATGGATTTTAACGCAACCCCTGGTTCCTTTACCCTTCAATGTGATACCCTGTGATTGCAGGGCAATTGCTCTCTATTTGCAAGCATTATATGGCTACAATGTCGATAAAAGTGTTGATGAGCACCCATTCTCTTGCTCGGAAGTTGACCTGCACCCGCAGGTTGATGATTTACCGCCGTCGCCGCGGTATTTGAAGTGGTCCCACGCCTGCGCCATGCAGATGCCGGCGGCATCACATAAATTTCATCCAAGGGTCTCGATACATCCGCCGGTCCTCTTTTTTCATTGTCACTTCGTAAGGAGGGTCGCTCCATCGGCAGCGAGTCGGGTGGTGACAGTCATCCTACGGTCCGCTCCGTGCCTCGGTTTGTTCCAGTGTCGAACACGCTGCAATCCTGGTGCCGTTCACCTCAAGGGATATGTTCGTGCGTTATTCCAGACCCAAATTGGTGTAAATATGCTCCAGGTCCGCGGCTTAGCGTAATACCAAACGCTTGAATGACTCGAGCTGTCTGGAACTTGTGATGGACCAGCGTACTGATAGATCCACGATAAGGTCAGTCCGGTCCTGCATGGAATGAAACGATATGGATACCGTGTCCCGATGTTGCCGATTGGACCTTTCATTTCTCGGTCCTGAGAGCCACGTGTGGTGTTTCAACGGTAGGGCTTAAAAGAGATCATCGTGCAATGCACTGCCGAGACTGCCTTTAGTACACTCGCGTCAATCGTTGAACGGCAGCGGCAGTTGTTGCGTAGTATTTGTTCCGGCTACGCACGACCATCGAGCTACTGTGTCTTTCATGATGAATGATCAATATACATCTGACGAAATTTGTCCCTTCATTTCGCCCACAGCATTCGAAGCTAGTAGAGCATGGTGGCGAAGATTTGCACAATCAACAGTAATCCGGGGTGCTTGTCGAAAACTTTACGATTGATACGACCTTAATTCCATACTGTTATTCGTTCAGTCATGAGGCTGCAACGTCGCAGTCACACAACGGTTACAAACCGGCAGTCAGACATAAGATTTCCGACAGGGTTGAAGTTGACACCCTTGTCATTCTTGAGAGTTTTGTGCCCCTGGTGTGAAACCAGGTCCCAACCTTGTTGGCCAACGCCCAAAAAGGACCTAGTTTGCGAGCTGAAGTTACACTCGTGACTTGATTCGAGTTGGGGATATGATCGTCAGGTTGGAGATCACCCGAACCAGGACCCTGTTCCAAGAGCCGAAACACAGAGTAAGCCCCCACCTGTCAGTTCGGCTAGGATTGCTAGTGGTTCAGCTGGATCCCTGCTATTGCACACGACGTCCCGCCAAGCTGGTCACGATTCAGACTTTAGATAAGCCTGTCCATCGCTGATATTCTTCATCGGCAATGCGACTCTATAAGATAGCCAGGATTGCTTCGTCAGCCTGGCATGTTGGAAGTAAATAGCAGCGAGATTGCACTCCAGCGTGTAACATCCCTGTATATGATCTTTTGTGGGGGTTCCAGGCACAAGACTGAATGAGTGGCTGGCTCTCGACGTTAACCAAGAACGACTCCATGGGCCGTAAAAAGGCGCCAATCAAGGTCCAGTATTGTAACTTGGGTTGAGAAATTGAGTGCAGCAGAAGTTCCGTGTCTAAAGTTTTCCAATATACAAGATTCGTTTGAAGGCACTATCTCGCCACTATGCCCCCTGGTCACGTTTGATCAATCTGCCATAGCTCTTGAGGGTGAATTTGTCAAAACCAGGGAAGAAAAATGCTTCTTATTTTTGTGAAACGATGACACAAGGTCTTGGGAGTTGAAGTCTTCAGTCTCGTGGACCAAATGTCGTGATCCTGATCCACTAACAGACCTCATAGCTTGAGGCACCTGAGCCATGTCGGTACCAATTCCATGGTGGTTCCGCACCCAAGTAACGGATAAACATGAAGATCGAGATCATTGCTGAAACATCTTTGGCGGTGCTTGATTAGTGTCGGTCAGGGCCCAGGGACAGTTGGCCTCGGCTGACAGCTTAAAGGTTCGGTCCCTGGAACCAACAGGTAGTGCACGATACCATCGTCTTGGTCTCGGAGATGAGAGACAATCTTGGAACTATTGGCCCGTGCCTCATTGGCCATGTTTGTTTCTTGCCGTCTCGATCGGTGAACCAGTGAGTGGCCGCCAAGACAACTTGAGAATGGGCACGGGAAAAAAAAGAAAGGGAAGCAAACAATGAAACCCAAATACGAGCGGTTTCGAGTAGCTAATTTCAGCTAATGGGCCGCCAAGGAGAGCGAGCCGTTAGGCAACCAAATTATCAAACCATGCGAGCGAGTTCATGATAATTCCAGTGCCCCTGGCCTTGTTTGACAATGGCAGGCCAGTGGTTTGCGGTACATTGTCCTCTTGCCTCTTTCCAACCAACACTCACTTGAAAATAGAAACATTCAGGTCAATGCAAAAGAGAGCCCAGGCTCATTGACGATCTGACCGGCTCGTCTGAACGGTTCCTTCCGATTGGCGTGGACAGGCATGTGGCACGTGGCAGCCAGTCAATGCTAAATCCGCCGTTGTTTCGAACTGGTCTCAAATCAGTTCATGACCCAGAGCCTGGAGTTTGCAGGGCTGAGATTGACGTAGACTAGACGCACCTCAACGCTCTCCTCAGCCAGAAAGGCGCTTCAGACCTGACCCTGCATGTGATTTCTGTGGGCTTGGTGACATGTAACGACAACGCACGGTAGTTGGGGTTAAAAAAAGATCAACGTAAAACAAACACTGCACTTTAAGTCTGTGCATGCCGGTCGCACAGAATCTGGATGTACGGCTATCGGATCAGTGCTTTTGAGGCCCTCGCCGAGCCAGGAGAAGCCCAGAAAGTGATGACGGCATCATTTGCTGCTGTTTGGTGATGACTTGTATGAAGACGAATCTGCTTGCCTCCAGTCGTCTGCAAGGTACCTAGGTACCTAATGGAACTTGAAAGAGCACCTCCTGAACCCGTGACGTGGCCACCTCAGGCTCAAACGTTACTCTCTGGCAACCTCTAGACCGGATCGATAGTTCCTGCTAATGGATGGATGTTCATGCTTCATTCGATCGCACCTGGCCCGACTGTCATTACAATGGCACAGGGAATTCAACCTCAAATGTAATACGCCACAGCCACGAGCATTGGCACCTAGGTAGCTAGTATGTCCTCAATCTCCGGGGAGATGCTTTCTTTCTTCCGGAGTTGAGGCTTGTTCAGATGGCATCGTTGGCATCATGCTTCCTGCACTAGTGTCAGCAACTCACAGACTGCATTCAAAGCGTCATGCACTGTAGATATGTTCAACATCTGTCAAAGCGCATCGAGGATCTCGCGCTTATCGGTATAATAGAGGTCATCACAGACGTGCCTGAGTGCTGTGCGTTAGTTTAGTTATGAAGTTGAGTGTTTCAGATGCTGATGATGATGATGAAAGTCATCCGACATGAACAAGCCACAGAACGATCTGGCCAGAAGAGGACTCAGAACAGGATAAACCCGTAAGCGAACAGAGTCAACAGACCTATCAGAAATTCCTAACGACATAACGGCTAAAACAAAAACATATGCTCATTTCTCAAATCAGCCGTACCGGAACGCCCATAATAGACCGCCCTCAGTTAGCTCACGATAATAATACAGCCGCATTATAGCTGAGCCGCAGCCCTCAGGAGGGAATGACAGCGGGCACAACTGAGGATGGATTGCGCCACTGAGTACTCGAACCAAGAACATGTTCTCAACTCGACACCACTGAAAATGTGTCGTTGTGAACCAACAATCTCCAGCCTGTAAGATCCTTGGCGAATGTCTCATTCAATCATTGAAACTAGCGTGGCGGATATGCACTGATAATTCCCGCAGAGTGTCTGCACCAATCTTCCCAGAGCTCGGGACATCACATCACGAGCGCCTCTCTGGTGCTGCAGGATCGAGAGCACAGGTGCAGGTGGCAGTGGGAAGCGGTGAGATGGGGTCCCCGTAAGCAACTGCAGCTATCGAGAGTCGAAGGCATCGCTACCGTTGCATCGCAAGGTGAGCCATTCAGGGTGATGCCTCGCAAATCTGGCAGGGTGATGCCGGTCCAGTGATCTTCACGGGCATGTTACGGAAGGCCAGGGCTCCCCTCACTGAATTGTTTCAATGCACGTTTTGCACAAGTTGCTTTCGGAAACAAACTCGGCCGAGGAACGAGTTGTGCAAAGCGGAGCAGGAGCAGGGTCCCCGGGTACGACACTGCGAGCCTCACGGTCTAGTCCAGATGATCAGCGCATTGCGTCTTCTGGGTTGACCCTGGAAGGGTCGGAGAATGAATTTGTGTTGGTCCTGTAGAACTCTCGGTCCGCAAACCAAGCCGACTGGTGATGAGCCAAGCATGTGGGGTCGATAAATGCAACCGTAGCCAGCCTCTTCCCCCAATTCTAAACTCTAATCCAGGGTTGAAGGGCGTCTATCACTGCTTTTTTCATGGTGCAGAGGTAGCCTCGAAAACACGTTGCTAGCCTGGCTCTGGCACTTATCCATGACTTGCGGACTATAGTAACTCCTGTTATTATCTGTCAATGCTGGGGGGAATAGACATAGGAGGAAACAAACATAGCTTGCGAGATCGCAAGCATACCCTGGATATGGATGTTTACACGGAGGAACCGAAGAAATCACTGCCACTTTTGACATCTCGTTTCTTATGCCTGGTTTTCTTCGAGTAATGATACAATGCCTTCTGTTTCAGACTCATGTTTCTGCTACCCCGGGGCATAGTTAACGCCTACCTTAGTTATCGGAGTGGCGCCTTGGTGAACAGTCGTCATTTTCCCATCAACCGTTCATGCTTCTGGCCCCAAAAGGAACACACCATACACCAAATATTCGATGATCAATTGAACAGGGAATGCTCAATAGTCTGGCCTGTACTCCGTACTGTCGAGGTCCGCTACAATGCGGCTTTGTGTACTCAGAGCTGTCATTACCTAGACCGCTGACTTGGCGCCAGGGGAGGTGAGAGGGCTGTGCAAGGCTTCGCCAGCTGATCAGCACTCAAAAGCTAGCAGCCATATTTAATGCAAATACTCCGGAGAGATGGTGTTGTACTCTGAGAGGCTGTTGATCACTTGGTCTTGTCGAAGGAGAGCAGGGTTGCATTGATGTCTTCACCTCAACAACCAGCTTCAGCCCTGAGGATGAAAATGAGACAGGTCAGCTGCCCAGACCCTGCTGCGTGTCAATTGAGATAGGCTGGGCTGGGTGACTTCTGTCAAATCTTAGTCCAAAGGGATCAACGCTTGGGATTAATCTCATTCTCCAGTTGTTGGCTGAGCGATGTGGAGGAGGCGTTCGAAACGTTGGGGTCTCAGAGAGTAATTCGACAAATCAGCATCAACGTAGCCCACTCTCAACTATCAACCACAAACACTTATTAATCTCATTGCACTACCAGGCCCTACAGACAAACCTTCAACACTTTTAACATTTCAAGGGGCGAGAGGATTAGAGATGAGATGACATGGCATGATGAGATCGCGCTTCAGTAGTAGGTAGCAAAGATGGTGTGTGAGTTGTGCATTGAAAGTAAAACTCAGGAAATAAACAGAGGCTGTAGGGTTTGGTCCGCGTTGAGGAGGCGCTCAAGGGTGCGGTAACCGGCATGCAGGATTCTGTATTGTAACAGGGGATCGCGTTGATAGTGGGAGCTCAGTTGAGGCCCCTGCCGTTGCGTGGCTTTCAAGTTGGAGCCAGGAGCGTGGGCAAGGCTTGATTGATTTATGGACTTTGGCTTAGAGACAAGGATTAGACAAAGGTTGGGCAGGTCACTGCTTGTGTAGCGCTGCGTGTAAAGAGCCAAGTCAGGAACGGCGTGAACAATCAGCCGGGTTTGACAAGGGTTTGCACTGTGGGTGGTGGAGCAGAGATCTTGGTAGGTTTTATGGCCTGGCGTTTTGTCCATTTCAGGGTAGAAAATACGTATTTTGCACGTCATGGGTTCCTCCTCAAATCAATGCAATGCTGTCCACCCTCCCTTGGAATGCTCATGCTGATGGCTTGTTCTGTGGCCTTTTGCAGTTGGAAATTGCTTCACTCAGACTCCGTATCGTGAGCCTCTAAGCACTTGCAGAAAGGTTAATCTGTATCTCCGGATCTGAACGCCGTTACCTGTTCGGGTCTCTGCTCGGACGTCTTTAGGCCAGGAATGGACGTTGGTGAACGAAACGAGGTGTGACACGAGCGCCCAGGACCGGCACGAACCCTTAGGCCCATTGGTGAAGTGCTGGTGCTGTTGCTGGTGTTCACAGATTGCCAACATTATTGGATCCCCGCCGTTTGGTTCAACTCCCGTCTTGTCCAACGTCCCAAGTGCCGTGAGAGGCAAGTTTATTTAATCGCCGACGACACCTGTCAGAAGGATTTGTCGAGTCATGGTGCATGGGAATACTGGCTGGATATAAGAGATAGTGATGATCACCTGCTCACCGACGATCCTCTCTTTTCTGATGTAATTGATTTTACCCTCGACTCGATCTCTGAAAGAGTTACTGACAACATGTCTTTGGCGGGGGAATGTCTGGTCAAGCAGAACCCCTGTTTTCTTCTTAGCAGTGGCTGATCATTGCAACTGCCTGCATAGGGGCCCCTGTCCTCGTACCGACGGACATGGATATGCCGACTTTGGAGGTCTTTGGTAGCGATAAGGCATCAAGAGAGGCTTGAAGGTACATATGAGGACTTGACGTGTGCCGGCTATAGACTGTTAGGCCCTGTACCATCAAGTATGTGGCTTGCTCGATTACCAAGTTCTATCTCCAGTGGCAGAAGCCAGAACAAGAGGAGAACCAGAACCAGAGAGTAACGTTGGACGCTAGACTAGCATTTCAAAGTTAGGTATGAAATCCAGCCAAGAACCCGTCTGTGATCGACCTTTACAGTGGACGGATCCACTAGCTGTTATCCACTGTTCATTTTCTACCCAATCTCCAATGCTCCGGTGAGCTGGTCAGGCTGGTCCATCCCGTCCGTCTTGTCTTGTCTCTAAGAAAGAAGACCGCAAGGACCACTATCGCACTCTGATCTAGCTTCATTTATCGTGGAAATACCCACTAAAGAGTAGGGAGGGAGGGGCCCTGCGGGCTGAGCCTGAGCCTGCCCGACTCCGGCCGCGGCGCTTTCCCAAGCCAAGCCAAGAGCCTGGGTCCCCCCGTCTCAGTCTCAGCAAGCAATGGACCTCGGTGGTATCCACTTTGGATCTCATCTCATACGCCCACGATGACCCTCTCTCTGTCTCTGTCTCTCTACAACACGCCCACACTCTTTGGCTCCTCTGACCAATGCCTCATCTCGGACCTCAAACGCAACAGCAGGACGAGCCAATGTTACAGGTTAAGCACCCTTCGGCTCCAACCGGAGTCTGTGGTACTGCAAGACGGAGGCAGCTCAAATTTTGGGTTCCCTCTTCTCGATCTGTAACCAGGTGTCTGGTCGTCCGTCCGTCCTTGGAGGCGGACCGGTCCCCTCTTTCTCCGCCACAGATTCCAAGCAGCTGGCTCAATAACCGTCAACCTGGATATGCGTCGTCCGTTTTCACTAAATCCTGATCCCATTCCCGATGAACAATTCTACTAGCGTTGATTCATGCACACTGCACTGTATGTGTAGCCAGTCAGTCAGTCGTTATTCAGCCTTCCAGCCAGTGACCGCTCCCATTTCCACCTCCACAGAGCAACAGATAGCGGTGCATTTAGAGGGATCTGCCATCCCTTGCCTTGACGCCCCAAACCCGACGCCATCAACTGGTTTAGACTCCTCGGCTTCTGTCCCCCTTGTCCCCGTCCCCATCCGTCGCCGTAGACTGGTTCAACGTCCTGGAGCTTGCAGAGGAGAGGGTGCCTCTACGGTAGTGCGTGCCAAAATGTCCCCCTCTCTAATGTGCTCTAACCTGGACTAGCTGGTCTGGTTAATGCTTTAGGGATAATGACAAACCAAAAAAAAATACCCAATGACCCCATGGAAAAAGTCTTGTAACATGGGGCAGAACGACCAGATAGCCCCTACACAATTACACCGAACGGCAAGTTGTCAAGGCCAAGACGAGTTGCAGCGAAATACAGTAATGGGACCAGAGCGTTAGTAGCCCACAAGCGCACTAAGAGACTGGATAGCGGCCGGCACTACACCACCTCGGATCATTATTCGAGTTGGTACATTCATAGAACACACCATGCAATGCCATTTTTATACGGTACAAGAAACGAGACTATGTCTTTGAGGACGGTACAGAGGCGCTATTTGCACTTCTAAGCCCACATTGGAAACTACTGTACGCCGCCATCGACACAAACCAAGGTAGCCTAGAGAGGTATCGACGGATGGATGCTACTGTACTCAATGTTGGAAAAGGAATACCTCGTCTCAGTTCTGGTATTAGTGCCAGCCCTTTTCTCCATATCTTGCCTTGCCTTACCTGACCTCGCTTTGCTTTGCTTTGCTTCGCTCGTCATCCCTGACCCTGGATACGTCTCTCTTCATCTCCCTCTTTTATCAGCCTCCCTCTGTTTCCTTTCGTCACGCTCATCCACCCTCCACCTGCCGTCCTCTCTCGATCCCTCGTCTGTGCCCCCCAGTTCACTCGTTGCCGGATGGGACCCACTGAAGCCCGCTGTTGCAGTGCAGGGATCCCTTGACTTCTCTGATCTCCTGCGTGGTTCCTTGATAGCCCTGGTGTATGTATACCATGCTCGCTGCACGCCTACAACTGGAGTCAGATTTGCGGCGGCCCATCCTTCGAGCTTGGGTTATTCAGTCTGGTATTTAGCATCTGCATGGCCCTGGCTATTTTACACTACACTGCACTACATCACACTATTCTCTTCGTCTCCCAAGCACTCCTGATCTCCACTGCCCTTACCCAGCGGGACCGGACATAGGCCCATAATCCAGTGACGACCGTTGTTGATATCTGTCGCCGAACCCCCAGCATTGTCTGGCTTGAATGGACCTGTATCGACTGTCTACCTGACTCGAATCACATCAACTAGACGTCAAATAGCTTGTTTTCACGACTCAACACTCTCAGGCGAACCTCGGAGTCCAGTCATATTGTCGACTCTTGCTCGCTCCTAGTCCAATCAACTATAAGCTTCAATATTCCCCTGGCTCGTCTACTTGGTCTCTGCTATTATCCCTCAAAAACCACCACCACCGCCATAAACCTCTCCCCCAGCCCCAGCCAAATCTCTTCCCGATCCACTAGGCAATACTTGGGCCGCCTGCATTAACACGGCACGCCCTGTTAAGACTTAAGCACTCAGCACCCACACAACCTGGCTTCTGGATTCTCAGCTTCGCACGTCTTTTTATATATCCCACCTTCAGCCACTACTCTTCACCTTCACCTTCTTATATACAGACAATCGCACAACTTCTTCACCCCTTCAACAGTGTAGACACTCTTCGATTGTCAGATCAGAACTTATACGTCACTTTATAATCGCTGATTCATTTACAATTGGATCTCACCGCCGCCTCCTATACCCTAATCCAAAGCCTTTGGCAAACTTCGACCTGTCACTCCTTCAGCAAAGTCTAGGCAACATCTCCTGCATCGGATCTTCAACTCTTCCCCAGCGAGCGTCTGAAATTATTATGCTGTGACAAGCCAACATCTTGCCGACAACTATTTCCGCCTTATCTCTGCATCCTATACAAGCATTGCCTTAGAGGCACGTCCAAGTTTTAACATAATCATGGAACTTATGGAACTAGTCGAGAACGAGCCCACTGCTCGTCCCTTCCAGTGTGACTGGCAATCGTGCACAAAGGTTTGTTGCCAGAATGATCCTTGGCCGTAGGCTTGACTGACTTCTGTTACAGAGTTTTAATCGAAAGTCCGATCTACAGAGGCATTATCGTATACATACTAATGAAAGACCATACGCTTGCTCTATTCCTGGCTGTGGGAAGAGCTTTATCCAACGGAGTGCTCTGACCGTTCATATTCGGACACATACAGGAGAGAAGCCTCATCAATGCCAGCACATCGGTTGTGGGAAGCGTTTCTCGGATGTAAGTGTGGACTAAGCCAATGGTTCGAATGGAATTAATAGATAACACAGTCATCAAGCCTGGCTCGTCATAGACGAATTCACACCGGAAAGCGTCCATATAAATGCGCTCACGATGGATGCTCCAAGAGGTAGGCCGCAACACAACCACCGAACTCATCAAGTACTAACCCGACCTCAGCTTTTGCCGCAAAACAACCATGGTCAAGCACCAGCGGAGATCCCACCAGCAAGGAATGAACCCTAACGACATGGACGACTGCTCCTCGGATTCTGACGATGACGAGTCTCCCTCCACTCCTCAGCACTCCTCGATGACTTGGTCACCTCATGAGATGGTTTCCATGAACCAGGGTGCCCCTAGTGGGCACCTACATCGTGCATCCTCTTACGCTGATTTTGAATCACAAGTCCATGGCCACCACATGCCCCAGCATTACGGCAACCGGCAAGGAATTCCCGCCAGTGTTCCTCATGAGTACCACGGTACTCCCGTTCCCGAACAACACGCACACGTTCAGCTCGTCCATCGAGCAGCAACCATGCCGAGACAGGCTTACTATGTCACCGAGGCAGGGAATCCAGGTGTTGCTACCATGACAAGCACTGTACCGCCTCATTACCAGCTATCGCAGCAAGTTGAACGGCCTCCCATGGAGCTTCCATATTCAGCACCCGGAATTGCGACCTCAATTCAAAGCAGCCCAAGCACCTTTTCTGCTACATCAGTTCCTAGCCCTATGATTCCTGAGGGCTTTTACGCACATCAACCTGGAAGCCAGCCAGCATACACAACAGCCGAACCTCAGCCGGCAATGATTCAATACCAGCAACCTATCCAACACCATATGGCTCAGCCACAGCAGCCAGTGGTATCCCAAGCGCAGCATATTCCTCCAACGGCCGGACACTATGCTCCACCATCAGCCCACCCACAGCAAGAGCAGTGGCCACACTATGACCCGCCAATCGAAGTTACAACCATCGGACAGTTACCTGCATATGGAACTGCAGTTTATGATATTTACGGGCCAAAGATTGAGTTTGAAGATCCTTCATTGCAACTACCCAGCAGCAGACTGGCGAGCATGTGATGAATGACCGCTTGAATCATGCTATGTCTTACGAACGCCATATTCAACACGTTAAGCAATTACCCCTTTCCATTTACGATAATCACTTGTAACATCACGATCATACCGAGGCTGGACCACACAACGATCTCTGTTCCATGAACCTAATTATTATTCTTGAAGAGGATATACCCATCGGGACATTATTGGAGGAAATGTACTGTTCTATTGCATCCCCGAGCATATCTCTAGAACACATGAAAGATGTCATCTGCGATTCGAAAAGCATGTCATTTGGCGTTTCTGTCTTGCTTCTTGGCATTAGTGGAATTCTGAGAGCAATTTGCCTTTTGCAGCTAATGTTCCAGCTTCACATTCCTAATATTGGATGGCTGGCATTGCAGCACCCTGTGTCATTCATCCTTGATAGCTTGGATTGTACTAATGACACTATGTTTTTTGAAACTTTCTCTACTCTTGTTGGCATTCACTTTCTTTTTTATTCAGCATTGAACAGCACCTATACCCTTTGAGAGAAATGTGAAGATATTGGATTAGACAGATAATTAGTAAGGGGCGAGGGGGGGAAGACCACTGGGGATAGCATTTTGAGAAGGCATAACAGGGTTTCATGAAGATTCAAGAGGACAAGAAGGTTTTTACCGGGAATTTTGGGGGCGATAGGGGCGATGGGGGACAATGAAAATACCCAAGCATGACAGAAATGGAGAAAGTAAACGAAGCTCCTTATTCACATCTAATATACCCACAGAGATATCCATCCATAAGATCTAAGAAACCTAGAAAACGCCCCATACCTAGTGAGAAAGAAGCACCTGAGATATTGGATGAAGGATATAGAGTAGGAGTAGCAGGGTCTGTCGCAAAGTGGCTCGCCCAAAAGGTCACCTAGGTTGATCTAAGTCTTAGAATTGACGTCTCAACATGTCTTACTTCCATTAGCCAGCCAGATCTATCCCCCAACACATGCACTAGGCTTCTACTGATCACAACAACCAAAATACTGAACACAAACAGTTTTGCAAAATCACAGTCAAAGCATCACTGCCACTTACACAGCACCTACTCACGACCAATAAGAGTTTGTGCTATGACCGTGATCGGGAGACGGAAGATCTGATGGCCGAGAGAAGATGACTCAGCATCCTCTCAAATAGGAAAGGGCCCATCGTGTGATGCCGAACAGCGGACCAGAGTGGCAAGTGAACCGAACTCCCCATCGATTACATACTGATGATGCCTGCGCGCGATTCACTATGAGTGCATCCCGGTAGACAATCCATTCGTCTCTTTGAGTAGACTTACCACAAGGCAATCTCGGTGCACGGCAAACGTTTGCCTCCCGAGAAACCGTTAGACGTGGCGGAGGCGCAGACCATCTGCCTACTAACTTGCACGTCATCAAGACACTTTACAATCAACCTTTTTCTGAGCATCAGTACGAAAATCATCACCCCGAAAGCACTTCTGGTGCATATAGTTCCCCAGCATGGCTTACAATGCCATGATGCTGCCAGTATGTCGTTGCGGAGTTTAGAGGAGAGCTATCGCCGACGGTAACTAACGAGGCTCTAGAACATGGCAGCAACAACAACGGAGTTATGGCCTTCGATTACGAATATCGCTATGGCTCCATGGCGGCACATGACTTCAGTCACACCCGGTCGATCGATCCCTTCGAAGAATGGCGTGGAACAGACAAAGGTGACGGAAGCTCAACGAGTTCGTTGCAACTGTTTGATTTTTCAACCATCATACTAATCTTTGTTACAGTTGGCCGAATTTCGAATCCCCGAATTTCTTCAACAAGTTGACTTTGGTTCCATCTCTCGCTCACGATTCTCTCCCATGACCCCGATGACTGCTCAGACAACCCTTTCTAATATGGGCCGCATTGGCCTCCGAGCGGCCAACCCCATTTTGCGACACCCTCAATTACAGCCCCGCGTATTGACCCAGTCGTCTTTCCTGCGCTCGTTTTCGCAATCTTCCTCCGGTATTCTCTCATCTCCTCGTGGTATCTCAACTCTCGGTGCATTTTCTGTTCAGCGCAGAGCATTCGGCAGCTCCAATGGCATTTCCCGCAACCAGCTGGCAACATTGGAGGAATCCGCCAATCGAAATCCCGGTAATGCGAACGCGCAAAACGCTTTCTACCAGCTCCTTCTCCGTGCCAACATGCCTGCTATTCTTGTGGAACGATATCAATCTGGACGCTTTGCCTCGAACGCTGCAACCAACGATGCTTACCAGCGAGCCCTCACGATGCTTGGCGTTAACGCTAACCAAGCTGCGAATGCGCAAGGTGCTGTGAACGGAAACTTTGCTGGAACTCAATGGCCAACTTATGAGCAAGGCATTGCCAATGCTGCTGTGGCTGGATCTGCCAATGGGGGTAACCCTATGGGCCATAAGGGTGAGCCCATTCACGTTATCGTTCAGGAGTCAACTCGGTCTACTATCTTCCGCTGGGTCAAGTTTTTGGCCATCTTCATCGTGACCACCTATCTCTGTTTCGCGCTTGTTACTATTGCCATCGAGGCGTTCAGTACATTCCGTCGCGGTGGGCCTAGTAGCAAGGCAGACTCTGAGGTCAAGGCTGAGAAGCAAAATACTCGATTCAACGATGTTCACGGTTGCGACGAAGCCAAAGAAGAACTCCAAGAAGTTGTCGAGTTTCTGAAGAATCCCGAAAAGTTCAGTGATCTTGGTGCTAAACTGCCCAAGGGTGTCCTCCTGGTTGGTCCTCCTGGTACTGGTAAGACGCTTCTTGCTCGAGCTGTTGCCGGCGAAGCTGGTGTCCCCTTTTTCTACATGTCTGGAAGCGAGTTTGACGAGATCTTTGTTGGCGTCGGTGCCAAGCGAGTCCGTGACCTCTTCACTGCAGCCAAGAGCAAGTCTCCTGCCATTGTTTTCATCGACGAACTTGATGCCATTGGAGGCAAGCGAAACCCGCGGGACCAAGCCCATGCCAAGCAGACACTGAACCAGTTGCTTACCGAATTGGATGGCTTCGATCAGGACAGCAAAATCATCATCATCGGAGCCACCAACTTACCCAAAATGCTCGACAAGGCCCTTACCCGACCTGGACGATTTGACCGTCACGTTAATGTTGAACTACCTGATGTTCGTGGCCGTATTGCTATTCTGAAGCACCACGCCAAGAAGATCAAGGTTGGGCCTGATGTTGACCTTGAAGCTATTGCTGCTCGATGCCCCGGTCGATCTGGTGCCGAGCTTGAGAACATGTTGAATGTTGCCGCTCTCCGAGCCAGCCGGGCCAAGGCCACTGTTGTTCGGAAGCAAGATATGGAATGGGCCTACGACCGAGTCACCATGGGTTCCGAACGCAAGTCAATGGTAATCACTGAGAAAGAGAAGGAGATGACTGCTTATCACGAGGCTGGCCATGCGCTTGTTCAGCTTTTCGACAAGGAGAGCTCAAACACTCTGTACAAGGTCACAATCCTTCCCAAGGGTCCCTCGCTGGGCCATACCGCCCAACTTCCCCAGATGGACAAGTATTCTTACACAGCTGCTGAGTATATGTCAAACATCCGCGTCGCACTTGGAGGAAAGATGGCCGAAGAGCTAAGATACGGTGACGACAAGGTGACATCTGGTGTTTCATCGGTAAGTTTTAAAAGGATAAGCTATCATAACCATATACTCATTTCTCTTAGGATCTCGAGAGGGCCACCGACCTGAGCTTCATGATGGTGACACTCTTTGGCATGTCTAGTGCTCTGGGACCTGTCGAATATGGCCGAAGATACGAGAACCTCAGTTCGGAAACAAAGGCAGCAATTGAAGGCGAGGTTCAGAGGACAATACGAAAATCGTACGAGGATGTACGAAAACTGTTGACGGACAAGCGAAGCGAACTTGACTTGTTAGCCAAGGCTCTTGTTAAGTACGAGACTTTGGACAAAGCCGAGGTGGAGAAGGTGATTCGCGGTGAGAGTCTCCCTGGGCGTATCATCGCTCCCAAGGGACCTATGACATTGCCTATCCCTCAACAAGCCCCGACACCTCCTGGTCTCGGCGGTGTGGCTCATCCTCAGCCCCCGGAGACACCAGCGCCACCAGCTGCAGCAGACACATCAAACACTGAAGGGTGAGCTCCGAGGTTTGGTAGTGGATAACACGCCAAGATTGGGGTCAGAGGAGGCGAAGGTGATGCGATGGGTAGTTCACGCCACATGCATTGTGTGACGCGTGGGAAAAAGCGGTGATTATCCAACTCAAGCGCATATTTCTACAGCGAGCATTGCGTATGAAATTGGATGGCATGCCCTTGCGGGACATGAACGAGAATGGGACTTCCTAGCGAGGGGCGAACTGGCCTAGGCATACGCTTAGCGATTGATGTCTATGTTGATATGGACTTTTATCCGTTGGAGCAAAGTGGCAATGTAAAGGAAGTCAGGAGCCGAGACGAGCCATCATTATCGACTAGGAATAGGAGGTTGATGCAGCGAATCTTTGGTATAGGCCTACACCAAGCGTGTATATGGAATTACCCTCTCGTTTATCTGTCTCGATTGTAATAATTTATTTTGTATGTGTATTTTATGGACGGTTATGAGAAATGTGATATTACTTGAGTTCCTTATTGTGAGTGACTTGATATGTATATGTTTATATATATACATACATGAGCTGATATGCTGGGATCGTCATATAGGATCTCGGGCTTATTAATGGGATTGTAGTTGGAGTGAAATTCTCCGGTAGCGGAAGATGAATAGAGTTGCATATAGTTACAAAAGAGGAAGAGAACGTGGGGGAGGGGAAAGAGAATCGTCGAATCCCCCAACTTGGAATGACGAATGCGGGCCCAGTTTATCAAAGACCCCCAACGTGTATCCGAGGTATAAGAGGCCATTGACGTCAAACGACGAGATATTGCGCCTTGAGGTTCTTCTTTACCTGTTGGTACACACTCGGCAAGTATAGAAACTCAACTATACAACTACATAACGCTCAAGTGCTAAGGCTATCATCATGACCAAGGTTCTCCTCACTGGTATGTTAGTCATGACATATTCATGTTGAGTCAATGACTAATGATAGCACAGGTGGCTCAGGCTTCATTGCCGGTATGTTGTGCTCTTTGAGAACAATGAAGGATAGCACCTATCTAACGAGCCTTAGCTCACACTCTGGAACAACTCCTTGAAAAGGACTACACCGTCGTGACAACCGTCCGCTCAGAAGATAAAGCCCAAAAGATCCGCAATGCATTCCCAGACAAAGCCGAGGCTGGAAAGCTAGAGATCGTCCTTGTGCCAGATATTGCTAAGCCTGATGCTTTTGATGAAGTGGCCAAGACACCTGGTCTCGACGCTGTTATTCATGTTGCCAGTCCTTTCCACTACAACATCAGTGAGTCTCGGTGCATTTTGGGCCATGCTTAAATGAATGAATGACTGACTGAAAATGTCTAGCCGACCCTAAGAAGGATCTTATAGACCCGGCCGTCATCGGCACAACAGGTATTCTCAAGGCCCTCCACGCCTCAGCACCAGGCGTGAAGCGAGTCGTCATAACCTCATCCTTCGCCTCTATTCTCGACGAAGCACACTTCACAGACGGTTCTCACGTCTTCTCAGAAAAGACATGGAACCCCGTTACAATCGACGATATTAGCAGCTCATTCATGACTGCCTACCGCGCCTCAAAGACTCTCGCTGAGCGTGCAGCTTGGGACTTTGTCGCTGAGAAGAAGCCCTCTTTCGATATCGTGACCGTTTGTCCACCTCTTGTTTTGGGACCTGTATCAAAGCATCTGGCTACGCTTGAGAGCATCAACACTTCCAATGAGAGGATTGTCAAACTTCTGAGGGGTGGCTGGAAAGACGAGATTCCTCCTTGTACGCCTGTTCCGCTATGGATCGACGTTCGAGATGCTGCTCGTGCTCACGTCAGAGGTCTTGAGGAACCCAACGCTGGTGGAAAGCGACTCTTTGCTACAGCTGGATGGTTCTCGCACCGTGAGATTATCGACGCTGTTGCCAAGAACTTTCCAGAGTTTAAGGATAGACTCCCTGGGCCCGAAGTCAAGGGCGGGGAACTTCCTCCCAAGGATCAGATCTTCAAGATTGATACGCAGGAGACGGAGAAGCTGCTCAAGATCGACTGGATCAGCATTGAGAAGAGTGTGACGGATCTTGTCAAGTCACTGAAGGAAATTGGTATTTAGAGGATGAGATAGATAAGTAAGTATGTTACATAGAAGAAACAAAGTAAAGTACTGTAGTGAAAGTGCCTGTTAAGGATATTACATGTGTAGATCGTGTGACTTTTGACCGCTGCTCTCTGTGTCATCATGAATACATACATACATGCGTCGTGTATGATATCCAACGTCTATCTTGGTGATCCCATTATCTGTAGTCTCTGGCATAGAATCATTTCTATAAACTCGACATAATTTCGGGTGCGATATGGACTTGAGTGTCTTTCAGATCTCAGAGAGGCATCGTTCCTTTTCGAGGTGGTGATGTTGGGGTTGACGGTCGATAAGGAGGCGTCGATGGAAGTGCCCTCGTGGGTGGAGGCCCAGGGCTAGCGAGCATGTTGAATGAAGCATCGCGAGATCTTGGGGGTCTTGGTGGAGAAGTTTGGGTATTATAGCCAAGAGGTGCTATATGAGCAGAAGGCGGAGGAGTGATAATTCCATCGCTGAAACTCAGCGACCCATCATCCCTGACTTTTCCACCATCAGGTGCCGTCATGACTATCATGGGAACTTGGTTGGCATTATAAATCCTCGGTGTCCTCTCATGTCGTGGCGAGAGTTTACTGCTCGTAGGTGAATACACTGGAGACGTAGGAAACCCATTCGGCTCATCAGCTAAAAATCTTCGCTCTCGAAGCCGTGCAGGCGGTGTAAGCGGGGCACCATCAGGATCTGTATGGGAAATAGTGGGTGAAACCAAAGGTGTAGGTGAGTCTGCGCGAGGAGGAGGTGAGGAGGGATGTTTGATGAGTCTTCGAATATCGGTCTTGCGAGATCGACGTCTTCGAAGGAGGCAGAATATGAGGGCGGCGATGGCGAGGAGACCGACTACTGAGATGACAGCTATTGTGATTTTGACGCCCAAGGGCATTCCTTTGTTGGCATTGTTTGAGTTGCTGCTTGAGGGGTCGGAGGTTGCGAGTGTTGAAGGGTCTGATGTGGTGGAATATGTGGTTTCTGGTATTGAGCTTTGTATTGGAACTGAAGTTGTTTCTAATGTTGTTTTTGGCTTTGTTGTGGCTTGTAGCGTAATCTCTGATGTTGAAGCCCTTGACGTCGTTTGAGATGATGCAACCTGTGACTTGTCTGTTCCTTTTGCGTGTTGACAGTCTTTGTCGTCGTTGAGAGACTCAGGATCACAAATGTGATATGGCTGTGGAGGGCCCGGGTCTATTATAGAGTGGTAGCCATGGCTTTGATATGTTAGTATGAGTACTCAAGAGATATAGTAGAGATGAGCTTACTCTTGACAAGTATTGATGAGCCAATTCACGTTCGCTAGACCTGTTAGCATCACAACAACCCGAAGCCAGCATCACATACGATCTTTTCCACCCTCGCCCAGATTATCCACGCCACAAGCCTGAGCATCACAACAATACAGCGCCCGAAACGGCTGCTCCTTTTCCATCCAGTCCCTGTCTTGAAGAACCTCGCACACACGCTCAATTGTCTCATCCCCTGGCACCAGCTCCTTGAGGAACCTCTCCCTACACAAGCTGATGCATAATGGCGGATCCTGAACATCAGGCGCAATGAAGCCCCAGCTGTGGCCGCTGCAGCCTTTTGTCTTGGTGGACATTTGAGGGAGTGAGGAAGAAGGGAAGGGGAAGGGGAAGGGGAGAGGATGTGTTATTGATGGGACATGCTCTGGGGTTTCAGCTGAATTAAGAGGGGGCAACTCGAAGCGAGAGAAATAGAGACGATAATGAAGGAAACGGAAAGGAATAGACTGATTCATAAAAAACGGGAAGAGGAGAGGGAGAAAAGAGAAAAGGGTCAAACGAGCGAGGTGAGGAATACTTGAGGAGACGGCATCTCACATAGTTAGACTGTCCTCTTTTTTCCCCTCTGTCGAATCTGGACCTATAACAGTTGCAACTGCAGCTGTAGCTGTCACTCTAATCATCCTGTGATCAACAAATCACAAAACAAAGTGTCTAGGCCCAGGCCCCAAAAGTACGAAGCACAAACCGGTGATAGTTCCCACGGCAGGACCGGTAGCATGGACAAGATCAGGCTGGTGCCTCGGTGACTCTACCACTATAATACAGCCTCAATTTAGTATGCAATGCAATGTAATGTAGTGTAGTGTATGTCTACGTCTTTTGTTTGTTCAAGTGTTACACGGCATCGACACTGCAGTCACCCGCGTCCGACGAGAATAGCCTCGTATGCCTTTCTCTCTCTCTCTTCCGTCCACTCAAACTTGGTAGACATGAGGGGGGCTTGCATCGTGGCGGACGGAGAATATTTCCTATACAAGAAGGTTTTCGAGGCCTCTTTCGTTTGTTTCTTCAGCAGGGATTTCTAGTTGTGGCTGCCACGATGGATGGTGGATGAACGGATGGGAAAAGGACGGATAGTCTAGAAGCCGATGTTTGTTGGTGTAGGACATGACATGACATTATAGAAGGGGACGGTGTTTACAGGGAAATGGGAGCCGGAGAGAGAGAGAGAGAGAGAGACAGAGACATACTTCAGCTGCGTTGTGTGTTGCAATGGCATAAACGGTCGTTGTTTGGCAGGCCAAGCGAGTATTCGACAAGGATGTTGCATTCTGGGTAACCAATTATGCTGAGTGTGTTTTCACTAATACAATACTCTCTCCTAGTGAGAGTCTGTACTGAATATCTTCTCTCAGAGACGACGTGACCGGCAATTCTTGTCGAGGTTTCGAGTAAAAGGCTATGCAATGGATATCCACATACGATAGTGTCCATGTATATGTATCTATCCTCTTCTCTCGTTCGAGTTGAGTCTCCCTCTCTCAAGTGCGCGTTCACCGTTTGCTGATGGTTACACAAGACCCCCTCTCCCCCACTGAAGCCATGTTTTCCCGCGTGTTGGAAGAGCTGAAATGCACTGCAGATTGCCACATTTTTAGAAGGGGTCCCCGTTTGAAGTTTTGTTTTTTTCGCATGTCTACAGTATAAGACGGTATCTTGCAGTAGATCCATCTACCCTCCGCATGTTTGATCCCATGGACTGTTGCTGCTGCTGCTGCTGCTCCTACTACTGGTAGATGCTGACACAATCAGAGACACATGATTCAACTCTGCATAACAATTGTTCCAAAATATGCACCTCGCTTTTGCGGTGAAGACGAGACATTACTACTGTGCTGTACCGTGTCTGTCTCCCTCTCCAGAGCACAACTCTGAGCTGAGTCGAGGCTGACTCGGCACAGCGCATTAGGGTCTTGTAGTCCAGCGTCTACACAACAACGTGCTCTGCTCTGCTCACCCTCATATTGTGAAACAGAACGAACCTCTGCAGCAGGGGTTAGGTATGCACAAGGGACGAACGCCATCGACCTCTCACCGCATGAAATGAGTCCTACTCACGTGGGAGCCCTCGAGTCTGGGCACTCGCCCCAAATAGAAACTTCTGTCTCTGTGATAGACACGATTGGCCGAGTCTGAACCTCGTATTTGGCGTTGGACTCTCCTGAAGAGCTGATAGAACCCTTGCCTTGCACAAATCAGCGGACCACTCACTGCGCTGCCTGCTAAAGAGCAAGCATACATACAGCAGGCCATACCATCCCGACGGGACTCGTCGACGTCATGGCGATAGGCTCTTGGGGAGCGTCATCATCCGTATATGTGATGGCCAGCTGGCTATGTATGGCCTCTTACTCGTTACTCTTCTGGTCATCACATTACACCAAGTGAGATTACTCCGAGTGCAGCTTCTCTTGTGACTCTGTCCCAGTCCGTCACTCTTGGCAACTGTAGATTCTCCGAGATAGCGGATTACACACTCGAGTATATTTCCGCAAAGGGAGTCATCTCCTTCGTGATGTGTTACAGGCCGCGCAAAGGACCGATATCTTTCCCGAGGCCGATCATCAGACTGCGTAAGGTCGAGAGTTGGTTGATCTCTATCAAGAATCCGACAAACAGCTTCCTCTCCAAACCTAACGGCTCAATCGCGAGCCGAAATCCATTCTGTACGTCATGACGTTTGTACGATTGCGTAGAAGACAACTAGATGAGTTATGCGTTTACACAAATCGTCACCTGATGGCTATACACCTTAGACATTCTAATATATTACTGGCCTTCAATTGATGTCCCTATTTATCTATATTGGTCTTATTATCCATTACCTAAATGCACCGCACCACTGGCTTTGCAACAGCCTTATCCTATTGTCCTTACGGCCATTGGGTCCAATTCAAACAACAGTGCCTACCACAAAATGCAAAATAAACTCCAAGCATACAAAAATATATGTAAACCACAATCGCAAAAAGAAGCAAAAGAGAATTCTTTTGCCGTCAGCAAGACTCGAACTTGCGTTTTCAGTGCTTCGAAGAGCCACAAACTGATGTACTGACCCCTATACGATGACGGCTTGAGAGGATTTGATGCAGAGGTGGAGTCATATTTTAGTATATACCCTATTTTCACGACACCTTACACCAAAACACGATTATGCATGTTGAACTCCTGCAAGCTATCCTTACTGAGGATACATAGACTCTCATCATGGTCCAGGTCTGGAAGTAATTTGACGATGAACAACTGAAAGTATAAGAGCGTGGCGTCATAAGTCACCATCATCAACAGGAAGACTCAAGTCGGTGATGTTACAATAGTATACAGTATACTGCAGCGTTGCAGTACCAATCTTGATTATCTTATACTTATTCAAAAGCATCTCAAAACGAGACATCACTTTCTGAAACTAACTCGTACCTTCGTCGGTAGGTAGCTTTGTAACAGAAACATGCGAGGCATGGCTGTCACGATTTTACGTTCGGCCCAGTATATGCTTCCAGAGCATCGATTAAATTAAAATAAAAAGTATGTCTAGTTCATACAAGAGCAATGAAATACCGTCTGCCCATACCGGGTATCATTCTGCAGCACACCGACCCCAAACACCGTCCTTTCCGTTTCCGCCGAGTCTAGGTAATCTGCTAGGCATATCCATACCACCTCCCAGCCTTGAGCTATAGCATGACAAAACAAAACCATCAATTATAAAACAACAAAAGAAAAGGAAAATAAGAGAAATATTAGCATCAAGAGCCATTCTAGTGCAAGTGGACCGAGTCCTTTTCTTTAGAGCGCCCCAACTTCTGTCTTGCTCAAAACTTCTACATCTTGTCAAAAGTCTCCTCCTTTCCCACGGCATACACAGGTTGAACCTGAAACAGAGGCGTCTTGCTGCAGGCGATGTGTAGATAAATATTAAAGGTGATATGAGTCGGTGACGTATCGAGCTTTGTTTCTGCTTCCAAGCCCTCACTTCGTCGGAGATGATGTGTGCGTCCCAGTACTGATAAGCCTAAATCGTCATTTTAGAAGAACGACGGCTTGGCGAGGACACGGTACTCTATGTAGTCCTCGCCGTCAATGTTGATAATGGTGCCTTGCGAAACGAGTTTTCCAGTAAATGGACCTTGCGTCTTGCGCTCATACTTCACCCCGGCGTACATCTTTGCATCCTCGGCATTCGTTCTTAGGCGGAGGCTTTCCTGGCGTGCCCAGACCTTATTCAGTCGTTGCATTTCATCCCGCTCGTGTAATTGTTGCCGCCCGTTAACAGCTAAGCCAGGGATATTCGCTGCAGCTGCTTGAGCTGCCTGAGCGGCCGCGGCTGCTGCACGTTCACGGTTCGCTGCTTGCATATGAGCGCGTTCCTGAGCGAGTTCGACGCGTGCAATCTCGCGCTCCGCTAGAGCAGATGTTCTTTCGATCGCATTGTTGTTTAACGATGTCCTGCCTGTGCTTTGACGAGGAGCTGCCGCAGGCTGAGGAGGAGTAGTGTCGATATCTATGTATGACTGGCGTGCTTCGGCTCTGGCGGCCTCCACGCGGCGACTCTGACGCAACTCATGCCCGCCATATCCCATTCGACCTGTCTGATCAGGTTCTTCGCCATAATCGCCTGGAAGACGGGGTAGAGCGGGTGCAATAGACAAGGGAGCAGGCGCCTTGTAATTCGTTCCTGCAGCCCTTGCCTGTGCTTCATAAACAGCTTTTGTCTCATTTGAGGTTCGCTCCCCTTCTTTCTCTCCCATGTCTATCTGATACTGTCGAACACGGCAATATTCCTTGATCTCGTTCCGTGCTAAGCTCTTCAAGTGCGGCTCAAAGGCAACTTCCTCGTAGGCAATCCAGAGTGCACCAGCCCCAGCTGGGAAATTTCCTTCAACGAAACGTCCATCACGCGTCTCTCGTACTAGCTTGACGCGGAACATATCATTTTGTCCCAAGATTCCGTACACTGCATGGCGATCCCTAAGGTCCGGCGAGTTGGACTTTGCCCAATGCCCAATAAGAATTCGAGTAGGTCTGGAGCCGGGTAGGGGATCGACGGTATGTCGCAGAGGTTGCGGGCCACCGGGGGCTGGCTGAATGGGAGTATGTTCAATGACAGGGCCATTTGAGGGAGGCGGGTTGGCTGGCGCAAACCCTCCGCTCGTCCTCCTCCTTTTGGCATCGCGATTCTGTTGCAAGTGTTCGGGAAGATCAACGCCATAAGCAACCTGAGGTAGATTTGTGCCGTGCTCGGCAGTGGAGTTGAGATTCGCCCGACGGACTGCTTCTTTAGCGGCAGCTTTCTCAGCAGCAGCTCTCTCTCCCTCAAGCTCGTCTGTCCCAATTGCTTCGGCACGAATCTTGACATACTCCTTGACCTGTAGCTGGTCTAAGCCCACAAGATGATCCAAAAACACAATCTTGTCGAAGGTTACCCAACTTCCACCAGGTCCTGGTGGCAAGGGGTATTCATCTGATATGGTTTCTCCAGATAATGTGGTGGGCTGGATACGGGTCCGTAATCGCTCGCGAACATCAATGAAACCAATGACGGCATGTTTAAGATCCACTGTAGGAGCCTCTGAGTCTCTCCAATATCCAATGGTGACGCCTTTGACGCTTCCGGTGCTTAAGCGTGGAGGCTTGCCCTTCGTTGCAGTAGCTTGTGGTTGTCGTTCGTCAGCGAGAGACCTCACCGGCTCCATTTTCCTTTCATTCAGACCCTGGAAAATGGAGTTCCGTTTTCTCTTTGGATAGTGGGAAGCCACGGGCTCATCCTCAGCATCTCCCATAATCTCGTCCTCGCCTTCAGATGCTGGCCGAAGAGGGGATGATTTGCGAATACCGTTGGTGCGGGCGCCCACCACTATCTCGTCCTCGAGTTCGTTGAAGTCGACTCCTGACGGAGAATGCAGGGTGCTCGCCGGCTCACTTAGCTCGCTTTCAGCATCTACGTCGCCGATGGAAATTTTGCGACCGTTGATCTGTCTGTAAGGTTGAGTTAGATGTGATTCATTGGCCAGCGCTATATTCTGAAACGCCGGGTGATATAAGAAAAATGCATTGAATGAAGCCAAGCACTACTGAACTCGGGCAGAAAGTAAGATGCCCAACAACCACTCGATCTAATTAAGCACCGGTGTATAAGGTATAGGACAAGAAAGGATACGGGCTGAGGCTGGTGGGATCCCGAATCCATTGTCAAATTGAGGTGATGATTGTTAGGTTGATGAAGCCTGGTGTGTTGCAGGGGTGTATGATACAGTACGAGGTGAAAGATGACGATGTTACAGGGGCAAGGATGTGAGACCAAAGGGGGAATGGGAAGAAGAACTGGGGTACCTAAGGCTTTTGACAGAAACCATAGTCTTGGGTCCACACCCTGAGGATAGATGTGAGAGTGTGTGGCTGGCTGGCTCCAAAGTTCTCCTTGTTTCCAGTAAAGGGTCAAAAGAATAGTTGATTTTGTCAAAAACTTTGAAGAAGAGGGTGTATACTGAGACAAAACAAGAGGCAATAGTACAAAAACAAAGATGAAAGCGTGGGCAGGAAAGAAGGTCTGGGCCAAGATAAACAAGAGAGAGAGACAATCGCTGCTACCAATTGTCATTGAAGCAAGAAAGTTGCGGTGGTTGCTGCAACACCTCCAACTAAAGAGTGTGAATGCAACTTGTGGTCGTGAGAGAGTGATTCAGCCTATTCGGTTCATGTTGGGCAACATTCGACACCGCTTGGGATCAAATCCTGTCACTTCCTTGGTTCGTCAACGGTAACTAGATTCAGAAAGTCACCGTATCTTTCGAGAAATCACGATGAGATACAGTCAGGCCAGATGCGGTCAACAACAATTGCCCTTGTGTTGACAAATCGGGCAATGCCAACTAACTTAGGCCGTAAACCCTTGTTCGAAGCCACGCCACTCGCTCACTCGCTCACTCTCTGGCTCAATCACTTGACTGGCTGAGGACGCGAAGACTTGATGGCGAAGCAATCTAATACGACATGAATGTTTTGATGAGTCTGGGAAAGGTTTGAGGACAAAAGAAAGAGGAACAACCTATAACAACAAAAACATGAAACCTATAACAACAGAGACATGACTTGCCTTGGTGATGCGCTTATAGCGGCAGACGGAGCAACAACTGGCGACTTTCCATTAGCAGTACTTGGTGAATGCGCGTTCACCGGTGATGGAGCGCGATCCTTGGTAACTGGAGCTGGAGTTGAAGCCCTCGGCAATGGTGATGGCGGCATGGCTGCTGGTGGAGATGCGGCTCGAGGTGCTGTGGTGGTGGCAGATATAGCAGTTGTTGCAACGTTGACGGGCGCGCTCTCAACCAAAGGACTCTTAACCTTTATGGCGCGGGCAGAATCTGGCGTTGGAACACGAGCTGGTGAGGCAGCTCTGGAAGTTGAGAGCTTGGGAGGACCAGAAGAGAGCGCGGGTGATATGGGCTCAGGTGGCGCAACCGGCCTGGGCTTGTCGCTGTCCGTATTTTCCATGACGCGACTTGAAGGAATACCTCACTTGGTTATACTGAAGCGCGAAAGAGTTGTGGTTGGTTGACTGGCTTCAGTTGATGAAAATGCAATTGGGTTGACCGTTGGGGGTCAAAGAAAAAGACTGGAGGCAGAGAATTAGGTGATGGCGCGTTATCAAAAGTCGAGTTTAGGTGGTTGCAAGAAAAGAAGTGAGTGAAGTTGCGCGTCAATGGTCGCAACTCAGGTTGCCAATTAATTACCTTGGGTATTACCTGAGGCTAATAATAAGGTAAGGCAAGGCAAGGCAGAAGACTACCTAACTAGTACAGCCACTGCCACAACTTGGGAGGTGAGGTGAGATGAAATAAAATAAGGTCACCTCAGGTAAAGTTGAAGTGGATGGCGTTGGGAAGCAGAAGCAGGGATGGGAGAGTCAAGACCAACACCCTGGTTGGTTGAGGATCTGATTCTGGAATCTTAGAGCCGGGGGCCCAGGGCTAAAGACAATAAGCGCAGTTAGTTTACCAACTTGGCAGATAGGACGTTGACGAGTGAGGACAAGAGAAGTGATTACGTACAGGATAACTCAGAGGTAAGGTAGTTAACTGCACGTGAACAGAGCTCAAAGAGTGAGAGACTGTCTACCTAGTTGACGATGAATAGTCGAGGAAGAGGAATTACGGAGTAGGTAGGAAAGGGATAAATAAACCTTGGGTTGAGAACGGACGGGAGAATGAATAGTAAGTAAAGCAGCCCAGCCCAGCCAGACATGGAATCTCAGAATGGGGGCGTGTGGGGCCCTGCAAAGAGCTAAGGCAAAAGTCAACAGTTACCTTGGGTCGTAACGGAATTGCCAGGGAGCCCGGAAGAGAAGTTGTGTGGAAACGGTAGAAGAAAAGAGTGGATTTATAGATGCCTTGGTTAAATCTTACGAAATGAATCAATGACAAGCCAGCGCTGTCTATCAGTTGAACCCTTGGAGGCGAGAGTATCTCATGCTTGGAGAACTTGTTCTGCAACTGTATCAGCACTGACACGATACTTGCTGTTGTGACTGGTCGATTGCTCTAAAAACTTCTTTCTCCCTTGGTTACTAAGATTGGCCCTTGGACGTTAAGACCTTGGCTCGCCCCCTCACTGAACTGCATTGAGTGACTGTGCCTTTGATTCTCATTCTTCATTATTGGGGATTTACGACATCAACCTGGCTTGTTCTGATTGGCCACGAGAGTTGCCAGCCTTGATTCAACATCACACTTGAGTGCACCAAGAGCAGCAACAACGAACCAGAATGGGGAGACCGTCAAGGTTTATTGCGTTTATCAGGTAACTCAGGATCAGCTCTACGCATACTGAAATGACCATAAAGGTAGGTAGTTATGTAGTTGACCATAGAGAGAGTTCCGTATCAGCCATCAGTGCTTTCACCCATCATCTCCCTTTCAACCATATTTGTCTTTTTATACCCACTCATCACTTCTACACTGGTTTTTCTGACCTCTTTGTCTGATGATGAATCTCCTTTCTTGTGGTTGCGAATGTTCGCTCATGAAACATCTCATAGGTGGACGCTTTAGACCAACTCATGCAATGCTACATACACGCCTATGAATATTCTCAGTCACCCCCATAGGTTCACAGTCTCTTAGATAAGGTGTTGTCAAGTTCTGTACTCGATGCGACTCGATGTGCCGATACAGCAACTCTAATCAACAATGGCCCATCTAGCCCATGTACATATTTTTATTGAACTTTATCACGTCGCATCATTTCCAACGTGTCTTTCCGATTCCCCTCATTGGCACCTATTGGGCTGTGCATCATTCTACCCGTGCTAGTTAACAACTACTGACGCATACACTGACACCGCTCCTAAGGCTCCCGTGAATACCTAGAATAGACGTGTAGGCGAAATGCCAAGGATACGAGGTTCCAAATTGGTAGCGAGCGCTGTCCGGTTACAGAGTGATACAACTCGTTCTCCTGCCACTCACTAATCGCACCTAGGTAATGAATGATTCATCCTCTGTGACTGATCGGCTCAGCCAGCCAGCGCAACACCGCCCCCTAGCAACAGCGCAGAACAGCACATCACGGCGCCAAGACAAGCCTGGCTTGATAGCAGCAATGATGCCACGATTCCCATCAAATAGTCACAAGCTCAAGCCAATAAACGTAAACCCTTCTACATCACATCACAAGTCCCGACAACTCTCCCATCCTTCTCTTGTCTTGTCTTGTCTTGTCTTGTCTTCTCCTCATCGCCAACAAAATTAGCTCAATTCGGCACTTTCACGTTGTTAATTTGAAAGCTTGACTTGTGGTAGCACTCCAAAAACTCAATATCCTCATGTTGCATATGCCGGAAAGTGAAAAGTTGAGGCATGTGCTGATTGAATAGTGCCAGTACGTTATGATTATGATGACATATTTAGCTCTTTTTAGCCAATCATGTAACAGAATTGTGTTCCAGTCCTGGACGGTAGCCAATAGAGAGCCGCGAGTCTTTTTGCGGGAAAATCTGTAATCTCGCAACTTCATGGTTCCCGCGCTTATGCGCACACCGTAGACGCTAATACACGCCTCTCAATTTGGGCATCGTTTGTCTTTTATTGCAGTTCAGCTTCCTGTGAGAGCCGTCAGCCAATTTATCTCATGGGCAATCTCACATGAATACTTGATGGCAACTGTCTCTTTGAACTCACTGCCATATGGTAAACTTGGCCGACAACTCAATTACACCGTGAAACTGCCGAGGTTGAAAACGAAAAAGGGTATCAACCCTCGAAACTCCAACGGACATTAGCTCAACTCAGCTCAAATCAACAACCGGCGGTTGTATGTACAGAATTGTACAGTAACGCACATAGTGGCAGGGCTAAGGACGGATAAATAGCTCCATGCCGACATAGCGCCCGCGGCCAGTCTTCTCGAATCCTGCCTCTTCTTTGCTTACACGAGTTGATGACTGACTTCTCGTCAGCTTTGCTCCATCTGGAGGTCGCCGAGACAGTCAAGCAATATATCAGTACAAGTGCTTACGAAATAATGAATTCCTATGGACATGTTTACAACAATGACGCCAGGTGCGAAAAGACTCTGATAATCTACGTATTTTCCCTCAGAGACTTGTGAAACTTGGAACTCATATTACATGACTCGCTTGTCATCAGATTCAACGTCAAAATTCCCAATCTCGTAACGTAACCGGGCCTTCGCGATCGGCCCATCACACCCACTAAGTCCCGACAATTCAGCAACCCCTGTAAATTTTATTATTAAGAAAAATTGGACTCTCCTCGGCATGTCAGAAGTCTTTGAGATCTTCACATAAGGGGACAAAAATATACTAGTCAAAGAGCCTACCAGTAACAAGTTCACTTCAGGTTAACCTAAACCTATCTCGGTTTTTATGCCACTGAGAAATGGAAAAGTGCAAGTTTTCTCTCGTTCCCTAGACTCCTTCTCAATTGAATAGGAGCCGATGATACCCACTGCTAGGTCGTCCTGGTGGTTATCATGAGTTACCGTGCCTCTCTGCCAATTATGCACGTCTCGCAAATCACCAACTCTTTTACTGTGTGTGGTTAAGACAAGTCACAGCGTCGCGCCAATTATGCTTCTCTGCATTGTCTATCATCATCATATGCCTGTCTGAGTTTCAGAGTCCTTATGCCGTGTTGTCATTAATTCCCTCATTTTTGTTGGTCGACTTCTGCCAAGTTGAGTTGTCAACTTCTTCAAATAGTGTCTCGCTGTGATCACAATGTGATTCGCCCGCCACAACTGCATATTCGGTCTCTGGAACAACGCCACTGTCGTTCTCGTTCAAGGCAAGGGTTTTGTGTCCCGGAGATTCGACGGCAACCGAGTGTAATTGTGTTGAAATTGCCATGTCTGTGAAACGCCTCCCGGGTAGCACATGATTGCGACTGGTTGAACTTGAAGACAAGCGAAACAGTAGATATCCTTAGCCGAGGTTTGCCTGTTTACTGTAGTTCAACCCGGACTCATGTCTCATGTTCGAATACAGCTGTGGGTGAACTATCAGGGTTGCAAATGTTTTGCTCATCAGAGCTGTTGGTGGTGATTATGTAGTTGAGTCCCAATGACATCCAGAGCCAAAAGAAGCTGCCAAGGTTTCCCAGCTCAAACCCAAGATCAGACATTGTAATTCTGACAATAAGTTGGGTGCAGTCAATACGAGTTTTCACGATGATTATGAGTAGTTTATTGCGATACATGACTTAGTCTGTCAAATAGCATGTCAGCCAACGAGATGATTCTTACTATAGCACCATGAGGAAACTTGACACACGTCAGCTCATCATCTGCATGCTCCGTTGCAAATATGAAGTGTGATTAGATTTTGACGTCAATTCATTCGATGTCGTTGCATTCATTTCTTCATTGTAGCTGACATCACCTCCGTCCTCGACCACGGCCTCTTCCCCGACCGCGTCCTCTGCCTCCACCACGACCTGTCTTTGGTCCACCCCTCTGGCCGCCCTTATCATCAAATCTCTCAAACAATCTCTCCTCTCCAAATGCCCCCTCTCCAAACCTCATAAAGTTGACGAGGCCGCGATCCACAATCGCTACCAGCACGTTGCGGTGTCCGTGCTTGAGTCGCTGATACATCCGTCCTCCAGGGCCCTTCCAAGCCTCATTGGGTGGGTCATAAGGTGTAGATTCTAGAAGAGCTTGGATTTGTTCGAGCGTTGGAACGCATGTGTCGCTTGCGTCAACCACTGCAAAGCGGAAATCAGGTGGTGGTGGGTTCTTTTTCGAGAATGGCGGGCCACCTGATTTCCATACGTGAAAGAAAACCCGCCAAGGATCTTGGGGAGGATGAACCACGGGAGGTGTAGGCAGTGGCTTGTGGCGGGGAAGAATGGCAAGTTGGTCGTAGATAGGTCTATAAGCGCGGTAAAGACCTGGCTGAACAAGAGGTCCAGATGGTTTTCGTTTTGGTTGTGATTCTGAGCTGAAGAATGAGAACAGCCATTGCCATAGAGTCTGGGACTGGGGTGTTGGCGCCTCATAGGGTGGCGCGCGTAGAACGTAGAAGCCTGCTCGCTTCAGATGCGAGTAAACCTGATATTGTGGTAGTGTGATTCTGCCCCTTTCACCCTCGTTTCCAATAAAAAGTGAGTATGCCGCCTCAAGACTCAATGGCAGTCCGGCATCATAGTCGTCAAGTCCCATATCCGTCTTCGGTTTTCCATCATCGTCGGGTAGGATGTCCTCCAGTTGTAAATTTGGCCACCAGAGATCCATGGTGCCTCTCTCGATGAGGAAAATAGCCTCCTCAGGCAAAAGCCAGATTTTCCCCGTACCCAAGCGCTCCTTATGTGCAGGTACCGCCCTTCCGATATCTTTCTGCCACGTTCCGCGCTCATGCTCAACCATGACAACTCTGTCACGTAGCCATAAGCCCTCTTTCTCACCAACTTCCTCTACCTTGGCCCACCAGTCGGGAAAACACCATCCTCGAACCCAGGAATCTTCGCGGTGTATCCTGGTGTATCCTAGGACATTATCCAAGACAGTGCGACTCGCTTCGAGAAGACCATCCTGTGCACGGGTGCCATGTGACTCAAAATCCTTCTCGCCCTTGCGAATAGCTTTGCTTGATACACCGCTCTTGTCGAACATGGATAGGAAGAGCTTAACGTCCGGCGCGTCATCATCAACATCTTCTGCAGCAGCACCACTGGTGCCTTTGGCTGGTTGTGCTAAGGTATTGGGATTATCGTCATCGTCAAAAGCCATGGCGATTATATGGCGAAAGAGCTTTCTTAAGCTTCAGATGATATTGAACTCGCGTGGGATACTGTCGGAAGGTCTTCGTAGGCGTCGAGAATAATCTTTGGTCAATTGGCGTGAACTGGTGTTGAAAGATAATTTTATGCAAAGCTATGAGCTCCGATATTGATATTTTCTGCCCCCGCCAAAGTTGCAGTAGTATATACTCTGGCAGCGCAATCAATCCTAACAACCGATGAATCACCATCGCTAACTTGGCCGAGTGGTTAAGGCGCTGTGTTTAGGTTCTTATCAGAAACCAAACCCGCAGTGGGAAACCGCGGAGGTTCGAACCCTCCAGTTAGCAAAATAGCGATTCAATTTTTGTTGTTTCTGTCGTCGATCAAACGTTTTGTCTGATTCGTTTATTTATTGTTGGCCATGAATGAGGGTGGATGATTTGTGCTGCTTGTCTCTGTAGGACCATGCTTGAGAGTTGCAATCAAATGATCCTTCCGTTGCTTCTTCCGAGTACAGTAACCTTCCATTGCTTCCCATTGTCTTTGGAAGTTATTTTCCTTGGTGTCATCCCCTCAGGTCGACTTCAGCTCCTCATGCTGTGATTGTGCATTAACTCTACTCTTACACTAGACCAGCCTCTAACACTCATGGCTTCACGAGATTCACTATATTTCATTCATATCACTACAACGTGTAGATCATTTACATCGTGCACTTGCCCACTGCCTGTGCTAATTCCCTTCCCCGAAGCGCCCCCGGAACGCCATGAACCATGCCCGTTATTACAAGAGCCCTATCCCTTCTTCGCCAGTTTCCCCGAAATGCAAACACCCCTGGGTATACTTCAAGTGGAGGGAAACCTCGATAGCTCAGTTCCGTTATTGCCAGGCCCTTTCTTAGGCCGTCGTGCGACCTATTTCTCTACCGTTGTGCCGTTACGCTAGATCTGGCATGGGAGATACACTCCCGACGCGGCTTCAGTTGCGGCTCATTGGCGCAACGGCGTCCTGCCATCTTCGGGTGAGCGTGGCGCATGGCAAAAAGGCTCTTAAAAACCATCCCTAGACCTCCTAGGTCATCATTCAATGAATGGCTTCTTCTGGCCTCCAACCATGCACAGGCCCAATGCTCGTAATGAATCGCGGTCGTTGGCGAGAATAACAGTCGGCGCTGGAAGCATCGGGTTGGCCGGATCGACGTGGGAGGCGTCTTTGGCCGCCTGTTCTATAGCGTCCATCTCTTCCTTACAGGCCTGTTGATCTAAGGGGCAGATGACAATCGGCTGTCGTATCATTACATCTCGAGCACCACTAAGATTGACCTTGGACTGTTAGCGCAGACGAGGCATGGAAATCCAAAGGGCGCATACCTTAATAACCAAGTAGAACTCGATTTTGTAAAGGGTAGAAGACGTGGTAAATGATGTGACTTCGTAAAGAGGAAATTGAGGCTTCCCCCGCCTGACAACGCCATCTGGATCTCTCAGATCTTTGGATGGAAAATCCAGCCCGATATTCGTGGCGTAACCCGCCTCTGGCATCTTTGTCTTAACCGGTTGGGTCTGTTTCGTGACCCTGTTGATCTTCTTCGTAGGTTCATCACCTTCTGGGTTGAATGTGATTTCTTCCTCAACAGTCAAGGTAATCTTTTCAATTGTGACGCGTTTCGCTTTACTTAACCAGTCGAGGTTTGGCGACAGTTTGATATAGACTGTGATGGGATCCTTGGGGCCGTAGCTCCACCGTGGTAGATTGATGCCGAGGTGTACGATATTATCGTTGGTGACCAATTTGGATTCGGGCTTGTTATACATTCCAAATGTAGAAAGTGTATCATAGCGTTGTAAAGGTATGGGAAAAGTGTACTTGTACTGGTTGCTGTGGCCTTGCTGTACAGTAACGACGAGTTCGTAGTATGTTTCGGCGGTTCGGCTGGGTAGTTGGAGGGACGCGGGAGGTATACGCCGATTCGACTCTTCGCCGCCGCGACCAAAAGGAATAAACAGAACGAACGGTAGATCCATAGCAATGATCCTCTCAGCCTCCTTCCCAGAAGAGCAGCGAAAGAGAAGCTGCTCTTTTCCGACCAGATCCGTGGTCTCGCGGCGGGGGGCGCCTAGATGTCGTTTCGCAATGCTATCGGCATCGGGATGTATTGTTTCTCGGCGCTGAAGACATATTCGAACGAGGGAGACAGGTACGGGCATGGAAAAACCCTGGCCAGGGCGAATTTCGACTTTTCCTTCGATGCGCGGCTACAGAAACCGGCAATGTCAGCATAACGAGGTCCGGCGCACTTGAACTGGTGAGGTAAGGATGAGGGCGTAAGCAACGACGAGCTGAAGCTGAAATTGACGTACCAAAGTCGCAGAGATACCAGGGTAGCCCACGAGAAAGCTACTGTTTGGAGGACCCGAGACCCTCACGCTCGCAGGGCCCGACATGATCGTGGTTTTGTTGATGCAGCGTCAGGCTTAAGGTTTGTGAGGCCCTGTGAGCCGAGTATCCTAGTGAGGGACGGTACCTAGAGCGGCGGTGTCGAGTGGGGGGAGATGACGGCGACGAAGCGGGATCGGGAGCGGAGGGGGCGGCTGGCTGAGCCCCGATGGCGACGAAATCGTCGGGCTACGCCAGAGCCAGAATATGTAGAGAGTTGCGATGCCAGAATTGAGCGTGAATGCTGAGAAATTGGTGAAGTAGTGGTGTTCATGAATCCAAGAGTTGCTAAGCGTCAATTGTAGGTTGGTGGAGGGGAAAGCTTATGGAGCCCTGGCGACGAGACCAGTAGCTGCGTGCGAAAGACAGACGGCGGTTGCTCGTGTTGGGTCCTAGGCTACAGCCTTCAGCTCCCACTAAAGCAAGGATATCGTTTTACTCTCTCCAGGTACTGGAGGTGTTGTACTATTCACAGAGTGCGGGTATCTATGAGGAATGCGACAATGTTGCCAAGATCTAGTCAGGTGGGGGCAACAAGCAGCGCTCTGGTCAATGATTCGAAGCGCGGAGAGTTGAAGATTATCGCAAGACGCTATGTTGTTGAAAATGACGAGAGAGCATCACCAGCCAGGATGACGTCCGAAGAGTGAAGGGTTTTTCAAGCTTCGAATCGGATCAGAAGCCGGAAGAAGCAGGTCAATAAGCAGAAGTGCTCGCAGCGAAAGAATGGAAGAAGAATCTGATCCAAGGAGAAATGGATAGGTAGGTTAGGATGGGAATGGCATGGGATGGGATGGAAGACACTGGAGGCTCAGCCTAAACGTGGAGTGCAGAGTGGAGTTTATGCAGGTAAAAGGAAGGAAATCGGAGCTGAAGCTGAAAGATGCAACCCTCTCAGCGGCCTTCGCAGAAACGAAACGAGAGAAACGTCAAAGAAAGAAACAGTGGCAGAAGGATTGCTTTTTCACCGAAACAATAAACCCCCCAGTCCGTCTGTAAAAGGCCCAAATGCTAAGCGCTTGCCTTTCCTCTTCCCTTTTCGACGTGTAATCAATTTACCAGGTTCAGGGTCCTGTCAGCATTCAAAAGCGCCTTTGCCAAATCAGAGCATTTGATGGAAATCCATTCATCTCACACGGTAAGGCAGTCTTGAAGAGTTAAGGCTGACTGCCCAGACAATATGTGGAGGCGGCGATGATGAGAGCGAAATGAATGATATTCGTATATGAATAAGTAACTTGGGATACCTGGATATTCGATATTGATCAAGTTACTGTTAAGACATCGATATAGGCAATGTCTTGGCTTAATAGAGTTATTCTTAATTAGCTCGTTGACCAACTCTTAATGCTCTTAAGCTGCACGGTCGTTGCTGCAGCACCCGCTTAGTAGAAAGGTACAGTATGAAAATGCTGTCATTGGATTGGGCCATCGGATCCATGTGATCGCTAGTTCCATTCTTTTCATGGATGAATATTACATGCGTGTAACCGAGTCTCGTTTTCGCTACTACCTACTATTGACCAACGTCTTACAAGAGATTGTACCGAGATATATGCAACCTTCTCCACCAAATACGACCTGAGCTTCCCTAAATGCTGATGTTTACTGAATCAACTAATGGACAAATGCTTCATTCCTGCCAAGCATTGACTTTCTATCAAGATCGTGGCGGGCGGGAATAAGCCCAGGGGTAGTTTATCCCCGCTGCCGTAGATCAAGATCGGCATGAAGGAGCCACTTGTGGCTGGAGACCCCATCTAGATATCTCGAGTTCCATCTTCGCTGCTACAACTTCGATCTATCATTTGTCACATGGACTCGAGAAAAGCTAGTTCTCACCACTATATTATTCATGGAAAAAAACCCAGCGCAATATGACTGTAGTTTGAGAGTCCATATCAGTTCTCGCCAATTCTGCCAAACACAACCTCCTTATCTTCGCAAAACAATAGTGCAGCTCATCCATTTCGGTAGTTTACAATTATTGTCTCCTTCTTCTCTTTACTGACGGTGACTTGATTGAGTTGCCTTTGTCTGGCAAGGTTTTCTTCTGTGATGTTCCCCCTGCTTTCAAGACGCTTTGTCTTTCAATGCTCAATATGCTTGTGCTCTTGTCTTGCTCAGAGTCCCTGTCAAGAAGTCTGATACCGTTGCTCTGGTGTTCAAATATAACCGTTGGGCGATCCAAATTTTCGAACTCAGCCGGGCGCTCTACGATACATGCTTCCTTATGCCGCTCCCATCGTTGATGACCTGGCATGCGATCAGCTCCGAGCACATCGCGCCGGTCTTCTCCGAACCAGAAGGTCGGTGCTCCAGGAGCTCCAGAGAAGTAGCACACTTGAAACGGAAGCATTCCAGATAGGCGGCATTCATCTTGGCCCTTATAACGTGCGGCCATAGCTTCCTCAGAGACATCCTCGCCATTCTTCAAAGCCTCTTCATACCATTCGTCCAATGGCTTGCTTTGGTCCTCTGTTGAGTCAACTAATACCATGACTGGCACGATCCCACCAATTTGTCGACGATCGTTTGGAAAGACTGGCTCTTCACCCACAAGTGACTCCCCATTGTGTCGGCAGATGTCAACGCGAATTTCATACAACGCAGCGACTGTGGTTGAACTTGCAGTTACGACCGTAGTGTGAGTCTGCGCTGGGTACGTCTTGCTGTCGATAGCCAGATAGGCTATATCGGTCTTGTGCAGAGAAGGATGAGTGGCACCACTGTCGAGTTGCATAAGAAAGCATACTCGGGGCGCTGTATTGTCATCTTCGACAAAGCACATGCTTTTCTCGGGCGTGCCATGTTCTCTCATTCTCGTCTCATATGTAAGGACTTTTCCAATATCCTTACGGTTACGATCACTCAACCTTGAGGTGAAGCGGCTGTGAAATCCCTTCACACGCTGGAAGCCCATGTGGATAGACCACGCATGAGCATGGTAGTCCGCCAGGACGCCCCAGGACCCGGAAGGCTGGGCCCAAGTGGCGGCCATTAACTGTTCAGGTTGGTAGTTACCCTTTGGTGCTAAAGGTGCCTCATACCACAGCCAGCCGTCACCGTACATGCCGTGATATCGATCGAGCCTCTCGTCTCGATCAAGGGTAAAAGACTCGTATGAGGGACAGAAGTCTACCACATTACCAGCATACAGAAGCGTCCACTTGTCCCAGCACTTAATGCGCCCAGACTCATACGCCTGAATCGCAGCGCGTATGTTGATATCGCCAACTGGACACTCACTTCTATCGAGTGATGCTTTCAAAAGACTCATTCGTTGTTGAATCCGCTGTTGTTTCGTTGTCTCTAGCTCATCACTGGAAGGTCAGCACATATGTCACCATAGCCCTTCAAGCGGGCCGACTTACACAGGTATCAAGTTCTCATCGGTATCTTCCATCTGTGAGAATATCTGTCTGGCTTTTTGCAGTTGTTGTTCGAGACCAGATAAGTCTGCTAATGGCTGAGTTGTTCGAGCATTTTCGACAATAGTCTCCCACTGAAGAACTGATCGCTCTGCTTCTTCCAGGCGGCTCAGATTATCCCCAAGAGATTCACCAATGGCCAGTGGTGGTTTCCAATCTGGAGGAATTGGCCTTCGCGCCCTAGAGGGCTCATGATGAGCAGAGGACATTTGTGCAGATGTACTAGGCGAACTAGTCGACGTTACCGTCTGTACCCCTTGACTTTGCGCAGAAAAGCCCTCCTCTGCTTCTTCCTCTTCATCTTCTACCGCGTGAGGCGGTGCTGAGAGTGGCTCTGGTCGCATACTTTGAAGTCGCTGGCTTCGTCTAAGTCTGAGGTTGATTTCACGATTCGCCTCCGATCTGCCTGGACGCTGTCCAAGCCCAGCGGCAATCGTTGATCCTTCTGTTTGCCGGCGAATCCGTCTCCCGGAATTCTTCTTGGTGTTCCCGCCATTTTTGCTAGCCATAGTTGCGCGATTGCTTTGCTACAGACAAGAGAGCAGCAGTGAATGAAGGATTGTTCAGACTTGACTGTCTCAAACGCTTCCGTATGTTTTTCTATGCCAGCACAAAAGCTCCATTGTACCGACTTCAGCTCATTTCTTTGTCCCCCTTCCGGTTTGGAATTGCGACCATCTTGGATTGTGGCGTCACGTTGACAAACAAAGAAACAACAGATTGCCCACCTTTCACTCCATTCTAAGCACCCAGCGTGATTACATCTCCGACACAATTCTGTCCTAGTGGGTGTATTTTTGGCTTTCTTGTACGGGAGCTCTGTGCTCAATGCGGAGCGGGCGTGCCGACTTCTTTGTTAGACTTATTGTGAATGAGATGATGGAAGATGTCAATGCCCATGCTGGCCGTCCCTGAATGCATTCCTTTGTTCATTCTAGGCGGAGTATGGGACTGTCAATGCTTGTATTGACCTGGCGAAAGAAGAGTAGATGGATTCTTCTTCTTTCACATTATTCCATCTCCCATTTCCTCTGGCCTCCTTTTTCTTTTCTTCAACCCGGCCTGGAAGCTTACCACCTACTTCACACTCATTGTTCACTTGTCTAATAATTCTTTTGAGTCTGATATCGTATTTTCGATCACTATCAACTCATCATGGCGGAGCCTGTGGATGAGGGAAGCCCTTCGCGCATCCCCGGGCTGAACCTGGCTGGTAACCCCCCTTTAGAAGATGCACCAGCTTCGGCGAGTAGTCCAACTCTGGCTCGTCGATCAGACAGAATACAGGACCTCTTGGGTAAGGCAGACTTTATCTTGTGTGTTAGACATACTTACATGCCACAGAAATCATTCTCTTGACTTTTCGCTTCGATTTCGAGCGCCTCCCGCCTGAAGCCCAACGATCATACAATCGGTTTCTAGAAAACAAGAGGTATCATGAATTCGCAACTAGACTGAAGCGCTTGGTATTGGGTGGAATACTGGATGGCTTCATGGAGGGATCGGCCAGTTGCCTGATTGCTGTCACAAAGTTATTTGACAGTAGATATCCCCATCTAGGCCTCAAAAAACTCCGCGATGGTAGGAAACAATCTCGTTCAAAGGAATTCTATATACTAACTATGGGCTCAAGACTTAGTGAGAGGTGGAAAGAGAGCTCGGTTGGGGGCCGGGTCACGTCGCCGGTCACCACAGTCACCACGCCGAGTACAGAAGGAGGCCTTGCGTGAGACTCGAAACGAGCAAGCCGGCCAATCTTCACGGCGTAAGTAGCATACGAATGATGATACATTCTTCCTGTTAACTTATATAAGGATCCTCTCAAGCAAACTTGGCTAGCACCATGACATTGCCTGGGCGAGTTCGTACTAGAGCACGCCCCGAGGGCCGAGTGGTGCATTGGGCTCGAATCGAACCAAGTTCCACTCAGGCTGATCCGGAAACCGCCGGCCCTTCGAGTGATCTTCCACCTACCCCTATTGACGCTGCTGAGGCTGCAGATAATCTGGAAGACCAGCCTGCCCCTACCCAGAGGCCTTTAATACCCGGTTTCGTGATTAGTACTCGAACAGCCCCTGTAGACCAAGGCAGTAACCAACCAGCAGTTGAAGGGTCCGGACGTGAACAGACTCGCCAAGAGGAGAGTCTAGCTTGGCTGAAAGACCATAACGAAGCACTCGGTGGTCCAAAGTACGACTTTAATCTATACCCCTACAAGGGATGGAAGATTGAGCCGCCAGAGATTCTACTCCCTCGTGCGATAAACTTCCTCGCCGATGAAGATATCGATCGGACTCTGAACTGGGGCCAAAAGATTGCAGAGCTGACTGAGTACTTCTCATACCTCCTTCACAATTGGCAGGGTGAAGAATGGGGTGCAGAACTCCATGAAGCTATTGATATGCTTCATACGCACTGGCTTTTTGAGCAGTATCACTATGGAAAGCCCAAGTTGAACCTCAAGTTCGACAATGTATGGCCAAAACATAGTAAGAGGCTCCCACCCATTCCCGGTGTCGAGACCACTGTCGAGAAGCCACAAAGTGAAATGGGCGAGCGCAGACTGCTTCTCAACGAGATTCGACCAGCCATTGATATTCACTACGAGTTGCCTGGTGATGTTCTCGAAAAGTACATCGATCTTTATGCATCCAAAGCCTCCAACTACTGGGAATCCGCACCTCATTCCCTATTTTCCCGTCATGAGCTGGTCAAGATTGAGAACAACGCTTTTGAGAAGTGCGTCTTTTCTGGCATGTCAACAACCGACAGACTGATCAGAGCATCTGAAGCAAAGTTCAAGTCGGAATCTCACCGAAACAACTTCAGTCCAAGTGCTCTTCAGGCGTTTGCCACGCTTCGTGGAAGTCAACGAGCAGCCCTCCAACAGACTTTGAACACACTGGACAATTCTGAGAATCTTGCAGTCTGCAACATCTTCCGCACACTCATTCTGCCGCCACCTAAAATTGCAGAGAAGTCAGACGCAGGAGTCCTTCTTCCTACTATACAAGTAGCAGATGTTCCTGAAGAGGAGTCTCGCGACCCTTTCAGCTACACTGTGGCGCATAGATGGTACCTCGAAGCAGAGCGCTTCTGGAAAGACTGGTCGAATGAGCACGCCGTCAAACAATGCCACAGTCACAAGCAATGGGAGGAACGCGAACAACCCATCATGGATTTGCCCAAGAACTGGCTGGGTCCTTTCGTTCACGATTTTCTGGATCACGACATGAAGAAGACTCTGGAGTTGCTGAGGAGGTGCGAAATCCTGCTGAGGCGTATTTCCTTACAAGACCAACGAGTGCCACGACCCTTCCTGGCCGACATGACGCAACTAATACTTGCGGGACTCTCGGGCAGGCCTTGGGAAGAAATTGAGCTGGACTTCAAAGGCGAAGATTTTGTCTCTGGCTCACAGGATTTGGCTCATATCCGTCCCTTGGAGGAAGCCTTTTTGCGATTGTTGGGCATGGAATCCATCCATTCCAACACTGTCGACCCAGAGATCAACCATGATGGCACTAGTCCTCTCTCTTCCATATTCGAACAACGAGTCAGGGAAATCATGTATCCGCGGGGCTCATCTACTGTCGCCTCTTACGACTTTGCTAATTTCATGGTGGTACTCAATGAAGTATGTGATGGGCCAGTGAAGCGTTGGAGATTCTCCAATGAGGAGGCCCTGGAAGAATTGGAACTTCTTGACAGAACGGGAGTGATTAAGTAAGTCCCTTATATCCAGTCCATGGTGGTGTGAGTTATTTTCTAACCGATTAGATTGAACGAGGACAACAGTGTATCATCTTCTGTTCCCAACTTTCATCCTGAGCAACGTGTTCGGTGGCTCGACACTGACGACGACCTGGACGCATATATGCAAGGTGTTCAAGCGACTAGGGGTAATCAGCCCGATAATGACGATAGCGATGATGGTGGTGACAGCGACGACGAAGATGAAATCATGACAATCTCAACAAACGTCAGCGTCCCAGAGTCGGAGGATCTTGGTAACTACATGTTTGGTCTTCCCAAAATTGAAAACCTCCGGAAGTGGGTAGAGCCTGGGACTGCGAGTGGCAGAGAGGCTAGCGAGGAAGAGATGCCTAGAACCCATAGGTTCTTCCAACGCCTCTGCTTCCGACTTGGAAGGACGATAAAGGACCTTCGAGAGAGGATGGAAACATACAAGAGGCAACTTACACCCGAACAACAAGACCACAACCGCTATTTTCTCGACACAATGGTGAATGAATGGGAATCAAATACTAGAACACGACCAGAGTTGCGTGAGTATAACCCCAACAAACCAGTAGACGAGGTTTTCGCCCAGCCAGACTACGCAGAAATCATGCGTGTATGCCAGCACGAACATGATTTTGGTAAGTCTGGGTACCCTGAAATCACTTACGGATGCCAGGACGAGTCTTACAGGTTTTCTGTTGATGTCGTTCGAAAGGCGATTCTCCGCGAGGCTTATGAGAACAAGAGTATGCTGTTGCCAAACCGTATTGATCGCAGCGTGGATGAAAAGGGGCTGCGGACTCGATCCCCTCTTCGACGTGAGCCAGTTTGGTCCTTTGCTCATCCTGATCGCAGAGGCCAAGCACCACGGTTTTGGGACATTAACCGTTGGCCGCTTCATCTGCAAGGCGAATCGACAGCTGAGAGCATCAGATCTGGGCGATTCTACAAGCCTGTTCCTTCGCCTCTGGCACCGGGATCGAACAAGGAGCCACGGATCTCAGTACGATTTGCTACAGCTCCGGTATCACCTATTTCATCCGCATTGCCTACACTTCAACGAGAATTGCATGGCGAAGTCCAGCCTGAAGCCACGATTACGGCTCCTGACATGATTGAAAGCCAAATCTACAGTTTCCCTGGCTTTGGTGAGAAGTTCACCGTCACGTTCCAGGATCTGGCAGACTCTCGTCGGACTTTTACAACCGGGTCTTCTCAGTATCTCCTTGGAGACACGCCTCTGCAGAAGAAGCATATCGAAGATCTCATCAAGAGTGGTAAGCATTGAGATATGTACCGCCGAACTCTGACTAACATGCTGCTGTAGGTATACAGACAGAAGAACCACGGACTTGGACTCAGCGCCTAAGTGCTCTATTTGGTCGTAAGAATGACCCAGTGGATCCTGGTATGCTGCCCAAGGTCAATCCTCGTGATGTTCCCAAGAGTAAGCCTCGAAGCGAACCTGAGGTTTCAGACGATGAGTCAGCTCAAGGGGAAGGTTCTTCTGCTGGAAGCGAAGATGTTGAAATGGACGAATCTGCGATACAACTTTGGGAAGAATCTCAGGCTGGCCCATCTTCAGAACGGCGCTCATCTAGTGCCCAGGCACCTTCAGCAATTGTCCCAGGCCTCCCGACTGAGCCTGGTCCATCCTCCGTCTCCCCTATAGAACCTGGGACTACTCAGGGAAAATCGAGCAGCATATGGGGAAAGGGCTTGCCCGGGGCTTTGCCTAAGCGGCTGAGACTCAGACAAGCAACAACTGAAATACTGTCTTACCCGGTTCAGTTGGAGGTAATCGAGCCGGAGTCTGAATTGCCAGAGCAGCAGGAAGAGGACGAGGAGTCAGACAATGATAGTTTGTTTGGTTCGTAAGGAAATATGTAAGTGGTATTGGCTTTTCGACTGTTGAGTGTGGTCTATTGCTGTATCCTTCTATTGGTTGTTAGGTATTGGTGCTTTGGCTAGACTTGGGTATTTGGAGTTAGTTTTGTATGATTAGCTCAATCTTTCAATTTTCACCATTCTTTATCACCACACGCAGGTAAATAATGAGGGACGGGGATCGATGTTTGTTTTGCAAAAAAAGCAATCATGAAGGATGAAATTTCTTTTTCATTCAGACCTTAAGCCATTATTTCTCATAGCCTCAGATCCGACGTGTCCTAACCGGCCAACCTATGCAATGAAACACAAGGAATCGTGACTCCGCGGCACCAGTTTCCAGCTCCCAGCATAAAACTTTCCCGCTCTAGCTCTAGTATCGCTTACCCTCTCGCAGTGTGTCGGCATACTCGTCCAGGGGGCTCTTGATGAGCTTGGTCTCCTTCCAGAGGTTGGGGGTAAGGAAGCCGTAGGTGTTGGAGACGGCCACAAAGGTAGCCTTGAGGGTGTTCTCGAGGGTCTTTGTGGAACCGGCGGAGGAGGTGTAGGCGTCCTCGACACCGGCGAGCTGGAGGAATCGCTTGACGGCGGGAGAGGCAACGAGGCCAGTACCACGGGGAGCGGGGATGAGCTATAAAAACAGTCAGTTTTTTCATGTTCTTTGTTCTTCGAGGATATTCGCTTCTCTTGTTGGTGTACGTACACGGACGGTGACGGAACCGCACTTGCCAGACTCCTTGCAGGGCAGGGAGTGAGGCTGACCAAGGTTGGTACCCCAGTAACCTCGTCGCACGGGGATGACGCTGAGCTTGGCAATGATGATAGCGGCACGGATGGCGGTAGCAACCTCCTTGGAGGTCTTGATACCGAGACCGACGTGGCCCTCGGAGTCACCAATGATGACAATGGCCTTGAATCGGGTTCGCTGACCGGCACGGGTCTGCTTCTGGACGGGCTTGATCTGTATTTTGTGAATGACGAGTTAGCAAGCCGATTTCCCCTTCCAAAGATTGCGTGTTGATTTATTCGAGCTGGTGTTTTCGCTTCGTTCTAGGGCTTCTTGGTGTGATAGATTCAGGGAACTGTGTTTCGCACCTTCATGACCTCATCCTTGAGCTTGGGCAGGAAGTTGTCGACGATCTGGTACTCCTTGATGGGCAGAGAGTGAAGGTAGATCTCCTCCATGCTGTTGATCTTGCCGGCCTTGACCAATCGACCGAGCTTGGTGACGGGCTGCCACTCCTTCTCCTCGTTCTTGCCGCGACCACGACCACGGCCACGTCCACGTCCTCGGCCGCGATCACCGCCTCGGGATCCGAAACCACCGCCGCGAGAAGCTCCACGATCAGCCATTGTGAAGGATTTTGTTGTTTTGCGCTGGAGGGGGTGGGAGGCAAGATGTGGTCTGCGCAAGAGCAAGATGCTGCTGTTGGTGTTGGCGATACTGGAACTTTTTGGCCCGGGTCAGGTGGGGTGGATAACGCACATAATTTTTGGTCGTTCACGTTAGCGAGCCCTAACTGGAGTTGGTGCCTTAATTATTAGGCCGTAGTTGATGTGAGAGTATAAGGTACGGAGTAGTGGGGGTGGATCTCACCTTGACACTCACCGAAAATAGGATGGCTCAATTCTCGGTGTAGACAAGCCACCCCGCCCATCATGAGTGATCGGCGGCACAAACATCCCGGTCCGATACTGTCAATTTAAGACTCAGACTCAGACTCATTATTGACAATTTCATCAGTCAATTGCTTCGCACGTATACACACTCATATATATACTGAAAAACAATGCAAAAGTGTGGGGATGCTAGAGGACAACCGTAACCCATTTTTCTCGTCCTTCAACGGACACCTGAACCAGACACTGAACTAAACCACGGAGGGGAATTGGGAATCCATGTTCTTCTTCTCTTCGTACACGCCTGTTCACCACAGGCCATCATTAATGAGGGTATCGCAGCTCGACTACTCGGCATTCCGCCATCTTTCAGACCAGACACCAAGTCACATTACTCCTTCGTTGTCTTGACAATCAAGTTTTCTGAAGGTTGCACCCGTTGAGCCCACTCACTGTTACGTATTAGCATAATTCATATCATGGCCTTTTAAAAGGAGGCACTTACGTCCAACTGCCATCGTAGACCCTCCTGGACTCAGGGGAACCAACGCCAGCCTCCTCAAGGGCAGTATCAATAACACAGGCAGTCACACCAGTACCACAGCTTGAGATGATAGGTTTTTGAGGGTCGACACCCTTCTCCGCAAACAACTTCTTCAGTTGATCTTTAGGGAGGAAAGCCTTAGTTTCAGGATCCAGAACAGAGCTGAAAGGGATGTTGATAGATCCAGGAATGTGACCAGAAGAAAGACCCTCGCGGGGCTCAGGAGATTCACCAGTGAAACGTCCATGGGGTCGGGCATCGAGAATTTGAACGCCCTCAGCGCCCTCCTTGTTGTGGTCCTGTGCGACTTCCTTGACCTGCTCGAAGCTTGCAACTCGGTTCTCTTCCATCTCGGGGATCTGATAAGGATAGCACTCGATACTGTAGAGTTCTCCCGACTCGGTAGGCAGTCCCTGATCCACCCACAGCTTGAAGTTGTTTAGTACGTGAACCTTGTCATGGCCAAAAACCTTCATGGTCCAACCCACACGGGGTGCGCTGAAAATACCAAGCTCCTTACTGTCGTACACCACCACAATGTCCTCTTTTCGGATACCCAGCTCACTCATGGCAGCAGCGAAGCCCTTGGGGTTAGGAAGCATGTGAGGATAGGGACTGCGCTTGTCAATGACCTTATCTAGGTCAAAGAAACGGGCCTTGGGAATTCTCTGTTCGCGAAACGTTTGGATGCCGGATCGGCCATCGTTGGGGAGAAACCATGATGCGCAGAGAGGAATGACTCGAGGATCGGTGCTGATCGGCGACGGAGGGTTCTTCTTGAGGGCTTCGTGGAGCTCTTTCGGGGTGACGAGATATGATGAGAAGTTTCGGCGGGTGAGCAGGGAAGGTCGGAAAACCTTGGAGCCCCATTGAGGAATACCAGCTCTTGTTGAGCGGCAGATTGCGATAGACGCCATCGCAAAGATGTTGTGTTTCGGATAGGAAGAGGTGGTGGGAGTTTGTCGGACTCAGTGACTTGACGTAGGGCAAGTTTCTGAGCGATTGATAAGAGTCAGAGCCAAACGAAATGCAAATTCGTAGGCCAGACACTGTAGGAAAAGACAGTCAGCAAAAGGCTTAACTGTCAGTCTACGTCCTCATTCGTCGGCGGGATAGTACCGCAAAGAATTGTCTGGTGTGCTTGACGTGAGGCGAGTGAGGGTGATGACGAGAGGTTAACGACCAATCGAGTCAACTTTGAATGGATGATACCTTTCGCGCAAGTGCGGGCGAGGTTGGCGAAATCGTGAGGAGCTTGGACCACCTCCATCAGTCATTTCCAACAGTGGGCGATGACGGAGCCAGAGGGGTTTCTGTAGCGGGCTACAGCTTGTTCAGTGGGTGGCCCTCAGCGGATGAGGTCACTGAAGCGCCAAACGGACAGGCGCCCACCCACCACTACAGCCCAATCCACTCGGTTGGAGTCTTGGACCTCTCACCTTGTCAACCTGAGCTCATGTGCCTCCCCCACGTCGACGTTAGCGCTTCAAACCTTGACCCTTCTTCACTCAGAGGTTGCACGGCCACTCTGAGTCTCGAACCTAGCCCCAGAAATCCTCATCTCTACAGTATCGATCCCGTGACTTTTCTTCCTCAAAACATCATGAAGGTCACCATCAAGAAGTGGAATACGGTCGCTACTTGGCGCTGGGACATACCTGAAGACGATGTTTGTGGTATCTGTCAGGTCCACTTTGACGGGACGTGTCCGACATGTAAATACCCAGGCGACGATTGCAGCCTGTGTAAGTAAACATCGGACCATCTTGAGAAAGATAAACTCTACTAACGCAAGATGAACCTCAGTGTCGGGGAAGTGCGGTCACAACTTTCACATGGTTCGAGTTCACCTTATCTCTCTATCTTGGTTATCGTGAACATTTACGTGCTGACTGTGACGGTGTTTGTGTTTAGCACTGCATATTGGAATGGATCAAACAAGATTCATCGAGAGGGCAATGCCCCATGTGTCGTCAACGTACAGCCCCCAACCCTTTCACTTTCAACCAAATCAGGCTGACGTTTGTTTTCAGGCTTTGAGTGGAATGAGCAACTGAAAGAACCAGTCACGCAGGCCGAGTAAGGATGCTCGTACATGATGTTATGCAAGGCGTCGGGCGTTTTTCAGGGCATACATAGAAATTGGCGTCAAGCATACCCAAAATGGACTTGGGTAAATCGATTCAGCCGCTTACTGGTTGGTTTATTGGCACATTTTTGTGAGTTGTGCTGTTACATGCAAGTTGGTGAGCCATGCACAACTCAGCTGCTAGTGTGAGGGAGCCCACAGCCTCAATCAAGCTGACTGTGCCATGCCATCAGTCAAGCCTTGATAGTCTGGCCATTCCCATGACAGCCCCAAGACAGTCTCTCAACTCTGTTGACTGTCCTTGTTGTCTCTTTGAGAGTTCTTTGAGAAGATCTTGTCTCTTTTAGCGGATTATCACCATTATCTGAGCTTCGCTGAACTCTCTTTTTGATTGATTGTCCAATTGTCTCTGAAGCCAGGGGTTTATAACCTCTGTACTCACTACAAACTCGCTGCCTTTGTCTTGGAAGGATTCAAAAGCCAAGACTGAAGAGCCGCTCTCAACCCCTTGTGGCTCAAGACTTATCTTGGAAGTAAGGGACTTTGGGGGCTGTTCAGTTGCACTTTCAGAGGGTCCCGTTGCCTTGCTGCCATCTCAGCTCCTGGTTCGCAACCAACCACAGGCAAATGCGCAGCTGCGCAAAGGCCTCCAGATTTAAATACGAGCTTATGCCCCCCAGGATCTCATTTTCGCCTCTCTTCATTCCCGGCTCCTTAAACGAGATCTTATTTCCATTTAACCTGAAACCTAGTTCAGAAGATATATATATACAACACATATATATACCTTATCGTAACTAGTATCACTTGGCTAGCGCCATACAACAATATAAATCAGTTTATCCAACAAGAAGCTACCGTCTATAAATAAGCTTCGCCTCAGATCAACAAAGGCGATTTCCTGTACCAACACATCGTCTCAATGTACTCGTACCCTACACCTTTACCCGAATTCACTGCCCAATCTCAATCTCAGGATGGTACACATAATAGACCAGTGGCCAATTATCCATGGGCAGTGCAAGGAGGTCTCAGCGCTATCAACACCAATGTCCGTCCACAATATGGGTTCTCGGAGTCGCCTTTACCTATGAGTTCCTCAACCAATGGCTACCCAAGCTACGACATGGCTCTTCTCAGCCAACCCACTTTCAGTCCTCATCCAAGCTTCCTATCAGCTGGTGAATGGCCATACCCCAGGCCTCAGCAGGGCTCATCGTCACAAACCCTCGTCCCAGCGACTAAGACCGAAGCCTTTAAAGTCCTGATCAGACGATTTGGGTGGCTGTGGTTGCTGCTCAAGGTCAGATCAAAACTTCGAGGCTCGGGTCGAAGACATCAACGTCGACACAGTGCTTCAGATTACACATCACGGACAACTGGCCACCACAATGGCCACTATATGACATCGTCACTGAGTGTGTCCCCTGCAGATGATGCAACGCTGGACAACCTAGTCACTGGAGACGACGCTGATCTCTTCAACCCCATTGATCCCACAAATCATGTGTGGTTTGGCGCTCTGGGAATACTCAATGGAAACTCACTGTTGCCGGCGCCAGCGGATGTGCCACGACAAGCCACAGTTCTCTTTGAAGAGGATGTACGGGCTCCGATTCCGGGACAAAGGCCCATTAAGTGTCTAGAAGAGACAGTTCCACCAATCAACTTGATGAATCAGCCTCAACAAGAGATTATCGTACCTGGCCAGTCAAAAAAGCGAGCTTTTGACTGTGTTGAGCTCGATGATTCGTCAACAGACGAAGCTGACGGGACGTCTGTGGACAAGAAACGATCCAAGACGACTTCTACGGCACCACGATTTGCCTGCCCCTTTTATAAGAATGACCCAGAACGCTATGCAAACTCAAGAAGTTGCTGCGGGCCTGGGTGGGAGACAGTCCATCGAGTCAAGTAAGTGGTGTTCACCCTAAAGCATCTAGGAGTCGACTGACATATTTCCAGGGAACACATCTTCCGCAGTCATACACTCCCAGAATATGAGTGTCAGCGCTGCTTTCAGTGTTTCAAGACAGAGTTGAAGCTCTCTAGGCATTTAAGAGCCTCTGCGCCTTGCGAAGTCCAAAGTCGCAACACCCAGGAGCATGAAGGCATCAACGCAAGCCAGTCCAAGGCACTGCACGCAAGAGCCAGAAAATGCGACCCTGCAGCAGATCTCAAAGAGGTCGAGGAACAGAGATGGAATGATGTGTACAAGATCATCTTTCCTGGAGGGGGCCTGGTGCCTACACCGTGTTAGTGTTCAACCACATACACTGCAAGAACTGAGTGCTAACAATGCCCAGACTATGATCGCTTACAGAAGAACAACAATGATGACTTTGAGAAGAACCTCATGTCTGATTTTGAGCAGCGCCTGCGAGGCAATGTCGGCGAGATGAAGAACTTGCAACCCACACTGGCACCTCTGGTGGTCCAGCTAGCTTGCAATACACTCATGGAGAGTATGCAGTCTTGCCGTCAGAAGCCAAAAGACGGCAGCAGTCAAGACTCGAGCTCTATTGTGTCTCCGACACAAGAATTCCAGTCATTTCTTGATGAAGGGCTTCAAACGACGGGCATTAACGAGAACTTTTTACGGCGCCTAGATAACCAGATCTTCATGCAGGCGTTACGGGATTCTGGCTTAGATCTTTGATCCACAGGCTTTGCGAGCCTATGAAGATGATGAAAAGGAGGATTTGAGATACCAATTTGATTTATGTGTTGAGCCTTTGTATTGCCATGCGGGTCATGAGATGATCACCGACGGAACAAGATAGACAGAACAAGATAGACTTGGCGCTTGAATTCGAAAATACCATTTCATTCTCATCGAACTGTTCATGTGGCTTGATTTAACAATATCGAGTCTGGTTGTAGTGTAATTGTTCGATTACCTTGAGCTCGTTTATAATTCCTTGCTGCCAAACCAGATGCCTCTACTACTTATTGTCTGGGAAGAGTGCGACCCCATAACAAGCCATGGGCTTATTTTCAACCCATCCGACTGGCTGACGAGGACGCTTGCCTTGTTGTGCCTTTGCTCATATATGGTTCGCCCGCCATTGGGCACTTGCGCAATTGCGAATTAACTACTAAGTTATATAAAGCACACTACCCCAAAGTTGTCCAACAATTCACTGTGAACTTACTTCTCAAGGATTTGTGAGGAACAACTTAACGCCATCAAAACCCACCCAGTCCTATCTTTCCTTACATCTCCAAACACCAGGCACACTGCTATTGGGCTCATCTCTACACGCAGCATGTCTGACTCGAGGCATAACGACCAGCGGGCTGCTCTGAAGCCTTTAACAGAGCAGCAGAACCGAATTATAGCAATGCTCTTGGAGAAAGCTACATTCGAGGTTGGACGGCGTCAAGGCTCGAAGCTTACTGGCATCTCTAAGCAAGGAGACAATGTCTCCCACCTCATGCCACCAAACACCAGCAGCTTGGCTAGTTTGTTGACTCCTTCCTTTGGGATGGCCATTCCTCCCATGGAAAACAATATTTCGACAACTGCATATCCTAAGATACCAAGTATAGAGGCCTCGAATTTGGACGAAGACAAACCAATGTGCAGAACAGAAAGCTCGGGTACCTCATGGTCGACTGGTGGTATTTCGATAGACAGCGGATGCTTCTGTTCAGCTGGAAGTACGACTGAGAGCTGCACTCATGCTCCATTGGAAGATGCCTTCAGGGGCTTCCCTATCCCTCTAAAGTCTGAAGACTTTGATTCTACAGAATCCATTCCCTGGAACGCGGAATTGACTGAGGCTTTCGAGGACTATCAAAATCTCGACCTATCTCAGTTTCCCTATGTTCTTGCTCAAGGGCCAGATCCTAAGTCCCAGTCCGCTCTCCCGGTGTCCACAGATCCTTCGGACTGTGGCTATAGTCGAGAAACTTCAGAGGATAGTGTCGAGACGTACTGCAGTAGCGACCAAGCCTCTTCATCCTCTGCAGTCGCAGAGAGAAGAAAGCATCAACTCGTGGCTCAGTTAATGGCGAGACTCCAGGAGTGGCTTGAGGTGGCACTAAAAAGACACGGGGTTCAGAACGGCCAGTCTACTTCGAGTGGTAGCCCTACACCAGTGATCACAGCACCCGGTCGTAGTGGAGAGTCATCAAACAGCCAAAATAAAAGAAAGCATCAGGGAAGTGACTCTGATGATGAGTTTGGTGAGGATGATGAGACACCAGATCGGGCCCAGAAGAAGCGGAAAGGTAGCGTTGATATCGAAACCAGATATGTTTGTCCTTTCTTCAAGCATAATCGCGAGAGGTATAAAACATCCCACTGGAAAAGTTGTTGCTGGCCGGGCTGGACCTCTGTTCATCGGGTCAAGTAAGTCAAACTTACCTAGGTACGGAAATGGAGAAAATATCTAACGGTATATCCAGAGAGCATATTTATCGGCGACATAGGCTTCCCAGGTTCCGATGCAATAGATGCAGGCAAGACCTCAAATCAGCTTTCAACCTCAACGAACATCTGCGAGCGGACACTATCTGCGAGAGACAAAGTGAAGAGCCTGAGGAAGAAGGAATCAACGAAGCGCAAGAGAGACTACTCCGCATCAGAAAGAGGAAGAATGGGAAAGCTCGACAAGTTACTGAAGAAGAGAAATGGGTTGAGATATACAAGATTCTCTTCCCTGACGATGATCCTGTCCCCTCTCCATGTAAGTCCATGCCCCTGGACCATAAAGTCACAGCCTAACATGGTCTCAGATCCGGAACTCTGCCCTTTGCAAATTGAGCAACCCGAGCAAGACATCGAGCAGGCTGGAGCGAATTTACTGGACAGCTTTGAGGACTATGCACGACGTGAGTTCTCAGTACGTATGCGGCCTCGCATTGAGAATTTAGTCGATGGACTTATGGAGCAAACCTTCACTTCTCAAACAATCACCGATATCGCTACTAATGTCCTTCAAGATATTATGGAATCTTTTCGCAAGGGCAAGAGAAAACCGGAAATTGGGGGGTATTCCGTCTCAAGGAGACGGAGGTCGCCTTCGAGAAGTCCAGACCCTCAACCAGCTGAGAGCTCTCCTCAAGTACCTCCAGAAATCCATAATTTCGAAACTGAGCTATATCCAAACTTGGAGTTTGATCTGGATGAGATTCTAAACTCATTAGATGCTAATCAGTCTTTGGAACTTGGACGTTGGGGGATAGAAGATGAAGGCATGAAAACATTCAATCATTTCGGGCTTCAGGTTGAGCAGTATAGCAAGGCAAATGCCTAAGAAAGAGGAACTATCGGGATCCTGTTTGTATCTCAGGGGATGCCAGAAAATCTTAGGATAGATACACCATGTGGAACAAAACACTCACGTTGACATAAATTTAGCAAAGACTTAGTAGACCTTAGGCTATGTATTTTTGATACCTTGCCTCAAGTTCGGAACTTTTCTTGCTGCCTGAGGGTATCTCAAGTTCTCGCACTATGTATATGACTGTGTCTGATCATGAGCTTTATGATCCAACTGTCAAATCCCGACATCTATAAATGTCTTGTTCTAACTTTACAAGACAGTCCCTCTCCTCTCTAAGCTTCGGGTACGTATACACCATCCTTACACAAAACAACCACCTTCTTGAAGAATCGTCGCCATTCAAGAGGATCACCCTTGACCTTGACGAAGCGAATGTCGAGGACCTCCGTTCCGTCTGGCAGAGGCTGACGATCCACTTGAATCTCGCCATGCAAACTTTGTTGACGACCGTCGAGTGCTTTGACCTTTATCTTAGCGACAGGGTTGCCATGTGGATTAGGCGAGATATTCGTCGTGGGGACATTCAGATGGTGGAGAGCATCGTTAATCATCTGGATGATGTGGGCCGGAGGCACAGCCGAGAAGAAGCGAGTAAGTGACTCTGGGGGACAAATGTCGCGGAAACGGCGAGCTTGCTGGGTGAGGGTCATAGAAGGACCAGGAGTCTGAGAGAATTGAGACATAGATGGCTCGTCGGCGAGTGTATCGAGCATTGCTCGGCTCACATCGTGAGTATGTGGGAGTGATGAGGCTGGCGAGGCCATAGGGCGAAGTGGAGGACGCTCCCAATCCCAGTCCTTATCAGCGATTGGTGTCTCTGGCTGAGTAGAGGAGAATTTCCCGACATTCAGGCCAGTATCTATGTCCATATTGTCGCTCGACGAAGGCTGTGATGTTGGGTGGTGGTTGAAGTCGATGCGGAGATTCTCCAGCATCTGTGTCGCCAAGTTGATGGGATCTGTGACTCGGCCATCCGAGTTGAGGAGGGCATTGTGTCTTGTGTACCAAGGATGTTGGCGCACTTGAGTAAAGTTGAAGCGTTTTGATGAGTCAATGCTCATCATCCCTCGTAGTAGAGATAGTGCTTCTGCTGGGACCCTCCCCCATAGAGCATCCGTGCTGCGACCAGATGTTCTTACATATTCCTGAAACTCCCAGCTGCCTTGTGAAGGCTCATCCCATGGTGTGTTGCCGACGAGAAGAACGAATAGAATAACACCACAAGACCAAACATCTACCAGGTCTGGAGAGTACTTGGCAGCGTTGGGTAGCTTTTTGTCTGCTGCACGCCCACAAGCAAGGATTTCAGGGGCGATATAAGGTGGGCTACCACATAGTGTTGAGCTCAACTTTCGCTGACCTTTGTACTCAAACATTGTGGCCATACCAAAGTCTGCGAGTTTTAAAGATCCGTCCTGAGAGAGGAGAATATTCTCAGGCTTGAGATCACGATGTGCCACGCCCTTGGAGTGCATGAAGCTCACGCCGCTGATGAGCTGAACGAAGTAAACTTGGGCGATATCCTCGCGGACACCCACATCAGCTTCAATCTTGTCGAAAAGGTCTCCACCTTCTGCGTACTCCATGGCAATCCATCGCCAGATATCATCTTCTCCTGAAGCGAACCACTCGATAATGTTGGGATGCTGGCCGATATGTGAATGCAGCGAGACCTCCATGGCCAACTGCTTAGCAGAAATGCGACCATGTTTAACAGCATAACCCTTGTGGATGAGCTTTACAGCAAAAACTGGCGTTGGGGCGTCCAGGGGAATTGCTTTCTTGATGCTGTGTTGAGGTCAGCAGTGAACATCTCTGTTATCGTGAGTGAAACATGGGGTAAAACTAACGAGGCATATGCTCCTCGACCCACGGTCTTGGAGACGATTCGGAAGGGAAGATCCGTTGGTAGAGGGTCTAATTGTGACTGATTCATTGGTTTGTGTTGGTTATGAAGAGTCTAATGAAGTCATACAAGATCGAGCTCGATTCACAGCAGATTGAGTAACTGTGACTCTCTAGGCAGGAGGCCAGCGGCCCGACCTGGTTAGTCAGCACCGTTGCTCTTGATCACTGAGCATCACCTTTGATCACCTCGACGTCGCCTCTCCCTCTAAAAGGCTGCATCTTAATTTATTATCTTTCACCTACACAACTTTAAATTTATACTATAACTTCTTAACCTCATACAACATTTGCCACGGTTTGGGATTCAGTTGGACGCAACCAGGGGCGAGGCGCAGGCAGATTGGTTATTGGGAATGGAATGGGCATGGATATGAGATGGGGAGTTTTGGCGTATTCTAGTGCTTGTTTGTTTGTTTGTTTGTTTGTTTCTTTCAACACTTGATTAATGTTCTGCTTTTACCGTCAGCGATTCTTGCCCCCAACCAATTGATTGCGTCCGATGAGAGTCTGACTCACGACAACAGACAGAAGCTCAATCAATCCGGCATGTTGAAGATTCTCAGTGTGACTCTTATTGCGCAGGGTACCCTTCATTGGGTCCCAAGCTCTTGTCCGATGCCGCATACGCGATAACTTTTAGCCGGTATCGGCTGCCCCTCGACAATTTTCTCGACATTTAACAACAACCCCCGCCCTTGACCTCGATAACGAAAGCAACGAACGGAAATTACACCACTCGCAAAGACCTCATCATGGCAGAGAACAAGGCAGACGCTCCAGCAGCTAACATGCTCTGGGGAGGCCGGTTCACAGGTTCGAATGCCCCGGAAAGCAAGCTTCGAATAGCAGTATACTGACTACGCTACACGGTGTTGCAGGTGCAATTGATCCTCTCATGTATAAGTATAATGCCTCCATCAACTACGATAAGGCTCTCTATAAGGAGGACATCCTCGGATCGATCGCTTTTGCCCGGGCCAACTCGAAGGCTGGCATTATTAGCGAAGACGACTTCCAGGCGATTGAGCATGGTCTGCTCCAAGTGATGGAGGAATGGAAGCAAGGAACTTTCGCCATCATGCCGAACGACGAAGATGTGAGACGCCACTCGATTCTACTCGACATTTGGAAGCTAACATAATGGGCCAGATCCACACCGCAAATGAACGTCGCCTAGGGGAGGTCATCGGCAAGGACATCGCGGGTAGACTGCACACGGGACGCAGCCGCAATGAGCAAGTTGTCTGCGATATGCGCATGTGGCTACGCGATCGAATCCGTGAAATCGACACCCAACTTGTCGCATTTCTCAAGGTCATTATCGCCCGCGCCGAGTCTGAGATGTAAGTCCAGCCCCACCTCTAGCCAGAATCGCCGCTTTACTGACTGGCAACCGCAGCGACTATATCATGCCAGGATACACTCACCTCCAGCGCGCCCAACCCATCAGGTATATCAGCACGATCTTCCATTTCACTCCCAAATACTCATATTAGTTCTTAATTTAGGTGGGCCCAATGGCTGATGGCGCATACCGCTTCGTTCAAGCAAGATCTCGAGCGACTCCGCCAAGTTTTCGAAAGGGTCAACCTCAGTCCACTTGGCTGCGGTGCTCTGGCTGGCAACCCCTTTGGAATTGATCGAGACTCAATAGCTCAGGAGCTTGGTTTCAGCGGAATCACCTTAAACTCTATGAACACAAGCGCTGAAAGGGATTTTATTCTCGACTTCCTAATCTTCACGAGCGTTTTCACCAACCACATCAGCAGGTGGGCGGAGGACCTTATTCTTTACTCATCCTCCGAGTTCTCTTTCATCCGACTGGCCGACGCATACAGTACGGGTAGTTCTTTAATGCCAAACAAACATAACCCCGATAGTTGCGAGCTTTTGCGCGGCAAGTCCGGGCGTTCTTTCGGTCAACTGGCTGGGTTGATGATGGTGAGTCTTCATAACCATTTCAGACGATGGCCCCGCCTTTGCGACCAAGGGCGTATGGAGAGCAGCTACTAACTATTCACTTGGCAGACTATGAAAGGCCTGCCATATTGCTATAATAAGGATGCCCAGGAGGGATGGGAACCTATGCTTGACGCAGTTGAGACTGTGTCTGATAGTCTTGGCATAGCTAACGGGGTCATCTCTACACTAAAGGTGCGACCTGAGCGGATGCAAGCTGCTCTAGATAAAACGATGCTAGCTACTGATGTCGCGGAGTGGCTGGTGAGGAATGGATGTCCGTTCCGAGAAGCTCACCATATCTCTGGACGTGTTGTTGCGCTTTCTGAAAACTCTGGGGTTTCAATGGACAAGCTAACACTGGAGCAACTACAAGCTATTGATCCGCGGTTCACAGCGGGCATTGCGGAGGCATTCGAGTACGAGTCGAGTGTCGAGGCGAAATCGTCTAAAGGCGGTACTAGTCGGTCAGCTGTGCTGGAGCAGATCCAGGTTATTAAGGCTATGTTAGATTAGGAGTCTGATAGCCTGACGCAAGATGCGTCCGGAGTAAGGGAATCTGGCACAGACATCATGAATGACATGATTCATGCCGTGGAAGCAAAAAAGAAACACCACGTTGTCAGAGGAACTGCAACAGGAGAAACGCCGGCCCAGCCGGACGAAGAAGCAGTCTTCGTCTTCGATGAATAAATGAAAAGTCTTCGATGCAGCTTCCTATGAAAATGAGCTATGGAAAGACGGCAGTCAACACGCCGATATGCTGCTAACATGAAGGTAATTGCAACAAGTATCGCCCCGACAAGCATCGTAATAGGAATCACAGCCACGAAATAGACATAACCCACCGACCGCAAGGGATATGGAGTCGTAGAGCTTAAGAGGCTCTCCGCTTTAGTATCCCTTCTGCGGCGGCCCATGCGTACCCGAAGCGCAAGAGAGTTCTGTCGTGCTCAGACTTGATCACCCTCTTGATCACCTCTGCTCAGAGTAAAGCAGCAAGAGCTCAGACTTGGCACCGAAATCGAATCGGGAAGCTAAGATCTGTCGGGGGAAACTATAGAGATATGACCGTGAATCGTCCACAATCTCCTTGATACTGACGATCTGTCACTGGAGAAAAGCTTCCAGTGGTAGACGCTATTGATAGGGGCTAAATACTTAAGGAGTGTCCGACTTAGCATTGTGTAAAGGTAGGTAGGTGAATTTATTATGGTATCTGGATTGTGTTGCTACTAGTAATATTCTTGTTCGACAATAACCAATCGGTCAGTTGAGGAATATCGTCCTGATACTTCAAGTCCAGAAGTTGTACGCGTTGATCCGCGTCTATTCACCGCGTAAAGTGTTTTTTTTTTGTTGCTGTGAGACCCCGATCCAGGTCCCCTAAAGATAGCGTCAGTTAGCGCCCTGTGCATCCTGTCACAGCACAAACATGCCCTACAGTTTCAGCACTGCAGCCTTGTATTGGATACCATTGGCTGTGGTGTTTTATTCACCTGAACCCTAGTCGCGCTGGTTGCTGCGGTAAACAGTTGGAGCCTTTGTTCAAGCTGGAGTTGAGAAATCATTGCCCTTCCATTTATTCACTTCTGTCGCAATCCAAAACAATATATTGCACATCGTCTCACTTTTAAAGACAACTTAGAACCCGGGCTTTCTCTCTATTCGTTTTCACCCCTTCCCGTGTACGCCACAGCCAAACGTCTTTTTGTCTCCCTCAATCGCCCCTGCATTCGTCCACCTTCTTCACCTCTTTCCACTTGCGGAATTGTTGTCTGTACATAAACAATTCCCTACCGCTCCCTAGCAACCTATAATCGCATCTGCTCTTCTGTTGCTTTCTTGGTTGTCGGCATCTCTTGATACTCAGTTTTACTCGAGGAAACAACATCAGCATCAGCATCTCACAATGGACTACAACATGGAGGATAGCCAGAACTCAGCTCCTGGCAGTGTCCAGGCCGCCAAGCTTAACTCTGGTCACAAGGGCCCTGACTCTCAAAGCACGACCAAGAGGTGAATACTCGTCCCGAGACATTATAGTCGCTACGGATGCTGACTCTGGACAGACTGCAGACCGAGCTGATGCAACTCATGACGTCGCCCGCTCCCGGCGTCTCTGCCTTCCCCGGTGCGGATGGCAACCTCCTCGCTTGGACTGCCACCATCGAGGGTCCCGACGATACTCCCTACGCTGGGTTGACCTTCAAGCTCAGCTTTGCATTCCCCTCCAACTACCCTTACGCCGCTCCTACGGTGCTCTTCAAGACACCCATCTATCATCCTAATGTGGACTTCTCCGGCCGCATCTGCTTGGACATTCTCAAGGACAAGTGGACTGCTGCTTACAACATCCAAACTGTTCTGCTGAGCCTTCAAAGCTTGCTTGGCGAGCCCAACAAGTACGTACACAGTTTCGAGATTGGCCATAACCTTTTCACTAACAAATACTCAGTTCTTCACCCCTCAACGGTGAGGCTGCCGAGCTGTGGGACAAGGATACCGAGGAGTTCCAGAAGAAAGTCCTGGCACGCCACAGGGATGTTGAGGACGAGTAACTAAGTTTTACTAGGGGTTGGTGCTTTGATAATTGTATAAAGGAACAGGAGTACCAGGTGTACGGAATTTGGTTTGATGACTTGGTAGGTTACAGGATTGCATGGCATTTCCACAGCTGGTTTAACAGCGAAGGGAGGGGATTTTGATAGGGTCAGAAACATGTACACCATTGTCGATAGCAGACCCTCTAATCGACGACTCATAACATTCGCATCATCACGTCAGAACGTAAATGATTATTTTCGCCCTCATAAAAAAAGCCTTGTCCATAGACCACTTCACGCCGAGGCACCGATTGTCGTTTGTGTTGACTTCAAGCTTTGATCACATTTTTCCCTCTGTGTATATTCAGCGTCAAAAGCCAGAATGCCGAATGCAACTCCAAATGCCATGCCACCATAGAACCTGTCCCAAGAGAAACTTTTTATATTTATTCCTCAACAACGACTGTGGCAAGACCCTTGGGGTTCTTGACGTTCACAGCCTGGACGTAGCTGTACAGCTTCTCCTTGGCACCCTCCTCGTCGTTTCGTCGTCGGGAAATTCGCACTCGGAGTCGGTAGTCAACACCCTTGATACCCTGCTCCCAGACCTTCTTGTTCAACTGGGGGTCGATGCGGACATCAGAGGTACCCTATCGTGAAGGTTAGCAAGCGTGGTTCGAAAATGACAACTTTGCCCTCTGCAATTGCTTCGCATTCGACATCAGGCTCATGGGATGGATAGTCGTACCATGGACTTGGTGGCAAAGGCCTTGATCTCCTTGATAGCACGGGGAGCCCTCTTCTTGAAGGTGACACCATGGAGCTTTTGCTCGTTAGCATTTAACCCAGACATTTTCAGCTCCGGTTCTCGAGCTATTCTCTGGCGAAGCAACGTACTCGCTTGTGCATGTGGATGGTGTACTCGCGGGCGACGACATCCGCGATGGCGGAGCGCTGAGTCTTGCCGGAGGGCTTCTTGGACGACATGGCTGGAAATATGAGGGTTAGTCCTTCGGTCGACGAAGTTGATAAAAGAATGAGTCGCTCGTGCTCGTAGTCTCTTGAGAGAAAAAGGACTTCGAGGGAGGAGAGGAGGGAGTATTGGTCGTACCTGCGGCTCGTCTCTTCGAGATTGGTCGTTAGGAAGGTGTGATGAAGTAGCTGGAGTAATTGCCAAAAATCTTTGTGCGTAGCCCTCGAAATCGGCAGGCACTCTGTGGGCCTGGCGAACCAATTAGAGCGCAGCCCTGATGGCCCACTAGACTCTCACGTGATAGCAGTCGATTCACAGTTCGGACAATCAGCTAACCCCAGATGGGTTAGAGGCGTTGTATGGTCCACGTTTAGCCTCCAGTGGTGTTTACCGCGAAGCAAGCATTGCATCCAATCTTGGCCGTTGCTGCATAACGATTCCATCATTCCAGCTTGGGGCAATTGATTTCAAGGCACCGCAAATATCGCCATCCTTTGCGCATAAGCGTCTCATTTCTCTCATTCGGAGACTGCTTCGCTTAGGAGAGTGTGCGGTTGCTTCGACAAGACTTAGCGGCCTGTCGTCGGTCGTAATCAGGGGAACTTCGCGTACCCGGACCCTTCCATAAAGCTTCCCGGCAGTTGCTCCGCGCGCCAGAAACGCCTCTTTCATTTTAACATTCACTCTCACCTTATCGACAAGTATAATACGTTCGCCCGACATGGCCGAACACGAACCTGTTACCACGATGGCATCGCCGTCGCCTCAGCCTGACATGACGAGAAACCGACTGCCTACGCTCTTTGAGGTCTTGAGTCGTCGCACTCTCCCTCCCGTCGACCTTTTCTCGTTCTATATCTACATGCGCGATCAGCAACGCTCGGTGGATTATCTCGACTTCTGGTAGGTTCATGCAGGATTGACTTTCCAGAGAGCTTAGCTGACATGGCCAGGCTCGATGTTGCTCAGCACATGTCGCTCTGCCGACATTATGTTCGCGAACTTCGACGATCCGTCCTCATTGGCACTCCCGAAGCACAGTCAAAACGATCTTCAGCTATCCTCGAGAATATTGGCGACTTGGAACCTAGAACGGCAGGTCCGTCCATGTATGCGACTGAGAAGGAGAAGAACCAAGATGCGCAAATGTCTGCATTCCTTAGAGAGGACCAAAGTCACGATTCACCTCAGAGTGCCTCTGCGCCTGTTAGACCCAGCCCTCAGTTCAGCAACTCTCACGAAGTCACTACCGAATCCAACTCGCCCGCTCATACCGTTGCGCGACAGGACATCAGAGCCTCAGCTGAGAAAATTCTCTACACTTTCCTCCTTCCTGGAGCCGAGCGAGAAATCACCCTCCCAGGTTCTATTACCGCAGAGGTCACTACTGCCATCGAAGAGTATGGCCGCGACGATCCCGAGGTATTTGATGTTGCCAAGGACTATGTCTTTCAGGCTATGGAGCGAGATGCTTTCCCTGGCTTCCTTCGAATGAAGGCTCTGGGCAACCTTATCCCACCTACTCTCATCATGCGACTTATCCTTGGTCTTATTGCCATGTTTGCCGCCCTCTGGGCTGCGTTTGTTCTCATTTTCCTTGACTACTCTCGTGCAACCAGATGCTGGGTAAGTGCCTCATTCAAGGGAGCCCTCGAAAACTTACTGACTCTCAATAGCTCATCCTCCCATTCACCGTCGGTGTCTATTTCCTTGCGTCTTACCAATACTCTCTGGACCCTATCATGGCCCTGGTTGGTTACAGCGAGTACACCCCCTTCAACTTCTCTCGCATTCGTGAACCCTACGTTCGCAAGCTCATCGCCAAGCGTGCTATCATGGTCCTCGCAGTGACTGTTCTCATTGATGCTGCACTCTGTGTTCTCTTCATTCTTGTTCCGGGAAAGCGTCTCTAAGCAACTATTCTTTTCATATTCAACCGCGGTCACTAATGCCGGCCATTACTGGCCTTTCAAATTCCCATTAAAAGAAAAAGCCATCTCCGCGAGAATCTCTTTGGACATCATATCAATACTCACGACTGTAATGATCAGGGGCCTTGATTAAGCGACAATACTATCCCAGTCTCTCGATTGAGCTCGGGCGTTGTTTTCTTGAGGCTGGCGTACGGAAATCTACTGTTTATCAACCAGGTCTTCTTTGTAATTTAGCTATTCCCGGTCTGGAACATGATCTTGAATCTTTTCCGGCCATGCGTTTTTCCTTCTCATTTATGAACTTGACAGGTCATTAGAATTAGTACAAGTCTCAGGGCGGCATTCTGTACCGATGTAGGGCTAATAAAAAGGCGCCGTATCGTCTATTATGTCATGGTTCTTCGTGATACATGTTGCGAGCTTGACTTTTGGTTCTCCTGACTCGAAAGGGATACTGTCTTCAAAGCTTGCGCTTATTTGCTCGTTTCTTCTCCTCTTCGGCCTCGTCGACATCCATACTGTCGTTGTCTACCAAATTACCTGTATCCATGACTGATCGCTTGTTAAACCCCCGTCTACCCAGGTCCCGTGTCATGTTTGGCAAATCGTACTTGCGTGGTCCCATTCCCTCTTGTTGTTCGTTGATTAACTGCTGTAACTTCTCGTCCGCCAGGCGCTGCTCACGCTGTCGAGCTGCGGCTGTTGTTCGGATCTCCTTGATCTGAAGATCAAGGCCTTCGAGGGTGATGGTGCAGCGGTCAGACCATTTCTTCAGTGCAGCGGCCATGTCAGGTATCGCTCCAGGGGAGAGATCACGTAGAGGCGCAACACTGGTGACCTGCACGACTGCACGAGCTGGGTCAAGCGTGGCGTGAAGTAGACCAGCGTAAACCGCAGAAATCACCAACACCTCTACCTCACGTGCTCCGGGTAGATCCAGGGCTTCCTGTAGCGCGGCATAGGAGAGGTTCTGTCGATCTCGGACCAGTGATAGAAGCGATAGCTGCCGTAGCTTAGTTGCCTGTACTTCGGCAAGCGCTGGTAGGCCTTCTGTCGTTTTGTATGACGAGTATGTCCCATAGGAGAAGATCTGGAGAAGTTTGAGATGCGAAGCGAATTCTGAGTCGGCGAGGTTTTGGATGGCGGGTGTTTGTAAGAGATCACTGAAGAGGAATGTGTTTGGTGCTGATGTAGCTCTGGTGACGAGATCGGCAGCTGCGCGAGGAGATGTAGCTGATTTGGAGAGAGCGATGAATGGCTATTGCAGTTGTCAGTCTGTTTCATCTTGCTTTTCCTAATCATGCATACCTCCAGTGCGTTGAGAGCCTTCGTCTGCTCCATGATGTGTTGTGGTTGAGGCGACAGCCTCGGGGTATAGGCGACGGATATCAAGTACGTCACAGCGCGGAGAGAAGCGGAAAGTAGTGGCTGTAGTGAAAGTCCGTAATTTCCTGCGCTCTATTATACCCTCCGGCTGGGGGCTCGGGCCCAAGAAATACTCTACGTTGATAGTCGCAGCTTGTGCAAGTGATATGTCGATGAAGTTCAAGATGGAGCACCGGAGCTTAGTTCAATGTGAGGCTGGAGCGCTAGGCAGGCAGCGTGTGTATGGTGGGCGCGGGGCTCATGGGATGTGAGGTCAAATTACTTGTACGCGTGGGGTCTTCAATGTGAAGTCGACTACCCTGTACTTATATATACGTGACTGAAGGATGCTGTTCAATATTGACTTGGAGTTCTCTGGCTTGTCGCCTTGTACTTCATTTCTTATGTTGCATGAGCCATTCGGAACTGTCTTGGCTTTTGATGTCGGAGCTCGACACTGCTGGTTATGTTCACACCATGGCTTGTGTATTTCTGAATTATGTGTAAAAAGTGAGACCCAACTCATTCGCTTCTGTACCAACGCAAACCACAACCAGAAGATGCTTCCTTAAAAGACAGCCAGACGATAGTCGATGTAACATTCGAGTATGCCAATGGCTGTGCAAATCATGTACAAACTCAATTCAACCCGTCTTTCGCCAAGGAAACTGACAAGAAGCCACCACATATACGATAACTTGGCCACTGGTGGACTTGCCTATGCTGTCTTGGGAACTTATTGAGTTCAGCTACGAGTTACAACGAGTCTAGCGTTTGTACTGCTGATGGGCTACAAGGCAGAGGCATGCTGACCGCATTGGCAGCTGTCGCCTTACACGCGACACATCGACATTGATTGCCGGAACGTGGAACATCCGCCTCAAAGACCTCACAATTGGACTCTACTATTGCGTCTTACATATAGTAAGACATTACTACTTCAAGAAACATACGATGATTGGTGATGGTCGACTAGAGGTTGACGGCAGAGTTGCGATCGACAATGACAGGAAATTGAAGATTCAACTCATGCTCAGTTCTAAGCTAAGCTGAAGTCTTCCCAAAGAGAGGTCGGTGCGTCTAGTTCCGATAGTTCATGAAGGGTAAAAGCTGGTTGGACAGTCTGGGTGCTGAATGGTTGCAACTTGAATGATCGACACTTGCGCCTTTCAGGACAAGAGATGGCGCCATAAAAGGCCAGCTGAAAGTGAGCCATTGCAGAACTCTAGTCACCTTGTGACTGAGAAATAAAAGGAGAGACAAGAATAGGTAGTGATGAGGTATAAACATCAGCGGCCTTCGCCTCGTGGCTATGGTTGCACTGATCTCACTGATCTCACTGATCTCACTGATCTCACTGATCTCACTGATCTCACTGATCTCACTCTTTCACAACCATTCACAGACTTCTTTGAACTGTCTGAGCATCTGTCACTGCTCACTAACAGATTGCGGCCAATCGACCAGGTTTTTCTTTAATAGCGGAGTCCCCTTGTCTCAGGTCTCAGCATTTCCCGGCCCCAAGCTCCCTATTCATCTCCATTGTTCAAAGAGACCCTGGGCCTCGTTTGGGAATTTCTGAGTCTCTGGTGAAACATCCCTGCAAGCAAGAAATCTGGTGCTCCAGCAGTCGCATCTTTGTATTAAATCCACCAACGAGAGGTATCAAACCGTCTTGGATATCAGCGGAAACAGACCCCAAACTGGAACTTGACCGTAACAGTCGCTGAGCCAAGACTCGTCCCGGATGTGATGGTTTCTGGGCTTCTCGCCTCGCGAACTGTTTTGCTGGTGTTTCCTTGCTAATAGCAGTGAGTGTTTCCCCTGAATCGTAGTTAAAACGCCGAGACGCCGTCCTCTGGAATCTTGCTCATGTCATGTCCTTTTGTTCTTGGCCTGGTGTCTTATTCTTATTCTTCCTTTCTCGTACCCCAGTGGTCGTTCATTTTGTTCTCTTTCCTTCATCTGACTAACGCCAAAAATAGCCGACATACGTATACACATACATCAGCAATTGAAGCCGGTCTTCGTGGTCTTCGTGGTCTTAGTGGCGCATTTGTTATCAACTGGCATAAGCTGTGACCTTCCAGTCCAGGCTTGATACAGTACTGATCTTGGCCTCCGATTTCCTTGTTTGTCCAACACTGCAACTCTTCTTCTTTATCTCTTTTCTCTCTTTCTGCCGAGCTGCTGCTCGATTTATTGTTTGCATCGAATCTCCACCAAATTGAAATGGTCGTGGCTGGACGATTGAACTAGAACCCGTTCATTCCATTATTAGCAACCAACCACCAAACGAGTCTAACCGCGAGAGTGAGACCCAAGACCACAAGTGCCGTTCATCCCGCTTTCCGCCGCCTCCTGGCAATCAATCTTCAACTCCAAAATCTCTTGGCTTCTGAGGATCGCAACATATTCACGATCCTCGAGTCGAGGCTCACGAGCCACAAGCCGTCGCGATGGCTCCCGCCTACATCCAAGTCCCTAACAAGGACAGAAATAATGTCGCGCTCTCCGTTCCGAGGAGTTCCGGCGCCGGCGCCCATCTTGCTACAACGACACTTCGAGTGGACGGCATGACGTGAGTTTGATCACAGTTCTATTCTTTTCCTCAACTTCCGCCGGTCATCCCGGGACCCAGTTATGGGGTTTCGTTCGGCCTCTGCGGCCCCCTGCCAAGTTTATGCGACATGTTCGGGAATATATCACTGATCCTGTTTCCTCTATAGATGCGGCGCATGTACTTCTGCTGTTGAAGCTGGCTTCAAGGGCGTCGATGGTGTTGGAAACGTTTCAGTCAGTCTGGTTATGGAGCGCGCAGTCATCATGCACAACCCTCAAGTTATCTCCGCCGACCAAGTCAAAGATATCATCGAAGACCGAGGCTTCGACGCCGAAGTCCTCTCGACCGATCTCCCCAGCCCGGTCGCCAGACGCTTTACACATAACGAGGACGACAATGACTTTCTCACGACAACTATCGCCGTCGAGGGCATGACCTGTGGAGCCTGCACTTCTGCCGTTGAAGGTGGCTTCAAAGATGTTCCTGGTGTCAAGAGCTTCAGCATCTCATTGCTCTCCGAGAGAGCTGTTATCGAACACGATCCCGACCTTCTCACTGCCGAACAAATCGCCGAAATCATCGAAGACCGCGGCTTTGATGCTACGATTGTCGACTCTGGCAAAGTGGTGGCTGACAAATCTGGCAAGGATGCTGACAACGCCGGCAACATTGCCATTACGACAGTAGCGATCGAGGGCATGACATGCGGTGCTTGCACATCAGCTGTTGAGGGTGGATTCAAGGACGTAGAAGGCGTCCTCAAATTCAACATCAGTCTTCTCGCGGAAAGAGCCGTTATTACACATGATGTTACCAAACTCTCGCCGGAGCAAATAGCGGAAATAATCGACGACCGTGGCTTCGACGCGGAAGTTATTTCTTCACAACCAACCAATGATCATCATAGCGGGTCATCGTCCACGGCACAGTTCAAAGTTTATGGTGTTCCCGATGCGGCTGCAGCAGAAGCTTTGGAGGCTGAGTTGACAGCCATGCACGGCGTCGATTCAGTTTCGGTAAGCCTTGCTTCATCACGCCTCACCGTCACTCACCAACCTGGTGTTATTGGTCTTCGGGCCATCGTGGAAGCTGTCGAAGCTAAGGGATACAACGCCATTGTGGCCGACACCCAAGACAACAATGCACAGCTCGAGTCACTCGCAAAGACACGAGAGATCAATGAGTGGAGGACGGCTTTCCGAACCTCCTTAGCCTTTGCTATCCCGGTCTTTATTCTGAACATGATCTTGCCTATGTGTGCGCCAGCTCTCGATCTTGGCAGGTTTGAGTTGATTCCCGGTCTCTATCTTGGAGATATTATCTGTTTAGTCCTTACGATACCAGTCCAATTCGGCATTGGAAAGCGTTTTTATATTTCAGCATGGAAGTCACTCAAGCACCGTTCACCGACAATGGATGTTCTTGTTATCCTCGGAACATCTTGTGCCTTCTTCTTCAGCATTTTGACAATGTCCGTCTCTCTACTTTTGCCTCCTCATACTAGGCCGAGCACCATTTTTGACACTAGCACTATGCTCATCACATTCATCACATTAAGTCGTTATCTTGAGAATAGCGCGAAGGGTCAGACATCCAAGGCTCTTTCTCGGCTCATGTCTTTGGCACCCTCTATGGCTACAATCTACGTAGACCCCATTGCTGCTGAGAAGGCTGCTGAGGCTTGGGGTAAGGACCCAACTACTCCCAAAACCCCAGGAGTTGGTGGTTCGGCCCACGAGGAGCGATCTGTTCCTACTGAGCTTCTCCAGCTTGGTGATGTCGTCATTCTGCGACCCGGCGATAAGGTGCCTGCCGATGGTGTCCTTGTCCGAGGAGAGACTTTCGTAGATGAGAGCATGGTGACAGGTGAAGCGATGCCCGTTCAGAAGCGAACCGGCGATCACGTCATTGGCGGATCCGTCAATGGTGATGGTCGTGTTGACTTTCGAGTCACTCGTGCTGGTCGTGACACTCAGCTCAGCCAAATCGTCAAGCTGGTCCAAGATGCTCAGACCAATCGGGCACCCATCCAGCGACTCGCCGACACTATTGCAGGGTATTTCATTCCTGCTATCCTCATTCTTGGCTTGAGCACGTTTCTTTGCTGGATGGTTCTTAGCCATGTGCTTACAAACCCACCTAAAATCTTTTTGCAGGACTCCAGTGGTGGTAAGATCATGGTCTGCGTCAAGCTCTGCATTTCTGTCATCGTTTTCGCATGCCCTTGTGCCCTTGGTCTAGCTACACCTACTGCCGTCATGGTTGGTACTGGCGTTGGTGCTGAGAACGGCATTTTGATCAAAGGTGGCGCTGCTCTCGAGAGATGTACCAAGGTTACACAGATTGTCCTCGACAAGACTGGTACCATCACCTATGGCAAGATGAGCGTTGTGGAATCTGTTCTCGAGTCTGAGTGGCATGACAATGAATGGCGACGTCGACTTTGGTGGGCTATTGTTGGTCTTGCGGAGATGGGCAGTGAACATCCCGTTGGTAAGGCCATCCTCGCAGGAGCTCGACAAGAGCTCGACATTGAGGTCGATGGTGTTCTTGAAGGAAGTGTCGGCGAGTTCAAGGTCACTGTTGGCAAGGGTATTAATGCTCTGGTTGAACCTGCGTCAGCTGTTGACCGTAACCGCTATCGGGCGCTGGTCGGTAACGTAGCCTACCTGCAGGAAAACGGCATTGAGGTCCCCGAGGATGTCATCGAGGCGTCAGAGCAACTCGACTCTAGCGCAACCAAGGCTTCTAGCAAGGGACCTGCCACTGGTACCACTCACATTTTCGTGGCTATCGATGGTAAATACAGCGGCCACCTCTCTTTGGCTGACTCTATCAAGGAGGGTGCAGCTGCTGCCATCGCGGCCCTTCACAAACTGGGTGTGAAGACAGCTATTGTTACTGGTGACCAGCGATCTACTGCCCTCAGTGTTGCCGCGGCTGTAGGCATCGCTCCTGAGAATGTTTATGCCGGAATGAGTCCCGACCAGAAGCAAGAGATTATCAAGCAAATCCAAGAACAAGGCGAGGTCGTTGCCATGGTTGGCGACGGCATTAACGATTCACCTGCACTTGCAACTGCTGATATCGGTATCGCTATGGCTAGTGGTACAGACGTTGCCATGGAAGCCGCCGATATCGTTCTCATGCGCCCAACCGATTTGATGGTTATTCCTGCGGCGATGGACCTCACTCGGTACATTTTCCGTCGCATCAAGTTGAACCTTGCCTGGGCGTGCATGTACAACATTATCGGTCTGCCAATTGCCATGGGCTTCTTCCTGCCCATTGGTTTCCACATGCACCCCATGATGGCTGGTTTCGCTATGGCGTGCAGCAGTGTCAGTGTCGTCGTGAGCAGTCTGTTCCTCAAGTTCTGGAAGCGTCCCCGATGGATGGATGAGGCTGCCGCTGAGCAGCGTGGTGGTCTTCGCTGGAAGAGTGGAAGAGGTATTGTAGGCTGGGTGCGAGAGACCCTGGGTAGGAGAAGAGCTAAGAAAGAGGAGGGTTATGTGCCTTTGGAAAATCTTGAGACGGAAGCGTAATAATTTTCTGTTTTGTTAAGCGATGGAGTCATGATGCTTGGTATATGTATCGTCTTGAAAGTTACCTTATATAGCGATGATATCCTAGAAAGAAAATAAGAGCATGTGGGCGTACAAAATTCTTTTTTTTCATTATATACTTCGCTCTTGGTGGCCGTTTTATCTTATATAAACATCAAGAATGCTCTTTATCGGCCCTTGAATGTTAGAAGTGTCATGATATATGAAGTGTCTCTTTGTTTGTCGCGTGTTGGTCGTATGTTCGCGTGTCCCATAGATGCTGTAAATATTTTGTATGTGAGCTTGGAACACACCTAATAACGCCACTTTCTGCCTTTCCAACACGAGTAATAGAGGAATTGATGAATACCAATGCATGACCAAGAGCTTAAACATCAAGATAAAATAGAAGACAGTTTAGTTGTTCGTGATTGGGTAACTTGCCATTGGAGACTTGATCGGATCCGGAGAATCTCCCTTGAATAGAGCCAACGGTTACTAAAGTCAATGGAATGTAAATAAATGAGGGCGGGCAGATGAAACAGTCATGGCGCAAGACCAGAGAGATATGAAGACTTGGAGTGCTGTGTTGTTGTTTTTTGTTTTGTGTGGCTTTGGATCTCGGAGCATAGATATCCGCATAAGTAGACATTGCGACCATTAGAGAACGCAAGTCAAGACGAAATTGATCCTACACTGAAGCATCAGGATCGTCATCGAGTTGCCCTGAAATATCGATAGTCACCATTGCAGAAATCACCGTTACATTTCCCGTCAGACGACCGTATTAGCATCCCTGCCTCGCCATCCTCATAAGGCGACATTCTTCGAACTAAGTACACGCTCGTGTCCACAAGGATTCTAGCATCATAAGCAGGGGACTTCTGTAAGGGCGGCATCGGCCTTCCGGGGCTGAGACACAATCAGATCCTTGCATTCGTAGACTGATATTCTGAATCACTCAACGGATAGTGACAAATAAAGTTATCGAGAATCTGAGACATAAACTAACATGATTCTCAGGGGCTGCTTCGTTGGAATTCTGATACTACTGCCAAGAACAACATATCGGATCAATGGTAAATGGAGTCTCATGGCGTGGGAAAGAAAAAATTGGTTTGCTGTGCAAATTGTAGGAATCTGCCAAGGCCATTCAAACCTGTTATGGCGCTCGAGTTTGAGGCGACGCAACAGTGAATGAATGGGGCGGAAACAACGGCTTTGGATGGCGCAAAAGTTTAACGGCCTTTTTACTCCTTTTTTTGGTTCTTGGAATTGGTCTCGTGACAGCTCCTGAATGGTGTTTTTCTTCTTCTTCTTTCTCTGTGCTCGTCCAAAGGAGACATCCGTCTGACACTCTCTGCAGATGTGGTTCGTATTGCTCGCTGATAATCGTATTGAGGTCCAATCACGGACTGACCTCAACGACTAAACGCTTACAGTCTCATAACAGTGTTGATCTTTCTGAGTGCCGTTAGAGATAGAGAGCAAGTGCCGGTGCATATAAAAATAGCCATCAATACGCGGAACATCGTCTTCTCCCACTGTCCCTTGGCCTACGTAACCCGGAGCTTGCGTATTCTTGATGATGGACAGTTTTCCTGGTCCTTGGCCCGTTTCACGACAACGCGGCTCAACACGTACATGTGCGGGTATAAATCAACTCTAACTAGAGAATGACGTGCCCTCTCTCGCTTGTAATACCTGTAGAGATTGAGTTATGTCTACATGAGATCCGTGCTAGGAGAGCGGGTGTCGAAAATACCACATACAAATACCGAGTACAAACGGATACTGTTTTATTGTTACTAGAGTTTTATTATACCCACTTGGAAGAAGAAGAAAATTCCTTTTCTCCGTGACCAAGAAGATAACACCCATGAGCAGTCTGGGCCAGTCTGTTCAGCTCCATATTCAATATTGTATCAACTCATATCAACATAAAACTACTGACGCCTCTCTCATTAGCCTACATCACCCAATCCAGTGACTTGCTAGAATTGTCAACACGAGATGTTGTGATTGGTCTGAGATGCTGTATTCCTGGTTCCCGACGAGATGCCCCCGCCCCCTTTTCTGATTAGAGTAGAGCACCATCGCGTTAGGTTCTTCTGAACCCCTGGACTATACATGCACAGGTAACAGGATCACGTTCCAAAGGCGGTAATAAAAACGATTTATCGAAAGTCCTTTCCTGCATTAGGTCGTTGGAGGGAGTAGTCCCGAGTCTTCATTCAAGCATCCTTGTAAGCTTGTTTGCTGAATGAATTGAGTTTGCGTTGGTTGGTGAAGAGTGATAAGATGAGATTGATCCTCTAACGGTTGTACAGTGGAGAGGTTTCTAACCTCTATCCGTCCGTGGCAGGTAAAGGAAGTCTGTATGTGTGTGCTAGGTGAGATCTGGTGCGGAACTCTATCAATCACTACTGTCACTGCCGATGTAATAGCGATCACCTTAATTTCCCCACTGCAGGATTCAAGAATCCAATCCATTTGGAACAATTAGCCCACCCAAGCATGGCTAATCAAGGCTGGTAATGGCTACTGCGAGCAGGTTCCGCCAATGCTGACAGTTGTTCACTAAATCTTGACACAGACGCCACAAGGTACCTCACCTCAGTGTACCTCGAATCACACTCCAGTGGCTTTTCCTCCAAACTCCGCACCCCGATCCAATAGCTCCGTTTCTGTATGCCACTTGCAAGGCCCCGCCGACTACTCCCTTTGGCAACCACCCCCGCTATCAATCACTGAAGTCTCCGAACCTCCCCGTAGATATTGATTTGGGGGGGTACAGATCACACAGGTACAGTAAGCCTGAGATCCTTTTTGGGGCTTGTCTACCTAAAAACCTTCCTCCCTTTTCCTGCCTCCCAACTCTTTTTTCCTTCTTCCCCGTCCCGTCACTTTAAACTCTCTCTTTTCCCTCCTTTTCGAGCCCCTCGAAAGAACCAACTCTTCACAACTTTCTCTTCTTTTTTGTGTGTGCGTGTTGTGCAAGATCATTTTCTTACCTGGGATCAGTACTTGATTTTTGCCTGTCTCGTCTTGTCTCCATATTCATCTCCCTGTCTGGGTCCAATCGCTCGCTTTATTCCATCATATTACGCGCCTCCGCCCCCTTCTCCCCTTGGCTTGGCCCCTGTATTTTCTTCGCTTCCATCCATCTATCTCCGTGTTACGTTTCCACTTAACAACTACCTACAACTACATACATCAAAGACTCGGCTGCACCTTGGTCTGCATTTGCATTTTGTCGGTAATCGACTGCGCTTACGGATTTCTTAGTCGGTTCATCGTTATTGATTGAGTCGACTCCAGGTTATGCTAGAGACCCCACGATAACCTTAACGTCAACGGTACCTGATCGCATCCCCACGAATCTCCGGCGCATCCATCACCATGTCTTCCCGTCCTAATAACGAGGAGCCTCTTCCTCTCCTCTCCGCCGAGGAGAGAGAGCGTGATATCAAGGGCGAGCTCGATGTCGAGAGCGACGCTGGCCGAGCCGAGCCCCCCAAGAATAATAACCTTGAGCACGAGTACTCTATCCCCAGTACCGTCAAGTTCGCATGGCTCGGAACCTACTTTTTCTTCTCTCTACTCCTCACTCTTTACAACAAGCTTGTTCTGGGAATGGTAAGTTGACACCATCTATCGCTTATGCTACACTGATAGTCCAAAGACTAACATGCGCTCCTAATAGTTCCACTTCCCATGGCTCTTGACTTTCCTCCACGCCTCGTTCGCCAGTGCCGGCACCTATGTCATGATGCAAATGGGCTACTTTAAGCTCTCACGATTGGGGCGTCGCGAGAACCTCGCCCTCGTTGCTTTCAGTGCTCTTTTCACTGCCAACATCGCCGTTTCCAACTTGTCTCTCGCTATGGTCTCCGTTCCTTTCTACCAGACCATGCGCATGCTCTGCCCGATCTTCACCATCCTTATCTACCGCACTTACTACGGCCGAACCTACAGCACCATGACATATCTTTCTCTCCTGCCTCTTATCATCGGTGCTGCCATGACCACCCTGGGTGAGATGAGCTTCACTGATGCCGGCTTCCTTCTCACCATCCTTGGTGTCGTGCTCGCCGCTCTCAAGGTATGCTCTGCCCTCATATGGCCTAAACTCTTTATTAACCATTTTATAGACTGTCGTCACCAACCGATTCATGACTGGCTCTCTCGCTCTCCCCCCAATCGAGTTCCTCCTCCGCATGTCTCCTCTCGCTGCTCTTCAGGCTCTGGCTTGCGCCACTGCCACCGGTGAAGTCAGCGGCTTCCACAAGCTTATCACCTCTGGAGATGTCTCTCTTCCTCCCGCTTTCGCCTCGCTTTTCGGAAACGGTTTCCTCGCTCTTTTGCTCAACATCTCGTCTTTCAACACCAACAAGCTTGCTGGTGCTCTGACCATGACCGTCTGCGGTAACCTCAAGCAGTGCTTGACTGTTGCTCTCGGCATCTTCCTCTTCGACGTGACCATCGACCTGCTTAACGGTGCTGGTATGGCCGTCACAATGCTTGGTGCTGCCATCTACAGCAAGGCCGAACTCGACAACAAGAACCGCAAGAGCCAACAGGCTGCTGCTGCCGCCTATAAGCCCGTCGAGCAGCAGGCCCGGTAAACTCGGTGCGCTATTGAGATCGGATAATCTCACTTTTAATACATGACCTTTTTATAGACGATCGGGCGAGTGAAGACTGGCAAAGGCGAACTGCTTCTTTTTCGGCGTCTTTTTTCTTCGCTTCTTGGGATCTCTGCTGGGTGTGTAGCATGGATCGACATCTGGTAAAATTCTATTTGTACTTGATATCCGGCGGCTCCCCACGGACTCGCCCACCACGAAGCAGGATCGGAGGGGAGATTGGAGACTGAGGATGTTATTACTATCATGATCATGGGCTATGGGTTTTTTCGAAAATGTGCAGGCCCGGAAACTATGTGGCCTTTTCTATACAACTTTGGTTGTTTCTTCAATTTTCTTGAATAGGGTTTGCATTTCCAGAGTAAGAATAGATACTCTACATTAATGCCTGTGTTGCTGTGTCTGCATTCGACATATGTATTATTATACCTGATAGTGAAAGCGAAAATCTTTTATTCCCAAAGAACTCCTGAGCTAGATAGACGAAGACCGCGAACCTATTTGGATTGATGTCCATTCTAACAAAACACCACCCCTGTAAACATTTTTATGAGGAAAAGACATTCTTGGAATAACAGCCATCCATTAACGCCGTGCTATGCGAAATATAAGAAATAGGATCTGTCAATCTCAGATATCTTCGTGCGAAGCATGTACGATCGAGGCATCAGGAAGGGTCTTCTTTTTCAGAGCCAGAATACCCTGCTGAACATCGTCGAACGAGGCGTTGGATTGCAGGCCCAATGTCTGCGCCAGTATTTCGAGGTCACTTGGTGGCAAGGCAACATGGCCTTGTCCAGATGTGCCATCACCAAGAGCAGGTACGATAATTGCTGGATCAATACCAGTGCCCTTCGCCTTGCTGAGCATGCCGAAACGGATGGCGACTTCTGTAACGGTAACCATGATACTAACGATAATCAGGACAATGATGATCCAAGTGATGTAGCTCATCTTTGCGTCGGCAACGGAGTCGGACAGTATCTCGGCAAGATCGAGGAAGACGCGGCATCGCTCGTTGAGAACTTTGATGCGTGGGTCGATCTCAAGGTACTCGCGGATGGCGGCGTAAAGTGGATGTAAAGTTGGTTCAGAGTCCCAGAAGAAGTTGGGAACATCTAGGATATTAGAGGCTGTGAAATAGTCAGACCAAGATACCGTAATTTGGAGTGGATAGACTTACATAGATTGATGTCGACCCGGCTCTTGAAGAGTTGGCCCAACATACGCACGATCTCAGTGCGTGTCATGTTAAGCTCTCCTGTTAGAGCCAGCGTCTTGGGTACATGCTGAGCACTTATCATAGTCTCACTCATGCGTTCTTCAAAGAAACACAGCCGCGTACTTTGCGCAATAGCATGGCTAATGGTGAGTTTGATCATATGGTCAGATCGCGGTAGCAGAGTGATCATGTCGTTAAAGATGCGAGGACGCTTGATATCAGCGCTGTACTCGAAGTGGAACTCTTCGGTCTCATAGTCCTCCTGGTCCAAGGGTCGAGTGAGAAGACTGGTAGCGCCATTCTCCGTAGCGTCGGCATCGGCAAAAGTTAGGTCGGCAAGGATATCCTTCTCCTGGTGCTCGGTGAAGTTCCAGAAGACAACGACACCGTAAGAGTAGACAAACATTTCAGCAAAATTCTTTGCGTCGGGCGCAAGTCGGTTCATGGATGAGACATCATCGTCGTGGCGGAAGGGGTTGCTGCGCTCAGGAGTTGATGGGCGATCAGTCAAGTGAGAAGGCATCTCATGGCCACGCTCGGGACTAGGGTTTTCGTATGCATCATCCTCGAAGTATCCCTCATGGTGGTCCCGTTGCTCACTGCGTTCAATTTCCAGGTCTAGTACCGTCTTTCCAGTTCCAGGAGTCTTGAGAATAGGTCGGCTTCGTACTCGATAACCATCAGTACCGTTGAGGAGCGGCAAGGCGTAGATGACATATAGACAATCGTCGTAAATTTTTGTTTTAGCCTCATGTTTCTTGCGCAGGAACTCGGCAGTCGGCTTAATCTTGTAGGCTTGCGCAGTACAGTAGGCTGTCAGTCTGCTAACCTTATCTGTTCTCTGCATCTTGGACAGCCTCTCAGCAAAACTCTTTCCGCGGATTCCGCCCCGTTTCTTGAGGACATCCAGCTCTTCGTCCTTCAGAGGTCGATTCTCATCGTCATGTACGCGGCGCGCGAGCACCGACTCGCTCTCGATTTCCTCGTCGACGTCATCGTCGTTATCGCCTGTTTCCGGAAGAAGGACCAGCTTCTCGCTTATCTTTGTCGTTCTCGAGGGCATTGGCTGGCCGGTGCGAGACTGAGCATTGGGTAGACCGCCTGACGAGACTCGGCGACTTAGGGCAGCGCCTGCGGGTCCTGGATGTCGTCCATGAGGAACCGGTGCTGGGGGACCGCGTGGCTGGCCTGAAGGGATTTGAGAGTTGTACTGAAGAACATTGTCGACGGTCATGAATCGCATTGGTGCCTGAGATCCGCCAGCGCCTGCACCAGTATCTTGTCGTTGAAGAACTCTTCTTTGAGGTGGTCTCTGTCTCGCGTCCGTAACCTGAATGGTGTTAGCAGTATTCGTGGACGCGCGCAGAATTGATGATAAGTACCAGGACTGATGGACGTTGCTTTGACGCCATTGCGGCTCCTGAGGGATCAGCACCCTTATGCAAATGGATAGTATAAAACCGGCGATCTTTATAGATAGTTATCAATTGAAATGAATTATCGCGGTTGACGGTGTAGAGAAGTTCAACCGTCAAAACTCGGTTGACAAGGGTTGAAGCTTCAAAGATTCGAATGATTCTGATCCGATGGGGTTCGCAGCTCGGGCCAATTGCTTTGGGACTGGCTCTGCGCTGATGACCTCATATAACCCCACTACACCACAGCGTATCAAAAAAAGCTTCTAAGCTGTCGTGGCTCACCACTGACGATGCGAGGCGCAAACATGTGCTAATGGATGTTTGCTCGACTTTAGCTTTTTTATTATTAAAGCAAGTTTTTATCAATAGAACCATTCGCAGCGGCACGACAGAGTCATCATGTTCCAAGCCTGTTTTGGTTGTACAGACGGTATACCCGTTTTCTGTCTTGTGTTATGTGTTATGTGTTATGTGTTACTTGTGAGGTCGCAACCCGTTTCTGATCTACAGTAACATTGAATACCTGTGTATATTTTTCATGTTATGCTAAGCTTATCACATTGGAATCGAAGCGCATACTGTTTTTTACAAACCCTGGTAAGTTGATCAGAACAGGCATTAGGGAAGATCTATGGCGGCTCATCTCGTGGCTCTAGGGTAGCCTCAGGGAGCAAGAAAATATGAGACCTTAATATAGGGTGTCTAAATAAACTTAATAAAATTAACCTAAATCTTAGGCTAAGTTACCTAAGTATTTTTGTCATTTAGGATCAAGGTCTCAAGTTTTCTTTCCTCCCCTAGGGTAGCAGCGTGGTCAATCCGTGTAGAACCAACATCCTTGCTTGAGCAAGGATCTCCAACACTCAACAAGTTGACCAATTGTGGACTGATGATGCTTTGACCTGGCTAGACTGCCAATCTGGCAATAAACTTCGCTAGATACAGGCTGAGCATCCACAATATGGAGTTTTGCGTGTTTTGATTGACGACCTGGAGAGCTGTGACACTAGATCTGCAAGGGGAGTTGGAGTCTACTTGATACAGACAGACCAGTAAATAAACAACATAACCTCGATCTTCTCTTGTAATACTTACTCAAACTCATAGACAGCAACTGAGAGATCACACGTAGTATAGAACACTTCACAGCGCATAATAGTTGCTTCTGAATCGCATAAAAACTGACCATGTTGAACAAATGGGAGACTTTGCAAGGATAAACCAGACAGACACAAAAGCGGATCATCAGCCGCATGTCACCAATCGGGACTAGGCATAGAGGCCGTTGCTGGGCGGTTGCCCGTTGTTTTGTTTACTCCGGCAAATCCAACGCCCCGCCATCGGGTGCCTTGACGCTCACTCGCTCGCTATAGCATCCCATAGGTCCTAGAGTTCATTTTCTTGGGCGTAAACTCGTCTTATTGTCTCGTCACAAGAACAAAGTGACGGCATTTGCGCTGCTTGTATTGGCACCAGCATCTTATTCTTTGATCCTGCAACACCTTGACTTTGGTGTTTGTTATTTTTCGCTTTTACACTGTTCGCCTGTTTTACCTGCTGCATATAATTCAGCTTGTCTTGGATCTTGTAGGATTCCAAGCCGCTACGCCTTGATACAGCATTCCTCTGACGAGACGAAGCCGAGCAACGCTCGAAACAATGCCTTAACGTCACAGACGGAAAATCGATTTACTACGTTCCTGAGCAGAGACTCCAAAGACAAAATCAAGAAAAGACGAGACAAGAGTTTGCGGGCTTGGCCAGCGACTCCCTTCTTAAAAGACTTGAACAATGTCGTCCCGTACTCATTACTTTCAAACTCAACACCATTCTCCAAGCCAAGCGCAATCGCAATCGCAATCGCAGCCACAATCCCATCAACATCTGCGACCTCTCCGCCAGTCGCATACAATCGACTTCGCCTCCAACTCCAACATCTCACCGTCTCTCCTCAACCGCTTCCCCTCGACAACGTCATCCTCCGCTTCATCAGGCTACTCCCACGCCTCAGACCACAGTCTCAATAGTCAATATACGTCCGCCTCTAGTTCGGCTGGTAACGGAGCCACAGTGCATGGCCACAAGCGAGCACAGAGCGATGTCAGGGCAAGGGCAAAGACCTTTGAAGCTGGAGAAAATATGACCTCAAAGAAAGCCCCCGAAAATATCTATAGCTCAGCTCGGCATTCTCTTCGTCCACTCCCACAGGCTCCAGCATCCACGCCTCCTTCAACGCCTCCCCATGCAGTCCCTCGCCATGATCGCGGTAAGAGCGTCGATATTGGCAAGCTCTCAATGGCGCACATTGATGGTCGCTCGTCGCCAACAAAAACATCAACTTCACCAATCAAGACGTCGCCAGTAAAAACGTCATCACCTTCTCGCCCGCTACCGATGCGACCAAATTCTATGCTGCTCACTCGATTCGACTCGTTTCTGCCACCAGAGGCTACCCAAGCTCCTTCATCACCCCATCATGTGCATAGCACGCACATAGCTCGGGATGAGTTGGAAGGATTGGGCAAGTCTTCCACAAGTCAATTAAGGACGCTTTCGCGTCTTGTATCGTCCGACTCACCTGAAGACTTCACCATCACCTCAGCAGCGCAAGAAGTTGTTGGCTTGCGCGGCCGACGAAGACTGCAACGAGCCGATAGGAGCAATGGCGGCCAAAGCCAGAAGTCAACTGGCTACAGTTGGGAAGGGCGCAACTGGATGGACAAACAGCGCCAGTTCCTGCAAGCATACGAATACCTTTGCCATATCGGTGAAGCTAAGGAATGGATTGAGGATGTCATTCATAAATCTATACCTCCCATTGTCGAGCTTGAGGAGGCACTCCGTGATGGTGTCACACTCGCAGAAGTGGTCGAAGCTCTGAACCCAGATCGACGCTACCGAATCTTCCAACACCCCAGGCTCCAATATCGACACTCCGACAATATTGCCATATTCTTCCGATACCTTGACGAAGTTGAGCTGCCCGATCTGTTTCGCTTCGAGCTGATTGATCTATACGAGAAAAAGAACATCCCCAAGGTTATCTACTGTATCCATGCTCTGAGTTGGCTTCTATTCCGCAAGGGCATAGTCGACTTCAGGATAGGCAACCTCGTCGGTCAGCTTGAATTCGAACACCATGAATTGGAAGCTATGCAGAAGGGTCTCGATAAACTCGGCGTTACAATGCCTAGTTTCGGAAATATGAGTGCCGACTTTGGTGTTCCTGAGCCCGAGCCTGAACCAGAAGAGACTGAGGAGGAAAGGATCGAAAGGGAGTTGAGAGAAAACGAAGAGTCCATCGTTGATATGCAGGCACAAATCCGAGGTGCTCTCCTTCGTGTTAAGCTTGGCGAGACAATGCAGACCCTTTGGGATGAGGAGGAGTGGTTAATAGACCTCCAATCTCGCATTCGAGGAGACTTTACACGACAAATCATGGACTATCGACTGCAGATGAAGCGCTTTGCTATCCAGCTGCAGAGCTCAGCACGTGGATTCTTGGCACGAAGAAGGTTGGATCGACGCGACCAGATTTTGGAAGCGCTGGAGCCCGATATTTTGGAGTTACAAACCATGATCAGGGCCAACAAGGCTCGAAACCAGGTACGAAATGTGACTGCTCAGCTTGCGAAATGTAGAGGGCCCATCAGGGAGATCCAAGCAATCTCTAGGGGCTTTCTGGCCCGCAAGAGCCATGTTGCACAATACCAAGAGACTAAGAAATCTTCTGGTATTGTCGAGAAGCTGCAAGCAGCAGCCCGTGGAGCTTTGCTACGAGGCAAAGTCGACCAGGATCTTGAAGAGTTGGAGGCGGAATCCCCAGCGATTGTTGACCTGCAGGCAGCGGCGAGGGCATTGCTGACTAGAACCCAGGTCAACCGCGAGCAGCAGCATCTACGCTCCTTTGGACCCCAATGGAAGAAGCTTCAGGCCTTTGCCCGTGGATTCCGCGCTCGTCAGGACGACATGGCTCTAAGATCTGAGCTCAACAAACATAGCCCCGCGATTGAGCAACTCCAGGCTCTAGCTCGCGGACTCTGTGTTCGCCAGAATGACCAAGCACTACGAGCTGAACTTGGCCAACACGCCCGAGCAGTGGAACGTCTTCAAGCCTTTGCCCGTGGACTCCGCGCTCGTAAAGACGACAAGACATCAAGAGCTGAGCTTAACAAGCACACGACTGGTGTTGAGCAGCTTCAAGCCTTTGCTCGCGCCGCTGCTGTGAGGAGAGATGTTGCTGATACTCTCGATGCTCTTAAGGAGAACGAACCTGCATTCATTGGCCTTCAAGGTCTTATTAGGGCCATGCTTGAACGCCAAAAAGTTGCAGCCATCCTTGAACAGCTCGAAGAGCAAGAACCTCAGGTTACAGCCCTCCAGGGCAACATTCGGGGATTCTTGTACCGCCAGCAGCACCAGGCATTCCTCGACGAGCTTGAATCTCATACCCCTAAGATCATTGATCTCCAAAGCATTTTACGAGCCATGATGGAGCGTGCCAGAGTCGAGGATATCATGGCCGAATTGGAGCAAGAGGAGGAATGTATTGTTACCTTCCAAACCGCAGCCCGAGGTTTCATCGTAAGGGCTCGATTTGAAGAGAAGAAGCGCTTCTACAACGAGAACATGCAGAAGGTCATCAAGATCCAGAGTTTTGTCCGTGCCAAGGTTCAAGGCGAGGCTTACAAGAGTTTGACCACTGGCAAAAACCCTCCAGTCAACGCCGTCAAGAACTTTGTCCATCTTCTTAACGACAGTGACTTCGACTTCAATGAGGAAATCGAGTTTGAACGTATCCGCAAGACAGTCGTTCATCAAGTTCGACAGAATGAGATGCTGGAGAACTACATTGATCAACTTGATATCAAGATTGCCCTCCTGGTCAAGAACAAGATTACACTCGATGAAGTCGTGAGGCATCAGCACAACTACGGAGGTAACTCGATGCACTTCATCGCCAACAGCTCCATGTCTTCTGCCAATCAATTTGATCTTAAAGCACTCAACAAGAGCTCGCGGAAGAAGCTCGAATCCTACCAACAACTCTTCTTCAACTTGCAAACCCAGCCACAGTATCTCGCTCGTCTGTTCAAGCGCATTCGCGAGCAAGGAACGGCCGAGAAGGAGTGCAAACGTATCGAACTCTTGATGATGAGTCTCTTTGGTTATGCTCAAAAACGACGAGAGGAGTACTATCTGCTCAAGCTGATTGCCCGATCAATTCGCGAGGAGATTGTCAGTGCGCGAGATGTTCAGGACTTCATTCGCGGCAACTTCTTCTGGTCTAAGCTTCTCAACAACTACACTCGCTCACCAAGAGATCGCAAGTACCTTCGAGATCTTCTTGGTCCTCTGATCAGAGACAACATCGTTGAAGATCCTGCTCTGGATCTTGAGAGTGATCCCATGCAGATTTACCGATCAGCCATCAACAATACTGAGCTGGCCACCGGTCGACCTGATCAAAGGCCGCTTGATGTCCCTCGAGAGGTTGCTATTCGCGACCCCGAGACTCGCCGCCTCTTCATCGACCACTTGCGTGATCTTCGAGAGATCTGCGATCAATTCTTCCTCGCCCTTGAGGACTTCCTGCACAAGATGCCTTACGGCCTTCGATTTGTCTGCAACCAGATCTTTGAGAACTTACGACAGCAATTCAAGCGGGAACCCCCAGAGAACCTTCTACAAGTTGTCTCCAGCTGGCTTTGGCGATTCTACTTGCAACCGGCAGTTGTTGCTCCCGAAAACGTTGGTGTCATTGAGAAGGCACTGAGCCCTCTACAAAAGCGAAACCTCAGCGAGGTCGCCAAAGTCATCAGCCAAATCGCTTCTGGTCGACCATTCGGTGGTGAGAACGTGTACCTGCAACCCCTGAACGCTTTTGTTGCAGAGTCTGTTGAGCGCCTGCACCAAATAACTAGCGACCTGATTGCAGTGCCGGATGCCGAGAGAACATTTGATATTGATGAGTTCAACGATCTTTACGCCAAGAACAAGCCAACATTATACATCAAGATGACAGACGTCTTCTCCATTCACAACCTGGTGGCGGCTGAGCTTCAGACAATGTGCCCCAGCCGTGACGACGTCCTGCGGGAAATCATGCATGATCTCGGCAGTGCTAAGAACAACGAGAACGAGATGAACGCTGCAGGCTCTTCAGATATCCACATGTTCTTGACACCCAAGCTCCACGATGTAGACGACCCTGAGGCTGATGTCAAGGCACTCTTTATGGAGACTAAGCGATGCGTGCTGTATATTATTCGTGTGCAGACTGGCGCCAATCTCCTGGAAATTCTCGTCAAGCCCATTTCCCCAGAGGATGACCACAAGTGGCGTATGCTCCTCCGTGATGAGTTCTCTGTTGGCAGCAATACTCGTGGAGCCTACTCTGATGCCAAAATGATCGACGTCACACGCATGACATACCAAGAGCTCAAGCGCACAGCTTTAGAGAACATCATGCGACTCGAGAAGCTGGGACGCATCACCAAGCACAACTACTACCAGGATGTCCTCAACGCTATTGCGCTTGATATTCGCACAAAGAGCCGCAGAAGGGTTCAGCGACAGCGAGAGCTGGAGGGTGTGCGCATGACACTAAGTAACTTGCACGAGAAGGCCAAGTACCTCGAACAGCAGCGCAAGAGTTACGATGACTACATTGAGTCAGCCATGTCGACCCTGCAGAACAAGAAGGGGTAAGTGCCTTTGGGAACGTTACTGTAACACAATGACTAACATCTTAATAGCCGCAAGAAGTTCTTGCTACCCTTCACCAAGCAATACAACCACCAGCGTGAACTGGAACGTAGCGGCCGTGTACCCAAGTTCGGCAGTTACAAGTACAGCGCGCGTGCTCTCACCGAGAAGGGTGTGCTGGTGTCATGGAGTGGCATCAACGACTTTGAGAAGATCAACATGACCATCTCATGTGACGAAGTAGGTGTCTTCAGCCTTGAGGGTTCGCGAGGACACATCCAGATCCCTGGAGCCAGTGCTCTGGTGCCCATTGAGGACCTCTTGCAGGCTCAGTTCGAGGCGCATCAGTTCATGACTCTCTTTGAGGGCAGTCTAAAACTCAATGTTAATCTGCTGCTGCATCTCCTCTACAAGAAGTTCTATAGAACTCAGTAAGAGGCAGGGCTGTAATCTATACTTCTACCGACTGGCCCCTGGAGGGACGGTCCGAAACCACTTTATAGGAGGCGATATATGTCAGACGATACCTATGTTTCAAGGAAGAAGGGGGAAAAGACTGGGCGAGCATTGCAACTGGCGTGATGGGAAAGGGTGTTTGTGTGACAGACAAAGCACTGGTGTTTTTCAGGCTGATTTGTATGGGAGGAGCGTTAGCGCACAGGGTGCATCACTACAATGACGGTAAAATATGGCAACTCATGACGGATTTTAGGGCATTGGAGTGAAGTCGGAAAGGGGATTGCTTTTTTTGTATTCATTCTTCTTATTGTTGCTTCAGAGTTGACTGAGCTGAGCTGAGATGAGCAAGCGGGCGAGCTTGATGTGACGGAAGGGGGGTTGAATTGTTAGGATATCAGTTTGATTGGCATAATGCATGAAATGTCATCAAGGTTCATGTTTTATATCTTCTAGGTATTGTAATAACCGCAAACAGTAAATAACGAACTGTATATTCAACGCATCATTGTTCGCTTTATGTCCTTGTGATCCTAGAGTTGTCAGCACACAACAAGAGAGTTGTCTTCTCGAGGGAAGAGGTTATCGGTCATCGGCTGTCGGGGAGGCTAAGCCATGATTGGCCAGTTAACAGTAGTTTCACAGAAACTTGCGCAGGAGGAGACAAAGCCAGCCGGGACAACTTTTTGGTGGGGAACAGAGCAAGCTAACAAGGTTCTCCTTGAGTCGAGGCCAACAGGAAAGAGAGGCAATCTTGATAGGCACGTCTCCGGGAGTTTGGCTTGCTGGGACTAGGCAGCAGATAAACTTGCTAGGGGATAGATAAATGGATCAACGAGGGAGAGGATTTGGCTCGTATCAGGGCCCAGATGCGTAGCCAGCAGGCTAAGCACAAGAAAGGAAAGGAATGTGCATAGACCATCGATTTGAGAATGGCTGGCAAATGATGGTCGCGTGAGGTTTGTCCGGTGGTTAGTTCTTTGCCGAGAACTTAGAAGTAATCTCGAGCCAGGGTTGTCTGTGAGCGGTAAGGAACGGCTTGCTTGGTTGGCGGCCGGTTAGTCAAAACGACAGAAAGATAAGCATGGCTTCGGTCAAGCTTTTGGGACGAATACATGGGACAAGTGTTACGGTGCATTGCTATCAGTCACGGTATTTGGTCAACATCACCCTCTTTGCCCAGGATCCAATTGAACAGTCATATTTTGAGCCTCTTCGGATAGCAGTCGAGAGTCAGGCGCAATCAAGGAGACGAGGCAAGGAACCGAGTTGTCTCGGCTTGGGCTGGAATCTGCTTATAAGCATATCCTGCTGGTTCCCGTCCTAGACGGAGGTAACCAGGACTCGCTCGATACGACCGTGGGGTAGTTTCTCAGGCAGTTTGTTTCAATGACTCGACTATCAATGCATCTGGACAAAATGTGACCAAAAATTCCCAGTTCGCACGCGTGGCAGTTAATGAGTTGTTCTTGTGCTGTGCAACACAACGTTTCGTTTCTCGGCTCTTCGTGGTGGGCTGACAAGATGTGTGCTGCCGGATTGCAGCTCGTGAAGTGAACAACAGCTTCGGCCAAATCCTTCATTTCAGACCCTGATAGTTCGAAATAGCCGGAACAAAGACATGGCTGCAAACAAGGTCGGAATTTTGAAGAAAAGATGAAACAGATCGAGCCGGGAGACCCGGCGGGTCAATTGAAGGATTTCAAGGATAGGAGATGGTCCGATATTTGAATGTCGACATCGGGGGTTAGAAAGAGGTGATTGCCTCCATATTCGGCAACTCGATACCAATTCCAATCAGTTGACTTTGACAAGATCAAAGGTTGCAGGCGCTTAGTCCGTGAAGGCCGAATTGCTGGGAAAGTGGTTGACGGCCCCAGGATTGCACCATCGCAAGCTGACAAGGCGTTATGGCACTAAGGGAAATGCACTTGGTGTGTCCCAAGTAATGCCTTTGCTGGTGTTGGGCGTATATTCCCATAACCTCACAACAACACATGAACTGACCACGAAAACCGGCGCTTCAATACTCGATTGTCTAATATTTGCTGACTGCTATGCTTCGTTCTCTGATTTCCTGACGTTGTTCTCGTCTCTAGCCGAACATGTGGTCAGACGGGCACCATCGCCGCTGGGAGGGAGGAGAAGGATACGAAATGTGTGCGTGTCAGAACGAGCGAGGGCGGACATTTCGGATGCGTACAGACGCAGGACGTGGCGGATGGCGGAATGGCAAGCTGATGAATGCAACGGGAGGGGATTGTCGTCTTGTGGATCGCGTGAGGGTTGGTGAGAATTACCTATACAGTGACTTGACACGGTGGGGAGAATGGCTAGTTCGCGGGGCCGTACAGTACCGTGTAGGATATCCATGCACCGTATAGACAATTCTTGGAGGTTGAATTTTTCGAGACCTTGGAGGTGAAAGGAAGTGCAGATAAAGGATGCAGGGACCGGCTTATGGCGTAAGAGGGCCAGTGCGTCGTTCAAACCCGAGGACGGTGGTGCTTGAACAACCTTTACACCCACTAAAATCGAGGCCGCTTCCTGAAAAGATGGTGGGACGAAGCGCATCCTTATCACTGAGGCTTGCATGCTGCATCGTCGGATTTGCACGAAACGGGGGACGACAGTAGACAAGGCTTCGACAGACGCATGTGGGGAAGATGAAGGCGACCAGTACGACGGACGGCATGTGCGTGCGTTGAGACTGATGCATCAACAACATCACGACGATGTTATAAGTTGAACGCCAAGATGTGGGCAACGGAGATCGTGGTTCATGTGATGAATCGACGCATGGCCATTGCTCTGCTTGCTGATAGACATCGCCTCTGTTTCACGGATGAAGGTAGCACTATGCGTCCACGAATATCATGTTGTAAAGATGTTGCTTGTCCTTGCGGCTGCAGGAGCCTACAGGAGGCTGTTGGTGAGCGTTACATATTGATGACTTGTCAACCCGGAGCTATTGAAGACGTTGCGATGTATGATGTATGATGATGATGCTTCTCGATCATGAATGGGATGGATGGAGCAGAAGTGGCTTCGCGGCTGGCGGATGATAAAGAAGAGAGTCTAAGGTAGAGGTGAGAGCCCTGGGCCGGGGTAAATCTGCACTAGCGTTCCAGCTGTCAACCTCTGTGGGTTCTGGGCTTGGCCAGGGAAGGACTGGGCAAGAATTTAATGAGCCAATCGTGGTTGGGTGATGGCCGAATCGAGTAGTTGCTTGGAACCCCTGCGCTGCCAAGATTATTCCCTTGTAGTTGCATAAAGTAAAACAGATCCAATGGGATCTTCCTTTTTGGCTGGCAATGATCAAATGACAACAGACAACTCAAGAGGGATTACATGACATGAAATTAATAGACTTAAGTATTAAGTTTGTGTGAGCCTCAACTTACACGCCCAAACCGGATTTGGAGACTTTATGTGCAACGTTTCTGCCCCGTATCTTGCGTTCTCAGTCTCACAAACGTGGGATATGCACCATCTGTGTAGTGGCATTGGCTGAAGAATCTTCGTAGACGGTTATTTACATACCGCCGCCGTATCTCAGAAGAATAACTGGAATCAAGAAGAACACGATAGACAAAACAAGGGTAGGTGAGTAAATAAGTGAGCATGTGATATGACTCTCATTTCCCATATCTTCCTTAACACCATCGTTTTGTAAATGGTGGTGTATTAGCCAGACATTACATTCAATTGTGTCTACGGAGAACCACAATGATACCAAGCGACGGGGTTGTGATGGTGATAACCAAAAAAGGCTATCTGAGAACGAACAATGCATACGTGTTGATCACGATCCTCGTGACTCAATTTGTGTTCATGATAAAAAAGTCTTGGTCCAAGACGTCGGGTTCGAGGTTGGCCTCAAGAACAAGGTGGACTTTCGGATAATTGCATGTCCTACTGCACCCATGTTCTGTTCTGGAAGAAAACGGCACACGCCCCCCTAGACTCATCTACAGATCCTCTTTCTGCATGATGGGAATTCGGACACGGTTTATTGGAATAACCCCTGGCTATTTATTGCTTCTGATGTTGCTCCTGCTGGGCTACTACCGTAGGAGACACACCCCTAAAGCTAAGCTACTGTGGGCCCATGCGCAACATGCCCACCGCTATGAGCCGCCTCCACATCAAAAGAACTTAGACACACCCCAGCTCATTTTTAACATTGCCTTACCTTACCGTTCTCTCTTGTTTCTGGCTGATTGCTTTGCCTCTCAAAAGTCAAGCGATTGGCAAGATGAGACGAGGCAAGACATTGTTCCCACTCCTTTTCGATTGCAAAACTTGTGGCGTCAATCACCTCACCGGTTACTTTTCCTCTCTTGGCCTCTTGTCATCGGGATATTCACATTAGTTATCTTCTTATTTCCCGCCAAATACTCGCTCTCCCACGGCATTACTCACCCTCGTGCAGATCTACTTATTTCCCCCATTCCTCCCTCCGCTCTGACCCCTGTGAGATGATAAATGCATACGCCGTGTCTGTGTGCCAAGGTGTTGCCTTGCCTCTCCGTACTCTCCGCTCATCGCACACCACCTCTGCTTCGCAGGCTCTCACTCATCTATCTGAACCATAGCCCTAACAGGGATATCATGAGACTACTCCCTTGATAAACTAATCTAGTACCACTCCGCATTCACTTACTCACGAGGCTTCGGGTTACAGCTGGCTAGAAGCATTAAGTCGACTTCCATGACAAACCCTAGTTAAACTCCACCCGTCGACCTACATCCTGCATATCTCTGTATCTATTTAACTAGTCACCCGCACTCACTTTTTACCTTTCGAATCTTCTTCACCAAACTCTCTCCCTTCAATATTTCTTTTCTTCAAGCACACGTCCCTAGATACCCATCTCCAGTGCTTGAAAGCATCAAGCTATCTTCTGAGATTCCCACCAAGACACCGTAGTCTACCATCCTCTAATCAAGTCAAGTAACAATGGCTCCTGATCTCAACTCCCTCCCTCCGTCTAACGGAGAGAGCATGGCTGCTCCTCAACTCTCTTCAGAGTCTGAGACACCCAACATTCTCTTTATCATGGCCGATCAACTGGCTGCTCCTCAACTCAAGATGTACAACCCCAACTCTCAGATCAAGACACCAAACCTCGACCGTCTTGCTTCAACTGCTGTCCAGTTCGACTCTGCTTACTGCCCCTCACCACTGTGCGCCCCCTCGCGCATGAGTCTGATCAGTGGCCAACTGCCCATGAAGATTGGGGCTTATGACAATGCTGCCCAGATTGGCTCTGATGTGCCAACTTATGCCCACTACCTCCGTTCCAAGGGTTACCACACTGCTCTTGCTGGCAAGATGCACTTTATCGGTGACCAACTTCACGGTTACGAACAGCGACTTACTAGCGATATCTATCCTGGTGACTTTGGATGGGCTGTGAACTGGGATGAGCCTGACACCCGCCTTGAGTGGTACCATAACGCCAGCTCCATTCTCCAAGCCGGTCCCTGTGGCCGAAGCAACCAGCTTGACTACGATGAGGAGGTCATGTTCAAGAGCACTCAGTACCTTTGGGATCACGTTCGAGAGGGACCCAAGAAGCGACCTTTCGCATTGACTGTTTCGCTTACTCACCCACACGACCCTTACACCATCACCAAGAAGTACTGGAACCTCTATGAGGATGTCGACATCGCCCTACCTGAGGTGAAGATGAACAAGGAAGACCTTGATGCCCACAGCCAACGTCTTCTCAAGGTCTGCGATCTTTGGGACCAGGACTTTTCAGAGGAGCAGATCAAGCGCGCCAAACGAGCTTACTACGGCTCAGTGAGCTATGTTGACGACTGTATCGGTCGCCTGCTTGAGACACTCGAGGATGCGGGCCTGGCCGAGAACACCATTGTTATCTTCAGCGGCGACCACGGCGACATGCTGGGTGAACGTGGACTCTGGTACAAGATGAGCTACTTCGAGTCATCTGTTCGAGTTCCCATGTTGATCAACTACCCCAAGCGATTCACTCCCCACCGCGTCACTCAAAACGTTTCAACTCTCGATCTTCTACCAACTATCTGCGACTTGGTCGGCACTAAGCCATCACCCTACTTGCCAATGGATGGAATCAGCATGCTGCCGCATCTCGAAGGCCGCGAAGGTCATGACACTGTTATCGCAGAGTACACTGGCGAGGGTACTGTTCGCCCTATGATGATGATCCGACGAGGCGATTGGAAGTACATCACCTGCCCAGCCGATGAGCCTCAACTTTACAACCTTGCACGCGACCCCAAGGAATTGGACAACCTCGCCCGCTTCAGAAAGATTGCACCACAGACAGCCGAGCAGGAGGAAGCCAAGGAAGTCTTCCACAAGTTCGAGGCCGAGGCCCATGCCCGTTGGGACTTTGATGAAATCACCGAGAAGGTTCTTCTATCTCAACGCACACGACGAGTTGTGTGGGACGCCCTCAAGGAGGGCGAGTTCACTAGCTGGGACTTCAACCCCGATGATGATGGCAGGAAGAAGTAAGTGGATAGTCCAAACCCTCCCCACAAGTGATCGTTGCCCCGGAAAGCCACGAAATCACATCATCGCATAGTTTAAGACGTGCTAACGCCATACGCCGCAGGTACATCCGCTCCACCATCCCTCTTGATGATCTGGAACGCCGAGCTCGTTATCCATTTGTTGATGCCAATGGATACGAGAGCAAAGCCGTATCCCATGTTCGCAACAGCTAAATTTCACACCCCAAACACTAATGAGCTATGACCGAGGTATCTTTTCGATTCGGCGTTTTTGACTTTAGCGGTTATTCTTGATGTTATTATGGCATTGAAGATGTTGGATTCATGACCTCTATTTTTCGCATCAAGCATAGCCAGCTACTACTATGATTTCTTGTATTCAAATTGCTTAAAAGCCATAAATTGATTGAATAACACTATTATGAGCTTAAGAACCTTTGGTGTACCTTTAGGTCTACATGCCTACCAGTCAATCTAATTCTGTAGACTGGCTTAGAGACTTTCAGTAACGTTGAGCTGATATCAAGCTAGTAGCTGTTTATGACGATTATCAATCAGTATCATTTCATGTTATCAGATTCACATGAGCTGCGAGAAACATCCGGCCAATAACTTGGACATCCAAATCATTCACAATTACAATAATATCACAAATATCATCCTCCGAAACAGCGGAGTGTCGGTTTCCGGGCCCGATACGGCCGATCGCCCTGTGAGATCGACGTGGTTACGGCGGCATCCACGGAGTTTGTCATGTAAGCGTAGATTGTGTGATTTTGGCGCTGATGTCGCAAGATGGTCCATGACGTTGATGAAATTATCAGAATCTGGGGTGAGTGGAGAGATCTCCGCTTGTTTCAGGGTCTAGGTGTTGTGTTAAAAAAGTTCCGTACGGAGTAGGGTGGTGATATAAGGGGAGGCTTTCGTGCCTGAACTGCCAGGCTTGATATTTGAGCTGAGCTTTGGGGAAGCTCCGCTACACCGAGCTCGGTGTGCACGCGGTGACGGACACGCTTTGTTCTGGAAGCTTTGAAATGCCCCGCGTCAAACCCGAATTTCTTTTACAAAACATCCAATTCTTTAATTACCAAGCATCAGGAGCTTGATACCTTTGGAGTAGCATTGGCTATCAATATCGCGTATTATTGCAGCATCATTCACCAGCTGTAAACCATTCACGACCAGCAAAAACAATCATCTACATCCTACCACTTCCGGCGAAGGCACCATGGCCACTCTCAATCTGGATGATGATGAGCTCAAAGCTCTTGAACAAACACTGAGCAAGGTAGCTCAGCTGTCTAGCAGCGTGCAGAGCTTCAGGCAGGATCTAATTAAGAGCAATCCTCTGCCACCTCCGTATGCCTCTACACCGCAATGCGCCATCCTTAGACAGCAGCTAATATGTCTTCCTAGAAAATCAATTCAAGCTTCAGCCAAAATTCTTCAAAAGAACCTTAAGTCGCTTCTAGAGAGCACGAACGAGAATGCAGACCTCTTCAATCGCATGGCCATCCGACCCTCGACGAACTACCCCGGCCGAACTCAAGAAAATGTTCTTCTCCAACTCCTGCGCAAGAAACTCGAACCCGATGTCGAAGAATTCGTCAGCCAAGGTCTCGAAACAGCACGACTCGCTACACCCGAGGGTCTGGAATCTCTAGAACAAATCTGGCGCGAATTGCGAAGTTGGCTCTCGGACCGGGTAATTCATTTCATATCGACCGAGAACAGCGATCCCTATACGGCGGAAGAACGTGCAAATGGAGTCAAAAACGTCCGTACCGGTCTACGAAGGCCTATAGATGACGATGAAGAGGAAGAGGATGAGGAGGAAGGCGACGAAGAGGAAGATGATGATGAGCCAGAGAAGGCAGATGTCCCGGAAGTCAAGGTGCGAGGAGCGGAACCAGAGACATTGCTTTGGTTTGCGGCACGGGGGGACTTTGAGGTGCCACGCAACGTTGAGTATGAGCGCAAAGTGGATGTCTATAAGGGACTCCAAGGTATCAACATACCGCCCAGTGACCAACAGCAGCAAGGTTTTGTTCCTTCGTGAGCAAGCGATCTGTGGTCGGACTCAGAGGCGTTGTGGCATTCTGCCATCAGGTTGGCAAACTATTTTAGCTCAATGGCGTTTTGAGGGATTGCGAGTGAGTGCTTTGGTGTTGATATACCCAGTTAGTAGTTAGTGAGATAAGCTGACGGCTGTTTATTAGGTCTGATGCGTTAAGATAGCAGTATCTATCTAGTCGGCGATCACAGACGGGCTCCCAAGTTCTAATGTATCGCTTCGACTATTTATACAGTTTGAAAGCAGTGCATTATACAGTCTATACAGTCTTATTGCGACACTTCTCCACAATGATCTGTACGAACATCTCGTGGCTTTGCTTCATGACCAGACCGAGAACAGGACATCTCAGCTTGAGTTGGAGACATTGAAACCAATTGGTATTCTAAGCTGACCTCATTCCAATCCTCATCCTCGATGCTATATAGACATTAGCTTCAAGCTAGAGCTTCATCGCGCCAAGCCCATGTTGTCCAGTAAGCTGACCTGAAGTCGGCTGTGGCCGATTCGCGCGTGCATCTGCATCAATCATTCGTCGCCATGCTCAGCCATGTCGTCACCCAAACGTCCTCAGCGTCAAAGCTACCCATTCCCCGCGTTTTTGACAGCACATGGCTTGAGCTCACGAGACTGTGGCATTGAGAAAATTATCGGGACAATTGATAACCTTATCTGAGCGTTGTGCTTTCTGGCACTACCGAATATCGGAGACACGATGGATGGGCTACTTATACAGCTGTGAGGAGAAGCTGGACTGAACATCATCTCCCCATCATCATTCCCTGAGCTGCCATTTTCACGCAATTCGCGCTTCGTGATGATGGCTTCTTATCAATTATGTTGCCACGGCGCTGGCATGCCTCCTGGTACATATTCCCGTATCTCAGAAGCATCTCAACCGCACATGGAAATCGTGCCGATTAATGAAGCCATATCACGCTCGATGCCACGCTTTGCGACCGAGAAAGTTGACAATAGACTCACTTTCCTGTCACTGCCTCTCGAAATCCGACTTAATATTTACCACTGGCTTCACCTTATGTGTCCAGTTCGCCACGCACAGCTTGCACCTTGGTATCCAACCCCAGTGCATTGCCAATACATTCTCCAGACAGTTGATACAGACACTGCAACTAAAGAGGATAAAACGAACCGTGACGAGTCAAAAGACCTGGGGCTGCTGTCGCCATACCGTCCCCTCTCGGGTCTTCCTACGAGCCTCCTTCGCACGAATCGCCAGATTTATAGCGAAGCACGTCTTCTACCATTCACGCAGAACGAGTTTGTCTTTGTCAACTGGTTCGCCTCCGGCCTCTGGGCCGCCCGTGCCTTCACCCGAGCCCTAGCTCCATGGCAGCGAGGTTCTCTCCGCTATGTTCGACTAGAAGTACTTGCACGAGACGTAGTGGTCGGAGGCGCAGGCCGTGAGGAATGGCGCGCCTTGTGCACTGAATGGGCATCTGGAGTCAGAGGACTTCGGATGAAGATGGTTCTCGGAGCGAGTACATCGGTAGTGACAGGCCCGGCGTTCGGAGGCGGAGTGGGGCGTAGGGCCGAGGCGGCACGGCGATGGGTCGGCGAGGGACTTGCTCTTATGGAACGACTGGAGAGAGTTGAGATGGAGGTTGTGGCGAGAGAGATGAGCGATGTGGACAAACTTCAGTGGTGTGAGACGCTGCAAACAGAGTTGAGGGAGGCTGGACTGGGAAGGATTGTGGTTGTGTGTACTGAAAAGGTACAGGAGAAGATGGAATGGATCAAGAGTGATGTTGGGTGGAGAAACCCAGAGACTGAATTCGGAGCTGTCACGACGGCTATGGCAAACAATTTGATAGCGGAGAGGGCTACGAGATCTCGCGCATAGTCGTTTGCGTGGGAATGATGGATCATGAGTTATGCCTTATGGAGTTCTTGCTGGCCAAGATTGGTTATCTGCATTAGCATTGTTATGGTACTGCGTTACGGAGTTGAAGCATACGAAATTGAGTTAGGGACTGCATAGTATTGGCTTTTGTACTATACTGAGAATGATATACCTTCAAATGCCGTTTCTGCCGTCCTGTGAACTGTTGATACCCATTGTGTCATGTAAATGATATTACAGATACTCCGATGAACAGGAAGACGCCATAAGAAACAACAAGTTGGCTTGTCCAATTGGAAACAGCCCAATCCAATGCCAAGTTTCAACATCTGACCGTTGACGACCGTTCCACAAAGCAGAGTGTAACGCCCAGGACAAAGCTGCTACCACACCGCATACAATAACAAATCGGAGGCTATTCGAGGCATATCTAGACTAAATGCCGAGGATATCCAGGCAAAAGATAAGAAAAAAGTGACGGTGAATAACAGTAATAACTGCATATGATAAGCAAATGGCGCTGTAGTAAGCCCGGGACAATAATTAGGACGTCTTTGTCCCATGTGACTTCGCGCGAGTCTCGCCAGACTGTGCCGCATGAGTCACGTACTGTAGTCGCACTGCAAACGCGGAGTCAAACTTTGTTCTATCTCTGAGCGATAACGGGGGGAGACTCTTCGTTCTACTGTGTTAGTAATACTCCGTTTGTGTTTCTTCCTTATAAATGTTGTTTGAATCAAGCTGAATCCCTTCAAGCCTCGTTCTTTTTGTTCAAGTTGGCATCCAATTGGCGATTACATTACTGAACCCCGCCTCCACACGGCGCAGTATCGAAACCTCCACCTCGAGTTTCGTGTGTTGCGAAACGGCGTTTTGAACTGAGAATCGAAACTCTGCTTACGAATCTCGTCACCATTGAAACTCGTCGTCACGCCGTTTAATTGAATCGTTCTTCCGCTCGCAATCATGGATGCCAGGTGTCAATGTGGTTCAGTGACCTTCAAGACTCCCCTCCCTCAGCCTCTGGCGCTCTACATCTGCCACTGCGATGCTTGCAGACGACAAACTGGTTCCGCATTTGGCACTTCTGCCATCTTTCCTCGGTTTGAGCTGCCTGACACGGATCTACTGAGCGTTTACAGGTAGGAAACAACTGTTTGGTGTTACGAGCTGGACTAACTAGCTTGGGGTATTATAGTCGACCTACAGCCTCAGGACATCAGCTTTACTGGTAGGTGTTTTAGAAGCCTCATGTTTGTTTGACTGGGCGCTAAGCGTTACAAACAGTTACTTCTGTCGCAAATGCGGAACTCGTCTCATTCACTCAACGCCGGTACGTAATCGCATCTTGGGCTTACGAGTCATCTCACACTGACCAAACGTAGTCAAAAAACGTCATCTCTGTGAAAGGAGGATGTCTTGATGGCCTGGACTGGAAGCGGGCGATTCACATCTGGACCAAGACGGCCATGGTTCCTATTCCCGAAGGATCCGAAACGCACTCTGAAGAGTCCGGCTATACGGACTATGGATCAACCCAGGAGGAGCTGGATCAGCCTGGGGATCTTGTTGGAAGCTCGGGCTGTAACATGCCTGTTAGCCAAAGGGCCTCGAGCTCTGCTGGGGTGAATGGTGACGATAATATGAGTGGATGAGTATCATGAGATGAACGATGGCGTTGGTGAGTGTTGATAGGCAGATTGCGGGTTTGGAGTTGAAACATGTCACTTGGTGAGAGCATTGGGATGTGATATCATGGGAATAGGCGCAATAAACGAGTAGCATATTCATAGTATGAATTGATGGGTTGTGTTTTAAAGATTCTGCTTAGTCTTGAGAGTTGTTCTATGGGAGAGAAGAAAACCAAGAATCTCTATCGCGAGTATTAAAAAACGTAGGTTAGTGAGGGATAGACTTTGGCAACTCCTAGTATATACTTGGTAGATCTCCAGGCTGAATACCTTAGTTATTTTGTCACCCTTATAAAATGTCAGAAGTTGTCTCTGAGACCGTGTTGTGGGAATGGGAAACAGCCGAGTGAATGGGTGATGAACCTGCGTTAGTAGGCTTATTATTGCTTAGGTATTGATAAGGTCATGATAATTCACTTTGCCTGTTTAGAAGTCCAATTGCACAATCCCTTGTTAAAATTGTAACCGTATATTTGTAACGGCATTGCCTTTAACCTTTCCCCAATAATGACGTGCATCTATCATCCCTGTATATAATCGCTGTAAGTTTGATGAGCACGAACAAAGTAAAAGAGTTTCTTTCAACGGCACTTAACAACCATATCTTACAGTTGGTACGCAAATCTCAAGACTCAGCCTTATTCTGTAAGTAAATTGATCAATTAATCAAAAGCTGTCAATGCGAAACTTGACGTCTATTAGCTTCCGGTAGTGCAATCAAATGAGACCTCTTGAATGGCTCTTGGCACTTCGGCCGATTCACTCAAAGTAGGTAGCGAGGTCGGGCCCCCCTCCCGAAACCTCGGATGAACAAGGGGTGCTTCAGTTGCGTCTCGCTATTGATGGAGAATTCTAGGCATTTTCGCCATGTTTTTCGCCATGGTAATTCGCTCTCGAGAATGGCCTCTTTTTTGTGAGGTATAAGACCACAGCGGGAGAGACCGTTCTGTGATACTCTGGTGTACCTGCATTTCGGCCGCCAAGATGGCCGCTCCGTCGACTCTCTTGTGATTGTATTGCAGAAGCGCATTGTCTGTTGAGCGCTTACTAAAACTTCCTTGATGCTATCGCAACATATCTCGTCTCGGTAACTATTGCCAAGTCCCGGCAAACGGTGGTGCCTTGATTAGCCCCCTCTAGTCCCATCTTGACAGGTAGCGCCAAGTCTCTTGATCAAGACTTTGATATTGAGCTGAAATGTCGGGATGTGGCCATCAAACAGAGACTCTCTACTCAATTTCGATAGAGTTATCAACTAGCAAGCTTCCAGTGCAGATCATGAACCTGGTCTCTCAGTCATCACCACATAATATGCCTGATTCCCTCAGACTCCTTGTCGTGATAGCGTCTTTTTACCCCTGAACCCTAGCTCATCCCCAAACTCCCAACCCTAGCTCGTCCTAACCCCAAGCGTCACAAGTCCCCGTTTGAGCCTCAGATTCCAGAACCATGATGCACCAAAACGTGCCCCTGCTTCGTCTGCGACGGTGTGTGCGGCGGCGAGGCACGGCTTGGCTTGGGTCTGAAGAAACCTGAATCATCCCATTTCTCTTCTCCCCCTCCCCTCCCTCTGCTTCCGACCTTTTTTTGAATTCTGAATTCTGAATTGTGTTTTTGTGTTATGTTTATTGTTTTCTATCCGTCGTGACCTTGTCAATCGCTCACTCTTTCATCGATTGACTTTGTAAGTTTTGGTGCTGCCCGGGCTTTGGACTCGGCGGTGCTACTGCTACCCATCGTCACGGCTTCTCTTCTTGTTCTGCCCCGGGCAATCATTCTTTTACTGTCCCTTTGACTGAACGACTTTTAATACCTACTCGACATATCATCATCTCCAAGATTTAATCGCTATTGCCGAATTGTTATATCTGTCGCTCTTTACAACTGGACCGTAAGAAATCATAAACAGCTGGACTGTTGGAACATTCACTCACTACACCAAATCGAATTCTGAAAGTTATTGGGGAGCTTGGATCATCATGAAGTTGTTGCTTTGGCTTACCGCCGCCCATGTTGCGCAGGTGAGGATATTCAAACTCACACCGAAATACTACAGAGTCAAGAAACTGACTTTGACTCAAATAGGCCGCGGGAAGACATGGGATAATGAAAAAGAGACAGGCAGAGGTTGAGGGGGTTGCTCATGCACTCAAGTTCGAAGGGTGAGTTTAAGCCACAAAACACCAAAGTTGAGTTTTCCGTATTAACAATTCTCTAGACTGAGGCTGTCTTATATCACCGAGACTGAAACTGCCACTCAAAAAGTCACCGAGACAGAGACGGCGACTGTTGTTCAGACTGTTCAAGGCGAAGCTGAAGCTGCTGTTGGCGAGGTTGTCACCGTTACCATCAACGCACCTCCAGTTACTGTCACCGAAACCAAGACTGAAGTCGTCAACCAAGTCCAAACTCAATATGTCACCCAGGTTCAGGTTATGACTCAATATGTTACCCAGGTCGCACCAGCGCCTCCTGTAAGTAATATGAACACATTTCGAGAAACCTCCATGCTAACTGAACGATTTCCAGCCTGTCGTTGAAACCGTTACTCAGGCTGTAAGTCCCATAGATTGTATCCTTCAGCTCTTACTAACTCCTCTAAGCAACTCGTTACAGTAATCATTCCAGGAGAAGCACCAGTAAGTCCTTTTGGTCAAAACTCATATCTAATACTGACTCAACCCAGGCGCCTGTTACTGTGATTCACACCGTCCAAGCCCCCGCAGAGTCTGATGATTCTCTTGGCCGAAAGTTCAACCCTGGTGTCACTACGATCCCCATTCCCGAGAGCCTATTGCCCAAGACGACACTCGCATCGGATCCCTTTGCTGTGGTTGGACCCATCAGATCGGAAACTATTGTTCCTCAGCAACCTTCCAGTATTGTCAATCCTGTTGAGAATCCTGCCCCCACGGCGGTTGCTCCTCAAGAGCCCAGTTCTGTTGAACAGCCCGCCACGACTCAGGTTGCGCCTGTAGAACCTAGTTCTATCGAGCAGCCTGCGACGACACAGCCCGTAGTTTCCAAACAACCTACTACTTCCGTTGCGCAACCCGCTACTACGGAGTCCACCGCCCCTCAGCAGCCTGCCAGTTCCATCGAAGAACCCATGGTTGAAGCTTCTTCCACACAAGGAGGACAACAGACATACGCTCCTTCAATGGAACTTGGCAACATGGGCCCCGACACCACCGGAAGACTCGCACAGCCCGCTCTCGACGGAACCAAGCCCACCACCACTGCCAACGCCGAGTCAGCCTCCAGGACACGAGCCCCTATCGATCTGTCCGACCCTTCAAAGCTCAGCAGTGCGCTCAACCTGGGCAACTTGGTTGGAGGAAACGGTGCCCTCAAGGCTCGCGCCACCGGCACGCCATGAGTCTATGGTTGAAATGCATTGGAGACGATGATGTGAATGGTAAAAAACTTTGAGACGGACTTGGGGGTTTCTTTCGAATGGGCATTCGTGCTCGTAATGTTGTAGCTAGTCTTATAATAATGTGAGCAAGTCTCCAGAGCATACCAGTCAGCTTGTGCATCCATCTATGGGTATCGTGATGCCACGCTGTCTACCTATTCGCGTTCTAGAGCGCCAATCTCAAATTTCTTATTCCTTCTCATTTGCTGCATTCCTCGAGGCCAGCTTCATCTTCTTGGCCTGCCGTTTACTGATCTGCTGTGTATCCTCATCGCCAGTCTTGCGCTTTTGATTCTGATTTTGACCCTTGTTCTTTGATTTCTTGCCATCCCCATCTTTTTCTGAGCCCTTTTCTTTCTCGGCCACTTCAACGATGTTGATGACGCCCTTGAATCCATTCCTCTTGATGCCCTCATTTACCACAACAGATCGAGGCACTTCCCCAAACCCTTCAAAGCCCTTCTCGTTGCTTAAACCTCCCATAAAATTGAGCATGTTTATCACGTCGGCAGGCGCTCGTAGGGATAGCGCATTCTTGGCTTCGCTGCTAATCATGATGCCCCTGCCGCGCGTCGCCCGGATGAGACTTTGCAAGTTTGAGATAAACCTTGGGCGCCCTCGATCGTCGCCATTGATCACTTGGCCGTAGCAGACCTCGAAGCGGATACCACGGTTAATAGCAGCCATGCATGGCTTTGGCTTTAGATGGAATTGCAAGTCCTGCGTCAAGTCGAGTGATATGATGGGTACGTCGAGCGTCAGACAAGCATTCTGAAAGGCCTTGTCCGTCAGTGGACGGGCCGCGATGATGTCGTATGTCGATATGAGCGATGGGATTCGGTAGTTATTCGCTGAAGGATCTGAGAGAGGCAGAGTCGCGCGGTGGAGGATGTTTGGAAGCTTAGAGCCTGGCTTGGGTTCTATCGTTGGGAAGGGCGCGGTATTGTTGGCGGGAAGCGGCAGCGTGAGCGTGTGGTTCAGCGCGACGGTTGAGTACCCGAGCGTCGATGCGCGGGTAAGTGTTTGGAGAAGCTGTTCATCTTTGGTCGTTGGTGACCAGGCGATATTCAGATCGTAAATCATGATGATGGGTTGAAGAAGTTTTGTTGAAAGCTTTGCGCAGGAAGCTAGCATTTACTGCCGATTATTTATTTTTTTTACGCCGCAAAAGTTTACAGGTCTACATTTTTAGTTGCGACCCTCACGCTAGAAGTCGCAAAAGAGGCAAGTCATGTTACACAGAGTTTAGGTATCGAATGCATATATTAATGTAGAGAGTGCTTTCTCCAGTCACCATGTGATAGTAAAACCAAAAGAATGGTACCATAAAGTCCAATCTCCATGCCTCGCCCGTCAGAGCATCCATTTCTAGCTTAAGCAATGAGCTTCTAATAGCCGTAAAAAGCTATGGTCCGTGCACAGTGAGCGTTGCCACTAAGAGCCAGCCCCTGCCGGTTCGTCATCACCTTGTTCTTGTGCCTGTGGTTAAATGGAAACTCTCCTATACCGGCACTTCCATTACGATACCTTAGTAGTTTGATCAAGACTCTTTGCTTCTTAGGTATTTTCTTATTAAGCGCCGGACACTAGCACTCCTGGAGAATAAGTCTTTATATCTTACCAACGTTATAAGGCTAATGTATCTTCCCTTTATGCTTGGGACGTGCATGCATGACCTTTGACCTTAACTTTAAAGCTTCCATGCCAAGAAACTGCGCCGCCCAAACTACGACTACGACGACGCGCCACTTGACCTCAGACCCCAGCTCCTGGATCGGCATTAATTGGCTTCCCTTTAACACATCACATCACATCACATCACATCGCACGCCTCACTACTTCAACGAACCTTCGCCCGCGGATTCGCACCGCTTCCTCCTCTTCCTCTTGGCGAATCTTCCTAAACATCAACAATGTTCTTCTTCTTCGTGTGCGGCGAGCACACATTCCGAAAGGAAGTCTCTGAATATCAGGGCATGATATTCCAGTGTCACCACTGTGGTAATATGGCAGCACATGTCCAGAAGAGTAACCCATGGTTCACATTCTGTTGGATTGTTAGACCTCTCTTCTCTGGTTCTTCGTTACAGCCAACTAACAATAATCGCAGCCGATCATTCCTTTGTCCATCTCTGGCTACGTCGATGTCGCATGCCGTATCTGTAACTTCCATCAACCTCTCGTGAACCGACCCGATGTCAAGGCCGTGACAAGTGGAGGAGGAGGAGGACCTCCCCCACAACAATACGCACCTCCTCACGGCGGACCTCAAGGACAGGCACCTATGCGATATGGTTAATAGGAACGAAGTTTTTGAAGAACATGCCATCGATACAGGCGTGGCAAACTTGCGCGCTGTTAGTGTTCGATGTTGCGACAGCGCCTTCTTGGTTTTTGTTTGTTTAAAGAGGCGTTACAGCCTGGTGTTGAGGCGAATCAGGATACCCCATGAATGGGGCGATGGCTGGGTCTCTTTCGACAAAGAGTATTTCGCTTACATTCGATGCTACTAGGAGACTCTTTGACCTTGGTATGTTGTTGAAGATAAAGCGCAGGTGAAATTGAGCTTGGGACATATGATTTGGGCGCATTTCGAAAGCACATATTCTACTTCCACTCATCTTGGGATAGTACCTTTTAGGAACATTTCAAGGCAGCTTTGCCTCTTATTATAACCATTTCTGTCTACTCCAGTCCCAGGAACTACTGGATGGCGCCTTTCCTCTTGAGGGAGCCAAGTGTCGTTGACTGGCTACCTGGTATCTGCAACCGTCCATCTTCAAAGCCCGTCCAGGCCTCATGTCTTTCACATACGACCAAAGCTCGGAGAGAATACGGGATCCCGTCCGCTCTCCCATAGTCAAGCTCCGAAGCGCCGGATTAGTAGTTGGGTCGGTGACGACCAGCGAATACCTGGTGTTGTATGTTCTTTTTTTCGCTTTGTCTCTTATTGCGATGCCACTTTTTTGTGAAATTGGTGGAGATGTTAGTTCTCCATATTATTATTAGTGTAGACTTCCTGCGGCCCAAGAAGAGACCTTCCCGATTCATCTCCAATTCAAGGACCAATGAGTATGCGGGAAAGAGACGCGATGACATCCAAGACATTTGATCGTGTTTAAAGTCAACAATTATTCCATTGGATGTCTAGAAGCACGCTACAGACTTACCCATACGCGTTATGGACATGGGATACTATGATAATTCCCGGTTGCGGGGCAAACATTCACGGTTGGCAGCTACGATCTGCACCCTTGCGGTTTTAGCGGGCCGTTGCCCAGCAACGCCGCCAAACACGGCCTGTCCACTGAAGACCCTCGACCCGATCAGGGACCTGCAATAAACAAAATCCATCATCGTACATGATGCTGCCTACTTAATCTCTTTCTTTTTCTATATCCCTACTAACCATACACCAACAACACAGCGAACCATAACCACCATGGAATCACCACCCAAGAGAATGACCCGGGCTAGAGCTGCCGCAAAGGCTACTGATCCCTCGGTCAAGACCACAAAGATCGTCACAGCTGCTGCGCGGGCAAAGAGTACCGCCACTGCAGGCACGAAAAGCACAGCCGCTAAGAGAAAGACGAGAGCGGACGAGGAAGAGGAGGAGCAACGCGAAGTTGCTGTGGTCAGAAGAACGCGTGGTCGGCCAAAGAAGACTGAGGACCAAGAATCTGAGGTTGAACCTGTAGCACCAGCGAAACCCACAAGAGGCCGTGCAGTCAAGAAGACGGCCACAGAACCTACCAAGGAGACTGCTGTACCTGTTAAAGCTACTCGGGGACGGCCTCGGAAAGCTGTTGCTGCTGAAGCAGAGGAGTCTGCTCCGGCGCCAGCCCCTGTACCTGCAAAGAAGACAACCACTCGCACTCGCACGACTACCACAACAACTACAACTACGAAGTCAACAACTGCTGCCAAACCTGCTGCCAGAAAGGCTGTCAAGTTCCAAGAGCCCGACAAGGAGAACATTGAGCCTGCCACCGAGGCCAAGGAGCCTGCTCGGCCAGGAATTAGAGGCCGACCAGCCAAACGTGGGGGAGCAGCTGGAAGTCGAACGACCAGAGCGGCGGTAAGATTCGCCGAGTCGACAGACAACAAGCCTTTAAGTCCTAAGAAGATTACCCAGATACCTGTTTCGAGGGACGACGATTCCGAGGACGAACTCGCCGGTGACATGCCGCCTGTCAAACCGATGAAGAAGAACCCGATCAAGCCTCCTACAAGTGCTGCTAAAGCCCAGCCTGAGCCGACCGAAAAACCTGCCGAGTCAACACATGCATCAGATAGCATCAAAAATCCGCCAGATCTTGGTGGAATTGACCTATCTCCTGCAAAGAGACGTCCAGCTTCGCCTCTCAAGGATACAATGAGATCACCAGCTCGCCGAATCGGCCCTGTTACTCTGCCTGGGTCTACAATGAAGAAGACCCAGGACGACACAGCCCATGCTGCAGAGAGTACTTCGTTCAAGAATTCTTTGCTCATGTCGGCGGCTAAGCGACCCCAATCGCCCATCAAGGGATTGAACTTTGCAACATCGCTCAAGCCTCAACAGACCCAATCAGCAATGAAGGCGTCACTTCTCCTCTCACCTCCGAAGCGGGCCATGCCTGGACTGAAGCCGGTCACAGAGCCGCGACTTAGGGATGCTGCGGACCTGGGTGAACCACCAGTCATGAAGCCTCTGGTGATGGATACGCCTAGTCGTGCCCCTTCTACCCGATCTTCAGATAAGCTCATGTCGGAGGAGCAAGCCGAGGTTGAGTTTGATACTGTTGACGACGATGTCTTCAATGACCGAATTGAGAACCTGCAATTCCCTGGCCGCTTGTCTGCTGTACTTCCTCGCTATGCTGATCCTGCCTTGAAGAAAGAGATGGGGATTGTCGATGAGACTGCGGAAGAGCCTGCTCCAGTTGAAGCTGTTATCGAGACTCTTGAAGAGCCTCAGGTGGAAGCCGAGACTGTCGCTGAGGTTGAAGGAGATATTGCGACTGAGGCTGGAACAGTCCCAGAAGCAGCTGAAGAAGTGAGCGATCTTACCGACCAGGAGGACAGTATGGTCGTTGACGAGGAGGATGCTGAGGCTGATGACGCACTTGGGGAGTCTGAGTCCAAGAATTCAACTCCCGCTCAGTCTCCTCAGCAAGAACAGAATCCCATGTTCCAGCTCAGGGAGAAGGATTTGGAGCCCTCTCAAGACTCGGATTCTGAGGATGAGACTATGGCTCCCAGGGGCGTAGCACCTACTACCCCAACACCATTTGTTCGCAAAACACCAAAGACTTCTCGTGCTTCTATGGGTGGATTTAGCGCACTGGCTGATCGACTTGGTTCTTGGAAGGCCAGCACACCTATCAAGATGGCTCCTCTCGGTGGGGAGAAGCTCTCTAACAAGTCAGCTACTCCTCGATCTGACGCCTCACCCGCCTCAACCCATTTCTTCGAAGACGAAATGACTGTGCGTGCAGGTATGGAGGAACTTCAGGCAGACAGAACTGCTGAAATTGTTGAGCCCACCTTTGATGACATGGAGGTCACTGAGGAGGATGTTGAGTTGGCCAACGAGGCCAATGAGATGTCTCTGATGGAGCCTGAGGTTCTTGAAGAGGTTGTCAATACTGAGGCTTTTGACGATACTCTCTCCGAGGCTAGCCAAGAGTACGGTGATGAAAATGAGGCTCCTGTTCCTATGGCACCCATCACACCTGTTCGTCCAGTCATGAAGACCTTCAACACCACCACGAAGGTTCCTCTGAAGCCTGCAGACGACTCGTCTCCTTCTCCTTTAAAGAAGCGCAGCTTCAGCGCATCGCAAGTTGCTCCCAAGCGTCCCTCAGGCCCAACCAGGAGTGCGTCTGTCATCTCTTACTCTCCTACTAAGGGTAGAAAGAGCATGCCAGCAACCATCGCGGAGGTGCCGTCTGCCCCTTCAACACCCGCCCCTGTCACACCCTCAAAGTCTGAGCTCTGGTCATCCTTGGGTACGCCCGCCAGAACTCCCCGACGTGATGTCGACCCTGCTCTACTTCGTGGAGCTGTCGTCTTTGTTGATGTGTACACCAGTGAGGGAGCTGATGCCAGCAGCATCTTTGTGGAGCTGCTCACACAAATGGGTGCCAGGTGCTTGAAGTCATGGAGCTGGAACCCCAACGGTTCTGGCAACGATGTGACATCCACTAAGGTTGGAATCACACACGTTGTCTTCAAGGACGGCAGCAAGCGCACACTGGAGAAGGTCCGTGAGAGCAACGGAATCGTCCAGTGTGTCGGAGTCAGTTGGGTGCTTGAGTAAGTCGATATCTTTCTAATTCTTTTATTCAGTGCTAATCAGAAATAGTTGTGAGCGTGAGAACGACTGGGTTGAGGAAAGCCCCTACAAGATCGACACAAGCAACGTCCCTCGAGGTGGAGCTCGCCGCCGCAAGAGCATGGAGCCCAAGGCTTTGGCCAACATGAACGGCACCCTCGTCAGCAGCCCTACCAAGGGAGGCTCTCGCACAGCTCCCTCTACGCCGATAAACCGCCGCGAAAGCACACAATGGATGTACACACCTTCGGATCAAGGAGACGAGGACGAGGAGATGGAGGATTTTGAGTATACGGAAGCCATCCTTACCCCTGTTCCCAAGACTCCTGCTCCCGAGGTCATTGCTCGCTATGCTGCCAACCTTGTCCCTGATACTCCATCTGATGATGGCGACGACGACGACATGGGTGACTCCCCTACTAAGGATGCTCTCCTTATGCGAACATGTCCCCCCAAGGCCAACCCCTTCCGTGAGTTGGGTGCTGGGATCATCAGCGAGACCAAGGATGACAACGTCCTGATGCGCCTCATGGCCGCTCGACGCAAGAGTCTCCAGTTTGCCCCCAAGATTGGTAGCCCTCTGGCTAGAACTTGGCAATAGAGTAAGGATGTTGTTGGTACAGTGGAGGTAGAGTAATTGTGCATGGAAAGGTTTAGGTCTGGAGTTTATGGGTCACATTAGAATTGCGAACACACGTCATGGCATACAATCACTCGTTTTGACGGGATGGAATGGAATACCACGGGATGGACAGGACCTTGACTCGGCGTTTGGAGGACTGACTGATTAAAGTACACATATTTGGTGTTTGACATACTGATAATTCCATCATGGCGATTGACATTATAGTTCGGGCTCCATTGAAGTTGACTGTTGGAATTGTGAGACACTTTGTAGGTCTGGATTGTGTGTGGTATATCATACCTCGTTGCCTCTTTTCAATTCCCTTCACGAGCTGACTATTCAAACCTTGAAGCCATCTTGTATTCCCTCATGCCTTGATAAACGCCCTCATGGCCTTAACAGCATCACCCTCATTACTCTTCAGCAACTCGGTCGCCTTTGCCTTTGGCAGCTCAAGCTCATCGACGAGGAGTGCGACATCAGCAGTGTCGACCTTGACGTTCTTATGGGAAGCGGCAGCAGCAGAAGCCCTGTTTGCGCCGCCGAGGCTCTTTATGGCTTTGGTGGCAGCGTCGGCGTCGACGTTTTGTGGTGTTGAGGGTGAGTCTGCGGCGTCGAGGTTCTCGAGAGCGGAGGCTGCTTTGCGGTCCTCGGCGGACTTGGCGGTCTGAGAGGGTGTTTCGTCGGTCATGGTTGTTGTGATGGTTAGAAGTGAAGTGGAGGTGAGGGTGTAGAGTAGGTAAAGTTTAGTAGAGGGTATAGAAGGCGAAACGTATATATATCCCAAAATTCATTTCTATACTAGATTTCTTACTAAAGGTACCCTATTATAGCTATATAAGGCTAGTTATAAAGTTATACTATATAATATTACTATTTAGCAGTATATTTCTTTAAGTAAGTAAGCTATTTTTTTATATATATAATATAGAGTTATATATATAAATATAATTCTATATAATATTATATAAAACTGTTTTTATTTAAAAAAATTTTACTTTTAAAAAATCCCTTATAATACTATATCTTATTTACCTTATAGTAAATAAACTATATTATATAATTTAAAAAAGCCTAAAAAGGCTTTTATAACCTTATTTATATTTATATTACTAAACTTAATTAATAATAAAAAAGTATAATAATAATTAGCTATATAACCTAAATTATAGTTAAATTATAGGCTATATTTATTTTTATTATTAATTACTTAAAGCAGTTTCTTAATAGTAAACTTAAGCAGTAATATTTATATATAAAAAATAAAAAAAAATATATAAACTATTATAAATATATTTAATATTATATTAAATACTATATATATATTATATTTTAATATACTTTACTTTTTTATATTTAATTATAAAAAGAAATTAACTATAATAAAGTAATTACTTATTAAGGCCTTTAATATTACTATAATTAACTATAAGCCTAATAAATATAAAGATACTATATATAAGATCTATACTTTTAGAAGCCTTTTATAGGCTGCTAGTATTAATATTTTTATTTAAGTAAAAAGGCTAATTTATTTAACCTTTATAAACTTTACTAAAAAGGCTAATATAAATAAAAATAAACTTAATATTCCTTAAAAATAACTAATTAACTATATAAAAAGGTATATAAAAAAGAATATATAAAACTTAAAGTATATATTCTCTATTTAGCTTAAAAAAGAGAATAAAAATTAAAAAGTACTTTTTAAAAAAGGAAAAAAGGTAAAAAGAAATATTATAGTAAATATAAAGATTATTTAATTAATTAAAGATAAAAAGAAATTTAAGCTTAACCCAAATACTTTAAATAATAATAAATTAGCTTTATTAAAAGACCTTTTTATTAATATATTATTAAATAAAAATAAAGAAAATTAAAAAGAAAAGGGAAATTAAATAAAAAAAGAGTTATTTATAATATTAAAAAAAGGATATTTTTATTACCTAAATAAGTAACTAATAAAATATAATTAATATATATATATATATATTTTTAAGTTTATATATTAGCCTTAAAAGGTATTTAAATATCTTTAAAGTCTATTATAATTTAAATATTCCTTACCTTTTAGGTAGTAAAGCTTTATTAAGTTAATATTATTAAGTTAGCTGCCTTAATTATAGCCTAAACCTTAATGTATTTAATTTAGCTAGAAAGCCTTACTTTTTAGCTAGCTAAAATCTTCTTTTTATAACCCTACTTTAAAGGATATTATGCTTTAATTATTTAATATACAGTAAGTTACCTAACCTAGCTTTTAATTATAATTACTAATAATACTATAGCTACCCTATTATAATACTTAAAAAAAGCCTGCAATTTAATCTTAATAAGGCTTATTTAATTAAAAACCTTAATATAATCCCTTTAATTAACTTATTTATTATTATAATAGATCGGTAATAGCTAGGTAGGCATAATAGTATTATATTAACTAAAGCTTAAGGAGGCAGGGTTTCTTAAAGAGGGGTTTTTATGGTATACTTAAGGGGGTCCTAAAGCTATATAGTAAGAGATTAATTAGCCTTATTATTAAGATATTATTATAATTATTATTCTCTCCTTATTTAGCTATTCTTAGCTAAAGTAATAATAGGATTAAATTATATAGTTATTAGTAGGCTTCTATTATTATATATTTATTTACAGTAGCTAATTTCTTAATTTAATCTATAAGGTAATAATAGCTTATGCCCTAGCTATTTAATATATAAAAACTGCTATAAATTTATAGGCAGCCTTATTATAATATCTTATAGCTTTATATAATTTATACCTTTTAATTTACTATTAACCTTTTAATTCTTTAGGCTTCTATAAGGCTTTTAATTCCTCTTTAGCTATAGGTATTTAATTTCTCTTTCTCTCTCTTTTTTTCTCTTTTTTATTTTTATTTTATATAACCTTTTTAACTTATATACTTTTCTCTTTACTTATACCCTTACTTTTTGGCCTTTTGCCCTTTACTTCTTTAATAACTTTACCTTAATTCCTTTATAATAGCTAATAAAGAATTTATTTCTATTTTTAAGATATTTAATAAAATTAAGGAACTTAAGGCAGTTATACCTTTTAAGCCCTTTAATTATACTATAGGCTATTAGACTTATATATATTATATCTATATCTATTAAGATAACTTTTAGGTATTATTGACTAGTAAGGATTCTAATAACCTCCTTTATTTCCTTTAACCTAATTACTATACCTTTAGTAACCTTAACTTCTCTTATTATACTAAATATAATTACAGTAAGAGGCATTATAAACTATATATTACTTTTATAATTCTTCTTTATATCTTACTATTAATTTAGCTATAGCCTTTTTACTATAATAGAAGGTAACTTTAAGGATATAATAAAAGCCTTAAGGTTTATAATTACTTTAATTACTATCTATAATATTAAGCGGTTATAATACCTTAATGCTTATATTTATTATAAATTTAGTTATATCTTTTTCTAGCTTTTAATTTCCTTTTATTACTTAAAGGAGACTTATATATTTACTTTTAGGTTTAAGGGTATTAATACTTTTAATATAAGTCTTATTTTTCTCTTTAATATTATTACCTTTTTATTAATACTTATTTTAATAAGCTAAATTTATATATATTATTATAGTGGCTTACTATTATATCTATTAAGTAACTATTTATAAAACCTCTTTAGTTTCTGCTATAAGTCTTAATACCTTATTTATATTATTTTTTATTAATATCTTAAGAATTTTAAGACCTAGGCTATATATAAGACTAGCTAGACTTTCTAGCTAAAGGAAGCTAATTCTAGCTTTATAGCCTAAAGGGTTATAAACCTAGCATTTAATTAATAACTTTAGATAATACTAAAGAGTAATCCCTTTAATATTAAGGTATATCTTAAGACTTTTCTTTTATTTAGCTTTTATTTAGGCAATAATCCTTTTAAAGATTATAGTCCTTTTATAGCCTTTACTTTAGCTTTAGTCTTATTTTATATATCTGCCTTAACTAATTTACTTAAATATCTTTAAGTTAATTAGTTATTTTAGCCTTTAGGTTTAAAAGTTTAATAGCTTTAGGCTAAATTATTACTTAATTCCTTTAATAATATAGCTTTAGTTTTAAATATTAGCAGTTTAAATAAGTAACTATAGGTCTTTAGTAGTAACTTTATTAATAGGGCTATTTAGGCTTTTATTTTTATAACCCTATTAGATCTTTAAGGAAATATAATTAATAGTCTTTTATTTTAGGTATTAATACTTACTTTTAGTAATTATAGTTATAGTTATAGTTGCCCTAGAAAAAACCCTTTATTAAAGAATAGCCCTATAGGGGATTAGGCCTAGGCTTATAATTAATCTTATTACTATTAAGTTTAAGGTAAAACTTAAAGGTAGTTTATAGTCTTTAGGAGAAATAGATTAAAATAAAAGGGAGATTTATCTATAATTAGTTTTACTTTATTTAGTTTTTTAGGTATCTTAATTGCCTTAATCTCTAGACTTTAATATATTATCTTTTTATAGCCTTTTTCTCTTTTATAATACTTATTTTACTTATAGCTATAGCCTTTTTCTCTTTTATTTAGTTTAAAGCTTTTTCTAAATAGTAATAATTTAAAAGGCATTTTCTATATTTATAGCAGTAACCTATTAATTATATTCTATAGGCTATTTTTTTTTTACTTTATTAAATAGTATATTTTATAACGGTTAGGGTTTCTAAATAAGTAAACTAGTCTATACTAAGTTTATATTTACAGAAGACATAAGGCATTATACTAAGTATATTAGGTTATTATATCTCTTAATAGTTAATAGTATATATTAGGCTTATTAAGGTAAAGAAGTCTTATTAATAGCTAATAAGCTAAGTTTATTTAATACTAAATAAATATATATATACTTTACTATATATATATAGAAGTAATATAAGGTAAGGTTACTATCAGTCCTAGCGTAATATTGTTCCTAGAGTGCTATTAGTTTAATATTAGTTAGTCCTTTAGGGATTGGTTTAATATAGGCCATATAATTAGATAGTTATTTCTAGATATTATAAAGGTATTAGTTAAAATTTATAGAGGCCTTTATATATATATAATATAATCGCTAGGGTTATAATATAATCTCTTCCCTTTATTAAGTCTTACCCTTAAGGCCTATTATTTTATTTAATATCCTTCTTTTAGTAAGTTTAATTTAAACCTTTTTATTTATTATATTATATAATATCTAACTGTATTTTTAAGCAGTTATCCTAAAAAGACTATAAAATCTAAACTTTTATACTCTCTATTAAGTTTATTAATAAGGAAGCCAATATACTTTATATTTATTATTTTTATGTAGGTAAGAAGTGCCTAATATCTATAGACTCTACTTATTATAGTAAATATATTTAGGCTAGAAAATCTTATAATAATATTTATATTATATCTTCTTATAAGTAATTATATATTTCTTTCCTTTTGGCCTCTACCTTATTAACTTAAATAGTTATATCTTTAATAAAATAAGAAAAGAAATTAGAAAATAATAAAGATATAGTAAGTAAAGATCTCTTAAAGCTATATAAAGAGATAGCAGTATTATAATCTTATTTAGCCTTAGCTATTAGTTATTTATTAAGGATTTAAAAGATCTATAATTATATAAAAGAAAAACGTTTTAAAGCTACTTATTATAGTCTTTAAGAAGTAGATTAGCAAGATGCTATTTTATCTAGGCTAGATATATATAAAGATATATTACTTTATAACCTTTAGGTAAATTATATTCCTAATAATATTAACTGGTTATCTTTAAGGCTAGGTAATAATTTTCTAAATACTTCTCCTTTATTTAGTATTAATAGAAGTTCTTTAAAAGTTATTAAATATTAATAAGGTATTTTAGTAGTTTTTATATTTTTTTATTTTTTAGGTAGTTTTTTTATTTAATAAAGTATTTTATTTTCTTATTAATTATTTTTATTTCTTAAATTACTTTTACTTTATAGGCTTTTAGTCTTTTTACTTCTATAGGTTTATTATATATCTTAATATAAATTATATTTACTGCTAATTTAAGCAGTAAAATATAAAAAATAAAGTAAATCCTAACTTTTAATAGTAAGTCTAGTTTATAGTTATTCTTTAAGACCTTCTTAATAATCTTATATAGTCCTATATATTTAAAGTTAAGTTTATAGTTTAGTTATTTAATAGTAATATTTTTTATAAATAGGTAAACTATATCTCTCTCTAAAAAGGTAAGTCTCTTTACCTTTTTAGGATTATAGTATTATTATATCTATTTTCTAATAAATTTAAGTTCTATCTATAGTTTATTATATAGGTTCTTTAAGTTATTACTCTTAATTATTACTATTAGGTTAATTGTTTTAGGTTTTTATAGATCTCTATAGGCTTTTAGTATAAATTTAAAATTAGTATATATTAGTATAAGCTTTATACTTTTATTATAAGCGGTATTATATACTAATTAGGCATATAGTAGCTTTTTAACCTAATTATTCTATTTATAGTTTATATAATACTATAAGTATTATTTTAGTATTTAATTTATTTATTCTATTTATTTATTTATTTAGGCTCTAAATGCTATTATAAGCTTATAGTTTAGGCCTAGTAATATTAAGAGTATATTTTAAAATTATAATATAAGTATTAGCCCTCTATTTAAAATAATCTTAAATAGCAATCTATATATATTAATAATATATCTATAGATAATATATATAAGTTCTTTTATATTTATATTTTTTCTATAAAGTAGGTAATATAAGAATTTAATAAATCAGTTTATAATAACTATAATACTATTATAGAAGATTCCTATTAAAGGTTCTTTAGATAGTAATAGCTTTATAATAAAGTCTATTATAATTAAGTCTTATAGTTATTATATTACAGGCAGTAATTAAAGTTCTCTATATAGTTTATATTATTATGCTTTTATTTTAGCATAAAGATTATATTATTTAATAACCTTTTTTACTGTTATTTACTATACCTTATATCTATATTATAAAAGTTATTTAAGAGTCTTTATTACTTCTTAATATCTATATATAGGATATTTATAGAATTCCTATATAAACTTTTTTAATTTCCCTAGAATTTCTTTAGTTATTATTACTTATATTTATCCTAAAGTTTGCATTTATTAGGTAAATCTATATTTTCTTTTATTATTTATCTTTAATACTTATTCTATTATTTTTATAGTTTTGGTATTATAGTTTAGTTATTAACTTATTATATTTACTTTTTTATTCTTTAATCTTTTTCTATAAATAATTATAAAGTTAAATTTATATAGATATTTAATATAATATAGTTATTATTAGTTAAGTTTATATATTATAGTAAAGTAAGAGATATTCTAATAATCTATATATACTTTAATTTAATACTTACTTTCTATTAAGTAATATCTAAATTCCTTAAAGCAGTTAATAATTACTAAAAATTCCTTATTATAGATTAAATAGTTAAGTTATACTTTATATAACTTATAAAAGTAAAATATAATAAAATATAATTTCTTTATATTATCTTATTAATTAATCTATCTTTTTAGTATAAAGTTTAATATATCTATTTTTAATTTAACTTCTTTTTTTAGATTAAATATTATTAATATTAATTTATTAAAGATAGCTTCCTTAAGCTATATAAAGGCCTTCTATACTTTATTATTTTATTTAAATATCTTTCCTTTCTTTATTAGTTTTATTATTAAGTTAGTAATTTTACTAAAATCCTTAATAAATTATTAATAATAATTAGTAAGTCCTAAAAAGGCTTATATTTCCTTTATATTATTAAGTTCTTTTTAATTTATTATTACTATAATTTTCTTTAGTTCTATTTTAATTTTATTAAATATAATAATATATCTTAAAAAGTCTACTTTTATAATATAAAAGAAACTTTTCTTTAGTTTTATTAATAGTTTAATATCTTATAATATTTTTAAAACCTTATAGATATATTCTATATATTCTTTTTTATTATTTAAGAAGATTAAGATATTATTTAGGTAATATATTATAAAGATATTAAGGTATTACTAAAGTATACTATTAATTATCTATTAAAATATTATAGGTATATTAATAAGACTAAAAGGCATTACTATATATTTAAATAATCTAAATTTAATCTTAAATGCCATTTTCTATTTATCTCTTTCCTTAATATAGATAAGGTTATATACTCCTTTTAGATCTAGAGCTATAAAGATCTTTTTACTTTATAATTAATCCTTAAGTTCTATAATAAGTAAAAGTAAGGTTTAATCCTTAATAGTATATATATTAACTAGTTAGTAATTAATAATAGGTTTATTTTTTCTATTTTTCTTTAATATAAAGAATATTAATAATATTAATATTAAGCTAGATTTCTTAATATAGCCTTTTTTAAGTATTTTATTTATATATTTTTTTTAAATTTATAGCTCTTTTTAGTTAAGTAAATAAAGCTTTTAGAATAGTAAGTTATTATCTATAAGGTTAATTTTATAGTCTTATTTACTATATTTAGGTATTTCTATTTTTAGTTCTTTTTTAAATAATTTATTATATATTTAATACTATTTTAAAATATTCTTAAGTTAATTCTAGCTTAATTTTATAGGTATTTTATCTTTATATAAGTCTTATATCTTAAAGATATTTAGGATTTCTATTTTATTTTTTATACCTTTTTTATATTTATATTATACTCCTTTTAGAGGTAATAGATACTTTATTCTATACTTACCTATATTATTCTCTTTAGTTAAGGTTTAAGGTCTTTTATTATTTATTATAATTATTTCCTTATTACTATTAGGATTACTAAAAAATATAATCTAGCTATTCTTTTAGTTAATAAGTAGGTTTTATTATTTAAGCTATTATATACCTAATAGGATATTTATATCTTTTCCTAAAGGTATAATATTAAAATCTACTTTTTAATTTCTTCTTTTAATAAAGACCTTAAGGTAATTAATCTCTTAATTTATAATACTATTATTATAATTAAAGAGCTATCCTTTTATATTAACTAATAGATAAAGTAATAATTTCTATTTTTATAATAGCTATAACTTTATAACTATTTTTAGGTTAATAAAGTTTTTTTTTACTTTATAATTAATTTAAGTATTTAGCTATTTTCCTTTAATTTAAACTTATAGCATTAGGCTATTTATTAAGTCTATTACTTATAGTACTTTTAATATATTTATTAATTTAAGTTATTTTTATCTATAGTTCTAGCTTATTTATAGCTTAATTATAGATAGTATATAACTTTTCTTAATATATTTTAGTATATTTACTTATAGTTACTGTTATTATACCTTTCTCTATTAAGGCAGTTATTATTAAATTTATTATTAAATATTATCTATTAAAAGTATTCTTTTAATTTTATATTTATCTCTATAGTTTTTTATCTAGAATATTCTTTATTAAGTAAGTATAGTCTATCTACTTCCTATAGTCCTTATAGTTCCTTTATATTTTCTAAATTAATATTATTAATTAATAGTTCTTTTCTCCTTTAAGTATACCTTTCTTAAGTTACTTTTTTAAATTCCCTTTTTATATTTTTAATAATTTATATATTCTCTTTAATTCCTTAAGTTAATTTATTAATTTAATATATCTTTCTATATAATATTATATTAAATTATAATTTTACTACTTTTAAGTAATTATACTAAAGGTATATTAAATATCTTTCTATTTTCTCTATTAAATAGAAGTTATTATTAAGTATTTTAAATATAATTATAAAGAAATAATTATTATTTAGTTTATTTAATTTATATTATTTATATTAATAGTTTTAATATAATATTTAAGATATTATATTATATTTAGGGTATATTAATATTATCTATATATTATCTTATTTATTAAATATAGGTTTTAGGTATAATAGGTTTAATACTTTATTAATATAGTATACTTTAATATAAAGTTTATTTTTTATTTCTATATTTTTATATTTTCTAGTACCTTATATATAGATTTCTTTTTATATTTTATAGATCTTTAGGCCATTTTTATTATATCTTATTTTATAGGGTTATTTCTATTTCTATATAATTTACTTATCTTAATAGTAAAGATACTTAACTGTATTTCTGGCAGTCTTGCCTTTATATTCTATATTATAGGAGTTTTATTATTTCTTTTATTAAAATTAACTTCTTACTTTAACTTCCTATCTTTAATATTCTTCTTTATCTTAAAGTATTATTTTAATAAAAATATTATTAATAATTTATAAGGTTTACTTCTACTTATTTATATTAAAGATATTTAGGCTATTCTATCTTATTATTTTTAATATTTATATTTTTTTTTATTTTAGTTATTCTTTAAGTTCTTTTAACTTTTATTATCTTACTTTTTCTTTTTATTCTTTCTGCTTTACTTTAAAGTGTTCTTATTTCTTTAGGTCTTCTATATACTTATAGTAGTTCTTATTCTATTATTTATTTTATTAGTTCCTTTTTTACTTAAGTTTTTCTAAAATATATAATTCTTTTTTTTTTTTAATTTCCTTTTATTTTTAGGTTTAATTTAAGTAATTTCTATATTAATATTAAAGTATATATTATATCTATTATATATTATCTCTAGTATTTAGGTTTATATAACTATCTATAAATTCTATTATTAAGTAAGTCTTAAGGCTTACTTACTTTAGTTTAGGTTTTATAGTTTTTATAATTTTAAGTATTATTATACTATATATTCTATTTAATTATAATTATAATATTTATATTTAGATATATCTTATAGTTTATAGTTATTATTTTTTCTAGGCTATATAGTGCCTAAAGATATAGGTCTTAACTATATTCTATATAAAGTATTATTTTATTAATATCTCTATTACTATTTTTAGTTTTAAGAGTTATTTTAATTATTATTATCTTATTATTAATTAAGGTAATATAGATTAAAGTCATTTTTATACTTATAGTTAGCTTTCTTTTTTCTATATTTATACTATTATTTATCGATTTTAATTACTATTATAATATAGGTAGTTAGGTTATTAGGTCTATCTATAAGGTATAGTTTATCTTTAACCTCTTCTTTTAGGCTTTAATAGTAAATTTCTATAAAGGTATTATTATTCTATTAAGTCTTAGCTACTAGCTATTAAAATTTAGCTAAATATACAGTATATAATTTCTATTATTTAAGTATAAGTAATTTAGCTATAACTTATTATTTTTTATTAATTACTTTAAAATTATCTTTAAAGGCTTATTTAAAATTATCTTAATCTCTAAAGATATTTTATATATTTTAATTTTATAGATTTTTTTAATTTTTTAGGTAATCTCTTATAATAGGTTTAAACTATTTTTTAGCGCTATTTTAGATTAAAGGGGCTATAAATAGAAATTTCTTTATAGTAGTATTTAGTTTATTTAAAAATAAGCAGAAATATCCTTTTATTTAAGTTAAAAATAAAATAATATTAATTAATTATCTCTTAAAGGGTTTAGGCTTTAGTAACTTTAAGGCTTTTTTAAGATCTCTTCCTTATAGTTTATTACTACTATTACTAGTTATTATAGTATTTTATTAATTATTTATTTAGGCTTATAGGGTATTATAGCTATTATATAGCTACTGCAGTTTTACTATTATTTTAGTATTACTAAATAAAGCTTTAATATAAAAAGGTATTAGGCCAGTATTACTAAATATTTTAATAATATAATATTACTTAATATAAATATAGTATATTCTAAATAAGAGCTATTAATATATAATAGTTAGGGTTTTTAAATAAATAAACTAATTTATATTAAGTTTATATTTACAGAAGATATAAGGTATTATATTAAGTATATTAGGTTATTATATCTCTTAATAGTTAATAGTATATATTAGGCTTATTAAAGTAAAAAAGTCTTATTAATAGCTAGTAAGCTAAGTTCTATTTAGTATTAAGTAAATATATATATACTTTACTATATATATATAAAAGTAATATAAAGTAAGGTTACTATTAGTCTTAGCGTAATATTATTCTTAGAGTGCTATTAGTTTAATATTAATTGGTCCTTTAGGGATTAGTTTAATATAGGCTATACAATTAGGTAGTTGTTTCTAGACGTTATAAGGGTATTAGTTAAAATTTATAGAGGCCCTTATATATACGTAATGTAATTGCTAGGGTTGTAATATATTTCTCTTTAAATCTCTTTTTTTTCTTTAATTCTTTTTAATTTTTATTAATTATCTTTTTCTTTAAGATTTAGTATTAATAGGGATTTATTATCTTTTTAATATCTTATTTAATATAGCTCTAGAAGGCTTATATAAAAGATATTATAAATTTATATATATTAATTAGAGAGGGCTAGCCTATATACCTATAGCCTAATTCTTTTAGTAATTCTAAAGAGACTAATAAATTAAAGAATTAACTTTTTCTTTTTTCCTTTAAGCTTAAGGTTTTTAATTAATAGTATAATTAATTATCCTTATTTAAAGCTTATTTCTTAATACTTAAAGTTAAAGTATTTAGCCTGCCTTTTAGTAGCATTTTGCCAGTATATTATAAGTCTATCTTTTAGCTCTTATAGCTTTTAGATCCTTTATTTTACTTTTAGGACCTTTCCTTAAGAGCTACTATCCTTAATAGCAATATAGAAATTAGGGTTAAATTCTATAAAGGCCCTATTTAGCATTATACTTATAGTAATACTAACTGCCAAGTTATATATAAATTATATAATATAGAGGAGTTTTAGCTAGGTATTTTAGTTATCTTTAATAAAGCTCTTTAAGTAATAACCTAAAGTCTAATTTATTTACTCTATTTACCTATTAATTTAGAGGTAAAATATTATAGATAGTTTTTATTTAATTTTAAAGTAATAATAGAGTTTTAACTAAAATATATTTATAAAAACTAACCCTTTATTAAATATAATGCCCTTTAGTATATTAAACTATAGTTCTATCTCCTTATAAAAGAGCTTAATAAGTTTAAATATAGTAATCTTTATAGAGATAGGTAGGAATTATATAAATTTTATAAACCTATTAATTATTATTAAGATTATATTAACTTATTAGCCTTTAAAGATTACTAATAATAGCCTTATAATAAAGTCTATAGAGACTTCTTTAAAGGGATAAAAGGAAATTAATAGACTTTTAAGCTTTCTATAAAGTTAATATCTCTTTAATATAGTCCTTTAGTAAGTACTATATATAGCTATATATTATTTTATATTAGTTTTTAAGCCTTTTTAATAAAGCTTTCTTTAAATTAACTTTTAGGTTTTTTTAGCTTTAAAGTAACCTGCTAGAAGATCGTTATAATATAGCTATAATATCTCTTATTTTAAGTTAGGTTCTAATAGTATATAAAGCCTCTTTTTTATATAGAGGAGGTTATCTTTTACTATCTATTTTTAAGAACCTTCTTCTCTATTTACTTAAAATACTTTAGTCTTTTAGCTAGATATTAATTTATTTTTTATTTAAGCTAACTTAATAACTTTAATTATTAATTTTAATACTTTATTCTCTAGGGGTTTCTTTTAGTATAAAGACTTCTTTATAGTCTTATTAGGAATTACTATAGATAATCTTAATATACTATAAGATTATATATTAATATTAGGTTTTTAGCCTAAATTATTTATATTACTTAATAATAAAGTTAAGTTAATCTTAATACTTAAGGACTTCTTATTTAATTTAGACCTATTTAAGGTTTAAGGTAAAATTGCCTTTTTTTTAAGTATTTTACTTAACTTCCTTTTATATTACTAACCTTTTATTAGCATTTATATCTTAACTATCCTTTTTTTTAAGGAATTAATTAGTTCTGGCTTTTAGTAAGTCTCTCTTTTAACTTTTAGGGATCTTAAAGAGATATTAATAGGATTTATAAATCCTTTTTTATATTTAATTATAAAGTTATAGGTTATTAAATATAAGTATTATTATATCTATTTTCTATTTAGTTTAATATTCTTTATAAATAACTAAAGATTTTAGTAGTTATTTAGGACTTCTATCTATTTTAGGGATCCTTTAAGGTAATACTATTAATACTTAAATAACTTTATAATAGCTATTATCTTTTAGTTTAGTATACTATATAACCTCTTAATATTACTAAACTTTTAGGATTAAAATACTATAAGGTAGTAATTTCCTTTATTATCTAGTTAGGATAAAATACTAATTATAGTATAATTTAATATATCTATTTTAAGATAGATTTATCTTTTAGGATTAAAATGCCTTAAGACTAGAGCCTTTTTAAACTTAGCAATAAGGGCTTAAAATGCCTATGCCTCTTAATTATTTAGTTTTATAGCCTTTAATTTCTTTTTATTTTAACTTCCTTTTAGTAGGGCAATTAAAGGGGCTATAACTTTAAAGTAATTATAAATAAACCTCTTATAGAAGTTATAAAATCCTAAAAATACTTAAACTTTTCTATATATTATTAGCTTAGGCTATTTAGTAATAATATAAATCCTAATTAGATTTATCTTTACTTTTTTAATAGTTAAAATAAATCCTAAAAACTTAATTTAATCCTAATAAAAGAAGCACTTAAAGGGTTTTATATATAATTTAGCGGCCTTTATCTATTTAAAGATCTATTTAAGGTAATTTATATATTTTTCTTTAGTCTTAAAGAATATTAAGATATTATTAAGGTAAATAATATAGATTATATCTATAAGGCCTTAAAGGGCTTAATAAATATAATATTAAAATATAATAGGTATATTAATTAATTTAAATAGTATAACTATATATTTAAAGTGACTATATTTAGTTTAGAATGCAGTTTTTTACTTATCTCCCTTTTAGATATAAATCTAATAATATATATTTTTAACGTTAATCTTAAAGAAATACTTTACTTTTTAAATTTAATCTATAATCTTTAAGATTAAAAATAAAAAGTATTAATTCTTAATAGTAATTACATTTAGTCTTTAATAGTTAATATAAAGATAAAGTTCTCTATCCTTTTTTAGTATAAATAGAATAGGTAAGCTAGTAGGGCTCTTTAAGGGGTAGATTTACCTGCTTTTTAGGTTCTGTTATATATACTTATAGAGCTTTTTTAGTTTAGCCTATAATAGTAGGTAGATAGGTCAATAAGGGGGTTTCTTTCCTTTAATTAAATTAATAGTATAATCTATCTTTTTAAAATTAGGGATTTTAATTACCTTATTATAGCTAAAGACTTTAATATATACCTTAAGTTTAGAAAGTATCTCTACTATTTAGTTAGGTTTCTTAAGGTCTTTTTTTAAAAGATAGTAAGGTTTTTTAAGAATAGTAATAATAAAGATCTTTATTCTATCTTAAATTTTCTTTAAGAATTATTAAGGTTAGAGAAGTTTTAAGTTACTATAATATCCCTTAAATTACTACTTTTTAGTTTTAAAGTTAGCTATAATTTAAAGGTCTTTTAAAGTAGCTATAAAGAAAAGGATAGGTTTATTATAATCTCTCTTTTTAATATCTATTAGGCTTTTAGTTATCTCTTTAGTCTATTTCTAGCAGTTTATTAAAGTAAAAGGCACTTTCTATCTCCTTATTATCCTTAATTAATTATTATTAGCTTCTTATAAAGAGATATTTATATTTCCTAATTATTAAAAGCCTTAGGATTTAATAAAGGTTTTACTAATAGTATTAGTCTTTACTTTATAGTCTAGATATACTTATATAGTAATACTTTTATAGCCTTATACCTTAATAGTAGTAAAGATTCTCTACTTAAATTAAGTCTAAAGGTATTTTAGGTAATAATTAATATCTTTTATAGGGTTTTTAACTAAAGATTAATCCTTATTTTTAATTAAAATTAGTTTTTTAGTTTTTTAACCTAATTAATCTTATAGGATTTAAGGCAGTTTTTAAAGTAATATCCTATTTTATAATAATTATAGCACTTTACTATAAAGAGGAATTTCTTTTTATTTTTTCCCTTATCTTTTATTTATTAAGTTAAAATATAATTTAAGTAATTATCTTAAAGGCACTATAGTAAATATAGTTTTAAGTTTTTTTTAAGTATATAGGGTTTCTTTTTAATTAATTAAATCTTAAAAAAGTTTTTAATATACTTATTTTTATAGTTTAATATATCTTATAATCTTTAGGTAAGTTATATTAATTCCTTTTTAATTTTAAGTAGATTAATATCCCCTTAAAAGGCTATAGTATTATAAAGGGTTAGAAGTAGTTTAATATAGTATTAATATATTTATATAGCAGTATTAAGTTTATATAGAAAGTAATCTTTAATAGAAATAAGATATTTATAGAAGTCTTAAGGGGATTGCCTTAATTATTATTAGGCACTTTTAAGCTAGGCTATAATAAGAATCTAGCCATTCTTCTTATCTTCTATAAGGGCTAAAGACTATTTTTTAAAAGCTTTCTAGTTTTATTTAAGTATCTCTTTATAGGATTAGGTTTATTTATTTAAGTAGCTTAACTATATAAGTTATATACTTAAGGTTATATTATTATATATAAAAAGAATCTAACTTTTATTAATATAGTATTACTTTTAGGCTTCTTTAAAGCTTTAATCTATATTATCTAGCTATTTATCTCTTTTTCTAAAGGTAATTAAGTATTTAAAGGTAATAATATTTTTAGCTTTTACTTCTCTATTATTACTAAAAGAGGAGCTTCTATAAGATCTATAGTAACTTAATAGGGTATTATTACTAGTTTAATTAGATTTTTTATTATTAGTATTAATTAAAAGGGCATTTTAGGTATTTCCCTTTTAGGTTTTAGGGGGGATCTTAATAGACTTTTTAATTAATTACTTTAACTTTTTTACTTATTACTTTAAAGTAAGCTCTTTTTCTAGCTATTTAATTTAAACCTTAAAGGCAATAATATAGGTTAACTATATAACTTACCTAATAGGATAGGTTATTATTTAGGATAGTTCTTTCTGACTTATTAAAATAGTATTACTAATAACTTTTAAGGTTATTGCTAATAATTTATCTAGTTTTAGGCTAGCTATTGCAGTTTTTTATTAATTAACTATTATATCTAGGTAGTTTAGATAGAAGCTTTAGAATTATTATAGTAGATTAATAATAGCTAGATAGATATAATAGTATTATATTAACTAAAGCTAAAGAGGTAGGGTTTCTTAAAGAGGGGTTTTTATAGTATACTTAAGGGGGTCTTAAGGTTATATAGTAAGAGATTAATTAGCCTTATTATTAAGGCGTTATTATATTTATTAATAGAGATAATTATAATAACCTTTATAATATAGCTATAAAAATTATATTAGCCTAAAAGTATATAGATAATACTAGCTATATTAATTTAATAGCCTTTAGTTATAAGATCCTTAAGGTTTTATAGCCTTATTACTAGTTAGTTAATAAAGGATTCTTTAAGCTTAAAATAAAAGAACTTAATAAACTAAAAGGTAAGTTAGTTAAAAAGGTAGCTTTAAGCTATAATTAGCTAATATTTATTAAGGCTATTTATTTAAGTAGCTTATATAATAAGTAGCTTAAGGGCATTAAGTGGCAGGCTAAGAGGGTAATAAGAAAGACTAAATTACTATAAATACTAGGCTTATTATAATCTTAAACTATAAAAGTATAAAAATAAGGGAGATAGTATATTATAAAATAAATAAAAAAGAGGTAATTATAGGGTTTAGAAGGAAAATATATTAAGTTTTATATAGGTTTAGGCAGGTTACTAAAAGTTAATAACCTAAAGTTATAATATCGGTAAAAAAAGGCAAAAATAGATTATACTATATAGTATATAACCAGTTTATAATTATAAAGACTAGCTAAATATTAATATACTATTAATATAAATAGAAGATAATTAATATATATATTAATGTATATTAATTATTATATATTATTTAAATAACTATTAATTTTATCTTAATTTATATTATCTTTTTTATTCTTTTTATTTTCTTTATTTATATTAAGTAAGGCTATATAAATATTATATATAGCTAAATAGTTTTGTATATAATTAATATTACCTATAGGTTAGTTAAAAAGGCTAATAGCTAGCTAGTACTTTAAATCTATATATTATATTAATTAGCTATATAAAAATAAATATATAAAGAGCTTAGGATTTATTAGAATATTAATAGAAAAGCTATCTTAACCCTTAAGAATTTAATTATATACTGTTATTATATCTAAAAAGAGATAAGTATTAAGATTAATAGGATTTTAATTAAAGAGGTCTATAAGTATCTATAAATACTTAATTAAGATAGGTTAAATATATTTTTAGCCTCCTTTTATCTTAAGGTAGTTATATAGCTTTTAAGGCTAATTAAAGATAATATATAGCCTATTAACTTACTTATATATATAATAAGTATTTTATATATATATAAATTTAGCCAATTTAGTTTATATAATAGGCATAAATATATAAAGGATAGTAATTTAATTAAAAATATAATTAATAAGAAAGTAATTAAATTAAGTTATTTAGCTAAAGTAAAGCTAATTATAATTAGTATTTAAAATTATATATATATATAAGTAACCTTATATATTAATATTTAGCTTGGCTATTACTTAAATAGCGCTATTAGCTTTTAATCCTTTAATTTTAAGTACTTTTACTAAAAATCTAGTAATCTTAAAACTAAATAGTTTAAGGTATATTATTTTATATATATATATATTACTATAAAAGGTAATAATATATACTAGCTATTATAAGAGTTTTATTACCTTAATTTAATTAAATAAAAAAAGGTATAATCTCTTATAACTCAAGGACTTAAAGGTATTACTTAAATATATTATAAGATATATTAGCTAATATACCTATATAAAACTATATAATAAAATATAAATAAGTATTAATTAAGCTATAAATCTTAATCCCTTAAGCCTTTAGCTTATTATAGGTATTAATTAACTATATAAAGTTAGGATTAAAGGCAATCTATTTAGCTTAATAATAATATATTATATCCTATTAATTAACTATATTTATAAGTATAAAGTCTTAATAAGCTATATATATTAAGTCTTTTAATAAAAGAATATATTATTAGTAGATATATATATAAAGGTATATATAGCTAAAGCTTTTAAGCTTAATATTTAATTTAGTATTATTTTTAAATAAAATTATATAATTTAATAAATTATTTTTACTTTTAGATTAATATCTAACTTCTTAAAAGGCTAAGAGTTTATTATATATATTATATACCTCTATAAGTAACTATAAAGTTATCTTTTTATAACTATAGAAATAAAGTTTTATTATTTAAAACTTAATTAAAAAAAAAGGTCTTATATATAGTTTTATAAGGCTTTAGTATTTTCTATTTTAATTTACTTAATAGCTTTTACTAATTAATCTAATTCTTATTATTAAAGTTATTAATAAAAGGCAGAATAGAAAACTATAATCTTAAATTAGTCTAAAAGGCATAATATAATATCCTTTATTATAAATTAATTATTATACTTTTAATACTTAATTTTAAAGTAAAAAGGTATTAAGTCTTAATAGAGATAATTATAGCAGCTTATAATAAAATAAAAAATATAAATAATATTTAAAAGGGAAATATAAAAGAAAAATAGCTTATATATAGCACTATAGAAAGTTAGTTTTTTTTTTAATTTTTCTAATTAATTAAATAATATTTTATTATATAACTTAATTATAGATTAATTCTTAGGCTACTATATTTTAGCTTTCTTTTCTTTTTTTAGCCTTAATACTATTATAAAAGTTAATATAGCTTCTTTTTATATAATTTACCTATATATAATTGCCTTAATTAATCTAATTTTATATTTATTAAATCTATATACTTTTATACTTTATTTCTATTTTTTATTTTCCCTATTTAAATTATTTATACTATTATAAAGTTATATTATAATTTTAGCTATTAAAGTACTAGCTAAAATCCCTAAAGCTTTATATTTTACTTAATTTATCTTCCCTTTATTATCTTTATAATAGCTTTATATTATATAATACTATTTCTATTATTTATATATAATTAAAAGTTTTATTTTTATATTACTTTTATCTTATTTTACTTACCTTTTTATTTCTTTATTTTTACTTTAAATTCTAATATTAAATCTACCTTTATAATAGCTTTAAAACTGCTTTCTTTACTTTTTTAATAGCCTTATATTATATAATACTATTTCTATTATTTTTATATAATTAAGATCTTTATTTTTATATTATTTTTATCTATTTTATATAAACCTTTATATATTAAATAGACTATATATTAATTATTATATTTTACTAAACTATATATTTTGTATTATTTATTTTTTTCCTTTTAATTATATATAATTAATTATAATTCCTTAATACTTATTATATCTTCAATTATTACTATAGCTAAAAAGAAAAAAAGTATAAGGCTAAGGCTATTACTATTATAATAACTACTATTAAGTATTAAGTAAATTAAGTAAAAGTATAAAAAGCTAAATATATTTATATTAAATTAAAGAAAGCTAAATATAAGGCTAATTTTACTTATAAGAAAAAGAGAATTATTAAAAAAAAAAGGTAGTTTATAAGAAAAAAGAGATAGCTTATAAGGTATAAAATAAGCTTATTATACTTTATATAGGCTTATATAATAACCTTAAGTAGGTTAAAGCTAAAAACTAAATAGATATAATCTTTAGACCAGTCTTTAAGTTTATTCTAAAGATATATAAAGGTAATAATATCTATTATTTTAACTATTAGGCTAAATAACTTACTATAGGCCTTAAAAGTTCTTTTTAGTATTTTTTTAATATATTAAAGCTTTATATTAAAAAAGGTCTTACTGCTATAAAAATAATTAATAATATATATATTATTTATTATATTTTTTTAATATAGCTATATTAACTTATATAATAGGAAATTATTAATATAAATAAAGTATAGATTTATATAGTTAAGTATAAAAATTAATTTCCTTATCTCTATACTATTAATTTCTTTTAGTAAAATGCTAATACTATAATATATTACCTCTTTAGCTATAAATAAAATAATATAGATTTATATAATAAATATAAAAAAGGTAATAATACTTTTATTAGGTATTATATTATTAATAGTTATATTGCCTATATTAATTATAATTAAAACCAGTTTAATAAGAAATATAGCTATATTAATATATTATTTAATTATTTTATATAACTTTATATTAACTTATTATAGCTTTTAAAAAAAATATATTAACTTTATTAATAGCAGTAAAGATAATTTAAACTTAAATAAGGCTAAATAGAAACTTTTAGATTTACTTAATAATATTAATAGTAAATCTTACTATACTTTTTTATATTTCTTTAATAAAGTTATTAACTTTAAGAAAAAGTAAAAAAAGTAAGTAAAAAGTAATATAATTTAATATATATTATTATTATTATATATTAATATTTGTAATAGTTTTTTCTTTTAGTTTTTAAAATAAATTCTTTACCTTATAAAAATAGGCTTATAATTAATAAGGTTTATAACTATAATATAATTACTATTAAGGTATATAAAGCACTATAATATTAAGTAGCTTTAGTTATTAAAATTTTTATTTAACTATATATAATCTTTTTTTAATATAATAATTACTAATATATATAAATTTTACTAATAGGGTCTTATAGGAGAGGTAGGTCTATTATAAAATGAATTTTAGGATATATATACGTTTCGCCTTCTGTAGAGGGGGAGCTCTAAAGGTAAAGCTGTGGTGGGGGGGTTGGAGGGGCAGTTTAATTCTAGCTTGGCTGTGGAGACCTCTGGAGCTTGTTAGTGCGGAATAGAATGAGAGCCATTGACATATTTTAATACAACAGATGATAGAAATATTGGAGTCTTGGATATTTTACATCTCATGATCGTTGCAAGTAATTTGTACAACGGGGTTCATGGCAAATTCTGCTTCTTCAACCGCGAGGAACTAGCAGTGCAGGTCAACAAGCATAGCCGTGCTCTCACATTTAAGGCACATCCTCTTCTGCATCTAATACAGTATCAAATCATCACCTATAAATCTCCAACAAACAATAGAAATGCTTATGTTGGTGTTGATATTGTCTACGCCACATGCGCCGCTTTTAAGCCGAAAGTTGAAGTGAGTGGCTACCATCGGCAACGCCACAATTCTTTGTTAACTCAATTAAACTTCACTTTTTTCGGTTCCCGGTGCAGGTGCAGTCCAGGGTGCGTCTTGACCATCTGTCTTGTCTTTGTTGTGACTCACTCACTCTCTACCTCACTCTCTTCTCTATACAATAAACCTCGACTCCTCTACAAATATTTATCAGACCTCATATAAACACTGCAACATACTAATCAAGTCGGGCACTTGATTCTTTTCTTTTGTGCGGTTGACTCCGCCCAAATTCGAATCTCTCGTCTCTTACACACACAAAATGGCTTCATCTTCATCTGCTGACTGGGAACCCTCCTCCTGGCGCTCAAAGCCCATCAAGCAGTCGCCCAATTACCCTGATGCAGAGCCCCTGGCCAAAGCCGTCGAGGAACTGACCCAACTTCCTCCTCTGGTCCACCCCAATGAGATCATCGCCCTCAAAGCTCATCTTCGCGATGTCGCACAAGGAAATGCTTTCCTTCTCCAAGGTGGTGATTGCGCAGAGCTCTTTGACTACTGTCGCCAAGGCCCTATTGAGAGCAAGATCAAATTGCTACTGCAAATGAGTGTTGTTCTCATTTGGGGAACCAACAAGAGAGTTGTGCGAATTGGTCGAATGGCTGGTCAGTATGCGAAGCCGAGATCTAGTCCAACTGAGATGGTCGACGGAAAGGAAGTCCCTAGTTTCAAGGGCGATATCATCAATGGCTTCCGTCTCGAAGATCGAGCGATCGATCCCAACCGCCTTGTGAAGGCCTACCACCACTCTGCTGCAACCCTCAACTACATCCGTGCTGCTCTCGCCTCTGGCATCGCTGATCTTCATCGACCTCTCGACTGGGGCCTCGGACACGTGAGAGACCCAGAGCTCAAGGAGAAGTACTCAGCTATTGCTTCAAGTGTTCAGCAGACTCTTCGCTTCCTGCAGGTCATTAATGCTCGTCCCGGAGAGCTCGACTCCGTTGAGCTTTTCACTAGCCATGAAGGTCTTCTTCTCGACTACGAGCAGTCTTTGACTCGTTTGCTTGAGAAGCCTACTGCCAGAACCTCAAGCCCTACTCCCGTAGCTGATGACGGCGAGAAGAAGGAGTACTATGATACCTCTGCGCATTTCATCTGGATTGGTGACCGTACTCGCCAAATCGATCATGCCCACGTTGAGTTCTTCCGTGGAATTGCTAATCCAATTGGTATCAAAGTCGGTCCTACAACGCCAGCTTCGGACCTTCTTTCTCTCCTACGCACGTTGAACCCCTCTCGCGAGCCTGGAAAGATCACGCTCATCACTCGCTACGGTGCTGCCAAGGTGCGCGATCTCCTCCCCACGCATATTCGCGCGGTTGAGGACTCCGAGTACCGTCGCACGGTTGTCTGGCAATGCGACCCTATGCACGGAAACACACTATCCACACCCACAGGCATCAAGACACGTCGTTTCGGCGATATCTACCGTGAGCTTGAGGAGACACTACGCATTCACAAAGAAGAGGGTAGCAACCTCGGTGGTATGCACCTCGAGCTCACTGGCGATGCTGTTACAGAGTGTTTGGGTGGCAGTGAGGGATTGGATGAGGATGATTTGTCGACAAACTACACTAGTTTCTGTGACCCAAGACTCAACGAGAAGCAGGCCCTTGAGTTGGCTTTCCTGGTTGCGGATCATTTCTCTAGAGAGAACAAGGCACGATCAGCCTAAGCATATGAGCGACACTAAAATTTGACATGAAGAAAATGTACATTGGAACAAAACGGAGCAGCAAATATCATGGTAGCAACTTGGGAATAAACAGAAAAATGAGATTTTGAAACACTTGGAAGGGCATGAGAAATATGGAGTGATAAACACAGCACTGACGGCAGTGATCTTGTGTTTTGGTACCTTCTTTCATCTCTAATCTAAGCATACGGGCTTGTCCTTCAAAACACAAGTTAATTCATATCATGTCCATCTCAAATTATTGTGCCGCCGTTACGTAAAAACTGTCATATCTTGAATCTCCTCACACCCTGACTCTTGCCAAGTCAGACCAGAGTGATAGTCTGCGCCGCCTCGAAAGCATCGCCCTTCTCCAGCTTCTGCCATCCCTTGACAGAGCCGGGCTCAACACAGAGCATGTTCTTCCAACCATCCTTGGGAGTAAAGTCCTTGATGCCGGCTGACTTGTCGACCCAGGGGTTCCAGACGACCACCTGGTCGAGGTTGTCACGGACGATACGGAAACGAGGAGTGCCGGACTCGGAGATGACGACTGGGTGAGAGGGACCCTTGGCGGGGGTGTAGACGGAGTCGGTTTCGGCGGAGAAAGTGACGGCGCCGGATTGGGTCGCCTCTGAGCTGGAGACCTTGGAGAAGTAGACGGAGTCTTCGAGACCGGTGACCTCTGTGGAAGAGATGTCCTGAGACAAGTTAATCATGATATTCCATGTATAAGCACTTTATAACATACGTTGATCTTGAAGTAAGTGTGAAGAAGAGTCTGGAAGTCGAAAGCAGTGTCACCATCGTTGGTAACGACAATAGTAGTGTTGAGACTCTCAGGGTCAAGGGAGACACTGTAAATAAGAGCAAATTTATAGGGCCAAAGAGCCTTGAAGTCGTCGCTGATGCTCTCGGAGGAAAGACCAAAGTCGAGCTTCACGCTGGAGCTGGAGCCCTCGCTGGTAGACTTTCCAAGGAACTCCCATCGCGAGTTACGAGCAAAACCGTGCTGGGGAAGCTTGGCTACGGGTTCGTGGTCGGGGGCGGTGCCAAAGACCTGGAGTTACACAGATTAGACAAGCTATCATGAGAGAGTGTTGTGGTGTTGTCGTACCGGGAAGACGATGGGAATACCTCCTCGAACGGCAGCACTTCCGTCAAGGGCAGCAGACTCGCTGACCCAGAGCTTCTCAGCCCCTGAAGCATCCTTCCAGCTGATGACAGTAGCGCCATGGAGAAGAACCTCTACGCTCTCGCCGGTGGGAAGAACGGCCTTGACGCGGGAGTTATCATGGGTGATGTCGACGGTGGGTTGAGGAGGAGCGGCGGGGGTAGAGGCGAGCGCCGAGGGCTTGTTTGGACGGTCGACCATTGTGAATGTTTTTGGTATGGATCAAGATGGGTAGAGAAGAGGTTGAGCTTTGGAGGAGATGGAGCTGGTAGAAGTGAGGTACTAGGTGAAGAAGGTAGAGGTAGGCTAGTAGGTAGTAGGTAGGTAGGTAGTGGCGGACTGCTCAGGTGGGGTTGAAGGGTCCGAGTGGGGTGAAGGTAGAAAGAAAGAAAGAACAAGTCAAGAGCAGACAAATAAAGTGACAGGACTCTAAAGCAGTAAAACACGAGGCTGAAGGGCCTTATAAAGGTAGTGCTCAGTCTCTTGTCCCCTGTAGCTTTGGGCTTAGGTTGGTTCGCTGAGGCAAAGTTGTATCTGTAAGATGCGATCCCATGCCGTGGATGCTTCAAGTCTGAGAGGAGGTCGATACATGGATGTAGGCAATGGCGGGGTAGCTCGAGATAGCCAATGATGACCCAGGATTGAGCTGTTTAGTGGAGACCTGCTGCTAAAGTTAGAGCTGTTACTGGCCACACTCAAAGCTGAAACATGTCTCAGATATCGGCTTGTGATACAATCAAACCACAAAAATATATCACCAAAGAGCCAGAATCTAGCATTTGGTTGGTGAGGAAGCAGTTCTGACTTTTGACTTTAGGCATAATTAGACTTCCCATAGTTGCCTATACGAAAGAACTCCCTCGCAAATCTCATTGCCTCGTTGTGAGCGTCATGTACTATAACAGTCTCGGAAATACAGTTTCACAATGCAACGGACGGACTGTTGAAGCAGTCAAAGTTACACAAAATCGGTACATCTGCCAAGACTCTTACTTAATAGGGTATCTATACGCTGCTATATGTTTCATCATGACACTTGACCAACTAACCTCTCTTTCTCTCAACTACCTACTCTAGGGGTGTATATCATGCCTCGGTATAGTTTCCAAAGCCACCACTCATAGCATCCGCCATTCGTTTGATGGATAACACCTCTTAATTCTCTCGGCGCTGGTTCTCTTCGTCATGTGAAGTAAACATGGCAGCGTTGTTACCTTCGCCGCTCTGCCCACTTGAGCTTCCACTTCGATGCTCAACATGTCCCTTCTCTTCAACCTCCTCAATGGCAATGAGAAGGTTGCCATTGTTGTCATATCGTCGAGGTTCGATCTTGGCCTGCTTGACGACATCGAGTGCACCTTGAAAACCATGCCCCACCTTCTGGAAGATAGTATCCATTTCTTCCAGAGATCGATATGCAGTCTCAGGGAAGAAAAAGTAGACCGAAGGAACCATGATGGCGTTGATGACTGCAAAGATGACATATGTGTTGGATCCAATGTTCTCAAATGCAGGAGGAGTGATCATGACCACCAGCCAGTTGAAGATCCAGTTACTTGATGTTGACAGAGCGTTGGCAGGCGCACGGATGCGAAGAGGCGTGATCTCAGCAGGGTACAGCCAAGTCATGCCAAGCCAGCCAACGGCGAAGAATGAGTTGAAGACAAATAAGAAGACAATTCCAACAATCTGGCAAGCCTTCGCATCGCTGGAGCCAACTCCAGCAAGGATGGCCATGGATGCACACTGGCCTGCTGCGCCAAAGAGCATCAGCTTTCGACGGCCAACCCGCTCAACCAGCCAGATTGCAGGGAGCGAGGCCAAGAAATATTCCGTACCGTTCAGAGCGGCCATGAGCAGAGGCATATGGCCAGTCATACCAAGTCCAGCATAGATAGTAGCAGCATAGTAAGTGATCAAATTGATACCAGAGATCTACCCCCATGTCAGTCACTATTCAATTCATAAGAGTGCATATATATATCTTACCTGTTGGAACATTTGATTGATATAAGCGATGAGAGTACGGTGAAGGTTCTTGTTGTGGTTTCGAGAGAACAAGTCTGAGAATGATCCCTTACTCATCTCTGCAGCGGTCTCCTTGATGGCCTTGAACTCGTTGTCCACATACTTGCTCTGGACATCCTGGTTGGCAATGGCAGCAATGACTTCCTTTGCATCCTCATCGCGTCCCTTAAGCACAAGCCAGCGGGGAGATTCCGGGAGGTTCATAACAAAGGTCATGATGATTAGACAGAAGACAATCTGGAACGCCATTGGGAAGCGCCAGCAGGCAGATGTGTCTTGTGCAAAGTACATGCCGTAGTCGACCCAGTACGAGATGGTAATGCCGAGTGTGATGAGCGCACCCTCGATCATTACCAATTTACCACGCTTATGGGCGGAGCAGGTTTCTGATTGCCACATAGGAACAGTAGATGTGTTGCCGCCGTTACCAAGACCAGTGATGATTCGTCCGATGATGAAGTGTTCCAGAGTGAACGCAGAAGCCTGAAGAGCAGCACCAACAACCATGATTGTGGTACCGAGCATAATCATTTTCCGGCGGCCGAGCTTGTTTCCAAGAAAGATGGTAGCAATGGCACCAAAGAAGCAGCCCAGGTTGTAAGACGAAACAGCGATGCCTTGATAGTTAGAGCGGTCCTTTCGAACAGCGGCGGATACTGTGGGATCATCGCTGTGCATGTCTGGGAATTGCTCCATGAAAGGTGCCATTGTCAAGATACCACCCATGACACCTTGGTCTATATCAAATGTTAGTATCTGTACCATGGCATGTCTTGGAGCCGTTGTGTGTGAAAGTGGTAGGTATTACCATAGCCAAAGAGCAGGAAATCTGTTCCAGCAATGGTACTGATGGCATAGTTGAGGGCCTGGCCTCGGAGGCCAAAGTACTTCTTGAACATGATGAAGAGTTCGAAATCGAAGAATGTCTCTTCAAACTCAGGGTCACTGGGACAACAACGAAGGTTGGTATAGAGAACGTGAGAACGATTGAGACCGTAGGATAACCGGGCTTATAAAGAAACGCAAGCTCAAGGATCTTGCATGTCGTACTGCAGAAAACAGAGTCATGTAAAGTATTACTCGACACTGGATCCACGGCTTCTGGGTATCCACCCCCAGGCTATGCGAGAAGCTGGTAACTGAGACGGACCTTGGCTACCCATCCATTATTGTCTTGGCCGTGTATGATGGGTCCATCGACCAAAAGTGGTAGTGACTACCTATGACCATACTGTGCATACAGTAAAGTATACTGAGATCCGCAGGCGTGTGCACCCAAGGCCAACAGGGCAATGATCCCTGCACTGCGGCATTGTAAAGTTTTCAGTGCGTTTTGCGAACGAGTAAGTGACAGTTCAGCCCTGGGGGTACCTGTCTGGGTCTCTCCAGGCATGGTTTATTGCTTCGTCCCTTGACTGGCTCCTGTTTAGAGAGTCAATACTATATCCTCCTCTATAATGTCACCCTGGAAGCATAAACTCGTGGAGAAGGCCCTAAAGTTTACCTCTCGCCTCCAAAGGAATCGGACGAGTTGGGGAAGTAAACATGGGGAACTTTTGGAAGGCTGGAGCGTGGGGAATACGACGTCATCGCAGGTTCCTCTCAACTGAGGGTCCTTTCGGGGATATGAAAATCGAGGCACTCAAGGCGTCAGTGTTTTGAAAGCCTCTGATGGTCTCGTTATTGTTGTGTTTCTGATGTATTGGCCATAGCTTATGTTTCAAAGTTTCCTGAGGCATGAGCCTGTTTGCAATGTTTCCTCCAAACAGGCCTTCAAACGTTGGCCTGAGCCATGATAGTTGGTTTGTATGGATCTTTGAATCGTGATTGGGCCCTCAAGGAATCTCGACCGATATTAAATGAAAGTAGGTAAGTGAAGCACCCAAGCAATGCCCTTCAACAAGTCAGAGGATTTCGCAGATTTTCTCGTCACCTCGGATGAAGTCTGAAATTTCGGGTCCCTAAATGGAGAATCGAGATAAAATCTGAAGACGGGAGGTTGCGGTTTCCACACGTGATATTGGAATGCGAGCAAGGAAGGAACCGTCGAAAGAGCATTCTTCCATCTTGCCAATGTCTTGTTATATGCTAGTATCGCTCAGTAATGAGGCTCTGCTTTATAGCTTTCCCATTGTTTGCCTTGTGATCCTCATTCTACAAAAACAACATTAACTGAAAAGAATCACTCTTTGGAGTTTACACAACCGCCATCACTGCTGGTCAACGAGAATGCGACTGCACAGTGCAACATAGTACAGTTTTAAGAATTGGCCGTCAATACCTTAACGGAACCGACAGTCAGAAACGTACCATTTACCGCACTTCAGTCCCTGTCACGTAACGTACCTACACGCCAAGATTCAACCTGCAGTCCACTGACTCCATCATGAACCCGCTGTAGATGTCAACTGCCCAATCACTTCTGATAGACAAATGCAAAGAAAAGGCCTCGCTGACCGTCTCTGCCCGACCCTCCGCTTTCAATTCCCTTTTATGGGTGACATCGGCTATAGAACGCGGAATGGCTGAACCCCAGAACCCCGGATTGCTAGAAGTTGACGTCATTCTCAACTCGGCGGGCCGAACAAAGTCAATACAATCGTGATGACTGCTTGATGAGATGAGATACATTCTCTCTATCTAAGCAAGTGTCTGTAGTTCTCGGGTTGCCTACAATGGTTAAGAACATTCAGCCTCAGCAGGGGCATCGCCATGAAGTTCCCAAACTGGTCAGTTTCAAACGGACGCTTCACCATTGATTGGTGCAGCTGCCGGATCCCAGACCCTATCAATACACCAGTCATTGGGGGTTCTTCGGAAGGGAACCGATTCATCATAGCCTTCGAACTGAAATGGACCAAAGTCTCAGGTTTCCTTCTTTCAGTGCAATCCAATTCTATGATATGTTGTTCCATGTTGTTAATTGGCTGCTTTGTCGGACATTTTTGTGAGCCACTTGACTCTTTTGAGCAGCCTTCTTCAACCTTCATCCAAGTTGAATTCAAGACAACGAGGCAAATAAAAGTCCAAGCACAAGATTCAGCGGGAAGTATTATTTTACCGTTAGTGGCCCAATCCTATACCATGGTCTTTATAAGAGTACATATTGAACTGCCTTGTGATAGTGTTGTAAAGGCATCACCACTTACACCAATCGACGCCAATCTACTTTGAGTCATGGTATCTACGATTTCTCAAACCTTTCTTTACCTTCAAGGTCCCTGTATCTCATGCCACGATCTTCTCGGGCGAGGAACTTTGATCAAAGCATTCAGTGAGAGACTTCCATGGTATCAAACCTGCAACTAATCACCAACAACACAGACGTGCACATCATTACCGTGTTAGTTCCCCGCCATGGATATCTGCCTGACGTAGGGATCGCGCCGGCAATTTTTCCTTGCTGTGAAGAACAGGATGGGGAGCAGCTTGTAGAACCCTTGACTCTGGTTCGTCATTAGAACTGAAGCATGCCAGGCAGCAGCAAAACGGCCAATCTCATGATGTGCCGAGTCCATACTGAGCTGCCCTACTATTGCTGAAGCATCATCATCCTTACAAACTGGTTACTGAGAACCGCGTCTCACTACGATTCATCGATTTCACACAGTATAAATTATAAAGTCCTTCTGTTGCACCAGATCAGAAACCTTGATCGAATCGACCCTCTTCCCCGTGGCACGCTGTAGCTCTATTTATCGGATTACCCGTTTGGGAACATCCGAAGCTGCTCTCAAAGATTATGTCTGACGATCCTCCACATTGTCACATTATGCTTCCCCGTATTATCCTCATGCAGAATGGTGAATACATATACACGGGACGTGTGAGCCTGACTCGTAACTCGGACTGATTACCACTTTTGGTGGCAAGATCTCGCATGCATCAACTCGATTATCCCTCAACCATAATTGCAGGCACGTTGTTCCTCTCGACACATTGACATGGCATATTCATCTCATCATTTCTTTGATTGTTTCTTTTCTACAGAATATGTAAATGTACAGATATCCCTTGCAATGCTTCAAATGAGATAAGTGACAGGCTAATCAGGCAACTCTGTATATGGAGGTATTGTATTATAAGCAGTTCCCAAGAATAAAAACCCCAGCGCGCCGTTGACAATGCTTCCCGTCTTAAATTCATTTCCTAATCAATGCCTTCCACGTCGCTCTGCTTCGAAGAGTTCCCTCTTCATATCCATAAGCATATCTTCTAGCTGGTAAACCTCATCGCGGCTCAGTGCTGCCATCTGCAATTGCTGCAATCCACCACGAAGAGTGTCCATGATCGACCTTGTCTTGTGTGGTACTGGTGTTTCTTCCTCTTCTTCATCGTCATCTTCTTTTGGCTCGGCAACTTCGTTTTGGCCCTCCTCTTCTGCTTGTAGCTGATCCTCCTCGACCTCTTCACCCGATTCGTTGTCAATTGGCTTGACTTCCATAGAGTCCTCAATGACTTCATCAGGCACCTGAAACTCAGGCTCTTGGCTCTGCGAGGCTGCAAAGGACTCTGTCACCAGCTGTGACATGAGTTCTTCATCCGTGTCCCCGTCATCGCGTGCATCGGTCGATCTTGACGTTGTCTGGGGCGCGTGAGAAGATGAGCGTGTAGACCTTTTGGTAGGCGATGCCTGGACTTCTCGGTTTCGTAGCTCCTTGCCCTTTTGTCCAGCATTTCGTCTGGATGACCGTCGCACGGTTGGGATGGGTGAGGCCGTTTCTTGAGACGTCGACTGGCTATCTTCGACCTGTTCTGGTCCTGATGGGTCGGCCGACCGTCTCTTTTTGCGGCGTGTCTCGGCATACACAGCGCTTCGCTTTCTCTTCCTCTTGCTGCCAGTTTGGTTCGTATCTTGGCTTTCATTCTTCTCTTGGCTTGATTCAACAGGTGTAGAGGGAACAACACTAGATGGTGAAGACTCCTTAGTGTCCTTCTGTTCTGCTTCCACGGAGGTGTCTCCTTGGACCTGTATGCACTTTTCCGGTGATGCGTCGTTCTTTTTCTTCTCGGGAGAAACAGAAACTGAGTTGTACTTGTCGAATGGAAGATGGCATCTTCTAGATTCAAGTTCCACCACAAATCTCATGAGACTGCTTTCATCACCTTCACTGAGCGCGAAAGATGAGTCTTGATTCTGGCTGTTAGCCACCTTAGAGCCACTTTCAACAGCCTGATCGTCAACAGCCTTTGCGGGGCTGCTCCTGGCATCCACAAATTCGTCATCTGCGGATTTTGGTGTTTCCAGAACCTGTGCTGGAGGCGGAGCGGTTCGTTGAGGGCTGTCCAGTTGGGTGAGGGCAGGCGGTTCAATATGTTCTTCTTTAATCTCTTCCACATCTTGGCTAGGGGGCGCATCTGGTAGTGCCTCGGCGTCTTCGGCCACCAATTCCTGACTACCGAGACTTGAAGGAATGACTTCCTCCTTCTTTGATGACTCTGCCCTCCTCCTGCGTCGCTTAGACCGTGTGTTCTTACCAGAGGTCTTGTTCTTAGCAGAAGGAGTCTCCACCTCAGCTTGGTCTTCATTAGTTTGTTGACTGATGGAGGGTGAACCAGGTGGTGAAGAAAACTGCCAGTTTACGATCGAGTCTCTAGCCTTTGATCGGGTTTGTATTTCAGATAGCAGAGGGTTGCGTCTCGGGTCTGGTGGTGATGAGGGTGGGTCGTTCAAGCCCTCCAGATGAAGTGCTTGGCCACGTCGGGGAGTGGGTGTCAGATTGATGAACTCATCGTAGGAAGCTGCGCGTTCAGGAGTAGTTTCGAGTCTGCTGGACTTTTGCATCTCGGCGTCCTTAGAGCTCTCCTCGATCGCAGCTTGTGCTCGAGTCCGTGGGCTCGATCGGATGCCGGGATACAGGCCGGCATTTTCTTCTTGTCGCTCACGGACCTCCCTCTGCCTTTCAGTGAGATGTTGAGACTCCCCGACCAATGGTGATGAGACAATTGGAGCAAATTGGATTTGAGAGTTATCGTGACGAAGACGGGGTGTAGCTGTTCGCTTAGCCGGTTTTGCCTTTGTAGATTCAGGGGTCGCATCTCTGCGGCGCTTTCTAGTCGTCGCACCCCTGAGACTCATCTTCGATATGGATGGTGCAGGTGAGGCTGCTTGCTCAACGCCTTGCCCCGATGACTTGGCAGATGATAGGGCGACGAAGCTCAAATCTTCCTGCGTATCGACAAAGGTCTGTGCTTGGGCTCCGAACTCGCCACTGGAATGTTCCATGCCAGGAAACGAGACATCAACTCTTGGCCGCAAGGAAGCTATAATTGACTTGAGGCTTTCAGAGCAGTCCAAGCTCTCTTCATCCTTTACTAAAGCGTTCCACGTCTCTGCCATCTTGTTTACGACGTGACGATGTTTACTTCTAAAACCTGCAGCGACAAGGGCCTCGACTGTGTTGAGAACTTTGTCCTCCAATCGACCGAGTGTCAATAACTGGCCACAAATGTTGTCCCATAGAGTCCGCACCTAGAGATAATTAGCATGTAGAAGAGTACAACACCAGAATAACTTACAGGTCCAGAGGCAGGGGAATCACTGCGCAACATCTTATGCGCCTTTTCATCCTGAATCCATGGAACGAGTCCTGTTTGCAACTTGGGAAGGGTTTTGAAGCCATTTTGCGCAAAGGATGCAACAATGAAAGCGTTGACAGTCTCAAAGTAGGCCACCATCTTTTGATCGTTGCATTCGGCTTCGTTTTCATAGAAGTATTTCATGCTCTGACCTTGAAGCTGGTAAAGATACTGGAACGGGTCAAATGAGGAGGATCGTGATGCCGTAGGAGGCGCACCCCAAAGTCGTCGTCGAGCAGCCTCCACAGCCTGACGATCTCGGGGTAGTTTGGCAATCTCGAATAGCGCGATCGCTACCGCCAGTGCCATCTGGTTTGATCTTTCAGAGTCCTCGAAGAAGTTGTCCGTAACAATCTTGGCGAGGGGCTCTACAAGGCCAAGTGCTCGACCTGCGTCTCCAGACTCCTGAGCGATGTGGTCGGATAACAAGTTGAAAAGAGAGAACCATTGTTCTTCAGGAAGCGTGGGGTGCGAAACAAGTCCTCGTTCGAGAAGCGATACTATCTCCCGGTATTCAGGACCAAGTAATCTCTCGCTGCTGGGGGGCAGCGAACCGGATGGCGATGGGTTTTGGTCCAGCAAGGTACGAATGTTCTGAGCAGCGAGAACCCATGGACCGTATGGTGAAAGAGCGTCTCGCGGCAAGAGTCGGAGCATCTCTCTAGATAGCTCCACTCGAGCTCTTGAAGATTTGCCTTGGAAGAATGGATCAAAGACAGCTAAGAAGCACTCGGCGAGATCTTCATCGTCAGCCAATCCTGGTGGTTTGGAACAAAGTATAGAAAACAGGTGATAAAGTGGCGTCTGAACAGTGCCATTTGACTTGTCGGCTCGATCAATCCGGCTAGGAGTTGAAGCAGGCTCAAAGGTATTAGCAAGAGACATGGATAGCTTCTTCTCGGTGAAGGGGAGCAGCCCAAGGTTACGGACAAGGACGTCTACATAATGCTTGACACTTGACAGATACTTTGTGCCTGCAGATTCAGACCCTTCGGGCAACCCGGTCGACCAGACCTTGGACAACAAATCGAACGCTTGGGCGATGAATCTCGCTGTCTCATCGGTCACCTTGATATCCTTTGCCGAGGCGACAGCAATAGAACCAACGAAAGCTTGCCAGAGCCTATAGGCTAAACTTTCGGTGTTAGCCAAGTCGTGGAATTTCTTCTCCAGAATTGGCCCAATAAGGCCAAAGATCTTCTCAGAATTCCGGCGAGCCCACCTTGAGTCGATTGAAGGCAGCTCCTCGGGGCTTATAGGAGCAACGTCCTTGATCCGTTCGTCTTTCCAGCTTCTCGGGGTCGAAACGTCGAGCAGTCCAGTCACGATTCGAGTCGCTTGCGTTACGGAGTCAGCAGAAAACTCGAGTTGCGCATCGACCTGAACTAGTTGTTGCGTAATTGGCGCAAGGATAGAATCCCAAGCAGCGTCGATCCATGTGACATCTTGACTAGGTCGGAAGGCATAGTAACACAGGTTGCAAATACCACCCATCACTGTTCTGCGGAGCTTCATGGCTTCCTCTGACTGTTTTGAACTGAATTTGCGCCGGAGTTGGCTTGCGAGGGGTTGTGACATTACACCTAGAGACTTGGGGGGCAATTTATTGCTGGTAATTGAAAGATAGACATAGCGATTCCAGGCGTAGTTGGCTTCCAGTTTGGTCTGCAAGTCGGTACAGTTGAACGAGTCCTGCGCAATCTTGAACCATGGAGCAAAGTGTTGCCATCGACTGAGAGGGCACTGCAGGAAAAGGGTCACGGCACCCCATATCTGCGGAACAGTTGACAAGAGCTGTTTCTCTTTGAGCATGGTGTCGAGTCGCTGGATGTAATACTGTATGTAGACTTGCTTGTCCGCCGTCGATTGCAGAATCTCAGTCACTTTGCGCATCACAGGCTTCTCATTTCGCAGCGAAAAGCCAGCTTCCGTGCCTAAAAGAATTGCTTGTGCTCGAATGTCTCGAATCGGAGTAAGCATATCGTTAAACAAATCCTCTAACCAGGTCGTGTGGACAGCCATATGGTTCCGAGATTGCTTCACAAGACGCTTGTAAATCTGGATACGGCCCATGATGATACTCTTGCCAGTCAAATGATCCTCGATGTTGTGCAACGATGTGACTAACCGACCGACGCGATCCGAAGACATGACTTTTGGGGAGAAAGACTGGAAAGCAACGACTTGCATGAGGTGGCGCGCCAGGTCTTTCGAGATTCCTGGGTCGGAGAAGCATCGAATGCAGTGGTCGATTATGAAGACGCCGAAGTCGGATGTGAGAGAAGAAGCAATGGCTGGAAAATGTAAAAAGGTCGTTAGAAGACTGAGAGCTTGGAATATGAGAGAAGAGTCAGGAGACCCCTCGTCCCTTTTGGATTTGACATCTCGTTCAATAAAGGACATGAATAGGCTCATCTTGTCTTGCAGGGCAACCCGGTCCGGTAGGTTGTTGGAGGCCTTGAGGGCACGAGAGAGCATCATGTATGCATCGAGTCGAGAGTCCCGGTCGGAGCCAGCGAGCTGTTTTATTGTCGAGTCCAACATTTCGGCGATACTAATCTGGCTTGATAGGCCGTTGGGATGGCCATTAAGAGGTGAAGCAAGAGGGTTGGGAGACGGTGACGGCTTCAGGATACCCTTCACGGGCCTCGATGAAGCAGAGGGTGTCGTAATCGGTGACGATCTGAAGAACTTGGACGCTTCTCGATATTCTGTATGGCTTGACCATTCGACCTTCTTCCTTATTCGTCTCGAGCTTGAATTGGTGTTGGTTGCCCCGTTCGACGATGGTGTATTAGCGCCTGGTGGTGTCTGGAGACTCAGTCTTGGGTCGATGGGACGACCGACTGAAGCCTTCATAGGAGCTAGTTTATCTGGGAAAGATTCTCGCGGAGGAGTTGGCGGTCGAGGAGAAAGTTCGTCGAGGGTGGTGGCCTTGGCTGAAGATGCCATGGCTGCCAGGCAGCGCTGGCGATCTAGACAGCAGTGAATTGGCCGAGAAACCACTAAAAACGCATGCGAATATTAAGGAGATTAAAGATTGGAACAGTGGATTTTGCTGTGACTAAAAAAGTGCAAGCATTTGTATGTAATCGCAAAGAGAACGAATGAGTCGGTGTAAGTTAAGCTGGTGATATTGCGTAGCGTTGAGGACTTTGAGTAACTAACTACCTGAGCCTGGAGTATCCGTAAGTAAATGCTTGACCGATCCGCGCTTCAATTCTCCGGGCCAACGCGCGAAGCGAACGCGATTTTTAGATGAGCAACCGCGAATCAATTAAAGATTCAGGGACCGTGCGCGTCAGACGCCCCAGAATCGGGCCCTTGCCGTGCCTAATGTGCCTAATGGGTCTTTCATGGCTGAGGTAAGCGAAACTTTACGTGTTCCCGCTTCCGTACAGGGCGCTATCGATAAAGTTCTAGGTACATTGGACCCTGTTGTGTCAGTGAAGCACATGCCATGGAGAACATGGAGGCGACAGACTTGGACCTCACCTCAATACTGGCCTTTTCATCAGTAAAGTCCATAAGTTACATAAATAGAAGTGAGAGAGCAAATATGATGTCCTGTTGCGATCTGAACACTTGCCAAATTCTCCAAATTTACCTCTAGTACTCCTACTTAAAATGCAATACCACGTTTTGTTAGTGGCTGATGTCCAGTTTCCATCATCTTCTCCCCGCTCATCTTAAACCATCGTACCTTACCTACCATCAACATCCCCCTCTCCACTCATCATCGAATCATCATGGCCGCCCAGCAACCTTTTGGTATACCAACAGGGGCTAAGAAGCTCGAAAAGGTCACGGAACTGGTCGAAGCTCTCACCGCAGATCTCGAAGAAGATCAGTTTCTTCCAGATGGTGAGTCTCATGACTGGAAAGGATATGAATGCATCATCTCCTAATGCTATAGACAGGCCGCGCCACGGCTCTGGAACAACTTAAATTATACAGTCGAGACCCCAGGAATGCCGAACCTCTCTACTCAGAAGCTGTCAGTACGCCCCCTGTCCTCGTGTGAGGGCAAAATGGTTTCCAAGTATTGCTAACTGTCGACAGGGCTTCTCCATGCTCCTCCGCCATGCCTATGATAAACCATCTACCGAATCGGCTCGGGCTGCATTGAAGGTGATAGCTAATTTGATGCTTCTCGTCCCTCCTACGCGGCATATGTTTGTCGACAAGGGTTTTGCTCCCAAAGCCATCAAAGAACTAGACACTGGAAATTATGAAGATGAATTTCTCAACTCTCGTATCTTATTCCTTACCACATATGAAACAAAGATCGACCTGAAGGAGCTCCTCGATAATGAGAAACTGGCCGATCGCATTATCAACAACCTAGCAAAGCATGCAAAGGAAATGGATACCAAGGCCAAGGCTGATCCCATGCAAGACATGGCGCTCACCGAAACCGTAAAGCTCTTGTTCAACGTTACACACTGGTGTAAAGAGAAGGCCTCGTTGTTCAATCCTGCAGTTCCTCATTTGATAGCCGTACTGTTCAAGGCTGAAGTTTCCCAAACAAAGCCGCTTGACCCTCCAGTCGGATTCATCATCAACGGTTTCCTCAATCTTGACCTGAGTACCCCAGAGAGCCAGAACGCTCTTCACCCCAAGAGCGATCCCGAGAGGGTCGTATCTCGGGTGATTGACCTCCTAGATGTCGCCATTCGAACCACTCCCGACGAGCAGAAGGATCCTTCCGTTGTGCCAGTCCTTGGCCTCGTAAGATCGATATACGAGCATGCGCCTAATTCTACCAAATTTTTCATTCGTGAGAAGCTCTTGCCGACAGAGGAAGAGAGGAAGGATGTTCTCGGAAAAGGTCACGGCTTACCAGCCAAACTTCTCCAAAACAGCAATAACCCCATGGCCCCGTCATTGCGCAACCTGATCCAGCATGTACTCTTCGAGCTATCTGATAAGGATGCCTCTAAGTTTGTCGAGAATCTTGGCTACGGCTTTGCATCTGGGTTCCTTTTCCAAAACAACATCCCTATTCCAGCTTCGGTGGCAGAGGCTCACGGCGCAGGTGATGCGGCTAAGGCGCAGAAGCCAGTCAATCCCGTCACTGGCCAATTTGTCGATGCTGAGAAGCCGGTTAACGAGCCTGAGATGACGGAAGAGGAGAAGGAACGAGAGGCTGAAAGGCTCTTTGTGTTGTTTGAACGGTAAGTTCACACGTTCTATTTACTCACTCGTTGCACAGGGCTAACAGGTATTTAGATTGAAAAAGACAGGCATCATTGACGTTCAGAACCCGGTGGAGGCCGCCGTGAGGGAGGGACGTTTCAGAGAACTCAAAGATGATGAGGTTGAAGAGCTTGAGTAGTAAGCTCAAGTCACTTTGTCTTCTCATTATTAGCATGTTGAGGTCTGGCGCTTCGGTCATCCGGCAGTGATCTCATATTAAGCGGAACCTTGCAGATTGGCGGGAACAAAAAGAAAGCATAGATACATACATTAGTTCAGGAGCCTTCGTTAAGAAATGCTCAGTCGTATTGTAACAGAACGTATGGTCAACGTGTCAAACAAGTGGTCGATAAGGCAGCCGACTATTGTTCATTCTCGAATATAGTATATTCACTGATCACTGACTTGCATCCAATGTTAACAAGTCCTCTACAGACGCTCCCGTTTTCCAAATTAATTCGTTCAGCAACCTAGAAGTAGTACATACATTATCTCTCTCACCTTGATCCATTTCCACCTACTTACTTTTTTCCACTACCTAACTTTCAGGTCGCACATTCTCTACTGCTTCGGCTCTTGCAGCTGCCAACACTGCCAACACTGCCAACGCCTCGGGTTATTTGTTCATCTTCTCTTCTCAAAAATCCGCTCTTCACATTTTCTTTGCCCCGTGCAAGTCAGTCAGGTGATAGATTTACGAGCACAGGTAAAACCTCATGTTATCATTATTTTAAACCTTTGATGATTTAATGAAAAGTCAAAGTCAGCGTCGCGCAACACCATCCGCAACACGATTTTCCTACAACGGACAAACTCACACAAGGACCTAAATTCTAGAGAAGACCTCATCCTCGTGGCGCCAATCTCTTCAGTTCTCTTTCGCTCTCCAGCAAGATGCCGCCTCCCAAGTCTATGCCCACTGTCTTCTATGCTCGCGATAAATCCCCTGCGGAGGAGCACAACGGGTAAGTTCTTAAACTCCCTTCTTTGGCCTATTAGTCTCACATGCTTATATGGAAGTCCTAGGCCTCGTGATAGTATTGAGGGGAATGGTGATGATGATGATGAAGAAGAAGAGCTCATCCCAAAAATTATCTCTGACCTCGTTGGCTCTGCGAGTTCCGAAGAGGAAGTCGATTCTCCTGGGCCTGTTAAAACTGAACATAACCCTAAACCTGAGAAGCGCGCTCTCTCTCCAGAAGAGGAGAGCGAAGAAGAAGCTGCAGTTCCAAAGGCAGCTCCTCCAGCCAAGCGCCAGCGTCGCTCGCAAGTGAACAATTCAGTCCCACCTCGTCGTTCTAAGCGCGTCACATCCACTGCTAGCCTTCAGGATGAAGACACACCTGGTGTGAAGAAGGAGAAGCCTGTTGCTGCAAAGAGAGGTCGTGGCCGCCCTCCAACCAAGACCAGAGTGACCAAAACTGAAACCGCCTCAAAGAGAAGCCCTCCTGCTAAAAAGGAGGCTACGCGTGCCGAGTCTACTACCGAATGGGAGGTTGAGAAAATCATTGATTCGCGGGTTGACGCTGATTCCAAGGTACTCTACTACCAGGTCAAGTGGAAGGGTTTTGGCAACAAGGAGAACACTTGGGAGCCTAAGAAGAATCTGGGCAAATGCAGCAAGCTCATCAAAGATTTTGAGAAGGAGCAGTGAGGGGATTATGATAGCATGAGCTATGAACTAGTTGACAGTGATGGGGACTTTTTGGGAACGAATCAAGTCAATGGGCTGTGGTCATGGGGACAACTGCTAGAGGCATCTAGCAAGGCAAGGTCTGGAGATAATTGCTTTATGGGACGTGAACCACTGGATTCAAAGCGAGCGAATGGGAGCAGTATCTAGATGGGATTATCTCGGTGATTACTTCGATATGGCGTTACCGAAGCCTTTTAGCATAGGAGAATGGAGCTCTAGTTCTCTTTTATCGAGACTGGGCCATGTCCCTTGAAGGATAACTAAAAAATAGCTCTTCTTTATGCAGAGCGTACTAATTGCGACAAATCTGATTGTTTTAGCGGTGTATAATTGTTTTGTTTGGTCTTGCCATCCCTATAATGGTCTTCCTTCCAAGTCTTGTCTTCACTCTTCACTGAACAGAGTTGAGAAACCCAGGGCCGCTCCAGCAAGAGGAAGCAGACTTCGTACCAAGTTCAAAACCCCCCATCTCCCAATCAACGTAGCCACGTCCTCCTGTGAAGCATCCAAGGTTCCAGCAGACGCCTTAAACAAAAGGTCGTTTGTTGAACTCATGAAGATGATAGTGAAAGGGACGATCGAGACAGTCAAAGCAGCACTAGCAGCCAGGCCCTTCCAGTTACGGCCCTGCTGGTGAGCTGTATATGCGGCGTATAGATAGGCGATTGCAGTTGTCCCAGCAAATTTGGGCATAAGAGCGAATCCGCGGTTGAAGAGGACCTGCCAAACAGAAACAGCGGGTGGTCCTGAGAGTTGCAGAGCAGCAGGTATGCCAGCAAGTGAAAGAGAGGCAATGAAGCCTAGAAATATCAGTGAGTGTCTTACATCTGACTTGATAGCCTTACCAGATGCATAGGTCGAGCCAGTGATGCCTGTGGCAGTGGCCACGAGAGAAGGAAGAGGGATAGAAATGGGCATTTTGAAAGACAACCAGTTTAATTTAAGCTTCGTATAATAAATTCAATTATCTTGAGAATCTACAATGAGTTGATGCTACTGAAGTCATCGTCATATATATCGGCGAAAAGTGGAACCCCGTCCGGACCCGGAAACTCTTACGGACTTCCTGAGATGTCCGGCCGCGTCCTTGTCCATTTCCCGCATCATTATTGACCAAAGACCCTCGTTCTCGGATCAGGCCGATTGGTCAATAGGCCTGTGTTATATCCTTATTCGGTTGTCGACCTCGCTTGGCTAAACGACAACCTTTTCCTTGCGAGCAACAAACCCATGTAGGGTCAGTTCTTGAGACTCGTTTTTGGTATCGATTTCCGCCCACGACGATACGAACTCGTAACCAGCCTTTTTCAGAACGTTTTGACTTGGGGCATTTTCGCTCAATGTGATGGCTGAGATGCACTCCTGTTTGACCTCGCCGTCCCCTTGGAGAAGTGTGTTCTTGTCCACTGTGAGCTCAACTTGGTTCCTCGGCAGGGACCACCACTTATCGAGGTAGACTTTCATAAACTCAGACGCATAGCCTTTGCCCCAATGCTCTTTCAGAAAGATGTATCCCAGGGCCGGCCAGCCTAGTTCACTCGACCACACGCAGGTACCTCCTAAGCCGATGGGCTCGCCAGTCTCGATGAGGGAGATAACCCAATCGTACCTCTCGCCATCCTTTGGAGGTAGGCGAAGACTCAGACTCTTTTCAGTTTGCTCCATCTCAATATCGGGACCTCCTTGCGATGACCATTTCATGCCATCTGGACATGTGCGAAGAGTTCGAAGAAACCCGAAGTCATCTTCAGTCATAGGACGCATCGATAGACGCTCTGATCGAAAAGTGCTTCGTTCATGATTGGGTGGAAGTGGATAAACAGGGAGTGTTGTCTTGACTGTTACGAAGTCAATTGATGAAGGTTTTGTGGATTCCATGTCGAAAGTTTAGGGTAAGTTAAGCTGATTGCGGAGTTGACTATTATGAAGACGAGCCTCTGATCGTGAGGAACTCTAGACCTCATATATCCTCTATCTCCGTTATCACTCCGAGATCGTCTATACCAAGTCCAAGAATTGTGAGTCATGGGCTATCACGACCGTTAATTATGAGTCGAATCAGCATGCTTCAATTTCAGGTATGACAAAAGTTCCCCTCGGCACCCGACAACTGGGGCAATATTCGCGTTCGCTACGTATACGTTAACAGGCGTTAGATGGCTTCAAACTGGAATCAAGGTGCGAAAAGTCACTAATCCCAAGACCAGCTAGAATTTCCCTAATCTATAATAACTTTATCTAAACAATTTCCTAGGTTCAAAGTCTCAGTTGCCAGCCATCCCCAAGCCTTTTCACCGTGTCTGGCCTAACTTAAACCGTTGAGAGTCAATAAAGCTAGCCTCACTCAGCCTTAGGATTGCAATGCATGCTAATTTATGCAGGGAACTTGATTAGTAGGCAGAAAGAGATCAGGGTCGAGACAAGAGACAAATGTCACCCAAAAAAATCTAAACGTCACTAAAGTCGAACCGGGTGGGGCAGCGCCGGCACTTCCTCTGTCTGTCTGTCTGCTACAGATTATCAATTCTTGCTGTTATTTGCTTACTTGTCTTGCTTTAAGTTAAACTTCAACGCATATAACGACTCCAACGGCGTGATTATTTGAGATAATCACTGCGGCAACTTATCAACATATATAAATATTCATATATTATTGCCCACAATCGCCCGGAATGAGCTCCCGCGAAGGCCGTCCGGCCAAAGTACTGAGCTGTTCAAACTGTCGCACACGCAAAATCAAATGCGACAAGATACAGCCATTATGTGGTCAATGTTCTCGCTTTGGCCTCGACTGTGTCTTTCCCTCAAGAAAACCAACAAGACGTGCTCCAAGGCCGCGCCAGAGTGAACTACTCGATAGGATCAGTCGTCTTGAGAGCATCGTCAACCAGGCTGACCCCGCCAAACTGAAGCAATTGGATGAGGGGGACATCCAGAGTCTCCAAGGCTCAACTTCACTTTCGGCAACTCTGGATAACCGCTGTGATGAATCTCAAGCAGTAGCAGCGCAGGCCGCTAATTTGGAGACTGGGGAGCAATATCTCGGTTCTGGGTTCTGGGGAAATTTATGTGCTGAGGTTGAGGGAATTCGACAAGCGTTGAATCAGCCTTCTGAAGACAGTGATGATGAAGAGGAGGGTGAAAGCCCAGAGTCTGTAGATATGGGATCTACGGGTCCTTCGGGCTTCTTACTTGGAAACTCTGATTACACATCGAGACAGCCGCTAATACACCCTCCACCGAACATGATGATACGGCTCTGGACGATTTACACCCGCAATGTTGATCCTCTCATGAAGATTCTGCATCGACCAACCATCAGCAAGCACTTCCAAGCTTATATCGAGTCACCGACAACACACACATTCACTCCTGAGATCAACGCTGTCTTGTTCTCCATCTACTTCTGTGCAGCTGTTTGCCTGACACCAGAATCGTGTTCGAAGCAACTGGGCGAAAACAAAGAAATTCTCACAAGGCGATACCGTGTTGCGGTTGAACGAGCACTCGCCGAGGCAGACTATCTCAGCACAACCAAGATCGAGCCACTGCAAGCTCTGACGCTCTATACAAGCATGATGCGTGTGCACTTACATGACCGGACATCTTGGGTTCTTACATCACTAATTATCCGGATTGCCCAAGGCCTCAACCTCCATCGCGATGGTGATGGTCACCGTTTCACACCTTTTGTTGCCGAGATGAGGCGCCGTTTATGGCATTTCATCGTCGTGCTCGATATCCGCGGCTCAGAAGACCGTGGTTCTGATGCAACACTTACCCGGTCAGGCTTCGATACAGCAGAGCCCACATCCATTGACGATGACGATTTTGGACCTGATTCTATAGGTCCCTTGGTACCCAAAACAACGCCTGCTGACAACGTTGTATGTTTATGTACTGCTATGTGCTCAGGCATCTTCGGCTTCATATCACACCCACATTACAGCCCTAGAGGCGAGCCGGAACAGTTCTTATATACCGAAGAGGAGCTCATTTCTCATATACGTCAATTAGAAACCGGCTTCATCCACACTGCCAAACCTTCGCATCTCCCCTCTATTTACGCCTCTGAAATTGCTCGAATCGTCATTCTAAAGCTCTGGCTCAATATCCAATATCCTTTCACCGGTGGGCCAGCTCCCGACCGACCTCGAGTATCAAAGGAGACCATGTTGCGCACTGCCATCTCGATTATTGAGCTACGAGAACGTATGACGAAGAATCAGTGGGAGGACAGATTTGCCTGGTGGACAGACACCTACGTGCAGTGGCATCCTCTCGCAGTTGCATTAGCAGAACTCTGCGTGCAAACAGAGGGAGAGTTGGTAGACAAGGCCTGGGTGGTTGTGGAGAGAACATTTCCATCATCACGAGAGCACATTGCAGACACAGCGAAAGGGTCACTTTGGCGACCGATTAAGAAACTGCTCAAGAAAGCGAGAGCGGCGAGAACCGAAGCGCTCCTCAAACGCATGAATTTCAATTCCAGCATGAACCTGGATCCTGCAACATCTTTTATACCCCCAGCTATGAACAATATGGCTCAACCATTGCAGTATGGTACCAACCAACAGATGAATATTCCTTCATCAGGACCAGGTTTGGCATCACAGTACGACACTAGCAGTATGGATCCTTCAATACTGTTCGATCCACCAGAAACATTGAATCTCGACTTTGGTATGGGCTTGGAGCAAGGCGTGCCTATGGAATGGACATATTGGACAGAATTTTTCCATGATACACAGATAGAAACATCTCCAGGGAGCGGGACAGGCGAGTCGTCATAATATTTCACAATCGGTAGTCTTTGTTACTTTTTAAATCCCAATCAATTGTTTTCACACCAGGCAGCATCCGCATGCTCAGAATTTTTGGTTCATTCAATGCCCGTTTTATTGAGCAAAGTCAGTTGATATTTCCATGATCCGTTGTAACACCCGCAGAGCCCCAACCGTCCTCTAAACCGAAATCATTCTAAGCGAAAGTGGAAGGTCGCTTCGCGCTGAAGAGCTTCTTGGTGTTCTCCTTGGTGATGCGGTGGGGGAGAGGGAAGCTGAGTCCCTTCTGGGTCAGCTGGCGGATGTAGGGTCGCTTGATGTCCTCGGTCTTCTCAATCTCGACGACGCGGAGGATCTGGAGTTTGTTAGTATCTGTGATGGGTAGCTGATCGACCAAATTCGACGTACGTGGATGGACCTGAAACGAGCACGGTGGCGGGCAGCCATGTCGGAGTAGAGAGACTCGACAGCATCTGTTCGGGACAGCTCACGGTACTCCTTGTACATGTTGTGCGTGCCGGAACGAGAGTCATATCGGATCCAGATACCGAAGTTCTTGACCTTGAGGGGGTGCTTCTCGTGGATCTGATTATCCCAGTTAGCCTGGCCCGTTGTTTTCCTTCGTTGGATTCTTGCTACGTACAGTCTTGACGCTGACGATCTCACCAGTGGCCTTCTTGACCTTCTTGAGACCGCGCAAGAAGTACCAGTATCGGGACTTGGCGACCGTCTCGTTGGGAGCGAAGATGGTCATGCGGTAGAGGGCGGGGGTAGGGTTAGCCTCGGTGGGCAAGTGGCGCCCAATGACCTCGTATTCCTGAAGACGGCCTGAAGACATTGTCAGTATTAGACGTTGCAGGTGATGCTTGTTTGTTGCTGTGATGCCGCGAGCCGAGCCGGAGGATCAAATCGAAATTTCGAGTGCGAGGTGCTAGTGCCAAGTCGAGGTGTTGACGAAATTCAAAATTGGCTCTTCGATCAAAATTTTGACAAGCCCTCGCTTCAGCAAACAAATCGAACATTGTGTGAGCAGTTTTCGATGTTCTGTGGCAGCTGAGAGGTGATCCTTCGCCCTTCTATCCCCTTCGTAACAAGTTGTGAAGAAATATCGAAATTTGTTTCTCGTCGTCATAATCCTCCGGCGGGCGGCATCGTTGCAATCGAGCGCATAAAATAGAAAATCTGCTTACCCATCTGTTTAATTGTCAGTGGGTTTCCCTGTATGAGTCCTGGTATGCACTTACGGTGACTTCTGGTGATTGACTGGAAGGTTAGTAAATGGCAAGTTTGCAAGAGCGCAAGATAAAATTGTGTGCGATTAGGAGGGCAAGAGACAGTGGGTCGTACCTTCCGGAGGGCTTAGGCCCCGGTAGCGATTGGTCGACCAATTCCCCACTTCAGAGCAGCGTCACGTGCATCTTCGAAAGAAGGAGCTTCGGACGACGGTGGGTCCAATGGCCAATCAGAAACGCAGACGGGCAACTCAAAGAAGTTGGGAAAGGGAAGATGAGTTCAACGACAGAATGAGAGGTCAGTTTATCGACTTGTGACATCACAAACTTTGGTAATACAACCTTAGACATTTTGCAACCTTATCACTGGATCATTTAATCATTCATTAAACCGCTGTCATCCATTTCGATTTTGCTCATGCTCAGCTTTGACTACGACCAGCACTCTTACTGAGCACACTGCGTGTCTAATACAGGAACCATGAATGCCCTCTTCGATCAGTTTGCGGAAGCCCATTCCCAGAAAAATGGCTACAAACTCGCGCAAACACTATCGCCTGTTGCTCCCCCAGATGACCCTCATCGCCTCCTGGCTGTTTGGCGTAGTACGAATTCTCACAGCGTTAAGGGCGACATCAAGCACTTCGTTAAGAGCAGTACATCTCATCGACGGAAAATGAGCCATGATGAAAGTACAGGCTGGGTTGAGGTGTACACCCTATATTGGAAAGCTATTGCTGAGATCTTGGCGGGAGAAAGCGGAAAGGTATGAGACTTGTATGGGGAGCTCTGAGAGCAGCACGCTAACCCATGCCATAGTCTACATGGACTAAAGTGTATGAGGCATGGAAGGAACTGACCTCAGTACTCATCCGCGGATACAACTCGCATGGTTTCGAAGCGTGGACTATCCCCTCACTCTACATGGTGGGCAAGTACCTACGACTATTTGCGATTAAATCCGACGAGGAGCGCCAGGCAAAGACATTCGATACTGGCCCTGGAGCTTCGTTGATATCGGACGATTTCGACCCAGAAACGGATAAGCAACTTCAATTAAGAGACTGCGAAGGACATCTCAAACGTATCTTTTCTCTCTGTCTTAATGATAGGTATGTCATCATATTCTTGCACATTGATATTGGCTGATTGCATCCAGAGCACCCCTTGAGGAATCACGGAAATGGGGGATCTACTTCGTTATCAACCTTCTCTTCAAGACCTACTTCAAGTTGAACTCGGCTTCCTTGTCGCGGACTATTCTTAAGACGCTGGCTGTGTATAATGACAAGGGCGATATGCCGCCTCTGGAAATGTTCCCAAAATCTCAACGAGTGACCTTCAAGTTCTACGAAGGCGTATTGCTATTCCTTGAGGAGAATTACAATAAGGTGAGTGAACAGCTACTCGTCAATGTCGCCATCTAATAATATTCGAGGCCGAATCCCATCTCAACGAAGCGTGGCAACTATGTCACAAAGACGCTCTTCGTCAATCTGAGTGAGTGAGGTGTCGACATAAGCCGTGAAATATATGCTGATATAACTATAGACGAATCTTGACCTACCTCATCCCTTGCCGCCTCCTCACCAGTCATGTCCTTCCTACCAAAGCCCTTCTCGGGAATTATCCTCGTCTACAGGGTCTCTTCCTCCCTCTGGCCAGCTGTATCAAGTCCGGTAACCTACAAGCCTTCGATAAAGCTCTACAAGATGGTGAGGCTGAGTTCGTCAAGCGGCGTATTTACCTTACCCTTGAGAGAGGTCGAGACATCGCCTTGCGTAACCTGTTGCGTAAGGTCTTCATTGCTGGCGGCTTTGATGAACCAAAAGAGGGCGAGGCAACCCCAGTTCGTCGTACAAGAATACCTGTAGCCGAGTTCCAAGCTGCAGTTAGCATGGGAAGCGGTCATATGGTCGACCCGGATGAAGTCGAGTGCATGCTGGCCAATATGATTTACAAAGTAAGTTAACGAATCCCTTGTGTGGATAAGGCGCTGGCTGTCTTTACGGTCCAGCAACTTCTTTGGTCCAAACTGGTTGAGAGTTGTCGTTGGCATATGCACGGCAGTCAGTTGACTATATAATCGTCACCGAATTGCTGCCTTAGCCAAGTGTCTGCCTGGGGCATTGACGTTCTTTATCTACACCCCCTCCATCTCAGCCTTACAAAGATCTGAGTCACTAACGTTTGTTTGTTTAGGAACTTATGAAAGGTTATATCGCACGAGAACGAGGCATCGTCGTGTTGTCCAAGAAAGGCGCCTTCCCCGGCACAGGATTGTGAGACTGCAGGCCAAGGCCATTGGCTAAGACACGACTGATGGACGTATGAGAAGATTGAGAGCTTAGCTGCATTTCTTAAACCAACGACTACTACTATAAGAACTAGTAGCATGAGGCAGAGTGGATAGACACCGAAACCGTCAGAATGACGCTGGCGCCAACAAATCATAAAGCATTTTCAGCTATGTCCGTTTTGCGTTTGCTTTTTCAGCCCAAGCTCACAGTTGCGCTGATTTGAACTCCTTGCTTGTTCCGGTTATCTTTGCACCATATTCACGCTTGGGAATGACACCGTGAACCACCCTTGCGTCTTGCAACTTCGAGCCTGCACCCTCGTCCTTGTTCGTCCTCAACTATTGATACTTGAGAAAAAGCACCTTTCCATGCATTCGCTTCCTCGATAGCCAGAGTCGGACAGCTCGGGCCTTTTGTCGAATGCAAAACGTTGTTGAGCCCCCCACATTTGATACTCGCAGTTTGCATGGTTCGCTTGGTTCGTCACAAGTTAGATCGCACTTTATCCGACAGCGTGACTCACAACCGGGGATCTCTTCCGTTATAAGCGACTTGTGTTTCACGATGTGACTGGTACTTGGCAAACCTTGTTGGACGCCACATTTGGCGTTCTCAACGGGACTTTTGGAATCTCACTGAAGGAAGAACAGCGAACGAAGCAATGTAAGACATGAAATGTAATTGAAAGGTCGCTCTGTTCAAGTTCTTGAAAATGAGCGTCGTGAATAATGGTACATATTTTGGTCCATCCATCTCAGATGACAGTCTTGGTATCCTCAGCACAAAATCATCGTGAAAAATCCAATATCAAGCAACCGGCTCGCGTACAGCGTGGCCGCAATCCCAAAACCCCTGCTCCAAAATCTCGAACCCTCTAGGGGTGTGTAAGAATAATAGTTGTACAGAAAAGAAATGTCCACGCCAAATTTCAACCGTCAGAACTCCGTGAATAAAGCATCAATAAAGCGCCTGAACTCCACCCCAGTATTTCTTTAGTTTTAAGATATTTGTCAGTACTGTGAAGTCGACGCCTCGTATCGAAGAGAAAGGAAATTCATGTTTCATTAAAAAGGAGTAAAATCCACGCAGAGAAGGAGGTGCATTAAGAGAAGTGGCGGTTTGAGCGAGGAGTGTTTCTATGACCCTGTTAGTGTTTGCTGTGAGATAGATGTTGAGACTTAGACTCACTGTGCGGTTGAGATGTCGTCGACATGATTGCAAAGGGCGACAAAAAGATCAAAGAAAAGTTGAGTGCCGCCGTTGTACATCTCGAGTTGCATCGTACCACTTCGCTTGAAAGTGCTTCGTGAACGAATGATGAGTGCAAGATAGTGAGCTCGTAGCTTTGAGTCAGTATCAGGAGTGTTGGCGTAGGCATATCTTGCCGAAGCAAGGATGGTGCTGCATTGGATTCCGGATTCTGAAAAATTCATCAGTAAAAGGTTGGAAAGGGAGAGACTCAAAAACATACGCAGTCCTTGCTTTCGCAGCGACAGCTTCTTCAACTCATCAAGACCGTACTTCTCCGCCGCACAGTAGATGACAGTGTCCTTGAGAAGATCACCATCGATACCACGATGATAAACTGTGCTCTCGACAGCAGCACGCTGTTCCTCACTAGCAGCTTCGAGTTCGTACGAGTTACGGCGCTTGTTGTGGACGAGACGGGGAGTGTAGTCTCCCTTGTAGAGGAACTCGAGAACAGAGCTGAAGATCTCGGGTTCTTCGTCGGGAAGAGAGATGCGTTTGCTGGCGACGTCCATGTATCCATTTCGTAGAGCATTGTTGAAGAAAGGGCTAGTAGCAAGAACGTCTTCGTGAGCGGCAAAGAGACGTTGTTCGCTGCCAACTACGAGAGTGACGATAGGGGAGGCCATGTTGTTGCTGAATCGTGTAAGTGACGATTTGGGGACTGAAGAAAAGCGTGACTTACTTATCCATCATAGTATCACCACTAGCACTGGTCATGGAGGTTATTGTTGGTCGGCGATGGCGAGACTCATGTCTTCGCTTGGTGATGCCACTGTCTTTGCTGAAAGAAGAACTCGATTTGCTGGCCTTGTGGCTTTTTGAGAAGCTCTTGCTTGAGCTCTCATGGCGTCTGGAAGAGGAGAACATGTTGATTGTTGTTAAAGAAGGTTTCGAGCGAAAGTGCTTTTTTAAATTATTAAAAGAAGGGATCGTTGGGTTGTTTTATACTCGTTGGGCCGATAACGAGATGGACGGCGAAGCAGGCAGAGACGGAACGAGGCAACAATGAAAGAACGAGGCAGATGAAAGAAGACGCCGGGAGAATATCGTTAGGTATTTTGTAAACTTGAAACCTACCTCAGGTTCAAATAGTGATTGGAAATGATCACTCTTCTGATTCGTCTCAGGATACAAGAACAACTACGAGATGGGAGACGACACACCATCTTTATAACTTGAGATGGATGCCCCGTGCGGAACAGTACGAGATGGGCTGCCTGATGCAGTGCTACCCCCGCTAATGAGCCATCCATTCCATCCATTTCTCCTTTGCATGAGGCGAGTCAGCCCCGTCGGTGGTGATAGGTAGTGACCCAGACGCGTGTTCTAAGACGGGGGTACGTGTAGAGTGGAAAAGGGTCGCCGCGATACTGGCGCCAGAGCACGTGACGCTAAAAAGAGTGTTTTGATCAACTCATGGGCGTCTGTTGTTAAATATGGGCAGGGATTGAATGGGAGTCACAGAGGAAAAGGGGCTGGAAAAGGGAAAAAGCAAACGAAAGCATGGACTGAAAAGGTAAGGGGGCCTTGTTAGCGGTTTGACTTAATTGAAGCCGACCAAAGTCTCGGGGAGGGCATCCTAACAAATTAGGGACAGATACAGCATGTGCTTCCACTGTTGGTGGTGCTGGGATGATGAATTATGGGGACCTTGCGTGCTGAATGGGGAACTCCTCAAGGCAGAAGCACTCAAGCTCATGGGACTGCATGATAACGCATGCTCGGCTAAGGAGCTGCAAGGCTCTTGGAATATGGTCGAGCCTCGTCATTTTTTGCATCATCTGAATCGTCAGCTCTTGTAGAATCAATTGAGATCAATTGAAGGTCCTGCTCAATTGGGCTGATGATGTATGGCCATTACGAGGCCTCCTCGTCTATCTAATTCTCACGACCTCACATAATAGCTTCTCCCCTCCAAGCACACTCTCTGTCACAAACAACTTTTCTCCCTTCAACCCCATGCTGTTTTAATTGATAGTGGATCTTTTAGCCTTTTGTCGGTGGGTATGATTTGTGATTTAACTAGGGGAACCAAGTAGGGTACCTGACATATAGCTCCCAACACCTCCACACTCGATACAGTCTGTTGGGTTCTAGTGACCCTTAGTGCAAGGCTCGGATGAGAAGCCTCCCTGAGATTTGAGGGCATCGACGCTGACAATGCCCGTTATACGGTTGACCGTGACGGCATTTCTTGTCACACACACTTAAGATCCCTGTACGCCACGGCTGCAGATGACCGACATGTCCCGAATTCACGCCAGAGAACTCGATACTTGGACGTTTTGCCCCTCAGCTTGACCGGTTTCAAGTCGAACCCTTCCCTGCATTGTTCACGTCTCCTCCTTCTCCTAACGAGTCCTGTTCCCGTGCCCGTGTTGCAGCCGTCGAGATGGACTGCGCAAGTGCTTGTTTGCCCGAGACTCTCACCATGGCTTCGTTGTGAAGTGCCCCGCTGACCTTCTGGCGCTCCACTGGGAGTCCAACCTGTTGGCATCGCTGAAGCAGTTCCTCGCCGTGATTGGCAGGTACAAGCTCATCTTTTCCGGCTTCCACTATGTATATCCCCGGTGGCGTATCTGGGAATCTCTTGGCTATCATGCCGAGGTTGGTCCAGCTGTCCAGGTGGTTTCGGAGAAATGGCCAGAGATATTGGTATGGAAGCCACTTCTGTGGATACAATGCTTGGAGCATTGCTCGGACGTTTGTAAAGGGTGTTTCCAGAATAAGACCGTGAAGTTTTATACCTGGAGGGAATTGGCCTTTGGCTGCTAGATTAGTTGCAAAACCACAGCCAATGCTCTGTCCCCAGAGTAGGACTGTTGGTTTCTCTTGATCAGCATTTTCTGGTCTACTTTCGTGTAATTGGGCTATCCATTGCAGTGCTGCTTGTGAATCAAGATTGATTCCCGGTTCCGATGGTCTATCATGAGATGTCCAATACCCTCGATAGCTCAGACAAACCAGTGTGTAGTTGACTGAGGGCTCATTATCATGTGCTCGCCGCATGATCCAAGATAGATCAGGTAATCTAGGCGGCAACGACGATGCATTCCCTATGAACCTGAATAAGTTGCCGTGCAGTTTGACTATAGGAGTGGCAAACCTTGAAAGTAGAGGATGTAAACTGGGTGCTTTGCCTTATCAGCACTCACTTGAGATACTGGGGGGACATCTGCTACACACAAGGCAATCTCTGTCCCATCCAATGACTTGATTCTCTCTTCCCTCCATTTCACACGCCCACAATCGCGGGAGAACTCCTGAATGGTCAAGCTCCGAGAATTGGGTGGTAAGAACGGATTATAGATGATGGTATTCTGGAACAGAACCATCATCAAACACTTCCAACTCCATAAAGCCACAAACAAACCAGTAAACACCAGCGGCGGCATGAGAAAAGGCGCAACATGCAGGGACCTAGCGCGGCCCAGATGAGGCCTCATAATTACATGTGTCCATATACGCGGCCGAGTCCTCATGCAAACGCCTCGCGAGCGCATGGCCGATATGGTGACGGCATGCGAGGCCATGGGAGCTGACGATCAAAGAAGCGCCTGGCAAGGGGAGGGAGAAACGTGGATTGATGTAAGTAGTTAGGTGCAAGGGGTCCAGGTTTATGACATGTTCGAACGCGACTGGGCTTGAGGGATATGCGACTGTGCGAATTGGGGATGATGTGCAGTGAAAATGAGGGAGACAGCTGATGGTGAGATGTATCTGACTTCATTGTAGGTTGTAGTGATTATAGATATCTCATTAATCTTTTACTAAAAGTCTTTCAGAAAATTCTAATATTTACCCAATTTTCACTAAATTTATGATCAATTGAGGCAGATGTTTTGCAGAATAATCTCTTAATATGTCCCATGGTCTGACTATTGAGGTGATATCATAATGCCACCCAATAAAGTTACAACGGTTTTAAGCCCCGCCAAACACTTCCTGCAGGTAAAGTAAGGCACCCTCAGGAACCAACCATCCATAAACAGAGGCCCAAAGTGGAAGTGGAAAGCACCCGATATTTCAGGTCAACTTGCTCAGCTTTTAATCAGTTTTTTCCCCGCCTCCATCACGTTCTTGAAAATCCCATCCTTCACCTTTTCTCTCTCTTCTTTACCGTCCCTCTCCCCCACAACCTCAAATCGACAACGTCTCTCTCGCTAGACTCAAAACTCGCTTACAAACTTGCATCCCATCTGCCCCGCCATTACCGCCCATCTTCGTGAATAACTACATCATCGCCCATCTCGTGCTCTAAGAGAGCTCAACACGCACAACCATGTCTGGATCCGATAAAGAAAACGACGGCCATGCGCACATTCAAGTCCCCAGTGACAGCGACAAGCCTTCACCGCGCCCAGACGGCGAGTCAAGCCCTGGCCTCAGGAACAGCAAGGGTTGGGATGGCAAGCTTCGCATGCCAAAGTCGGCTTCCATGACAAACCCAGAGGCTCTCACCGATTCTGACTACTCTGACGATGAGAATGTCATGAAGGGAGAGCAGATCGACGCTGATGAGGGTATGTGCTGCATATCAACCTACAAAGAGGGACAGTTCGGACTAACACGTGCAGATCTCCTCGATGACGAAGATCCCGAGACGGACGAAATTATGTGTTCGCACTCTCGAATCGCTTCGATTTCCTCCCTACGCCTCGAACGCTTCAAGAACGTTTCCCGTATCTGCCTCCGCCAAAACAGCATCGAGCAAATCGACGGCCTGTCCGCCCTAGCCGAGACCCTCGAAGACCTTGACCTCTACGACAACCTCATTTCGCACATTCGTGGCCTCGACGAGTTGACAAACATTACAAGCCTTGATCTAAGCTTCAACAAAATTAAGCATATCAAGCACATCAACCACTTAACAAAACTCAAGGAATTGTACCTTGTCGCCAACAAGATTGGTAAAATCGAGGGGCTGGAGGGGCTGGATAAGTTGACATCTCTTGAGCTGGGATCGAACCGCATTCGCGAAATCAAAAACCTCGATTCTCTGAAGGCGATTGAAGAGCTTTGGTTGGCCAAGAACAAGATTACTGAGCTCACTGGTCTAGGTGGTTTGCCCAATCTTCGACTACTGAGCATTCAGTCCAACCGTATAAGCGATTTGTCACCACTCAGGGACGTCCCTACGCTTGAGGAGCTGTATATCTCACACAACATGCTGGAATCTCTGGAGGGCCTGGAGCACAATCCCAAGCTACATGTTCTGGATATCTCAAACAACAAGATCACCAGCATCAAGGGTCTTGAGTCACTCGCTGAGCTGGAAGAGTTGTGGGCCAGCTATAATCTCATCGGCGATTATAAGGAGGTGGCCAAATACCTTGCCGATAAGAAAGAATTGACGACGGTGTATTTTGAAGGAAACCCGCTGCAACTGCAGGAACCTGTGGCATATAGGAACAGGATCCGAATGACGTTGCCGCAGGTCAAACAGATTGATGCCAGTAAGTCGACACTCAATTATACAATTCTATGGATTGCTGCTAACCACTTTTTCCAGCATTTGTTCGAACATGAGTTCGGATTTGGAAGGCTTCGTCACAGAAAGCATGGCGTTAAGGAAATGGAGTTTGGCTTTTTCGATATTCAGGTTGGCATCAATGGTGCATTCAAAGACAGATAAAGCTTTATCTGAGTTACAGCTTAGACAAGGTTCTAGAACAAAGACAGAGTTACCAGGGCCACAGGCAGTCACGCACTGCTCAGTCTTGGTCATATCATGGAGCAATCATTTCCCAAAACGATAATCATATCGCAAAAAGTGACCAAATTTGTTGAAGGGTTAACTGTCTTTTGTATTCTATGAGAGCGTCTCATCAAATCCTCGCGGTTCTACAAAATGCAGCCCATCGTCATCAAACGCCAAATATCCCAAACAATCATGTTCCCAATGCTTCTTTCTTTTACTTATCATATCATTTCATTGTCATTATTTAAGCGAAGATCCAGAGCTTCTCAGTAGGGAAGTACTAGAAATGGTCAGTATTATCTTTAGCAACCAATTGTGGAGCGAAAACTTACGTTGGTGGGCTTGTTGAACTTGAGGTTGAGGTTCATTCTGGCAATGCGCTTCATGTCCTCCTCATCAATGTCCCAGCCGACACAGCCGAAGTTCTGGGCCATGTACTCAGGTGTGGTGCTCTTGGGGATGACAGCAAGACCTTGCTGTGTGGCCCATCGGAGGAGAACCTGGGCGGCGGTCTTGTTGTACTTGCTGGCGAGGCCAGTGAAGACCTCGTGCTGCATGAGAGGAGAAGCAGACTTGGCAATGTCCATGTCGAGCTCCATGAAGCCAGCAGGGCCGAAAGAAGAGTAGGCAGTCAGAGCAATGCCCTCGGCCTTGGCGAGGCGGACAAGCTCGGTCTGCTGGTGGTAGGGGTGAAGCTCGACCTGGAGGGTGGCAGGTCGGATCTTGGCGTACTTGAGGAGATCGTAGATGGACTGAGCCTGGAAGTTGGAGATACCAATGGACTTGGCGAGGCCCTTCTCAACGAGGCCCTCCATGGCGCCCCAGGTCTCCTCGTTGGTGGCCTTGCTCCATCGGATCTCGGTGCCGGCGTCGTCGTAGTGCCAGCCAGGGGGGTAGCGGACCTTGGGGTCGACGTACTCGAGGGCGACGGGGAAGTGGATGAGGAATAGGTCAAAGTAGTCGATCTGCCAGTCGGCGAGCTGCTTGCGGGTGATGGGCTCGACGTTCTCCTTGTCGTGGTAGGTTTGCCAGAGCTTGGAGACGACGAAGAGCTCCTCACGCTTCACGATACCATCCTTGATAGCGCGGGCGACACCTTCACCGCAGGCCTTCTCATTTCCGTAATCTGTGGTGAAATTTTCATTAGAATTTCTGTAAAATTATGGTTTATCTGGGTAAAAAGAGAAGTCATGAAGCTATCATGGTGTGGGGTGAAGCTCCAAGTGTAAGTAGTGGAGGGGTAGTTTTACAGGGGTAGTGAATGTGGCTGTTTTCTCGGTGCAATTGACAATTGGCAGGGAAAATGAGGGGCAGAGACAAGGATTCTCTGGGTAGGAAATGGGATCATAGCCGTGTAATTGAAATTGGCAACGGGTAATTGTAAAGGCAATTGGGGGTTTTGGAGACAAACATACCGCAAGCACCGTCGAGAAGACGGTATCCAGCCTTGATGGCCTCGTAGACAACATCAGCGCAGTTGTCGTCAACCTTCCAGAGGCCGAAACCAATCTGGGGCATGTCGAAGCCGCTGTTGAGCTTGATGTTGGGGACGTTGACCATTGTGACGGTTGTTGATGTGTAAGAGAGGTGGTGGTTGGTAGGATGATAGAGTAGGGAGAGGAGGAGAGAAGAAGCAAGAATGGGATAGACAACCCGGAGGAGGGGACAGTAGTATTTATATCTATGCTAAGAAGAACACATGTTGCTATGCGGACATATTATCCTCAAAGGTAGGTACAGTATCTACCTAGGCAGATATCGTATGCCCTCATGGGTGCGGCATGACAAGCAAGGGGCAAGGCCCGTACTACGTAGTATGGCATGGCATGGTATTTGATAGCGCTACGCCTTCAGCAAGAGAAAGGCCATGAATAGCGTTGGCATGAGTGCGCGTATTGCTTCCGCGGGTCATAGAATGTCACTCCCTCAGGCCTGCAGCAATGCTTCTGGTGCAGTAGAGTAGGTATCATGGGATTGCTTCCGGGGTGTGGAACCCCCAAAGGTACAGCACAGTAGGTACCAGTAGATAGAGAGGTGTGTGAGGGCGGCAAATGTCTGGTTAGAGACCATCATGCGAGCCAAGAGAGAGCGAATCGCCGTATTAACCAGCCCAGCCCAGCCCCAGTTTCTTCTCTGCCTTCCAGATTATGCCGCCGTTGGTGGGGCATAGGATTGGAATTCACCCGGCGGATGAGATGGCGGGCATAACTATTGGATGGGTGGTGTAGTCATTGGGGGGAGGATGGATGAATGCCATGTGTAGGTATGTAAGTATGTAGGGTTCATGATTACAAGGGAAGGAATAATATTCTGGATAAACTAAATCTCATCGCTTATCGCTGTGAAGCTGAATGTTCTGTTATAAGTCATGGTTCACGATATTACCATCATCGCCGATTATTACAGTGCACTGCGCGCATACAGATGCTACATATGACGAGTGGATATTTCAGTGAAACAAATCTGATCATGAAAACTTTCAGCCAAAAGGAAGAAGAAAACAAAAAAGGACACTAAAGTAATGGCCGAAGCTCCCCGAAGTACATGTGTCAGTCGTTCGAGAACCAATCCAGTCCAGTCTATTCCAGGGCATGCATGGATGCTTCACCCCGCAAATCTAGCGACTAGGCTAGCCACACCAAGACCCCAGTTGAGAGAGACAGATGAAGATGAAGAGGAATCATAAGCAGGGTCTATACCACAAAAGCAATTGTCTTCATGCGCCGCAGATTCTTTCTGTTTCATGACACATGTGCCCCTAGTCTCAGAGTTGGCCTTTGTGAGCAGCCTATTTGTGCGTTTATTCTGTAAAGTTCTCTCAAGTGCCGCGTCTAAGCCAAGTCGACTTTGACTCGTCCGGGTGTGTCTTGAGGCATCTTTCTTTTCCGTGATTGATGCGCAAACCCAGTCTGAGGCAACTCCTTTCCATCTTCAAGGTTAAACATACCAACATACATAGGCGTAGGTCCCCTAACTCCGGGCGTTTCGCCGCATGACCTCCCCCTTCTGCTACTCTATTCTGCCAAAATCTCTGACGTGGTCCATATCTCTCGGCTCGGCGTAATTCCAAGGTTCCCTAGTCTACGATATTGTCCATGTCATGTGGATTTATCGCGGGTGAATGCCCATATCATGATAACTAAAAAAGAAGTTTGAAGAGCCTCTGAGGGTCTTGTCCTTCCGGAAGAAACCATCAATTTAGCCTAAAGGCAAGTGCCCCACGGATGAGCTGCCCGTCGTCCCACAGTAGCGGGTAATCTCCAGGCACTCACATCCAATCTCCACTCTAAACATTGCTCGGTAAACCCCCCCTACCTACAGTACACCCATCATCCATGACAACCTAGGTAGTGAGCAAGTCCCATGATGAGGGAAAAAAGAATGGATGCCCAAGGTCGAGCAAGAGCATGAGATGGCCAAGATCAACCTCAATGGATCCAATTTGCCCAAAATATTGTCAGAGGCTGATGTTGAATAACCTCAATTGCTATACGACAAAGACTACTCCCTCTCAAGATTGTCCTGACTAGCTTACACCAACAATAGACTCGACTCTTTAATCATGACAAGCACCTCTCCAGCTTCAAAGAAACCTTTCAAGCTTGCGCATAGTCGCATCCGTGATCATGGCTCCCGGCGACCAAAATAGGACCATCTTGATATGCAGGGCGTCACCAGGCTGATGGACAAAGAAACCGCAAAACCACCACCCATCACGGAACCACCGCACCTCTTTGTCCAAAGACACCCAATTTCGGATTCGATTCTCTCACAATGTCGCCCTCGATGCTTCTTTCAGATGTTGGGGCTATCAATGGACAATGTCCAACACAAAACACTCCGGTCTTGAGGGACCCAAACAGCAGCTCCTTCGGTCTTTGTTCAGTCGAACAAGTTTATTACCATCGAATCCTCCAGCCTTTCCCCGCGTGATACTCACTTTCGATAACATCAAACTCAATTCGGCACAGTCTATCTAGCATGAATCCCCACCACATTCGAATCGTATCAGCCCAGCTGGGCTTTGAGCAAGACGATCAAGAGGTTGGAGACTGTTCGATAGGCAAGCGAAACGTTATTGCTGTTCAATCAGCTCTGATTCGCGGCGAAGAAGAGGTCTTCCTTTTTAACTGGAATTCGTTTCCACTGCACCTGTGGCAATATGTCTTCCCCTGGGACCAACGTCCCATAGGCCAAGAGACTGTCAGCCATTTCACAGATTTTCAACAGCGCGACGCGCCCTACGATCCACTTGGCCCCCTTTCACAAGATGCCCGAAAGATGATAGAAAACAAACGTTGGAATGGCATGAATTTCAAGTTAATCAAGGTACTTGCCCAGGGTGGTCACGGATACGTCACACTATGGGACGTCGTTTTTGAGGACAAGTCTGTCAGGAGGGTCGTGATCAAGAGACCTATAGACCCTTCGACTAATGCTTTCGATCCTTACAAAGAAGCCGAGTTTCACTTGCGGTATGACGGTGCTCAACACACAACACAGGTTATCGACTTACATCGCGAGGTGGTGGATATACGCAATCGTATGAAAGAAAATGGCACTATTAGTGCCTGTGCTCTCAGACTTGGAAAAGATTGGAAGGCCGAAGAACAAAGTTGTGTTGTCTTTGAGTATATGAAGTTCGGGGACATGGTCAACATCATGCAAACGGTCGCTACGAGAAACGTTCAGATCCCAGCCCAAGTTCTCTGGGGAATTTGGGAATGCTGTAAGTCATTTTGCCTCGAAGCATTGTATGTTACCTTTTCGACTGACTCTATTGGATAGTTGTACTTGCTCTCGCAACCATTGCTTATACGCCGTCCGACAGCTCTGGCAACTCCAGTTTTGAAACGTGGTGGAAAGACGTAGTATCTGATAGGGACCAGGCACTGGCCTTCCTCGACCATGTGGAAAGAGATTGGAAAATCGAGCACGATGTTCATCTCGATCTAGAAGTTCTCAATGGTAAGAGTTTATCAACCATCTCTAGAGGCCTTCTGCTCACCTCGTGTGTGTAGTTCTTGCGGGTCATGATCCAGCTACGCATCCTAATCAGCCTATTTTCAAGGTGAGCCTACACAACGGCGGCATTTGCCCTTTGTACCTGAGCTAACTTGATTTCTTTAGCTCCATGATCTCGGTGCCTGGAGCTACAAAATGAACCAATGTTGGGAGAGTCACAACGAAGACGAAATTTGGTCCATGAGAGACCCTGTTAAGCCTCATGCCGCGACACCAGTACGTGATGACATGTCTAATTATTGTAGGATTCATCACTAATAAACTCTAGGAGCAATTCAGTAGATATTGGGATAGTATTTGTGTCAGCTTACAGGAGCCGACCTTGAGACAATTCTTTGGAGGTGAAGACTTGGAAAAGGATGGGGGGATGGAGGTAGCTGGCCGTTTTGGGATGTGGACTAACATATTTCTTATTGCCAAAGTTGTAAGTTTTCCTGGTCAGAACTGACTCGAGAAAAACACTAATGTTATGGAAAGATGGAGTCCATCATTACGAGAGAATTCAGCAGGTTTCCTTACAAAGCTATTGACCATGATGAAACAAACAAGCCGACACATGGAGGGAGACTTCAGACCCCCGAGTTCCAGCACATCGACATGGAATTGCGGCAGATCGTGACGAGGTGTCTGCACGAGAAGCCTAAAGATAGGCCCCTTATTACCCAGCTTCTGAGGAATATTTTGGGCCGAAAGGAGCAGGGCTTCAATAATGAAGGCCCAGATTCTATTCATCAATGGTGGAAAGCCCTCTTCGAGCCTCAAGCGCCAAATCCTATCCCTGCACAAGCACCACCTCCCGCGAATCCTGTCAAGCAGGCCGTGGTAGCCTCTGCTGCGAAAGGAGGGTTAGCAATCGCGTCTCACATGGCGCAAGCAGCTGGCAACCAAGGCGCACCGAATCAACCTCAAGCTCCTCCTCCAGCTCCTCGTAATACTCCTCCTCACTTACGAAGGACCCAACCTAATAAGGAGCCTCCTGCACAGCCTCCAGTTCAGCCTCAAGTCCCTCCTCAGGTTCAGCCTCAAGCTCCCCGTGTTACTCCTCCTCACTTACGAAAGCATCCTTTCGACCAACGAAGGGTTCAGCCTGATGTAACGGAGCCTCCAGCACAACCTCCAGTTCTACTTCAAGCCCAGTGGCCTCAAGCCCAGCCCCAAGGTCAACGTCAAGGCCAACGTCAAGGCCAACGTCAAGGCCAACGTCAAGGTCAACGTCAAGGTCAACGTCAAGGTCAACGTCAAGGCCAGCGTCAGGGCCAGTATGATGGTCAACGCCAAGGCCAGCATCGAGTTCAGCCCCGAGCCCAACAGCCCCCAGCCCGGCCTCAAGTTCAGCCTCAATTCCAACATCAAGCTCACTGGCCTGGACCCCAGCCTCAAGTTCAGCCCCAAGCCCGGCCTCAAGTCCAGCCTCAAATCCAACGTCAAGCTCACTGGCCTGGACCCCAGGCCCAAGTTCAACCCCAAGCTCAGCAGCCTCAAGTTCGGCCTGGAGCTCAGCCTTATGTTCCTCCTCACCTACGAAGGGACCAACATAATGTAACTCCTTCTGCACTGGGTAACAATTTGGGGAACATAAATCTCAAGCGCGCAACCCAAATATCTACTTCAAAGGTTACACCTGACATTTCTCTGAAGTCTGTCAAGTCAAGCAAGGTCAGCAAGAAGCCTCCAAAAGCTAAAAGGGCAGCGCGTAAAGTGCCGCTTCGGAAGCATGATGCTATTGCAGAGTATGTTGAGAAAGTGTTGCCGGATATTCCTGTGGCTTTTCGCAACCTTTTGACTCGTTCGCAACATCTCGAATCACAACTCGAGAAAGATGGTTTTCCCGTGTATTGTTTCGTGAACTAAATTCATATATAGGGAAATGGTTTGCATGGGTGCTCTTGTTTTCGTTTTGTTTATCGCGATGGATATTCTGCCTATTGGGTCAGGTGGTGCAAAATTGTACTGTTTATGGTGTTTCTGGTCTGTCCCTCAATCCTCATTTTGGCCATGTTTTTCTATAGATTTGTTTCTCGCGTGTCATTGCTTTTTCGTTTCCAATAGAATTGATTATAGAACTTGTTGGTCCTGGGTATCACTAACTCCTAACCTACCTTAACTATATCCTTCCGCCTTGATTTCCTCGTAACCAAGTCCCAACATTAGCACTTCCAGCTTAAATCCATATAGAGGCAATCTAGTTGACATCGTAGTTTGCATAGCGGCACTCGCACGCCCCAGAATCCGACTTGACATCACCCACCTGCCCACCCTCGCTATCCACACAATTTGGTGATCCTCCATTAAATGTCTTGCGCTGAACAACGTCAACATCGCCCGGCCAAGCCGCAAACTTTGTATTTCCTGCCGCCTCGTCACCTCTTTTCCGCTGCGTCCACAGGGTGGCTTCGAAAAGCGTATCGCCAAACGTACACTTTGCTGCACGATTGCTCGACGAGAGCTGATCATCTGGGACGACCGTTTTGTTCATTGAGAAAGAAAACTGGAGACGCTCTTGGGATGTGTCCTTGTCAAGAACGTTGAGAGTCAAGTTCGTGAACGAGGGTGCAAAGGGGTTTTCTGTGGATGAGATGGTGTACGAGGAGCCATTTTTAGACGAGATTATCCAGAAAAACGTTGCTGATGAGCCCTTTTCATACGGATAGCAGCGCCATGTTGAAGGGTTGGAGGTACAGTCTGTGGTGGTGTTTTGAAGATCTGCTTTGAAAGCAAAAGAACCAGCCGGGAATGCAGCTGGAGGTTCTGAAGTTGAAGTCTCTTGCGGTGGTGCCGTGTCTCTGAAGATGGTGTTAGTGAGACTCATCAGTGTCTCGGATGTTCAACTTACTCGTCCTTCAGCCCTATCGAAAGCCCAATACCCAAAGCAACAGCAACGATAGCAACGCCCACGAGCGCAATAATCAATAAACAACATCCTCTGCGCTTATCAAGCCCACAAACCTTCCTCTCTCTATAGCTCCCAGCTTCAGAATACTCATGCTCTAGGAACTTACCCTTAGCATCGCTGTAGCTGTAGTTGTAGCTGTAGCTAGGCGGTGGGGTATAGTGCGCCACGGGCGGAGCATAGTATACTCGTCCTCGTGGTATATACGCCGGTGGAATTGCATTGTTGCGAACAGCGCGCCGGGGTGATTTCCTGGGAATGCGAAGGGGAGGTGTTGGGGGACTGTGGGATGAAGGTGTAGAGGCGATTTCGTTCTCGTCGATTGAGGGGAGGTAGGGACGAGAGATTGAGCTGAAGGAGCCTGTTCTGTAGTTGTGATTTCTGTTCATTTTTGAGGTTGTCCTTGGAGGTATAGTTTGGTGGCTGACGATAGTAGAGTGTATAATTGAGTTGAGCGATGACGATGATCAGCGTCTATCGTCTCAACTGATTGAAGATGAGGAGGATAAAGAAGATGTAACAAAGAGAGTAAAAAGACTCAAATGTCAGGCTGTGAGTGAGTATGTGAGGGTGTATGTGTGTGTGTGTTTGCTGATCTGCATGCAATAGATGCAAGCCTACATAAGTTCAGTTCAGCTCAGCTCAGTTCAGCCTAGGTACTTCAATCGACGCAATCAGGCTCTCTCTCGATGATATGTATAATTCTCGACGACTTCATATACACAGATGCATATCTAGGAATTGATGGAAAAGAAGAAGAAAGAGGCTCAGTTATCAATTGATGACTCTATCCCTCCTCTAGACTATCGATTTCCAGCTCCTCCGACTGCCCTGATTTTTTCGCCTCCCCCTCTCCGAACTACGACGGTTGAGAAATTCAATTAACAATTCAATGACCCGCCCACGCGGGATCGACCTCATCCGAGGGAGGCGTTTTTTTCTCTTCTGCTGCTGTTGCTGCTGCTAGCGCCGTTGATAGTTCGTGCTGTCGCTACGGCCTCGTGATTGGAGTCGGCCCTGGAAAAGTGGCGTTGGAGCTGTAAAGCTTGGCTTGGGAAATATTGGTTTTGGAGCCGAGTCTGGAGGGATCTGCAATCATCTTTATTTGATCTAGAATTCCATCTCACTCCTGCACGTTGAGGGTCGACGATAAATATGGTCCTATATATCCAAATGTGGTCTATCTTTGACGTTTAGTAACCCTTGACTCTATCCCTTGCCCCATCTCTCCAACGTCACATCAGCCAACTTCTGCTCTTCTGTAATGATAGATCCTCGTCTATGTAGATCCTGGAAATAATGGATACACAAATCCCGCTGCCTACTCCATGCCATACAAAATAATATCCCATCATCTAAACTCCTCGGGGTATTGCTCTCTGCTTACGTCAATCAATCAATCAGCCCTTCGATCCACCCTTCGCTTACTCCTGGCCCTCAGCTGCCTTCTCTGCATATGTCGGAGCCTCTAGCACCTCGCCCTGGTCTGTCCACACTGCTGCCAGCTCAGTCTCAATCTCATCTCGGCGCTTCTTCCACTCGTCAACTTGCTCCAGCCGCTCACGGAGATCTTGCAGCTCCTTCTCGACCTGCATCTTCTCACGCTCGGTGCCTATTCGCTCAAATTCCCACTCATCTCCCTGGTCGCCCATACCAAGGACCAGGTTGTATGTGTGATACTTCTTGAGGGATGCGCGTGTTGAGATGGTGATGAGTGCTGTGGCATGTTAGTCTGATGTCCCCGTCAGAACTCGAAACAAACTATGACTTACTGATGCCTCTCTCCTTGCATGTTTCATATAGCAGACCTTCTACATCGCTCGAAACAGCGCTGGTGCCCTCATCCACGATCGCATATTGGGGCTCGTGGTAGAGTACACGGGCAAAACCCATGCGCTGTTTCTCGCCTCCACTGAGAACATCCTTCCATTCCTTTCGCGTATCCCATCCACCCTCTCTGTCAGGGAGGTATCCGAGTCGCGCAGCGTCCAGGACGCTTTTGAGGTCATCCTCGGACTTGCGCTTCTCCTTCATATCCACATGACCATCCGGATAGATGACTTGGTCACGGAGTGTTCCGGGGCTCAGATAAGGTCGCTGGGGGAGGAACATAATGCCGTCCTGGCCGATGTCCTTGGGGCGGCTGACTAGGCCTCGGTAGACTGGCCATAAGCCGGCGAGAATTCTTGCAATAGCAGTTTTACCCACGCCATTTGGTCCAGAAATCTGGTCGTTGTCAGCAATCATACAGGCTTATTTCATTATTCAACTTACCAATAGGTGTTCGCCTCTTCGCACGATGATGGACAATGACTCGAGCAACTCCTCGCCTCCCTGAGGCCACAGACCAGGTGCCACAACTGGAACATGCTCGAATCTAACACCGTCAAATCCTTTCTGGATTGTTCCTGAAACATCTGACAATGAGTATAGTTCGCTTTGGCCGGCCCGAACGTGGTAGGCATCAGCATGTACCCGGTGCAATGTCGAGATGAGTGTGTACACACGGCTGGTATAGCCAGCCAGTTCCGAAAGGTCCTTGATAGAGTACATCATACGACCACCTGCATCGGCAAGTGAGAGCATAAGTCTCTTGTTGGTGATAAAATCCTTCATGCGGTTGCGCTCTCGACCTCCTCGTACACCATTCTCAACCATCTCAGCTCGGCCACCAACGCCACCCCATTGTGGCAGGAAGACGGGAAGCGAGGCCAGCAAATATCCGTAAGCACTCCAACTATATTTGAGGATGAAGTCTTCCAAAATGTTGTAGCGAATCTTCAGCATGTAAATACCCTCCATCCAAGTCTTTAATGACTTAAACTCGCGGTTCAAGAATGTCTTCTCGGTGTCTGCACCGCCATAAAATGCAACCTCTTCAGCGTTAGCAATCAAGCGGGCATGTAAACTTCGGAAGTCACCCTCTTTTCGCCCTTCGACTGCCTTTAGCTTGCCAAATGGAGGTGAAAGTCTTCGGAGGATGCTGGCAGTCAAGAAGTAGTTGCTCATGAGGCCAGTGAGAGCAAGAGGTCCCAGAGATCGGTAAAGCTGATAATTGAAGACGCACAGGTCGACGAAAGGTTTGCCGAGCGATGAGTAGATGTTGGCTGCAGCCGCACAGAACAGAGTCAGATCTTGAGTGATGAACTGATCAGCACTTTGGCCAACGCCACCGTCGAGGTTAGACAGCTTGTAGTAGTTGAGGTTATCGTTAAGGTAAAGGTCATGGATGTAGCGTGTAAGTCGCGTACGGAAGGCAATGGAAACCTTCGACTCCAGGAACTTAATCATGGCATTGGTATATGAAGCAAACCCTCCAAGGCCGCACCACTGGGACATGTGAGTATAATGGCTTCAATCTTGGGTCGAGTACTTACCTTGAGAATACCCCAGAGGAACGCCTTTCCGTTTCCAGCCACCAAATCACGTACAATCTCACCGTCCAGACGGGCGACAACAAGTGAGAGATATGTCCTTAGCATCAAGAATACGCCATGACTGACAAGTAGTCCAGCTTCCTTACTAGACCATCTGGGGATCATGATACTCATCAAACTGAGGAATTGGTGCAAGAAGGCAATATTGAGGCCTGGTTTCGTTTGTGCTGCTGGTACAGTTCCCTCCCGGAGTCCAGATACCCGGGGAGGGTTCAAGAACAAACGGCGATGGGCGTCGAAAGTGAGCGGCTTGGTTGTGTTGATCACCACCTTTGATGTGCCATCCTTGTATGGAACGTAAATAGTACGCGAACCGTCCTTGTTGTGAAGCCAGGAGTTTGTGCGCACAAGTTTCCGTCCCTGTTCACGCTCATGCCGTCGATTCTTCCACCATCGACGCCCGCCGACTCCTCCGAGGATAATTGAAATAGCAAGGGCCAATGTCGCGAGTAGACGAGTCGTGCGAGTCGTTCCGCGCAACCTTGTCTTTATCTTGCCAGTCCATTTGTCGAGAAAGGCGGCTAGCTGCTCCTCGGCAGCAGTATGCCGCAGCGTTGATTGCGCAGCCATATGAGACAGTATCCGATGGTGAAGTGAGATGCAATGTTAGGTGATGACGTTGAATATCGTCTATTGTCGTTTGGAGAAGCTTCCCCACAACCCTCGAGTCTCTACGAGGCTCAAATGCGCTTTCTTTACGTGTCCATTAGTGTATCGCGTGGAATGTGAAGGTTTCGCTGGCAAAGATTAAATAAACGTGGTTGCATGAATATCTTTGCTAAGTCCAAATATGGTTGAGGCTGACTTGTATCAAAAGTTGTCATGAGCATGTGAAATACGGGTATCCGAGGCAAGTGGCACATGGGACGGTCTGCGCCTGCTGCGACCTCACCTAAGCTGCAGCCGACGGATGCGGCGAGCGGGAATGACGACACAGTGTCCAATCACATGATGGTCAAAAAGCTGGGGAAATATGGGGGAGCATCTGTTGATGGAGTAAGCTCTTGATTGGTTCGATCTACTACAAGAGGGGTCTATGACTACCCTACAGCACACAGGTAAATTAATTGACGATTCACATGTGCTCTACCATGGACTGAGTGAGATGTCGATTGCCTATTGACTGATGCGCTGTCATATTTTCTGTTGCTTACTGATATCGATTAATGATACGGGAGCTTGTTAAGCCTTCGTCTAACCGTACCATATAATTTGGATGCCAGATGGCCCTAATATATCCAAGTTGCATGGATATGGATTTCATAGGGAAAAACAGAAACCTTGCCTGGAAAAGACAGAAGCCATAGCCTTGATACTGTTTAGCTGGTCAGACACTACTTGCATTGGTTGTGGCACCTGCTGGACTGAGGCCATGATCCAGCGTGCTGAATGGATCGTGCGTAAGGAGTGTTGGGGTATTCAACCCATTCCACGACACCACGAAGAGTGTGGGTATTTAGTGAAAACACTAGAAATCTCACACGGCATCCTTGACTCCAGTTACGTCCGTCGGGCTCAGTGGGTTGCCATATGAACTGTGCCCTGGAGTTTCCTTCACCTAGTTCTGGGGTCGATGGAGTTTACATGATTAACGTGATATGGTATCGGGACGACTGAGAGAACGACTAACAAGCCTCACTTGATGATAAGTGGATGGCGTACGGAGCACGATTCAAGAAAACGTGCTCGCCAACAAAGCCACAGCAAACAAGATTCATGGAAAGACGATTGACAGAAGTTAACGAGAACGCAAGGGTCCATCCAGCACAAGCTAGAGGAGGTCTCTGTAACCGGCCACAGCGGGTATGTAGGTCTCTCAAGTGGTCGAGGCCAAGGGGCCCACGATGCATGGAGACATCACTGATCCGGGCGCCAACGCGACCAATCATACCACACGGGTAAGGACATTGCTCCCGGTCCGACAGGGATCATGTCTCTTTTTCGTGTCTCAGTCGTGAAAGAGCATGGAATTGTGGTTTGGAGCTTGAGCTGCAGAATGCGAGCATGAAAGATGAGAAGTTATTTTTGACGGGTATTCGTGGAACTCGGTGAAAGAAGGATCGATAAGAGTTTGCATTACCCGTAGCTTGCTGAGTGTGCATAACTACCTAACTAGCAAGTCAATGACACCGACCTACCTAGGTACGAAGTAGCTAATGAGCCTGGTTAGGTAGGTACCTAGGTTGGCAGAGCATGGACTGAATAGTATCACTTGCTTCTAACCCAGTAACATCATTTACGGGCAGAATAAACTCACCGGATCTAATACCCATAATCGACTCATCGATAACCCTCGCTTGTGGTTGCATACCACGAGGAGACTCTCAAAGAGCTTGCATCAGGCATCTCATCCCGTACGTCAGTGGTCATGTAGCACACGGGTGTGAGTTACATGGTGGCAGCCTCAAGACCACCATCAGGATATGGATGGAACAGGATAGACAAGGAAGAAGCTTGAAAAGCTGGGGATGAAAGCTCGGGCCTGGCTTGCCTGGTTAACGAAAAACATCAATCCGAGTGAGGTCTTTCCCTTTCAGCTGTTTGTTTATGCAGCACTTGAAATTAAGCTCCTTTTTTTGTTCTGGTGAGAGTGCTAAGGAAAAACCCACAGTTGGAAGATCGAGGACATAGGTTTATTAGAGAAAAGGGCACAATTCCTTGTTGGTGGACTGGAGCAACTACCTAAATGCTCTTGGTTGTCTGCTAACTTCTCACCGGAGCATTATCCGGCTAGTCTACGAGGGGCATTCACATCAGAAGATGGCTTCTGATGGCTGTGGCTCTCTACAGATTGACTCGTGCCGCATGGTCTTCACATCTCATGTTCTGAGCTCTCACATCGACTTGACAGAGTCGACATAAAGTAATGTAGGAACATGTATAAAGCCACCAAGGACAAGGGTCCATAGGCGCCGCACCAAGCCATGAGCGGGCCTTAGCCAGCCATAGGACAGGGTGGTTAAGATGAGCTTGGCGGGCACCATTATTAGCGGAGATGAGAGACAAGGGGTGCTCTGTCACGCTATTGTGAGGTGTTGTAGATATGGGTTTCGAGACTGTATTGCTTGCTATTGATAGTGCCTCGAATACAGTGCCAATAGAGCAGGGGTGGACAGTATACGATGCTCCCCTACCAGACTGGATGCTCCCGGAGTGCTAATCTCGAGTGAAACCCCACTCACACCTCCCTCTCCATCCCACCCCAGCCTCTGGGAGCAAGAAAATCTCAGGCTTTGAGAGAGTATATCGAAATAAACCGACCTAGACGCTCAGAGATCGTGTGGTAGCTTACTCGCATATTTCTGTCGCTGTTGATCGAAGCACTCAGTTTTCTGGCTCTAATCCACCCCGGTCAAGTCCAATTCGAGCCCCATCCCGTTCGGCCATTCTCAGAGACATCTCACAGGCTCACAGTCTTCCGCTATCCCCAGCGACCCTGCTGCTCACTGTTTCCAGCGCATAGCACCCCCGGCTTCCAGCACATCTTCCCACTGTCGCTGGCACCCCGTCGCCGCCGCCGCCTCCGCCAGCCTTTCACCAACCTTGACCTTTTCCACTCTCCATTTCTCATCATCTGTAATAAACTATCCTGACCAGACCAGACCAGGGAGGAAAAAGAGAGACTGAGAAAGTAAAGACAACCTAGCCCCCTCCGCGCATTGCAACTGCTGTACCTGGCTGGTTCTGTTCTACTTTCCCCCATTTCCCACCTCAATTTCCTCTTCATTCAGCTCCATCTTAAAGGCAATCATTTCGCTTGCGCGCCCAGCAGCCCAAGTCTTTTTTTCAGCCTCCGATCCGCCCGCTTTCGCCTTGCCTACTGTACGGATACCACTGGGCTCTCTCCTCCGCCCGTCCTCCGTCTTTCCTCATTCACACCGAGCGAGCTCCATCCCCGACCGACGCAATCCCCCGATCAGGTTTCCTGACTTCTGCGGCCGTCTCGACGATTGGGACAGTTCATTCATTCCTTCGTTCACTTCCGCGACCCTTTTGGTCGATTTTACAGCTTCGCTTCATAATCGATTTCTCGGTGCCGTTTGACTTCCAGCCTCCCCTGCCTCGGTCCAAACGCGCCGTAATTTCCCACCGTCGCCCTTTTCCTCTACGCCTGTAAACCCCGTCGACTGTTTCACACTCGCCGTTCTGAACTGCTTCGTTTCTTGTCGCGATTTAGGCCTCGATAGGCCATATTTGAAAGAGTTAGGGGTTATAGAATAAGCTGGTTTTGTTTGGCCGTGGTCAACGACGTGAGTTACCTATCATTCCTCGCGCGCCTGCACAAGAAGTGGCGCGATCGATGGGGACAGTACGACTTCAGCAGGAATTTGTTCTCAAATTCCTGGCGCGGAGGGAACAGTTGTGCTTGAAAGAGCTGTTTGCTGCATCAGCACAGGAACTCGTTTCTCTGCACTCCTGATCCATTAACCGTCTCTATTCACAATGGCCTGCTTCACGATCCTTTACACCAAGTTACAAAGAAACACCAGCTGACAATTTCTGCAGAAGAATAGCAAACATGTCAGACAAGCTACAATCAAACCCGAACGACGAAATTCAGCCCCAGGCGAACTCTGCCGATGCTGAAATGTCTAGCAAGGGTCAATTATCATCAGAAGGAGGAGCGAGCTCCAAGAAAGGTCGTGGTCTCCTTAAGGTCCCATCAAGATCATCATCACAGCGGAACCAATCGTCACCAACATCTACGGGGTTGAGTGGGGCTACAGTCAGCGATCCCCGGAACAGCATCGGCAGTCGATCGAAAGACTCCAAAGGTAGCCTCCGTGCGCGACGACGGAACGGAAGCACTTCAAGCAACAGGACAGGCGGCGAGACTGAACCCACAAACACTGCTGCAAACACTCAGCCAAACTCTCCTGTTGCCCCCGCCCAGAAGAAGAAGAGCCGTGGTGGCCTGTTGGCTTTTCTTGGATGTTGTGGTACCCCCGAGGGCCCAGCTGGAAACGAAGATAACAACGAAAACGTGCACAAGCTTGACGTCCTACCTCCGCGCCCAACTTCCGCAAGGTCACGAACCAACACTCCCCAGGAACAGCCCAGACCAGCCTCCCAGCGAGAACCTCAAACAACCGTATCTGCACCAGAGCCAAAGGACGAGGCTACCTCGTCAGGCTCAGCCAACAACGAAACCACAGCGACAGAGCAAGCCAACAGGGAATCGAAGCAATCGATTCCTCCTGCAGTTACAGTGGAGCCCCCCAAGCCGACACCCACAGAAGAGGAGCCAAAGGTGGCAGACAAGGCGGCTAATGACGGTGATGTGAACATGCAAGATGCTGCCACTGAAGAGCCAGACGAGGCACCATTGGCCCCTGCAGTCGAAGCCCCAACTCAAAGGACGATACCACCTCCTCCCCCACCCCCAGGCCCTGGTCCGGCTGTCGTGGCACCCAGCCAATTCACAGACGCTGGCCCATCAGCACCAGAGCCCCAGAAGTGGTTATTGCCTCCCATTGCCCCGGAGCACAAGGGTCGAAAGTGTCTTGTTCTCGACCTTGACGAGACTCTTGTCCACAGTTCTTTCAAGGTATGCTTCAAGTAAAGGTGGATCATGGAATATGCGCTAATTATCATGCAGATCTTACATCAGGCCGATTTCACAATCCCTGTCGAGATTGAGGGCAACTACCACAATGTCTACGTGATCAAGCGACCCGGTGTCGACGAATTCATGAAGCGAGTCGGTGAGCTCTACGAAGTTGTTGTCTTTACAGCATCTGTTTCTAAGGTGAGTCTACCCAATTACAGATGATGAATGAGCGAACTAACAACCTGTAGTATGGAGACCCGTTATTGGACCAGCTCGACATCCACAAGGTTGTTCATCATAGACTATTCCGTGAGAGTTGCTACAACCATCAAGGAAACTATGTCAAGGACCTGTCCCAAGTCGGACGTGACCTAAAGGACACCATCATCATTGACAATTCGCCTACCTCATACATCTTCCACCCACAGCACGCCGTCCCCATCAGCAGTTGGTTCTCTGATGCGCACGATAACGAGCTACTAGACCTGATACCCGTTCTCGAAGACCTGGCAGGGCCCAACGTGGCCGACGTTAGCCTTGTCCTCGACGTCACTCTCTGAAGCATGGACCTTTCATAAAAACAACTTTTTTACTTTGTCAAAAACACTTTTCAACGATTCGAACTACAACCCTTGATCTGCAGAGTTGCCATCATAGCGGAAGGCGTTTGGTTGAGAGCTTTCGTTTCCTGGTGTAGATGTACTATTGTCTAATCATACATAATTGAGCGGGTGGCACGAAACGAAACGAAACGGACCTTACCATTACGCTCCAACTTCCTTTTATACAAAAGATTCCTGGCGGTCTTTGGTCGGCATCAGCACAGAGGCCTGTTGAAGCAGGCTTTACCATTACATCTCACAGATTCGAAGCACAAAAGATGGATCAGCATCAGGAGAGGCAACGGGACACATATCAGGGGCTCTTTATCTCCAGAGACGGAGAGGAATGATGGGTAGGACGTCGTGTGTAGTATACGCTGGGCTGGGCTGTAGCAACAGGCAGTCTCACAAGAAGAGCCAAAAACCTGTCTTACCATCTCCTGGGGATGATAGAGCTGGAGGAGGAACTGGACAAGTGGAGTGTATGGATGACGCGCCAGCGATGCGCGGAATGTTTTTTGTTCTCTTGATTCCCTTTGTCTTATGGTTTCTGTCTTTGCTACCGCTTCTTATTCTTCATCTTGTCGTTGTTGTTATTTTTTTTATTTTGATTATACACCACCCCCTGATACATTCATATCGAGTCTGCTAGCGGACTCGGAAGCGAGCAAGAGAGCGTTTGTCGTTGATATCCAATCCGCCTGACCAAATGATAGGATCGACAGGTGTAGAGGCTACAGCCATCTCTCCCATACATAGTCTCACTAAATTGTAAAATTTCTTAACAACCAAAAAAAAACAATAACAACGATGGTGGCTTTTTCTCTTTTGAATAGGATAAATCACATGTTTTCCTTTTGAAGCTTGACTTGAATTGGCAAACTATCGCATGGTCACTAAGTTAGCTAGGGTAGGAAAGAAAACTCAGGACCTCGACCCTAACTGATAAAAAGACTTATGTAAGTTAGCATAAATTGAGCCTAAATTGAGTATGAGTTTAGGATACCTTTTACTTAGTTTATTTTGACAGCTTATATTAAGGTCCAGTGTTTTCTTGTTCCCTGAGCGTTATGTAGCTTGTACTGTAGTGGTGGAGCTTAGGTATAGGTAGCTCATAATGTGGAGAGAGCTGTTCCCTGTGGTCCCTGAACTACCTAACTCACGTTAGAAGAGGCTGGAGCTCTCTCTAACGCCACCGGAAAATCATAGCACCGTGTCCCCTTGTTTCTGGTGAAGGTGGCCTCAACTAACTCCCTAAACAGGGTGCTCCATTTACGGGGGGGAATTGCACAACACCTCCATTAATTTAGTCCCCGTGTCGTCTCTCTCGATCTTGGTTCCATCAACGTCCAACTTAGTACCCAAACCATCCTCTCCTTTATTTCTCTCCTTCGCGCCTTAGGTTCTCGGAATCCTGCAGTGATTCCTTTGTCAAGTCTCCTTCTCCAGGTTTAATTGTTCAACAATGGTATGACTGCTTTACTCCTACGACTTCAATTGAAGCTAGTGTCGCATTGCGACTGAGCTCGAATCTTTGAGCCCGGGAACATCAATTTGCTGACATGTTCTCTTCCTAGTCTTCTCCTCGTCCTTCTTCTCCCGTCAACGGCGGCGCTGCTGCGAGCGGTGCTAACATCGGCCGTCCCTCATCGCCTGCTATTCCTGGTGGTCCCCGTACTGCTATCCGACGACGCGCTGCTGCCGACCAGAAGGAGAAGATTGCCAATGCTCGACCAAGCAGCACTCGCGCCGCTGGCGCCGGTGGTTCCAGCAGCACCATGCTGCGTACGTTGCCGCCCTGTCTCGATAATTGGGACGCAAACGCCATTGGACGACTGTGCTAACAAACTCGACAGGACTTTACACCGATGAGTCGCCCGGTCTGAAGGTCGACCCCGTCGTCGTTCTCGTTCTGTCCCTTGTCTTCATCTTCAGCGTCGTTGCTCTTCACAGTACTTCACCCCTTGATCCCTTGTCGCTACAATTGTGTGTGCTAACTCTATTTCAGTTATCGCCAAGATTACCCGAAAGTTCTCCAGCTAAATTACACGACGATGAATGGGGAACTCGAAGAGAGGGGGGGGGGGGATGATTTTTATGGAGTAGGACCTCTCACAGACGAGAGGATGCGCCATCTGCAATGGGGTTAATACGGCCACTGGAAATTTTGTTTGTGTATTGCGGTTTATGAGGGGAGCCTTTGTATTATATCTCGGGAAAAAGGGTCCGAACCGACAATCTGGACTTTGACTGTTTTGACGCAAGAGAATGAGACCTATGCTGACTGTATGTGATGTATCTTGAATATTCGTGGCATGCGGTGTCGTTCGAAATACAGAATCGAAGTAGGGGCTGTACTGTTGACAATTCTGTAGCTGACATTATATTTGCCGAAAGGTCAAAGGCCCTCACAATGGAGAATCATATCTGTTTAAGTAGCTCTCGTAGACCAGAGGTCGCCTAACAGTTACCAAAAAGCTACTATTGAACTTCAACACTCCGCCTGGTCTCGAGAACAGACTCCCCGTCAGGCGTAAATTCCGTCTGTTTTTGATTATACGGAAATTGAAACCATATCGTAATATTTATGGTCTGGAATGTACTTGATCGTCTATTGAGAAAACTATGCATTGCTGGTGTTGATAGCTACCATTTGAGGTGGCCGGAGTGATCGTGAAGTACGAAGACATGCCACCGAGATTTGCAAGTCTATTCAGAGACTCAAATCATTGTTGATATATTTATGCCTGAAGGAGCCCATGAGGTCTAAGGACAGCCTTCCCAGTGCCATCCTCTTCAATGTAATACATGTCTTTTCCATAAAAAGCCCAAGCATATGGTGTTGATGCGACATATCACTGAAGAAGGGTCGGATCGTTGTTTTAAGAACGAAACGCCAGGTATGGCAAAATGAAAAATAGCATTAAAAAAAGTCCCTTTCTTGATGTCAAGTCCCAAGAGGTCATATAGCTGCTGCCTTTGACTACAACATTCAGCTGACCTAGGCTCGTTTGTAGGCAGAGACTGGCTTGGTAGGTCAGTAAATAAGTTACATGTCACAAGACACATCAGTAAGATAAGCACAATGCGGGATTACTCGAGATCTATTTTCTATAGAAAGGTCAAGGAACCCGATGTTGATATCGTAGACCGCCTAAAAAGGAGGAGACTGGCCTTAGTTCCCTCTCTGATGGCCCCGATCTCATCGGCAACTCGGCGGACAAGTCAGTTGGTTGCTTTAAGGCGAGTTTCATTCTAGCTGTTGAAATCAACGGGGGCGTTTGTGTTCTGGTCACTTTGAGCCAGGATTTGTCGGATGAGTCTGTTGTTTGCTTTGAAACCTGCGGCAACTCGATTCAAGGTCGACTCGAGGCGGCCCATCAAGTAATGGGCCTGGTCGTAGTAAGGTCCTGGGCCATGGCGAGAGATTCCCTGGAAAAGGGGGCCCTGGGGACTCACGAAGCCACCTGCTGGGATGCTCTGGAAGACTTGGGGGCTCTGGACGGCCGGGCGATGCTGAAGAGCAGCAAAGCTTTCGGGAGCAGACATGTCATGGGGATGAGCCATTTCGTACTGCCCAGACTGGATAGGATGTATATGAACGGTTGAGAAGGGTCCCATGCTACCAACAGGAGGCATGTTGCTAGAGAAAGCAGGATCGAGCTCCTCAGAAGCACTCTGCGATCCTTGATTAGGAGCAACACTAGGCATCTCCTGGATCGCAGTGAGAGATGCCTTTGCAGCATTGGCTCTTTGAAGCCATTCGACCTGTGTAGCTCTTTCATCGGCCTTGAGAGAGAGTCAGCAAATTAAGCATCGTCGGGATAGGTCTCAAACTCACGCTTTGGCTGTCAACGATGTGGAGGGCAAAGTTCTGGAGCTGCTGTCCAAGTTCAACAGCTTGACCCACGGGCTGCCAAATTATATTAGAGAGTATCTATAGGAAAAAAGAGGGATTAAGATATACAAGTTCACAGCTACTGCGCATATGGGCGCAGTCGTAGCAGGCCGAGGCCGTCGTGGCTGGTCATAGTAGTTAGGACAGGTCTTGCATCGACACGAACATAGACATAGCGAGACGGAAAGAAGGGCGACTTACAAGCTTGAGATAAACAAACGTGTTCGTGGCCTTTGTCGGCCATTCTCGAAATGCATCTTACGCAAGGGGTCTCACGAGGTTGGCCCTTGATAACCTTGCGAGGCTTGTGGCTGCGCTTCTTCTTCTTCGTCGGAGGAGAACCATTGTCACTACTATTGCAGTCCTTTTTAGCAGCGCCAAAGATATCGTCAGAATCCTCAGTAGCCTTGAGGATAGCAAGGCTGGATGCCTCTAGGTTCTGCATCTGTTCGCGTCAGCTCGAGGTGATGCGAGGGTACGGAGGGGAGGACGCACGACTTGGTGGCCCTCACTCTTCTTTCGCTTGTAGCCACTGTTGACACGAGGAATATCACTCATTGTAGCATTCTGAGACCGAGTCTCACCAAAAAATTTGCTTTGTAGGAACGAAAAACGGGGAGTGGGTGGTGATGAAGGAGGGAGAGACTTGGGGCCCAGGAGAAATAAAGACCCCCCCATCAGCTAGTTAATTGGGCCTGCCAGGCTGCCATCACTGCCAAACACCGAGTCAATAGCTTTTACTTGCACAAAAACCTTTCATTATCTATTTATTTTAGGGCAAACGTATATCTACCTGACTTATTGTATGTCTCGACATATACAACATCACTTCGCTACAATACGGACAATATATCTTATTATAGCAGCAGAAATTGGCGTTTGTATATGCATAACGACCTTAATCTTCTGTACAAGCTGACATGTGGTATAGTTACAGGCTCTAGATCTACTAAGTTATCCAGAAGACGCTTCGGTACACACTGCCCAATATCTTCAGTTCTACCGGTTCATATATGCCCATCCAAGGTCTCGTTACATGTTGAAGATAAGTATATGGTAGAAGGGATGCTCGATTTGATGTGGCAACTAACATCTACCCAACAAGTCCAATACAGACAGACGAATGATAGGGGCTCCCCATCCTCAGATTTGGTCTACACTGTTGGACCCTCCTCTCAGCTCCCTCTGAAGAGCCTCGACCATTGAGTGAAGCTCTTCATACTTGGCTTCCAGAGCTCGAATATCCTCAGTGTTTTTCTTACACCGCTTCTCCAACTCCTCAAGAATCCCCCCCTTGGCTTTGGTGGCCCTACCCGCCCTCTCTATGTGGGCCAAAAATCTGGCACTGCTGAACTGACGTGAAGGACGTGGATGCCGGGTTTTCTCTGAGCCAAGTCTGGCACTGCTGTACTTAAGTGAAAGGCGTGGGAACTCCTTCTCCTTGTCGCCATCTGTGGCCTGTTACCTCAACTCAGCATCTATCGGAGTCGTATGCGTTGTTCTATGGACGTACAGGTCTTTTGAAAATGACACTCCCATCCTCAGGAGACTTGGCTGTGGATGGCTTTGCAAGTTGTGGCTGTGATCGCTTAAGAGACGTTAATAGAAAGAATGATCAAACAAGACTCTGAATGTATTTCACTTACACGTTCGCCTTCTTGCTCCGACATCTTTACTGGTCTGTTGGTATATTGGAGGATGATTGAGTGTGGTAGTTGTGATGTAAGACAAACGAGAGGAGATGTTGAAGTTCAAAGTACAGGTGACTGGAATGGGATATATACTGCCCTCAAGTTATCTGGCAGAGAGGTTGATAGACAGAGACAGGGTGGACACATATTGAATTATTAGTTAGTATGTGCACGTCGGCTGAGTGTTTGTATAGTCTGCCATTATCAAACCAATGACATGATGCACACGCATACACTTAACGCGGTTGTTTGCACAGATAGGCACTCAATTATAAGCAACACGATTCATTTGTTTCGTGCTTAATGCGGGTATCCTAGTTTATTGCAGGTTTGTCGAATTCACGTCACATCATCCGTCTGTTGCGTTTACAGCCTCAACTTCCTGACGGGCCTGATGCGTCTCCCCGATTCATCTTCAAACTCTCCTCCATTGCCCGCTTCAACTCCTCGTCATCATCATCGCCGCCACCCGCTGCACCCTTCCCCTTTGCCATTTGTTTTCTATACTCTTCCTCCGCCAAGCTCTGTCGCTTGACGTACTCCATAACGATATCTTCCTCAGATCGCTGATTGCTTTCCTGTTCCATAGCTTCTCTCGACGCCGCAATGGCCCGTTCAAGCTCATCGTCATTTTCTTCCCTCGGCGGGAGCGGAGGTGGAGGTTGGTTCCTGGAGGCTTCAATGGCTCGCTTGAGCTCCGCATCGTCTTCCTGGGTGGAGGTCTGGGCGGGAGTTTGAGACACAGTATCCGTTGCGTCAAGCTCTGGCACATCAGAATAGTCGGGCAACGGTACATCATTGCCTAGACTCTGCTGGATCGCCTGTTCAACAAGAGCCTGATACTCTTCGTCCGTGATTTGATAGTCGGCATCCTCGAAAATGGACGGATCCTTTAGAGGAAGCGGGCCTGCCTCACTTGACCCAACCTGTTGCCGGACAGCCTTGATGCTCTCACGGATAGCTGCCTCCACATGGGCGTCTTCCTCACTGTCGCCACGCGATGTCTCACGCACTGACGCCCGAATGGCCTTTTCAAGCTCGGGATCCTCAGATGGGCTGGTTTGTATACTTGCAGCATCATTTGCGTTTGATTGTGGGACAGGTGCGTCCAGGAATCCCCTTTTCCATGCATCCTTGTCGGCGTGGAGTTTCTTTCGTTCCTCAAAAGACATATTCTTAGTCTGTCTCCATCCTGTACGTGGCCGCTCAAAACCAGCCTCTGAGCTGTCGAGACGGGGCTCTTCAGGGCGCTTTCCTGCAACCTTTTCCTTTCTCTTCCACTGATAGAAGTTCTTGAGGTCGAACTTGACGTTGTTCCACCTTTGAACAACATCTTCCCTCTCGCCCGGTGTTGCCTCATGCATCTCGTGCTGACCCTGGGTAGCTCGTGACGAAGTAATATAGTTCTGGACGCTCTTGACAAAGTACTTGGAGACCTCTGCATTGACACCCTGCATGGTGTAAGCTGGGATGGCCCAGAAACCTGTCTTATGTCAGTACAGCATTCCCAACCCTCCGACAACAAACTTACCGGCTGCCGGCTTCGCAATCAGACCGCCGATACCCTTGCCAAAGCCTTTGACCAGCCCCTGGACTCCCTCCTTCTCGGCACCTTTCAAAGGCTGTGTTACCAGACCAGTAATGCCATCAAATAGGCCATAGCCAAACTCCTTGCCTGCGACTACAACTCCGGAGCCAACTCCCGTTACCTTTTCGACCGGACGAATAGTGTCGTCATTATACAGCCTTGGCATGTTTCTGAAACCCCTGGCTAGTCCAAGACAGAAGTTCATTGGTGTTCTGGCACCAGTGGTCACAACCCGACCAACTCCCTTTCCAGTGCCGACGGCTGCATTAACGTAGTTGACGGACGATCCACGACGCTGTTGCTGCTGCTTGCTAGCTGCTTCTTTGATCTGCTCTTTCCAAGATTTGTCATTGACCGATCCTTGGGTACTTGATTGGTCTGGAGACCAAGGACGAGAGGCGCTGGATGCTGTGTCACTCAGCGTTGGCTGTGAAGCATTGGAGTGAGCAGTAGTAGAAACGGTGGAGCCCAAAGTTTCCGTGTCTGCAATACTAGGTGCAGGTGTCGATATTTTCTCCGGCTCATTGCCCTGAGGTGCGGGGAGTGACGTCTCGCTTCCCGATGCCAGAGAGGCTGCACCATCCTGTACTTCTCCTGCTGCTGGGCTTTTCTTCTTGGGCTGCGACATGCTCTTGAAGAGCTCTCTGGGCATATCGGCAATTGCCATTCCGATCCCTCCTATATCAGTGACAAGTGACAATGTGCAAGCAGAGATTGGGTCAGTCGGCTGTTCTTCCGTGTTGTACTCCGTCATACGGTATCTGTACATGTTAGCTCAACCCTGGCAGTTTCCATATCTTGACTTACAGTTTGAGGTCAGACCATTGCAGTAAACCTTGCTCGACCAACACTGCAGCCGCAAACGCACTCAGCCTTACTTGACTTCTCCTTACGCGCCATGCCGCAGCTCGGCTTGGAGCCAAAGTACAACGCAACTTGTCCGTGTCCAGATGATCGTGGAAGCTCTTACCACCAACGTCAGTTCCTCGTTCTTCTCGAATTTTCTGACCCAGAATTTTGGCCTGTTCCAGAGTCTCTGGTTTGACACAAAAGTTGATGGCTTCTGCAAGCTTCTCTGCTGTCAGTTGTTTGTAAGGAATGGGGTCGGGGCCAGCATTGGCTCTCGCTATCATAGCACCCCAGAATGGTTGATCACCGAAGAAGGGGACCACAAGAGTGGGTTTTCCGGCCTTGATACCAGCGGCAGTGGTGCCAGCACCACCGTGATGTACCACACAGGAGACGTGCTCAAACAGCCAGTCGTGAGGAACATTGCCAAGCATAAACACGCCGTCAGGTTTACCAAGATCATCAGCACCAAGCCCACCCCAGCCTTTGGAGACCAATGCCCTGACGCCTGAAAGTCTGACTGCCTCAAAGATCATCTCGGTCATGGCATTGGGGTCGTCGACAACGATGGATCCGAATCCGATGTAAACAGGGGGCGGGCCATCTCGAAGGAATGCTTCTAGGTCTGGATCAGGGGTGTATGAGGAAGCAAGATTGAGAAAGTAAAAGCCAGCAATGTCGATATGTCGCCCCCAATCATTGGGCTTGGGAATCAATGCCGGTGACCTGTACCAAGTTAGATATATACCTGAAATGTGCTAGAAGAACTGACCAGCAATATGTCCAAGAGATCTTGAGTCTTGCCAGAAGTCCAGGTGCCCAGATTAGTGAAAGTGGGGGGAGATCGAGTGCCTTCTCCCGAAACCTGTTGATGACATCTCCTAAGCCCTGCCATGTCATCATTTCGACTAGTGTGTACGACATGTAGTTCGTCATCACGTCGTCTGTATTTGATGACTGGATATTTGCCAATGGGTGAGGAAAGGCTCGTGTTGGGGACCAAGGCATGCTAAAGGGGCAATCAGTATTCAGCATCATTGCATCAAGGCAAGAGACTCACGTGAACATCATGTGCACCGGGATGCCCAACTTTTCAGCAATATGAACATGAGCGAAGCTAGGAGGGTTCGCGATGAGAGCATCGGCAACAAAGGGCTCTTGACCAGGTCCGCCTGGCACCTCCAGAGATACGTCCAATGGAGCATTTGAGGCATGTGGTTTTGGTGGCGGACCGAGTCCGTCTCCTCCTTCGATACAAGATCGCCAACACCCCATAAGAATTTCCTGAATACCTTTTCGGCGTTTGCTTACTTCGCCACTTGTGATGGCATCAAAACCAGGCATGAGACCAGGGTGTTTGACCATAAATGCCATCAGTTCAGCAGGGTCGCCACCAATACTGAAGAACTCGAGACCATTCTCCTCAACAAAGGGTTGGAAAGTAGGGTGAGTAGCTATTCGGACTCTATGTCCGTAAGTGTCCTTGAGAACCTTTCCCAGAGCGACAAAGGGTTGAACATCTCCGCGAGATCCCACAATCTGGACGACGACATTGAGTTTGGGTGGTGGTGTTTGTCCGGGCAGACCTCCCAGGCTAGGAGGGATATATGCAGGAGGAAGGTCAGGCTGTTCAGGCTCAGGTGCAAGTTGACCTTGAAGCGTTGGAGCGAGAAGGTCTGTAAGCCTCCTGTTCTTAGCATTGATATTAATATTGACTCGACCATCGCCTAGAGAATGATGCAGGTTAGCTTATAAAAGTTTCATGTGCAGAGGCGTATGGTATGTACCGGTTATCGCTGCACCAGCGTCAAACCCAGGCTGCGAGAAATGAACCTGATCATGATTCTCTCCATAAGGGGGCGGTGCTCCATGTCCCTCAGCTGGGTTGATATCCGGTAACTGAAGGTCGTCTGAGGCTATAGCCCCTGTGTTTCTGTTATCGCCATCGCGGGGTTGATGCTGCCGACCCGCAGCAGCTTTTTCATCAACAATGCCTGCCATGGCAGCTGCTCACAGGTGATGAGAGGTTTGAGAGGAGATCTAAGCTTGGATGGCCATTTGATAGTGAAGAGTGACACTTGTAGGTACTAGTTATAGATAATGCGATAAAGATGAAAGAGGTCGGCGGTTAACTTGATAGTGGCTAATGTTAGTGGGGGAGGGAAGTTGAAACAACGACGTCAGCGGATACGAATCAGGAACGAGGCAAGGATGTTAAGCTCTAAGCCACACGAGACCTAAATAAGCTGCGCTTGAATGCTTCCTATTCTAGTAAATTAATCGATCAATTTTGTTTCTCGGACTCGCATTTTGTGAGAGTGATTAATTGCTGTTAGTCGTGAGCTTACCCTTTCACTTACGCAAGCTGTGAAACACGAGACCAATCGCGCCCGAATAGGACCTATATCGGCCTAATGAGTGTGATTCTGCCCCGTACGGAGTAAGTAGGCAGTCTTATAGCATCGTCCGTGTATAAGATAGAATACGACGGGAATAAGACCCTGTCGATCAAGGGATAGCCATTTTCGAGAACGAGATGCCTTGGCGTCTGACGAATCTGCCCAAATACCCTCGAAGCTATTGCATGACTTGTGCTTATCCGCCCTTGTCCGTACGCAACTCAGCCTCGACTATCATATTGATTCACATGTCGAAACTATTTGGCATTGACTTTTGAATTGTACCATCGATCTGAGCACATGCTGTGTCAGATGATAATACAAGGTGGCCGAGTGATTAAGGCGATGCTGTGCCATCTTGCACGAGACAGTGAGGTATTGTGCTCAGACGTAGGCGAGCTCTGTCTCTGTAGTATCGTCCAAGGCCGCAATTGACCAGAACTTGAGACTAAAGGATCCTTTCTGTGGCACATCTCGGCTGTCAGTTGTGGGAGAACAACGTAGAGAAAGAACGCAACTGGTTATATTATAAGTGAAAGGCATAGTCTGAACCCACCTTATCTAGGTACTGAACTGACATCCTCAGCATTGACACAAGCGGAAACTGTACGATTTTCTGTTTGACATGGAGCCTAGATAAAACACGAGTTAAAGAATAAGAAAGAAGAAGATTCGTTTTTATCATTAAGAATAAAACCATCAGTGCTTTGTTTGTCAAAGAGGTCTCGACAGACAGAGTAATGAGCTTGATGACAGGCGAATATTCTACACAGCTCAACTATATAATCTAATATTATTTCTTAGCTCATATAAAAAAGTTAGTCACTTTGGCCGAGTGGTTAAGGCGATGCCCTGCTATCTCCGGAAAGCAAGGTTAGGCATTGTGTTCGCACGCGTAGGTTCGAATCCTGCAGGTGACGTTTCTTTTGCACTTTTTATCAACCGATTTGACGATGTGATTCTCTAGAATACACCTGCGAAGTTATTTTTCTTGTTGATTCAGTGTTAAGTTTGTAGATCTCGACTAGCTCTTCCTGTTAGGCTTAATTGTTGTAATTAGGTTGGATGTTTACTGGCTGTGATAATCAGTCATTGTAAGTGAATTGCAGTCAAGTGAACTGTTATAGATTGGTGTGCATGTCAGGTGACAGTTGCACCGAGAGCCATGTAGCATTTTGCGATCAGATCTGACAAGACTATAACCTGGATGAGTACGACTCTCACCCTAGAGATCATAGAGATATAACAGGATCATTATGATACCTGTGTATCTTGATATGATCGACAGCACGGACTTAACCACACTCGGGTGCTGAGACAGCGTCTTATAGTGTCCCATCAGCCATTTACAGGCATCGTACGGTGCAACCTTGAGAGACGAAGTTTTCGACTCTCACAATTCGTTTGTAAATGATCAGAAGACCTGAGTGCGTCCGAGATCTTGGTTTATTACCAGCCACAACGCTTTACAAATGATCCACCAAAAGACAATGTTTGATATTGTTTCTCTCCTATTATGGAAATATCTTCGTAGTCTCGCAGCTAGCATGCCCTCGTCGGACGGACGAGATGGACGACCGAGCTGAATTTTTCCGACCAAGAGAGATTGTCGATGATAGGGTTAATGGGGTCTGGTCTCAGACCAAACAAGGCGGTCTATGATTGATCAATGCATTCATTCAGTTGGTCAGTGGTTATTGAATGTTCTGTTTGGCTTAACGGCTTGTCATATTGTTGGTATACCACTGACAATGAACTTGTTTATTCAGTACAAGGCTTACCTGATGAATAACATCTGATCAAAGATCATAGATTGATAAGACGAAAGATCAAGGCTGAGCTTACGTGGGGGGTCAATTCTTAAGGCCGTTTGCGGCGCCATAGTTTCAACTCCAGGCGAGCGGGACGATTCTCTCTAACGAGAACCCGGCACTTGAGTGACTAACGGAATCTCTGCTGTGGCCGCTCCCGGCTCGACTAAGTCTGTTTCTGGCAGCTCACAAGAAAAATTGACCGATAGATTCAGGAACTGGCCGACGAGGAACTGACCGAGCAGGAATTCATGCCGAGATGAAGGGGACGTTTCCACTGAGAGTGTGACCCTTGTTATCTCGATATGGATGGGTGGATGATTTGATACCCTGTACATGTGCATTCGGAAGCCGTTCTCCGTTCCCTGCTCTGGAAATATTCTAGAAGACCAAGAGTGCACATGAAATAAAGAACTTGCATGGCGTGCCTACCAAGTCCTTGTTTAGGTTGACTCGTCATGTCTCGTCTGCGCCTCATTTTCAACGTCATGTTCTGTCTGTTCTAGCTAAATTAGCTTATTAGACAAGCATAAAAACTCTAAATACGCATCAACCAAGATTACAAAACATGGTGGAGACTGTATCCGAGTGGGATGGGATATCGAGAGTGACGTCCATATCCATCCCAGCATTCGTCAAAAGATCCACCGAGAGATCCTTAACAGTGAGAGATTATTCAGTTCCTTGGCCTGATTTGATTTTGATGTTGGCTTGTCATGTCCCGTGAAACAGACGGAGGATCAACCGGATACAAGATGCTCTATGCGTAACAGGGGATTGCCTCATATGGACCACGGATCCTTATGTGAGCATTAGTGATCCAAGACAAACTCTGCTAGTCTTGCGATCCTCGCCTCCCTAGGCCTGCCCTGATTGTTTGGTAATTTTCTAAGCTTAAACTACCTAAAGTTATCGTCAAACAAAACATTTCAGGTTTAACCGCCCAAGGGGGCTGGCTGAATGACTCGTTGCTTTTAATGCCCTCAGGAATTGAACCTGCCACAACTTTACTACTCTAGCTACTGTACAGTCAAGTCAATGCCCGATCTAGTAACCGTCTCCCGCGTTTTAAACTTCGGCGCTGTCGAAGTATGCGATCGAAGTGTGAATGACATGAGCTACAGGGATCACCATGCCAAGAAACATGCTGTATCACTCCCAACATAACCCTCCACATTATATCCCCCATCCCATCGTCGCCTCGAGAACGGATGAATTCTGAACCGGAGCATTGGGCCAAGTTGCCAAGATTGTGAATGCGCGTATATGACGAGTAATGTAGTATTCTTGATACCATATAGCAATAACGGGCAACAAACACCAAAGAGGAATGTAGTATAAACGAGAGGACCTTTGGTATCTTGTCACCATCACTATCACATACCTACCTACCTACTGTATACAGTGTCCAAGTGCCCATACAAAAATCCTTTCACCTGTTACAGAAACGGATCAGATAGAGTAGAAGCTGCTACAGGCGCAATTTCGGTAGTGGACCCAAGACAGCGGCACTCCGATGCGTGGCCGTTGCATCGCATTACGTATCGATGTCATTGGTCTTGGTTAGTATCTCCATCTGTTAGACTTTGCAAGGAGGCTTGACATGTCAGTCGCACTAACTAACTACCTCACTAACACAGACAGAGCAGATGGGTTCATTGTTAATCAAGACAAGGCAAACATCCTTGACCATGGCCATGGCCTTGACCTTGACCTTGACTGTGGAATACATGTTTCCGTAGTATTCGGTCTTGACATCAACTCACATTCCCTAAAGCTTAAAAGAGCCGCCTCGCCCTTCTGACCAAACCTTCTTGTCCCTCAACCAGATCCCACCTCAAGACATTCTTTACTAACCATCATCACACACTCATTCTCATCACAATACAATGCGCACCCAGATCTTTACCAGCGCCCTCCTCTCGGGGGCCATGGCTGCTCGTCCTTTCCTCGAGCAGCCCGACACTGGTCTCGAGATCGTCGTCGGCGATCTTCCCACTGGAAAGCTCCCCAAGCTCGAGCAGATGATCGGCCTCCCTGACTTTGAGTGGGCTGCTAAGAACTACCTCCCCATCCAGAACTACACATACTACCGTAACGGTGCTGCCGGCGAGTGGTCGTACCGCAACAACCTCGAGGTCTTCCAGCGTTACCGCTTCAAGCCCCGAACCATGGTTGATATCACAAACGTTGAGAACACTCTGCCCACCAAGATCCTGGGCCACAACTTCTCTGCCCCCTTCTTCATCAGCCCTTGTGCTAGAGCTGGCAACGCCCACCCTGATGCTGAGCTTAACCTCATGAAGGGTGCTGGTAAGGGTGACATTCTCTACATGCCCGCCCTCTACGCCTCTCTCACCATTGAGGAGATCGCCAAGGCCAAGTCTGAGGGCCAGGTCGTCTTCCAGCAGCTCTACCTTACCTCCAACGACACCGAGACCCAAGAGCTCCTCGATCGCTCCGAGAAGGCTGGCGCTGCTGCCATCGTCTTCACAGTCGACTCTGCTGCTGACGGCAACCGACACCGCGCTGCTCGATTCGGTGTTGGTTCCGCCGACTCCGACTACTCCTACATCACCTGGGACTACTACAAGAAGCTCCAGAAGATGACCAAGCTCCCTGTTATCATCAAGGGTATTGGCTCTGCTGCTGATGCTAAGCTTGCTGTTCAGCACGGTGCTCCTGCTATCATCCTCTCCAACCACGGTGGCCGTCAGCTCGATGGCAGCCCCTCTGGTCTTGAGGTCGCTCTTGAGATCCACCAGGAGGCCCCTGAGGTCTTCAAGAAGATTGAGGTCTATGCTGACGGCGGTGTCCGATATGGCGCTGATGTCCTTAAGCTTCTTTCTCTCGGTGTCAAGGCTGTTGGTCTTGGACGTCCTTTCATGTACGCCAACGTCTTCGGTGTCGATGGTGTCAAGAAGGTCATCGACATTCTCAAGCACGAGATTGCCATTGACGCTGGTAACTTGGGTGTACCCGATGTCCAGAAGATCAACCCCAGCTACGTAAGTCTACACTTGAATGTTCATGTCTGATCAATCGCTAACAACATGCTTAGGTCAAGTGGCAATTCAACAACTGGAACCAGTAAATATGCATTGGGATGGCGTTGGGTTGTTGAGCTGTTGAGCTGTGGTGCTGGTACATACACATCTTGATTCAATTGTTTATATTTCATCATACATATAGATCCAAGAACATAGAGCATGAATCTTTTTATCACTTCATACGCTAGTCTGAAGCTTTTGTGAAACTCGGACCTTGTAATACAATTGTGTTACTTCACAAGGTGTAACTTGATGATTAGTGGACATTATATGATGAACTTACTTGGCTTCTCTCTCCTGCGTCAGTCAACAATTCACTGTTTCTTTGCTATCCATGATATGACAAATGGAAGAGAACAGGGGGTAGCATCCGTAGGCCCGTCTATGTTTATGTTGCCGACATATAGCACGTATAAAGTGTATTGATATTCAAGAAATCCGATTAGTTGACATGCAAGACATGCATATGCAGGTGCAGCTTTGAAACACATAAATCATCCTCTATTGCATACGGAATAATCCTCCGTTCCCGATATGGGCCGTGTCTTGTACATAGGAGAGTCATATCATGTCGAATGATCGGTTTCAAAGGGATTTATTAGAGGAATGATTTATTTAGAAAACAATTTTTATTTATCCAAGTGTCTGTCATAGTCGGACTGAATGATTGCGGCTTACAATCAATGCCCATCCCGGCCCCGATCCGGCCGGCTCCGGGTGTTTCCCGACTTCAACCGGAGTGGTCGTCCGGAGGCAGCATATTCCCTGCTATAAAAAACAAAACAATGACCACCTGAGCTGGAGACGTGTCCCTTTGTTTACAGCTCCAGTTTCTTGCAGATAATGTCACGTTCCGTAAAGCATCGAGGGCCTATAGATTCGTGATTCAGGTGGAACACAGGCCTTTCAGCTCTTATGTCGTGCAGTTACATACATGGATCATCCATCTACGATCTCCCGGCGGCCCCACGGGGCGGTATGGCCCGAGTTACCATCCAACAGGATAGTACATTGTTGTACTGTTGAGGTTGAGTTATAAATACTCGGAGATATCCTGAGCCCTGTCTCATTTCTGGTCTTGTCTGGTTTGGCTGGCTATTGATTATCAGTCCATGTGTTTCTTTGACCATTTTACTTATAAAGAACCCTACCAAACTTACATGGTATTTAGATCTCCCGACACAATCTCTCCATCAGATCTCACAATAGCCGGCTGTACTCCAGACATCCTTGTCACTTCGATCCCGGGCCTGCCACTTTACAAGACAAATCTTGACCAGCTTCCTATCGACAGTTCATAGATAGTCTCAACCTCGAGAAATTCACCATAAACAATATGCCTGGATCTATCAAGTCTCTTAAGCGTCGGCCTACAGCCAAGTCAGCCGCCAAGCGCATTGGCCGAATGTTCAAGCGGACAAACAGCGATGGCCCTGAAGCAACTTCACCTGCAGACTCGGGCTTCTCCAAGGACTCGTTTGACAGTTCTCGAGTTTCTACATCGTCTCGATTCTCTACGTCCTCACGTATGACTACAAAGGAGAATGTCGAGCAGCCTCGCCCTTCTGTATCTCGGTACGACACTGCACCACCGAAAGAACGCGAAGTGGTACCCCCTCACCCCTTCTTCTCGTCCAATTCAGAGCCGCTTCTTGAGCATGGGAAGCCTGTTGGCCCTGATATGCCGGTTCAAACTGAAGTAGTGATTGAGCCTGGGACGTTACCTTCACCTGTAGACAAAGAGTTCAAGGATGAACACAAACTGCCCGACACAAACTCTCCAAAGCAGCCTGAGCCCGTCGAGACACCCAAGAGTATTGAGAAGGTAACAGAGCCACTCGATCGAGTCACTACACCCAAGCAAGTACCGCGCCCTTTGCCGGAGCCCCCGACAAAGAAGAATGTACTTCCTGAACCCGAGTCGCCGATTCTCCCAAGAAAATTCAGAGAGGAGTCTAAGGTCATCCCTCAACCAATGCCCAAACTCGAAGAGAAGATAACACAGAAGTCCGAGCCAAAGATTGAACCCAAGCCAAAAGCTGAGCCGGTCAAGAGGACGATAGCTCCACCTCCGACTGTGGAAGATGAGCCAGAGCCAGAGCCTATCGCCATGCCCGTCAAGGAACAACCGAGACCGAAGCCCAAATCTGAAGTCAAACACAACCCTCCCAAAGTTGATACTCAGACGATGCCTAAGGCTCAGCATAAGGATGTCCAGCCAAAGATGGAGCCCAAGGTCCAACCAAAGACTCAGACTCATAAGAAGAGCACACCTGCTCAACCTCCTCATATTCCTGAAGTCGCTCAAAAGCCATCAAAGGCACCGTCTCCAGAAGGACCAGCGACTTCATCAGCCCCAAATGTTCCCGCGATGCAATCTACTATGGCAACATCTTCTGCTCCAAGGGTTGCTTCTATCCCCAGCACATCATCGGCTCCAACATACTCAGTCACACTCAGCACATCAACAATATTCGTGCCCAAGACAGCCCCAGCTCCTTACACAGCTCGAGCACCTATGACGGCCCCAGCTCCGATCATAGCAACAGCACCCAAGGTCGTCATGTCAATGCTTGGTTGGACTCTACCAAAGCCTGCTCCGATCCCTAAACGAGCTCATTCTCCGGCAACCTCATGGATCGTGTCTCCTGCTTGAGGTTTGATGATTGGTCAACTGCTATAATTCGAATAGTTTCCTTTGTATGATGCCTGTCATGATTAAATAATTCTTTCCGTGTAATTTATCAAGATTGACCTAGGATAAGCAATAAAACAACCCAACAACCTTGAACCTCAACTATGCCCAACTTTGAGGTTTGTCGTCTTGACGCAGATCCGATAATACAATGTGACCCATGTTTTCATTCCTATACGGCCTATATTTACTACTTAATCCGAGGTCTTCTTAAGATACCCTTGTGAAATCAAGCCCTGAACGAAAGAAACGACCCCTTTAATAGCAACAGGTTCAATAGTTCCCTGTACATCTTGTGAAGGGTCAAATGATGCAATCGTCAACGATACCGGCTTTGTCTTTGACGGGATCATCTTGAAGCATTTCTCCAGATCATCTTCCAGCAATCCACCATGCGCAGAAAACTTGTTGACAATACCGACAGAAATGTCTAGAGCGTCAAGATCCAAGTGCACCATAGTCTGATCAAACTTCTTCTCATCAAGAACCTTGCCAAGTTCACTCTCAAAGTCAACATGATGCTCTACATCTCCCCAAATGACGGGGAATCCTGCCTCCTCGACTCGAGAGCGCTCAAGGTCTGTCACATCTCGCATGCCGCAGTGCACAAGGTTTTGCTTGAGATCCATGGCCTCAAATCCCTTGATGCTAGCCAAGAGAGTGTTCCAGCACAGACCTGCCATCATGGCAACAGGCATGGAGTCAAGATATCCACTCTTAAGAACATCAGGCGTGTTGAAGTCGTCGTGGGCGTCGAACCAAATACAAGAAGGTATTTTCCCAAGCGCCGCTGTTAAACCGGCTTGAACACCGACAGTGGCGGAACAGTTACCAGCCAAAATGATAGGGAACTCACCCGAGCGAGCGATATTAGCTACACCTAGGGAAGTGTGACGCAAAACCTCGAAGAGGCGACTGATATCACCGTCAAAGCCATCGATAGGATCGATCTTGTGCACGTTGACAGTCACGCCGAGGTTTCGAATTGCGTCGACGAAGCCGGCATAGAGGAGCGCTTTTGGTCCAGCACCGACGGCAACATCTTCATTCCCAAGGTGATAGGGAGAACAGAGAATAGTTATGGATTCTGCGGGAGACATGTTGTGTATGATCAAGAATGTGCGCGTAGAGTAAGGCTTCCTATGAGCTAGTGATGTTGACTCAAAACAATGGAATCTTATCCAATGGCCTGATCAGAGTACACGAAGAGATATGAATAGTTTGAAAATCAATGGAGAACAAGTAGTAATCAAGTGATGAATAGGTAGTGTTTCCTTTATATATGTGATTATGGTAACTCCTTGACCCTTGTCAAAGCTGGAGCAGTATGGATATCAGGCAGGTATCTCCAAGGCTTTAGCCAATCATCGAGAAATCAAAGAAAAGGACAATATAGTTCTTGCTTTGATTCTCCGAGAATCATGTCGTTCTTACCTTGGGCCTGACAGAATCGGGCTCAAGGTTGAGTCAGAGAGCAGTCACTGGCAGCTGTGGCTTTGACTCGTCCACTGAAGGGCGCGCATTTTGACAAACACCATTGATTGATCAATGACTGCAACTCCACAGACTGACCCATGGTCTAGACCTGGAGATTGCAGTCAATACTTCTTAGCATGTTCACTCACCCAATCAAATGACGTTTGAGACTCATTGAATTCAAATCTAGTAGCTGTCTTCTTCCATCCAGAAACACCCCTAACCCAAAAGTCAATTGAACATATTCCTGAGTCCTCTGCCACACGGGTCTATCCCGTCCAACCTATTGAACCAAAAGCGCCAGCTAAAAAGAAACCACTCATGCGTACTCCAGTGTGTCGCCTCCTCGGCGCTCTCCAAACAGATATGCTGCCTCGAGACAGAATCGCCCATGTCCTCTTTCCATCCGTCTTTCGCTGCCGTAGCATATCAAAACTGCGTCAACGATACCGCTCAGGATACCTTCCATTGCGCCCATAACAGAGTATCCAATGAAACTAGCCATCATACCAACGACATAGGCGTACGCTGAGCCTCGGACACCCACGCCATCTGGCAGCTGAATTCGAAGCTGCTTAGCAGTAATCACCCAACCTGCAAAACCAAGACCAGTGGCCATGATAAGTCGTGTTGCCACAAGCAGCAGCTTGGCAAGTCGATAGGGCAAAAGTCCATTAGGCTGTCCGCGATTTCGCAAAGCTCGAGGAGTCAATGTAGTTGTAGGAACAGTCGGGGATACAAGCTCCATCTGATCCAGGCCCCTGGCGGAAGTAGCAAGATTCTGAGAATGTATAGCAGAGTAAGTAATAGTCAGCGGGTTCATCAATGCAATGACCGGTGTTGGGATCCAAAATGAAGCAATATTTGTGACGGTAGCTCCGAGTTTCCTTGGTAGGAAAATCAGAGGTGCTCGGATCAGCAGAGACAAAAGAGTTGATTCGCAAAGACTGCCAAAAATGGTCGTGAGGGCATGGTTGAGAGCAGCCGAAACAATCTCGCGCGAAGGCGTAGCAGGCCCAGCATTACGGTGAAAGTACCACTGGGATACTGTTGCCGCCGTGGTAGCACGATGAACAGCATTGATCACCGAGACTGTCCACATATAAAGGAAGATGAACGCAGCCCCAAGCCACCAGCTAGAAAGCTGAATTACGAAACGGAGCATAGACTTGCTGAAATGACCGCCCATGAAGACCCTGGTAAACATAGCGAGCCATGCCCAGGTCCACACGACAATCAAAGCCAAACATCCGAAACCGACGAAAAGGAGTGCTGAGTTCTGGGCCAGAATGCGGCTGGAAAACTGAAGAATCTCGATCGCCTGTTGGATGGCGCGTCGTCCTCGGACTACAAGCCAAATCCATAATATGCAAGAGATTGCAGGGATTATGGAAGCCCACCTCATAACGGAATCCTGGAAACTGCTTCCATGCCATCGGCCTTTGAAAGACGACACAAAGGAGTATATCGAAAAGGAGAACAAAATGACTGGTACCGCAACCAAGATCACACTGACCAGTGGCCGCACAAACGATCGTAGGGCTGCCAGCCAAATGAACGATACAAACACAGCCACTACTGTATCCACCGCAAGCATATGAAATGACTTTTGTAGTGTAGTGTAAATGGTATCGCCGACCGGGCTTTTCCGTGGTGATGTGTGAAGCCATACCAAGAAGAATGTCGAGAGCATGCCGGCAAGACTGATTAAGAAAATCCAAGCAAAGAAGGGATCATGTCGAAAGATCTCACCCTCGATGTATTGGAATGTCGTTTGTATAGGCTCTTCCTCCTGGGGGGCACCTCGCTGTATACTGGCATCGGTCTCTGTCGTAGACTCTCGCCTTGCCATAAATGGTGTTCGTTCTGTATCCGTACCCTTAAATTGCTGGAAAGCAGGAGGACTGCTTTCTCGTGGAGTTTGTCCTCCCAAAAGCGAGGCCGGAGGGTCCTCATCTGGATCATCTTGCGACTCGAGTCCAACGTCAACCATTTTGCCTTTAACATCGGTTCCATGACTACTGTCTCGGTCTAGACTTGAACGAGTATCATCTTCGGCTTCTTCTCCTATGGTGTCTCTCGCAAGTCCTGGGCGGTGAGTGCTTCTTGTCCCATTCCAGCTGCTTCGAATGCCGCGGCGCATGCTCATATCTCGATATGGGTCTTCATGATTCAAGCTGTCCTCCAAAGATCCCCGGCTATGGGCGTCGGATTCAACACTATCGGCGAGTTTGCTGGCAGCTGCTACCCGTCTTGACCTCTGGAGAGCAAACATATCGGCAGCCTCTCGGTCCCTCTCTTCCTCGTCATCCTCTTCCCGAAATTCGTCCAGAGTGCTGTGGAATAGTGGTGCATCCTGGGCAGCTGATATGCGCGATGCGAAAGCTAATTGACCAAACCGAGACCCAGCGCCGGTTTGTTGATATGGGTTTCCTCCATAGCCCCGACCCAAGAAAGATCTACTTGGTCCATTTCCTCGTCCTGTTTCGCGCTGATTTCGTGTGGAGCGAGATGGCCACCCTGATTGTCGTGGAGGATTGTCGTTGTTATCGGCTTGTCCGAAGTTCGATAGCCTGGATTGTGACTGGGCTAAGAACCTCGATGCATCTAGAGAACCAAGTCAGCTTGCTTGCAAGACGGCGTAGGGAATAATAGAACATACACTCCGAAAACATCGCGCGGTCTCGACTCCTTCCGCCTCACGTGCTGGCAAATATGTAGGAACCAGTCCTTGTTGATGTAGATATCTGACGTGACGTAAATACGGTGATAGGCAACCACAGGTATCGCCGTGTAAGCGCAGAAGACGACTGTTGTTTGGATTACCGGGTCGCAATAATGGAGGCTGGTAGATGGAAAGCGGAGGTGGTGAGGAGATAAACTGTCGTCCAGGCAAAAGTAAAAAATCACGGCTGAGATGCAGATGAATGAATGGCTGGTTGTTAAAAGGTTAAGGTAGAGAGGGTGGAAGTACCCGACCCAGTCCAGGTCATGAGGCGAGGCGGCAGATGGCAGATGGACGTTCCGGGGCTTATCAGCGAATGAGTCGCTGACCGATTGCGTCCATCCCCAGTGCAGTCAGTGCCAGAGGTGCCTAGGCAGATCCGCTGGGAGGACCCCTGTTAGTGGACCTAGGTACCAAGGGGAGGAAAGAATCAGGACCTCGACCCTAAATGACAAAAAGACTTAGGTAAGCCAGCATAAATCAGGCCTAAGTTTAGTAAAAACCCAGGATACCTTTGCTACGTTTATTTTGTCACGTTGTATTGAGGTTCGGTGTTTTGTTGCTCCCTGAGGCCTAGGTACCTTAACGGACAGAGCCACCTGGGCTGGCGGTCAATGACCTGAAGATGCGAGCACCTCAGGCGCCACAGGCAGCCGTGGGGTTGATGTGGAAGACCGGGAGGCACACGACATGTCTAACAAGTATCGGCGGGAGTCAAAGAGCGGGTTGAGATACCTTCACGTGAGGTATTGCATCAAAGATGCACGCAATCACTCTCGTTTATTTAGCATTCAACTCCACTTTGTTGTCGATTCTTTGACTACATGCTATTGCCACCAAACAGTTGCGATGGTGATCGTCTTTGTTGACGAGTAACCCGTATCTCATCCACATCATCACGATTGTTTTGAAACTCTCTTGACTCGTCGCTACTTGCCAAGTTGAATCAAGCTTCGCTTGGTCTTGTGACACTTTGAAGATCCCTGAGTCTCACTCAGTCCTCACGCGGAGGCAATTTGCTTGCGATATCAAACACAGCGACAGATGACTTTTACTGTATCAAAGGAACAGATCAAACGACTCTCATCTGAAAGATAGTATAGATACATTCACTTATTTATACTTATCAAAGACAAAACACATCAAGTGACCCAAAGACCCAAGAACTAGCAAGACGTTATCGATCCATTCCCCTTGCGTCACTGATTACCACCAAGAAACCTCTAATCCCCATTCGGAGAGGGCCCTCCAGGCACGAGGTGCAGCACCAAAGCACCCTCGAGGTTCCACTGATACTGGATCTGATCTGATCTGCTTGGTCGTCGAGTTGCTTCACTGAGTTAGCTTGCCTGCTTGTGTCGTACAACTGCTGCAACTCGTGACAGCTCAGCATCTCAAACCATAGCCACAGGCCCCAACATCTGACTTGTGCTACTCCCCAGTTCCCTCCCATATTTTCTGGTTTTGTATTTCTACTAATTATGATCTGTAAAAACACAATATTTGTCTCATTTACACTAGTTTGCTCCTATCGTCATTCCGTGACTATCGCCATCTCCAAGTCTGAATTTAGCCCGCCCGGAGCCACCTTTAGCTTCTAGCTCCCTCAGATAAACACCCAGCTTCCTCCAACCCTAAATTTCTACCACTTACAACCCATCCCTTCTCATTACCAAGTCACGCTCACGAAACACCAGCATCGCCGAATCAGATACTTCTCTTATCTTACTTTGTACCTCGGGTTTGACGTCGCACCACCGCAAAGGACAGCTTGCACGTGCTTAACTCCATCCTCTTTAGCTCGAGGAAACCAAGCTCATCGATCAGCTCTTCTCCAACGAACCTCTCTTCTTCAATTCTCATCAGCCTTCTCAGTCTCTTCCCATGTCGACCACACCGTGGGATTACATCGCCAAACTCGTCTGCATCGGCGACTCAGGATGCGGCAAGTCTAGTCTTACCATTCGTCTCTGCGAAGGACGCTTTTCGCCTCATCACGACGTCACCATTGGCGTTGAATTCGGCTCCCGTATCGTCCCAGTCGGGCCTCCCCACTCAAAAATCGGCGCTGCCAACTCTTCAGACCCCGATAACCAGGATCAAGAAGCCGACGGTCTTCCTGAACCTCCTCGGGATGACTCCAACACGCCCCAGAAGCATATGAAGCTTAGTCTTTGGGACACAGCTGGCCAGGAGACATACAAGTCTGTCACTCGATCTTACTTCCGAGGCGCAAGCGGTGCCCTGTTGGTCTTCGACCTGTCTCGAAAGCAAACCTTTCAGCATGTTACAGACTGGCTTAACGATCTACGACAGATCGCCGAGCCCGATATTGTGGTTATCCTGGTTGGTAACAAGGCAGATCTGACACAACAGGAGGACAACAAGCGTGAGGTCACACGCGAGGAGGCAGAGGAGTGGGCCAAGCGTAATGGCGTTATGGAATACGTCGAGACAAGCGCAAAGAGTGGCGAGAATGTGGAAAAGGCTTTCATGCGGGTAGCAGAGAGAATATACAACAACATCCAGGCGGGCAAGTACGATCTTAATGACAGAAGATCCGGGGTCAAGGGTGCAGGCGCTGGTGGAACTCGCCAAGTCAAGCTATCTGGAGATGCCAATAAGTCAGCGGGAGGTGGCTGTTGTTAGAGGACAACAACCCAGGACAGTGCGAAGAGGAGGACACAAATGATCTACAGACACACGACGCATCATGATACCCAGTCAGCCAGCAAACGTCGTCATCATCCAACAAGTGTATGAAAAGCTCAATATGAATTGTACACAATAATGCATAATACATTGCTGGCCTTACCGAGGCCACCTTTATTAAGGACAACAGAAACGACAATATCATAGCATTACCGAAACAAGATCCATCCGTAACTGCCTTATTCCGTTGATCCTGTTTCGTCTTTTCTTCCTTCATTCCTTGCTTTGATTTCCCAACAAATCCCGCGACCCGTCTTTTACATGAGTTCCCCAGTTCTATATCCTTGCAGCACGTTTTCGAAATCGAATAACACAAAACACGTCTGCATGGCGGTGCATGAGACAGCTCGCCTAGATCACTGTGTGATCAGAAAAACGAGATTGGTCAAAACATTGATCAATCCCTTAGTCGGTGACTCGCCAGTTGTCGAACCACTTCATGTACTTGTACTGCTTGTGGTTGCCAGTCATGCCCCAGCAAATGGGGATGAAGTAAATGTAGAGGCCGATAATGACGGTGTAGAGAATGCCATACACGATGGTCTGGATGGTCTTGTTGCGGTTGCGAGTGAACCAGTCAATAAGGAAGCCAAAGTTGAGAATGGCAAAGTAGAGAGCCGGGTAGTAGTGATGCACATAAGTGACACGAGCCATGATAACAAAGGGAAGGTAATGAAGGAACCAGCCGGCAAGGGGGTACAATGCCGCGTAGTGAATGTGGTCAATCTCGTTCTCGCTGAGATCGTTGACACCCCGTTGCCATCGAAGGATGTACCAGACAATGACAAGACCAGCGATTCCAAGGGAAGCGGTGGAACCCCAGTAGATGAGAGGGTTACCGAGAAGGAAGTACTTGACGATATCATCACCCCAACCGCACATACGGAGACCGACGTGAAGGAAAGGCCACTGCCACCACTTGGAAGCGAGGTCATCCTGCTTATCAGGGTCGGGAACCAGAGCGTTGTTGGAAGTCATCATAGCGACGTTCAGGTGGACGAAGTCGTGGAAGAATGGGGACTTGTAAACACCAGCCTCGGCGGGAGGGACTATATGGAATTAGCATGAGCAAGTCTGCATCCTATTCTTCAAAACTTACGCTTCTCGTTCCAGTGAGCCTCAACGTTCCAGTGGGTGTAAGTGTCACGGGGGTTGTTCTCCTTGGTGCAGGTAACCTCAATCTGCTTGAAGCCCCACTGAGGAAGGTTGACGTTGCCAGCTCGGAGGTAGCAGCCCAGGACCTCGTGCTTGAGACGGAAAGCAGTGGTAAGAGTCCTGATCTTGCTGCGGTCACGAGAAGCAGAATCACGAACAACCTCAACCTTCCAGTGGTCCTTGTCGTCACCAACAGTCAGGTTACCGTAGCTGGAAACTTCCTTGTGGCCTCGGGTGACAGGAGCAGCGATGTCATGAGAGTGCAGGTTGCGGCCAGTCTGAGCGTGGATAAGTCGAATGACGGAGTTGTCACCAATGAATCGCAGATCACCCTCAGGGTTGTAGTCCTCCTCTCGGCGGTTGGGGTAGAAAAACCAGTCGTTGTTGGTGTCCTTGTGGTGGTAGCAAGTAACCTGCTGCTGCTTGGAGCCCTCGGGGTAGGTCTGAACGTGAGAGTGAAGAAGACCACCACCGTAACCCATGTTCTTGATGGTAGCGCGAGAACCAATGGCAATCTCGAGAGGGCTGTCCTTTCCAACCTGGGTACCCTTGAGGTTAGCCTGGAAGAGGGAGCTCATCTGAGCATCGCCAGGGCCGGAGCGGTCGAGAATGGCGAAGTGCAGGGCGAAAGAGAGGAGGTAGATCAGGAAAGGGATGACGATGAGGCCAACAACACGGGTGATGACGTGGGCACCAAGAGTGGTCTATGGATGATTAGTCAAGAACAGATGTCAGTCATGATACTACTTACAACAGGCATCTTGGTATCACCGAACTTTCGCCAGAGGTCCTCAACGGTGTAAAGACCGACAAGAGCAGTAACGAAAAGACCAACAAGCTTGACACTGCAGACACAGCCAATGCTTAGGCCAGTCAGGAACAACCAGAAGAACCACTCAGGCTCGAAGCTGCTGTGTCGCTGGTTGTGGAACTTGGACCAGCAGAAGACGGTGGCAACAGTACCGCATAGCAGCATAGAATCGAGCAGGATGAAACGGCTGATTGTGGTGTAGGAGTTCTCGCAAAGAACCATCAGAGTGACGAGCCACACAGCAGGACGTCGAAGCTTGAGCTCACGGGCAGTGTAGTAAGCAAGGGGAATACAGAAGATACCAAAAGCCGCATTGAAGATACGCATGATGGTGTAGTTGACTTCCTCGGGGTACTTTTCGCCAGACTTGAATTCGAATGTTCCATTGTAGCCAGCCAGGACTCCAGAGAGACCGACGAGCATCTTGCCGAGAGGGGGGTGGACATCGAAGTAGTATTCGTGCTTGATGTAGTAGGAACCGAACTTGCCGAAGCTATCGAGGTGTTAGAGAAGGTTTACGGGACGGTGAAAGTCAATTCGACATACTGAGCTTCATCCCAAGTAACGATATTGCTGATACCAATCTTGTAAAGTCGAGTGAAGATAGCCAGGAGAGTGAAGATCAGCGGGGCAACGACAACCTCCCACTGGTCGAGTGTTTGGAGCAATGAGGACTCCTGAGATGCGGTCAGTATTGTTCAATGGCACTACCTCTATACACAGGTGCAGTACCTTCTTGACAAGCTTCTTGTTGTCCTCAGGCTGAGGAGTCGGGACTTGCAGGTTAGCTTGTCCAGCGACAGGACGCTGTCTCAGACCATCGCCCAGGTCAGCGCCTGAGGCGACGGCAGCCTTGTCGGCAGCCATGATTATTCAATCGTATAGATACCGGGTCGAAGTAGAAGTCGCGATGTTTGCAGAATGGATGTTTGATGGGGAGCCAAAGGGGGTTGATGTTGGCGAAGTAAGCTCGACAGGAGGGAGAAGGGAAAAAAAGATTGGACGAGCTGTCGAGACTCAAGGGAACCTGGAAGGGAGGAAACACCAGCTTCAACGAAGGAGCCGTTTCTAAAACCCTGTGATCATAGAAGAGAAACACAGGTCGGAAGAGGAAAAAAAGGAAGAAGAAGAATCAGGAGAGGGCAAACGATAGAGAAAAAAAGAACTGGAGATGCCCGAGTCCAAAGAAACGAAACTGAACCGGTTCGGCTTGTGGTGGTTCTAAGAATATTACACGACAGTGAATCTCTTCTGTCCCCTGAAATGCCACATATGCTCTACGGGCGAGTCGTCACCCACGCTAAACAGCTGCTCCCGTACGGCTCCCCTTGGCGTCAGCTCCCGACCAGTCGATACTACCCCCACCTCAGCCTAGTCCAGCCTTCCAGCTCCCATGTCCGTTTTCGATAGCGCGTTGCACTGAATGTTTTAGGGGCAATCAGCTGCAGGGATCCAGGGATGAAATTCAAAAAAGTGGCGCCGTTCTCTGTCAGACTCTGCGTGGTAGCGACATCTACTCGTCAGTGAGCGAGAACGACAAGAAACACTCCAGGTCGCGTGGCCCAATGGCAAGGCGTCTGACTACGAATCAGAAGATTCTGGGTTCGATCCCCAGCGTGATCAGTTTCTTTTTGCTGTTTCTTGATCTGACTCTGTTTCTGAAGCTTCTTTCGTCGAAGTGTTTGTTTCAAATTGACCTTGAAATCGGTAAATTGAAAAAGTTACATTCACTGTCAAGTCAACGATGAGCTACTAACATCTAAAAGAGGCTCCTCTAGGAGCAAGAAAACACCGGACCTTGATATGGGGTGTCAAAATAAACTCAGCAAAAGATGTCCTAAATTTATGTAAATTTACCTGAGACTTTTTGTCATTTATGATCAAGGTTCTGAGTTTTCTTTCCTCCTCTAGAGGCTCTTGTCTCCATGTCAGTACGGAGTAGTAAGAACCAATACACTGGCATTTCCACCACTTTGCTCGATCAAATTATCACTTGTCGAAGGTCACATGCTTCATCAAGTCGTTGATTATGAATGCAGCCCCTTCAGATAGTGAGACATTGATTAACAGACAGCTGTCTCCTACTAATGACGTCCATCTCTGCGACCTCCCTACACAAGCGAAGAGGCAGAGAGACATGCAGAGCCGAAGGCGTTCAAGGACCCACGGATCGTCATGACTGATCAACGTCGAATTACTGGGCAAAAACAGCCTCTCTCTGTTTGTCTTTTGTACTGAATCATGAGACACGAATAAGCTCGGAGTGAAATGGCCTTTGAACATTACTTCAGCAATTGAGTTTCAGGGCTATGAACCCTTTTAGTATCGTAGAGTATCAAGGGAGGCATCTCAAAGGGTCCAGAAAGGGTCTCCCTGGCCTGACGGCTTCAGCGGAACATACCCCGATCTCATCTGCGCCTCACTTACACAGATGGCCTAAAACCAGGAGATTGACCGCCGAATTCAATTTGTTCCACCGTATTTTGCCGTCTTTGGCACCATTGATCCTATTCCTATGCCTCTGTCGTTCAATTTCCCCACTACATTCCCTATATATCCGAATCCTCGTCTGATCGAGGTTGCGACAACATGCGGTTTGATCCGTTCCCGTAATCGGAGCGTACCTTGCCTTGTGCTTATGGAACTGACAAAAATGTTAGCTGGGGTTTCAACGGCTGAGAGCGAAACCGTCGATTTTGAATTGGCAAACCGACGGGATTGAATTTGTTGCTAACGGTCAATCTATGATATCCAATGGCGATCACATAAACAGAATAGACTTGGAGGTCTTCTGTGAACCACAATCCACAGTCACATGCTAAAAAACGGCCCCTATCTTCCCCTTCTCATCCCCCCAAACGCTGCACTTACTGCATATTCTCCGTTTACCATCCGCTATTCGGCAAACTCCACTGAATGTCACTGGGGAACAAAATCGCCTTATGTCATCCAACTCCAGTCTAAAGTCAGAAGAACAGAGCTAGAGACGCCGTACTCTCTGGCTTCTCCAGTCTCTCGTCATTCCGTTGTTCTGAGGCGCCTGGTCCTGTGCCGTTACCATTTCTCCTCACTGCTACAGTACCATTATTATATTGCGGTTCTCTTCTACCTTGCCAGATCCCCTCTTTCAGCGCCAGTCTCTATCATCCTTCTCTCTCCTCCACTGTATCAGTGTCGGCGCAAGTACAGTACAGTACAATACAGTACAGTTCCAAACAACCAGCTCCTCTATCTTATTAGTGCGCCCGTACGGTATCTTGGATCGCCGCTTAGGCCTTTCCCTCTTCCCAACTTACTTTAAGCCTCCACTCCAACCTACCTACCTACCAACTTGATGTCTTCCCTCGTCTCAGAGTTTCTCATCAACCCCGTCTTGCGTCAGGCTCGTCGATTTTCCGAAATCTCGCGATCTACCTTCACTGGCGATGGAGGCGACTCGACCGAACATGCTGACGCAGTGAGCGATTCCGGCCATCCTGATAGTCCTGTCTCTGCACCTGTCTCTGTACCTGTACCTCTGCCAGTACCTGAGCCGGCACCGGTGCCGATCATCGAGTCTCCCCTCACCAGACCCCTCAGCGTCTCGACCCAAGAAACAAGAGTTGAAGAACCCGAACCAGTTCCAGTCATGTCCCAAGAAACTCCTCCCCGCGATCATATAGGGATTGCTCTGAGCCCGCTCAGCTCTCGTCGAATTCCGGAAGACGATGGTATGCGCGAGCTGCGATCCCGGATCCATTCGATCAACGCCCAAGACATACCCCAAAATGATAAAGCGCGGTTAATCCATGATATTCTGTTGGAAGGATATAAGTCATCCAAGACAGTGCCGCTTGTGAAGAAGATCCTCGAGAGTGGTGAAGGCTTGGATGTATCTCTGTCGCAATCACCGTCGTCGCCAGTATCGAGGCCGTTGAAGTTCTGGCAGAACCAACCGGATGAGGAAATATTTATCTTGAGCGAGGAAGACAAAGCACCGACGTATGTACCTGTGAAGCTTCCAAAACGACATGGAAGTGAGACTCCAGTGGAACCTTTGGAAGTAGTACCAGAAACGGAACAACCTCTTGGATGCCAACACTACGAACGAAACGTCAAGCTCCAGTGCTTCACATGTAAGAAATGGTACACCTGTCGTTTCTGTCACGATGCGAACGAGGATCACAACCTCATCCGTACAGAGACCCGGAACATGCTTTGCATGCTCTGTGCAACACCACAGAAGGCCTCGGACATGTGCATCAACTGCGGCGAGTTGTCGGCTTACTATTATTGCGATATTTGTCACTTATGGGAGAACCGCCAAAGTAAACCCATTTACCACTGTAACGACTGTGGTATTTGTCGTCGAGGCATGGGCCTCGGCAGGGACTTTTTCCACTGCAAGGTGAGAACAATCATGCCTCTATGATAATGATTGCTGACTAGCTGTAGACCTGTCGGGCATGCATCTCAACCTCGATTGAGGGCTCTCACAAGTGTATCGAGAGGTCAACAGATTGCGACTGTCCCATCTGTGGCGAGTACCTCTTCACTTCACCACGGCCCGTGGTCTTCATGGCTTGCGGTCATAGTATTCATAAGAAGTGCTACGAACAGCATATGAAAGTGTCATACAAATGCCCGATCTGCAACAAGAGTCTTACGAATATGGAGAGCCAGTTCCGAAATCTGGATGTTGCCATCCAGGCTCAACCCATGCCACCGGAGTTCCGCGATACCACTGCCGTTATTCTGTGCAACGATTGCTCCGGAAAGAGCACTGTTCGATATCACTGGTTGGGTCTGAAATGTTCCATATGCCGGTCATACAATACGGTAGAACTGAATATTGTGGGAGGTGACCGTGCAGGATCTCAGCCGTCTGCTGAAATGCAACCGATTGTAGAAACTGGACGGGATGCTTCTGGATCTGTGAGTGGAAACCGAGTACCTATCACGGTGGGAAACAGGCGCAGACATTCGTCTCACGGTGTTGAGGCTCAATACCGCGCGCCAGATCGAGTTGCACGATCAGTGTCCCCTGGCAATATGGGTTTCGACTCGATCATGGCACACCTGCCACCAGATGAAGAATCGGAGGACGATATCCTTGGAATTTGGAGAATTCGAAACCGTGGCAACAATGCATCTGAGAATGACGAAGATTCGGAGCTGGATGATCTTAGCGATACACTCTCAGACGCCGAAGAGGAGGACGACGAAGATGACGAAGAAGACGAAAACGAAATTGTTCTTATTGGACATCGATGAGCAATCACAAAATAGCATGATATCAGATCAAAAGGGTTGGCTAGGTTGTTTTACTGCAAGGCGTTTGGGGGACTGCATTAACTGGGTGGGGAATACCAGTTGGAGGCTACCAACTGACTATATGTGTACGAAGGGATGTGACTAGGTTGGTGGTTTGCATCTTGGGCGCTTATTATTCTGCGCTGATATTGGGGTTTTGAATAAGATTCAACGGACGCAAAGTAAGGTAGCATGATTGTTTGAGTAGTACCTAGGGCATGAGTACAACAAAATCTCTATTCTGGCAGAGTCTTGTGCGCCGGTTAAGTGAAAGCATTTCCCTATGAACGCCTACCGAGACAATATTTCCATAATTCCAAATTCGATTCGTGTTAAATCTCTGTATCAAGTTCATTCCGCTCACTCAACGTCGTCTTGCCGTGGCTGCAGGTTGCTGAGCCTCTTGTCTGAGTTCCTTGATAACTTGCTGCATGGAAACACGTATTAGACACTCTTTCAAATTGGAAACATAAAAGTTCAATTACATACCGCTAAAGCCTCTGGGTTCACTCCGCGCTCAATCATCGAGATGCAGATCGATAGAGTTCGGCGATCAAGGTGACAGTTCTGTGATCTCAAGTCAGCGGTCGGGTCTTCACGCGTGTTGTTTTATAGATGATCTATCGTACTAGGATAGTAGAGATCTCATGGAGAATATCTACGGCTTGTTGCGCAGCGGCGTGCTTATCTGGTTCAGGCATGATTATGGTTGGTGGGTTTTTGATATGGTGTTTGAAGAGAGGGAAGTGAAGGGTGGAGGTTAATTGATCATGGCGGGGAGACGCGGGTCGCGATTTTGTTTGGGCTGATGCAAATCATGATACCCAATAAACAGCTGAAATGTTATTAGCCATAGCATGGCTACCAGTGTTTTTAGAAGGAGATCTCAGCATGATGATCTAGTTTGGCATTCAATTTCCAAGAAGTTCTTTTTGGTAAATATAATTAGTATCTAGGAGGGTTCCAAGATAGCTCGGACATAAACTCAAACGGTATTTCAAACAAAAACAATCATCCAAGGTATAATTATCGTTCTTAAAACAGCATTATCGCACATAAACGGTCGTCGCAGCATAATCCATCAATCAGCTCTTCAGGTCTTCATAGCCTCCACAAACAACTCTCTCATCCCCTTTAGCAGAACAACCAATTCCCTCGACTCATTCAGCTTGTCCAGCACCCTCTCAACCTTCTCCCGCTCAATCTTGGGTCTGCAGTGTTTCACATCGTAATCGCGCGAGCTTGTAACAAGTTCAAACCAAGCCTCGCGTTCCCAGTCCTTCTCATCAATATGCGTGTACACAAACTTGAGACGATCGTCGTGGCCAGCGCCTTCAATCTTGAGGCATAGGTTGGTGATCCAAAAGTCCAACTCGGGGACGTTGAAACGAGACTGTGCTTGTTGCTGTTGGGCGTATCCGCGCTGCGCGGCAAGTCGGGCTTCGATCTCGGCTTGTGTTTGTGCGATTTCAGCCTTGAGACTGTTGCGGGTAGCGAGGTGGTTATCGCGCTGGGCAGCGAGGGAGTTAATAGCGCTCTCCATCTCGCGCGTTTCCGCCTCTTCCTTCTCAATTGTTTGTTGATGCGTCGAGGTCTTGACTTGAATGATCTCGATATCTCGCTTCTTCATACGTTGATCCTCTGATATTGTGGTTAGTAGATATCTTATGCGCCGGCGGCTTAGAGCATACCTTGAAGCTCAGCGACGTTCATGCGAAACTGGTTGCGCTCTTCGAGGACGCGCTTACGGCCCTCTTCAATGAACGCATCGAATCGGGCTGTGAACTTTGCCATGCGATCGCGCAGGTCATCGAAGCCAAAGTTGATGTTGGGCAGCTGGTTTGCGACGGAGGGGCCGACGGGGGCCATGCTCTGTCGCATGCTGGCGGATAGGGAGGACTGAAAGTCGGTAGCCATTGCGTATGACTCAGGGCCGTGAAGTTGTTTGGCTGGTATTGTTTTCGGCTTCAAATTCTTGTTCCGTAGGGTAGATGGGGTTGATCATGGAGACACAAATTGGGCATTGTTCTCATATGTATTGTATGTATTTACACCGCGAAATTACGTTGCTCGGTCGACTAATAAATGTGGCGCACCTCGCTTGCACCGCCACGTGGGGCCATCGAAAGCTTCACTTCCCATCGCATGCGCTGAGCATCTCTTACTTTAACGTCTACTTATACTCACCGATACTTCTCTTCTATAGATATATTTCTACCTGCCTAACCAAATTCTTCATCGTATGACCTCATATGACATAGGATGCCTTTTTAGTGCTTCAAATACCATTGACTCCCGCTCGAGACTCTCTTGCGCCTGTACTATCCCATCTCGCGATGAAGAAAGGAAAATCGGCCAAAATTTCAGCACATTGGAAATCAAGACTTGGGCCAAATGGCTGAGACCAGGCGACTTACGGACCTGATCCACGGTCATGTAGGAAGTCTTACTTATATACTACCTGAGAATGCGACAGCGCAATCCGGGACTTTTCACTCCAGTCGCGTAACTGCTGAAGGTGAGTTTCCATACAATCTCTTTGCGCGCATCGCAATATTGACAAAGATGTCTAGCGCCACACTTCAAGGTTGTTGGATCTTCAGCCGAGTTGTACCCGCCTTCAAAAACTCCTGCTCCGGAGATCTCGTCCAACCTATGGCAGGAAAGAAGAGTTCAAAAGCGATGGCTTCTTCAGGCCCACCCCGAAGCCTTCATGGGCAACTCAGCGCTATCCGAGCTTCTGCAGGAGAACATGAATCGCTACTCAAAGGTCGAGGGAGAAGTTAGCGATAAACCGTTACTTGCTATCGGCCAAATGACGAATGTGTCCGATCATTCGAGAATCACTGGATCACCCATGCTTGCGGCTGCTACGGGAGAGTCAGGAGAGCTGCTTAGACTGGCTCGGATCGATCAATCGAAATGGAAATGGGGAAATGACAAGCGCACGACTCTTCAGCCTTCTGTGATGGACCCTGATGATCCCGAGGAAGAGGCCATTTGGGCCAGCGATGGTCTGCCAATCTCTCAAGTCAAATTCGCAACCAGTCTCACACGATATGATTCCATTCGCTGGCTCATCGTTCAAAAGCAAACTTCAACCACCATTCTCCATCCAGTGTATCACAAGGTTCCAGTGGCTCAATCGTCCGCTTCCGATTCCGACTTTCATCAACCACGGCTGTCGCGAATCGATCCTAACCTGATCCTGACCATCTCCCACAAGTCGACTGGCGGTAACGCGCAGGTAGATGTCGCTTTCAATGCAATTTCTAAGGGCCTGCCACCACAGATCGCCATCATGGATGAATGCGGATATTGGTCAATATGGGATATCTTAGGGGGAAACAAGCTGAAAGCACGACTTCTGCCTTACTCATGTGGACATATCTCGGATGGGCTATTGAACGAATTGCCCTCTACGACAGAGCATCCCGCTGAAAAGCACGGGGTTCTATTTGTCGGCACAGCCAAAGTGGACAGTTTCTGGGAAGATGGTTCACAGAGTGCTGATGACTCTAGAGGATCCGCACAACGATCGAGTCATCTACTGGTCTGGAATAGGGAGAAGTACGAAGTCATCGATCTCGTGTCGCACATAGCTCTGCCTCGACTCTCGTTGTTGGCTCGTCCAAAGTCCAAGCCTGATGCAATCCTTGACATCAAAATCAGCCCCGCCAACCAGAATCACATATTCGTCTTGACCATGCGCACTATTTACTGGATTGACTTATTTGAGAAGAGCACGCTGGAGGAGGAGGTAGGACTAAAACCGACTATTCTGATATCCTGCCCTCGTTTGTTGGACAGAGAAGGATTGCGAATGACAACATGCCTTACTTCAGAAGGTGGACACGAGACTGCTATGGTGTTCGTCTTTTCTCCGACTCATAGACAGCTTCAAACCTACTGGTTCGGACAGTCAAAGACAAGCGCCCTTCCTTATTGGCATCGCGACACGCTGAGTCTTCCTCAAAATGCCGGATCGGCCAGTGGCGATATTCAATCACTCGAAATCCACCCGGTCAAGCTCACGCGGGATGGGGACGCCTCATCTGGCCTTGGGGCCGATTATTACCGTGCAGGAGTTCAATTCTACCAAGGCAGTATCCTGAGCAAGAATCTAGGTGTGCAATACTGCATCTGTGTCTCAGTCAAAGATCGCAATATGCAGATTACGTTACCTAGTGGGCGGCTTGGTCGTAACAAGTCAGACGAAGCGCAGCGCTGGAAAAAGAAACGAAAACAGTTCATTAGACATATGGGCAGCACGTTTGTGCTTCCTGAAGGCATGGCTGATGACAACATCAAACATGTGGTAAAACCTAACAATCGATCCAAGGACCTCGATAAGTTGAAGAGCAGAGCATCTGCAGTTTTCGGGCCTATAAGCTTGAACCTGGATGGCTTGTGCCGTTCCCTTCAACAAACTTTACTGGCTATTTCAGATAGCCTTCATGACATACCACCAGCTTTACTCTCAGCCATTCAGGAAAACATCACTGAGGGTGTGGCTGAAGGGAGACTGCCCCTAAAGACTTGGAAAGAAATCGGCGACGAGCTTGGTCCGATGGATTTGCGGAATGGTTTTCACGGAACACAACCCGATATGCTCGATTTATTTGCAAGCGGTGATGGACAAACAGTCGTGACACAGCTCGGAAGACAGACCTCGCAGGAGTGGATTCGAGAACTCGTCAGCTTGTCGCATCTTAACCAAACATACGTTGACCTCTGGCTTGATCCGCTGGAAGGAAGAATACCCCAGCAAGAGGAGGAAATAATAAGGGGATGGATCGCAGACTTAGCTAAGGATATGTTTCTAGCAACAGCCGGAGTCATGGTTCAAGATATGCCTCTTCTAGGACCGGCAAGCCAGGAGGAAGATGGACGAACTCAGCCCACTCAGTCGAGTGTAGTTCGAAACAAGTCATCGCAGTCATCAGAAGGTGGAATTCCTTCATCACCTCTCGTTGCGACGCCAAACAGTGCCAATGATGCAACGATCAGACGACTACAGCTCCTCGCACCATCATTGAGATTGCACAAGATGGAAAATGTCAAACCGTCTAACGTGCTGTCATACTGGCCCACTGAGCGTGGTATCAGCACAGACAACTACATATCTAGTGTTGCCGTTGCTACCGATAAGAAGTTTGACGACGCAAGGTCACGACTGCAAAGGATCGAAAACAAGCGCAAGGCCCAGAACGACAAGTACAAGCTTCCACCGTTTATGAGAGAGGGCAGAGACCCCAAGGCCATCAGGACTTCGGTGCGAACTACAGCGGGCAACCCCATGTCTTCGCCGATGCGGCCTCGGAGAGAGGAGCCCATGGCACTGCCGCCGATATCTGTTGCTCCCACGCCTCAAACCATGTCGAGTCAGCAAGGCATACCTTCGTCTTCACAGAGTCAAGGACTCTTTGGGCCATCGTTTGCTATGAGCCAGCCTGTATCGGGCATCTTCGGGGATAGGAAGAAGGCGAAGAAGAATAAGAGGAAGAGTGGGTTTAGATGAAGCAAGCGAAGCAAGTTACCGGTGTATTGGCTATACATTCAGGGTTATTGATGATATACATGACATATATAATTGCTATTATTTAATTGCTAGTCAGGAAATCATGAAGATTGGGTGTTTCCAACTGTCGTTTGGATCGTGCGACCTTGAGTCTGTTATTAATGTTCATGATATTCAGGCTTGGGCGCTTATGTAGGGGCCCCAGTGCTAAAACGTCATCCTCAATTGTTAATGGTTCGTTTGACTTACAACCAACATCATCAACTCAACCATCACCACGAGTTTGACTCAAAATCCACAAAACGAACGGCTTCTACGAGTTACTCATTGTAGGACTATTCAGATCAATCTGGCATCATGTCTCACTGCCATGATGAACATTCTGGTCATGGCCACGACCACGACCATGAGCATGATCACTCCGACGACATCACACCAGCAGTGCAGTTCTCACTCTACAGTCAAATCAACTTTGATCACATTGTCACTCTGAATGAAGCCCAGCGAGATGCCGGTCAGAAAATCGTCAAGAAAACGTGGCAAGAGAGGCTTAGCGTTGAGCCTGAGCTAGAGAGCGATGTTGATGAGCAGCTTCTCATGACAGTGCCGTAAGTACCAATAGATCTTATGTACAAATCTTTTACTAAACTATATCAGATTCACGGCCCAAATCAAGCTTCACTCCATCCTCATCCGCACATCCCCCTCAGCCTCAGCCCCCAAAACCCTGCATCTCTTCATCAACCGAGACGATCTCGACTTTGCAGCCGCCGAGGAGTCAGATCCCATCCAGACTCTCGAGCTCTCCCAGACAAGTGATCTACAAGAGATTCCCGTGAAGAGAGCCCTGTTTGGAAAGGTGCAGCGGCTGGTGCTCTTCTTTGCGGACAACTTTGGCGACGGTGATGAGGATGTGACCCGTATCTCGTACATCGGTTTCAAGGGCGAATGGACTCAACTTGGCCGAGCGCCTGCAAATATCATCTACGAGGCTGCTGCGAACCCGGGAGATCATAAACTCAAGGGCACGAGTGTGAATCAGATGGGGAGTGGTATTGGAGGGAGGGGTCCTGGAATTTAGAGAGGATCAAGGTCAACTACAGTATTCACCAACAACAAAAAAAAGTATAAATAGAGAGACTAGATGATAAAGTATCATAAACTTTCATAAACTATCAATACAAAATCAAGTTAAACCTCTTCGTTAAACTATCTCATGCCATCCATCTCTCGTCTTGAATGTCGTGCCTTTTTACCACCTACAGCCAATGCTAGCCGGGAATTCTCCGGGTGCAAAAGCTCTCCAGTATCTCAACCTCACCCAAAATCTTTCACCACTATCAACCGATCCGACCCATCGCCCTCAATATCCCACCCACGGCGGCCCAATTGCTCTCCTCGACAGCGTCACCGCCGCCGTCGACACGCCGCCTTTCAAAAAATGCCTCCCCGTCTGCCAATTCGCCTGGCCCTCCCACGGCCCTGCGCCGTTGCCGCCCGGCCTCTCCTCCTCCCGCTCACAGCTACCCGCGGTGTCAAGTATGGATGGACCACGGCTCCTCCTCGCAGCAAGCACAAGCGATTCAACCAGCCTTCTTCCGGTCTTCCTGCGCTCACGAGTGGTCCTGCTGCTGCGCTGAAGCGTCGGGAGAATACTACGCCTCTGCGCTCAGGTGTCCTTGCTACCAAGAAGGGCATGACTAGTGTGTTTGTTGGAAAGACCCGTGTGCCTTGTACTGTGCTGCAGCTTGATCAGGTCCAGGTCGTCGCCAACAAGACTCGACAGAACAACGGCTACTGGGCTGTGCAGATTGGTGCGGGCTCGCGGGATGGTCGAAACGTCACGAGCCCATTGCTGGGTTACTATGAGGCCAAGGGCATTGCACCCAAGGCTGAGCTTGCCGAGTTCAAGGTCCGAAACGAGTCTGGTCTTCTGCCTGTCGGTGTTCAAATTCTTCCCGACTGGTTCAAGAAGGGCCAGTACGTTGATGTCAAGGGCCGATCGCGGGGTATGGGTTTCGCTGGTGGTATGAAACGCCATGGCTTCTCCGGTCAGGAAGCTTCGCACGGTAACTCCAAGAACCATCGAACAATCGGTACAACGGGTCCCTCTCAGGGCAGCGGTAGTCGTGTCATGCCCGGCAAGAAGATGCCTGGTCGTATGGGCAACGAATTCGTCACAGTGCAGAACCTCAAGGTCATGATGGTGGATAACGACTTGGGTATTGTGCTAGTCGGTGGACCTATTGCCGGTCCCAAGGGTCGTGTTGTTCGTCTTCAAGACGCCAAGAAGCGAAAGGCTCCTCCTCAACCTCATCGTGAGGCTGCTTTGGCTACTCTATTGGAGCGCAACCCCGATCATGAGGTTAAGCTCCAAGAAGCCCGGGAGAGGCATCTTCAGCTGAAGAATGAGAGAGAAACGGCGCAGCTTCAAGATTAATGACTTTTACCGTGGATTGTAAGAGGGACTTTGTACTACGTATGATAAAATGGGAGAGATCATAAGCGGGCTTTTTGTATTATACACACACACACACCATCTACTGTACAGATTCGACTACAACCGGAGTACCCAGGGTTATCAAATTCCTTTTAACAACAATGCTCGCCTCCCATGTTCCCTTTGAGTGGCCCATCATGCCTCACTTGTATTCGACCTGCTTTCGGAATCCTCTTGTAGGAGCATCTTCCTCCACAGCAGGAAGATCCTCACCACCTCCAATAAGCGCCTTGAAAGGATCACCATTATCCAAGAGGTCCAATCTCGTACCATCGCTCATGGTAAGACTCCACTCTGTAGTTGAGAAGAATCCCTTGCTGGTAGGTCTGTTGCTAGCAAAGCGCATGACACCCTCGCCCTTTGTGCCTCGTACTGAGAACCAGATATCGATACGGCCGTGAAGCTGGTTCATCTCGCCGTGGATCCAGGGGATTTGGTGCCTGAAGTAGATCTCGTCACCTAGAAGATCGCGAGCCTCTTGGTTGGTTCGTAGAGCGTAGAGTGTGGAGGAGACGACGGGTGAGGACATCTTTTGGTAGTTGAAGATAGCGACTGATGAAGCGGCCACGATGAGGAGGAAGATGGGGAAAGTACGGCGCCAGCGGAATGTGACATCAGCTACATCTACACAATCACCAATGTCAGTCTGGTTCAATGGCTTATCGAGTCCCAATTGTCCGTACCTGGAAGCTCTCGGTCCGCCCTCCTCGACATCATGGGCCCATCTCCAGGCTTCGGCGCGGGAGTCATCCATCTTCTCTGCGCTGGTCTCAAGGTGACAGTTCTTGACTTGAGAACGGCCGCCAAGCGTCGTCGGACGATCCTAGGTAGCGCTAGTTGTTGCGACATGGCGATTTTGCGCTTAATTTCTGGTGATCAACTGAATGAGAGTTGATCAGCTGAGGCTCCATTCAATTGCTCGATATCGGCGAAATTTTGCTGCCGGACGCCGATCCGATGTTGCTCACTCAAGGTGGGGCAAGGGCCGGTGTGGCGTCATAAGGCTGAGCCTCACTTGAACCTCGTGGACAGTTGTACCCTGTGACTGACGAAAGACAGGGTCTTGCATCAACAACCTGGCCTCAACCGTTTCTTATTCTAATACTCTACCTATATTTTCTCTTCAGTTCAAGCCTTTCATCGGATCTTGGCGACTTTATCATGCCTGCTTATCAGGGAACGACAGCCCGTTTGAGGCGCACATTTCACTATCCAGAGGAAGACTCTACGGACTCACAGCCTGAAGCCTTGGATGAACAAGGTACACCATAGCAATCTTGATAATGTACGAAAAATATACATCTAACACTACTCTAAGAACAAGAAGACTACATCAATCAGCTCGCAGCGCAAAATGCCGCTCGAGATCTTCAGTTTCGCCGCTTCCTCCTGGCCATACCTCTTCTGGCAACCATCCCCTATCTGCCCGCTCTCATAAACCCTCCTACAGCACTTCTCGCTCTTCTGAGCCTAACCTCTCTCTTCTCCACGGCCTATCTGCTTCATCACCAACCACCAGCATCATCAGGAATTCCATTCCTTGATAGTTGGGCAAAGCCTCAAACTCCACGACCCACTCGCCCCCCATCATTATCAACAAGGGAGTCTTCCGGTGTGTTTGACGATGATGATGAGGACGAGGGAGACGATGTGCCGTATGTTCCTCGTGGGAGGCCACGACAACGCAGGAGTTCATTCAGTTACATCGAAAGAAGGTCGCCGCTCGAAACTTATCTGCCCTATCTCAATTTGGGCCTCGGCCTAGTTTTGATTTTGATGGCCTGGGCAATAGGCAGAACAAAAAGTGAGGCCGTGTGGCCCGGAATGGGATACCTGCCCTTGGTGGTCTATGGTATTATTCTCGTGTCAAAGATGGTCATGGGCAGCGTTGACCCAGAGAAGGAGTTGTCGTCACTCAAGTATGACTACAAAGGTGCCTAATAATAATAATCAAGCATTTAGTTAAGTTGGTATAGTAAGTGCAAATACACAGTGATGAATAGTTCTATCCCATCAACGCATGTCTTCAGGTCCCTCTTTTTCTATCCGTCCCGGCCATTTCAGTCGTTATTCGGGCATTTCTCATTACAGCCACCTACATGTCTATCGAATCATTGAAACGCAAAATACCATGGCTTTTCAGAACTCCATCGACACCCTTGGGTGGTCGAGGGAAAGGATCGGTCATTGGGCTCGCATCCGGTGAGTCCGATGACTTGTCTGTCACCAAAGCCAGCCCATGAGACTTGATAGCATCTACCAGTGCAGGTACCATATCCTATCGGCAGTTAGCAAACAGTTTATCAATAGCAGAGAATAGCAGTTTCAACATACCAGTAGTCGAGAATAGCATATTAATCCCATAAAGTTATTGCTTTGGGCAATTCTCACCACCTCCTTAATAGAGGTGCTGCGCCTTCCACTGGGCCCTGAGGTCTCCTCTCGTCCTAAGTCGTTACACAAGAAAACAGGGAAATTGGGCTGCTTCCAATTCAAGGCTGTACATAGCCGAGGGCTGAAGCTGCTGAATACAATCGATCGGACTACATCAGGAGCCTGTGCACGTTGTGTTCGTGCATGCTCGAACACAATAGTGAGGATTGAATCGACAAACACGTTGACGTCCAAAGCAGGTCCAAGCGAGAAAGCCTTTTCTTCCTCCAGAGTTGGGTACAGTACTTGGAGGTTAACATGCATTCCAGGGTTGAGTAAAGCAAGTGCTTCCTGAAGTGTCACGCCGGCCGTCGCAAGGATGTGATAGACCTCAGCCATGCTTTCAGCTGACTTGGTTTTCAAATTGGGAAGTTCTGCACGACTGTTGCTCCTGATCGTCATAGAAGTGAATTGTTCCAGAGTCAATCGGCAGACAGGAATATCAAGGCCACCGCAGGCTATTGTCCATCTAGGCCAGAGCACAGGGACACCGTCACTGGTATACTGGACAAAGAGCCTTACATAATCACCAGAGAGGCTCGATCCAGTTACAATAGCGCTCGTTGGTTGATTGAATTGGCTTGTTGCTTTCCAGTAGGTTTCAAAGTCGGTAATCTCCAGAGGTTGCCCTTGGAATGGCTTGATGACCTGCACAGTGAAGCTGATCTGACCAATGGCGCGAAGGCGGGGATCAAACAATGGCAAACAACATGCTGAAGAGCCCTGTAATCCCTTGAAGATGCTTGATAGGGCGACCGTCTTGGCAATAACCTTTGCGCCATATGTGGGGAACACATCGATATCGAGGCTGAAAGTATCCAAGTTGTCAACCTGGAAGGATACGATGCGAGTATCTTCTTGGAAAGGTAGAATGATATTCTTCGGTATAAGATCTGAAACTTTTGAAGAAATCGTGAGGCGAGCCGCAGGGTATTTTCCGTCCTGGAAGAAGACGAGGGGCTGTTCTTCGAAATCCCCGAAGGAGATCTGAACAACCGTCTTTGTGTCGAGGAAGTTGTGTCCGTATCGGCGCAGAGGAATGATTGGAGGAGGAAGCTCGAGTTCGGGGATCGCATCGGGGTCAAGAGACATGGGCAGAGGCGCAGTACTTGAGTCCATAGGACCCAAGGCTGGCTGCACCATGAAGGGGCTGGCTCGTGGGCGTGTGTTGAACGGGGTTAGCAATTTCATACAAGCAAGGTGTCCCTCCCAAGCAGCATAATACATGGCTGGGAGGTCCTTCTCATCCACAATGTTTGCATCGACCCCAACCTTGAGTAGTGCTTGAAGACAATCAACATTGCCTTCGCTTGCAGAATGTACCAGTGGTGTCCATCCATAAAGTTTATCAATTTGGTCGAGATCAGCGCCATATTGCTTGAGGAGTAGGAGCAGTTCTGAGGTTTGGCCAGCTCTCGCTACGAGATGCTGAGGGTAAAGGCCTTCAGCATCAGGCAAGATCTTGGCCCCATGCTTCAACAGCATCTCAACCACGGCCACCGAGCCATGTTCGCAAGCGAGATTCAAGGGGACATGATCTGAATCAGAGAACGGGTCTATACGTGCAGATCTAGCAAGGAGAAGTTCGATGCAGTCGAGATGTCCGTGGATAATAGAGTGAATCAAGGGTGTGAAGTTGTCGTGGTCAATGAGGTCGATGGTTTTTTGATTTGCTACACGGTAGTCAGCCAACTAAGTCAATACGCAAAAATTATTCAGCAACTTACCGTCCAAGAGGACCTTGAGCATTTCCAATCTTCCGTGAAGGCTGGCATAATGCAGAGGAACCCGGCCGTAGACATCCGTTCTATCCACCACAACATTGACCGACAAGCCCCACTCCAGGACGTACTGCTTCCCATAGATGGCAGCTTGGTGCAGGCAATTTCTCTCATTGATATCATCATAAGAGTGGAGATCAACGAGACCTGTATCGAGTAGGACTCGCAGGGACTCTTGTGGAGCTTCTGAGATGGCTGCCAAGAAGGTCCGCGTGAGCCTTTCCATCAACGAGCTATCTTCATCTCCGGTGTCGTTGGCGGAGCGCATCCGTTGAAGAAGGTCCTTCAAGGACTCGAGGTTTCCTGTGATAACAGTATCAAGTAGCAGTGTATCTGCGTCCCCTTCATCAGTGCCGACGAAATGCTGCGAGGTCACCACGTGCCCCGACTGAAAGTTGACTTGGATTCCATCCGACCAAGCACCAAGCTCTTGAAGACTTGTGGTGGCTTGATCAGAAAGCTCGCTTATTACTGTAGCATTGAAGAATGGCTGGACTTCGACGGCTCTTGAAAGGTAGAGCTCCTTTGTCTTGGACTTTGATGTCTTATCCCACTTTTTGAGGATCTTTGAGAAAGCAGTACCGTTTATCTCGACAAACTGTTGGAGTTTGTTTAGGTCCGTGGCAAACTGCTGGAAGCCTTCCTCGAGGGTAGTAAACTTGGCTGAGCGCCGAGAGACGCCATGACGAGACTGTATCACCTTCTTCTTGTCCAGTAGCGTCTTGAGGCGAATTTTCAGCTATGGTATGTTAGCTGCATGTGTCATCACTACATTCTGGGCGTGATACAAACCTCGGCTTCCTTCTGCAGATAGAAGGCGTTGACCTTGTCGAGTTCCCGTTCCTGTTCCTCATTTAGCAACCATGTCGGGATGTTCATGACGAAGACGTAACACCAGAGTGAACTTACCAGTTGGAAGAAGAAGGTTGCTTTATTGGCCTGGAGAGCGGCCTGGGAATCCACGGGGGTGGCTGAGCGGAGAACATCGTTCTGCGAGGTTAGGGTAGGGGTTGCAGACAGCTTCTTGATGAGCTACATGGCAGCTTGTCAGTGGAAGAAGTCTCAAGAGTTGGTCGAAATGCAATATGGTGGCGATGAAGAAACGTGGATGTGTAGGGGAGGGCGAATGGAAAACAAGGAATTGCTTTTGGCCAGCCACTGTCACACTGCGCAATACTTCATACCCCAAGGTGATGGGGTCTGCGAATGAAGCAGGGCATATGCTCGGAGAATGATAGCCCAGAACGGCTGTGGGAACAGCAAGGGCAAGGGCAGGGACACGAATAGGAAACTTAGAAGCCAGTTGGCAACCAGAGCTGAGAAATGCAGACCGAGCAACTGGAAGAGGAAGGATTGTAAGGGCCTTGGAAAGGGTCATAGTGGACCGAGTACTGCAGCGTGGGAGATGACAGCGGAGTCGGTAGATGGACGGGCGCCGGGGCTCTCGGTGGCAGGAACGGAAAGGTTAAGGGGCGGGAATGACATGGGCGTACCTTTTTCAGGGCCTTATAGTTGACAAAGCTAGCAGCATATTCGGGCACCTCAAGCTGACGCTTCTGGATCTGCTTGCCAAACTTCCTATAGAAGAATGTGAGTAAGCCATGTGCTCATAGTACAGACCATGACGGCAGAGTTGTCGTTAGTCTGTGAAGAGCTTCCAGCTCAGAGTGGGCTCTTGAAGGTTCCCTGAACCACTGCGAGCTGGACAACTCTCGACATAGAAACAAGGAGCAAGGAAGTACGGATATATCTTACATGTTGCGGCGTGGGCGCCCCCGGGAGCTCTCGGTGACTTAGAGGGCAGACGAGGAAGCGGATAGGTGACAAGGAATGGCTGACTTGGGCGATCGCTGCTTTGAGGGAGAAGTGAGCGAGGATGTGTGGCTGGAAATATGCGAGTTTCAGTGTCAGTTACAGCGTCCGTGTGGTATCTTGCGTGTGTTTTGTGTGTATGTGCAACAGTGCAGTGTTGAGGGGGAGGGTAGGTAGGTAGGTAACGAAATAGAGAACAGCCAGCAGCGGAGACATGACCAGGTCAAGCAAGACAGAGACCAGAGCAAGGAACGGGGTCTTTGAGAAGCTCCATAAAGATGCACATGAAAGATGAGCCAGGCATTAAAGGTGCATGTCAAAGTCAGACCAAGATCAGCTCAGCCCAGACCAGACCAGGCAGAGTTGTTGAAGAGCCCCGGTGGAGAGTGAGTTGAGACCCTGTGGATGCGTCCCGGTTCTTCACAGCAACGCAAGCAACCACTTGTTTTGCAGGTAATTCCACTTCTCTTTTCCTCTCTTGCACAAGCCTGTCATATAGAGTGACACACACACGATAAACGCCCGGTTTCTTCAGGGTCTTTGCTTGGGCCTTGACCCATCACCCGACAGCCCGGTTATCCTTAGACGACGTCCGAGATCGACTCCTGTAGGGCACGTGGGGGGGTACCTTGACCAAAGTCTATGCCATCACTCTTGGCTGGGCCAGCGGCGTGAGAAAGGGCGTGAAGTGCTGACGAAAAAAACGCTCGCGAATAGCGTGGCCTCCAAGTGTGTATATGGAAACGAGATGCAGTTTATGGGTAAGGGTTCGCTAGAATTATGAGAGTGAAGGGTAAGGCAGGGTTGAATCGGATTGGATTGGATTGGATACGATATTGGAGATCCTCACTCACCAAAAGCCGAGGCACTTGCTCTCGAAGACTCAGTCAGTAAAGCACAGACCGATAGTCAGATCAATAGTATTCCTTGATTGTTCCAGGCCTGTCAAAGGGCCTTGTTCGTTGTATGTCGAGCCTTGAAAGGGAGCAGAGTCCACTGAGACGAGGCTGGACTGGCTAAGATTGTTGAGTTAGGTACCGTAAGTTGACTCAAGTCGACGTGACGTGGATCCGAGGCGTGTTCAAAAACGGCAAGTGATTTTAACAACAACAATTTCTTCTCTCCAATAGGAAGACCCCCAATTGTATTTGGTAAGAGAAGACTTCAGAATAAAATCAACGTCGCGGTGATGGTGTTTTTTTATTATGTCAAAAGACGAACTTGATGGGAACCAAAAAACTGCCCCTCTATGGATGCTCTAAGGCAAAGGAAAGCACAAGCTCAGCCCAGTGAGTGGCTCTTGCAACGAGACGGTCAACCAAAATGGTAATGGAACCATTCACCAAAAAAGAAAGAAGCGGGGACATGAAATGACATAGATTGACTGTTTATAGCGTCTGCACTCCCTAGGTCTAAGCAGTAAATGACCTCGTGCCTTGAATAGTTTCCTTTTTACTTGCTCATTCTCCTCTTTCTCGACTCGATCACGACTCCCATGGTCCCACGACGTTACCAGCATGGCGGGGCAATTCAAAAGTTCAAGTCGGTGACTTGTTCCGCCCAGCTAGTCCCCTAACAAACCACCACCACTCCGCTCTTATTCAGAAGATACGCTACCATCAAGCATAAGGTCCCGAACAAGCATCCGCTAATCTCAAGCCGTCCGTTGAACGATCCGCACATCCAATGACCGTCCCGTATCCGACCCCGTGCTCGAGCGACAGGCGGTCCGGCTCACAGCTCCGGGCCATATCTCCATCTTTAGCTGTGCGATGCAATGCAATGCACGAGCCTGTCTCCTTTGCATCGCAACGGGACCTGTCGGGTGTTTCTCCGCGCGTACTTCTTCCACTTACGTTACAATAATGTTTTCAATGACCTGCCTTGTTTCCATTGGTAAAGCCGAGACGGAACGTCATGGGGCAAGGGGTCTCGAGAGGCTCCAGACTCAAGAGGGAGTGACTGTACAGCTCCTAGGAAATTTCTTATGTCATTTTCCCCATCTCAGCTCCATCACCGTAAGGGCTTGCACGACTCGAGGCACGTCTCCGTTTCCTAGTTCATGAGTAAGGAATGAATAATCTTCAGGCTTGCTCTATGCCTGTCACTGTTGACATAGGTTGGGCAAGCACAAAAATCCACTATGTGAGAGCTCTTATCGTCGTGTGTCCTACGAAACTGGATATGCTATGCAAGCCAAGGAACGAACACCGAGTCCGCGCCGACGTCTTATGATATTGTCACTCTAGAACGGTCACGGGTCATGATGCACAATGTGGAAGGACAGCAGAGTATGCAAAACCAGGAAAAGAGAGGCTACTATATGCTACCTACTGAACCGTCGTGAAGTACGATACGGAGCTATAACCATAAACAGACCACCCATGTTTGCTATGACAGCGAGAGTGGCACCAAACTCTTCGACTATGGTGCTCTCATGACTCTCGACTACGTCTTCATGACTTCCAACCTCTTCCAGGATCTGAACGACTGGTCTACGTCAATCTGCTACCATCTAGTTCTTCTTTGCCTCTGTGTCTTTAGACTCGCTCAGACTATCAGCCATTGCCTCGGCAGTAGCCTTCTTCAAGCGCTCACTGTCATCAGTCTTGTCGTCCTTGGTCTTCTGATGTGTTTCCCTCTCATCTTCACTATCTCCAAGACTAAAGGGGTCGTTTTCTGCAATAGGGCTTGGCTCAACCGCCGACATGGGCTGCCACTTGCTTCCCCTTGTGCCACTCGCGGGAGCTGCATCCTTGGGTGGCACTCTAGGTGAAGAGTCATACATATTGATTTCTTCGGTCTCTTCCTTGAAACCAACTCGTCGGCCGTTGCTAGGCTTGGGCGAAGTCGATGGGGGAGGGGGCTTGTACATGCCAGTGTTGGCCATGGGTCGGTTCACGGGAGCTACGAGTTGTCAACATTTGCTTCAACAATACAGGTGTCTGTACGCACTTCCATCAGAAGAAAACTTCATGCCAGCGAAATCATCGCTGAGAACTTGGGGATCCGCATCATATCGGTCATAGTCACCGCTTCGCCTGCTGGACTCTCCGGGACGACGGAAGGGCTCTCCTTGTCGTTGCGTCTGCTCTTCACTCTCATCAAAGTTCTCCTCGATCTTCTTCTTGATGTTTGTAATCCATCCGTTGACCTTTTCCTGTGTCTCGAAGAATCCCTTGCGTAGGTTTTCGCGAATAACAGGGAGGTCATCGTCAATGAAGCTGTGCTCACGGTCGTCACCCCATTCATCCTGACCTCGCTGACCCTGCCTTTGACCTCGGTTGGCAGTGCGCGACTCGTAGGCACCAACATTGTCGTAGTGTTCTGCAAGCTGGCGTGCATATAGCTCGTCTGCCTCCAATTGCGACATCTGAGTTCGGTTCTGAGGCCTAGGGGGTTGAGGCGGGGGGACTTCGTCGGCGGATTCGTTTTGCGCAGCATCAGGATCGGTCATCTCTATGCGTATATCAGTTTATCGTGCCCTCTAGTCAGAGTTTGTGTAAGCGTACCCAAGAGAGCATGGAACGCAGGCTCAACGCGACCACCACTAGCTCTCAACACAGCCTTGATAACACTCAGCTCTACAGTAGGGAAAGCTTCCTTGAGTATAGTCTCATTCTTTTGCGCTTCGGAAACAGGTCGGGGAGGCTTAGGAGGCGCTGTCTCGTTCGTGGCTGGTGGTGCCTGAGTCTGAGCCTGGGTGGTAGTGGTGTTGGTCGCAGCAGCGGGTGTAGTGTTGCTATCGAGAACGCCAGATTCCTGAACATCATCATCATCATCGAGATCAAGGGGTTGCGCAGTAGTAGGCGACTCAGGTCCGCTCTCGGCGGTGGCCTTGTTCTGGAAGGAGAAGTCATGTTAGCACAAATCCTCTAACATCAGCCATCTAAGACAGTTCTCGAAAGGAGTAGTATACCGTTTCTCCAGGGGCTGACATCCTGATCGCACTTGTCGTTGGTATGATTTACTTTCAGTCTGAAGTTATCACGAGTTCACAGTCGAGATTCGATTAGAAGTCGGTTGAAAGATGGGCAATATCCAGGGAAATTGGGGATTTCGCTTCAGCCTGGCCTTGCTTGTGATATTAAAGTTGAGGCGCGAGGGGTCAATCAGCCTACACGAAGCTGATGACGTTGACCCACTCGCCACAATGCATTCTCAATGGGGAAGTTGCTCTGATTGGCTGTAGCTCTGACAGCAGTATCAAGTCTAGGGTAACTTTTCATGCGTCTCATCAAGCTTGACTTTGGCCATAATGCTTCATGCAAAATGAATCGTGTTCAAACAAGTTGAGTTTTGTGCGCACGTACAGGAGAAAACATACAGATGGCATGAGAGACTCTGCGTTGATTTTTAAAAGAAGGGTCCTAAATCTATTGAAATTGTTTGACCCAGTCCAAGATGGCAGACCTGGATTTAGATGCAGCTTTTATCCCAGCTCTTCATAAGCCAGCAGCTCTACTCCCAATTGCGAAACATCGCGAGAGCCTACTCTATGTGATTGAAAAATACCAAGTCACCATTGTCATAGGTCAAACCGGTTCGGGAAAGACAACGCAAATACCTCAGTTCCTAGAACGAGCAGGATGGTGTTCAGGTGGAAAGATCATTGGTGTCACTCAGGTAAGTAAACACAAAACCACGTCACCACACAAGCTGACGTTTCCCAGCCTCGTCGTGTTGCGGCAACCACTGTTGCGGTGAGAGTCGCCGAAGAAGTTGGTTGTGAGCTTGGCAAAGAAGTCGGATACTCAATACGGTTCGAGGACGTGACCTCGGCATCAACAAAGATAAAGTTTCTCACAGATGGCCTCCTCATCAGAGAAGCTCTCGTCGACCCATTGCTGACGCGTTACTCGGTTATTATGGTTGATGAGGCACACGAGAGGTCTATCAGCACTGATGTCCTGTTGGGCCTACTGAAGAAGATTCGCCGAAAGCGACCCGAGCTGCGTATCATCATCAGCAGTGCCACTCTCCAAGCTAAGGAGTTCCTGGAATTCTTCACAAGGAGTAGTGATGATCAGCCAAACAAAACAGACAAAAAGGACGACATCGGGACCATCGTCAGTCTCGAAGGAAGAACATACCCAATAGACATACTCTACTTGGAGTCACCGGCAGAGAACTATGTTGAGAAAGCAATCGACGTGGTCTTTGATATCCACACCCAAGAGGGCGAAGGAGACATCCTCGTTTTCCTGACTGGCCGAGAGGAAATCGACAATGCGATTCAAGCAGTCAGCGAGCGCATACTTGATCTTGGCTCAAAACACGGTCACTTGATGCCATTGCCATTATATGCTGGCTTGTCTACCGAACAGCAAATGTATGTCTTTGACAAGCTGCCCGAAGGCACACGAAAAGTTGTCTTTTCTACGAACATCGCCGAAGCATCAGTCACAATCGATGGAATTGTCTTCGTGGTGGATAGTGGATTCGTAAAACTGAGAGCATATGACCCAAGGACTGGCATAGAATCACTCACAGCTACAGCAGTATCAAAAGCAGCGGCGTCGCAACGTGCTGGACGAGCTGGACGCACAAAACCTGGAAAATGCTTCCGACTTTATACTGAGCAGAGTTACCAATCGCTGCCAGATGCCAATGTCCCTGAGCTTCAGAGGTCGAATTTGGCACCTGTCATTCTGCAACTCAAAGCTTTGGGAATAGACAATATTGTGCGGTTCGACTTTCTATCTCCGCCACCGTCTGAACTCATGGCCAAGGCTCTTGAGTTGCTGTATGCTCTAGGAGCTTTGGATGAGTATGCCAAGCTCACTCGACCTATGGGCTCAAGGATGGCTGAGTTGGCCGTTGAGCCTATGATGGCGAAAACCCTCCTAGCAGCACCCTCCTTTGAATGCCTCAGCGAAATGCTTACAATCGCGGCAATGACCAGTCTCGGAGGCAGTGTATGGTTCTCTCACGAAGGCGAGAAAAAGAAGATGGAGACATCACGCAGAAAGTTCGCCGTGGATGAAGGCGACCACTTGACTCTCCTCAACGCCTACCAAGCCTTTGTTACAAAGGGACGAAAAGAAGCAAAGTTTTGTCATGAGAACAACCTCAACTTCAAGTCCATGAGTCGAGCAGTCAGTATCAGAGCTCAACTAAAGCGGTATCTTGAGCGATTCAGCATTAATATAGACGAGACACTCGCTGGACAAGCATCACCGGAGGCGAACGTCAAAAAAGCAGAACAGATCCGCCGTTGTCTTACATCGGGCTACTTTGCCCACGCAGCAAGGATGCAGCCAGACGGAACGTTTCGCAACGTCGAGGGCAACATGGTCCTTCACGCACATCCAAGTTCACTAATGTTCAACCGCAAAGCGGACTGGGTCATCTTCCATGAAGCAATGGAGACGGGTAGCAAGATATTCATCCGGGATGTCACCAAGATCGAGAAAGGATGGCTCTTGGAATATGCACCAGAGTTTTACCAAATCACGACAGATCGGAGAGGGTGAGGGGCTGGATATGAAGGGAAATGGGGCCATCGATATGTGAAACTGCCAGGCCGGGATAACTGGGATGGTATATGAATGGCGGTTTCAAAGCTTCGGGATCAAGGATAGCAATGTTGGTTAAGGTGTGAGGCATTTCCCCACAGTAAAAATATCATTTGCTTGATTTACAAAAGTGAGATGACATTACTGGAGGAAGCCTTGGCTGGTCAAGGGAGACCTTGATTCCGATATGAACTGCTATGAATATTCATGGATGTTAAGCTATTAGCTTGCCTGTCAAACACTGACCGCCATTGGATCAGACGAAACCCAATATTGATGTTTTCGTATGATAACAGCGAGGATGACGGTGAACGGGCCGAAGGCAGGGCAAAACAGAGTTCAAAACAATCCGCAGTAAGGAGTACATATTTGCAACATGTGAAGGTAAGAGTGGTGATAGCCTCGTCTCTCGGATGTAAGGGAGCTTGATCGTCCTGACTAATGTTGGTGAACGGCTCAACTACCTAATAATAAATCATCCGGCTTCCCCGGCGGATCTATGTGATATGCCGTGAGATGGCTCACGGTGGAAGTCACCGAATCAAAATTACAAGCTCCATATCGACGTAGGCGAGCGATTGGTAATTCCTGCAAAATTGAGCCATTTCAAGATTTTTTCTCTCTCCAATTTGTGCGTGCGTACGTAGGCAAGCTGAATACTAATAATAAGCCAGCAGGATATCGGTGACGGAGATGAGGGCAATATGCATATCTCAGCACTAGACAGCGCATAGTGAGTGGGTGAGGGTTAAAATTATGACCCACGATAAGCCAAGATCCTAATGCAAGAATTCTGATGCGGGAACGATTCAGCTTTTGTGACACCGGCGATATGCATCTTGATATGAGGGAGTTGGCGATCTCGAGCAGCCACTTGGGGCTAGGTTGATAGCCAGGGGTTGAAACCAGGAAACAGACGGTGTGATTGATATCAAGTTTGACTGTGTTTGCGAGGTGAGAAGTGTTTTTTTCGCTTTCATTTCAGGTGGCTTGTCGCTTGTCTTGCCTTGTCTTCTTGCCTTGTCTTGCCCAGGATGACAGTCTCATCCAGTTGACCGGTAACGGGAGAGGACAATACGCTCTCGGGTTGTTACTGACACTGTCTCGAATGACTCCGTCCAAGACCATCGAGACCGTTCTCGATAGATAGAGCACCGTATCTATTGAAGTCTCTCAACCGCGTACCTGCAGCAGCCACTTCAGTTGACATGATATAGCCCCTGACGCCACTGCGGATAGGCGGGGAGTCTTTCTCACCCCTTTATTTACTTTCCTCTTCGGGGCTTGGTCTTGTCGGAGCAGAGCTGTTCCATGACGTCCGTTGGCTGGTCTTGGTCCCGGGCCTCCACATGATTGCCGGGGGTTAGTCTGGCTGCCGCTCGCGTGCCTTGCATGAAGCGCTCATAACTTAATGCATTCTTTGTGATTTTACTGGTCAGGGGTCGATTGTGCATCTGAGTTATGCGAGATTGTACCTGGTTGTGCACCCACAGGCGCATGCTGATGCTTCCCTTTGGGCTCTGATGCTCGATGTGACTGGTGGTTTTTTATGCGGGCGCTAACGGGGTGGCGAGGCAAAAAGAGACTTTTTGGAAATTAAACGGTTGATAACTGAGTTTTGTTAATTGATTTATTTATCTTCGGATTGCTCTGCTTGAGAGAGAGTTGGTTGTTGTTGACTGTTGTCTGTCTGTGGGAATGCGGTCAATGCCTCGTTCACCAGAAGCAACCGACCTAGTAATGAGCTTGTGCACTGAACATCGTACAGGGCTTCCATGACGAGATTCTTTTCTTCTGCTCTGACCAAGGCCTCGTTGCAAACCCTTTCCATGGGATCCAGTAGGATGTCCACCTTAATCTCTCTTGGAGAAGACCTTGGAAGGGGTCTGGAAGTGAACAAGGGTTTGACCACCAATCCAATAGTTCAACCTGGTGGCACTCCATCTCGCTCCCTGTGTATCCCCTGATTAGGATATCGTTTAAGAGCTATGCTAACTAAAGCAAGGCTCATTCATTGTCTGGGATGGACGGAACCTGACCTGATCCATGAGTGGTCATTACCCCCCGCCCCTGGCCTGGTTGTCTGGGCCTGTGTTGGACGGCCCCTCAGGCATTAGTCCGCTGGGAGAACAGCGAGTCTTGTCGCTGTAGCAGGTCATCCCAGGCCCTAGAATGACACTCCAGGTACCGGCTTTCGAGGCTGTCCTTGGTGGAGGTTCCAACTCCTGTGCCTCTCCCGTCGTGCTCCACTCCTACACCTCCACCCACTCGCTAGCCTCCTCCTCCTCTTGACCTACTCTCCTTCTCTCGTCCATTCGTCGTTCCTTTCTTTCGCTCTCCAACTGTTCATCGGCCGACGACGACAGCATCATATCGTTCTGCATTTCTGCCAAAGCTGCCTGCCAGCGGGCTCGTCACTCTTTTATACAACACTGCTTAATCTAGAGTCTTGTTTACACCAGCCAGACTCGAGTCATTCGTTTCGTAACGGTCTATTGTTTTAATGACCTAGTCCCTCTTTACACAACAACAAATATCACAGCCGCTCGCTCACTCGCTTTTGCTCGCTGGCTTTTTGGCTTTGCCCAGTCTTGTTCTTCTCGATATTCAGGTGCCCAACATCTGTTCTGACGCTTCTCGCGATCCTTGGACGAAAACGATTCCAGATTCATTCGACCACCGCATCAAATTGGAGACGATAATACTCGACGTGTGCCAGCCGTCTACCAAAATTGTCAATCGCATTACAGCTTAATGGTTATGGCAGTTGTGCTTGGGGTTTAATATTTGACAATTCTTAATACTCACGCCCATTTTACTTTCTCGCGGAGGAAATCACACTTGACGATCAACATCTCTTTGTTTGTTTGGAAGCTTTGAGTATATGCGCTAGCATACAACGCCAACATGGGGATCACTCATTACGAAGGTGCTCGCCTTCGACCTCGCACCAACATTGAAGATGTCTCTTCAGCTTCCAAAAATGGAGTCGCATCGTCTTCCTCGATCTTTCGCCGACTCATCACCCGAGAGAACTGCCAAGCGACAGACAGTTGTGCAGCAGCCAGCGCCAACACGAACTTGGTAGTTCCCATCGTTGTCGCTATTGTGTATGCTACCAACCATACCTCTGTTTTGTCGATTTCGGATAGTCAACTGGATCGCGATATGCTGACTATGTTATGTGTAGGGTTCCTATCGTTCTTATCGCAATCTTCTTGTACTACCTCCACCGTAAGAACATGAAGAGGCAGATGCTTGAGGATATCAATGATCCTCACAAGAGCCTGGACTTTGGGCTCGACGGCGCCGGCGGAAAGAAGTCTACCCGTCGAAGTCTCTTTATGGGAGGGGGTGAGAAGGGCCTCAACCATAAACCCAGTCAGCTCTCGATGGATATGAACCTCTCTTCGCCCTACCTGCTGCCACCCGGTCTGCAGGAGTCGCGAGAGTCGCTCAACTCGTTGGCTAAGTCTTTGGGAAATGATAATCAGGACCCTTACCAGTATGTCGCGACCATCACGCAAAGCGAGACCGGCTCATTGCGGTCCTTTAATCCCAAGGATTCCCTCTCGCACAATACTAAATTCAGTAGTCCTCGTAACTCTGGCAAGCCTGGTAGCATGAAGATGCCCCCATCTCGCATGAACTCCCTGCCCGAGACGCCTGTCTCTGCCACCGACTCCAAGGTCGATCCTTTCGGGACTCCCAAGGCGCCTGCGCCAACCCACCGGCCCAACTCTCACTTCGACGAGAAGGATGGATTCCAACATGCTCCAATCATCCCTGAGATTGGAGTGGTCTCCGATTTTGATGAGAAGCATGACGGCGCCTCCGTACAGCCACCTCCCGCAGTGAGGAGCAAGACTCCCGAGTTTGAGTTGCCCAACTTCTCCTCGGAGCCCGCCAACGATTTCCCTCTACCTCCTGCCAGGGAGCATGAGGCCACCGGTCTGGGTTTGAACTTCTCTCTTCCTCAGCCTAAGTCCCCAACTGTGACTTCCCCTGATGCTCTCAAGTCCGCTCCTCTCCCTCACGACCGCCAGAGTGATGGTTCCAACTACCAGTCCTACACCCCCGCGGCTGACATTTCAAGTTACTACGAAGACCACGAGGACGATTCTCGTGGTCGCACCATGCAACGTACCTCATTCGTGGAGGATACACCTCAGTACCAAGGCCTAGGAGTTCCCCAGCAGGATAACAAGAGACTCTCAGTTGGATTCCGTCCCCTTCCTCCGGATGAGATCACAGAGTCTGAGGACCCCGAATACCGTGCCAACCGTATCCGTTCTTTCTACAAGGAGTATTTCGAGGATACCAAGGAGGCACCCCCGCCTATGCCCCCCATGCCCCCAATGGCCCAGGGCAGACCCGGCCCTCAGTATTACGAGGATGTTGATCAAGGCTACATGATGGGCGGTGATGGAGCTTACTTTGATCCTGAGACAAATGCCTTCGTCATGCCCTACGCCCAGCCCGTCACTCGCCGTGCCATGACACCTCCCCCAGCTGGCCGCCGCCCTGGTCCTGGTCGCCCCGGACCTCGTCCTCGTGGTCCCAACGGTTCTATCGGTGGTATGAGCTACCAGAGCGGACCTGGAGGACGTTCCCGCGCTGGTTCTGCTCTTGGCCCTCGACCTGATTCTTCAGCCTCAGCTCGCATCCGACAACCCCCCAGGAAGAGACTTCCACCACCCGCACCCTTGACCACTCTCCCAACTCCCTCCAAGCTCAAGGATGATAATATCGCGCTCATCAACGCTGCTGACTTTGCTCCCCCCAGCACCATCCGTGACACTGCAGCTGGTCGCTCTCAAAGTCCCTTCGGCGAGCGACGACCTTACTCACCTTCCGTTCCTGCTGCCCAGACTCTTGTCTCGCCTTTCGAGGAGTTGACCGCTCTCCCCAGCCCGTAAGTTCCACGCCACTACGCAACCAGACAAACTTTAGCTAATGTACAACAGCCATCTTCTCCGCAAATCCAGCACATTCACTGGGCTTGACTTTGCACCTCCCAAGAGATTCAAGGATTCCGACACCATGAGCGACGCTGGAAGCATCAGGAGTAACCGCAGCGGCATGTCTCAGGCTCAGCTTGGTGCCATCCGTGGCGGAGCTGGACGTGTAAGTCGCCTGCCTGGCGACCAAGTGTTCACCCAACAAGCGCTGCAAGACACATTGAAGCCTTCATGGGGAATCCGACCTTGATAAAAGGTAGCGCATCAACCACATTCAGTGTATCGGTCTATGCATGGGCTGCCACTGACATGTCAAAAAACTTTCTTAGCGTTGTCTTTTTGACATTGCATTACACACAGCGTGCGCCGGTCTTGGTCAACTTGATACATTTCTTCACTTCAAGGGCGTATTTTAGGGCCATGATGTCTTGCGATATTTTCTTTCACACTGGGAACCTGCAGGCTTGCATATTATAGAAGGTCTTTGGAAACCACACGACAAACTAGATGACGACTGCCGGCTCGGACAACGTACGTTCGGCCGTTGTATATAGGTCAATTGGATCTGGCGTTGATCACTTCAACATGGCCATCTTGTTTCTACCATTATTCTACTTATTCGGAACTGGCTGAGAAACTGTTGTGAGATGCGTGAGCATGTCCATGTAAGATTATGACGATATGAGTCTAAGTAGGTGGTTCGTGAGAGTCCCAAAAGGGCAGCTCGAGTGATTTCCGTCTCCTGTTGGATCATCAAGCGCGCCAATATCGCAACACCACCGATCTTCCCGTATTGAGTGAAGTTATGATGTTATGGAATATCATTCAAGCATGGCATAGCACGATTGGCAGATCTAAAAGAAGAGTTTGATATCGTGGATACTCAAGATCAGCGATGTCTGTCGAATCAAGACTTTGTTCCTGGGGCGATACGACGACACGCGATAAAGTTACTATTTTTGGTCAATGCTGTGCTTTAGTCGCTGCGGAGGCCAACGCCACCGGGGCAGAGCGAACCAAGAACTAAGCTACGATGGGAGAGGACCGAAGCTCACAGTAGCAATTGGTAGATATTATTAACGGACTCATTGATTTGTTTGCATATAAATTGAACAGCCAAGTTGATGTTCAATCGCTGAGTCGAATTGCCCTAGGTCAGGGAAGAATGAGGATTCCTGTTATGTTAGAGGTTGGCCACTAAGAGAGCTGATTCAAGTGACGCTTACGCAGCGTCTTAAACCAACTCCCCCTCTACCTAAGTTATCCCCTTCCAGCACCAGAATCGAGAAACGTGGATGTCTCAGATTTGACATTCCAATTTCAAGAGAAGCTTTTCGATCCAGAGTGCAATTCGATCTCGAGCCTTTCCTCCATGTGAGTGTTGGCGTTGGTTAACACTTGACAGCCAGCGTCGCATCACATCGACTTTTCAGGACATGGCTCCGAGATTGCAACCAGAGCAAAGCGTATAATCCGCCCGCTATAAGACTGAGGCACGTGAGGACGTAAGATATCACTTTTGAGACTTTTAGCCGAGGAGATTTGATCAGATCAGATAGGAAAGCAGAGTCTAGATTGTGCCTGATGAGTGCGGACGTACATTAGAATGACATTCCATTGCTGCACGTTGAGATTAAAGGGTTCCCGGCACGCTATAGAAATACTTGAATGCCAACCAACGACATGTGATCTCACTCACTCACGAGTAACCCCTCGAATCTCCTCAAAAGAGAAGAGTAATGTCTGCGAGGTATTTAACAACGGTTATTTAGATGCCTCTTGGAATCTGTCAGTGGAACTAGAGTTGAAGGGTTTAATTACTTGGCTTCATCATCATGACGTTGTGAGCCATGTGGTGAAACGACAATCAATCTTGAGGGTCCTGAAGACTTTTCCCCCACAGACAAGTTCATGTAATTGTTCTTTTATTATGAGTCTACAGCTGTTGGTGGTGGTCGACGTCTTGTGTGGTTTGAGTCTTGACTTTTGGGTGCGCTGCAGGGGAAATTAAAGCCCTCGAGCCGATGCAAGGGAGACGGAAAGTTAATCACTTGTATGCCTAGAAATTAAATGTCAACAAACCAAAAAATTGTGTATGTCACAATACTGCACACTACAGGTAACTCTGAATACTTGTAAATAATCTTGACCACTGACGTTTTCAGGTCTTGTCGCTCCATTGATCGTCCCGAAGCCAACACATACCAAAGAGTCACTGCCTCGCTGGGTGGCTCGTATCGTCTTGGGAGGTCTCCACGCCAAGAGACCCCGGCTATAAAAGACAAAGATCGAGAGAAATGGCGATACCTAATTAGCTGCGGGTGAATGTGGCTGAGGAATATAATACTCTTCCGTTAGACTAGACTTTTGAACAGAAAATGGCTGTGTCTAAAGGCCCGATGCTGATTCAAAGAGTATCGTGTGGCACACCCTTTCAACTTGTGATCTCTTTTTCCTTTTACCCTTGATATTTCTCTCTCTCTCTCTTTCATATTACACACGTACAATCCATACGTTTTGTCCTGTTGTTTGTTGATCTTGATTCTTCTTATCCCAAAGCGAGTGGACCTGGATAGCGTATAGTCTACGCCTCCCGAAAGCAAACCGGCACCCGTTTTCCCTTTATTTTTAGTCGCCGTTCTCAACAGTGAGAACTATTATTTTTTAGGCTAAACCAACGGTCGATGAAAAGTTGAAGTTGAGCTGAGTTGCAACTCAATTAAGCTTGTGTAAAGCAGGCACAAACTCTGTTAGGTACGCACGTTACTCTTGTTACGTTACGTCAAATCCAGTCCCAAACCCGTTCAACAAGAGCCTTGGAAGAAGGCGAAAAAAGAACTGGATCTTTTGCTCAGGCCCAGCCCTGGAAGTTTAGGTTCATGGCCCCAGGTTCAGGTCCCGGTCAGTGGCCGACCCAGTAAAAGCCTCCACCCCGAACTGACCTCCAGCGGCCGCTAGTACGCTTCAGTTGGGCTCTTTGCTGTCCGTGTCGTCTGTGTTTTCTGTCTCAAGTCTCACCCCCCGACCTTCCAGATCCAATCACTCACCCAACCCAGCCTACCAGCCCAGCTCAGCCCAGTTCTAGTTAGCCAACCTCATTCTCGCTCGCTCGCCGCTCTCATTCTCGTCTTTCATCTTAATCTTCGCTTCTCCTCTACTTCACTTCCTCTCATACATCACCAGGTCAATTTCGAAATATCGCTTAATCATTCTCGACGCGTCCGTGTTAGCGAATTACATCGTTACTCCTTAATTCTCAAACGGATCGACGGTCGGTCAACACTTCCAAAGGTACGCCGTGTCACGATACATTGCATCCAATCCGATGCAATTGTACCTGCTGCTCGCTCGTTATTCACTATCAATCCTTCCATCCAATTATCCCTCGACGATCCCCATACAAGGCAATTTGAGGTCCCAGTCCGGATGAAACTCGTCGCCAATATTGTCTCCCATAATTCCGACCTTATCACGTCTAATCCATCAGCGACTCCCTTGTGTTGATTGACTTGATTCGTTGCTGCACCGTCTCCCTTGCTACATGTTCTCACTATTCTTGACCACATTCTGAATACCCTCAATTCTCAATGCGAGTCTTACCTGGTCGCTAACATGATTCTCGATCATAGACAACTCCCCGTCGTGAGCACGCTAGACTTAGCCATGTCCACGCCGGGTCAGGGCACTCAGCCCACAGGGGCGTCGGCCCCCAACCCATCCTCTGTCGACAATAACAGCAACGCCAACCAACCTTCGTCTCCTGCTGAGAACTCATCACCAGCACAACCCGAAACTTCGAACCCAGCTTCAAACAACAGTCCTTCGGCCACGCAGCCGAGCCCATCCGCCGGCGAAACACAACCAGCGACTAATGATGCGAGTCAAGCATCCGATAACGCCAGTGCCTCTGAAACAGCTGCACCTGCGCCAACATCTGATAATGCATCGCCTTCTTCCGACCCCTCGCCCTCACCTACGAGCTCCAGCAGGTCAACTCAAGCAAAACCAACTACAGAGGCGGCAGACGCATCCTCAACCGATGACAGCAATGACCGACAGAGCACTACGGAAGAAAGCGAGGCATCTGCCACTGAAATCACCACATCTGAGGTTTTGTCAACTATTGTCACCGTAACGGGTAGCCAGGGACCTGAAACGAGCGTTGTTTTGGTTACCGCGATTCGTACACAAAGAGTTACCGCTACCGAGGCCTCCGCTTCCGCCACCAGTACCGACGATGCTGACGCCATCGGTGGTAGTGGCAGCGGAAATGGAGGAGGTGGCTTGAGCCAGAAGAGCAAAGTTGCTATCGGTGTTGCTGTGCCAATCGCTGCGATTGCCATCCTTGCGCTCCTCGGTCTATTCTGGTGGAAGAAGCGCAAAACTCGGCGACAAGCCGAAGAGGAGCGACGAAAGGAAGTCGAGGATTATGCCTACAACCCTAACGCCGACCCCACGATCCCTGCAGTTGGAATGGCAGATGGTGGCTATGAGATGAGGGAAGATGGTTCTTCCGGTTACCGTGGCTGGGGCAACACTACTCTTGGCTCTACTGGCCGCAAGGCTTCTACTACTCTGTCTGGTGGTGTCACTGGAGCCTACTCAGATATTACTTCGCCTACTCGAGGCAACATGTCAGACGGTCGCTCTGGCGAGCCTCTTATGGACGGCTCACACTCGCCAGAGGGCGAAATTCTCGGAGCAATGGGCCCTTCTGCTGCCAACAACCGAGGCGCAGATGTGCATCGTGGACCATCCAATGCTTCCTCCTCTTACAGTGCTGCTGGCCGATCCGATGCTTCGGACCCCATGGCAGTACCATATGGCGCTGGTAACGGGTACTACGACCAATACTCACAGAACCCTTATAGCGACAACGGGCCACAACAGGCAGTCATTCGCGATAACCCGGCACGACGAAACACACGCATTGAGAACCCGTCTCACTACCCACAGCAGAGCGCGGGTATTTCACAAAACTTTTAAACTCTCACTTGATCCTCCGTGCTACCTAATTCGGTCACCACGACTTTTCCTATGTCTCTAGAAAGATACCCACGCCTTTCGATAACTCTCGCTAGGAGGTGGAATATGCACTCGAATGGCGTTTCACACTTCCGGCATCTCCTTTATTTCATCAGTCACCTACGTTAAATAGGTTGCAACTTATTCACTCACTTTTTCCGGATCCCCTGAGTTCCACTAGGGGGACCTTTTCCTTTTTGGCTACCACATCTTCAAAACGGAGCATTTCTGGTTCTTTTTTCTTTCTTCCTATCTCGCTTCAAACGCTTCAAAGGGCACCAACGACAGGGTGGCACCCCTTGGAATATGTTTACATCATGAGGTGGAATCTGTACATATGAGGAACGATGGAGTTATCTTGCCCTCTGTCTGGGATGATTGAAAGGGCAATTATTATTCGCCTGGTAATATTTGGGTTCAAGAGGAAGTGTAAAAAAGTTTATGTCCAAGTTGAAGAGTGGTGGGGATGGTGTGTCAGATGAGTTGTGTAAGGGGGATTTGGTTTGGTCTTCTAGAAGTCACCGGTTGAACAATGTTGAAACGTGGATTTATAGAGGTATATAGCAAGCGAATTGATGAAACGTTATGTAACAGTATTTGTACAATCAGTTGTTAACGGCGTGATGCAAGTGACGCCAGTTCTGAACCTCAAATTGTCTATCATCGACATCGCAATACCTCTTGTCTCTTCATTGAGTACCCAGTCAGTGTATGACTTTAGAACTATACATATTTGACATGGGCGTCACAGAGAAGTAACTTGAGCCTTTATTGATGCATTCAAGAGAAAAGCAAGGCTTCTTACAGAGATGAAAGTGAGCTTCCCTGGTGCCAATGCTGGCCGACAGATATCTCAAGTGGCCAGTCTCTCAGTTCTTGTACGGATGCTAACATCTACTAAGCCAATACTAACCAGTCTATGACACTCTTTGGATGAGGGACACGAAAAGACATGCAAAACAATTCTGGGATTTTATGATCTGATGATAGTCTCTGAAACTAAGTTTTGCAGCAGCACACAGCGGTACAGTCTGGCTACGTGAATCTTCTCTGGTACACCAATGTCCTTCGAAACCAACGGACAAACGCCTAAAGATAAAAACCTTCGAAGCAACAATATCGCAAAAACAAAAGTGCACATAACCAGTGCTATAACTCCAAGCCTTCCAAACTCCAGGCTTAAAGCAAAGTAAATTAGGGGGAATGAAATGCCTCTACTCCACGACCGAAGGCCTTTGCAAAATGTGAGACCAAGCACTTGCCTGTCTTTGAAGCGATCAGTGTCCCTGAAAGGACTCCAGCATGGCCAACTCCTTACGTCGTTTCTTCTCTGCCCATTCCCGGCTCGCAATTCTAGAGCGCTCCGCAGCTTGCTCACGAGCAAGGCGTGTTGCTTCTTCACGTTCGCGCCTCTCGCGCTCTCTGTCTCGTGTGAAGCTTGTGTTGTCTCGCTGGAAAATCTCCTTCCCACGAAGTCTCAGTTGATAAGCCTCTTCTGCAGTGAGTGTAGTTCGCTTTCCACCGCCGCTCCCTGTAGAAGTTGAGGTAGCCCGGCTAAGATCTTCTCGTGATGTTGCAGTGGACAGGCGACCTCGACTCTGGGTAACCGGAGCCTCTGACATGGTGGGTGGTCTTGGGCCCTGTATTGACATCCGCTTTAATTTAGTTGAGGTTGATGTCTTAGTTGCCTCGTCTTGCGGGAGCTTGCCTTGTCGAGCAAGACTGGTAATCGTTTCTCGCGGAATGCTACCCGGCATTAAACTATGACGCACAGGCCTCGCTTTGAACTCCCGTTTCTTTTGTTCCTCTTCTTCTTGTGCCTTGAGCCGGGCCTCACGCTCCTCACGCTTACGACGAGAGATCGCCTCCCCTGGAAGCTCGAAGTTCGGCTTGGTAAGTGGTTTGCTAGACTTAGGTCTCGGAGGAGGCGCATAAGCTTTCTGAGCCTCAGCCTGTTGGGCTCGACGAGCCTCGCGCTGTTCCTTCAGGCGTCGAGAAACAGCCTCACCAGGAAGCTCAAACTTGGGGACAGTAGGAGGCTTTATAGACTTGACAGGGGCCTTCAATGGTGCGGAGTGAGAGTTGGTCAGCTTTCCACGTGCAGTCTGTGGTTTCAAATTTGGGATGTTGTCGGAGTCGTCCTGCTTCTTGTCTCTAAATACCAGAGAGGTTGATCGTCGAAGAGGAAGTTGTGGTCTCTCAGTCTGTTTGATGCGGACTGTGGAAGACATGCCGATGACTGATGCCCTCTTCGAAACGGTCGGCTTCTTACCCGTGGAAGGTGGTTCAAGATGTTTATTACTGGGTGCAGTGTTCTCAGGCACAGGAATGCGCCGTGGTTGGGTGAAAGCCTTGATGGCTTCGAGCTCATCCTCAAGTTTATCAAGTTCCTCGAAAGAGTCCTCGATTCGGGGCACCGAGAAGGATCCGGTCCTAGAAGAACCTGCGTAACTACTGCCTCTCTCACTAATCAAAGTAAGGGAAGGCGAAACAGGCTCTACCGTCTCGACGACCTCGGGAATCTTAAGTGGGACATTCTGATGAAGCTCATATGCTGGAGGCGGAGGCAGTGCCATCTTAACTTGAGAAGGATCAAATCCCAAAGCCAGATACTCCTCAGCAATCAATGGTGTGGCTAGAAGATTGAAGACGTCAGCTTTGGAATTGCCGGCGGGGCCCGGACGTCGTGACAGCAAAGTGCAGCCATGAACCGCTAACTCGACGTCGTGGCGATCGTTCTCACTGTCGTCGGAAGAGCCGTGGTCCTTGGAGGTACTTGCTGGCACTGGAAACGCCACGAGCCATTCAAACTGACCTGCTAGATGACTCTCTAAGTTGTGTCCAATTTGAGGCTCTGCATCCAACAACGGGTGTGAATAGACTGTGGTTCCTTTGTGGGCTGTGTTAGCAGATTGTACAACAATTTACAAGCTGTGACTTGGAGTGATGATGAAAGACGCAAGAAACGAACCTGGAGAGGGTAGCTTGTGTGAAGTTAAAGCTGAAGGCCCACTGGGCGCAGTACCAGAGTCGCTGGATTCAATTGATTCTTCAGGAACTGCATCGAGGAGATCGAAGCTGTCGGAATCAATGAAGGAGCGCCGTGGCCCTCGAGACGTGATCGTCTTTGTCGACAGCTTGATAGGACCGGTCTTCAAGTACAATTGATGGTTTTGGTTGTTCTCCCTTCGAGACGAGTTCCAAGCAAGACTCTTGTTATGAACTTGATCAGCTGAAAGCTCTTGAAGAATCCCTCGAGATGACGGAGAGGGAGAGGGGATCGAAGAGGGACGTGTATCAGAATTGGGCTCGATGAAATTAACATCCTGGCTGGCCTCGGGCCTTGGAGAGACCAGGGTCTCGTTAGTGGCACGGTGGACTTGGGGTTGATGACCCATGATGGTAGCCATGGATGCGGATATGGATGTGGAAGGCCTCTGAACAATGAGCCTCTTGGACGGAGTTCTCGATGGAGCCGAGGGAGACCCCTAGGCTAACAGCGAGGCTAGAAAGCCAGGGCTGAGCTGTGAGAGGCTCTTGAGAGACAATGATTAGAGATTGGAGCGCCACCAGACGTGTCGTAGTTCAAATTCCAGGGAATATTAGCCAGGGACCTGAGCGCAATTTCACGAGGAGCAGGGATAATAGTATCAAAGCGACGGCCAACAGCGGGGCCTTGTCTGAGTGTGATAACTGCAGAGGCCAATGTGATGTGATGGATGTGATCAAAATTGATGAAACCGAAAACGACCAAAATATCTAGCAATGGTGAACGGGGAGAGATGATGAGATGCTGATGTTGATGATGGGGAGGAGAGGGGAAGGGAAGAAAGCTTGTAAGTTGGGCAACGTCAATAAAAACAAACAACAAAAAGAGCCACGGCAACCGCAAACCTGCATATTGCCATCCTACCTCTACAGTCTTTCGCAGTTACAGGCTGTGCCTTCTAAGGTACCTATATTATCACCTCCATCGGGCATTTCGAATACCTTGAGTCTCTTTGTTCTTACAAATTCAACAGCCAAACGCCATCTGAACTCTATCCATAACTGTAACCTTCATAAATCAATTGTCGAGTCATGTCTGCCATTTCACAATTTCAACGGCTTTTGTCTCCACGAACTCATAGTCGCGTCTCATTGGTCGACTTATAAGATGACTGCCCCAGAGCGGGAGTCCCACTGTGCAGCTCATACCTACATAAGTTCCAGGTGGGTTATAATACTAATCACTTCAGCTCCAGATGTGTCTAAATAGAATCATCATCTCGGTACTACGTCTAGCCTATTAGACAGTTAAATATAGGTAAACCCGCTGATTAGGACAGCCAACATCTAAACTTTATCAAGTCTTTGGAATCTCGATGTCCATACCAAGCCTGCCGTGTTCTGGACCATTACTCTCTGTATTCTTGGGCTTTTATCTCGTTGCCTAGGGTTGAGTTAATGAGATCCACTTCTAGGTACTGCATATGCAGTTCCAAGTCACAATCACAAGTGGATGTCCACAATTATACTTTGTATCATGATTATTGCTGTGAAAGTTTCACCTGAGGGCTCAAATTAAGCCAGCAAACTCACAATATTACGTGAATTTTCTTTGTCCTGACTAGAAAGTCCGGAGGAGGTTTGAGGGATCAGCCATGCAAGAGGACACAAAGTATATAGCCACCTATATCGTCGCTCCATACCAATAAGAACTCCATCAACGAAGTTAGGTAGCTACTAAGCCTGTAGGACCTGGCGAGGGAATCATAGCCAATCACACTTGAATTCCTCGTTCAGCCTGCGATAGCTCCACCAGATCGTCCTCGAATCGAAACTTTTGTTGCCTCTTTTCAATCAAACAGGGGATCAGTCAACGGTGATGCCCCCTCTTCAAGGACCACCCTAAGTTCCTCCAGCATCCTGATGCCTTTGGGCTGGGAACTTATAGCCGGAAACGGGAAACCTAGCTGTCTTCTGAGAACAAGCCTCATTTCTGCGTGTCAATCTTGTTCTCTGTACTAAACACTCGTGAATACGGGAGTCTCCTCCCAGACATGAGTTCAGCCGTTCTTTAGATATCGGGCGGCAGTCGAGGCATCATCTTATCATCGGAGCGTGGTCGCAATATACTGTGCTGAGGATAGTTTGGAACCGCAAGTAATTGCTGCTGCCTGGCTCAAGGATGTCAATATCCACAACCTACTTCGTGGAGATGGCAAGGAGTTTGCGGTGGCTATCAAATAGATGTTGCATGTAGCATACCCCCATAGAAGCACCTATGAATCGCAAGGCACCCTAAAGACTGCCAGAAGATATGTCGGCTTCGTAATTTTTCCCTCATGATCAAGTTTTTTCATGACTCTTCTTCTTCGGCTGCGGCTTCTGCAGCTTCTGCCTGGGCTTGAAGAGTTGGTGCATGCTCCGTTGGAATTCGTACTAGAGTTTGTGGCAGAGGCCCTGTTGAATCTTCCGACACGTTTGTAGGATCGGCTGCCGTCTTGGCCAATTTAGCTATTGAAAAGTTAGACAAGACCAACAGTCATAAACTTTTGATAACCTACAAGAAGCCATGTTGATGGCACGTAGCACATTATGCCAGTTTCCAACAACGGCTGCAATTGCTACTGAGGGTCAGTCTAGGCACCAAATAGCTTCACATAGGATCACTACCCTCTGTTCCATCGGATAGGGTCGAGAGTTTCTGTTCCAAAGCTTCCATTTGTGTTGCGACCGCGGCGCTGAGCTCTCGAAGCTCTTTGAGGTTTTCGAGTTCGGCCTTTTTCTCTTCGATTCGCGCTAATAATGCCGGTGACTGTCCACTCGATGAAGCCGACGCGCTCGGTGAGCGCATATGCGAGGAAATCGGTCGCGTTGGATATGACATGGTCGTATTTATGGCGTGTCACCAAACTTGGATTAATTCGCGACGTCTTTAGCAGCAAAGTCCAACACTGCGTTTCCGTCCAACGATGGTGGGGTTCAACGTGGGGAGTTCCGTCACTGGGGCAACCAGTAACCAAGCGCTATGACAAAAACAGTTACGACAGTAAATAGATGCAACCAAAAATTCCCTTTTTCAGACCGACATCCAACAACACTCTGTAACTTGTGCGAGAGCATATCAGCAACGTCCCTACTAACTCCACAGGAAGCCTCTGCTCACATTGTCACGATCCATCGCATTATGAGCTATGGCTAGACTGAACGAACCCCCCGTGTCTACGGACAGTCTCGAAACGCGTATGTTCCAACATCTAGAGCTCCTATGAGTAACATGACACGAGCTGACCATGTCTTGTGATCTAGTTCGAAAGAAACTCCTACGCCAGAACCGCGATCTTGCAAAATCAAACAACATACGTGCCCTTCGTATCCGAGAACTCGAGAATGACTGCGCCTGTATGCTATCAGAGAACCTAGAGCTCAGAGGTCGTATCATAGAACTAGAGAAAGAGCTCGAAGATAACGACACTCGACGGATTGCTGATCATGCACTTGCTATCAAGGCAAAACTTGAATCCCAACTTACAGAATGGGGTACCCTTCTTGCTGGTCTTGGTCTTGAGCCGCCTATGAAGCGACACTCTCCACGACCAAGAAAGTCAACAAAGCCCAGGGTAAGCTTCAGCTCAGCTAGGCCCAGTCCTTCACAGCGACGCCTTAGAGATATGGCCCGTGAAATTGAGGAGCTGGGACATATTTCAGAAACCAAGTCCTACCCGAGACAGTCCATGAAGTGAGTCATTCGATCAACAAAGACAGAACTTCTCTAACAAGACGCAGCCAAGAACAAATCCTAGCACTTCGGTCAGAGGCCGACAACGATGACATGGCCGACACATCCCAGTCACCAGAAATTGGACCTCCTCCCGTCTCCCATTTCATCGAGGAGGAAGAGGAGCCTATCAAGGTTGACTCACCTACACACTCACGCCCTTCACCGACACCTACACCAGCACCCGTACAAGAAAGTCCCACAAGGAAACTCGCGCCACCCGAAAAGCTCATATCACCTCAGACCACCAAGACCTTACCGAGATCACCTTCGCCCGAAAAGAAGCCACACGCAAATGCCACCAAACCTAAGGAACCGGAGCCAGTCAAGGCAAAGCCCTTAGCAACCAGATCAATCGAGACCAATGTACAAGAAATTATTGATGAGACCCCAGCACCTCAACCCCAGCCAGTCAAGGTTGGATCAAAGCGAAAGCTCGCCGCTCGAGATGATATGGTTACGAGCAGATCTCAGAGGGTGAACAACGAAAACGAGCCCCCACGAAACACTATTGACAAGCCTTCAATCCGTGAGAAGGCTGGAGGCCGAACATTGAAAGAACTAAGCAACATGAGAAAGGACGCTCGTGAAAAGGCGAGCGCGACAGGCACAAGGAAGCCCCTTGCAGCCAAGAGCACCAACGACGATTTGACCTCGCCAAAAAAGATTTCCAAACCAGTTGTGACCGATGAGGTCGCTGCAGCCAAGGCGGATCTCATGAGATCAAAGGCTTCCCAGGAGCGACCTAAGTCCAGGTCCAAGACCTTGGCCCCTATCACTATCGAAACTGTACTCCAGCCTCCTACGGCCCCTGAAGTTGTGGAGGTCACATGCGGGCTCACAACACCTTTCACAGACCCAGCACTTCTCTCCCCCAACTCACCAGATACTGCCGCATCTCAGGAACCCGGACGAGGAGGAACACCTCCACCGGGCGACGTAAACGCGAGCAGAGAACCAGCAAGGCCCAGCCGACGAAATAGGACCGCAGTCAGCTATGCAGAGCCTAACCTTAGAGACAAGATGCGGCGGCCCACCAAGGAAATGCTCGACGCTGTTGCTGGAGAAGGCAAATATGCTCGGAGGTCTAGTGTAGCTGAGCAAGCCCCAGACACTACCCGGACGAAACGTGAGAGTAGCGCTGAAGAGTCATGGAAGAATCTGCCCAATGCCAACGCCGTGAACACAGAAAACGAGCCTGGTAGCATTCCCGCTAGCCCTCTGGCTGGCAAAGGATCATCTCCTGAGGTCCCTAGACCTATAACTATGCGTGGCGGAAGACGCATCTCTATGATGATTCAAGACATTGTTGCCAGCAGCGAAACCTCACACGAAGATGGAGAAGTCAAGGAGGAGACGGCTTCCGACACTCCTGGTGTCAGTGAAGTTGATGTTTATGAATTCACACCCTCATCACCACAAAATGACGAAGAAGCTTCTGCCGATATCAAGAAGAAGGTCACTACCCGTCGACCATCGCGGCGTGTTTCCTCAGCAGTTCACACCGAGGATGTCGCTGGAGCTAGGGAGCGAGCCTCATCTAGGCGAAGGAGTATGATGCTGTAATGATGCATATTGCAATAGCGGGAGTTTGGTAGAGCATTTGGGCGTTCTTGTCATTTGTTGTTGTTGTTTATTCAAAAGGAGTATGTTGCTTGTCGGCGCTGATACTGCTTCGCTGGATCATACAGACTGGTCACATGCCCAAGATACCTCTACAAAGCGATGGATAATGGTGTTTATTTTTGTCAATATTTGTATTTACAGTTTTAATGTCTTTATTGGACACACAAGACCCAATTGGTCAACATTCGGCAGTTCGTCTTGCCAATTGATGCTTTGTTGGATATGAAAGTCCCATCTCGTGGTCTTCCAGAGTGTGACTGGGTATAAATTCTGTTGCTGATCTGTTCTTGAATACGTCGCTGAATGTAAACTCCCCCTATCTATATGAATTTCATGATGATCCTCCCGCTGAAGGTTCAACTGGTTTTGTGTATGTAACCTTCTCAACCGCCACGTTCTCATTGCCCTTGTCGTCCTTTCGTAATTGGTAGACGTATAGGGTGAGTGAAATGCCTTGGACCTAGGGTAGTCAGTAAACAAACTCAAACATAGACAATTTGCAAAGTACATACATCCATGAGACAGAAGCTTGGTGTCGGCTCTTCGCTTTCCAGTCCTGATCCCTCTATGAATGCGCCAGTCGCACTTCCAGGATTTACAAAGAACTTGTCCATATACTCGAAGGCATCAAAGCGGTGAGTGCCTCCCCAGCACAGAACATCCACATCCAATTTGTTCGCCTCAGCCAGAAGAAGGTCAGGCTCATTAGAGACAAGTGTGAAGCCCTCTAGAAATCCAATTCGGAGGCTTCCGTGGGTGACAACCTGCGTCAATGGCAGGGAAGTGGCCTCGACGTCATAGCGGCCTTTCACGATCTTCAGATCGGGGGAGACGGATCGCAAGTACTCGTACGTGTGCTTATCGGTCAAGTTTCCGAGGCAAAGCGTCTGGCTGATCTTTCCGGGAGAGAGGAGCTTCTTGAACTACAGATACAGAGACGCTGTTAGCGATGCGCGCGACCTTGGAAGCACCGCGCGTACCTTGGCGGGAATGTCGAGCGCCCGATCCGGGATATGGAGGTCTCCTATGACAAGAATGAGGAAAGCCATGATGTTTCTCTAAGGACGGAAGAGAAATCGAGGCTATAGACGTATTCGCGATTGAGTAACGAGAGGCGCGAGCTGCTAACACCTTACCCAAGGTCAGCTCCGAGGGGCACAGCTACAGCCCAGTACGTACGTAGGCGCTCGGATACAGCGGTAAGCTGACGCCACATCCTCATAACGGGGAGGATGACAGATGTGGCTTAGCTTCATCCACCGAGAAAGTCCACATCAAATTCTTATCGGTTCAGCGGGGTGCGATAAGCAAGTAAAAATTTGGGAATTTTTGGCTGGGGTCTCTTTTCACCGAACGATTAATCCAGTCGGTGGTTGCGCATTGAATTGCTCAGAATCAAGATGGCGACCCCTCCTCTGGCTGAAAAGCTGGACAAGATCAAGTCCCCTGGACTTCAGAGTCAGAAGAGGGTATGTTTTACTTTAACTTGTCCCTTTCAGCGTCTTCAATCTTGAGTCGCACACTAACAACTTTTGCTTGTAGACTGTCGTTGTACTTCAGGCCGTCGAGTCGACTCTCAAGGAACAGAACACGGCTCCTACGCCAACAGGATACTTTGCCGCTCTTCTCGCCCTTCTTCAGCAGGCGAACAGCAATGAAACTGTAAACCCGGAATTGGCGACTCCCGTCGTCTACCTTCTCGACGTCGTTACGCCTTATGCCCCACAACCTCTGCTCCGATCCAAGTTTACACAGATTCTTACTCTTCTCGCCCCCGTACTTTTGTTGCAGGATGCCGAAGCCCCGTTGTTGCGATCGTCCATAGGATGTCTCGAATCTCTTCTCCTGGCCCAGGATGCCGCTTCTTGGGAACTTTCTGTCTCCCAGATCGGTCCTCGACGAGCTGTTGCTGGACTCTTGAACATGTCTGTTGACCACCGACCAAAGGTGCGAAAGAGGTCGCAAGATGCTCTGAAGACGGTTCTTCGAAACCCGCCTCCGAGCCCCTCCCTGGATCACCCTGCTGCCGACATGTGCGCCCAGACTGCTACCAAAAACCTCGAGGATCTCGCCGGCAAGATTGCGCAGGCGCGCAAGGGAAAGAAGGCTGATGTTAGCCATGACCCTGCTATGATCCACGCTCTTCAGCTGGTCAAGACTGTTGCGGCTGCCAGTGGTGGCTGGCCTAGCAAGAAGATCGAGTCTCTGTGTGAGCTCCTCTTGGGCATCGCAAAGAGCGGAAACGAGTACATGACCATGGCGTCTTTCGAGATTTTCGAGATGATCTTCGAGGGTATGACAGACGAGGTCTCATCAGCCAAGCTTCCACGACTTATGGAAATTATCTCCGAATTGCGACCAGCTGCCAACGACACCCAGCTTGTCCCCCCGTGGCTCGCCATTCTGTCCCGAGGATACGATGTCTCCGCCCAGGTCGAGCCTGAGGAGACTTTCCAGAACCTCCCTCAGCTGTTTGATATGGTCGCACAGTTCCTCGAGGCACCCTCCGAGAATATTCGAATTTCCGCCTCAGAATGTCTGGTGTCTTTCATGGCCAACTGTATCCCTCAAAATGTTATCCTTGAGCCTTCAATTTTCGACGAGAAGGTTCTCGAGAAGCTGGCCAAGTCAGCAGAGTCTCTTTTGACTGTTCAGTTCCAGGCTGCCTGGCTCCAGACTTTCAACGTTTTGGGAGCCATGTTCGATACTTTGAGATGGAGGTCTTATCCTATCATGATGAACGTCACGAAGACTATCGGCGAAATCCGAGAGAACGGTTCTTTCCGCAACAAGAAGGAGGCTGACGAGGTCATTGGAAAGGCTATCCGAGCAATGGGTCCTGAGGCTGTTCTCTCAATTCTCCCTCTCAACCTCGCAAAACCGGCAAAGGGCCAGCCAGGCCGTGCTTGGATGTTCCCTATCCTACGAGATTACACGAGCAACACAAACCTAGCTCACTTCAAAAGTGAGATGGTTCCTCTTAGTGAGGCTATGTTTCAAAGGGTTCTTGACCATGGACAGGCTGAGAAGACAATGGAGGTCAAGATTTACGAAACAGTTGTCCAGCAGATCTGGTCTACTCTTCCCGGATACTGCGATCTTCCTCTGGATCTTACCGATGCTTTCGACCAGGGCTTCGCCGAGATTTTGGCTAACCTCTTGTACAAGCAAGTTGAGCTGCGACTGGATGTTTGCAGAGCGCTCAAGACTCTGATCGAGTCCAACCAGGCTATTGCCAATATTGAGGACCAGGAGGAGGATCTCGTTCTTCAGAGCCGAGTCAGCCGTGCCGATGCCAAGAAGAACCTCGAGTACCTTTCCAACTTTGCAGGCAACATGCTTGCAGTCCTCTTCAACGTTTACACGCAAACTCTTCCTCAAAGCCGAGGTCCTATTCTTCAGACCATCAACACCTTCCTCAGCATCACACCCAACGCTGAGTTGATGGAGACTTTCGATCGAGTCAGCACTATGCTCGCCACTGAGTTAGAGAAGGAGAAGCCAGCGGATAAGAAGAAAGAGAACCAGAAGTCCAAGGATCACATGCCTTCAACAGCCCAGACATTGATGGATCTCGTCATCACAATGTCCGTTTATCTCCCCAGGGAAAGCTTCGCCGCTCTTTTCAAGATTGCCGAAGTCATCATCAACAAGGAGGAGGAGCCTCAACTTCAGAAGAAGGCTTACAAGCTCATCCCCCGCTTGGCAGATTCTGAGATCGGAAAGGCTGCTCTTCAGGAGAGAAGTGCTGAGCTCCAGCAACTTATCTTCTCCAGCACCGAGAAGGTCTCAGCTCCTGCTCGACGAGAACGCCTTGCGGCCATTATCGCCCTCCTACCTTTCATTCCCGACACCTCCCTTCACTTCATTCCCGCTGTGCTCAGCGAAGTTGTCATCTCTTGCAAGGAAAACAATGAGCGTGCCCGTGAGACAGCATATGAGCTCCTGGTTCGCATGGGACACCGTATGGTCCAGGCTAATGGAACATCCATCGACAACAGCAAGGTTCCTCACATGCCCGACGATGCTCCTGCTGGAACCGCTAATATCGAGGAGTTCTTCACTATGGTCAGCGCTGGTTTGGCTGGCAGCACACCTCACATGATTTCGGCTTCTATTACGGCCATCAGCCGACTTCTATATGAGTTCCGAAGCGAACTGAGCGACGCCACTCTATCTGACTTGGTCCAGACCATGGATCTTTTCCTTACTTCCAACAACCGAGAGATCGTCAAGAGCTGCCTGGGCTTCGTCAAGGTCTGCGTTATTGGCCTCCCTGTCGAGCTCATGCTTCCTCGTCTCTCAACGCTTGTGCCTAATCTCATTGTCTGGAGTCATGAGCATAAGGGCCACTTCAAGGCCAAGGTCAAGCACATCCTGGAGCGCATGGTCCGTCGCTTTGGTTATGATAATATCCACAAGAACACACCTGATGACGACAAGAAATTGATCGTCAACATCCGCAAGACTAAGGAGCGTTCCAAGAAGAAGAAGGATGCTGCCAAGGGCGAGAATGACGGCGACGATAGTGACGACGACGAAGCTCAGCCCAAGCGCCAGTTCGAGAACGAATACGACCAGGCCCTTTACAGCAGTGACTCTGATGATGATGATGGTGAATCCGAAGATGAGGCTCCTAGGCAAAAGAAGAAGGCCCAGAAGGGCGGCAAGACATACATTGTTGAAGACGATGACGAACCCCTCGATTTGCTCGACAAGAAGGCCTTGGCCAACATCTCTTCTACTAAGCCTGTTAAGATGCGCAAGCCCACACGCACCAAGGCCAAGGTCGACCTTGATGGCAAGCTCATCCTTGGCAAGGACAGTGACGACGAGGGTGCCATGGATGTCGACGAGCCCAACCCTGAAGCTTCAGGTGTTGGTGCCTACGTTGCCGCTCTCAAGGGCAAGGATGTTGCCAAGCGCGGTCGCGGAGGCAAGCTCAAGTTCTCCAACCGTCGCACCAAGGACGACGATGACGAGGACTTCGAGATGGATGACAACGATGTTGCGGCAGTCAAGAGCAGGATCAGCCCTGGACGGGATAGGGGTAGCCGTGGAAGCTTCCGCGGTAGAGGAGCCGGTCGTGGTGGAAAGAGTGGAAGAGGAGGCATCGCTGCAGGACGAAAGGGGCTTGGTGTTGAGAAGAGACACGGAGTGTCTGGCGTCGGAAAGCCTAGGAGAGGACGCAACTAGATGCCATAGTTATACCCATTCGATGCGTCTCATGAGGTTTCGGCATTCGTTTTATTTTTGAAGTTCGAGTTTAGATCATGGGTTGTTTTAGGGTAAATAAAAGTCAAGCAATCATGAAGTTCATTCGTACACGGTTCATCATCGTATCATGGGGAGTAAAAGGCCTCGTCCAAACGTCTAACAATTCAAACACTAGTTCTTGTAGTAGTCAAGTCTTTCCTCCGAACCGGGGTATCATCAGATCATGCCATCGTCCAAAGTTCATTCCATCACCATCGCTTTTGCCGGACTGCAATATCAACAATGTAGCCTCCAACGCCTTTTCCATGCTCAACGCGCTCAAATACTTTACGCACATGCATTATGATGAGCAAAACAAGCAGTATCCGCAATTCTCCAAATCATCTTGCAGCATTACTCAAGCACAATTACATCCTCCATTTGACGCGGGTGCAGCGGTCGAGGTCGTCCGTCTCCTCCAATAACGGGCTCTTCTCGGTAGTATCGATGCACTGGCTCCCAACGCTGAAAGGGTTCGGGTGCTCGTTCTTCGTAACGACTATATCATGTTAGTGTTTTTCTGATTTGACGAGCTATAATCTGCTTACACCTCGCGGTACGGTTCGTAGCCTGGTGCCAATGGCTGATTTATGACGGGACGAGGCTCTGGGCCTGGTGGATTATAACGGACGGGATGAGGGTCTCGCTCAAAGTAACTTCTAATATCACCTCGAGCTCCTGAAGACACAGGGACATGGGCTGGTCCAGCCCGGTTGTCTGTTACGATAGGGCGATGTCGATCTTCCAGAGACACGCGGTTGATGGGGATCATCTCAATGTCTGCGTTGGTTCGGTTGCCTGGTACTAGCCGGGAGTTCTCCTGCCAAGGGCCTGCCTGTTGCTCCCTTGCAACTCTATATGGCTCCGCAGCAAGTCTAAAGCCAGGCCCTGCTTCATCACGGGATGACGATGGCAAGTCTCCAGTTGAATGAACTGGGACTCGTTCATAGAACCCACCACGATCTTCCATGACAACTGGGGTGTCACGAATTCCCAGTCTTTGTGGCTCGTCATATGGCCGGTGACTTACTAAAATCCTCGCTGGGTTGTTCTGTATTCCATGCGATCTTGTATCATAACGATGTGAAGGATCCAAAGGAGCCGGAGGAGCAGGTATTCCTTGAGATCTTGTATTATAGTGATGCACAGGGGCATCGAACATGTGACCACGTGGTGGTGAGGGATTGTGGCCAGAGATTTGGTAGGGCCTATCTCCATGAACCAACGGTTCACCCATTACAGGTCGTGATATTTCCATGGGCTCGCCTCTTGCAGGAGGGCCTCGCAATGGAGAAGATATGATAACTGGATGCTGCATACTGGTGGTCATAGGGGGCTCATTTCTGAAGCCCTGTCCCCGAGGGGGTACTGCACGCACAAAGGACGGTTTCATAGTATCAGGAGACGCTGGCTCAATGGATTGCACCAACATATCCTGTAGTCGATCGGCCACTCTCGACACAGGCGGATGAGTGCTAGGTGGCGCGTCATAAAATGGTGACTTTACCTTGCGGGCAACTTGTGGCCCTGAGCTTATAAAATGGCCATTTGCGGGATACTGAGGTTTCCCAACATAACCGTTCTCATAAGGTGCAGGCCCTGCACCTCCAGAAACAATTCTGAGCTGGGATGGAGCAGGCAACTCATCACCCAAGGGAACCAGAGCCGTAGGCGGCGGCGGCGGACCACGGGTATACTGAGGGAAGGGCCCTTGGGGAGATTGGGGAGCTGGCTCTTGTACATTGCGGCTTCTGTCAATGGCTTCTTGCCAAGCAGCTTGGTACCGTTTGAATCCGCGCTGTCCTTTCTTCTCGGCGGATGTCTTACGCTTTGTTTTCTTCACCTTTCCTTTTGGCTTTGGCGTGGCGGGTGTTCGTGGGCCCTGGTTAAGTCTGGGAGATTGGCGGTGACCGGGACCAGCCTGGCCAGAGACATTCTGTACAGGCCTGCTGGGAACGGGATTGGCAGACTGATACACAACCTCTTCGATTGATGAGTCGGACTCGTTACCAGACTCCTCACCTTCTGAGTCGGAAATCACAACGACTTCCCTCAATATCTCATCCAGCTGGTCCCGACCGCTCTCCTCATCTCCTCGCCACTTGACGAGGGTGTCTAAACAAAGGGCCTCGACAACTTTGCGAGCATTCTGCCATGTGGTCTCCCTTAGCAGAGTGTCATACCTTGTGTGAGTATGACGAATGTGAGCGAGGACTGCAAGTTGAACCCTTCGGGCGAGTGTTATGTCTTCCGAAAGGCCTACTTTTTCCTTGTTGTTTTTGTTGGTTGGATCCTATAATAATAAATACCTTGTCTGTATGAAGGTGTTAGGGAGGAGAACAAACCCGTCTGAAAGCATGTTCAATGATCATCTGTCGATCGGTGTTTGGGATTCTGGGAAACAGATCGCGTAAGGCAGCGTCAACTTGTGCATCGTATTCCTCTTGAGATTCGGGGATGGGTTCGGGAACACCGCAAGCGGCTGCAAGCATGTTCTCCATGACATGCCCTAGACCGGCGCGGGCTTCCTCGACGATTGTTTCTCTCACATGATGTCCAATGCGATGGACTTGGTGAGCCAAGATATTTGAGCCGGATGCTTCTTTTGCGTTCTTCATGTGGAGAGGTTAGTAACAGACGGCTGAGACCAATACATCTATGTTTTGCATACCGATACGATAAATATCATGGCATCTTTTTCTCGGGATAGTTCTTTGCATGCTTGAGTTAGTTCAGGGTTGCCGGCAGGAACAAACTCGAAACCAGGAGGGGGTGTTTTCTTTGTAGTGATCTATACATGGTGGTGAGTGCTGTGATGACCTCGTTGCGCAACAGTCGCATTATACCTGGAATTCAAGCTTCTTTTTCTTGTCCTTGTTTTCAACAAACTCGAAGTACGAGTGATGTTTCGTTGTCTTTGGAAGAGCTGGTTTGGCAACGAAGCCAGGGGGAACAGGTGCTGTATGATCATACTGAGATCTTTGTGCACGTCTATGCCTCTCCTTTGGGCCACCTGCCACAGCCGCGGGCAGGTTTCGTTTTTCTCTCCCCATTTTGTACGGCTGTGGTCAGCTTACCATAGTGGCGAGTGATAGATTTTCAGTTGATATGTTCCGACGAGGGAACTGAAATAGCAACTTGATAGGACCTTCTGAGGCCTAGTAGAACGCGATATGTTTGCAGAGGACGATGCTCTTTGCAGTACCTGTTTGCAAGTGCAAGCTTGGATGGCAACTGTATCTTTAAAGTTGGAGAACACAAGCAAAAAAGAATAGGCTGTCGCGATGCGAGCGATGCTGCGCAATACTCTGCTATGCTATGCAATGCGATGCAACAACGAAATGTGACGGCCGAAACTGTTTCAATCTTTCACGAGTCGCAACAAGGCACAGATAGTTAGACAGACACGGTATATACAACCCGATAAGCGCGTTCCAGTTGACACTTTGGCCGGGCGAGGAATATGTCAGACACGACTGTTCAGGCGCGAGTGCAGTTGGGCGCGCACGGTTGTAGGACGTAAGGCTCCGACGACGTTCTCCAAATGCATGCAGATGCAGGCGAATGGGGCCATTGATGGCCTCAAGAGGCTGAAACTAGAGGCAGGCTGTCTCACGGAGCCAATCACGTGCCAGCCGATTTCCATGATCACGTGGAAGCACACACGTGACTCAACATGTGACCTTGAATTCGTCTCGATTTCGTTTCCATCGAGGCGCAAGCAACATTCACATGTAGCTATTTTTATTACAGCAAAGACAGCTTTGAAGCCTCATCGCCTCTTACCTTATCACGGTCTTGGCAGAGGCTATGTGCTTGCGGTTTGGAACTGGAGTCGCTAATGATCTGACTAGCTTCTGGACAAGTTCAGAACTTTAGGCGATGCCGAGGCCAGCATACCAAAGTGGCTAATAATTTGCATGGGCTGTGCTCTTTAAACCATGCGAAAATTGAAATTTTATCAATGCTAAAATCTTCTTTGGCCAGGATCGTCAAGATTAAGCTCTCATCACCGCCGGCAGTTGTATTGGATCTGAGTAAAGCGAAAGCGAAGTCTTGGCACAAGGTTGAATCAAGAACTTCAGATCAGAAATTGTAGATGGCTGAACATTCAAAGAACAAACCCAAAAGGGGTAAATTCTCGAGCCGTAACGTGAACCAGATGTTTCAAGCCTGGTACCGATAATCAGTCGATCGACTATAATTCGAGACTCCCGCCACGGCAAAACCCCCTTAGCCAAAGCTTGTTCGAGGCTTCCGGTATGTGGGATGAAGTGACGGAACCACTGTCAACGAAAGGAGAACCGTCGTTTTGTGAAACAAGTCTCGGTTGATGCATAGCAAAGCGTTTTGGATGAAACTCATAATAACGGCAAACGCCGTATCCTCTTGTGTCATTGTCCATCATCGTCAGGGGCAGTGGAGAAAATAATCAGGGCGGCAGTTGAGCCAGCGCCAGGGCGACCACACACTGGGAAGTTCTATTTTTGTCGAGACTGTCGATCGGGTTGTCTTGTCACGGGAATCCAACACTTATTGGTTGGGGAGTGGCGAAAAAAAAAAACCGGGTTTGAGGCTTGGACGTCAACACAGACCAGTTCCGTACGGATACTAGCAGTACTGTAAACGCCGAAGATTAGTCGGTGCCTTCAACATCTAGAGCCCGGCGACGGCATAACGGCGTTATTAACACCCGATGTCATTCTTTGTGGCACGACGGAGACCACCAGAGAAGATGAGTGGTTCAAGCCATCTCAAGAACGACGATCATTGAGCTTACTTGGGAAGCCAAGACTCCAACTCTGATGGCACAGCCTCATGGGTGCCCTGATGTTACTGTGTGGGTTTACACGATTAGAGCAGCGTGGCACAGTAGATGACAGTGAGCAAACAGGAATAAAGAGCGAGCAATGAGAGATGGAGCAGCCAGCAGCGACGCAGCGCAGCGTAGAGCAGAAGAGGAAAAGTGAACGGTGGGATGAACTCGGGGACTCTTCAGGCTTCTGAAATGGACTGTGCTTGCGGTGGTGGGATTTTGGGATATGAAGGCGGTGGCAGTGCAATCGATAGATGATATTGATGGAGATGGCCATCCCCGTAATGTCTTTACGGTAAGGCAAGACCTTGTCTGTTCATTTCTTATTGAAATGAGCAAAGAATCAAGGGAAATGAATCATATCAGCGTTTCTTCCCTGATGATCTGAGTTGGCAACGCATCGCTTGAGGAAAAGTAGCTGCATCTATACTTGAGCATCGTAATAGTGGACTCTGGAAGCAGGAGACAAGCTTTGGAAAGCATACCAGCCAGTGTAAGGGCACAACCTGTTCTATTGTTTTGTACAGCCACGCTCGGGTCGGACGGAAGGCAAGTTTCAGCACCCGCCAACGCTGATCAGTGAATTGGCTGGTATGCATTTGTTGTTTATCTGCAGAGATCACACATCAGTGGTCAGAGGCTTCTTGTAGCAAGTTGCTGACGAGCATTCCAGCCGCCATGATAGCCGATAGCGATGGGCTGCCGCTTTGCCGTCCGGTTGGAGCAGCCGCCGGATTTAACGGTGACGATGAGATTGATCTTCCCTTATCACATTGAACCGTACCAGAACTATTGGTCGGAGGGATTATCTAGCCGTGCTTTTGCCTGCATCAAGCTTGATAACCTCAAACAGGAGGGGACGTTGGTATTCAGACGTAGGCAGAAGAATAATCAGCCTGAGGCTTGACCAGATTGAGCCCAGGCCACGAAGCCTCAGAGGATGAGAGACGTAAGCTCGTAGGTGCATCTGCAGGTGAAGTCGACTATGGACCAGAAATGCATACGAAAAAGCGCAGCCAAAGACGAGCCATGAGACTCTGAGAAGCCAAAAAGACCAGCGCCATGCCTCCATCATGGGCTTTTTGGCACCAAGCCTGTCCCAAAGGGGCAGTTGAGCGTCGTCATCCTCAGGCCGCAGACGTCTCTCGTCGTTCGTTTCGCTCTCTTCTTGGAGCTAGACTCTCGCAAGACTCGCACCTTGTTCGCTCCGCACCCCTCGGAGGACGAAACAGGGATACTCTCGCTGCTGTCTCTGAGAGGCTCGGTCGTCAGAGGCGCATCTTGATTGGCCTCTAGAGTTACGGCGCTGCCTCAATGAGTTATCCACCTCCTTGGCCCTTGACTCCCACCCTTGGCTTGCACAACCCAAGAAAAGAGCTGACGCGTCCTCACTCCTCTCCCTCACTAGTCGGATTCCCGGCCGCCGATCTATCCCTGCTCCCTGGTCAGCCCTGACAACGGCCGGCGTTACCTGACAGAGAGACCTGGATCTAGCGGGTTCATAGCGCTCGAATGGAATCAATTCAGGGGCCGAGTCCCTGAAGTTGGGGGCCATGAGCATGTTTATAGTGGATTGCCTAAGTGGGCTTCAGTGGCTTTCACCAGTCTTCCTCCCTGACACGCCGGGGGATCTTGTTGTCGGACCCGGCGGGTACGTACCGCCGACCAAGGCACCCACCCCATTCATAGAACACGGTCCCTCCCCAGTTCCCGATTTTCTGCCCGGTTCCATCTTTCCCCTTCTCAACTTCCAAACAATCGTTTCTGTTACAGAACTTCCATCTCTCAACAACCATTACTTTCAACGATCTTCTAAGCAAGATAAACACAACAGACAAAATCTATTGCGACAATACTCGAGTCTTCCACTGATCATCACTTGGGCGACGAATTCAATCTCTCACTCATCATCAAAGAACACATCCTCCGGTATCGCCGAACTGATACAACAACATGTCGGGTCCTGGCCAGAATACAGTCGATATTGACGCTCTCCTCGATCTTACCGAGTACGATAACTTCCAATCCCCTGCTACTTCAGTATCACCATCAGGAACATCAAAGGCTACCTTCGCGAGCCCTATCTCAGCCGCTGTCGCTGCTCCCGCTACCACAACTGCCCAGAGCTTGAGCGGTCCCAGTCACAACTATGACATGTACCGACAACAGACTGGCTTTGTGCCCGGTGCCATCGCCAACACAATGGCTGTTAACCAGACAAACAACACTGGTTACCAAGACTTCCGCAACATCGATTACCTAACCACCTTCAGCCCCGAGGCTGATCTGTTTGATTTCAACACGTCTCCTTCGCAGGCTACTTTGGGTGCTTCGGATATGGATCTGGATTTTGAGTCGCAGACCGAGACGCAACAGTTTTTCACTGTTGACCCTAGCAGCATTGAGCAAGAGAACGCTGGCCTTCCCTCACCACCCGTTTTGCCCACACAGAACAACGGCCGTCTCTGGCCTGGTGCTCACTCCCAAGCCGCTCTCGCCAAGGCTCAGCAACAACAGCGACAGCAGCAGCAGATCATTCAGCAGCAACAACAGGCTCAGCGCCAGGCATCGCAGCCCAAGTCTCGTGGCAAGGCCCCTCAGCCTACCGACCCCATTGTTGAGCAGAAGATTACTCAGCTCCTGAACTCTATGCGAGCCAAGCCCTCAATGCCTGAGAGCCAGGCTACCAGCCCCATGGCCAACCTTCCCCGATCCAAGAAGGACGAAGAAGAGATGGATGAGGATGAGCGTCTCTTGGCTAGCGAGGAGGGCAAGAAGCTCAGCAGCAAGGAGCGAAGACAGCTTCGCAACAAGGTCTCCGCTCGTGCTTTCCGTTCCCGCAGAAAGGGTAAGTTTTCTCCGCGACGATCAATCGAAACTGTTTGCTAACAATGACTCAGAATACATCACTCAGCTTGAGACTGAGATTGCCAACAAGGTCAGCGAGAACGGTGATCTCCGCGCTCAGAACCGTGCTCTCGTGGACGAGAACAAGCGTCTGACCGACCTCACCCGCATGCTTCTCTCTTCGCCTTCTTTCTCCAACTTTTTGGACAACCTCAGCAGCAACCCTACCGCTGTTCAGCAGACTCCTCAGCTTAAGGTCGAACCTCAACCCGAGCAGCGACAGGTGCCCAAGGACATCAACCCCTACAACGCTCAGCAGTCTTCTCAGCACCAGATTGGCATGGCCATGATCCCTGAGCAGAACATGGACTTCTCCATGCTCACTCTTGATGGCTCTTTCAACTTCCAGCCTCAGGTCTTTGTTGTCGATACTCCTGAGCTTCCTGATGCTATTGACGCTTCTGTTCTCTCTGGCAAGACCTCCAACTTCGCTGAGCCCATCTTCGACTCTGAGGAGGAGAAGCTTGAGGTGCCCGCCATTGAGCGCCCTGTCGAGAAGCCCGAGGTTTCTGAGCCCATTGATGCCGCCCCTATTGATCTTGAGTTTGAGTCTGATCCTGAATTCGCCCTGTTCCATACTGAGACTGCTACCACCACCACTGAGCAACCCAAGGAGTTTGATACTGAGGGTCTATCACACGTCGACATCTTTGGCGGTGTTGAGTCCGAAAAGGTCCTTGCCCGTCTCGAACTTGTCGATGCCGGTGAGGAAGAGTGTATCGCTGCTTTGGCCATGGCTCGCGTGCAACGTATCAGCGCCAGCTGTGACGCTGTTACATCGAGGTTAGAACTTCTTACCATGGACCTGTAAAGAGTGGTTTAATGGACTGTGGGGAATGGGAAAAGGACATGCACTAAGCGCTTCATTACTTTCTTATTTGTAACTTTTGGGATTCCCAGCGGATTGGGATGGGATTAGGCGTTACTGGCACAAAGGATGAATCGCCCATGCGAGGTGTTATCGCATTCTCTATTTTGTTTTTATCTCCTACTTGGAACGATTGATGACACAGGAAAGTTGTGTATAGTTAGATAGAAAGGCCTACCGCCGCTCGATATCACAAATTAAACATTGAAGGCCATGATCTGTCCCGTTTCTTGTGTGATTTACTATGCCTTGCATACCCTCTTGCATCTATAACGTGACATTAGCGCTGACCTACTGCTGTCTGTAAAGAATGGCTGCATGGATCTCCGCAAAAGAACCATGACGAGTGGCTGTGTTGCATGTTAGTAACCGTTCGTTGGTTCTGTTAAGTACCGTATCGTTCCCTTTCTGGTTCAGTGATAATTGCAATGTCCCTTAACTCTACATCTCCAGTGCGACTATTGAGTCGACGTGCTCTGCGAAAAAGAACTCATGCTGGTGATTTGACGATCTACAAAGAAATTAAATCCACGCCGTCGGTTGAGGTTTCGCGAAAGCGATCTAAAAGAACTGGGCCTTCGAGTTTCGGTCTGCATGACATTTCTCACCATCAACGTTCAACATCTCATTCTAGGACTCTTCTCCAAACCAAGTCTCATTGCTCGACTGTGTCTTTACTATCATCCATGGCCGATGTTGTCCAGCCATCAGAACCAACAGCTCCAGAGTCATACGCCTATACACCATTCACGAATAACTTTACAATCCGCATTCTCACTCTTGAGCCTGGTACGGGCAATGACCCATTAGTTGGCCACCTCGGCTTTGAGAATCTTGATCTCAGCCCACAATATGAAGCCATCTCATATTGCTGGGGCACAGGTGGTCGGTCCTCTGAGATTATATGCGATGGGAAACCGCTGCCATTAACGGAGAGCATTGAGGGTGCTCTGCGCCGTATGAGACATGCAACTACCCAGCGACGCTTATGGGCCGATCAAGTCTGCATCAACCAGGATGATATTGCCGAACGAAGTCAGCAAGTCAGTCTGATGAATGCTATCTACAAGGGAGCGAAGCATGTGTTGGTATGGCTCGGAGAAGACAAGGTAGGGCATGGGCAGGCGGCTATGGAGATGGTTCACTACCTTCATGAAGTGTTTAATGATGAAGAACTACATAACGAGTTCAAAAGAGCTCATTCAGAAGATTTGTTGAGCCAGGATAGAAAACCCTGGGTACCATTCTCGAATCTATCGAGGCTGCCATGGGTGAGTTTTATGAGAGACACTGAAGAGCCTTATACTGACGAGAATAGTTCAACCGTATATGGATTGTTCAGGAAATAGGAACAGCAGCACCAGCGACTCTTTACTGGGGCGATGCGGAGATCGACTGGGAGATCCTATCGTCAGTTGCAGGCATCTTGAACACGACCTACCACTTCCTACGCTCACGATTTGCTGTCTTCACACCCAACATCCGGTATTTATATCAACGCTTTGTTGAGCCAGAGGAGGCATACGATGTCAACCATAACCGCGCAGCCTTCATATACGAACTTCACCGCGCAAGGCATCTCTTATCTAAGGACCCTCGAGACCATGTCTACGCTTTTCTTGGTCATTTCTCCATCCACACTGGTAGTTCAAGCCTTGCAGAGTTGGTGGCGGATTATAGCAGATCGATAGAAGATATCTACTACGACGTCGCGGTCAGAGAACTCTCCGGGTGCGAATCGCTTCTGCTTTTGTCCGCTTGCCATGCTATACCAGTTACTTACAAGAAACGAATTATGGAGAGGGGAGATTTAGCGACTTGGGTCCCCGACTGGCGTGTTGTGCCTCTCCATCTCATGGGAACCCCTGTGACTCCTCATACAGCATCAGGAGAGTATCGGCCTCAACTATGCATCAACGAAGAGACAAGAGCTCTTCACATCTACGGTCTTCGCTTGGATCGTATCCGTCGACCATCGTGGATTTTCTGGAATAACGCTTTTCACTTCCGTCGTAACAACCCTTTGCGCCTCCCCATCGAGGCCTTATGGCGAGATATCTGTGGTCGAAACCAACCCTTCAACCTACGACAACGCTATCGAAACGGCGACTCAGCGTTCTTTGCCCTTGTGCAAACACTCACAAACGCGTGTATCGGAGCAGATCGCTCACGGCCATATGAGAGTATTCCCAAGGAAGAATGGCTCGCTAACGGTGCAGCGTATCTTGTTCGCGCGCTGGATAAACCTGGTGCCGTTTCACCAGAGATACAAGAGCTTGCGCTGACGGGAGATGGGTTCAAGTGGAGCCATGAAGCAACACTTGTTACGCGGTATCGAGGTTTTGCGATAACTTTTGGGGGATGGTTTGTTGTTGGGCCGGATATTATGCAAGCTGGAGATGTGGTTGTTGTGCTGTATGGAGGTAGAACGCCGTTCTTACTGAGAAGAAAGGATGATGAGACGTGGATACTTGTCGGGGAGTGTTATGTACATGGGATGATGAATGGGGAGGTTTTTGACCTTGATGGGGTTGAAGAGGAGGAGTTTGTTATTGTGTGAGGCGTGTGGGATATAGATACCCCTTGGATAAACATCCATTATCTGTCATTTTACTAAACGAAGGTGTCCAGAGATACTTATTCCAAGGACAATCATGATATCGTTCTTGACATCCGACTATTTACTCGTCATAAAATGTCCAAACTCGGTCTGTATTCAAGTGATAGTCTCAGTTCAGTCGAACTACCTGTTGTATAGTAACAGTCCTTTCAGTTTATGCCACATATGGCCAATGCTCAACATATCCAAACGAGTGTATATGCAAATTCGCCAATACCAACGCCTATAAAATCCATCCAAGTAGGTATCAATAGCTCGAACGATTGTAAGAATCAAAGGGTATAACCATGCATGCAAGTTATTCGTCAAGTTCCAAGTTCCTCCATATAGTCTACCTGTCCACTCGCCCTTATTTACTCAGACACTCTCGCGAGCCTTCACTGGTGCCGCATTCATGACGCTGATATCGTCGTCACTGTCATCCAATGATCGTCTCTGAGGAGGAGATCCCATGTCCTTGGTCACGATTCCAGAAGTCTGAGGAGGTATTTCGCTTGGACTTCGGAGCTCCCAGCTACCGACGCGCTCATGGTGAATGCCCTGCTTTGTCACCACCACATCCGCATCGCCATCTTTCTTCTCTGGACCCTTGAAGCCTCCTGTAGTACCCCCTACAGCTGCGGCACCATTTGTTGACTCTTCAGGACCCTTACGACGTAACCGAAGACCGCCGCAGACACACAGGCAAAGGAGTAGAACACCTAGAACAGCGATCGCAATAATTGCTCCGATAACTCCTGCGATGACTGGCCCAATCGAAGAGTCATCTCCCCAGTTGGAGCCATCCGAGTCGATGGTGATGCACCAAGGAGCAGGTGTCGGGCTACAGACGTCGCACCACTGGTTAGGTGATATTCCAAGGTTATTCATAGTCTGTATGAAACTCGAATATGCGATACCATCAGGACCAGACTTGAAGATGGGCTGGTTCTGGAAAGACTCGTCTGCGTCTGCTGAAGCACGGTAGGACATTCTCACACGAAGACTATCCGTGGCTGGCTGCTTATCAGGCTCATCTGGATCTTCGCCAAAGAGCTCAAATACCAATGCTGCGCCAGGCTTGGGGAGCGTTGACCAAGGCGCTTGAAACATGTTGTCTTGGGTGACAAGACCTGAGAGTTGAATAAAGCTCACGATGGGATCGAGAGAGCCAAACATGAGTGTGAGTTTGTTGTAGCTGCTTCCCCATCGAATATTGCTCCTGAACTGCGATGCGACTTTGTACGCCATGGTTCGGCCGGCGACAGAGTAGAGAGCACCAAGTTCGCTGTCGTCGTCTGAGCCGCTGTAGCTGTTTTGCGCGCGCTCCATGGACAAGGCGTAAGTGTTCAGAAACGACAGCGTAGAGTTTGCGTTTTTGAGACCCTCGTGGACAGTCTCATTGTGTCGATACTGATAATCGACGAATTCCCAGAGCTGGTATGCGTTCCAGAGGTTGGCGTAGTCAATGTCAATTGTGCCGTCAAATGGAGCAGTAGAGAAGAGGTTCTGGTAGAAAGGCAGAGTTGAATCATAGAGCTCGTCGAGCCCGTTTTCCTGCGTTAGGTTTGTGGTGATCTCTGTCTGCCAAGCTGAACATCTATAAGTGCCTTGTAATCTATATTTTATTAGTCAAATGTAGGTAGGGAGAGGTCAATGAGCATACGCTGTTGATTCTGGATCGTAGTAACCAGGAGCTCGAATACTGGGGTATTGATATCCGTCTAGCGGATATTCAGTCTTGTTATCGCTAGAAGCCAAGTTCACGGCAATCTCTTCGCCTCCAGTGCTACTATCAAATGCGTTTGGTGATGGCGGATAGAAGCCCTGCATAAAGGCCAGAGCACCAGTCGATACCCATTCATCTGTCTGAGTAATGATGTCAATGTCGTCGTTGTCAATCACATCAGGCTTGAGATTCTGGAGATAAGCCATTTGAATGCTCTGATAGTCGGAGTTGTTCACGCCGTCTGGGATATATCGAGCACGGAATGCAGTGCCTTGTCGCAGCATCTGCTGAGCTCCCTCAGGTGTCAAGACGGTACGAAGATTGGCTATTACGGGTGTCCTTTCGCCATGGTTGATGAATGCGACGGCAGCCCAGACCTTTTCTCCAGTGCCGGCGGATTGTGCAATAACGCCATGGGCGAGAGGTAAAGCTGCCAAGAGCTTGAACATGATCATATTGAGGGCTGTGTCTTTTACGACAATACAGTGGGAGGTCAACTATAAGTAGACAATCAAGGCGAAGCTCTTCCTTCACCACGAAGAGGTGAGAGGCAATTGAAAGAGAAGAGAGGCAAAGACCCAGCTCAACTCAAAAGAGGTGAGGGCCATAGATAGGTAGGTAGCTTATGGTAGACACAAGCTGCAGCTACCTGCAACTGACCGTCATCCACCCACCCAACGCCTGATGCAGCTCTAACACGACCGAGGTTCATGTACAAGTAGCCAACGCCTAGTCACAGCGGCACAGAAACTCCTCGCAACATTCCATTGGCATTCCTCAAACAAGGCTGGCATTGGAAGCGGGCGGGGGAGCACGATAAAGCCATGGAGGGCCGGCAAGTGATGAGATAGGTCAGCTCACCATGATGCCATCCAATGGCTGAGCTAAAGGATGCAGCCCAGCTTCATTGATGCTGTAAGTTTAAAAAGGGCCAAGATAGTGCTGAGTGCGGGGTGAAGGTGAGCGGATAGAGGTGGCTGGGAAGACGATAAGCCCAGTGTCAACTGCGATGATCAAGATCTCGATGGAAGATATTGAGTCAGTGACTTTAAACAGCCAAGGGACTGATTCATTCGTGATAAAAAGTACCGAGACTCAAGGCTCGCTTTTGGCTTGGCTTTGACCGCTGACTGCGCAGATCTATCCATAAAGAGAATGCTTACTACGGCGGGGTTTGCAGGTCGCGCAATTGAAGGTCATCCTCGTGACAGAGAGTAAGACAGGGCTACGGTAGCAGTAGCAAAAGGCCAATTCTAATTCTTTGATACGAAGAATATGTTTTGATAAGACAGGATATTGACGTCAGTTGTCTTGAAGCCAGCTCGGAGCTAATTGCGCCCACCGACGGCACTTGTAAGTGGCTAACATGGGCCCAACACCAATTCCTTGATATCCGGTTGGCGTTTGAGAAGTATTTTGACTTCATGCAGTGATTTATTTGTATCGCTGAGCACAGCTTTATAATCAGTCACTCTATGAGTGAGAACTGTTCAGTGTCTCACACTACATCCATCTGTATCCATGTACTATCGCGACTTAGAGGTACGGAGACTCCCGCGCACCCCCTGCTGTGGTTTAGTGCAACTGCGAACCTGGTTGGTATTGGGTACACAAGAATGACCTGAAGCCTTTTCTACATATTGGTAACCCGAGATAGCTTTGAGGAATACACATAAAATATTTGACAAGTACAAATTGCATACCTGTAGGTAGGATACGATGATTCGTTACAAGGCACCCAGGTGTTGAGCCTCCACTATTAGTCTGTAACGCTTGAATGTTTGATACAAATATTTTTGGAAGTCTATCAGATTCTGTGCAATGTCTGCAGTCAAGCAAATATGTCGGCTCGGTACCAGCCCATTCGGATCCGGACCAATAATCTGGCTCAGAGTATGAAGAGTGTCTTTAATCCACAAAGCACCATCTTCATGAATAACATCTCGAGCTCCTATCTTAGATCTGATACAACAAGCTCAGAGTCCGGGGAAGGGAGTTGCTATCCTCATGACATGTCTTGTTAACCAGTTTCAAAGTCTACTCAGGAGTGGCCGAGTTGTGACTTCAGTAAACGAAGACAGTACACAGAATAATGAGTTGACTAGGGTTACCACTTTGATGATGTGACCAATTGGCTAGTCAAGGACCAACAAGGGTGACCAGTTTAGGCCCTTCAAATAAAGATGTAATACACATGTGTTGTGTGACTTACTAACTCGACTGTATCACGATGGAGTAATTCGTCGACTTCTACTGTACACCCTCCAGGTTCTTAGCTCGCGATCATATCATGCACGATAAGGCACGGGAGTGGACTCTTTCTTCACTTTTAGTCATCAACCCTATCGTCTCAACAAAGGAGACTAATGCTCAGTCTCATGGACAGCTAGTGACAGTCGATTCATTACGTATTTGCGCAAAGGCTATCGTAGTGATACCGTTTGTCAGTTACCAAATAAGTTCTCAGCTGACAAACTTCGTCAGAAGTTTACTATGACGAAAGGAGCGCAGCTTGAGAATATCGCCAGTGGTTGACTGTAAACAAAGACATGAGCACTTCGACGAAGTCTTGAGAAGAATGAACTTGAATATCCATATCGAGTCTAGAAGCGGTTTGTGGGGAAGATTAGAGGAGAAAGCTTTAAGAACCAGGTCTCCTCTGACGGCCCTGTCGCCGGTATATCAGTCAAATACTTAAGGAACAAAGATAAACACCACACAAAGGAGTCCGTAAGGTGAGATAGAACGTCCTGTGGAAATATAATGGAACAATGGATCAAGTTGAGTTTGTCATACAATAGCCTCGACGTCGGGATGGGAGTATCTGTTCAAGTGACAACCCTCAATGGTCAACTCGAGCGAATCATGATAGCTTACATGTAGGGGTGCATATGCAAGACATAGACACTACGAGCTGTTCGGATGGAACAACACAATATAGTGAGTTAAAGATGAAGAACAAAGCGGAGTCATGGCAACAACAACTAACAACCACTTAACTCGGCCCTGAAGCAGGGGACCACAGATGGGGGTGAGGTGCTCGTGAGCTAATGTCGCCTACGTAAGGTGGGACAAAGCCGGGCCAGGATAATCGGTAGTGGACGATGTCCCCAGCTTTTGGGTCCTTGGTTTCAGATGCCAATCTTATCAATCTGATCAAGCTGCATCAGATCAAGATCTTTAAACAATGCATCCCTAACAAAGCCTGTGTGTGCGTCAAGAAAACAGAACAAGTCACAACATTTTCAGTGTCAAATAAGAGACCATCATCAGGTATGGCACTCGATAGTTCAATAGTCGGTACTCAATAGTCAATTAGATATTTCGCCCTGCTTATGCCAACGCACTCCAAAGAAAAAAGTGATTCGTTTGTAAAAAGGGGGCCAGTTTGCGATGATGATGGAAACCTCCGAAATCGAATGATGCGTGTTTAGCGGGCCCATTTAGGAGGTACCTCTCTTGGAGGAGTGGAGGAAAGAAAATTCAGGACCTCGATCCAGGATGACAAAAAGACTCAGGTTAACCGACATAAGTTTAGGATGCCTTTTGCTGAGCTTATTTTAACACCTTATAGTAAAGTCTGATGTTTTCTTACCCCTTGCGGCTCCCTGCCCTGTTTCTTCCGTTTGCATTTAGGCCAAGTTGAAATCTTAGCACAGTACGAAGCCTACAGGTACCGCCTACCGAGGATAAGCTAAGAAGATACTTCCAAGCGAGCCTTTTCATTCGCCCGCTAACAATTCAATTCGCATCACCTGCCCTTCTGACCACCAACTTCAGTAAAGTTGTACCTACCTGCCACTCAGACTCAGGTTCTCACCCACTGTACCACTTTCCAAGTCTGCGCTCACGCCCTTTTCGTCCGTTGTACTCAACACTTCCAGCGCAAAAGTATCTTGACAGAGTAATTAATTCTTTTCACCGCATCGATATTTTCAATCGTCTGTACTACGCCGCAGCGAGAAACGGACCCGAAATTCAGAATTCCTCCCTCAATGGCAGCGTCGCTGATTGCGACGTGATCGCCCACCATGTCGGAGTCGACGTCCACGTCGATCGACGCTGGCATTGCTGTCGCTGCTACACCACATTCTCAAGATACGGTCGTTGCGACTGCGCCTGTCGATACCAACACCAAAAACCCTACGACCGCTCAACCTGGCGCTACCTTTTTGCATTCGCCTCCCGATAGCAACAACACGGCGAAGTCTGATGGTTCAGATTCTGAGTTGAGCGATCTTGAAGACGAACCCATTCTGAGCGATCCACCACAGCCTGTTCCTTCTAGCGACAATGTTAACAGCGACGATAAGAAGGAAGATGCTGACGACGACATTGACATTGGAGAGGTCCTGCCAGATTCCTGGTCTGGTGCTGTTCCTATCTTCAAGCCCACCATGCACCAGTTCAAGGATTTTAAGCGCTTCGTACGTCGACTACAAGTTCCCCCATGTCCGTCGCTAATATATCCTCCAGATGGAAGCCGTTGATAGCTATGGAATGAAATCCGGCATCATTAAAGTCATCCCCCCCCCAGAATGGAAAGATGCCCTTCCTAAACTCGACGACCTTGTGAAGCAGGTTAAAGTTCGAGAGCCGATCAAGCAAGAAATTATGGGATCCAATGGAACCTATCGCCAAGTCAACATCCTTCACGGACGATCCTATAATCTGCCCCAGTGGCGCCAGCTATGCGACCAGAGCGAACACCAGCCCCCGGCTAGACGTGGTGAGCGACGTGCCAATGCCGAGAAGCCTAAAGCACGAACTCGAGCTGCGACCGCAACTGTGGCTAAACCTTCTGATCCTTCAACCCCTAAGAAGAGAGGTAGGGGGCGACCTGCCAAGCGCGGAGGCAGAGGGAGGCGGCTCAAGCAAGAACAGGCGGATGATAATGAAGACCGGCCTATGACTCCGGTGTCACCCAAGCCAGAGGTTGCTGAGACTGAGGACAAACCTGTCGAGTCAGTAGAGAAGGATCCTGGTGAAGAGGTTGAGGAGGATTATGAACCTACAGTTGGTCGCATGGGTGGCCTCCGACAAGCAAGAACCAAGACACAAACAGTCTCGGCCCGTCGCAAATACAGTCGCCGAGAGGGATCCGCTATGATCGACGAAGCTGCCTTTAAAGACTGGGATTACAAGATGGACATATCCGAGTATACACCCGAGCGCTGTGAGGAGCTTGAGAGGGCTTACTGGAAGACCCTTACCTACGCACCTCCCCTCTACGGCGCTGATCTGATGGGTACGCTTTTTGACGAATCGACCGAACAGTGGAATTTGAACAAGCTGCCTAATCTTTTGGATGTCTTGGGTGAAAAGGTTCCAGGAGTCAACACCGCTTATCTCTACCTTGGCATGTGGAAAGCAACTTTTGCTTGGCACCTTGAAGATGTTGATCTTTACAGTATTAACTACCTTCACTTTGGTGCTCCCAAGCAGTGGTATAGTATCTCCCAAGCCGATGCCCGCCGGTTCGAGGCTGCGATGAAGAATATCTGGCCTACAGATGCGAAAGCCTGTGACCAGTTTCTTCGTCACAAAGGATTCCTCATTTCGCCCCAGTATTTAAAATCGCATTATAACATCACTGTCAACAAATGCGTATCTTATCCTGGAGAGTTCGTCGTGACCTATCCATATGGATACCATTCTGGTTACAACCTGGGCTACAACTGTGCCGAAGCTGTCAATTTTGCACTCGATTCTTGGCTAGACATCGGCAAAATCGCCAAAAAGTGCGAGTGCGCCGAAGCGCAAGACAGTGTCTGGATTAATGTCTACGACATCGAGCGCAAGTTACGTGGAGAAGAAACAGAATATGAAGAAACCGAGGACGAAGAGGAAGATGACGAAGATGAACAAGGTGGCATGCCAACACCACCTTCTGGCTCTGGTGTCAAGTTCAGACTGGCTGGCCGTAAGCGAAAGCGTGTACCTGGCGAGAAGGGAGGCAAGGTCAAGAAGATCAGACTTCGTCTCAAATCGAAAGCCGAATCACCCTGCTGCCTCTGCCCTAACGACACTCCATCGGCCGATCTATTGCCCACAGATGATGGTCGAAAAGCTCATCGACTTTGCGCGCATTATCTGCCAGAGACGTATACCGAAACAATCGATGGACAGGAGACGGTCGTCAACGTGTCTAAAATCCACAAAGATCGATTCGAACTCAAGTGTCTCTATTGCCGCTCCAAACAAGGCGCTTGCTTCCAGTGCTCCCAAAAGAGATGCGCCCGGGCTTATCATGCAACATGCGCGGCCGCAGCTGGTGTTTTCGTCGAAGAAGAAGAGATCCCAGTCTTCGGCGAAGATGGCACAGAATATAAGGAGCAAGCCTTTGAGTTCAGTTGTCGATACCATCGGACAAAGCGAGATAAGAAGCTTGATGGAGATGCGTTGGACACTGACTCACGAGTTAGGACGGCAGCTTCAAAGCTTCAGCCTGGCGAGACCTGCCAGTTGCAATATTTCAAGGGAGACATCTTTGCTGGTGTTGTGGCTGAAAACCGACACGATGAGCAAACCTTGCTTATTGACATCTTGCCAAATGGGTATGCTCGAATACATCAGAAACTCGATGTTGTCAAATCTAAACTAACCGCTTGCAGTGACCGCCTTGAAGTCGAATGGAAATGGCTACTGGTACCCGATCCAGCCGACTATCGTCTGCCAAAGGCATCAGCAAAGGCCATTCCGATGCCCGCGTCCCGGAAGGCCAAGGAGAAGCTCAAAACAAAACGACTTCATGACGGCAAGCCCCAGAAGGACGATCCGTTCGTTGAAGGCTGTACTTGGGCCGAATTCAACTGCCACCCTGTTGCAAACAAAGAACAAGTCAAGATCGATTTCTGCAAACCCGACCAAATTTGGTATTACTTGCCTAAGACATCGACAGAAGCCCGCGCCCAATTCACCGAGGATCCTCGCAACCAACGTCATAACGCCAGGGGTAATTTCCTATCGACAGTTCCCAAACCTGTCAAGCCCGCAAGGCCAGTTCCACCATATCCTCCCCGACAAGCCTACCAGCCCGCCATCCCCTATCCTGCAGCGCGACTTGATAAGCCATATATGTACAAGCCACGAACCCCTGCTACTAACAACTACCCTGCGATGGGCAACTTCACCACTCAAAGATTTACACCAGCTGCCCCTTCGCCCGTTCCTATCCAGCAACAGCCCGGAAACTATCGGTATCCATATGCACAACCTATACCTGCAGGACAACAAGCAGCTCCCGCCTACTCTGCGCAAAGGTTTGAGGTTAGGCAATCGCCCGGGGTACAGAGTCCTGCGAACACATTGCTACATTATCAGCAGAACCAATGGCACGGAAGACATAGCTCTGCCCTTCCTGCACCTACCCCTAGTCATCCTGGAGTAGCCCATTCCTATCCGCAACCATATCAGGCTCCGGCACCTGTAAACCACCACCAGGTACCGCAAGCAAGAGTGGCTTTGCAGGCAGATGTATCTATATTCCAAAAGTATCCCTTTTTCCAGGTCAACCACAACAGGTACGTGTCATCGACTCAACACATTGCTACTTTGCTAACCTCCATAGGGACTCGACTAAGTACCGGACGCCGTATGCTCCTTGGGGAGGCTTCACCAACGGGTACGAGGGCAACTTCAGGGCTCATATTATGGCCAACAAGGATGCATATCTCAACGGCACAATTAAGGATAGTAGATTCCAGAGTAATCAGAATTTTGGCGCCTACCAGCCTCAACACCACTATCCTCCGGGGCATGGCCACCGTGCGCCTCCTGTAAGCCAACCTCGGATCAGCCAACAACCAAACTTGAAGCAAGTGCCCACTTCATCTTCAGGAACTGGCACCTCTAGCTTCAGCCAGTTTCCTCGGCCTGCGATAAAACAACAGTATTTGCCCCCTATGCCTGTGCAAACGCATGCACCAATACAAGCACAAGGACGGGCACCAATACAGCCCCAGGTGCAGCCCCAAGCGCAGCCGCAAAAGTCGACTCCGAAGCCCCAAGAGAGGCTTCCGCAAAAGCTTCCGCACAAGCTTCCGCAGAATGCTGAAGAAAAGCCTCACCAGACGTCCCCACAGACCACTCAACCCCCTAACCAGAGTAGTAAACCCAAGATTGGGACGATTTTTAAGGAATACAAGGTAAGTACCCGGAATTTTCGATAGGAATGAAGGGTCGGCTGAACAGCCCATCCAGATACCCCCGAAAGAGTCACCAGTACCATTGCCTGCAAACTTTTTGGCTTCGATGGCGCCTACATCTAAAACCCCCGCTCCTGTTGCCGCCAGAAAGCCAATCTCGCAACAAGCCGACAGCAAAGGCTCGCTTTTTACGCCCAAGGCTGGAAACCCGATTCCAGCATCTCAGCAGACATTGTCGAATGGGCCACCTATGAACAATCAAAAACTTGGGCCAAAGGTTTCCAAGACCCCCATTCCAATTCCGCGATTGCCAGGCGTTGCTCAGATCTCTTCGCAAGGTTCAGCCCCGGCCTCAGTCTCAGCCCCAACACAACAGCAGGGTGCTTCACCTTCCCGGGATAGCAAGTTGACATCTACGGATTCAAACTTGGTACACGCGGCGGATACAACGGTGCCGGCGACTAGCACCTCTTCCGAACAACAAGATTTTGCAGACGTTCCTGGAGGTGAATCGATGGAATTCATGGACCGACTTATGGCGAGCATACGTACAATAGCCCGTCGCGACGACGCAGTCTGAGCTGCCACCGACACAAGCAGCTGTAGACTATGTATCCGAATACCCTCTTCAATTTTAGCAACTATCTTTGGAACCATGGGAAGGCGTTTATGGATTTCAGTGTTTATGATATGCATTAGGCAAATGGGAGTTGGGGGACATGGAGCGATACGCAAATGACGATCAGGTTAAGACGCATGACGAAGGGAAGTGTGTTTATGTAGTATCAGGTGCACGACCGGCGCCCTCAGAGACGCTCGAAAGTCAACGGAGTTTCAATGATTCAGAAGTCAAAATGCCAATGTAGTAATACGCGAAGTAAAGCAAAAGGCGCTAGTGATGTAAACAAAGCAAAGCGTTTATTAACAGCATGACACAATATAAGTCATCATTTACGCCAAAGTAAACCACAATAACCTTAATATTGAGTCTCAGCTGATCACATAGTTGCTGCCTTGAGCCTTGAGACTCAACTGAACGAGTGGCCTCAAGCCACGAGGAGTCCCTCTATACCTCCCTAAGTAGACACGGAGTTTGATATGCAAAGGTCTCATTCGAAGCTGTTTCTAGGAAAGAGTTCCCTCACCGTTTTGCAACCTCATACGTACCTACTTCAGGGAAAAAGGACCCTAAGAGACAAAAAGGTTTAGGTAAGTTAGCATGAGCTCAGCTTGCCCTTTGTCGAGTTTAATTAAGATCAGGATGTCGCTCTTACCTCGGTGACCAAATCACATACCTTATGACCTAGACTCCCCTCACTCGGGAACCTTACGCGAACCTTACGTTTCAAAGAAATCAATCATTACCAAACAAATCCAATCGTTACCAAACTCTTCACTTAAATCACCTTTTTATCAATACAAATACCAATAGCTCGTCGTCAACGGCAAGTCTCTGAGCTCCCTTTTGAACTTTGAACCAACGAGTCTTCTACTTGCAGCCCACTCGAGCCAGCTTCCGAGGAAACGACCAAAATGGTTTCCCAGCTTGTACACTATGCTATCAACTCGGCCGCGATAGCTTTTGTCTGGCAACTACGTGAGTGCTACTGTGTCTGTAGTGTCGACTCCATTCAGTCTAACCTTTCAGTTGTCCATCCGGATGGTCCAGATCTCCCAGCTAAGACAATTTTCTGGGAAGGCGCTTTCTTGGCAAACCTTTCTCTGGTGCTTACTTTTAGGGGTGCGTATTTCAGGCTTATCAGGGACAATGTTCGACATTTGCTTGCTTAGCTGGCATGGCTGGGAGGTCGCCTTGTGGCGCGAGTCAGGGGTCCAAAATTGTTTCGATTCTTCCGATGATGGGAGAAAGAACAATAAGCGAAAGACATGAAGGACATGAAAGCAGGGAAATTCAGCATATATCTTGGGTATGCATTAGCGAACTCATCTTAAATTGAAGCGAATCACCCTCTCTACGACTTGACGATGTGCTCTTGTCCAATGAAAAATGGTCCAGTTAGGTGTGCTAGGTGTGCGATTTGGGTTGTCACTCAAGGGGGGAAAGAAAACTCAGCATCTTGATTCTAAATGACAAAAAGACTTAGGTAACTTAGTATAAGTTCAGGATATCTTTAGAATACCTTTTGATGAGTTTATGTTGACACTCCATACCAAGGTCTGATGTTTCGCTCCCTGAGATCACTTGAGATATTGCTCTGCTGCAAGGCTTATATTGGATTTCTGGGTAAGGAAACAATGGCACTGTGTCGCTTGAACATGCACTAAGAATCAATCATACAATTCAAAGGCCAAGTGAAGTTGTTGACTTCATGTTACAGTGGCAGTTCTCAAGGCATAAACGAGATCTATTGGTTGTTCTTGCAGTGACAGGCAATGAACAGTTGACACTGTCCTCTCATCTCTGTGACGCACAACCACTGGCAGCGGTTACACTACATTGTGGTCCGAAAATTGATACATTCCTTTCTTCGATATGGCCTTGCCAACTTGTTTCCCTTCCCTTTCTTCACCATCACCTTCTATCCTTTCCAGCCTTCAAAACTATCAAGGCTCGTGTGAAATACAACAACATCAATCACCATGAGCATCACCGCTTGGACCGACGAGGATGTTCGAGCATCCCTCGTCCCCCAGAACGAGTTCCCAACTTGCTCCTATCGTCGAGGAACTCGCCTAGGACGAGGCGCGTGTGCTACCGTCTACAAGGTCCTGAACGTCAAAACCGGAAGCCTATTCGCCGGCAAGGTCTCTCCTGAGAATTACGATCACCTACGAGAGGAAGCCAGAAACTTGACTAGATTGAATCATGTAAGTCTTGACGTATTGCGGTGTTGAATATCATAACTGACCATATTTATGTAGCCCCAAATTGTCAAGTTCGTCGAACACTGTGAGGACAAGCATAACCCAGCCGCCAATGTCCTCGTCATGGAGCTCTGTGCTGGGGGTAGTCTTCAAGACAGAATTCATGACAACCCCAGAGGCCTCAAAGGTGAAGAGGCCTTGCAAGTCATGCTCCAGGTTGGGCAGGCCGTGGAGTATCTGCATGTGAAAGGACTCTTTCACACAGATGTTAAGCCTCGTAACATCATGATTCGATCATGGTCCCCAGTCGATGTTGTCCTCGGCGACTGTGCTGAGGTTATGAAGGTCCAGCATATTGACCCACGGAAACGACCGTGCGGAACCCGGTCCTATTGGTCGCCATACATGGAGAGGTACGGCAGAAATTCCGGCAAGAGCGACGACATCTGGGCACTCGGGATCTCACTTCTCGGGATGATGGCCCAGTGGCCTCGTTGTCTTGTGAAGCAAGAAAAGCAATATCCCAGAAAGTGCTCCAACCACGCACGCGAGTTGCATAAGCGAAATCATGGCGATGACCGTTTGCAGATCCTGCTGCGCCTGCTGGAGTGGGATCATAACGAGCGGATCACCGCTTCCGAGCTGGTGAAGCTGGTGACTGAGCGTCTGGAGGCTGGCCCCTACTTTGTCGAGGAGCTGAAGTCTCCTGAGGGCTTCCAGCCTTTGGTGTTTTGGTAGAGAAAGCTGTCTTGTCTTTTGCGGGGTTATCTGTCGTCGAGTTGAAGCAAGAGTTCATTGATGGGAAATGTTAGAGCGACATGACAGAGATTGAATATGGACAGAGAGAACGACAACACAGAGACTGGATATGGACAGAGAGAACAGCGAACGTAACTACGGAGTAGTGCAGGATGAATCTTGTATAGCAGGGTGTTATCGCACTATGTGATATCTTAACTCAATAAAGTCATTTGTACTAAAGCAACCGGTTTGCGTGTGGTGTTTGCGACAGCGACGAGTTGTTCGCTGAAGACATTCCAGTTCCTCATTAAACATTATCGGCATCAGAACTATGAACCGTATGTAAGTCGACCCTTGTCACGGATATCTGTATGTATGGAGTCTCATGTCGTACTTGTCCGACTCATAGTAGAGCGCTCCGGTCTCGCTATCTGAACAAGAGATTCAGAGCGGACAGCGAGGGATAGAAGAGCTTATCGTCGGAACAAAGCCGATGCATTCTACAGCAGCATCAGCATCAAGTACCGGACACAACCTTGCATCGAGTTATCGAGCCAATCCTGATAAACCAATTTCAGTGCTCATCATTGGAGCTAATGACGCGATTAGTAGGAGAATTAAACCCCCGCAAAAGTTATTAGTCATCACTTATTGCTCCCGGTTACGGCGATGTCGCAACCGTTGAGACACGAGCTACTTGTGGAGAGAAAGACTGCTATTGATCCAATTGTCAAGGCGTGGTTCCTCTCATTGGGAGAATTATTCGTGAGTATCTCTGCTACAGTACAGTTGTCGAAGAATCTGACTAATACTGAAAAAGGACCCTTTCGTCGCTGTTGATGTTGCGCTCCATATTAAGCCCGAGCCGCCCCTCCCAATCCGTGCTCCGGACTACACTCCGAAGCATTATCCCTCCTCACTCATCAAGATCATTCTCAAGCAGTGTCAGCGTCATGAGTAACCAGACTCAAAAGCTTAAGCCCGCGGCTCGAGTCCAGGGCCAGAAGAAGGATGTTTGGTAGGTTTCGTACAAATCCTGTCAGAAACAACGATAACTAACTCGGCCGAAATAGGTCCATGATCAATGAGGCCGCTGCGTCTTCACCTATCCAGCCTATTGTGAACTTGGGTCAGGGTTTCTTTGGCTACAACCCTCCTGGCTTCATTCTTGACGCTGCCAAGGAGGCTTTGGATCGTGTTGAGTGCAATCAGTATGCGCCTGCTAAGGGACGACCGCGGTTGAGGAAAGCCCTTGCGGATGCGTACTCACCATTCTGGAGGCGTCAGTTGGACCCTGAGACTGATATTGTCATCACAACTGGTGCTAATGAGGGTATGCTGAGTGCGTTCATGGGTTTTATTGAACCAGGCGATGAGGTTATTGTATTTGAGCCATTCTTTGATCAGTGAGTGCCCTTATTTCGTGTATTAAATACTGAGCTAACATTGGTGTAGATACATTAGCAACATTCAAATGCCCGGAGGCAAGGTCGTCTGTGTTCCCCTTCATCCTCCTGAGACAGGAGCAACAAAGAACTCTTCTGCCGCAGACTGGACAATCGACTTTGACGAGCTCGAGAAGGCCTTCACACCCCGCACCAAGATGATTGTCATCAACACTCCCCGTGAGTATCACGAGCTTCCCGCTTATATCAGCGCTGACCCCCTGTAGACAACCCTGTAGGCAAGGTCTTCCACAAGGACGAGTTACAAAAGATTGCCGATCTGGCTGTCAAGCACCAGACTATCATTCTCTCAGATGAGGTTTATGACCGTCTTTTCTACGTGCCGTTTACGCGAATTGCCAACCTTTCTCCTGAGGTGGAGAAGCTCACTCTCACTGTTGGATCTGCTGGCAAGAACTTTTATGCCACCGGCTGGCGTGTCGGTATGTGAAGAGTCCGTTGCCGAGATATACCATTTTGCTAATACTTTACAGGCTGGCTGATTGGGCCCCCAGAGCTGATCCAGCCCGTCACTGCCGCCCACACCCGCATCTGTTTCTCAACACCCGCCCCCTTTCAAGAAGCCGCCGCTATTGGTTTCGAGCAAGCCGACAAGAATGGTTTCTGGGATGAGACCATCAAGGAGATGAAGGCAAAGGTCGACCGTCTCAACGAGGTATTCGAGGAACTCAACCTACCCGTGACATACCCCGAGGGCGGTTACTTCTTGCTCGTCAACATGGCCAAGGTCAAGCTACCAGAGGACTACCCCTTTCCTCCTCACGTCGCAAGCCGGCCTCGCGATTTCAAGCTGGCGTGGTTCCTCATCCAGGAGATTGGTGTTGCAGCTATTCCTCCTACGGAGTTTTATACTCCTGGCAATGCACACTTGGCAGAGGATTATATCCGATTTGCTGTGTGTAAGAATGATGATATCTTGGAGCAGGCTAAGGAGAGACTAAGAGGGCTGAAGAAGTACATTCAAGAGTAGAGCGTGTTAGAAGGAAAGAAAGTAAAGAGTCGGAGCAAGGCTAGATTAGACGGGCTTCGTAGATCTCATATTTGTTCTGCAAGTCCTATAGTGCAGTTGGTTCGTATCTCAGTGCCTCCTAGTATGTGCATGAGTCTGTGAGATAGACGATAACCAGGGTGTGAGGAATCCTCTGGTTGGCCAAGCCTTTCTATCTTATCTGGATGTCTGATTTACTGTCTTCGAGTTCGATGGAGACTACAAGAACTACAGTATTTCTCTAGATTTATCCTGCAGCTGCTACATTCATAGTTCACCGCTCTATGCAGAATATCTACAGTCTTGTCTCTGAACTCCGATGTCAAAGTGGAGGATCCCGATCGTGGAACTGGCCTATCGTGGTCGCGGAGCCGGCCGTTAGCGAGCTGCATCGTGGGGTAGAGGCTCTCTTCCCCGCACAAGCAACAGAGGGGACAAGCACTGAGTGGCTGCTGTAGCTGAGAGCGGGGGTGCAAATCTTGGGCTTATCAGTGGCGATGAGTTAACCTTGACACGTCCTAAACAGAAACAATCCGTCCTCTCATTCGTTCACTGTTTGACTATCACGGGTATCTCGTTAGGAAGAGGAAGGTGCCCGTTGCACAAGGTCCAATTGTTTTTGTCAATATGACGCAGGCAAGATTCTCAACTCGAACCCGCTATCTAACCGTTGCTGGCCACGCCTCGTGAACCTGAACCCTTTAACTATCCCTTCTACAGCAACTGTACAACGCCTCGGTTCGTTTGTTGATAAGAGTCACAGAGGCCCCGTCGTCTTTTCTATCCTTTCCCTTTTGACTCTTGGACTCTTCTTCTCTTCCCAACAACCATTCAAGATACCCATTCCTTTTATTCATTCATCGCTATCATGGCGCCTAGCGCTGTATCTCCCACAAGGGAGTCCAACCCTGAGCCCTTGGCAACCCTAACCTCTAAATTCGATGATACCCTTCGATTCTATCTCAACGGGACCAGAGTTGTTCTGGACGACATAGATCCAGAGGTCACAGTCTTAGAATACCTACGAGGAATTGGTCTCACAGGGACAAAACTGTAAGCACTTATCGCAGCCCCAGTTTCCTTGCAGTTCTGACGATGATAGTGGCTGTGGCGAAGGTGGTTGCGGAGCTTGCACAATCGTGGTCAGCCAGTATAACCCAACAACCAAGAAGATCTACCATGCCAGTGTCAACGCGTGCCTGGCTCCTCTCGTCAGTTTAGACGGTAAACATGTCGTTACCGTTGAAGGTATCGGTAGCTCTCAGAAGCCCCACCCAACTCAGGAGCGCATTGCCAAGTCCAATGGCAGCCAATGTGGTTTCTGTACTCCTGGTATCGTGATGAGCTTGTATGCTTTACTGCGAAACAACGACTCACCCTCCAAAGATGATGTTGAGGAGGCCTTTGATGGCAACCTGTGTCGATGTACTGGCTACCGTTCTATCCTAGATGCGGCTCAAACGTTCAGTGTTGATAAGCCGGGTATGAAGTTTAAGAAAGCAGGGGGTACTGGATGCTGCATGGAGAACGGCAACGGTCCACCCAGTGGAGGTTGCTGTATGGACAAAGCAAACCTCGATGATGTACCTATCAAAAGGTTCACGCCTCCAGGGTTCATCGAGTATAACCCAGACACAGAGCTTATCTTCCCACCGGCTCTCAAGAGACACGAGTTACGGCCTTTGGCATTCGGAAACAAGAGACGGAGATGGTATCGCCCTGTAAACGTCGAGCAACTCCTGCAGATCAAGAGTGCTCATCCTCAGGCCAAGATTATCGGTGGAAGCACAGAAACTCAGATCGAAACAAAGTTCAAGGCTTTGGAGTACCCTGTGTCAGTTTATGTTGGCGATATTGCTGAGTTGCGGCAGTACACTTTCAAGGAGAACCATCTTGAGATCGGTGGAAATGTTATCCTGACTGACCTTGAGAGTATCTGCGAGCATGCTATCCCTCACTATGGACGGGAACGCGCACAGGTATTTGAGGCGATGCTCAAGCAGCTCAAGTTCTTCGCTGGTCGACAAATTCGAAACGTCGGTACTCCTGCGGGTAACCTGGTCACGGCATCGCCAATCTCAGATCTCAACCCCGTATTCTGGGCTGCAAATGCTGTGTTAGTGGCCAAGTCGTCCTCCAAGGAAACAGAGATTCCTGTTTCCCAGTTCTTCACAGGCTATCGAAAGACAGCACTCGCACAGGATGCGATTATTGCGTCGATACGAATTCCAGTCACTCAAAGTAAGGGCGAATACTTCAGAGCATACAAGCAGGCCAAGAGAAAGGATGACGATATCGCTATTGTCACTGGAGCTCTGCGGGTTCGCTTGGATGATGAAGGTATCGTTCAAGAAGCAGCCCTCATTTATGGTGGCATGGCTGCCATGACGGCTGCTGCCAAAACAGCGATGGAACACCTTGTTGGGAGACGGTTTGCCGACTTGGAGACTTTGGAGGGAACCATGAACGCTCTTGGTCGCGACTTTGACTTGCAATTCAGTGTTCCGGGTGGCATGGCATCTTACCGAAAGTCTTTGGCCTTTGGATTCTTCTACCGGTTTTACCATGACGTTCTGACGATCCTTGATGGAAGCTCAGAGCAGGTTGACAAGGAGGCTATTGACGAGATTGAGCGAGACTTGTCCAGTGGAGTAGTCGATGAGGATGCTGCTGTGGCTTACAAGATGGAAGTGACTGGCAAATCTAACCCCCATCTGGCTGCCCTCAAGCAAACGACAGGCGAGGCGCAATACACCGACGATATTCCTGCCATGAAGAACGAGCTTCATGCCTGTTATGTCCTTTCGAAACGAGCACACGCCAAGATCATCTCTATCGACTACTCTTCCGCTTTGGATATTCCAGGAGTAGTGGATGTTGTTGATAGGGATGATATGCCATCCCCTGATGCCAACAAATTCGGTGCTCCTCACTTTGACGAGGTCTTTTTCGCTGAGGGCAAGGTTCTGACCGTTGGTCAGCCGATTGCCCTAGTTCTGGCGACTTCTCCCCTGCGAGCTCAGGAGGCTGCTCGAGCAGTCAAGATTGAATATGAAGATTTGCCATCCGTGCTCTCGATTGAGGATGCTATTGCAGCCGATAGCTACCACAACTTCTATCGAGAAATCAAGAAGGGAGATACGGAGAAGGCTTTCAAGGAGTGTGACCATGTGTTCACTGGAACAGTGAGAATGGGCGGTCAAGAGCATTTCTACCTCGAGACCAATGCTTGCTTGGTTGTCCCCAAGCCTGAGGATGGAGAGATGGAGATCTTTGCCAGTACTCAGAACGCCAACGAAACGTGAGTCTTGTTCTTGCTATTCCTGTTTTGCCAGTATTGGATACTAACCCTTGTTTCAGACAAGTATTCGCTTCGCGAGTTTGCGATGTACAGTCAAATAAGGTTGTTGTTCGTGTCAAGCGACTGGGTGGCGGCTTCGGAGGAAAGGAGTCACGATCAGTGATTCTCAGCTCCGTCTTGGCGCTCGCAGCAAAGAAGACCAAGAGACCAGTCCGATACATGCTGTCGCGAGAGGAAGACATGGTTACTAGCGGACAACGCCATCCTTTCCTTGGCAAATACAAGGTCGGAGTAAACAAGGACGGTAAGATCCAAGCTTTGGATTGCGATGTCTTCAACAATGCAGGTTGGACATTCGACCTCAGTGCAGCCGTGTGCGAGCGAGCAATGACCCATATCGATGGTTGCTACGACATTCCTAACGTGTACATCCGAGGACGCTTGTGCAAGACGAACACGATGTCCAACACTGCATTCCGAGGATTCGGTGGACCTCAGGGCATGTTCATCGCGGAGTCGTACATGGAGGAGGTGGCTGACCGATTGGGAATGCCCGTCGAAACGCTGCGCCAGATCAACTTGTACGAGAAGGACGGCCAGACTCATTTCGGGCAAGGTCTTGGAGATTGGCATGTTCCCCTGATGTACAAACAGGTGCAGGAAGAGGCGATGTACGAAGCACGCCGACATGCCATTACCGACTTCAACCAAACGAACAAGTGGCGGAAGAGAGGTCTGGCATTGATTCCGACCAAATTTGGTATTTCGTTCACCGCTCTATTTCTGAATCAGGCTGGCGCTTTGGTGCACATCTATCACGACGGCTCTGTCTTGGTGGCCCATGGTGGTACTGAGATGGGACAAGGCTTGTATACCAAGCTCACCCAGATTGCAGCACAAGCACTGGGTGTTCCATTGGACAATGTCTTCATATCCGAGACTTCAACCAACACAGTGGCCAACGCCTCTGCAACAGCTGCTTCGGCCTCGTCAGATCTGAATGGATACGCCATCTTCAACGCATGTGAGCAGCTGAACGAGCGATTGGCACCATATCGAAAGAAGCTGGGCCCTGAGGCGACCATGAAGGACCTTGCACATGCTGCTTACTTCGATCGTGTCAATCTTTCTGCCCAAGGCTTCTACAAGACGCCTGAGATTGGATACGACTGGAATACTAACAAGGGCAAGATGTTCTTCTACTTCACTCAGGGAGTTGCCGCAGCTGAAGTCGAACTTGACCTGCTGACTGGAACGTGGACCTGCATACGCGCAGACATCAAGATGGATGTTGGTCAGTCTATCAACCCAGCGATCGACTATGGTCAAATCCAGGGTGCGTTCATGCAAGGTCTTGGTCTCTTCACAATGGAAGAATCGTTGTGGCTACGTAACGGTCCCATGGCCGGGCATCTGTTCACACGAGGTCCTGGCGCATACAAGATTCCTGGGTTCCGAGATATTCCTCAGACTTTCAACGTGTCACTTCTCAAAGACGTGGAATGGAAAGAACTACGTACCATTCAACGCAGTCGTGGTGTGGGCGAGCCACCTTTCTTCATGGGAAGCTCGGTCTTCTTCGCTATTCGAGATGCACTCAAGGCAGCGCGCGCACAATCCGGAGTAAAGGCTACGATCGGCGATGACTCTTGTGAGGGACTTCTGCGACTCGAGAGTCCAGCGACACCTGAAAGGATCCGATTGGCGTGTGAAGATGAGATTATGCGCAAGGCGAGAGTTTTGCCCAAGGAGGGAGAGAGGAGTTTCTTTGTTGCCATCTAGTCTGATACATGACCTTTCAAGGAGGGACTATGAGGTCTAGCAGGGATTTTGGTGTTTAGGATACCTCTTACTATTGGAGTTAAGGTTGACATGGTCAGGCACACTTTACGAGTGCCTTAATATGAAATATCATGTATCATGTATCATGTTGTATGGCAGAATCTTTGACCTTTGTGATGTACGTGCGTCTTGGCCCAAGTAAAACGAAGTTACCAACAGAATATGGATCAAATCCTATTGGTCAAAATCCTCTTTAACCTTCCAAAGTCGTCAACCACGAAGAGTGAGCTAGCCGTGAATCGCCGACATTCGGAACGAGAGCTACGAGCTACGAGAATACTTCAACGGCAAGTTCACAACATGACATCAGCGATATAGATAAACGAGTAAAGGGTGCTATGCGGCAATTAATATAGTGCAAAATGAGAAGTGATATTAACATCATAGAGTTGCAGCGAAGGGATAATAACGCGCAGAGATGCCCCAGACGAGCTATTACTCGATTCGGACAAGTGTTTCAGCCTGCTGTGAGTTTATTTAGCGCCATTCTCTTTCACCGAAGGTCAAGGTCAGCATGCCCTGGAGCATCTATCGTACCAGGTCCTTTTCTACAAGATCATGTCAGAAATGGCCAAGAAAAGACTCATGGCCCCTGACCTGTGCACGGCCTGTTTTTTTATGATTTGAGAGGATTGAAATGGTCTGATTGTTGGAGACATTGGGATTGTACCTGACTTTGAAATTGGAGGCTGGGGTCAGCAGATGTGAGGATATTGGAGCTCGATTGGAGGCCTGTCTGTCTGTCTGTCTTGTTCAGATATGGACGTGCATCTCCCATTTTGGCAGTTATATGTCCTCCATTTAATAGCCTGGGTTGAGAAGTATGTACCCCATAAAGTGAGGGAAATGCATAAACAGCTTTCGTCTTGTCTTGCAACACTGTATAGTAGGTAGTGTAGTTACATTATGCATATGGTGTCAAAATAAACTTAGCAAAGGGCATCTTAAACTTATGCTAGTTTAACTAAATTTTTTGTCACTTAGAACGAGGGTCCCAAGTTTTATTACCTCTCCTAGCGTACCTACCTAGGTTTTGAATTCTGTATAAGACCCGTCGGCTGACTGCTGTTGCCTCGGTTGCCGGCGGTTGGAAGCAATTAAATTGGAAGCCAGCTGGATCGACATCAGAAGCTCATGAATCGATCAATATGATTAATGTACTAACTTGTGTATGTCTGCAGGTCTGAGGCTTTTGGGAATAGGTTCTGGACTGTGCTCCGGCGGTATGGAGACTCGTCCGGACCCGCCCCGGCCGCTCGTTCACCGAGACCGGGGGACCACTGACATCTTCCCTAAACCCCTCTGTTCCAAGAGGTACTAGGTGTGTAGGTCCAGCCCCCCAGGAAGCAAGTCTTTCACGCTGGTAGCCCTCTGCCTGGGTGAGCTCACGAGGTGCAGTTGACTTTTGGCTCTGGCCTGTTTCTTCAGTCTCTGAAATGAGGAGAGATCTCATTCTCTCATTTATAATTCTTGACTAACAGTAACCAAGCCCTTGTCAAATACGGATCACTTTAATAAGCATCGAACCTCTTTCACGCTCTTCACGACGATATTCGACGTAAACTGGCTGATCCAAGGCCCACTTCGCTCGTGAGCCTGTGCTGCTTCTGCTTCTACCTAGGCGCCCCCACAATCCTCAGTCAAGTCACTGGGTGGTCAACCAGCCTATTTCGGCCCCAGGTCTAATAAGCCTAGGCCTAAGCCTAAGCCTACGCCTACGCCTGGCTCAAACTTCACCGTCCAGGTCCTCGTAAGTCTTTTCGCCTTCTCTTTCAACTTGGACGGCTACAAGCTTCTGGTGTCCATTGTTTCACCTCTCCTGGGCCAGCCTCGGCTGCTGAGCTATCAATTCATCTCTTGCATCTTGTTGCACTCACTTGTGCCCTTCAAACCCTCATCCTTTCGACCGTTTCGGCTCACACCACCTGCGCAGCCACTTCCCTCCCCTCCTCCCCCCTCCACGGGACCAATTCACGCGCGCGCGACTCTCCCAGGGAAAAGCTACAGTCGACAAACATACACCCGCGCACAGGAACTGCAGAAATAGCAATCGCAATCGCAACAACTGGCCGCCGACAACGTGCGAACGGATCGTGTCGCTTCGGCTGAGCTGTAGACCCATACAAGATTGCTGCAGCGAGCCGCAAATGATCTGCGAACCTGACGCCGCCTTGCGTAACCAAGAGATCCAATGGGAGCATAAGACACAATGACCGACCGGAATGCCGCTACCATGGGCAAGAGCGCTAAGCAGGAGCCTGCCAACGGCGACGATGGCAAGGCTATGAATCGCGACAAGAGCTCTAATGCCACTGCTTCTGGCAATCATAAGGCCCCTACAAAAAAGAGACGCAAAGTCAACCACGGTACGTTTTCCTAGGTGGTGACGCTAGGTATCTTCCCTTGCACAGGTTCTAGATGTGGTGTTGCGCATGTGCTCATGGGGGTTCGCGCTGGGGTTGTGAGTGAAGGTCATGATGCTGGATAGTTGCGATCAAAAGAATCTTGACATGACCAATCAACTAGCCAAGCCGTCGGCTCGTCAACTCTAATTCCAGGGGCATGGTTGAACATGGCGCATGAATCTATCTATCGTAACAAGAAGAACACTGGGCTGACATCGCTGCGGCGCTTCATTATAGCTTGCGTATATTGTCGACGATCTGTAAGTCAACCCCAAGTTCAACGACGCGCGTTTGCATTGGTTCTGTCTGGACCTCGAGCAGCTTTAGGCGTTCTAAGCAGCCAGTTCATTTGTTGAGCTCAAGTATTGTGCGACGGACATGGCGCCCATGAGACAAATCTCGTCTAGTTTACCCATCACTTTGTATATGTGAGCTTTGAGAGAACTGTAGCTGACAATCCGTTTTCTACCTGCGTCCAGCATATGACTTGCGATCTTGTAAGTACGATCCTAGGCGGCCCCTGTTTCTTGCCTTGATAACATGCTGGGACACCTGAGCTGCAGCTGTTGTGCTCAGCTATTCAGGGGAGGGGCTGGCTTTCTACACCATCAAAACCAAGTCACTGACGCCATGAATAGGAGAGACCATGTACCAGATGCATTAAAAGGAATATTGGACATCTCTGTCACGATGAGCCTCGCGATGCCGATTCCAAGAAAGCAAAGAGTGTTCAGAGCACCCAGAGCATACAGGCGCCCTCTGTAGTTGATGAATCGGACGCACAGTCCGATATGGCTCGTAGCTCGATTTCTAGTACCATGGGCCCACCTCCCCCAGCGTTTGACACGACGAGGCAGCGAGGTTCCAAATCCTTTGGGGGAGTGCTCGGTCAAGGAAGCCCACTGTCCATTGTGCAACCCGGCCAGGTCTCGGGCCTGCAGGGCAATGCGTTGAACAACGGCAACAGTAACGCGAATCAATGTACGTTTTGTGTCCCTTTGTCCTGCTCTGAGTCTGAGAGGGGCCTGTCCCTTGTTTCGATTTTTAATCACGAGCGGAGACGGGTGGGCTGAGGTTGGGGCAGCCCAGAAATCTGTTCCTGATCTGAGATCGCTGACACGCCACTCACTAGTTGCGGGTTTCCAAGATGCGTGGATGACAGCTCAGAACCATTTTCATGATATGAACAGCTATCACCCCAATTACATGATTGCCTCAGAAGTCACTCACGAGTTCAATCTTCTCAACGATTTCCTCCATACGAGTCTGCTCGATGACGGTAGTGTGCCGCCAGAGGAACAACAGAGCCCGGCATTCAAGCGGTCGAGCCAGAGCCAGTCGGAGATGCTACCCAGGTTTGGTAATAATAACACCAACACCTCTATGGGAGTCGGTGGTTCAAACACCATGTCAAACATGACAGAGGGATCAATGCTGCCACCCCCTCCGAATGTTGAGAGCAAGAACATTCCACGACCGGGAAGCGTTGTGCCCGCCGACAAGGCTCGCGAATACTATCTACAAGCTGCCGACCCATCAGGCAACGACACGCCAGAGGAGCGAATGGCGCGTGTGCTCAAGGCCAAGTACGACGCCGGACTCCTAAAGCCGTTCAATTACATCAACGGTTATTCTCGCTTGGGTGCATATCTCAATTCACACATCACAACAGCGTCAAGGGAAAAGATTCTGAGGACCATCGCCCGGTTCCGGCCCGCTTTTCGAGAAAAGGCACATGCTTTGACGGATATAGAACTTGTGTACGTTGAGATGTGGTTTGAGAAACAGCTCATGGACTACGACCGGGTGTTTGCAAGCATGGCAGTGCCCGCGTGCTGCTGGCGAAGAACCGGTGAAATCTTCAGGGGCAACAAGGAGATGGCAGAGTTGATTGGCGTGTCAGTAGCTCAGCTTAGAGATGTAAGTCCTGCTTTGCTTGGCCTACACCTCCTCGTGACAGCAGTAGTTTGGTGCCAGCCAAAGCACAGGGGGTTTGGCAAATAGATTGCTAACGTTCGCTTACTCTAGGGCAAAATCGCGTTGCACGAAATCCTCACAGAAGAATCAATGGTGCGATACTGGGAAGAGTTTGGCACGATTGCCTTCGATCCAGCGCACGAGACCCTCTTGACGGCCTGCTCCCTGAAGAATCCAACCCCTGGGTCAACGCATCCAGTTGTGAAATGTTGTTTCTCGTTCATGATCAGAAGAGACGAGCACAAACTGTACGTATTAGTCACTCGGGCTCCATCTGCCTCCCTATACTGACTAATTCGAATAGACCAGCTCTTATTGTTGGTAATTTCTTGCCGCATGACCCACCAGCACAATAACCATGGACACATTGATACATGTATATGCCGTAAAATATATGATGCTTCGTGACAAGAAGCACAGCATGAGTTGCCACACTTGCAAAAGAGTGCTATGAGGCCTCAAACATTAGTAAGAAAAAGAAAATAGTCGGGATTGGGAACGGCGCTTGGATACAAGGATTCGGAGCGTATGTATTCATTTGCATTACGTTAGACAGGAGATGACAGTTTGAATATTATCTTGCTTCTGAGAAGTCCCTTGGTGATGGTGTTCTTCCGGGTCCTTCCTTGGGTTCATGACCTTTGGAGTCCGATCTTCGGCTTTGGGCAGTTGGAAGGAGCACTTTCATCGCGCCTGCTCTCAACCATTCCGTTCGCAGCAAACTCACATGACTCGGTTCTAAATGAAGGAGGATCTTCGGTACCTATGGGTCGAGGAATTATTTACCAACCTTAGCTTGCCTTAGGTATCTTATTCTTTCCGTTGATACCATACCTGATAATCACGTTATTCTCCAAATGCACGGCTTCTAATACAAGGCGGCTGCTTTCCTCCTTTTCAAACCCGTCATGGCGTCGGCTGAAGTATCTACTATCAACCACACCAAAAAGCTCGAGGAAATCATAGGCAAGGATCAAAGCGAATGGATGTAGTAGATCTTACTGACTCGCAGTATCGGGACAGAATTCGCCACAGATCTCTTTTCCAAGTTGCCCACCTCATGTGACTCGAGCTCAACCGATGTTCTCCTTTCCGATCTAAACCATCACATAGCCACAGCCAATGTTCTTGCGGAGAACCGCATTGCTCCTCCATTAGAAGTCTCCAGGAATCTCAAGGACATCGGGAGGAAGCTATGGAACGAATGTATCAAAGAAAGGAGAAAGAGGGACAACCTCCTACAGTCGGGTTCTAGGACTCAACTACTGGTTCGCACTCGGGTCCTGGCCTTCTACGCCCATGCCCTCGCACGGGAGCATCGACGTGGTAAAAGGAGGGATAATCTGGAAGAGATTATATACATGATGGGCTTGTCACTCACGTTGGCGCGAGTGTGTGTCGAATCATCAGACCTGGACGGAGCGCTTCTGAGTATGGCCAAAGCCGCGGATTACATCGACCGACTAAAGAATATCAACAACTTGACCACTGAAGATAGGGCTCAGGTGCAAAAGATTGAGGCGGAATACTTGACCATGCGATGTGCTTTGGTGAGTTAAGAAACAGCATCTCTGACCACTTGCTGACCAGTCAAGTCCTGGAAACAGGGCCGTCTCGACGTTGCAGAGCACATGTACGCCAAAGCAGATGACCTCTTACACAATCTCGATCCAACTTCTGCTGAACATTTGGCTGACACGTTTCACGGAATTGGGGGCGACCTCTTGTCCAAGGGCGATAATGAAATGGCCTTGAAGTGGCTCCGGCGAGCACTTGACCTCATAAATGGCCAAGCGCTAGAAAGGCTTTCAACAGAAGGGCTGGAACTTCGTATATCCATCCACCACGAACTCATACAGGCATTTCTCGCCACAGGATCGCAAGATGGACTACAAGAAGCTGAGAATCTAGTGTCGCATGTTGAATCAGAGATCGGGGACAAGCCAGTGGTTTTACATTGGAGACTCGAGATTCTTCAACGATCTCCAGGCGAACTCTTCAACGCCGATGCATGCGCGAGTATACTGCGCCGTATGGTACGGTCGCTCGATCTGTCGGACGCTGGGCTCGGCTTTCTTCTGCATGGTATCAGCGAACTGCGAATGAAAGGTCCCCGTTTGGCGATAGGTCTCATGGATGAGTTATTGCTCAGGAAGCTTATGCCTTCTCGTAACATGGACTGGATAGGCAAAGCCATTGTCCGGCGAGTTTGGATGGGCACGATGGAAGCAGATGCGTTTGTGAGCGTAGCAGATTTAACTCAGACCCTGGATCAGCTCGTTCAAGAAGCTGGTCAGTGTGATGTTGAGGCCTCGACTGCTGCACTTTCTGTCAGTCTAACTACTTCAACACTCTTTCATGCACGTAACTGACAAGAGAAGCTCATCTGGAAGAAGCTCGATACTAGTTATTCCAAGAAGCAGTACAAAGAATCCCAGCTTTGGTGCCAGGCAGCGCTCCACTCTATCTTTGCGAATAGTGGCGAGGCATGCCAGGGCAAGTTCAGCAGGAGGCTGGTGCTGTGCGCTACTTCTTGTAGTGATACAGAGACTGCATTTTCTGCATTTCACTCGATGCCTAGAAGCATCCAGGATGAGCCGCTCACCAGATACCTCATGTTCAGGGTTTCTCTTCTGAACTGGGACCATGACTTGGGTCGCCAATGTGTCGAATTCCTGGGCAAATTTGCTCAGAAATCTCAGTGTCGAGATATACTATACGCATGCATAAGAGATGCACAGCACGTCGGCGATAAGCTGATGACGTTGGAAGCTTTGAAGGCGGTTGCCGAAACCTTTGATGATGAAGGCTCTTTGACTATCAATCTGCCATCGATTCTGAGATGTACCATCAGGCTTATACACTCGCTTGAGTCGCAAGGGGGTAGCGAAGGAGACCCAAGTCCTGAACTTGCAGAAGAAACTTGCCGGATTTTTAAAAGGGGTAAGCTCTCTCTCTCTCTCTCTCTCTCTCTGTCAAAAGGTTAATCGTGTTCTAACACGCACAGCTGGTGAGCACGCCAAATTGGATCCAAGGGATGAGCAAGGTTGCAAAGTCTTCACAGTATCGGAGCTGCACTGGTTTCGAAAGAACGCATACAACATCGGTGTGACAAAGTGTCATGTCTAGGGGCTGTGGCATCTAATCCGCATTTTCCGTGCGTGTCTCGCATTTGTGGATTGTTACCCATCCGATCTTCCTTCGGAGGATGATACTGATCTACGACTTATGTCCGTTCGTTGCCACTTTGTCGTCGCCGCGGCACTTGTCTCCCAGGCTCGTACCGAGGACAAGGTTGATGAACAGCTGCAGCAGTACCTTGAAACAAGACGGCACATTTCAGAATTCGACGCCCTTTTTGACGCTCATTTCCGAAACGATCCCAAGTCTCAGATATATCCCGACCTCCTAGCCAAGCTATCAACGCTTTTTGTCTTTGACTTTGAGAGTGCCGTGTGCTTAAAGAGTTGGGACGATCTTATTCAAGTTATTAGGAAGGCCCAAATTTGCAAAAATGAGATGATGTATAAGGCAATGGGAGACTGCTTGTTAAGGAGTGAAGCTTCAGGAAATGGTATGTATCAATTGGTCTCTAGCAGCGCACACGGAAAACTAATTCCAGTAGTCGTGTATGGAACCATGCGGCTTATAATCAATGAGATATTCTCACTGGAGCAATTTGACAACCAGCAACTCGCAAAGTACATGCGTTGCATGTTCCAAGCTATTCTACCCCTGGACGACAACCTTGCTTTCCAGGTTGTGGAACAAGCAGTCCAGATAGCACGCGAAGGAAGCCAAGTCAGTGGTTCTTCCCATCACTATAGGTTCTTGACGGAGTTCATTTTTAGGGAGGGCTAACATTTATCACAGGTGCAGAAGCCTTTTCCTGCAGAGGACTTGGACTGGATCATCGCAACAACATTTAATCATGCGATTGATATCTTGGCGAGAGGTGATGAGGATCTATGTCAGCAATGGGCTATGAAGGCCCTTGACCTGACCGAGTATATGGATGATAATGGCGATATGCGAGATATGCTGCGGGAGAGAATTGCCAAGCTGGGCTTGAGCAAAGGGGCACCCAGCTGAGTTCCGACATAATCTTCACTCACACCGACGTTGACGTACTTTTCACTTCAAACTGGTAACGGAAAATAAATGAAACGGTCTTGATGGGATATTCAAGCTGAAACTTGTCTCCTTGTGCTACCACACAAACGGTAAATTCGTGTATCCATTATAACCGTTGCAGAAAGTATACAGCTCTATGGGTCATGTCCCAACAACGCCGGGTGCGCCTCTGTGCTATGCAAAAATCCTATACTCATCTCATGCAGCGCGTGGTATCTTCGTACAGATTCTCCCCAAGCAGTACTATACTATACTACCTGGAGGCAGCTATACGCAACAAAATATCAGGACGCCATGTCAAAACAGAATGCACCAAAACCAGGCTGTTTATATGCGCCTTGTTCCTTCAACTTTTGCAAGTGAGCCAGCTTCCAGCACTAGACAAGGAAGACAAGGCTCGTAAAATAAACATTAAAAATCGCTTTCATAATTCCCCACCAAACTCTTTATATAATATTGGCGATGCTCAACCGCTCTTTGCTGGTAGTTGGGGCGGTTGCGCTTCCACTCGGTGTCCTGCTGCCCCCTGCCACAGGGCTCACCGCTGTACTTCCCTCGCCCAACTTGGGTATCTCGGACCCGAAACGCGATACATCGCCTAGCCTTGGGAGTTCCACCGCTGGGCCAGGCGTCTCGCTCTTGATAGGTGGAGGTAGCGTCCAAGTTGCACTCGAGGGGGTCGGAGTCGTGGCTGGCACACCATCCAGTCCACGGATGGCCGTCTCGAGCCTTGCCCATCCACCCCAATCTTTGTTGTCGACTTCGTCCAGTCCCGTACGAGCCTCACGGCTGAACAACTCGTTTCTGCTGGCCGATGCAGGATGCTGAAACGGCGACGGGGACTGGTGCAAATGGACCTCTCGCTCTAGGCCTGCCCAAAGCCACGAGGCATCAGTTGATGCTTGAAGATCAGCAGAAACGTACACAATCAAATCTTCGTCGCGTGACAGCATCTGTAGAAGAGCTGCTTGATCTATCGATGGCCTTGAAGAACTAAAGTGCGGCGGAGCACTCCTTGTTAGGTAGTTTGTACACTCAACTCTCTTGGCTGCCAAGGCGGATACAAAGAACGACAGGTAACGACCGCAAGCGATTGTGATATCTCTTTGTCGATCGATAGAAGCCAGTGCTCTCACAGCCGTCACTGAAGGGTCTATGTAACCTGTAAGGAGAAGAAATAGGGCACAGCGGAATATGTGCGTTGTCAACAAGGTAGTTGCACTGTCGGCCAAGAGGCTTCCGTTTAATCGATGGAGTAGAGATACGGTCTCGAGAGCAATGTGAGTACAGCTTTCGAGAGAAGCCATCCGAGCCTCGAGGGGGTACACTGGATCGAGATGATGCCGATGTAGGAGAAGACGAGCGTGGAATAGGTATGCCAACGGAGCAAGAAAGCCAGGTGCAAGGGGCACGCTGCTCGAAGGATCGCATGCTGGCGGAAAGGTGTTCAGACATTTCTTTAGATGGGTGTCAAGGGTTGAGAGATGAACTGATGACATCGACTGGGGTGTCAGCGCTGTAAGAAGCGACGAATACGACCGTACAACGTGGATAACGGCGAGTAGAGAGTGAGTCAAAGGTTCCGCCCCCGTAGGTACCAACATGCCTCCTTCGTGGATAAACTGATCGTCAACCCCGGCTGGCAATGACACGTCACAGTCGTCGTCGTCGATCAGAACGGGTCGGCTCAGCTCAGTAGCCAGGGTCCTATCCAGTATGTATATCATCCACCAGGTCCTGCGTCGCATCTCTCCTTCAATCACTGGCCATGGTCCTGATTCAACGTGCATGCCGAGATCTTGAGAAACACGGACAGCCCTACCCAACCATCCCCAAGCCGCTGACTTCAGGTTCATCTCGTTCAGGCAGAGAGTTACTAATGTTAGTGCCCGGGCATGTTCCAGAGTAAAGTCGTTAGACCATGGGTCAATCATCTTGTTGACCATCTCAAGGAATTCGGCAGGTTCGTAAAAGGAGTTTGGCTGGGAGCCTGATGTTGGGCTAAAGAGACTGCCAGTTGCCAGGACTGCGAAGAACATAGAAAGCCAGGCTGGGGACATTCTGTTGGACGCATTGCTGTTGTAGAGGTCGTTGATAGTAGATCGGAACGATGGCATGTGTATGATCGGAAACATGGAGTGGGACGAGTTGCAATAGGCGTGGAGCAGTTGGTCTACCACGTGCCTAGCAGGTAGCTCTGGTCTCGGGGGGTCGAAGAATATAGGGGCTCGTTCACGATACTGGGCCGGGAGTTTCCAGATACCTCTCGAGAAATCGCGTACATTGGCCCTCGCTCTCGCTAGCTCTGGAACTGGTGCCGGTCTCTTTCGTCGCTTCGGTTCGGATCCAATGGCTGGTAAGCTAAAGCTATTCTCATCACCTCCTTCAGCATCTAGGTCCATGGGCCCTTCTCGATCCTGAAGCATACGACGCAATCCACTGTTCTCCCTTTTCACTCGTTCCATTTGCTTCTCCAAGTCCTGCACCTGTTTGATAGACGACATGCGCCGGTTCGTCTCCTTGGTGAATTGACATTTGACATTTCGACTCGAACACTCCGAGCAACTTGTCGTCTCGGTTGCGTCACATTTCACCTTTCTTTCTCGACAAGCATCGCAACTGGGGTCCTTCCTTCGCTGTCGGTATGCTCTCTTCTGTCCCTGACCACCTGGTCCTGTTAAGTGGGCGGATGATGGTCCCGGAGTGCTGGCTACAGATACATTCGAAGCGAGTGAATCGTGTCCAAGAGAAGATGACGTGGTCATTGGGCCGTACGGTTGAAAGCCCTGAGTGACTGGAGGTAAAGGGGGGATGCCAATAGGTTGGGGCGTTGCCGGAACATTCAAACGTGGGTTGGTACTCATGGCCCCTGGCGCAAACTGGGACAAAGATTTGGGGGAAGTTGCAGATGAGACAGAAGACGAGTCGTAGGATCTGTTTGAGAGATTGGGCGAGCGAGCATAAACGTTCTGCGGTGTTGACATAGCTGGGTGCCCTCTTGGTGCCCAGCCTCTACTAGGATTTGTCGAGGAAGCCTCAAAAGGTCCCCCAACGGGATGAACGTTAGGGGGGCGTCGGTCAACGAGCATAAAGGTAACTCTGTTGAACGAAAGCTGCAGGTCGTCAAGTACAAAGTGGGCAAACTCCCGTTTCTCGCTTTGCCCGGAAAGAAGAAGCTAGGATATGCCGTTTGTTTGTCAATTAACCCTGCAACGGAGCCTTCAATCTTTGCCGCCAGTGTCCTAGTCCGCAATCAACAGTGTGAATTCGTCTCTGCGAAATGGATATCTTAAGTGTCGCGAAGCTGTGTAACCCGAGACCTTTTTGCTCCGAAGTAGTTATTCGGCTCATCACCTTGTTTAACACTAGGAATAGATTGCGGGTTTCCCAAACTACAATGCTTGGACCAGGAACGGCTAAGCAAAGCTCTAGACCGTTACCGTTGTACCTGATAGCACTCCTCCTAGACTTAGAATGTCTATTTGGGGTCCAAAGTTCCAGTGGTGGGCGAGAGTATCTGCGGCTCGGAGTACTGGCCGGGTTAGAACGAGTGACTTCAAGAAGGGCGTCGGCTGTGTGTTGAAGTCGCAGCCTTAGAGACCCGGGACAATCTTCTGTTCTGGAAGGGCCTGCGAAGAAGAAAAGAAAAGGCGAGGCCACGAGGCCGGAGCTGACGTCGTTAGGTTTGGCTCACGGCGACTAGGCTGAGAGAAAGAGGAAATGTACCGTATGGAAGAAGAGGCGCCTGCAGGCAGGTATATCGCTGCTCGTCACTAGCTACCTGGGCGGGCACAACAGCACCAGGAGCACCAGGAGCAGCACCGTGTTAGTGGCGCTGGTCCGTGATCCGGGGCTCTCCGCGCGTTAACGCAGATTCGGAAATATTATCTGGGCCAGGCGATGGTAAATTGGGGGGAGGGGTGGCCGGACCCTTGACGAGTTGGCTGAGCAGGGCTGTTGAGATCAGCCATGGCCGCTAATGTGTTTCGAGCGGAGACGGGCATCCTGGAATATGTTGCTAGTCATAATCCCAGATCCTAGCAGTATATCCATCGATCCAACAAGACAAGTGCTTGTACCAACCCCAATGCCACCCTCGGATGTCAGAACTCGGGTCCGTAGTGAGATCCTGGACTTGATCATCAAGAAGAAGACCCTGTGCGCCAAATGCTCTCAGCTATGCCAGGCATGAGCATGACTATAGAGCATATGCCCTCAAAGCTCGGTTGGTTCAGTAAGCGCACTATAAGTTCAGTGACCAACGACTGAGTGAGCCATTTCCCGGCGCTGTGCTGACCGATATGCCCGTCTGGACCAGGCTTTTCTCGGCGCTGGTCTGCTGAGAAAAGCTTGGTACTTCCGGAGATGTTATGCACACACAAGCCGGTCGATATTCGGTCATCTTTGCCTTGTGTTATCCGCGATGCCATGTGCTACCCCCGCGCCTAGATCGGCGTGCCTTGTTGTAGTAAGGTCGGTCAGGTATTCGTAGATGAGGCCCAGAAAATTCGCCGAATCTCAACCTCCAGTCTCAGACACGCTGAGTTGAATCTAATGTACAAAATACCACTATAATAAACCAGATCTATTCCCAGATTCCCCGGACATAACACCTTGCAATAATATGCAGCAGAACCAAAGTTCGTATGTATCGATCAAATCGAGTTACCTATGTGAAAGTGACATGTTCGCAGGCGATTGCACACATCAGGGTGTAGTCTCAGAACTGAAACACATCGTCTGTGCGGTCTGGCATGGTTCAGCGGTATCTGGCTACTATCTGACTGCTTGACTAGTGGAGCTATGGAGCTATGGAGCTCAACCAGTACTGGACTGCGCAAGGCTCACTAACTCCTGATTCATGGTTGTCATGCCAGATATGTGGCGTCAGCAGCCGATAGGCAGTTTGAGGCCAGGGATAGAATGGTGATGTAGACGGGAACTATAATAATTAGTCGCTCTCGCGTTTGTGTGCAGTCCGAGCATGTCGATTACAATGGCCCTTGGCCCATTCGAGGCCTTGCGCCGAACTGGTGGACTGGAATCGTGTGCTGGTCGACTTAGAGAGCTGCAGGCTGCCGTTGGGCACACGGCCTGCCGGGCGGGCATGGGTTCGGTCATGATGGTTTCCGAAGGTGCCACCTTGTCCAGGTGTTCGCCAATAGGACGGTTATATCCGCCGCCGTGGATGGGAGGAGGATGACGAATCCCCAGTCAGGGTCGCAGTGGGGATTCGGGCTAGAGCCGAGTGAACCGCCGGGAAGGGAAGGGTTGGGCGGGTGGCTCGCCCGGGCCTTATATGGGAGGGCAGGATCTCGATATCTGGTCAACGCGAGGAATGAAAGTTAAAATACACTGCACCATACAAGCATATCAACCAGCTAGGACAGCAAGGCACTCGGTACGGAATGCATGTATGATAACGTCCAGGGCCATGAAGTGTCCAGAGACTTCGCGCTCCGCACGGGACTGTACAATCATCAATATATACAGTGCTGCCCGGGCCATGACCCGCCTTGTATGTAACAGAAGGCAGGGGCATACTGTAAGAAAGCACAGGTCGGCGAGCAACCGGTGTTGGAGATTCGAGTGGCTTTCTTTCTTCAGACATCCTATCAAGCCCACGTCCATGACCAAGTGAAGTGGGAGAGATGCGGGCCCGCCTCGTATGCTGGTTACATCCATACACATTCTAAAATTCCAGAAGGGCAGAGGCAGTGCTTCGATGCCAGGATAGAGTTGGGACGAGATGAGTTAGTTGTCCAGCCAAGTCTGATTAGCATGCAAGTCAATCCCTACAATTCAGAGAACCGGCGACATGGACATGGACCACAGACACACTGATTCATATTTAGTGGCGGCAGGGGCGCTTCGCTTTGGGGAGTTGTCACGCGCCTCAGACTAAGAGCAATCCATCGCGGCGTCTACCAACGGCCGATTGAAGTGGAAACAGATGGTCCGCCAGCGGAGGTAGCGGGACCGAAAACCGGTATACTCTGATCGATGCCTTGTATGTATCGAGTCGTGTTTGGTCACGGCCCCCAAGCTCTCTATGTATCCAAAGGTAGTTTGGCATAATAGCAAAGGCTGCGCTACGAATACTTGGCAGAACATCGGATCGCGAATTGGGGTGATGAAGGTGAGGTCCTCATTCGCTGCTAGGCTTTGGCGTGTGCCCTTGTCAAGATCGAGGGGGCGGGGGGCCGTGTGGGCTGAGATTCGAGTTGTGGTTTCGGATGCTGACTACCGTAGAAGGGGTGCCATACGTACATGCTATCGTCTTGCAGCAGGGACCACGATCTCGGAGACGGTTTTAGTGTGAGCTATGGCACCGTGTTATTGATACAGTATTCGGGCACTCGCATGCGCGCGAGGTAGCGAGCGAGCGATGCAGGCTGTAGATGCAGCTGAAGCTGAAGCGGAAGCGGAAGTATCTTTTTCTGAATTCGCAAATAGGAGTTGAGAAGAAGATGAAAATAACGTTGTTGGCGGGGGGAATGCATGCCGCGATACAACTTAGGCGAGCCTCAGGTTTACGCTGTAGACAGGGAAGGTAAAGTTAAGGTTGCCTTTGTTACAGGGGTCTCACCGTGCAGGACCTGCCGTGTTTCTCAGTTCATACAGTATCCGATGACCTTCCTTAAGCTTGGGTTTGGTTATTTCAGGGAGGGAAACAATGAATGATTCTCACTCGACCCACTGTCAATGAGATAGTTCCTTCTTCGATCGGTCGGGAATTTAGTACCTGCCTATAGTAGATAGAGTTAAAGATTAACTCCTGCCTCTAGAGTACTAAGAACAGCAAACCTGCTAATTTAAACTTATGGGCAGGAAGGGCCTTATCGCGGACATTTACTTGTCTGTATAACTTACCCTATTTCCATGCTCAGATTTCCATGTCGATGAACAAAACCTCCCCTGCTCCTTGTGTTGATTCATCAATTCCACTGCCAGGTCTGGTTTCCCCGTTCCCTAGGTACCTATCTTTCCTCGTATTCTCCGTCGGCCTTCAATACCATTTCTTCAAACCACTCGCCTAATCCCTTCGGTCTGAGCTCCTTCACTCGGCCAAGAACCTTGCATTTTCAACAGCCACCTGAGAAGAGACGGATGTGGCGATCAAACATGCCCGCTGGCACGGATTTAATGGTCAAGCCTTTGTTTCATCGGCCCGTCATTCGTTTATGGGCCTTGTCATCCGTGAATGAATCGCGCTTCTGCGTATCAAAGCCAGTCCCTGACACAGATAGGACAGCATCTAACTCAGTTCGAGTTTCACACAGACTCGGCAAGAGATTCGACGATCGAAAGACTCCGAGTGCCTCAGAGCTCCTCAAACTGGACAGTCAGCGGTTGAAGATTGGCACATCGGTGCGTCTTTCCATCGTCTTGGATGACGGAATGAGCCTCCAAAAGCCCTCCTACGAATTGACTTCAGGGGTTTGTGAGCAATTGGCTAAATTCATGAGCGATGGAATGTGGCAGCTCGAATCACCGCCACCGGCTGCATACATCCGTACTTGTTGATCATTATTCTTCCTGCCAGCCGTTGGAGTCTTCAACAACACTTCGACTGACTCAAAGACATCGAAAGGTAGCCGATGTGCGTATAATTGATCAGCATATCGCAATTAGATATGTATTCTTGAGATACTTTCTGTCACTCTTAGGCGGTTCATCCTTCCTATTCAAGACGATCCGCTGAAGCCACAGAAACGTTTACATGTCAGGCTGACCAGAATGGCCAATGATATAAGACGGATCTGTTGCACCTCACTTTTCAATTGGTTTCGTTGGGGCTGATTGAGACCCACATCTCACTATACCGCCATGGGTTTGGATGGGCTTCATATTCTCCAGCAACCTGGTTTTCGGACCAGGCATACGGTAATCGCCTGGTTGGATACGCGAATTTGGCGTTCAGAACCACGCCAATCCACGTGTTTTTACCGTGCGGATCGTGGAGAAAGATTATGACAGTTGGATAAGCATCAAGGTCAAGCCCTTTCCTCCCTCAGCTCCATTGGATACTTCCTCACTAATAAGTATGCAGGTAGCTGTGTGGCACAACAGTCGCAATTTCAAGCACCGCTAAATCATATAGCCGCCACAAGCTAAGACTAGCACAAGGCTTTGAGCATTTGACATGAATCATTGAGGAAGATGGCATTCCGCATTCTTCACCTGATTCTGAACATATCTCCGTTAAATATCTCCTCTAGCCACTCGACTAGCTATCTGATCCATTTGCCTGGTCAAAGTGCCGGCAAAGCCTGGTCCAATTAGCATGTGGCTCCTCTAGCTCTTCCGCCCGATGTTTGGTTGCTAATCGGTTCTTGAGACATTCTAGCCGTCCTTGACTGGGATACTCTGCCCCTTCTCTCCACTCGCTCGGCGAACAGACCAAGCAGGCTTATTCTCAATTCAACATCCTCGTCCCTCATGACTCCTGGAGCTTACGTACCCTGTTCCACATGGCCTAGTTTCTAGGACCAGCCTGCCAGCTCCATCGTGATGGATTAGAGCTCCATCGGTTGAGTTATGCCAAGGACAAATGAACGTCCCGGACAGGCAGATCTATAGCGTTGTACACGGCCCGAAACGGCTGTCTTTGTCTCTGGACCGAGTTGAAGTCTGCTTGGGACTTGCGACTGGACCCTCAACTCTGTTGGTCTGTGTTCTCAATCGACGAAGTGTCTGTCTGTCTGGCAGGCAAGATAATAATGCACACTAGTATAACTAGTTAACGGGACACCTGTGTTCCGATGCCATCTACCAGTTATATAAGCTACCGAACGGAATGGCGCCACCGACATTGCGACTAGCCCTCAAGCAGGTATATGGTATCAGACAGCTCTGGTCAATTTCTGGTTATATCGCTTTCAAGAAGCAAGAGTTATCAATCCTGACTCTTAGTAATATCAAATACACAACTCTCTGACAGATAATGTATCCAAGAGGCGTTCGAGATTGTGTGGATTCTATTGGAGGGAAATCACACGGAGACTTGTGTCCTCTTCAGATCAGAAACACTACTGGGCCGTCCATTCTCGACAGCAAAGGCCGAGTTGGATGACATTCCGGACCTGCCTGTCGGGAGAAACTCATCAATGGTACGCATTTGGGTCCCTACATCTCATCATGGCGGCACAGATCCAACCAACCCCCCGCAATGTCTGAAACTGAGCCATGTACGGAGTACAGAGCAGCAGTGTCCCTATGGAGTCGGGGAACCGGTCTTTTCCACTTCTGTTGTTAGGAATTGATATTTCCGAGAATCCGAAAATCTAATGTGAAGCATGTTCTATTAACCATACTGCCATATTGCCTGTTAGGGAGGGAGAGAAGCTAAGTACTGTCGATAGCGCATGCCAGCCTATAGATGCTGTGAATCCTCATGCACATCCGATTGTGATCATGGGAACTGTTCCGATTCGTACCATCACACTATTTGATGGATAAGATGCTACATGTCCTGACGAGGGTAGCAACCTAGCTGAAAGCTGAGGCGAGTCAAGATCAGAGGACCATCCTCCTTTCTCGGCGTGCACGCATACGGCTCCTACAGTAGGGAACGATAAGCCGGCAATTCTAGCCAGTAAGTTGCTCTTAATCGATTCTCCTGACACCCACATCCTTTTCGCCCATGCTCGGGAAAACACAAAACGCCTTGGCATCGAGACGGAGGAATACTACATCATCATCGCTAATACTAAGCTGGCACAGAAGCCCGCGCAGATTCTTGCAATACCTAACACGGAACCCAGAGCGAGGCAGGAAAAACATGGAGAGTAATCAATATGAGAGAATTGTCTCTTAAAGTTTGCTTGGCGTTTGAGAGTGCTGAGATGTGGATTTGGGACCCGCAAGCCATAGATATCCTATCCCAGCCTGTCTGTTGCTGAGGTTGAAGTGTACTGTGCTCTGAGGAGGACTGGACAAGGTTCATTCGCTTTTGGCGCGGGTGTCGGAACGGGAGTGCGTCCCTATTCCTGGAAATGGATGGTTCAGGGGTGGCACGATAAGCCGCTGTTTAGTCAAGTGACGGTCAAGACTCAAGACTCAAGACTCAAGACACTCAAGAGACTGGCATCTGAGGAGGAAATGAGAAGAAGCCTCTCAAGGGTGGAGAGACTTGTGCAGTCTCAGACTCTCAGGCCGTGGAGTTGTTTGTGTGTGTGCCATGGCCCAACCCAACAAACGACTAGGTACAGTACAGTAGGCACAAGACGTTCAGTAGGATGCTAATTGACCACTAGGCCGGGACTAGTACCCGAGGTCAGCACTTGATGCGATGATCAGTGGACATTGAAAAGGAATTTCAATTGACAAAGGCAAGAGACTCCGGCACTCATTTCAGCCCACGGATCCCATGTCGACCTATGCGACTATGACAAGTCGCTTACCAAGCTCGCCAAGCAAGATAGTTAGTTACCTGTCTCAACACGTCGAGATCAACCAAGATGATAACTAGCAACCATTTCGGCGACGGAATACTACCAACTCTATCTGCATACACAGAATACTCACATACAGTTAATATATCTATCTATCTATCTGCCTCAGGCTTGATACACTTTCCGAGATCACAATGAATGAATCCACAAACAAAGAATGGCTTTAACGGGGCCGGGAGCTCCCGCAACTCTACGTGCTTTTATTGGACGAGATGCTAATCAATCTGGGCCTGGGCCTATCGAGTTCCATTTGTCAAAACTTGATCAATCGGTGCGAATAATTCGAATTCTCCACAGTCTAATTGCCTCTATCTTTTTGGTAAAGGCGAAGAGAGAAAAAAAAAAAAGAAGAAGAAGAAAGGCCGCAGTGATAATCCCAAGCAAGAACTCAGCGAGACGAAGTAAACTTGATCGCCAAAGATCAATCACTCAAGATGTGCAAATCTCAGTTCCACAGCTTCCTCAAGGCTCTGCCCAAGGTCGAGCAGCATCTCCATATTGAGGGAACTCTTGAGCCCGAGCTTCTCTTCTCCCTCGCTGAGAAGAACGGGATCAAATTGCCAGAAGACCCTGTCTATGAGTCGGCTGACAAGCTGCGAGAGCGCTATGGGAGATTCACATGTCTCGATGATTTCCTGCACTACTACTACCTCGGGATGAGCGTGCTTATCACCGAAAACGACTTTGAGACTCTTGCGTACCAGTATTTCCAGCGCGCGGCGAGCGAAAAGGTTCGACATGCTGAGATCTTCTTCGATCCTCAGGCGCACATCGCTCGAGGTGTCAGCTACGACACCGTCGTCGCGGGACTCACAGCGGCCAAGCGTCGTGCTCTGAAGGAGTTGGGCATTACTGTCGAGTTGATTGTCTGTATTCTTCGCCATCTGCCTGTTCCCGAGTCTCATGCTCTTGTCGATACTCTTCTGGACCGCGGCCACTTCAACGATGGTACCCTGACGGGCTTTGGCATGGTCTCGAGCGAGAAGGCGTTCCCCCCTGAGCTCTTCACCGAGGTCTATGCCCGTGTTGCAAAGACTGGTACTCATCTCACCACTCACGCCGGCGAGGAAGCACCCCCTTCTTTCATCACTGCCTCACTCGAGCACCTGAAGGTTTCGCGCATCGATCACGGTCTCGCAGCCGCTCAGGACCCCGAACTCCTCAAGAGACTGGCTGCCAACCGCACCCTCTTGACTTTCTGCCCTTGGTCAAACGTAGCTCTCTGCAACCTGCCCGAACTCGCCGATGCCCCCGTGCGTAAGTTCCTCGATGCTGGCGTCCTCTTCAGTGTCAACAGCGACGATCCTGCTTACTTTGGCGCCTACGTCCAGGAAGTCTACTGCCGCGTCCAGGATACCTTCAGCCTCTCTGTCAAGGACTGGGAATGGATCGTCCGCGGTGCCGTCGAGGAAAGCTGGTGCTCTGATGAGCGCAAGCAGGAGATTCTCAAGGAGCTGGAGCAAGTGTTGGAGGAGTACAAGGGTTTGAAGGCCTGAGCTGTGATTCAAAAGTGAAGTAGGCGTTGGGGATAGGGGAAGGGATACGGCGGAAATACCCTGATGTGTAGGTAGATAGGACGGTTAACTGGAAATGCAACTTGCTATATTTCTGAGGAACAAGATATTTATCATCTAAAAATGCGCTGCAGTTCCTGAGCCGCTGCATGTCATCATACCTGATCTGTCATATCATGTAGACTGTCCCTTCTAAGCAGGCCATTCTCCATGCTCACACGATGAGCGAAGTGACGCACACATGCACCATCCCCAATCTTCGACAGACAATATAACATATCTAGTCAGATAATTCCCCTTTTTCAAAACCATTCTCTCGCATGTTTTTAACCCTCTGTGGTATCCATGGCATCACTCTTCAACTTGTCCTTGGCAGCTTGCACCCGCTCCTCTCGCCACTGATCAATCCTCTCCTTTAGTTCCGTCTGTGGAATCGCATCGTCAATAGTCATGGCTTGTCTCGTGAAGGGATCCTTAGGATCGCTAAGCAGATGCTGAACAATGGTTGATCGGTCAACGATATGCTTGCTGGGTAGCAAGACAGGATCCTTCATGAGATCACCCATGATGGGGTCCTCAAACTCGGCAGGGATGTCACCCAGGTCGAGTTCCGCTTGGTCGAGGAGCGTCTTGGCATCGACAAACTTCACCCTGAGCTTGTCCCAGCGAGCGACATCAGCGGGATCCTTCTGGTGCTTGGAGATTAGGATGCGTGAAACGCGCTCCAGCACTTCGGGCTTGTAGGAACGACCATCTGCAGCGACGGCGTCAATGAAGACTGGTGAGTTGCCGAGATTGAGATATATGTCGACAATGTCTGAGATGATCTGGATAGGGCGGAAGTGGTATTTGTCTCTGTTAGAAACACTGAGCTCCGCAGCCGCCTTCTTTCCTGCTAACGTCTCCAGGTTGTAGTTGAGCATGCTTGCCAGACGAGACACAATCTCGGGCATGGTGAAGGCTTCACTCATAGCCTCTGTGAAAAGCTTCATCATCTCAAGCGTCTCGTTGGCCAACTGCATGAAAGACGTGGCCTGGTTAGCCAGCTGTTGCATCTCCTCCTCCTTCTTCTGGCGATCCTCTTGTGGTATTGACGGATCTTCGAGCTCCTTCTCAATAGCACGAATCTTGGGAAACTTGGTTAAAGCTTCGTCCAAGACATATGTAGCATCGTTCAGCAACATATTGACAAACTGAACAAAGAACTGCTTGTTGACTCTGTGGCGGTGTTAGTACCATCTCAAACGATGACTTTGGGGGTTACTGACCGACTCTCCCGTGTCAATTGTCGCTTGTAGTGGTCGTTGACCCAGACACACTTGATCACTTGGAAGATCTCGTATCGAATGTTGAACTTGTCATAGAATGCAGAATCCGCGCCGGTTGACTCGCACTCGATGTAAAACTTCATCAATCCCTTAAGAAGGTGATCGTTGGCGAACTGGCTGCCAACAAGCTGGTCACCTAGAACACCTCGCTTTAGATGCATCAATGGCCAAGTCGCCGAGAAGAGTAGTGAAACCAATGATGACTTCAGGTACGGGTTCTTGATGTACTCAGTTGAGCGGAGGAATGTCACGCAGAGCGCAATCATTTCATCGCCAACAGCGCTGGGAAGAATCTTGGGTAGCCACCTGTTTACTTGTTAGTTGGGGCCCCCATCGAATGCCAGCATGGTAGACGAACCTAAATATGAACTTGAAATTGTCCACGATATTCTGTAGCGTATACTCTGGAAGACATGAGAATACATCTGACTTCTCGGCAGAAAGGGGGAGTCTACGGTTGTCAGTATCATCATCCATATTGCGCGCCAGGGCACATACTGTATCTCCTTCGACTCTTGACCAGGCTTGTACTCTGATCGAGTCACCAAACGGAGCAACCACACAGCCACAATGCGCATGAAACGCAATGAAGTGCTCTGCATCCGTTCATCAAGCAGGACACCTTCGATGGAAAGCTTGACAGCAATGCTCTTCTCGAGAGCGTCGACATGTCTCTGGACAGCCTTGTCATACTGTTGAAGTTGGATAGGATTGTTCACAAACTTGATACGATCTGCCTCCATGATCTTGACTCGCTTCTCCAGATACTTTATGTCCCTGTCCAAATTCTTCAGTTGGGAGTTGCAGGCTTCACTTCCATAGTGATGCGCTGCCAGGGTCAAGAAGAAAGCCTCGGAGATGAAGTTGGTTTCGCCTGTTATCTTGTTCGCATAAAAAGTTTTCGCATATGCATCGTCTGCGTTCAGTTTTGTCTCATCGCTGATATCTATCCGTGGTTGTTTCCGGAAGTAGTTGTCATCAATCTTGTTTACTTTGCTGAAATCCATATCCATGAAGGGTTCGCAAAATCGGTCTAGAATCGTGGTCACGTTAATCATAAATCCGTTAGAAGCAACCTCTCTAGGGTCAACTTGTAGTGCTCTCCTCTTGTGATTTGAGTTCATGATGTAAGCGAACCAGTCCAGAGTTCGAGATCTGGTCTCCTGGCCTGCACGGATAAAGGCGTTTGTGATCGCGAAAAGATCATCTTGGTGTGTCCTCAGCACCATTCGCAAAGCGTCTTGTGAGTTTGCGATTCTACCCTTGTCAAGACCACGAGCCCCAGGGAAATAGCTCTTGATGACTTCATTCTGGAGTGGTGAGATGCGGAAGAACGGGCCCAGAAGGGTGTGCTTTTCAATTCCAGCAGCTGACTGAGCCATGATGAAGGTTGGGTGTTTGGCGAGGTTCACGATTAGAGGAGGAAATCTGGTGTACGTTAAAATGGCCTGGATATACGGCTTGTAATCCTGGTCCATGGAAATTGTACCCAGCTTGTTGCTGATCTGAATCATGGCATCGTTGAATAGAGCAGGGAAAGCCTCGTCATCGTCGAATCGTTTGATAGCTTCCTGTATGAAGTTGAAGCAAAGGCCGTTCTCGTCCTGCACGCCCTTCAACAGGTATGGCATGAGCGTATCATGCTTAGGGTTCGGTGATCGGCTACATGAGGCGTCAGGATTATATCTCCGACGCGGTGAAATCGCTTACCCATAGAGATCCGGCATGGTCAGGGCAAACAAGCAGCCGCTCATACACAAACGCTTAGCCTCTTCGTGCACCTCGAACTTGGGCCCCTCTGTTCCCTTGAACTGGAGCGACGCTTTCACAGCACGCTTCCAGCATGGCAAGAAGTAGTTCATAAGAGGCTTATCATGGGGATAGCTACTGGCGGCCTCCATAAGAGCTTGATCTAACGTATTGACAGACAGCTTCAGAGGCTCTCCGGACTCGTTCAGTTCTTCATTCAGGTTCGGCAGGAACGTCAGCCGTTGACCATTGCTGTTGACCATGTGGTGCGGATCCACGGTGATGCGGAAGATCTGTGACAATGTCCGGTCGGCATAGATTTCGACGGTCTCGGGTTGAGTGGTGGATGGCTTGGGGGAGGGTCGATCCGCTGGAGCGACGTCAATCTCAGATGCCAGTCTTTTACGATTCACAGAGGAAGTACCTGTTGAACTCGATGGCTCCGCCTTCACCCCTAGCTTGTCGAAGGGGTTCGGGCTGGAAGAAGCCGGCGGAGCGGCGGGAGTGACGTTGATCTTGGGCCGTGATTCAGCGGATGCGGGCTGCGGCTGCGGCTGCGGCTTCGGCGTTGACGTGCGCGAGGGGTTCGACGATTCGGAATCGGGAGCCTTGTTCTCGTCTGACTTGGCAGACACAGGCGTTGATGTCCCTAGCTTGGCGAGACGTCTCGCGCGGATCTGGAGGTCCTAGCTTAGCATAAAGTCCCCATCATGAGCTGTGTTGGCGCAACTTGCCTGTTCCATCTTCTCCTTGTCTGGGGCATCGCCTCCAGCCCATGAGGGTTGCTCGTTGGGGTCCATGATGGCGACAACGAGTCGAAGTGCGGATGAGAGAGGAGGAGGGAGTGAAAGAAGACGAGAATTATGTTGAAAGAGAGAGGTTCAGATGAGATGGCGAGGCTGAGAGGGAGATGGGCGAGATCTATGAGGTGTGGATCCAAGCCTCACAAAGACGTAGTACAGTTGATAATGATGAGCTTGGGGACCTGAGGGTGGGGGAATTCCAGGCAGAGCTGGGCCTAGGAACTTTTGAGGTTCGAGGTGGGGCGGTGACAGGAGGCTTTAGTGGCTGCTTCTGAGCTGTGGCACTGAAACTTTGGTTGCCTACTCGTGTAGAAGGACCTGGAAGAAGCAGTCACTGAAGTATTGGTAATAGTGTTAATGATAAGATGTTAGATGTCAGTTGAACAAAGAATCTACCATTAAAGCCGTAAGATTTATGTTGGCCTGCCAAATCATCTCCCAAACTCCGCAGTACTCTTCTAAACTCCGCAATATAAAGTGGCTCACGGTTTCCAAGCACTGATGGTCATGTCTAAGCTGAGGTGATACAGGGTCGAGGATACAGCATCTGTATTTCCTGTATCATGATTAAGATCTAGAACTTGCATATGATACTTTAAAGAAGCTTCTGAGAACCAATCAATTATGATGTGTTCTCTCCCTAGATTAATCAATAGTATACTTATGGCAGCTTACGTGAAAATTGCATTTTGGTTTGTCAAACTTTCATCTCTTATGATCAGGCGGGCTCTTCCTTAACTCAACGTTAAATCTTTTCCATCAATGGCGAAGTATGTGAAAATGAATGAAGTTCTAGACCCCTGACGTCAGGCCTTCCGGATCTTTAAGTGACGCAGCGTTATGTCTGAAATAGGCAATGTGCCACAAGAAGCATCTAAACACAGAACACACACATGGAAATCAAACCTGAGTCGTCTGATTAAAATAAGTCTATGATAAAAGACTACCGCCGATGCTCAATGAACCATAACCCTTTTCCGACTAAGCCTACGTGTAAATGCCGGGGTATTCCATAAACCGTGACGCCAATAAAAGATTAAAAAAAGAAGGGCAGAAAAGAAAGCAAACACTGATCACAGACGGGGCAAATCTGTTCCTTCGACACTAGCTGACCGACGACGTTCCGCGAGACGAGGGCCTTCTACCGACCTGTCTCTCTGCAAAGTCGCCGTGGATCCAGAGCTCGCGGCCGCTCTTATGCGGCCTTCTTCGCGGCTTCGGTTCAGGAGCCAGTTAACATGCATTCGAATCATGTTAATATTGTTTCGCAGTTCAGTCACCTCCTCGCGAATGGGCATGATTTGGTTGATAGTCCACATACTCTGCCGTGCCTCGAGGTGTGTCAGGTTCTGGTGAACTTCTTCGAAACCAGCGTCGAGGTCTTGAATTGTGCGCTTGTCACCCATTACCGAGTCTCCCACGCCCCGGCGACTGAGAGATGAGTTGAATTCCGTGATCCGTTGATTTGTTTCATCCTGGCGAGTCTGGAGTTGCTGCACTTGCTGGCCGAGGTTGGTGTAGGAATCGATAATTTCTCGTTGTGAGCGAATTATCATGCCTGACGGTGTGTCTGGGTGGAATGCGCAAGCTAGAGTATGAGCATCCATTTGCCCGCGCATCGCGCGAGCTGGACAACCGAACTCGCTATAAGGACAGTTGATAATAGCACCTTCGCATTCTAATTCATCGTGGTCCTTGATCTGGCTGCGATATACGAGCTTCCAGCATGTCTCACAGCGAGTTTTGCTGTTCGGACATGACAACAAATGCAGTTCGCGATCAGTGGCCTCGATTGTCACTTTGCAGTGTAAACATTGATCTTCCTTGTGTGGGCAAGTATCATCTTCGGGTTTGGAGCGTAATCTCTTGTCACAATCAGCGCCGGGGCAGGTGAAGTCTTTGAAACGGCATTCCGTCGTAGCATGTGTTTCGACTACCTCACGACGAACTTCCGATTTGCAGCCTCGTGCATGGTAAGGACACTTGACTTTGAGACTATTAAGCTGAGTGCGAATGAGCCGTGGTGCACTGAAGCAGTTAGGCCAGGCGAGAGGCTCTCGGTCAATGGGACAGGCCGTTCCGGAAGGACTAGAATCAATGCTCTGTCGCAAGCATCGGTAGCAGAATGTATGATCGCAGGGCGTTGTAACAGGATCCACCAGCGGATCATGACAGATAGGGCAGAGTAAATTGGCATCTGGTTCATCGACATATGTCAAAGAATACATATCGAAGATGCAGTTGCCACCATATCGTTTGGGAATTCCGAGGGAGGATAGATGGGGAGGCAGGAGGGGTCCGGTTCGACGATCCGAGTTGACATTTGGTATCAAAAAACCCGAGTATGAGGGATCAATTCTGGACCTAATATCTTGTCTAACTTGCTGCGAGACTTGTGCTCCAACATAGAAAGTATCTGGCGAGGGCGGCCGAACGAGACTAGTGACGAGGTCGGGAGTTGGAGATGTGCGGCGAAGGTTGCGGCGAGCGAAGCGGCGAGCAGCGGCCGGACTCAAACGAATTCCATCATCGCTCGATTCGGACGCAGACGTCAAAAGAACAGGAACAGCCGCAGTCGGCGTAGGAGCGACAGGAGAGGTAGGAGTCGGCTGTCTCGAGTCTCGGAGGGTTGTAGCCGCTGCGGGAGGAGGAGTTGTGGCCATGATCGGTAAAACGGGGGATTATGGCCGGATCAAAGAACAGTCGAATAGGACCAGATCGGAAAGAAATTGAGGGCTTGAGGTCGAGACATGTATTCGTGGATTGTGTGCGTGTTGCGCGACGTCGTGATGACGCTCATGGGGGGGGGAGTCGATGTTTTGATGAAGAAGGGAAGAAAGGGAGGATCTCGATGTGCACATCAGGACCTTATTAGGCGGAGGTAGAGCCGAGGAGGCCATGCCACGACCATGATGTGATAAGAGCGCAGGTGTATGTACTAACAATTTTAGCGGGAGAGTTTAGGAGGTAGCATTTTGGCGGGGTTGACAAAAAAGAAGCGGATCAGGAGAGGAGCTGGGCCGTAGAAAAAGCAGGGGTCTTGTTGTGATGCATGCGAGTAGAATGATCAATTGAGGGTCTATAGAAGATCATTGGGGAGGTGATTAGAGTCTATGTGATGATCATGCTGTGCTATTTCTCTCTCTGTTTTTGTTGTTTATAAAAAGTGTCGTTGTTTCTCGTGATAATTGCTTCTCGACATCACCACCCAAATCATCATCAGTTTCAGCTACTCCCGCGGGTCAGGGTCCTTGGCTCAGTTTTTTTTGTCGATTACATCATCGGTCTGTCATTTTCGCCTTACTTTTTTCTTTCCCATGCCCCATATTGAGCACATCCCCGCCAACTGCCGACGACGAACCCTTTCTTCACCACATTGGGCTTGGTTGCACCGTTGACAGTGACAGTTTCAGGCAGGGCTCTCCCATTCCAGAATCCACATGGACGAAGGAACAAGCTTCAAGCCAGGACTTGTTAGTTGGTTAGAGCCCGACTCTCGCCATCCACAGGTTAGTTGTCTTTCAACGGCTTTTCACATTCCATATCCAGCGCCGTACCGTAAGCTACTGCACCGGCAACGTTGCAGTCCCACGTTTTACAACTCTCGATGAGTTCTCTGTGCTCCTGAACTGTGTGCGGTTCCGTAAGAAACCCCGAGATCTCCGGCTCCGGCTCCGCGATGGAGGTTGCAGTTTTTAGAGTTTGTTCAAAACATGGAATCGGCAATGGACAATACCGAGAAAAGGAAAAGGGGAAAGCGTTGGGTTGGTAAATTACCAAAGAATGACGATCACTGGGTACCTTGCAGAAATAAGTGTGAAGCAAAACGGTTGTAGACTGACTCGTGAAGGGTCTCAAACCAAGGCCGTTGCTGAACCAAGTGGAGGCTGTCAAACCTGTCAAAGCAGCATCAGGCATTTATACCGACACTAGTTGCGCACCGACTGAATTGCCTGCATCAAAGTATAAATCGAGGTATTGAATGGAGATACTCTTTTGAGAAGGTGATTAGGTACTAAAGTATAGCCAGTCTTGAATGTCCCGAGACCAAGAAATTACCAGGTCATGGTGATCCTTCGGCATTATGAGTCTGAACTGAATCACCCCGGGGCTATCCCACCTCGGGATACCTCATTTCAGTCCAGGCGTACCGTACATTCCGAATCAGCCTTCCTTTCTGCCTTTCCTCCTGTTGAGCCTCATCTTTTCTCCCTCGTCTCGTCCAGGCTCCCGCGAGGCATCTTCCCTGCTGACGTGGCAGAGATCAAGTCGTTTTTGATTCGTTTTGTTATCTGCAATACAACGTCAGACGATCCCGCTACAGAAGGTGAACCAACGGCCTCAAAACTGAACAAAGCGGACTAGATCGGCCAACTCTGTCAACGTGAGGCTTATAAAACCAAGTAATTCACTCCCTCGTGCTCTTCTCGGCATGCACCTGTTGCTCTAGTTCTGACTGTTGTATGTTGGAAATAGCCCCCAACTCGCTGCTTTTAGGGTAGGTCGCTTGGCCTGATTGACTCTGACGAACGATTTCAGCCTTTTCCTTCCAAGCGAACCGTCGGTTTCGGCCGATATCTGCAATCGTCAGCGAATAATAGCTTGCATCGCTTCTTTGAACACTGCCACTTACAAAGAGCCTCTCTTTCAACCCGTGATTGTTCATGTCATCAACCTATCAGATCCCAAAGAATCCCATCATCTTTCGACGTCTCCAGTTATTGTCCTTTGTTGCCTAATTAACTGTAACGCTTCCTGCTGCACTTCACCCACCTTTCAACCCATCACTTCTGACACAGCCTTGTTCGCGATGCATATTGTAACCGACTCGGTACGGGAAGAGAGCGTAAAGCGGCGGCTTACAGGCCAAGATGCATGCACTGCACTTTCAGTATACTTTGCGCAATCCCATGTGTAACACGGCGATGCTGCTGTTACCTGGTGATCACCAGCCAAACAGGTCACTGCGTCTCCGACAAAGGCGTCCAATCGATCTTTACAAAGAAGACGCCTCGAGAGGCTATATAGGACCCCAATATTTCCAATGCACTTTAGACATTCCAACTCTTGAAAATTAATTCTTCACCTAAACATGAAGCCAACCCCTCCTACCCCTGGCCCGCAGCCGACTCCTGCTAAGCCAAAGCGTAAACCCCTAAACCCTCAAGCTCTTGTTTCCAAGTTCTGGTCAAAGTACCACTCCAAGGCACCAGGAAAGGTCACTTCCATCTTCCCTCAGAGCCTCTATGAGTCACTTCTCACAGACGCCGACTCGTCTTATCCCAAGTCTCGCAATGCAGCACAGAGCTATGAAGATGCTGCCAAAGAATGCCGTGCTCGAGTTAGAGCCATTGTTCGGGAATGTGAACGAACCAATGCCAAATTCAGCGACCCAGACTTTGATATTGAGACCGACTTTTCGTCTTACCAAGATAATTGTCTCAATGGTTTAATGGGGAGAGGGTTCGAGGAGGACAGCAGTGATGACGAACCACTGTCATCCGAAAGGGGACACAATAGTCAGCGAATGAAGAAATATCGCAACACACGGAAAAAGAGCGACGAGCTGGAAGAGGATAAGCCTGACGTCAACAAGAACAACCTGCAAAGACGCATGATTAGCGGCAGAGACTATAGTTCTCGATACTCCAGACCAGGCTCAGTCCATCGCATTCCATGGATCTTTGAAAATCCTCAGTTTACAGTTGGCGGCTTTTCCAGCACAGACATCAAACAAGGTGCTGGTGGCGACTGCTGGTGGTTAGCGGCTCTCGCAACTATCGCTCATCGCAAAGACTTGATGAAGAAGATTTGTGTCGCAAAAGATGAAGAATGTGGTGTCTACGGCTTCGTCTTCAACCGCGACGGAGAGTGGATCTCAACTGTGGTTGATGATAACCTTTACCTGAAGCACAAGGACTTTGGAGAAGATACTGAAGTCTACGATGCGACGGGCAAGAAAGCTCGACTTTACAAGAAGCAGAAGCAAACCGGTTCTGAGTCTCTGTACTTTGCCAAGTGTGAGGACCCTAATGAGACTTGGCTGCCCTTGCTTGAGAAAGCTGTAAGTTATCCCTTTAAGATGCTCAAGACAAAAACTGACGATTTCAGTTTGCCAAGGTTCATGGTGACTATCATGCTTTGGATGGTGGGTGGTCTGGCACTGCAGTCGAAGATCTCACAGGCGGCGTTAATACTGTGGTCGCTGGTAATAGAGTCCTTCGCAAGGAAAGACTGTGGCGCGAGATGTTGGGATCTGACGGCGAGGATGGAGAATTCGTCTTTGGTCTGTCCGCCGGCGGCCCAGGAGAGGACCATAACAACGGAATCGTGTTGCGACATGCATACTCGATTCTCAAGGTGGCCGAAGTTGAAGACGAAGATGGCAACAAAGTGCGCTTGGTCAAGATTCGGTAAATATGACTTGCAGTTTTGGCCTAGCTCAGACAACTGACACGTACAGAAACCCCTGGGGACAGAAATCTGAGAATGGCCATGGCGAGTGGCATGGTCCATGGTCGGATGGCTCCAAACAATGGACTCCTCATATGATTCGAAAGCTTCAGCATCAGTTTGGCGACGACGGAATTTTCTGGATGTCTTTCAACGACATGCTAGATAACTTCAAGTGGATGTACAGAACTCGTCTTTTCGATGAGCGATGGACGGTAGCTCAACAATGGACAAGTGTCAGCATCTCTTGGCTTACCGGCTACCTCAAGAAGAAGTTTATCATCGAGGTCAAAGAAGAGGGCATGGTGGTTATTGTGCTCTCACAGGTACGTTGTTCATTGATTAAATCAACGCATACTGACAGTCGTAGCTCGATGAACGTTACTTCAAAGACTTGAAGGGGCAGTACGAATTTGCCCTGCACTTTCTGCTCAAGACGGCTGACGACAAGACATCCATCTGCTCGGTTCGTCCGGTCCATAAGTGGGATCGACGTTCGATCAATTGCGAGGTCGAACTCGAGCCAGGCACATATGAAGTTATCCCCAAAATCACAGCCGAGAGATATTACTGGCTTCCGACTGTCCAAAAGATGGTCAAGATGGGAGCCGACAGTAATCCTCAGAAGTTACGCCAGATTGGCCTGCAGTATGATCTCGCGCATGCCAAGGGCGGAATCGTTGATGAAGATGAGGCCCTCCGCAAGAAGAAAGAACTCGAGAAGAAGAAGAAACTCAAGGGCAAGAAGCAAGAAAAGAAGAAGAAACAGATGGCAGAAGCTATGGCCAGTATGGAGGCGGCGATGGTGCAGATGAGGAATGAGTATAATCGGTCTCTCAACGAGAAGGACACCGAAAGGGAGAAGACCAAGAAAGAGAAGGAAAAGGAAAAAGAGGAACCTGAACCAAAGAAGGAGGATGAGGAAGAGCCCATCAAGAAAGAGGATGATACTGGAGCAAAATCAGATAAGGCGCCGCCTGGATTTTGGCCAGAAGATTCTTCCAAGAGTGACTTGGAAGCCTTGACTCTTGGTGAAACACCAGCCGAGCCAAAAGGGGACCCGTCTTCACTTAATACGAGCCAAGGAACCGAAGACAAGAGAGGAGGGTCTGCAGACTCATCCACCAGATATTCATCTGCCGGCCGCAGAGGCCCTCCATCTCTCGCAAACTCACCAATGCCATCACGAGATCACAGTCCCCAACACAGCAGAAGAACAACCATGCAAAGCATCGACACAAACCCCGTCTTCACGCCTCCCACGGAGCCAACCTCCGAATCGGACCTCGACAGCTCAGACTCATCGTCCGTGTCCTCGTCAGAGCCAGACGATAGTTCCTCAAGCTCAGACGACGATATGCTACCCACTTCGCTGCTTCAACGACTCAAGAAGAAGAAGAAACAGCCGTGGAATGCCGTGTGCGTGATCGGCCTCAGCGTCTACGCTCAGCACGCGGGCATCAAGGTCCGTCTCGCTGATCAGAGGGGCGATGAGGCTACCGAGCTCGTGCCTCCTAATGGCGGCCCTGCTAGTCCGTGAGCTAGAAAAAAGGAATATGCCGCTTGATATACCGTTGTTGCCAAGATTGTCTAACGTTGCGAGTCGTGAGACGTGGTGTTTGTTTTGATGACGGATGTTTATATGTGTATTCCACGAATGGGAGAATTTAATTTTACCAGAGCAACAAATAGGATTCAACAGCACTCTTCTCAGTCATGTTTTTAGCATAGCGGTTTTACTTGTCATATATCATAAAGAATGAATACTTTGACTTCTTTTTTCCTCTCCTCGCTAAGTTTCAGTGTGGATAGCACTATTCCTCGAACTGAGTTATACCCGAGACGCAATTTAACTACAACGCAGCCCGAGTCAGAACATGATCAGTTGACTGAAAACGAAAATGGCTTTGACAATCAAATCAATCAAGTTTATTTACTACATGATCTACAGCCGTCGTATCTCCATGCGTTCCACATTGACTACTACTTCGGATTTGCCTACCGTCAAACAAAAGAAACGTGCGGCCCATTGTTTCTCAGTGAAACTGAGCGTATAAATGAGCCCCGAACTAGCATAAAAAGCGTCCGCCAATTCTTAGTGCTAAATTGTGTCGTTCTTTTTGTCCAGTTCCAAACTTCAGACGCCGTTTCAACCGCACGGCCCAAACCGCTGTTTCATCTGTCATCGTCCCGTTTCACCATCCAGGCTCACCCCTGCCAAGTTACCCTTGAGATTTACATGACCGATCTAGATAGTTCTCGGCCAGGGTTGTTGAGTAATGGCTTGACAGAAGAATGACCTGAGGTAAGGCTCACCGTCGTTAGAGATTGATAATACTCGGAAGCCTTTCCAACTCGGGAAGACCTTGCGGATGAAGTACGAGGTTTGGATGAATCTATCACGATGCAGGGTTGTTCAAGAAGAGGTTCGAGCGTTGGAGTTGAGAGCATATAAGCTGGATAGAAGTCGTCGATAGAGTCGAAATCAGATCAAATCAGCTCAGCAACTTTGCATTCATTCGCTTTTTCCTTTTCATTCGCTTCTAAATAACTCCTTTCGTTTCAAAACTTGACCTTATTCATCATGTTCTCCAAGTCTGTCCTCATCGCCCTCGTGCCCTTTGCAGTGGCTGGTCCCATTGCTCCTCGACAGGGTCTTGGATCTGGCCTCGGATCTGGCCTTGGCTCTGGTATTCCCAGCTTTGGACTTCCCAGCTCTGGCGGCGACTCTACTGGTGGACTCCCCAGTATCCCCAGCATCCCAAGCCTAGGCTCTGGAGGTTCAACTGGAGGACTTCCCAGTATCCCGGGTCTGGGCTCTGGTGGTTCATCTGGAGGTATCCCAAGCATTCCAGGTCTGCCCAGCTCTGGGGGCTCAACCGGTGGTCTCCCCAGTCTACCTATCGGAGGTGGTGGCTCAAGCTTCCTCCCAGGAGGCTCTACTGGTGGAGACACCACAGGAGACACTTCTGGAGATACCTCCGGCAGCGCTTCAACCAGCGCTCCCGCTTCTCAGCCCACGGGCTCTAGCGAGACCCCCCGTGCTGAGGGTGATTCATCCACCTCTCCCTTCGGCAGCTTCCTTGGATCTGCCGGTGGCAGCAGCGGCGGCTTCGGTGGTTCCACTCAGAACGGCCTCAGCGGCGACTGCAAGGACGTAACTGTCATCTTTGCCCGCGGTACCACTGAGATGGGCAACGTCGGCACTGCCGCGGGACCTCCTTTCTTCCAGGCTCTTGCTCAGCAGCTCGGAAGCGATAAGCTCGCTGTCCAGGGTGTTGAGTATGCCGCCAGTGTCGGTGGCATTATGCAAATGGGTGACCAGGCTGGTTCACAGAAGATGTAAGTCAACCCTTGAGCTTGTGAAGTCGCTTGTAACTAACATATACAGGGCGAGTCTTGTTAAGGAGGCTTACCAGAAGTGCCCCAACACCAAGGTCGTCATGTCTGGATACTCACAGGGTGCTATGCTGGTCCACAACGCAGCCAAGTCTCTCCCTGCCGATACCACCGGCAAGATTGCTGCCGTTGTCAACTTTGGCGATCCTTGTAAGTCACTTTCAGCTTCCAACAAAACCCCAGAAATTAACAGCTCTATAGTCCAGCGACAAGCTATCCAGGGCGTTCCCTCTGACCGCGTCAAGATTATCTGCCACGCTGGTGACGGTGTCTGTGCCGGTACTGCTGCTATCACCCCTGACCACTTGACATACAGCCAGGATGCCAACACTGCTGCTCAGTTTGTTGTTAGCAAGGTCAAATAAACGACACGCTGACGGACCCAAATTCAAGAGATGAGTGGAATGACATAATGGAAATATGGCTGGAGCAGAGCTTCGGGCGTGGATAGGTTTAAAATTCTCCTGTATCTTTTAAAGTTGCTTGAATATGAGTACAAATGATTATTTCTCTTGTGAGACCTTGCATTGCCAAAACATGATACCATAATACTAACTTTCGAAATCCCTGAAGCCGCGATGACAATCATGAGACTTTGTCAGGAAACAACTAAAGACATCAAGTCGATAAAGTTTTTGAGAGTAGAGAACGTCCGAATCAATGACATGCTTGCCTGTGTTTATAGGATGGGTTGAAATCCTCGAGGAGGTATACACTCACTCTCTTGCCTAACATCAATACCAGCTTGACAGAGATAAAGGCGATCGTGGTCCAAGGCCAATAAATTAGGGATGCATATTGTAAAGCTTAAGAGGGTCTGGATTATGAATATTATTGTGGTTCTGGGAAGTTGAGTTTATGGTCGAGCGGATGTTCAAGTTCGCGACATACATCAAAACAATGGGACGGCTTTCAGTAATACGGGGGATATGGTGTAGGGGAATCACGTTCGCTTTGCATTGTTTCGAATGCTTGCGAAAGGTCGGGGGTTCAAATCCCTCTGTCTCCAATCTTTTGTCATTTTGCGGTATTTTTGCTGTCCTAATGGCTTTATTTTTAGGCACAATAACTCCATAGACGCCTCTTGGCTAGCCAAATACATAGCCATCCCAGTTGGTCTTGTTTTACAGCATGCCTTTAATCAGTTTCCAGTTTGGAGACCATCTCAGAATGTGGATGTGACTACGGATTAACGGCTGGAAGAAGTGGCAGCTGCTTAACAGAACGTGGGGGCTATTTAGAGGAGCAATAAGGCAAACTGAACAAGACCAATGGATTTAATAAGGCACTCTATTCTGAAGCAAATACGTTTCTTTTCAAACTATGAGAATACTTTTGTCAAACCTCGTCCCTACATCCATATACCGTCCATAAGCGCCTGTAACCATCAAACCAGTCAAAGCATCAATAATCCTCCTTTGTCAATGACAAGTCAGCCATGCTATCCATGTTGCTGCATGTGATTGACAAGCCAGGGGGTGCTGCTGCATTTGGAGAAGCAGACACGTGCCGCCCCAAGCCATGATCATATGAATGAATGAATGAATGAATGAATCATGTGTCCCGCATGAACAAAGCTCACATTCCATTTCGTTTCCGGACGATTACCCATTAGCCTTTCCCTTCAGCTGATGTGCCATGCATAATTGGAGTTCACGACGGGAGAGGCTTGAGACCTCGTGAGCAAGAAGAAAAGACGTGGCATTTTTATGATAGTTTCTTGTGTCTCATAATACGTAAGTTGTAGATGTTGTATCGATTTCTAGAATGTCATGTTGTTAATATTCCCCATCGTAGCGACGTCATATTCAATGCGGCCCCCCACAGAAGAAATGTCCCCCGCGTTTATCCCCGGAGTTTGGAGATGACACTTTCACATGTAAATAAAATATAGGTACGGATAGTGAGTGCTACGCTACCAAAACATGTCACGAGTCACGAGTCGTCATCTCACTTCGGCCTTTGGACCGAATTGAGCTTGGAATGATCCATTGTTTGCTCGAGAATTGGCTTTTGTCTCTGTTGTTTTTGTATCTATCCAATGGCTTTTGATCTTTGCTCTTTCTTTTCCTCTTTTCCTCTTCTCATTGATGATATTGTTGCGAACGTGAAACACCCCAAACACCCCGTATCATACTACAGACCGTTGCACTTATCGACTTATAACCACCAACTCACGATAAGGCTCTCGTAACCCTGTCCTGTCCTAGTCCCACCACCGAGGATATCGACTCGTGCGTGTTACAGGGCCTTTTTTTCTTTCATGTGAACGACCATCAATTTATCCGAGAGACCCTACGACACGACACGAAACCATGTGTCTGCGCTCTAATTGATTTCCTTTGTTTCTTTGCTGACCTTGCATACTTCGTCGGCATTACCAAATAAAACAGATACCCAGACTTGGTTTACTCAGCATGATAGACCACGTCTTAGGACGGCCTTCAGTCAAGTCTCGACGACTTCAGGTCCTCGCCGTCTTGACCTTTTGGTCTGCCTATTTAGTCAAGTACGCATCCCACCTCCGAATATGCGTCCGGAGTACTAACGCACTTACAGAGGCCACAAACATGGCCCTCCTGGCGCTCAGTTGCTCTCGAGACTCTTCTCCAAGCGCCTGACAGCATGGCAAACCGTCGTGATAACGATGATCTACTTATACGCCGCCCGAAACTTCAGCACCCTAGTCGGACTCGCGAGCCCAGAGCCCTTGGCCAATATGTACGATGCAACATACTACCGAGCTACGTGGGTCCTGACTGCGCTGGACGCTGGCTTCTGGACGGCCATGAAGATCAAGACGAAATGGTTGCGCGATATGGCGAGCATCGCCTTCTCGCTCTTCTACCTCGTGGCTGCTGAAAAGGCAGACGAAAAGGTCCGAAAGGTCCGGGGTATGGTTACCGTTGAACATCTGAGAGTGTCCTGGAATAAGGGCACCTCGCCTTATTTGAGTTTCTTCCAAGGACTCATGCGACCTCGTTTCATGCGATGGCCTCCAAGGCAGATTCGAATTCCACGGCCTGCCGATAGCGACTACAAAGAGCCTATACTTGCGTGGCTGTACTACGATGGCCCTTTGTCAGATCTTCACCGTCACGACAGACTGATTCTCGATATCCCGGGTGGTGGCTTCGTTGCCATGGATCCCCGTTGCAACGATGACAAGCTGTTCTCATGGGCCGCCAAGTCAGCGTTGCCAATTCTGAGTCTCGACTACAAGAAGGCACCCGAGTTCCCGTATCCATATGCACTGAATGAGTGCTTCGATGTTTACAGAACTATTGTAAACACCAAAGGTCGATGCATAGGTCTACCAGGCACCGAAGTCCCTCGAATCATCGTCACTGGTGATAGTGCTGGAGGAAACCTGGCGGTTGCTTCGACATTGATGATCATGGAGACAAGACATTCAGCGTTCCGCAGGCCAGGCCAAACAGAACTGCCAGCTCCTGATGGACTTGTGTGCTTCTATCCAGCTTTGGATATGAACATTGGCAACTGGATGACAGATGAGCAGATGTCTTTGATCAAAGACCGAAAGGCGAGGAAAACGAACAGAAGAATTATGCGACGCAAGAGCATGCAGTATAACGAGCTTGTGGGAACTCCCCATCACTCTGACGATGAAGAAGATGGATCACCGCCACCGCATACCAAGCTGGGCGCTTTGACAACGAAAGAGGCCTTGATTGCGGCATCTCAAGGACCTAGAAGTCCACACCCTGAGTTCTCTCATGTTGGTCCTCGATCGTTGAGCTTCCCGAAAGATGCATCTGAGGCCGATGAGAAAAAGTCATCTCATCATCCTGAACCGATGAAGACGCGACTGGCTACTTCATCGATGATCTCTTACTTCAACGACAGAGTCCTCACGCCTGAAATGATGAGAGCCATGATTATCTTGTACATCGGCGCTCATAACCGACCTGATTTCAGCCAGGACTATCTTCTTAGTCCCGTGCTGGCTCCAGAAGCACTGCTCGTCGACTTTCCCAAGACATACTTTATGACTGGAGAGCGAGATCCTCTGGTCGATGATACGGTCATCTTTGCAGGACGACTTCGCCGTGCCAAAGAGGCTGCATTTGTTCAGGAACAGTCGGAAAGACACCAGGACGCCGAGTTCAATGACAGAGACGCAGCCGAGGTGATGTTGATTCCTGGAACATCCCATGGCTTCATGCAGTTCCCAACTGTGTATCCTCCTGCTTGGCGGCACTTTGAGAGATGCATCGATTGGTTCGACCAACTCTTCGACCACGCAGAAGTCATGCGCGTTCGCAAAGACAGACAAGCCCGAGCCGCCAGGTCCCATACCAACGGCTTCGGAATCAACGGCGACGGTCGTCACCACATGCGCACTGAATCCAGCGAAGAAGACCGACCTCTCGAGATCAGCATGACAAAGATGAACCAGCGACGCAGCTCCAACCAGACAACACCCCAGCAGAGCCCTGACCTCAACGGCGGCAGTGAAAGCGGCGACACGACGCCACGAGCGCACACCAACGGAACGTCTTTATCAAACGGCGATAAGAACGCCAAGAGACGCAAGAGTGTGGGTCTGAGCAAGAGCAAGAATAGAAACAAGAGCCTTGTCAAGCTCAAGAGTTCTGATGATCTGCTGGGGAGACGCATGCAGGGACTTGCGAGCGGGTTGACGGGGATGGGCGATGACGACTAGAGTATCCGTATGTACATACATACAGCTCGGAAGGGGCGGGATCTTGCATTGAGATGGATACTGCATGATGATGTGGGTTTTGTCGCATAAAGCGAGATGAGTTGCATCGCGAGGTTGCATTTTGCGTTGGTTTGTAAGTTGGAGTACACAATGAGGGCACATATGTTTTCTGTAGTTGATTCTTACGAAGATATGACTGTTTGTAGATACACATAGGACACCCTTACTAGAATGTTTTGTACAACTTGCGGCCTGGAGTGAGGTGTCATGAGGATCAACAGGACTGGGACTGCCTGGTCAACGGAGCTGCAGTGCATCGAATTTCTAGAAGACTGCCCAAAGTCACTGACCATCGTCTCGAAATAGTAAGACGGGACAAAACGGATCGGTCAAGCCTGGATCGCGGATATTGAATCCCGGCGGACCGTCGCGCTGTGGGCCTGGTTAACGCAAGTTACTCCTGAGGCAATGTGGCTGGAAGCATTGCCTTGAAGATCTTGGTTGATGTTAATAATGAAGAATATGCAGTGTCATTGCTTATTCACTACTGCTGAACTGCGCAAAGGTGCTCTAATCGCTGACAAAGTGGCCAATACAGCCTGAAATGCCTTCAAAATTATTTCAGTACGACACAGCATTAACGCTTCAGCCTGCTCCCATCGGCAAAAGTGAAGCCATTCGAAGCATTGTCTGCGTCTAGAAGAAACAGGGCTCAAAAGGGGGCGGACGGACCGTGTCTGCGTCAGAGCTCTTAGTCTCGGTGAGCACAACACGCAACATATGACAGACCCCACGAAATTGGGCGGGAGTTGGGCCGATTGGATTATGAACAAGGATTCAGCTTTCAATCCGGGGACGTTGGGCTGTGAGGAATAAGAAAGAACACGCCACTTGGACGACAGAGGTCAGGTTACTTGGGGTGAGAAAGCAGCTCACGGAGAAACCGTACAGGGACCCCTTTTTGGGGGATTATTCCTCACGGATAGAGAGGCATAAATGATACGTGTGTTTTGAGGAGAGTTTTGTCGATCGTTTAGAACTCGTAATGCTTGCTAGCAGACGTGTATTTTTCAACGGGTCTAGATGGCCTCATATGAAACGATACATAGTGGATAATGCTGTAACAAAGACTAGACATGGTGAGCAGAGGTGAGCGAGCCCCAGCCTCCATGGCTGATCTCTCGGCATAATAGCCTAGAGTACTCGCTAATCAAGTACCTATAAGTGCCCGTTTCAACCTCAAGTCTCAGCCTCTGGCAATAGAGAGTGAAGCATTTCTTACGGAACTCGGCCGTGGATGTGGGTCTGGAGGCCCGTCTCACCGGCCGGTAACCTCCGTGATTGGACCGCGCTTGTTGGCCGGGCTGCCGTCGCGACATTTCCCATTCTATTCAGCCCTGTAAATATCAAGGGAATAGTAAACAGAGAGGCTTTGGCCATAAGGGTCACGGCGATGATGGAAAGGGGAAGGTGGAAGGATAGACAGGATATTGCTAATAACCCAAGCTCTCGAATTTACCCAGTAAAATTGTGCCTTTCTATCGCTGAGAACAATATTGATGCCCGAGCAGGGGGCTTACATGGTAGTACTGCAAGTCATTCCAGAGCCTTGTCCTCTGCGGATTTCGATAATCTTCACTGAATGACTGGAATCGAATTCTTGTGGCCAAAATATGGGGGCAAACAACATGAGGCGCGAGATATGTGTGCCCATAATCAAGATCAAGAGACAATGGAGTGAGTTTGGGGGTTCAACGCCCGCAATACTCTCCAACATCCATATCGAGGTGAGAACAGCAATAGTTAGAGCACATCGTAAAACAGGGCACACCGACTTTACCTGGGGAAATACCATGCTACGTTAACTCACCTACATACATCGTCCCAGAAAAGGCCCAGCAAATAGGATCCAGTCCCTTCCCAGAACCTGCACCCCAAAGAACTAGGATATCTGTCCGTCCGATCTGCTTCAGAGGAAAATACACCGCAACCCCTTTCCCACGGAGACTGACCGTCTGTGTTTTGCAGCAAAAAAAGGGAACATCATCAGATGCTTCAACCCTGGCCCGGAGACCAGAACCCGAAAACCGCGTGTTATTTCTCTCGGCTTCACGTCACCGAATCGACACTGACCGAGATAATGTGGTAACAGGGGGGCTGCTGCTGCAAGGTGAGCTGACCTTGACTTGTTTGCGTTACGCCTGAGACAGAAAAGTCCATCGCTGGGTTACTTATTTCGGTCTACGTGAGGCCGCCCGCAAACAAAAGAACTTGACTTGAATAAACCGGTAATTTTAATAAAGTCTATGAGGGATATATACAGCCAATACTAGAGGCCAGAACGGTAGGTGTCGGTGTAAGTCAAAGAAACGAGACTCCCCAGTATCACCGAAAAAAAAAAGAAACAGGGGGGCTTAAGCGCAAAGGTGAGCGAGCGAGGAATCGTCATCATCATGCCCGGACAAAAAGTCCCAATAATAGGAGAAAAGCGGATGAAAACGGGGTCGTTGATGATGTACTCTGTAGTTGTCAGGTATCTTTCTGGCGTGTTTCTGACTGCGCTGGTACAGAGGATAATACGATGCTGGGATCGGGATCATCAACAGGGCAGTGCTTGTAAAGTTACAGAAGCCTCAGGTACCAGAACCACGTTGGGCCGTTGACCTTGATTTACGGATAGGTAGCTATGAATGTACTAAGGTATGCGCGGGCTCCCGTTTGAGGTGCCGGATTTCCATGCTTGTAAATTTGGAGGCATTTATTTTATTCACGTCCTCATGAGAATTGTTTAAAAAGTCGGTGGCTCTGCCTCGTTGAGAGTTCCTTTTGTTTTCTCTTGATTCCGCTCGTATCCCTTCTATTGCATCACTCATACATAACCATTCATCCATCTCTTATATCCATCCATTCTCTGGGTATTCATCTGCCATCACCCCTCATAACAACTCCTCTTGTATTACACGTCCTTTTCCCTTCACGCTAAGGAACAGCTTCAGCTCTCAAACACCAAAGATTATTGCCGAGCTTCCCGTTCTACCCCTCCACTGAACCTTCACGGCTGCGGCTTGCCGTCATCGTCACTGTAGCTCTAACCAACTAAAACGGCCACGTCCAGAGACGCGCCACGCATACCAAACACTCACTACACTATACGAAAGCAAGCAAGGAAAAACCGGCAGCTCCCGTTTTTCCCTTTTCGGCCTATTACATTACATTGCATTACATTACATTAGACTTTGTGTGTGAGATCTACTGCCTATATCAAGAGCTACCCCTCTTCCCCCAAGTCTTGCATCATGAGTCTCGTACAACATTCATCAAGTGAGGCTGCCTCACCTGTTCCCATCATCGAGACAGACGACCAAGGAAGACCCGTAAAGTCAAGTACAAACGGTTACTTCCCCTCCAACGGCCAACATCTCCCTTCTTCTGCCAACGGAACTGTTACTCCTTCGTTCATCGACAACATGTCTCATCTCTCTGTTGTCCGTGGCAGAGACGACTCTGACGCTGCGTCCATCCGCTCCACGAGCTCTCGCACCTCGAGGAAGCCTCAGATGCAGCTTGCGAGCTACCAGGATGAGTTCACCACCAGCGTCTACGGCTCTCGCTTTGCGGGCATGGATCTCCCCAGGCATCATATGCCCGAGAATGAGATGCCTCGCGACATTGCCTATCGCATGATCAAGGATGATCTGAGTCTCGACAACAACCCCATGCTCAAGTAAGTTTCCTTTGCCTCCACTTCCAAGAGCCAAAAACAGCTGCTAACAGCTATTTCACTAGCTTGGCATCCTTTGTCACTACTTACATGGTACGTAATCAATCCATATCCGTCGTTTGCCAAGCCCGCCCACAGCGGAGACGAACCATTTCTTGGCTCTGGGGATGACAGCTAGCTTCTGTGCAACACCAGCGCAAGCACTAAATTACCCCGCCACCATATCTCTGAATAGCTTCACTAACACCCACAACAGGAAGATGAAGCCGAAAAGCTCATGGCCGAGTCCTTCTCCAAAAACTTCATCGATTACGAGGAGTATCCTCAATCTGCCGACATTCAGAACCGCTGTGTCAACATGATTGGTGATCTCTTCCACGCGCCTCCCGGCGAATCAGTCGGTACATCTACCGTTGGTTCATCAGAAGCCATCATGCTTGCTGTCCTGGCCATGAAGAAGCGCTGGAAGAACCGCAGACAGGCTGAGGGGAAGAGCACCGAGCACCCCAACATTGTCATGTCATCTGCTGTGCAGGTCTGTTGGGAAAAGGCCACTCGATATTTCGAGATTGACGAGAAGCTCGTCTACTGCACTCCTGATCGATTCGTCATGGATCCTGATGAGGCTGTTGATCTATGTGACGAGAATACCATCGGCATGTGTGCTATTCTCGGAACCACTTACACCGGCGAGTATGAGGATATCAAGGCCATTAACGATCTCCTCGTTGAGCGAAATCTCGACGTTCCTATTCACGTCGATGCTGCCAGTGGCGGTTTTGTCGCACCTTTCGTGGTCCCTGACCTAGAATGGGATTTCCGATGTGAAAAGGTCGTCTCCATCAACGTCTCAGGTCACAAGTACGGTCTTGTGTATCCTGGTGTTGGTTGGGTCATCTGGCGATCTCCCGAGTATCTTCCCCAAGAGCTCGTCTTCAACATCAACTACCTCGGAGCTGACCAATCCTCTTTCACTCTTAACTTCTCCAAGGGTGCATCGCAGGTCATTGGTCAGTACTACCAGCTCATCCGTCTCGGAAAGCATGGTTACCGTGCTATCATGAGCAACCTCACCCGCACTGCCGACTACCTCACAGAAACCCTTGAGAACTTGGGTTTCGTCATCATGTCAGAACGATCTGGAGCTGGTCTCCCCCTCGTCGCCTTCCGCTTCAAGACTGTTGAAGAGGGCGGTGATCCTGATCGCTACTATGATGAGTTTGCTCTCGCTCACCACCTTCGTTCTCGAGGTTGGGTCGTCCCTGCTTACACCATGGCTCCCAACTCTGGTGTCAAGATGTTGCGTGTTGTCGTCCGAGAGGACTTTACAAAGAGTCGATGTGACCAGCTCATCTGCGATGTCAAGCTGTGCCACGGTCTTCTCAAGGAGACAGACCAGGATTCTATCAAGAAGCGTGAGGAGTACATCAGGAATCACATTTCTGCCATGGGTCGTGGAAAACATGCCCACCCTGTTTACAAGGTAAGTAATATATGGTCTTTGCCAATTGTTCTTCAGCTAACATATCTCAGGGCGAGTCGCATTCTCTCCAGGGCAAGACTGGCAAGACACATGCTATTTGCTAGATTTACATAGACGGATATAGGATATAGGATATCGGGGATGTTTGGCGTTGAGCGTGTCATGATGTGCGTTTTATATACGGACACGGGCCATCAATTGATTTGAATCTACATTCTGACATGCATGTGTTTGGCCATTACTCTGTGATTTCCATTCGTAAGACTTTTGTATTCATACCCATTCTAACGACTTAACCTGACTCTTCTATTTAACTTTCAAGTGGCATTCGTCTCATCTTATTCATGGCAATCGCAAAACGTAAATCAGTATATGGTATCTAGCCTTTTGTCTAGTCTCGCTCTCGTCTTAACATCAAACACTTTTAACCAGCAATCATAAACACCCAACTCTATCTTTATCGAGTAGCAGCAATAGCAGCCTCCACAATATCCAATCCTTGGTTGATCTCCTCATCTGTAACAGTCAAGCTCGGCACAAATCGCAATGTGTTGACGCCAGCACTAATGATGAGCAATCCCCGCTCCCGGGCAGCCTTGATGATGGCAGTAGGATCCTCAGACAACTGGAGGCCCAGGATCAGACCTCGTCCACGGACCTCTGTGACAAGATCGGGATATTGGCTCTGGAGCTTGGCGAAGCGCTTCTTGAAGATCTCGGACTTGGCGCGAACGTCGGCTTGGAGCTGCTTGTCGGAGAGACGACCGACGATGTAGTGCGCCAGACGACAAGCAAGAGGGTTTCCGCCAAATGTTGTGCCGTGGTCACCAACCTTCATCTTATCAGACACATCCTGTGTAACAAGCACAGCGCCAATGGGGAAACCATTTCCGAGAGCCTTGGCTGTTGTGAGGACATCGGGATGAGCCTCCTTGGGCAAGTTACCGTGAGCCCAAAGAGTTCCTGTTCGACCGAGACCAGACTGAATCTCATCGTAGATAAGGACAGCACCGACCTCGCGACATCGCTTCGCAAGCGTAACAAGGAACTCCTCAGTCGCAGGAGTAACGCCACCCTCACCCTGAATAGGCTCAACAATAACACCACATGTCTTCTCAGTGACCAAGTCATTGATTCCAGCAACATCGTTGTAATTTCCCGTCTTGAAGCCAGGGACCATGGGCGAAAAGGGCTTCTGGTATTTGGGGTTCGGTGTCGCGGACAAGCTGCCCATAGTTCGGCCGTGGAAACCATTGTTGAACGAGACAATCTCGACCTTCTCGCCCGAGGGATCGACGACCTTTCCGGCTTTGCGGGCGAACTTGATAGCGGCTTCGTTGGCTTCGGAGCCGGAGTTGCAGACGAAGACTGAGGCGGCATTGTGCATGGCACCTGACTCGAGGGTTTTTTCGACGAGGAGTTTGGAGAGGGCGCCCGTCCATGGGTTGTAGTAGAGGTTGGAGGCGTGGACGAGAGTTTGGGCCTACGATTGACCGTTAGTAAATCAGTTCCACCATCTAAACTATATTCCTCTTACCTGCTCGTTCAAGATTCGAGTGAACTCAGGATCGCAATGACCGAGGCCATTGACAGCGATACCGGCTGTAAAGTCCAAGAACTTTCGATCCTCAGCATCCCACAACCACGAACCCTTTCCCTTGACAAACACAGGCGGAGGACGGGCATATGTGGCGACCATATAAGGCGCATGCTCGTTCACAATGGCAGCGCTCTTGGAATCGGACGCGACGTCGGCATTTGGTAGCGAAGCGAAACCTCGGCGGACGATGCGAGGGCGGGCGACGGCAGCGCAAGACGCCAATCGAGCTCGGAGGGGGAGTCGCAGAGCCATTGCGATTGTGTATTATTAAGTAAGGGGACACGAAAAAGAGAGCATAAGCGAGGTTGAGTGAGTGAAACTACGTTTGGAGGGGAAAGAGAGAGAATATTTGTGATTCTTATCTTATCAATCGCCTCCGCTATCGCAGTTCGATTTTGACACTAAAAACTTTATTCGAGTCACTTCCCTGCCAAAAAAGGATCTAATATGGAGACGTTTTGACTCGAACAATGGAATCATATTTAATCCTTGTTAATTTAAAATAGATTTTATATTGGGAAACCCTTCAAGGTGCGCCCTTGTCGTACCATGTTGCTATTCAGAGACCAATGCTCTTCAAACTGAGTCACCGCAGGAATACTCACCAGCGGGATTGATGTGCATCTACATTTCGGGTGAAACTCTGGAGACCAGTCACAGTTTATGATCTGGTGAGTCTTGTAGTAAACGTATGGTGCCCAGGCAGTCTCCTATAGTTGAGGCTTGTTTGCGTCATTGGGTAAAGTGTAACACTCATCAAATTACCACGTCTTCAAATCGCTTGCGCCCCCTTTATACTGATGCTTTATGGATATTAAAGCTCATTTTGTGATAAGTTATTACTAATAAATGGTGCCCTGATGACACTATCATATGTGATATGTGTATCTTGAGCAAGCGGTTTGTGTAAATTCTAGGCAATATGTTGAGACGAGCAATAGACACGACATGTCATCTCTGGAGTCTTGACACTATCAACAACGTACTCCAATCTTTCCCCAAGTAAGGAATTGAGAAACATGTCTCAGACATATGCAGTTTGTCAATAGTCGTGTTTTGTCTTGAGGCGACTCCCAACTTAACATTCCAACGGATGAAACATGAACATCCAACTGCATAGAATCCTGCAGCTCGCAAACAATACACCGGATCATCTATTCACCAAATACAGGTCGTATTAGAGAGGAAATGATGTAAGAGCCATTCTGCCCAGTTGATTCTTTAGCAGTGTCCCAATCGCACCGGCCAGCCAAACCCGACGCCAACATCCAACGGCATTCCAGTTCATATCCTATAATTAACGCCCGTTATACAAGCTTTATCACTATATCCAATCAAGTCAAGAACCGTTGTGCAGCCATATACAAGCCCTCTTTCATGTGAGCGTAGATCCCTGGATCGTGCACTGCTGGAGGAGTAAAGATTCACGCCACCGTTGGTCGCAGCCGTACCAACGCCTGATAAATCCTCCGTCGACGATCCCGATGAGTTTGGTGATACAAGCGTCACCTACCTAATCGACACAAGATTCAATACCCGGAGTGTAGAACAATATCCCCCCATCTGGTCAAATCATGGCGTCCAACACTCACACCGACTATACTTGGCGTTGTTCTCCTCGGCGCCCGAAGACCTGGCTGGAGTCACACTCGGCCGGATTCGTACCGATCCGAGAAAGTAATTTGTTTGCTGTAGATCTAGACTTTTGATGGCGATATGTCTGCATGGGTAGAGGGGACAAAGAGGGTGTTGTGCAATTAGCCTATGACCCAAAGACTTGGAACTGGGATACCTGAACCAGGAGCTCTAAAAACGGAATGGCTACACAGAACCAAGGTCATTCGGAGATTCCAGAAACCGATCTGTTGGTTCGTAGTCTGGGGCGTGATATACTCCAGCTTGTACCTTTGGCCTCAGGTACAGAAGCCTATTAACAAAGCTACACACTTTAGACTTGCCGTCTCCTGAAGAACTATATACTTAGCTTGGACGTTGGAAAGTCAAATAAAAGCGTAACGTTTATTAGCATTGCACAGACAAACGTTTCTCACCGTATTGCCATGTTATCAGCATAAGTTGGTCCAGCCCCAAATGCGTACGCCACCAACTCCTTTGCCCCCTATAATACGCGAGACATAACGACGTAAGTAAAGGGCGTCAGCGAAGGTTGTACAAGCCTAGGCGTTTCTGATGAGCTATTGACAACCTCCAAGGCATCGCCGGATCTAGAATATCTGTTGGGTTGTTCACAGGTGAGGGCATCGCCGTGTACACCCACTCCTTTAGAAAGAGGAACCAACTGCATATATGTCTTTCCGACAATATCGAACTCTATCCAGAATCCTGTGTAACGACAAACATGACGATTCTTCGACTTCATTGGGTATTGGAGTCTTTTCTGGATACGTGTGGCTCGAAAATTCGCTAGATCATGGTCTTGGAGGCATTATTCATGTGATAAGTGATGCAGCTGGGAATGTGATATGGCGAGTTTGCTAGTCCAGACCTTTGGGCTTATCCACGGTCGAGGTTGGTGGTGGAGAGATATGTCGAGACCTGAGGTTGATCATGATGAATGTGTTTGGAGTTGAGGAGAAGTTCCATCTTGAAGTTGTATAAGTGGGAGTGATGGCCAGACGAAAGGAGAGCTTCATCAGAGCAACTATCGCATCATCTCTTACACAATTATCTCTCTCTCTATCTATCTATCTTCTCATATCATTGATTAGTGTTGATTCAACTCAACATGTCTTCTATCCTCCAGTCTCAGGCCCTCACCTCCCTCACCATCAATCTCATTCCCACCCTCATACTCTTCTCCGTAGCCGTCTACATTCTCCCAGCACTGACTCGCCGTCTTCTGCAATTCCTTTCGTCTCCAAGCTCCTTCAAGGAGAAGTCTTCCATCAATGACACCCCTTCCATCTCCAATCTCCCCCGCCTATCCGGTGTTGTTCCCTGGCTGGGTCATCTCTTTGGCCTGACCATCGACAGCACTCGCTACATCAACCGTCTGATTAAATCCACCACTGCACCAATCTTCACCATCAACATCCCCTTTGCCCGAATCACTGTCTGTCATCCTAGCATGGATCGAGTTCTCTCTCGTCACGTCAATGACACTGGTCTTGCTCAAGTTCTTGTCTACGTTGGCCCTCGCCTTTTTGGTCTCAAGGAGGAGACTGTCAAGGCTGTCTTCGGCTACAATCCTCAGCCTCTGCACAAGCAAAAGTTTGGACACGCCGAGAACATTGTTTCACTCAATCAGCGCTCAAGCAACAACATTAGGGAGCGTGTGATGAAGATGCCCGAGACGAATGAAGTTCTTGTTGGACGTTGGGTGTTTGAGTTGGCTGTCTCTGCTACAGCGAGTGCAGTCTGGGGAGTTGCCAACCCCTGGAGTATGGATCAAGACTTTTCCAATGAGTTCATGTAAGTTCTACTAAAATGGTGTTGTCAGCAAAAACTAAAAAAGACTTTAGGAAACTTAGCGAGACGTTCGATACTCTTGGACGGCCCTTCGCTTGGCTTACAGCAAACTCAGCCTGGAACTCTCGCAAGTACCTCCTGACCAGACTTCGCGAATTCCATCTCGAGCACCGCGAAGCCCGTGTTCAAACTACAGCTCACAGCATCAACGTCGTGGCCCACAGTGATCCCAACTGGGAGAACAACCCAGACTATTACCATATCGAGATGGTCTCAGCTCTAGGCCTCCTCGCAACCACTAGCACTCTTGCAGTCTGGCTTACACGCCACTTGCTGACGGACCCAGAGTTGATGAAGGTTATTCTCAACGAGGTGCAACAGCTCAAACATGTTGAAGGAGAAGACAAGCCGCGCCTGGACTTTGCCAATGTTCGTACTGAATGCCCCTGGCTGATGGCATCTTGGTACGAGACTCTCCGTCTTCACATGACAGGAGTCGCTCGTATCGCTCGCCATGATTTCATGCTGAACCTCCCCAACTCAGATCCCATTGCGGTTCCTCAAGGAGAGATCTTCATGCTCCCAATGTGTGCGTCCAACTTGGACGTCGACAATTGGGGTCCTGATGCCGCGACCTTCAAAGCTTCTCGCTTCATCAACAAAGCGGGTGAAGTCTCTGGAACTGCCGTTCGCAAGGTCAGAGCTTTTGGAGTTGCGGGTAATATGTGTCCTGGTCGCGTGTTTGGTACTGATATCGTCTTCTCTGTTGTTGCTACTATGCTTCGAACATTTGACATTGAGGCTGCTCCTGGTGAGGAGTTTAGAGTGCCAACTCTGCGCGGAGGTTTCAACGTTGGGTTTGAGAGATACGGAGACGATGTCAAGGTACTTCTTAGAAAGAAAGGCGTCGCTTAAAGAGGGTTTGGACCTGTACTGAAAGGGCTGGGGCCAAGAAGCAGTCTCCCAAGACGGATTACGGATTTGGGACTACAGGAGTTAACGTGATTTCCAATATATCATGATCTTTAAATTATCTTCCTATTCTTCGCCATCTACTAGGTAACCTCGACCTGCCATCCAGCCACGTTGTTACTTGTAGCCCAAGAACGACACTGTCGGGTACTCATAGCGTCGAAGGGGACTAGCTGGAAAAAATGACACGACACGACACGACAACGCTCTCGTAACGTCGTTTCTAAATCTCACTGACTATGAGAGCATCATGTATGGCATTGCGGTATGACTCCTCCTTGAACCACTTCTAGTTCTCGTTATAAGCACATGGCGGCTTTATGTATATAAGATGACAGAGATTCACTGGCTGATAAACTCAACTCAGAAGGCAATGAACTTCGCCTCCAGATTTGTGCGAACTCTTCCCAAACTTGATAGCCAGAGTTGCTTCACGAAGTGCATAATTAAGGTGGCGCAGAGCATATGGGAAACATCCCTGGTTTTCACTATCTTTTCCGCTAATAAAGTAACTAGATCCTTTGATTATCACCAATAACTAAATCAAGTTCGAATCTCAAGGTCCGAACGTCGGATAAGAAGCCACCCAATTCCAATTGTTGGATGATTCAACGCCATCACCAACGCCAGTAAGGAGATACCCCGATGTGCGTATCATCCTTACAACCCCGTTTCCATATTAACTCCATCATATCCAGCTTAAGCACGACGAGCCTTCTCGCTGTGTCCCTTGATGACAGTGGACAAGTCGCCGACGGGGATTTGGATGGGGAAGTCGACGATGGCGAAGAGGACAGCAATGAGGATGTACCAGCCAGACATGCATGTTACGAAGCCAAAGGCACCACCAGCCTGTGACAAAGTTAGTAAGAGGTCAGATGTGTAGTGTAAGAGAGGACATACCACGAGGAGCTTTTGTGCGAGCTTAGCGTTTCCAGTGAAGTCATCGGCCAGAGCCCAGAAAGCAGCAGTGATCATCAAGAAGCAGAAGGTCAAGCTGAAGAAGATCATGACGAAGACGACGTTGGTTCGGAAAGCGCAGATGAGGAAGATGAAGGACAAGACACCCATGAAGAGCAACCAGAAAGCTATTCATCATTAGCAAAGGATCATCAGCTAGGACAGTAATATAGGCTCACCAAGACTGGCGTTGAAACCTCGGGTAGCAAGACCCTCGGCAGATGATGTGGCATCGGCGGGAGCATAAGAGGCGTAGGCAGCAAAGGCAGGGATGAGAGTGCCACCGTAAGAGAACCAGAAACCACCGAAGGAGCAGAAGACGCAGGCTGGGAAACTGTTGCCGAGGACCCATTCGAGAATACCACCGATGAGCATGAGAAGACCGCCCATGAAGACGTAGACGGCACTGATACTACTGTTAGACGTGTTTATAGGGGGCTTTAGGGGATGAAGACGTACTTTGAGGCAGCACCACTGCCACCAGCGCCTCGCCAGCCCATGAGATCGCAAGTCAGGGGTGTGAAAGCGAGGAGGAAGCCAACAAGAGCACTGCAATTGTTGTTAGTAATAGACTCCGGCATGGGTAGAAGTGAATCGAGCGTACATAGGTGTAGGGTTTCCAAATGTCTGTCGAAGATCTCCCTTGACCTGGTTCATAGGCGAAAGGTAAAGCTTCTCAAACAACTCGGGGCTCATCTGCACACTCTGGGCGGTTCGCAGCCTGTTCAGGCTCTCCAGGCGCTGAGCCTCAGGGTCGAAGCCATTGAGACCATCGTGCTTCTCGTTGAATTGCTCGCTGTGCTCGGTGGTAGCGGCCATGATTGTGATTTCGTCCAGGATGGGAGATTGTTGGGAAGAGACTGATCTTTCTTAGTGAAAAGGAGAAGAGTCGCAATGGTATATAGAATCGAAATCAGATTATGGGGTAGTGAAGAGGAGAGGCAACAAAGTCAATGCAGATGCAGGGACAGGGACGGACTTATATCAGGCCATAGCTCCCCTAATATATATGAATTGCAAGCCAATACGGGGACATAAGCTCAAAAGCCAAGCCTGGTCCCCCAGATTGGCACGGAACAGGGGCGCCACCCTTTGATCCGGCCCCATGTTACATCTTTGGTTCATGTTGCTTTTGCTTTTGCTTTTGTTTCCCCAGGTCCTATATGGACTGTCCACCCAGTGGCAGATCTCCACCACTAGGAGAAGAGGAATAACAACGGCATCTGAGCGTCAAGAAGATCAGCCCGCCTGTCCGTCTAGACTCTAGAAGCACAAGTCTTGGGCCTGGTTGGCATTGGCGCCGTGTCATCCGAGTCAAGGCATGTCTTCGATTCATCAAAGCCACAGCAGGATTGGAGAAGGAGGCCTAACTCTCCGATTCGACGAGTCCTGCGTCAGTCTAACCTCTCGCAGCCTAAGGACTGTAGCATCCTACCCCAGCTTGGCGTTGCGTGTTTGCGTTGCGGGGGAGGAATTTAGATTGGCAGCGCTAAGACCTTGAGTTGGGAGTTGGAGTTCTCTACTAACCCCAGATGCCACCATCTCCACACGATCCCTTCGCCCGGCTGAGGGAGACAGGGACTAGGGAGGGAAGCAGCCTCACCGTTGATGCATTTTGTGCGGGGGGGGGATTCTTTTTGGGGGAGAGTGAATGTTCTACGCGTATCTATTGCTAGTTGAGGATAGTCTAGATCGAGAGGCAAGATTGACTTTGGGTAATTCCCCGGCCAGCTGAGTTGCTGTGAGGGGAAGACATGGCGACTTAGACAAGATATGGGAGCACAGCACAACAGCGAGAACAGATGACTTACAAAACTGCAGTCTGGGGAAAGGATCGAAATTACCAACATATGTGTATATTATGGATACGTATCAGAGATCACCGGGGCCCCGGACCGGTACTACCTCCGTGCATCTTAGAGTTGGGTTCGTGTTGGTGGTCTAAGAAGCAGAACTTCGGATCCGCTGCCAGATGAGTGGATATCACTATAGAATGGATGTACGTACATGAGATTTACTCCGTACGGAGGAGGCCTATAAGGTTCCTGTAGTGGTGTAGGGGCAACGTGGCAGGGTACGTATAAGTCAGTGTCTGGGACAAGAAAGCTCTTGTTGATGGGTCGATTATGATGCGTGCCAGTCTAACTAGTTGGGCTGACAGAGGAGACAAGACCAGCTGTTGAGAACGCGTTTAACCTCTGTATGGCTGCATAACAGTTAGTTGCACGTTATAACGGTCGTTGACTGACTCGAGAAATGTAACCCTCTTCTCCAATTCAGCACTTGATATGCTGTATCTCTGCCAACAATGGATCGAAGAGCATCTCAACAGTCAAAGCACAATTCAGCTTTGACTGTCACTGATTCCACTCTCAATACAAAAGTCCATCGATCGTCACGTCCAGGCCCAAGAACGTCCAGAGTCTGAGTCTGAACAACTCCCTTTTCCCCATTGCCCCAGATTCTGATCCCTTTGACCCCCCTGTAACGCCCTGAGATGAGGGGAAACAATGGTTGACTGCGGCTCCGTGGTTTAGTCTTACGCTAAATCGCGGTTCCGCCTTTTAGTGAGGTCGCTAAAAATACGGTACTTGCAGTGCTGTATTTCCGGGGTTGTCGGAAGAACAAAAGACCGAAGCTCACAATCCCATTGGTCGGTGAATAACAACCAACTCACGCCGTCATTGATGGCATTTGGCCCATAAGTTCCATGTTATCAACTCGACTCGAGCATGATGATTTACACATTCAATCGCCGTTTTATAACCTCATCGTGGTTACAAGACTTAATGGCTTTGTCTCCTAGTTAAAGGGCTCATCATTATCGATAAATGATCCATCATGGCTTGCTCTGGTCCCTGGCGTTTTGCTGTTTATGGTATTGACTTACACGTCTATGCTGTCATCATGAGTAGCCCATCCGTCATGACTGTATCAACGACGTCACAGACAGAGACAGTAGAAAACAAACAGAAGGGAGAAATCCATTCTCTTCACCCAAGCATTGTCCAATTGATCTCATCTGACCTCTGACTATTGCTCTACAACGCATCAATTGTAAACACTCTAACATCACTCACTTCTTAAAAAGCACCATCAAGATGAAGGCAGTTTTCGGTGCTGGCCAACAAGGTTCCGCTGCAGTTCCCATCATTTCAGGCGTAGCAGCTCTCGGCGCAGGTGTCTACTATCTGGGCAGATCCAAGCCCGAAACCACACCTGAGCAAGATCGCAGGGGTCGCGCGGAGGCCAAAAAGGCCGAAGGACTCAGCGGCGCCGGCGTTGGAGGAAATGCCGTCACAGGTGGCCACGAGCTTAGCCACGTCAACTCGAACCGCAAAGAGGGCACCACAGCACCCCCCGAGAAGCTCCCCAGCGGTGGAGTAGGCGGCGGAGTTGGCGCTGGCGGTTCCAACGTTCGAACTTCAGTCGAGATGTCTGCCAAGGACCAGCCCGGTACGTCGAGCACTTCTCATGGCAGTGGAATGTTGCAGGGCTTGTTTGGAACTGGAGGATCGAAAGCTGGTGACGGGTCTGGAAAGGAGACCAAGGATACGAGAGTGGCTAGCAACTACGATGGCACGCCAACCAAGAGAGACGCGACGAAGCACGACCAACACCAGCCTAGAGTGGACAAATCAGGTGGCGGCGACGACAGCAATAACAAGGGTGGCAGCAGCAGCAAGAATAGCAATGACCAGTCAGCTTCGCAGTCACTCCAGGGCGCTTTTGGACAGGGAGGAGGTAATGTCGCTGAGCGCGGTGATCAGAGCCAAGGGTTCCGTGATCCCCGAGTTGCGAGCAATCACACCGAGACGACGACCAAGAAGCATGCCAACTAGGAAGAGATGCTCAAGTAATCATAGCAGGAGTTTCTTAAAAATGAGCAAGTTTTACCGAGTTGCCTCGTCGGCATAATCTCCTGAAAGTCAAGGATGTCAAATCTAGAATCCTTTCGTGAAACAGGCACGTTTAGTGAGACCTAGCAACGCCATGATATTGTGCCTAGAAACATAATCCAATCTCCCGTGAGCGCATGCTTGAGTTGTTGAGCTGAAGTGACCTGCATCGCATAGCCAAGCCTCTCCCCATAATCCTCCAAGATCCATGTCCCAAGAGGATCAACAAAATGTTACTAGATCTGATCTGATCTCATGTGAAAATGGAGAAAGAGAAAAAAAGGAGTGATTGCAACTTGAGCGGCCAATAGAAGAGTGTCACCGCCACGCCCTCCGTGTCTCCGGATCTACCCCAGATTGCAAGTCCCGTTTCCCCAGACCATCCACCATCTGCCGTGTCAAACACCTCCAGCCTGAGTATTCTTTCTGGAGAACCACCATTTGCCCGGGAACTTTTGCTCAATGCTTGGTGGGTACGTCCAGAAGATGAGGAGCGCAATGACTTTGTTGAGGATTCGAGCTGGCCTTGATTGATTTGGCATGTAGCGGCACCAGAGCTTATATTCGGAGACAAGGAGGGTGTTTCCAAGGACGTTGATGAAACGAAATAACCTGCTCTGTTAGTGTGATTCTTTTGTTGTAGGCTTTTGAGACTTACATGTTGCAAGCAATGAAAGAGATTGTTGCAATGTCTGCTGCTCGAACTCCGTCAGTTCCTTTCCCCATGGTCCTGACAACACCTGTAAGGGGCGGAATCCAAAGCCCAAAAATACTCATTTCCAAGAGTAAAGACCAGTGATAAGTCCTCAGCTCTGTGCCCCTTACCATACCCAAGCAGAACACCCAACACGCCATGAGAAAGTTGACCTACGCCCGTCAGCACAGCACTCTTCTCTTACATTCACTCACTTACCACTGAAGGTCCAAGCACCAGCTTGTCCTTTTTGTAATACTTCCAACACAACGAAGCTGCTGCAATAGTGATCGTACTCTGCGCACAGCCAACCAAAAAGTAGTACAGCAGTATCATCCGATATCGCTTATAGCACACACGATGGAACTCATACTCTTTCCACGCCGCATCCGACGTAACAGGAAACCCACAATATCGACATACACAAACCGTCGCAAACGTTCCGAGGGTATACATACGGCCCACAACGAAGCCTCCTCGTGAAGAAACGCAGTCGAGACACTCGTTGGCGAGAGGGTATCTCGGGTCAGACTCATCGGCGTGGATGAGATGATCTCTCATCGCGTCGTAGCGAAGACAACGGTAGCATGTTGAGAGGAGTTCGAATTTGATGCTGGGGAAGACTTCGCGTATGAAAGGTTTGTTGATAGTACGGCGGAGAAGACGACATGTTCGTCGTAGAGACTCAACCTCGCCGAATGTGAGATGCTGTAGGATCATAAGTTGGAGTTCTGCTGGGAGTCGAAGAAGTTCATTTTCGGTATTGACAGCGATCAAGCTGTTATCGCCCTTTGCCAGTTTGTTGAAGAGTTGCGGCTCTGTCTTCTTCTGAACATCTTCCTCATCGCCGCTTGTTGAAGGTGCCTTTGTGTTGTTGTCATCACTGATGGGCACAGCCTCACCACAAAACTGCTGTCGCAAGTGTTCGAGCGCTCTCACAGAAATCATTTCAACTCATGTCTCCGCATCGCCAGTTCCCATGACGAATATTGCAAGAATTACTTTCCTGCGAAAAAGTCATCGCAGAATCTACATACACACGCAAGAGACCCAACCTTTATCAACTCTCGTCAGCTCCACCCATCTTTCGGACTTCTGCTGACGATCATGGGTAATTCTGACACTGAAGTCGAATATTACTCGTGAAGGAGTGTCGGATAAGCAGAGCTCGGAGTCTCCAATACAGTCAGCAGACGTGCTTACTGTCGTAAACACCACCATTCCTACTGTTCAAGGAGCTTAATACTTTATTTTATCTAGCATACCTGGGCCTTGCCGAGAGATACTTGATCTAGTGCTGAGTAACACTCTTCCTCGTGGTGTTGCCCCAGATTAGTTGGTAGATGCTGGTTGGTTTACAAGAGACTTGGTCTGCTTGGAAGAGAGGCACAGCATGATCATCGTCATCTTAGCATGTTCTACTCGATTTCAAAACATAATTTTATAAATATAGGATGAATATACATGTTCAAATTCATGAGGAGCAGTGCAGTGTGTGACTGAGCCTAGGTGCTGAAAAATATTTTAAATCCATCAACGTGAGGAGTTGAGACGCGATAACTTTCTTGTTTCGCGTCCTTCGCTCCAATACAAATGCTTCAACTCAAAAGATGTTCTTCTGAGTCTTGACAGCCAATCTGCTATGTGTCACTCAGTAAGTTTGCGCGTATCTTGAGTCCAACGAATAGGACATCCGTGTATTTTTGTCTTCGGTTACGAATGATCACCGACCAGAACTTCACGATCAGCAACATGTAAATTCTATGTCCAACTCCATCTTAACGTAATTTGAGTAAGTCAGGGGATTGATTTTGCAGCATATACAAAGCATGTGGCGGAGGTCGACAGGCGAGGCTGTGTCAGTCTAGGGTAGTTATCAAGGAAAGTTGGCAGCGATAACTGTTCCCCCTGCACATTTCCGTGCCGCGTCTGGTAATGCGGCATCTATCTGATTATTGAATCCATTGCAGCTTTGTGTAGAGATCAAGTTTGGTATATATAAAAAAGACGCGCCAACGAGCCTCAGACAGCTTCGAGTGTTACGAGGCCGCTGGCGTCCACACCAAGAAGACATCGCGTTGCAAAGTAACCAACATTGAAAAGTGCTGTACCAGATGAGTGTACATTTGTTTTGAACTTGAAGTACATATTTCATTCTATGTGGCCCGGTACAAGTATCATCTTTGACGTGGTATATTTGCCTTTCTATTAGTACCAGGTCTGGTTAACACGATTAATAAGGGTAATAGAATATACTCAACACCACCGTTCTGACCTCACCAGGTTACAGACCGTGTATTTCCAGCCCACGATTAGAATTTTGGTTTAAAATGATCAAGGGGGTCAGTCTTAATTCCCAGAGAGACGCCTCCCAGTCATTGATGGACTCGCGCGACCTTAAATTGAGCACACGAGGAAGACATGCACGGGCACTTGACAAACCTACGAGATGTCGCCCTACGAGAGACTGCTCTCATTCAGCTGGCAGCTTTATATGATTTCAGCTCCAGCAATCCGTTCTGCGAAGAGATCCTCCTTCAAGTCAGCAAGCCCATCACCCAAGGAGGTAATGATACCATCCTTAGCAACGAGTTGTATTCCATGTTTCAACTATAAGTGCCACTAAACGGCCTCATCACCACGCAAGAAGTTTTTTTTGTAACATTAGACATCTCCACATATGAGGGAGCCGTGTTGTTAAAGCGATGCAAGAAGTATATATTATATGCGGAAGCCCATGCACCCTCGAAACATGAGAACTTGCCAAAAACATGTTACCGAAACAGCTACTACCTCAAGCCGAATACATGTACTTCATTAATAGAAACAATATTGGTTTCTGCTGTAGTGACCGGACCTGAGAGATCTTGATTCTAGAGCCATGAGAACAGATCTGAACTGGGACTGACTCTTTTTCCGTCAACATTCATATCTTAGAAGTTGGCTACAGGATACTTTTGTAATCCCCTAAACTTAACGATTCGAGGATCTCTGTATGGGAGCTCAATTAGAGAGTAGAATCAGATGATACGGGCAAGCCATGAGGTTGCCTACAACCATGACTGCAAACGCGATAGACCAGTTGTGAAGAATCACCGCTACCTAGAATTTCTAATTCATACGAAAAATATTATATGGTGAGTTTGTATGGCTACAATTATTGATCATGTTTGAGTGATTGGTGCGAGTTGAAAATGATTGTCAATTATATATATGTATCTTACACCTATTTGGTGTTGATTTTGAGCTTACAATGCTTGGGTAATTTCATTCTTATCAGTAAGTTAGGTATGACATTAAGCTCTGTCCACATAGCTATTCTATCACTTGATGCCATTACCTCAAAGGCCAATATAATTCATATAATAGCTGAGTTATTCCGTACAATCATCGTTGAGTCTCTTAGCCATGTCCCGTTTGCCTGGTAGCTATCCGCGTTGCCTATCCCTTAGAATCCGAGACTGCACCTTTTCTGTCAAGTGTCTCTAACAGTGTAGCCTATAGATTATAACTTTTCTAAACCTTACTACTGTACTTTATTGGGTCTAACTAACTTGCAGCTAATGACTACCAAGTCTATTTCGGTGGGAAACATCAAAGGTGCTCTTCCGGATTTCGGAGGATCTGACGGAAGCTGTGACACTCCGGCGGACCACGGCCCGGCCCAGAAAAGACCGGAAAAGATGGCGGCACCGTGTCCGAAGGTCTTTTCTGACCTTTTGCTCCGTACTATGTGAACATGATGACGAATTGACAAGATGACTCACCCGGTGACTCAGCTTGCTTGGTACACTATCAACTTGGTATAACCCTTGCGTCGCGCGTGTGTTTATCCGGCCAACAGGTTCAGTAGAATATGCTGAGGATACATCGACGGGTTGGAAACGGGGCATTGTATCAAGGTACTACGTAGAGGCTGCAACCAATTCTTTGAAAAAATAACAAGAAATCAGCACTATTGTTTTTGATATGTTAGTTTATTGCAAGGGGCCTTGAGATCGGCATCTCTTATTAATGATTGCTTCCTGCTTGGTTAAAAGTTCCACTAATCAGAGGTCTTGCTTGATATGTTGGAATCCAGTTAACTACAGGATACAGACCACTTAATAACTATTATCCCAGGGTTGTAATTGGCCATGTTGATGTTAATATTCTATATCACAAAGGCTCTCACTTCCTCAACACATCGCCATTCGAGGTCTTGGCGTTGCCCTGTACAATTCCACTACCAATAACAATCCATTTGTTCTATACAATCGCCGTTGAACCTGTCAGCCTTGCCTCGTTTCCAGACTCCAGAGCGCCTCTCGGATTTCCTATACGATAAAAGCCGCGGCCCGGGCGGACCTCAGCACGGCCCCACACGGACGGGCCCATGGCAGAAGATCTGGCCTTGACTCTTTGACCTCTGTTGTTTTTTGTGTTGCTAGAACGGCACTGGTCACTATGACGAATTGCTAAGATGCTTGTGGCGTGATAACACAAACGAGGTAGCCCCTTAGCAGCCCGTGTGTTTTTCTAGTTCAGGTCTTAATTAATGACAGGTCATTGACAGCTTTGCTAGCCTTTGTGAAAGACGGTGGGAGAGTTTTTCGCCACCTCTCTCAAGTATTAGCAGAGGTTTACCGAACTGCCAAGGAGGAAATTTCGGCCTACTTTCCAAGGTATTCTCAACTCACGCGATCTTGATCCTCTCTGCGTTCCCAATGGATGGTGCATTCCTCCCATGTGCGTTCGCCGAAGCTGCAGCATGCAAGAGATCAATAGCTTGACAACTCCCCATGTCATGCCACGCTCTGCCAGGGATTAATAGCACCCATAGACCGTAGAGCTGCTGAAGATCTCGATGACAGCCGCATACTCTGCCCAGAAGAAGGAAAGGCGAAGCACCGACAGACCCGAGAGTCCGGCTCACTAGACAGCCATGCAAGGAACGGGAGTGTCCGTTCCGAACCCCTCGGGAGCAGCGGAGCTTTGCCATAGGTCCCCGATACGTGTGATCCCTGGCCGTCAGGCAGCCACCTCCGTCGACACCAGGTTAAAAGTGTAGATGCCGCGGCGATGCCGACGCGCAAAGCGACGCCCGTCGCACTGCGTCCCGGCTGCGTGGAACAGGTCCTGGTAGGAAAACAAGGCCATGTTGCGCTCTAGAATTCCCCTTATTCTTCAAACTGCAGAAATATTATCTAAAAGATTGCAATTATGCCCCATTGGAGGCTAGACTGTTCTGTAACGCACATTAGCTGGGCCTGCTTTCCAGGTCCAGGGCGTTCTAGACCACCGCAGCAGACTGCACCATGCACGCACGAATGGGGACGTTTTTGTTTTGGTCCTGAGAGAAATGAAACCCAAGACGGAGACTGAACTGAAAGATAATTAAACCCAAATCCTCGGCTTCATTCCAGATTGAGAAGCTCATCCAGCCATCCGGGAAACCGTTCTGGTGAGGCTAACGTTTACGGCTCGGGTCGCTGCGCTAGCGCCAAGAATGCGCTGCTCGTATTGGGCCCCCGTCTCCTACTCAGGGCTCCGTCGCGAATAGCTTCAAAGCCGCCAAACCCTAACAATTACCGTGCCTTGTGCCTGTAGCCCGCTGCTTTTAGCCAAAAGGGGAGAGTTTGGTTCTAACCCAACGGTCAGATACCTGGCTGTTGGCTAAGCTCGGGCCCTCGCTTTGCAACGCCCTCCAAGGACTGGTCAAGATCAACTCTCTGTGCCGTGTGCCACCAAACTCTATAGTCAACCCGTCAAAGACATCCTTACCCACAACGCAGAACATCTCCGTCCTCCCCCCTCTCGTCCATGATGCACATGCCCAAGGGTTCTTCTCTGTAAGGCAGGGAAAAGGGTCCATGGGTAGGCGAATTTTTTCCTGTCAGCTGAGGGTCCAGACTCTAGTATGCATTGACGCAATGCAGGGCACTTTGCTAGGAACCCCTCTTTGGCATCATTTGCCATGAAGAGGCTGCCTATCTTGGACGACGCGTTGATTTGATGTTACTCGCTATAGCCGTCAGCTTGCTAGTCAGTCTGTCTTGGAATCCATACCTCGGCTAGCAAGCGAATGTCTATCATCTCCTTAGTTAGGAATGTGGTCAGAATATGGTCAGGTTTGAGCTGACTGTCAATATCCAGACTATGAGGGAATAAATCTGGATTGCATCAAAGCGCAACATGAGAGGAATTCGTCATAATCAAGTCAACCCAGAAGACGAATTACATCCTCAAGAACCGACAGTTTCCCGAGAGGCATAACATTTGCCACCTGAGCTGGCGATCCCTGGACAAATGTCGATGTCCGGAATTTCCTCATTCGGTGCATATCGGCCTACCTGCTAGCCGAGTATTTCCCCATCAGATAATTGTAAAACTGAATGCCAATTGCGCCGTTGACGATGTTCGGTCTTCTCTAGCCCGACGTCAAAACGAAAGTATCACACGTTTCAATACCAGTTCCAGATACACAAACCTACCCTTTGACAGACTATTTGATAAAACAAAGTTTGAAGTGTCCGGAGTATTCCTCGCACAATTTCTTCGGGCAGTAGTTTAGACGCCCGGCTCATCTCCAATAGTCTGCGGTTTTGCTCCGTAGCGCCCTCTGGTGAGTCGAAACCTCGAGCTTCCCAAGCCAGAATCCATGGGGTGGACCAGGCGGACAGGTTCCGCTGGCAGACTGGCCTTGCAGCTTGAGGTATTTTGCCCTGCCTTGGAGTCGAAACTGTTTTAGCTCAGACAGCACGTCTTTCATCGCGTCAAGCTCAACCCTTGTGGGCTCTTTGTTGGCGGCAGACCTATGCCGACAGGGCATGATCGCCATACACCATGCTGTGTGAAAGACGAGTGCCGAAGAGGGGACGCCCGCACGTATTTGTGCAGGGGAGGCCGGTCCGATACGATCATGCACTTTGTAATGTAACGCCAGCTCTCGATAGTCTCGTAGCATGGGGTTGTTGCTACTCTCGTTAGAGGCTGAGCCGACCCATACCTTGACCCTAGTGGACTTTCCATCCACCCAGACGTCTATATCCAGGTAGTCAGTCTCCAGGTCCTGCTCCCTTTGAGAAACGGAAAACTCCGTCTGATCCCGTTTGTGAGGGGGAGAGGTAGCTAGCTCTCGAACGGGCCGTGGGCGCCCGCCGGCCTCGTCATCAAAGAAACTGAACCCCTTATCGCCCGAGTTTAGCAGTTCCTCAGCATCTATTTCTCCGACAGTATAGGCATCGCCCTCGTAAGCATCCTGCTCGAACTCGAGCCGGAAGTGACGGAGGCCGGCCAAGACGCTGGGACCCCGCCGAGATGACAGGTCAAAAAGCGCACGCTCCTGCGCAGGGAGGAGTTTTAGGAAGGAAATCAGTCTATTGATCAGCGGACCACTCGAGCGTCGCGGAATATGTGTAAGGGTTAGTGAGGTGATGCGTGGGTTCATATCAGGGACAAATGGCTCGGGGAAGGCCATGTCTGCCCGCGGCAGTAGTATATTCTCAGCGATGTGCAGACAAGCCATGCTGGAGAATCCCTCAAGTTCCAATGTGGGAATTTGAGTCACTACTGAATGGTGTAGCTTGACTACCTGCAAGTTGGACGACAGCACGGGCCGTAGTGTATGAGTAGCATAAAAGCCATAGAGTTTAGCCGCCTTAGGCCACCACGCTGCGGCCATAGTCCCTTTCAGAGGCGGGACAAGCATCATTGAGTCGCAGCTAAACTGCTCGAGGCGTCCACGGCACAGCGTAAGTAGCTTCATGACGCCGAGGGCTGAGACCCCGTTGCCAGAGACGTTGAGATGCGTAAGCCCCCGTAAAGCTTGAAAGCTCGCTGGCGGGAAATAGGGGTCCTCGCCTTGGAGGCCCCGGCAAACGGCGTCCGCCGCATCTGATTTGACGGGGAACTTCCCGTCCAGTCGTTTAGATGCGTATTCTTGGGGCAATGTATCGTGAAGATCATACAACGGCGCGTCGACAAAATGCCTGTTTGGGTGACTGAAAGAGGCACTCCATTCAGACTCAACAATGTGAATCCAGGTCCCAAAGTCAGGGGTTGTGCATCCGAATTCCAGCTTACCCTCGACATCAAAGTTGGTATCCGGGGGAAGGCCGGCTGGCCACAAACAATGAGCCCCGATACTATCGAGCGCCTGGTCTGTTAGCTTATTGTCACTCAAGTCCAAGCTCCATAGACGAGTTCCGAACCGAGAGGTTAGATTCTCGACGGTGGTGTCGTCGACCTCCTTGCCTTGGATTTTCAGGACACGTAGTTCAGGGAGCATATCGTCTTGGAATAAGGGACGGAGTGATCCCGAAGTGTACGATAGATCTAGATAGACAATTCCGCGAAGGGTGTTGATGAACTTGTTTGATAGTGACACGGGGCAACCGGCCATGCTGAGGAGTTGAATCCGATGGCCAACCTCTGCGAAGGATTCAGAAGGGTCAAGATCTTCATGGCCATCGATGAGAATGCAGATTAGGTTTGGCAAGAACTTGACTGCATTCTTCAAGCTCGTATTGAGGTTGACACCCATGCTAAGAGAATATGTGCCCCTGATGGAGCGAGCATCAAAGACTCGAACAAGGCTCAACGTCTCGGATCTCACCCGACTGACGCCGTTGAAAACAGAGTTCATCAACCAATCCAAATCTGATGAAACTAATCAGTTCCTGCTATGAGGACAAGAGACTAGGGCATTGTTCAATCCATAGCTCACCATATTCTGCATCATCAAGACCGGTAACAATGTCTGAGCGTGGGATACGACTCCATATGCGTGGGGCAAAAACGTCCCAATACCGGTGATTTACACCGCACAAGGCCGGATAGTCCTTGGGAGAGATGTAGGGAGCCACTAGGGGCAACCAGTCGGGAGAGATGGCATCTTGGTAGGATGGAAGCGAAGCCATCGCGAGAATGCTAAGTCAGCCAGGTCCAGCATCGAGACAACCAGGCTACGGGAACCCCGGCGTTTGCGTCGGTCGAGATAATCCGGGCCTCAACTCTGATGACCATGGGCATGCAGCAAAAAGAGATAGAGAGAGACGGGAATAAAAAGTGCTGACGCTCCGTTCCTCAGCTGGTTACTAGCAATGCATGTGCATGTTGCTGGCTGGGCTGGCAGTGGAGATTGGTGATATGACATTATTCAGACGGCAATACTCCGCGGATTTGTCATTGGCTGTGGCACAGCAGCGAGTGCCAAGCGCACAGGCCTCTTTGTGAGCCTCTAGCCTCTAGCCTCTGCAGGCAGTGGAGGCAGCCTGTTTTAACGGCTCATGCCAAGATCGGAGCTAAGTCACAGGGGGTCGATCAGGTACGTAAGGTGAGGTGTGCACTGTATCAATTACATCGCCAAAACTGTAGGACTTTCCATTCGTCATCAGTGACCTTCAGAGCTGAATTAAGATTCAACTTGGAGTTACAGAAGAGAGGGTCTGTATCCTTGAACAGCTGTCAAGACTGCAGTGGATGTAACCCTGCGAGATTGATTAACAGGTGATTCCTCGGAGAACAGAGCTGTCACTGTAACTTCTCACAACTCAACAGATTATCGCCTCTCGCATTGCAGTGCAGTGCAGTATCCGACGGCAGGCATTCTACCTGATTATATCCCCACAACCTAAACGCCATGCAGGTCATGTCCCTGTCCCTGTCCCTGTCTTGCCTAGCAGACTTGCCAACCAATTCGACGCATTCTTTCCCCGCGATCTATCACATCTCTCAAAATACAGGCGCACAAATACATGTGATACGTTCACCCGACGGGGGAATGGACTCCGCCTGTTAAGGTACTGGGATCGTATTACCTACCTAGGTATGTACTTACTGCACTGTAGGCCAAGGTAATCGACATATGCAATCTAATGCACGGAATAGCACGTCCCCCATACCAAGATCATGTTGGCTTGTTTCTTTTTTCGCTTCTCTTTTTGTATTTACGTACAGTAGCCTTCTAATCTCTTGCGTCATTGCCACCGCCGTACGTAGTTCATCAAATCATGCTGTTCTGCACAACCGCCTCTTTTTGCATCCATTCCTACGACAACAGTCTCAGAAGCAAAGAGAACTATCAACTCAACCATTTACTCACCCATTGCCTAACTAATTCATGCAGCCCATGTCCAACTATTACTGATTCCTGGGTACAGAACCCGCCGTCGATCGCGGCCTTCGCATCTTACACCCGAAATCGCAATTCAGCTTGACAAGGCCTGTGTTTGATTATCTGATCTACAGTGCATTCTCCATTTACGCTGCAACCTCGTTTAGATAAGTAAACCGGCTGCCGGGAACGAACCATGCAACGATCATTCATAGGCCGTGGGTTCCCAAAGCATATTCCCTCACACCCAATCGTAACAGGTAAACATCCAAACACGAAATAGCCTCCACCGGTCCGTTCAAACTCTGTTTTCGCTCTGACAAGTGCCGGCCCAGGGAACGAAAAGAGACTTTCAGGGGTTCCTGGGCTCTACTTGCGACTAAGAACTGCACTGTAGATGAATTACTGTGTTGGGGAACCTCTGTGGAACCCTGCCAATCTCATCAACGAAGCCATTCCCGTAACTCAATAGCCTTGACCCTAGTCTCCGCGCCGGCATTGTCGCTTAACCGGTGTTTGTTACATGTCCTTTATTCCCGTCTACGTGCTCTATGATAGACGTAATTCTCTCTCTCTCTGCCTCTCGGTTCAAGGGCATCACGGGGTCTAGGAGATGAATGGTGATATTAGCTTATGTAGGCCCTGATCCAATCGATATGAACGGGCACCTTTGATACGGTCTGGGTGACTTTGCCACTTATATAAAAGGGCTATTATATTAGGTTATATATAACCTGCTATACTAGCCTTAGTCAGTCTTAGGGGCTTAATTAATAAAGAAGGCAGTTAATAGGGAAGAGGCTAGGCAGTATAACTATTAAGAATTATTTAAAGTTAGTAATACTATTATAGTTTTATATAATTAAGAATTTATAAAGATACCTGCTTTATTATAGTAACCTATAGCCTTGCTAGCCTGGTCTAAAGAAGAGATCTTAACTATAAGTAAAAGTAAGGCTAAAAAAGAGATTAAGGTATTATTAAATTAGCCTATATTAAGTTAATCTCTTTTTATTTAATATTTAATAGTATAATAAAATATATTTAAGAAAGTAATATAAAAAGCTCTTTAAAGTAATATATAGAATCCTAACTTAAAGGTATAATAAACTAAAGATTAAATAAAGTATTTCCTTAAAAGCTATAATATAAAAAAGATAGGTAAAAAGCTAAAAAATAAAAAGACCTAACTGCTAAAGACTATTTATATTAAGATTAGCTATAAGCTTATTAAGTAATATTCTCTAAATATTTTTAATTAAATAAAGGTTAATTATAAGCTTAATAAACTATTAAGAAATTAAAAGGTATTTTTTATAATAATAAAAGAGATAAGTAATATAGGCTATAACTATAAGCTAGATATTATTACTATAATTAATAAAAATTAAAATTAGTAGGTAAAGAAATATAGAATTAAGGCTATTACTATTAAGTAAAATAGGCTTTAAAAGATAGATTTATATTAATAGGTATTTAATAATATATAAAAAGTTAGACTTATAGCTCTTAAAGTTATTAATACTTTAGGCTTATTATTCTTTTATAATAATATAAAAGAGTCTTAAATAGACTTTTAAGTAAATAAAGATTTAATATTTAATAGTTAGCTATCTACTTATAAAGCTATATAGTGGTATTTATTTAGTTAGCTATTACCTTTACTTTTTTATAAAGTTATAGTAATTCCTATTTTATTATTATTTTAGACTTTTTAATTAACTTCTTTACTATTAGATTATCTTTTATATTTAATAATTAATAGCTCTAAAGACTTTTAATTACTGTAATATATATAAAGACCTTACTGGTATATAGATTTATAAGTAGGGTTAATTAAAAAGGCAGTCTTTAAGCTAGTAATAAGTTAGGAAAAAAGTTAAAGACCTATTAATATAAATAATATATAATTAGTAATATAGAATATATAGTAAAGGTTTCTAAAAAGAGTAAATAAAAGAGAAATAGAGACCTTTTTTAACTAGCTATTTAGAGATAGTATATATACAGTCTTTTATAATAGTCTAAATAAAAATATAAAAGAGAGACTTTTTTATTTAAAGTCTAGATATATAGTACTTAAAAGTCTGCAGATTAATCTAGAAATAATATAAGATAGTAAGTTTAACTTATAGAATAAGATATATAAGTTTATTTTCTTATAAGGGCTTTTATTCTATTAGAAATGCAGTATTTTAATTCTATTATAAGGTTAAAGATATAAAGCTTTTAGTATAGCTAATAAAATTAGTAAAGAGGTTAAAAATCCCTTATAGCTAGGTTATATAGCTTTAAGTAATTAACTTACTGACCTATAAGATTAATTAAAAGCTATATTTTTTTATTATATATTATAAAAATATATAGATAGCTTTAATTTTTTTAAAATTTTAAAAATAAGTTAATTATATTTAAATTAAGATATATAAAAAATTTTAAATTTTTCTAATTTCTATAGATAATTTAATTTAATTTAGAAATAAATCCTTAATTTAGTAAATTTTCCTATTAATATAACTACTTTAGTGGCTGCCTATTAGTATAGCTACCTCTTTATAGTTATGCCTTTAAATTAAGGTTATTATTAAATTAACTAAATATTAACTAAAAAAAGGTCTATTAAGGATTAAGCTAGAAGATTAGTTAATTATTAAGTGCTTTTAATAATTTATATATTTTTAAATAGCCTTAAAGCTAGAGATAATACTTTAGAAATTTAAAGTAAAACTAAAGTTAATTAAAGACTTAATATTATAGTAATAAAATCTCTCCCTAAAGGGGCTTATTTTAAAAGATTTAACCTTAATTAACCTATTATATAGGCTAGAAAAAATATAATTTAAAGGTTAAAAAGTAGGGTTTTTTATAATTATTATAGCTTCTTTCTAGCAGTTTTATTTTTTACCTATTAACCTCCTTTAATATTACCTTTTAAGCTAAAAATGCCTTACTGCTTTTTATTTCTTATTACTAAAATGCTTTTTATACTTCCTTTAAAGAATAATATTATTATATTATCTTATTTCTTTAATATATACTAAATGCTTTTCTTATTAATCTATTATAATCTTATCTCTTAAAACCTTAAGGTTACTAAAAAGATTATTTTATATTTAAGCAGTTATTAACTATAGGTATTTCTCTTATGCCTTATTTAATACTGGCTTTTTTTTAATAACTTTAGGAAATTCTATAGGCTTATATAGGTATATATAATTAAAATCTATTTATATATATTATATTTAAGCAGTAAAGAATATATTATTTAAAATTTCCTTTTAACCTAACTAAAAGTTAGCTTAATAATAATTTATAGTTATAAATAGTATAAGTTATATAGTTTTTCTTTATTTTAAGGTCTTTTTAGTAATACCTTTTAGTTATTAAGATAATATTTAATGCTAATATAGGAAATTAGAAGTCCTATATAGGCATTAAAGCTAGTATCTTTAATATAAAATCTATTAATATATAATTTTAGGCTTTTTAATTAAATATACTGTAATAGGTAGGTATTATTAATTCATTCCTTATAGCCAGTAAGGATATATAAAAAAGTCTTATTAAGGCAGATAGTATAGAGAATATTTTAAGTTATTAGGGACTTTTTATTATATTACTTTTTTTAACCTTCTTTAGAGACTTAAGTTACTATATAAATACTATTTATAGTATTAATATAATTAAAGAAATACTAATATTTAGGTTTAATTATAGGCTTATAGTATATTTCTATTAGCTTTAGTTAAATAATAAATATCTTATAGATATTAATAAATACTTTAAGATTTATTACTATTATTTAAGATATAGAGCTTTAAGATATATTAAAGTAATATATTACTACTTATTATATATAGCCCTAATTAATAATATATAGAAAGATTATTAGCTTTAGATATAAGCTTTACTGGCTAGATCTCTTTATATTTATATTTATATTAATTTAGTTAGTTAATTAATAGAATTAAACCTTTATAACTTAAAGCTTTTTTATAAATCTCTTTTTATAGCCTATTAATAGCTTTTAATTAAATTCCTTTACTATAGCTAACCTATTAGGGTTAATAATCTCTTAATAATTAAAAATAGTAAGGAAATATAGCTTTTTTTTATTTCCTTATAATTTAAAGGTCTTTATAGCTAGCCTTATAATAAGTAGGTCTTTTTCCTTACTGTATCTATTATTTAAGTTAATAGTATTATTATTATTATTACTATTAAGGATATTATTAGGCATTTAGAGATTATTATAGCTAGAAGTTAGCCTTATAGCCTTATATAAATTAAATAAAACTATATACTTATTTTTAATAAACGGTAAAATAAGTAAATAGCAGAAAAGCAGCTAAAAAGTTATTATTTTAGTTCTATTTATTGCTAACCTTTCCCTATTAGGTTTATAGTAAAATAGGTATATTATATAAATACTAACTAGATTAAAAATCCCTTATCTATATAATTTATTACTAAAACCGGCCAATTTAGGAATAGCCTACTATTTAGATTTTACAGACCGTATCGAAGGTGCCCGTTCGTATCGATTGGATCAGGGCCATAACTTGTCATTTTTTCTCTTGTAGTGAGCTAACTATGGCGTTGTGATGGAGTTGAGTGCTGTCCATAGTCTACTAGATAGCAACAAAAAAAGGACCATATCTTTTTAGAGTCTGTGGAGATCGCGGGCGTTTTGTTCCTGTTTCCTGTTCCTGAGCCTCCCTGAATCGAATCTATCGTGTCATGTTCCAGTAGTTTCTCGTCCCCTCCCATCTCGCGTTGCACATCGGCGTCTCATCTCAGCTCATTCCAGGCACAAACGTCTCCTCAACGCCTCAAGTCCCAAGGGAATGGGTCTGTGCAACAGTACAGAAGCTGTGGGAATCCTTATCCGAGCTGCAAAACACATACATAGTACGGCAAGAGGAAAAAAGGGTCCAAGGGTTTTGTGTCAGCCTTTAATTCAGCCACAGGCTGTTATCCACTGACATCGTATATAGTGAATCATCATATGAACCACGACCCAAGCCAAGATACACCACTAGACTCTCGAAATAACGGAGACACCCTGACACCCCATGCAAGTGACCCCTAAACGCCTCAGTCAGTACAGTACATACTGTATTGGAGATCCCCTTCCCCTTGTCGGCACGGACTCGATCATGTCAGCATGTTCAGCCTCATACAATGATCGACATTGCTATATCAGTCAGATCATATCATGGTCCCCTGTCTCTGTGCGAAATGTGAAAGCGTGTATGTCATCATAATTCCCCAATTCTTTTCTCCTCCCTACGCATCTCGCCATAAACTAGTTGTACTTATAAGGCGATTCTCACTAAAGACATGGCCGTAAACTGCCTGACCCAAGCCGCGATGGATGAAACTGGCTTGCATACCTCTCCCTGAAGAGGACTTTTCCTCCCTCACTAATTTTATGTATTGGAACTATTTATGCAACCTTTCTGATGCTAAACAACCCCTTTTGACACTCGGAAAGTCTAATGTTTTCTCCTTGAGGGTGTTGTTCTCTTCCGATGGTCTGCCTGTACGTGTTGGCATTATCTCCTCTAGTAGAGTCTTCCTCTCTCCACCACGGCCCGCGTAGTCTACAATAGGCCCCGGTCGAGTCCAAGAGACCTCTTTTCCGAATGAGGAAATACCTGTATCCGCAGTTTTTGCTGGACTAACGTTAAATAGCAGTCTACTCCGCTGCGGATCGTGTCCAATGGCCTTTGCCTATTACATGTCGCTGATGTTAGCATTCCTCGAGTCGGGAGGCAAAGACGGTTGACATTCCCTCTGCTAATATTGCAAATCAGAAACCGTTTGACATGTGTCTTTGTGCCACCCGCAATCTGAATCTTAATATTATTAGATCCAGACCCTCAAAAAGTCTCTGGCCGGACCTAAAAGCTCCAATCACATCATCCTGCTCCCGTCTCAGCCACTACCGTTTGAGCCTCTTGTTAGCTCAGAAATATCATATATCACATCCGACGTCCATCGGGGTGCCCGCCGAGACCCCCAGAGGAACACACCACACCAATGCCTTGTCGACCCGTCTTTCTGTCTCTTTCATGTATGTACAGCACATCAAATATGCCAGACCCAGAGCAGCGGGTGCTGCTACGCCGTATCTTGCCATCTCATCTCATCTCACTCATCTCATCCTAATCTAGCAGAAGCAATGAGCCTGTGCATGTACCTTGTCTCAGCTGGGACTAGGGTGCCAGGGTGACTCGCGGATCGGCAGGCTGTCCTACCCCGAGATCTGAGACATTATGGAGCGGAGCTGTCTATCGGAAGCCAAACCATCCATCCCAACCCATCCACAGTCTCTTTCGCTCAACTGTTGGCTCTGCCTGCCAGCCCGTGAAATGCCCCAATTCCGCTCTCGCTCTGCGTTCTGCGCTCGGGCCAAGAAGTCCCGGAAACTCCAAGGCCTGCCCAAGCTGAGGTCTTCTCTGTCGGATGCTGTCTTTGTCATATCTGATATCTTTTGGTTTCCTACTTTTCTGGGTATAGGCCACCTGAAAGTCTGCTTCCAAGCACAAACTACATTTCCCCAAGCCAATCAACCAACACGTGAATGCCTCCCATCCTTGCCCTGCACTATGTAATGCAATCTCCAGCTTTGTCTGTCTTGTTTCTCCACGAACAGGCACCACTATGTCCAGATCAGCCATGTTCCCAGCGCCAGCTCACAAAAAAGGAATTGCTAATTGATATGTCACTTTCATGGAGATCTTTGTGGAGAAAGTCATGACGAAGATGTTCATTTGATAGAATTTCTTGTTTCATTATTTGCTGCTCCAATCCTATGTCCGCCACCATATTGTCCCAGCCATTCTTTGTCCAGAATGTGGAGGGTAATAGAAGAGAAAAGAATAGCTAACCAAAAAGTAAAGTAAGAACGAATTCGAAAAAATTCCTCAACACCGAGTAAAAGTAAAAGAACAAAGTAAAGTAGAAAGCCTCCCCCCAAGAGTAGAAACGCCCTTGCACCTCTGAAGTGGACCTGGTTGTGTGATAACAACTCCATCATGCAAATGCGACCCAAGTAAAAGTAAAGTCAAGTAAAGCCAAGTCAGGTCAGGTCAAGTCAAGTCAAGTAATCCTTTTCCGCGTCTTCTCTTCAGACATAGTAATCATACAGACCATTACACCCTCGTGTTTCCTGTAATTTCGTTTGCTTTCCAAAAGAGCTCTCTTGCTTGAGTCTCTAATGCAGCGGCGTAGACCACATGACGGTCTGGCTGCAGAAATGCTGCTATTCCTTTCTTTTTCCAGCTCCGCTTTTTCCGTATATGATGATAGTGTGTAGATGCGAATGTGTGTGGACGAGACAGACAAAATATGTAAGTAGTTGTTGGGTATGTGTGTCTGAATGTGCGAGTGTGAGTGTGTGTGTATCTCCCCAATCAAGTTGAGCGAGTGCGCGGGTCTTGGTCTTGTTCTGCGTGTCTCATATAAGTGGCGCCCTTTTGGGACTCGACTCTTCCCTGGTCTCGTTATTCCACCAGTGGCGACTGACGGAGTTCTCAGGTAAGGTACCCGGGCCAAGATATGTCCATCGGTAAGAGTAAAGGTAAAAGCAAAAGTAGGTAATGCCAAGCAGTCAATGACTGTGGAGGCTCAGCTTAGTATTCTGAGCCCCGCTTGTCAGCAATCTTGGACTTTGAGGGCGCTCTTCGCTTCCTGCTTCGCTCCTCTTGCTCAATGACAGGGACTGCAGCAGGGATGAACTCAACTCCGCGGTTGCGGCTGTTGGGTCGTGCGTGTAGCTTGCGGTGGTTGTTGAGGTTATCTTGGCGGTTGAACTGGTCCTTTCCACAGAACTCGCATGAGAAACGGTTAGGTCCTTCACCGTGGAAACTGCATATTGTCAGTGAAAATGTTCTTTTTTTTTTTATGAATCTCAGTAAATACTCACGTTTGCTTGTGACGCTTGAGATGCTCGTTTCGTCGGAAGGCCTTGTGGCAACCAGGGTAGTCACACTTGCACATGGCTCTTCGGACAACATCAACTTGAGCAGAATCAGGCTTGATCGATCGCTTCCTCGATGATCGAATCTGAGCTCGCTGAAGTTCAGCACTCTTCTGTTGAATCTCGTGCACCATCAACTTCCTTTGGGCACGCATGCGGTTGGGAGAGTTGGGGTCATGAATGTGGTAACCGAGGGGTGACTGAGAGTGGCGGTCCATATCAAAGGTGTCAAAGTCACTTGAGAGTTGTCTGTTGGGGAAGAATGAAATAGGGCTATCGTTGGCACAAGACCATGATGAGCCAGTCTCGGCAGCCTCAGAGCCAGAGATGCTTTGGGTTGGTGTCATCATGAAAGAGGCGGGGCCCATTGAGGCATCAGGAGAGTATGAATACATGCCAAAGGAGTTTGATGGTGTTAATGAGCCCATTGATCCGTGATGTGCCATGTTCATGTCCATCATGTGCTCGTACTCGAAGCCGAGTTGCTCTCGCTTCATGGGGGTGTTGGGGAGAGAGTCCGAGAATGAGATGTGCTCAGGTTCAGGCTTGACAGGGCCAAACATGAACTTGCCCATTGCTGATGAGGGAGGGGTCATCTCTGCCCCGCGGTGGGAGACAGAGTTGTAAGGGCCATCAAAATCCATGTTGCCAAATTCATGAGGTGTTGATCGTCGAGATGTAGGGGTGAATGGGTCGTAGGCTGATGAGGCGGAGGAGAAGCTTGTGGTGGTGGAAGGGCAGGACATGGGCTGACTGCAGAGGCTGAAGGAGTCGTCCATGTCGAACCGGTAATCCGACTCGAACTGCATCTTGAATATATGAGAGCAAGGAGTGTTAAAGAGAGAATAGATGGGGAAGGGATGAGATGTATGTGAATATGTCTTGAGTTGACCTTGAATGAAGGGTGAGAGTGTTCAAGGTTGGTTTCAAGAGGCTGTGAAGAACAATCAAGAGTTGAGTGAAGTTGTTCAGTTGTCTGGTGAGTGAGTCTGATCGGGAATGTTTTTTCATCTTTCGAGGACGGACGCCCTTGAAGATATAGAGATGAGGTGGAATGAGGTACGCAGCATCGAGCTGCGGGTCCTGAGACAGTCAAGCTGTTAACTCAACCACCCGTAGATCCTTGAACACAGCCGGTGCAGCTAGTAGGGAACCCGCGAGACACAGCTATGATCCAATACCCCCAGGGCAAGAATGCGAACAAGGGTCAAGAGAACTCGAGCAGCACAGATCGAGATCGTTGCTTGAAGAGGAACAGTCCAGGTAGGGCGACGGGAGAGGCGTGATAGATCCACAGTTGAACGAGTGGGTTTATTGCTCGCATAGAGTGAGTGCAATGTTTTGGATGAAGTTGTGTCAGTTATGATCAAGCGTCCCTGGGGATGTTTCGCTCGGCCCTCAACGCCCTCAGCTGGACTAGTTGCCGACTAGTTATACAGCAGCAAGAGAAAGAGAAAGAGACCAATACAGACTTGGAACTTGATCCGAGAAGTTGAGTTTATGAAAGTGAAGGAAGAAGAAATACTACACTGGCATTGAGTAATGCAGGACTCGGAGAATAGGGACAAAGTGAAGAACCAGAACAAAGGCACGTATAATGGCAGTCGAGAATATGCTTGAACCAAGGGTCGGCATATGGGGGTGCGGTATGGACTAGGATGGGTGGGCGTGGGATTAGACCGCGTCCCTGACTCTGGGGCGGTTCCTCGCTCGAAGCCACAACTTTATAGACACCCCTGCAGCCGCCAAACCATGACCATGCTGCGGATCCCAGGGAAAAGAAAAGAAAAAGGGTGTGGGTGTGCGACTCCAACTCTCACTCTCCCATTACCTGAAAGACTCGAGGCGAAGTTGAGTGAGTGACTATATCGGACCCTGCATGACTGCACGAACATAACCCCCGGGGTGAGAAAAGGTGTCACTGACTGGACTGACTGACGCCAGCCCTCCATGTCCATGTCCATCTCCATCTCCATAATCTATCCATCTCGCACATGGGCCACAGGACAGGGCCTACCTGTCAATGTCAATGTCCATGTCCATGTCCATGTCAAGGCGAGTATGGGTAAGCCACGCCCAGAGCGTGGGAGTTCTCTCTGAGGTAATTGTGCGGGTGCCCCAGATCTAGTGTAAGGATGTACGGATGTACGTACTTCCATATCGTCTCGGTCGGTCTCTTCTCACTCAGAAAACTGTTAGCTTTCTTGCCTCCGACAGTTATGGATATCATCACTAGGAATGATCAGGGCCTGGAATGGGAGAGAGTGGAAATGTCGCTCAGAAAGGCCGTCAAGTGAGACAGTGTCGCGTCGAGGGGACCCGAGCCAAGACGATCAGAAGGTTCATGTTCCTGAGCGTGCCTGGATGTGTTACCTCTTGGGCGAAACATGCCCCATCCGAAAGGTCTTTTGGTTTCCCCATATCTCGACTCCCTTGAGACTGAACATACAGTAGTGTCGAGACAGTTCAAGACAAGACAAGACAAGAGAGCGGAACGATTTAGTGGGATATCTCTCACTCGAGAATCAAAGTGAAGATGTGGGTCAGCAGGAGAGAAGGTTCAGCAAAGGAGTAGAGTGATTGAAGGTAATCTGGCCCTATTCGTGAAAAGTAATCACAGGCGTGGTGCAGGTCTCACCCAAAACGAAAGGGACCTGCGGGTGTTCCTGGCGATGGATGGGGCATCACTGCAAGAACACGGGAACTGTGTGCTCGTATCCGCACATTACGGATAGAGTTGAGTGCAGAGAGTGAGTGAGTGAGTGAGTGTAAGGAGTAGACTGTAGGAGTAGGTCGAGTAGAGTTTCTTCGTGGACCCTGATCCGATAAAACGTCTCAGAGTGTTGGTTTTTTTCGGCTGATGCTGACTGGCCCTGCAAACCAACAACATCATGGTCTGGCCATACTGTACGTACAGTACAACATACAGGAGGAAAACTCCGTCTGAGGAGGGCTCCTTGTGATGTCATTGGACGGGAAGAAGAAGAAGAAGAAGCTCTGTTGGCCTGCACATCCACCCACTCCAGCCATCGGAAGGTCTGCTGCGGATGCAACTCCAACTGCACTGTAGAGCTGCAGAGTCGCATTGCAGCTTTACAAGGGTGGCATCGGCAATTGTTAAAGGTGTAAAGGTGCCAGGTGCTGGGTAACTCAGCCATGCCAGGCCAGACCAGACCCAAAGAAGAATGTAACGTCAGAGCGGCTAAACTCAAATCCCCATCATGATGGAAAAGGGCTCGAGTCTGACCTCGAGAAAATGGAGATATCGGACGGTAGCGGAGCAACCACGGTATCTATCCTTACAGTCCATATGCATAGAATACAAATTAAGTTCCCATTGACAGGTGAGCGTGGTCAGTCAACCTGGTTAGGGCCCCTGCTTCGCCTATCGTAACAGGAAAGGAAAGGAAAGGAAAGGAAATGCCTTGCCTTGCCTCACCTTGCCTTGCCTTGCCTGTCAAGTTTGTGCACTAACTAAAACTACCTATTCTATTGTAGCCGTGCACGGTTCTCAATATGACAAAAGAGACAAGAGAGACTTGCCAAACTGACAGACACAGACACAGACACATACAAGAGAATGGAACAAAGGGCATCCGTTTCGCTTACAAGTGAGGAGCCTCGGTTGACCCTGAAAACTGAAAAAACAGGACCGAACTCGACCGAACTCAACTGACTCTATTGATAGAGTTGAAGCTCCTTGATCAAAGGAGTTGTTCAAGGAGAGGGAATATCGTCAATAGTGTGAGGCTGCCCTCGAATCCTTCATTTCAATGTCTCCGAGTTTATTATCCGTCGGCCATTGAATTATTCCTGCAAAGAGGGGTCAAATCGAGTCGAGATGAGTAGAGTAACCCCTCTTACTACCCCATCTTGGCTCTGCTTGGCTCATCAAGTCAAACCGAGGCGCACTACCTAGGTATACTCTTGCTCCCTTAGTAGGTAGCCCCAGTAAAAACGCGACCTGGACGCGTTCCCAGGCGTGATAAGGGAAGCTGGGACACTGAAGTCATAACAAAGGGAATGGAAACAGCCCGGCCTGTTCAGTTAGTGCATCGCGCAACTCTCTGGTGCAAGCACTAACGCGAGGCTCGGGACGGTAGCTGCGGGGCCCGCGCCCACTATCGCTCGCTACAACAGGTACCTTACCTTACAGTGATTGCCTAGATAGAGGGCACCTCAGATAAGAGCGCAATTGCCTTGAGCCAGTGTCAGCTCTCAAAGCGTCCCTAGTGCCGGGCGATCTTCCCGGGGAGCGACCCAGCGATCCTCCCAAGAAATCAAATCTAGGAACGGAGAGGGGACAGGGGCCTCTCAGTGGAGGGAGCCATTGGAGGGAGAGGCTGTTTGGCGCTGGTGCTGGCGTTGGCGTTGGCGCTGGTGTTCGTTCATTCATTCATTTCATTTATTTCATTTCATTCATTTAGTCAGCTATTTTAATATCCTGTAGGATAGATCTAAGCTATTTAGTTAAAATAATATATTAACTTTTTCCCTCTTTTAGGTAAAATAGATTTTATTTTTCCTATAATTAATATTAACTCTTAATAATTAAGCTATTAAATATATAGTTTTATTAATAATATAACTAACTTAATTCTTATAAATATATAATTAAACTATTATATTTTTTTTAATATAATTATAGTAAAAAATTAAATAGCCTTTTATTTTTTTAAATTTACTTAAATATTAAAATAATAAAATAATATTAATTAAAAAAATTTTACCTTTTTATTAAAAGGAAAGAATTATTATTTTTATTATATATATAAAAATACTTAATACTTTAATATAAAAAAATTATTTATAGAAAACTATAAAAAGCTTTAATAAAATATAAATTAAAATCTCTTTTTAAGGCTTTAAAAGTAAAATAACTATTTTCTTTTTTTACTTATATACTTTAATAAGCTTAATTAGGTTAAATTAGCAGTTTTTAATTATAGGCTTTTTTTAATAAATTTACCTTTTTAAATATTTTAATTTATTAATTACTAAAAGAGGTAACTAAAGATCCTAGCCTTATATATAAAATAAAAATAACTTTTTAGCTAAAAGGTTAACTTCTTAAAAAAGTTAATAATTAATAAAAGTAAAATATAAATATAAAGTATTTTATATAATATAGAAATTATTAAGGTAAATATAATTCTATAAAGAAAGAAAAAGTTTAATAATATAGCCTAAAGGAAGCCCCTTAAAAGCTTATATTAATAATAGTAGTTATAAATATAAATAAAATATAACTTAAAATTTAATAAAAAACACTTTACGTCCCCTCAAAGAGGACTGGTATTCGTTCATAGATCTGACTTTTTCTTCTTCTAATCCCCACTGTAAATCAGTCCAGGTTAGACCTATCGGTGCGGTAGCATTACACGCCCCCCGTCTGGCAATGTAATGCACTCACACATACACTGCTGAAGGCTGGTAAGACACCTGAGATGGGCTGGGCAGGGTTTTTCAGTTTGGTGATATATCGTTTTTTTTTCTTTCGTTTCGTTTCTTTCTGTTCTGCTCTCACTTTGGAAAATATGCAGTAGCTCAACCTAGGTAAGGTACTTAGTCGAAATGGATGATGTGAGCCCGAGTTACTAACGCGATACGCAATGCCTCGGGTCCCTTGTTTGCTAGACGAACGGAAGATGCCAGAGTAAGGTACTGACTGTCCACAAGATTTCACCATCATTGCCCTTGCAGTGTCTGAAGCGGATGTAAGTAGAGTCTCGGCCATAATGAGAAACAGAGTGTTCATCATCATTTCTATATGCATCCCATATTAAGAAAACGGTGCAGCATTGGACAGTGAACGAATAGTGCGTGCAGCTCGTAGCATCATCTCATCTCATCTCATTTACACCATGTACAGGGCCATTTCAACTGCATACCCGACATCTGCAGTTCTTTCGTCATACGGCATCGTAAGTTACTTTTTTCGTCCTGTCTCTTTGCCTGGCCCTGCCCTGCCCTGTCCTGGCCCTGTCCTGAGCTGAACTGGGCTGGTAATACCGAGCAGCGTAGCATCTCCTACGGGCCCCCGACGGGAATCCGAGTGCTCCCATGTTTCTATCCACTTCTTCCCGTGCCTAGCCTCTGTCTAACTCAGGCCCAGGGGCCTAGAGAGTGAGAGTCTGAAAGAGGGGAGCACTTTAGGCATGTGTACCAGGTTTTCCCCTGCTTCCCGTCTCCGCTGACTCAAGAGCTGAAGAGTCGAGACCCGTGATCTGACAAACAAAGAGCTCCTCCTCAGCTTACATACACAGATGGGAATGGATCACGGAGGAGGCCCCTCCCCCCGCCGAGAGAAGGCCAAGCCCGTTATCCCAAAGGTAGATCCATCCCCGGCCCGGCTTTCCAGCGCCGTTGCTCCCGTAAAGTATACGAGCTCCCCAAAGTATAAAAAAACAAAACACTGTGCCAAGATTCTAGTATATGGGAAGGATTTTCGTGCTGTCTCGTGTGATGCAAGAATGACCAAGAATGAGAATGCTGAATTCCCCTCATGATAGACCGTGGAGCAGATCTGCTGTTGGAGCTTCTTCTTCATTTCTCATAATGGCATCATAGATTTATAACCTCATAGTCTCACCTGAGCTGCGGGCACACTTCCGCAGGTTGTCCTACCAATCAGAGTCTTGAGTGTCATATCAAGCGCCACAAGTCCCAGCAGCTGTCGAGACCTTGTGTTGGGGCTCTAAGTGATCTATCATAAAATGCTGCCCACTCTGCATGCTCCATAGGGGATGGTCTAATCAGACAAAAAGTGGTCTTGCGCAGTAAAGTCTCCCTCTGTTTACGGTAATCATACGCTATTGTCCTTACTCTCCCTGGTTGACAATCTATCTATCAGGCTAGTTATCAGACGATTGTAGCAGTATACCACGCACACTACTGTACCTCGATCCATAAGGAGAATAACGCTTCGTGTCTTGGCTGACTGACTTTCTGTAGCCATGTCAAGATTGCCTGCTGTGGCTATTATTGTGGCTTTGGGAGGCTGCAACAAGGTAATTCAACTCGCAGCAGATTAATAACGCCAACATATTTTGTCAGTACTGAGAAATGATTGACGGGCCCCTACTCTTGCCGACGGCAAACTGCTAAAGTCCACATCTGGTTCTCACTGTGACGGGCCCGTGGGCGATCGAACCCACTCTCAACTGATCCAATACAATGCTTGGGGGAGACCGGCAGCGTTGGTTGGAGTGAGGGACTCGGCCGGCCGGGGTCTACGGCTTCTGGGCCACTGGGCCACTGGTCCCGAAGCTGTCAGTCTCCGCTGACATAGTTACGTTAGCTTCTGTAAACTAGGTATTGGTATTCTGCCCTACATTGATCTATGTGAAGAATGTCATCCAAACTCGGTGGTATATGTTAGTGCTCTCTATTTGGATAGCTTTCAGTCCCTTGAGTATTCGTGGTCCACTTCTCTCGGTTCTCTGCCCAGCCTATATATCATACCAGGTGAGCCCAGGCCTCATGAGATCGCCGATGCACTCTACTTTCCACGATGCAAGACTGAAATGCCATATGGCACTGGCACTGGCACTGGCACTGGCACTGCACGGTTTTTCTTTTTTATTTCCTTGGGCTTGGGGTGCTCTGTGCTTCCCCCCCAGATCGAAGTTACACCGCAGCCGTTGTTACACCCGCCGTGAATCTCCCGCCAACTAGGTTTGTGATCTGACGGACGGCGGGCGGGAGAAGATCACTATACTGGGGATAGTCAGGGGTCTGGAAAGCCAGATTTCAGGGCCTGCTCCCTGTAGCAGTTCCTGTTCCTGTTCCATTTTGGAGGTTCTGTGGTCTCCCGAAACCTTGGCCCTGCGTCATCTGCATAATCTGCGTCTGCATCTGCAGCATGAGAGGCACGTCAGGGTATAATTAATTGGCCCTGATACTGAGACCGAGATTGAGATTGAGACTCTTACACAGCATAAAGCAAGGTACGGAGGTTTTCACCCGCCACAGACCAATTTGCGTTACTCTGTATTCTTTTTTTATTTCCCTGACTCTCTCCCTCAGAATGCTACCCTTTGCCAATAGGTGTCATTGACTCTCTTTCGCTACCGTTTCTCGCCTCTTGACGAGACGGTCATGCTTACGGTGACATTCGCATATCAATAGCACCGGAATGCAGGCTCAAAACGACCGTTTTGACCGTTGGTAGCGCGTGGCATTGCTGAACATACGTCGGACCGGCAGCTAGTGGACGGTAACGCAGCCTCAAAATAACATCGAGCTTTTTTTTCTCTCACGGTGAAAGGCACAACAATTGCATTGCCCTGGGCTGTTGTTTTGGTGGCAAAGCTATTATCCAGTGGCCAGATCTCGTGGATTTGCGGGAAGCCAGCAATAGAGTTTCGCCCAGAACCGGAGCCGTGGTTACGCTTGGCTGTATTAGTTCACTATCCACGATTTCCATTCCCTAAATGGAGTTTAGCTACCCGCAAGCCTAGTAAATGTGTAAATCGCTCTCGCTAAAAGGATTGACAGTTTCCGCGGAGCCCCTCGATTTCACGATGTTGACATTTGCGATTTTGATTTATGCAACTCATGACTCTTGACCATGCATGGTCTTTCAAACACTAATCCTCGATGTTTCATGTTCTAGAATGCGCCTCCTTCAGTTGACGCGATCGATCGACCAGTAGGAGATTTATTCTACCAATGAGGCTATAGAATATGTAGGGTAACCTAGGGCTTAGGATGGTTTCAAGTAACTAACTACCTCCTAACACTTCGTAGGGCGTATGTTAAAACAGATAAATCTCTTCTGGGCTGAATCGTCCCATACGTTTGGGCTTGTGTCAGTAGCTTACCAGACTTTTGTCATCAGTGACCTCGTAGGTGACATAATATTGTTTAACTTACTCAGTATGTGCTATGTCAGTCACCGCGCCACGACACCTGACACGGGTCGAGATAAGACAAGACGAGACGAGGCGAGGCCAGGCCAGGCCAGGCCATCCAGATCCAGACTCGTCTCGAGACCATTGAGAGACCATGGGATTCTGCAGTTGAAGGGCGAAATAAGCATATCTGACGTCTTTCGGACAATAAACAAACATGGGGAAGTTTGTAAATTGGATGGGAATACCGTCAAACGTGGCTGTCAAAAGAGTGGCAGATTCTATCTATAGCAAAAGCCGTTATGAAGCCACTTTGTTTCGTTTCAACATGGCAATCTAAACAATCGCAGCCCTGTATGAAGATCCACGAAACTCAATCTATGCATATTGGACCCTACTTTTTCTTTACTTTCTTAGTCAACGACAGCCTCTACTTCAGCTTTCGATCTCAGTATATTCTCTCGATCTTCGGCGGGTGCGGCATACTACCTGACTTTTCGACAAGCTGTCACTCCAGCCGTAAAGAGGATACGCGGTCAGCCGGTCGCTTCCCACGCCCGCAGAGTGGGCATTGCGATAGTCTTACGTTTAGAATGTCACTGCAAGGCTGGAGTACCCGTCGTGGTTCGGTTCCGAATTCACTGGATATGCCCACGCGCGCTTACGCGTAGAAGGGAAGCGAGCCAACAACAGTGACACCTTTTCGATCAGCTACATCGTCAAAGCGCGGATAGACAGAGGGCCAAGGACGATATCTGAACACGCCCTCAATGACTTAAGTGAAGTGATTTGATTAGGGTGACAGTGCATTAGTTTCGTCCCGTCTTACGATCGTCGATCTTATCCCCAACCTCGACAGCGCTTCACATCTAGGTTAGCTAGTGCTGTTGCTATCGAGAAAGAGATATCCCAAAGTTCTTGGTAAGAAACATCCCAAAGTGCAAAAGTCGTACGACTTCCCGATCGGCAATGCTCTCCTTGCAGAGCTGCTGCTGTTCGGATGAAGGTGAAGCGAGACATGTTGGTAAGCTGGCCCCGAAGGATAGCTCGGCACGGTTGGTAGGTGACATCGTGGGTCTCAAGTCAGACGTTTCCCGTCAAGCGATATTGAATCCAGCATTCGCCTGTGAATCCATTCCAACTTATCGTATTCCCCAGGTGGCGATGGCACTTTGACGGGCATCCATTCGGCCTAGACGTACCGGGGCCTCGATACTACCATGCGCTGTAAGGAAGAGTCTCGAACATTCAACACCACACGTGAAATGCAACCATAGTGATGATATTGGAAGTGAGGGGAATAGCAGAGAGTTGGGTCGAAACAAATAAGCGAATAACTCTATTGAATGCTTCTCCGTTTACGGTTACATCCGAGATTCTAAGTTAATCCATCACTGCTTGCTCGGCGTCAGCCTCCATGTGCTGGAGGACTTCCTCCATCTCAGCTTCTGTGGCCTCCAAACCCTCAGAGCTCATGAGCTTGTTGTCCTTGTCCTCAGCTGTGCAGGGGTGGGTTGGTTAGCGTGTCGATCACCTCTAGGGTAGGGAAACGGGAACTCACTTCGAGCTTCAACGAGCAGATTCTCCTGAACCTCACAGTCGGTCAAAACAGATCCATCTCCGATGACTGCTCTTTTTCCAATGATACATCGTGTCAGCTTGCATGCCTTTCCAACAACAACCCCTTCCATAAGTAGACACTGAGAGAGCTTGGCACCCTCGTTGATCTGCGAACCGGCGCCGATCACAGTCTCTTTGATAGAGGTCTTCTCCTCCACAGTGACATTTTCCGCAATGAGGCTGTCCTTTTGTGTGATTGTCGTGCGTGCTTTAACGCCTTCAGGGTAAGCGATCTTCTTTGCATGTGCATATGGTGATGGTGACTCTCCGCCTGTCTCTTCGAGTGATGGAAGCTTGGCCAGCTGAAGTGAAATAGCGAGCAGCAGCTGTGCCGTGTCAACACGGCGAATCAAAGGAGCTGAGCTCCCGCCCGGGTGGACATAGGCAACGATCGGCGGGACCTGGAACGACTTCGACTTCTCGGCAGCTGATGGTTCGTCATCAACTGCAATACTCGGCACTGATGTCTCGGCAGTCACGTCTGGGTATGGGTCCCAATCACTTTGAATGTTATCGGGGGTGGAAACCCTGGAAGGCGAGCTGGGTCGTTCATCGTCCTTGGTCTCCTCGACCCGACCTTGGACACATGCACTCTCCAGCTTCAACTTCTCGGCAAGACCGGATTGCCAGCCAGCCTTCGCCCACCATCCGACAACATCCTCACCGATACTCTCCATTCGCTCGTTATCCTTGACAAAATCGAGAACCCATCGAGGGAAGATGTAGATGTGAGCATCTCGGTGTGTGGTGAACATTCGCACGCGAGAGTGGGCACGCAACAAGCCGTGTCGAATTGGAAGTGAGCCCCTGTCTTCTGTCAAATCTCTCAAGGAGTCGGTTGGCATGGAGTACACCAGCTTTGACAAGTTTGCGAAGAGAGATCCCTTTGACGGTGTAACAGGAGATGAAGGCAGCGGGGTTGTCGCAATGAAGTCTGTCTCCTCCTTCTTGACAGGTGCAACTGCCTTTGTGTCATACCAAACGCCGAGTGCGCCGCTGTGAACTGATCGATGACCATTGGAAAGCCTGGTAGTTCCAAGCATGTCTGTCAGACTAGCTGACTTGACCATCCATGATTGTAGAAGCTTGTCTCCTCCAAGCTCGCAGACCAAGTCACAAGGGAGTACTACAAAGTCACCAGTGATAATCTTCCTAATCTCTGGCAGCCGTAGGATCTCAGCAGTGCCTGTGTTTTGATCAAGATCTACTGGTGAGAGAATGTCGGGTCGCGGCAAAGGCAGCGCAGTTAGATGAAGGTTAGTGTTCAGAGCAGTTGAGATAGCCTCGGATGCTGTAGGAGGACAGACAAGATTTATGTCTAGTAGTTGTCAGTATGTATCCTTTCATAATTGGAGAGTGAGGAGATATCTACGGATATACTCAATGAGTCACCCTATAGCACCAAACTTGACTAACCTGTGATGCCCATTCGATAGCAGAAATCAAGCGCGTACCAGACCATAGGTCGGTTTGCAATAGGGAGAAGGGCCTTGGGGCTCTCATCGGGGTTAGAGGTGAATGTTGGGAATGACGAGCCAGGCCCGCAAAGAATAAGGGCTTGAAGCCCAGTTGACGGCATTGATACAGCGTGGGGCATAACACCGCGGGGTTCCTTGTTGATTTACCGATACAAAGGTGAAAGATCTGAGACAGAGTCAACTTTTGGTAGAAGTCCGCTGTGGCCTCAGTGTGTGGGTTGGTTCGTTAATGCCAACGCGAGGGCCGTGGTTGCTGTATGAAGCCAAATATGAAGTGAAGAGTCACTCAAATCCATTGCCAAGACATCAAAAATGTACGTTCGTGGGGTGCTGTCCCGCCTGTGGCTGCAGCTGTGGCTGTCATAACGCACAGCCACATATCTTATCCCACACGGATTCACGTGGACGGACTGGATCCGACCTCGGCACGGATTATTGGATAGTCCCCCGCAATTGAGCCCCTGAAACGCTGCGCTGAGCTCTTTGTCGGCTCGGGCTGCTGACCCCGTTGTTGCTGGGGGTAGATGGCCTCAGCTCCACTGGCTTGTTGATGCCGATTACACCAACCACCGCGTATCGACAAGAATCGGTTCTGGCCCCAGACTTCGCTACTTTAACGGCTGCGCCAATATCACGCAATTGCTCAAGAGTCACAAACTCACGACACTCGAATTGCACGAAAAGGCCCTTTGCGCCTACTGCCATTGGCGTCATCACCTCCACCTAGCAATGCGACAGTGCGCCGCGTAAATGTCGCCCGATCACGGATCGTCGCGGTCGCGACGGGGAGTTTGGAGCCACTGGGTCCCTCTCGCAGTTACACTTACAGTTGCCACTGTGGGCGTTGCTGCTTGGGTTTGGAGCCAGCGAAAAGACGGAGACGATGAAGACGACCACTACGGCTTAGACTACGGCAATCAAGCTCGCGCAGGTGATAATCAACCCCACGGATCCCGGGACATCAATTCGCGCGATGTTCAAGGCCCCGAAAAGCCACCACGACCTGATGGCCAGAGCCATGGAATTGCGCCCGCGGACGAAGATGCAACCGGCGGAGGCTGGGGCTCGCGCATGTCTGGTGCTCTACGGCGAACACCGAGCCCGCAGCAGTTCTTTGACTCGACAGGTAAGACTGTGGCGGCTGGTGTCGCAGCTGCGAGTGCAGCTATGGGCAAGGCTTTGGCTAGCATTCGCGAGGAGGACAAGAGCCCCTTTGACGATACCAACCCCTGGCAAGAGGAAGCAGATGCTAAGAAAGAACGAGCGCCCGCCGATACGTCGTCACCACTCGTCGGCGGCAATAGGCGACGCAAGACGGTTGCGATTGTGGTGTCTGCCGAGACAGGCGCCGTGCCTGAAGAGGAGGATTCGTTCCACGAGCACGCTGTAAGTTGATCAGGCTGTTCTCCGAGGTCGCGCACTAACATGCTCCAGTCAATCCTCTCCCACATCCCTCGAAACATCGATCACTCCAAGGTTAAGCTATTTGTTCTGATTTATGCTCCTGGTTTGAAGGAACCTGCTATGGATACTGCTACTAGTAACCTTCCGCCAACTTCGCTGAGCTCTTCATTTTCTAACATTGGACACGATCAAGTTCAAACCCCAGCTGAAGAGTCAAAGAACCAGCTGTATGCTTTACTTTGCGCTGTCGATCGTACTGTTGCTGACAACTCGTAGTGAATCCGCAAGCCCTTCTTTTAACTCCATCTACTCACAGGCTCTAAGTTTGGTCGAAAAGGAGACAATGGTTCTCCCTTTCACCACACCCAACGGCCACGTTCATATCCTGCGACACCTCCAGCCAGAAGTCATCTACCTCCAGAAGGCTCTCTCTGGTCAGGATGGCAGCATCATCACCACCCTCCAGACCTGGCTTCGACATGACGTCATTCTGGTTGTTGGAGCTGATGGTGGTTCTGGTGGATTGGCAGATAGCGAGTCTGAAGCTGAGAGGGCTGGAAAGAGCCAAGAATGGTGGCAGCGCCCTGAAAGAGTTGGACGAGGACGTGGAGTTGTGGTTGTCGATAGTATGAGGCTGAATGATGATTGGGCGCGTCGAGTTCAGGGCCAGGAGTGAGACTAACGCGTCTTGCGCAATCTGGCACGAGATACCATGAGCTTTGAACTTTAGTATATGCTATTAAGGGTTATTTACAGACACGAGCACGCGTGTATTTATTCAATGATTTCATCTGCCTTATTTAGAAGATATTGAATTTTGTGTGTAACCTTTTATGCCTCTTACCTTTGCGACGATGTGCTTGTTCACGTCTCGTCACGTGATGTGATCTTCCGTAATCGAGCCGACCTCATCCAAGGGAATGCACCCGTGATACGGCGACAAGGCGTGAACCATCATCGAATTAATATCCGACTCCAGCGACAACGCAACGAAACCAACAAAGAAATTGACGTCTCTGTTCTACTTCACAAACCTCTCATGGACCATTTTCTTTGTTCTCGATTTGCGGTTCTTTGAGATACTCGCGCCCCTAACGTGAGACTACCGCGGCCAACTCCGCATCATCCATCAAGTCAACGTGCGACCAGCCTATTCTCATCAAACCAACCTCGAATCCCGCATCGTGCCGTTTCGCTCATAATATCCATGTTTGCGACCTAAGCAAATATTCCACCAAAGTCGAGCGGACCACATCGGCCGAGATATCGTCATAACCGCTAGCCCCCGCGGCGCAGCGCGACCACAACACGATGGCGCCAGTTGGACCTATAGTCCATCAAAATGTCGCCAACAAAGTGAAGCGCCCAGTACCTCCGGGTATCCAGACGAATGGCGCTATAACATCCTCAAAATCATCACCATCTCCATCAATGTCGGCAAAGAAACCTCCGCCGAGTGCCAAGCAACCGCCACATTCGGCGAGCGACAGGGCCATTACCGCATCAACCGTCCGACCTGTCAACAGGGCCCGACGAGAAACCGCATCGCAGTTGCAGGGACGGCACTCTAGGAATAGTGCTGGCCTGCGATCAGCGTCATTAGCGGCAGACCACTCTGGTCACGACGCGGAACCTCGACCCTACAGTATGCGATGTTCTGACTTGTCGTGTTGTTGCGTACACACTAACAGTAATGAAGTTGTTACAGACTCCTATATCCTGAACAAATTCGCCGGCCGACCTCCCTCTCTTGTCTGCCATCTACACACAACACATTTCCGATTCGATAATCAAGATGGCGTGTTTCCGTACAAGTCACCGATGAAAATATTCCTCGATCACGTCAGAAGCCGGACGATCCCCCATGATCTTCTTTCCTACTTCACCGATGCCGGTGTGCCATTCTATGATGGATGTCTCATTGTTCAAGTTCACGACCATAAGTCTCTTGCGCAAGCGAAGAACGTTGCCAAACCTACAAAAGGAAAGGGTTCCATGATGCCGTCATCCGTTCATAACTACAACCAATGTCTCACACCGTCGCCGAATGTTCCTTTTCCTAAAGAGAATTTGTCAAATGGAGATGGAAGCTCAAAAGGGAATGATGTGGTTGAAAAGGAAAATGCCCCCGTCATGCCAGCGCCTGAGGAGCAAAAAGACAGGGCGATCAAGCCACGGGTCTTTACCATGGTGCTCCATCCGACGCCCGAAAGTTTACAGGTGGACCTGTTGATAAAAGCTTCTACCCCGCGAGGACTGGGTGATGGCCTTGGCCAACCCCCGTCCACACCAATGTCCCTTATTCCCCCGACACCTACAGCTGGTAGCATGCCGCCACCTGCAAAACGCCAGAAGCGTGAAAAGACAGAGCTCGACAGCAGCAATATTCATGCTGCAGAGGGGCAGATCTTGTTGGCAACAAACGCGCCATTGGTGCTTGAGCCTACGAAGAATCTTGAAGAAACAATTATTCTCATGGAGGCAATGAGTCACCCCAAGCATGCAGAGGCTCCACCCCAACCCAAAACACGCAAACGAACTGTTGCCGAGATGGCTGCGGACGAAGCCGCCGCTGCAGAGACGGAACGCTTCATGCTGGTTGCCGACGAGCGTCTTGCACCAAATGCGAATGGAGCACAGAACGGTGGCACAGCCGATGGCGATGCCTCAGGCGGTGCATCGGCATTCGAACCTCGATTCGAACGATTCAAGCTTTTGGCTACCATCAGCCAAGAACATTCCGAGAAGAAGGAACAAGAGAAGCTCAAGCAGTTGGAGAATGACAGGAAATTGCAACAAGCGAAACAGCAACAGCAGCAAGATGCGGTTGCGCTGGCTCAGAAACAAAACGCTGAACAAGAAAGACTCCGACGGGAGGCCGCTGCGAGAGAAGCCCAGATGCGGCAGGCAGAAGCTCAACGGCAAGCTCAAGCTCGCGCCCAAGCGGCGAATCAGAACAGTCAGAACAACCAAAATGCTCAGAGAGTCAACGGGAACCAACCACAGCACGGACATCCTCAGAACAATGTCGTCACCAACGGAGTCAATAACGCAGCTGTGGGAACGCCTCAAATTGCTAATAATATGCCTCCGCAAGCACAACCCCGCTTCCAGGCTCAGATCACTCAACCACCAGCGTCTTCTCCAGTTGCTGGCCAAGGTACACCTCAGCATATGTCGTCTCCTATGGTTGCCAGCGTCCCAATGCAACAGACCAACTCTGGCATGGCAAATAGCCCCCCTCGGCCGTCTTCTGTTGTGCAAAACGCCGCAGCTATGTCTGTCCCTATGGCTCATAACATGTCTTCCAGGGGCAGCCAACAGAGCCATCCCTCTGGCACACCAAGAATGCCTCATTCAACGCCCAACATGGCACAAGGTACTCCGATCAATAGGCCTGCCATGGTGGCAACTCCTCGCATGAGCCAGGCAAGCCCTCCACCAGCTATGATGGCACAGAACTCGCAGCCAGGTCAAGGCATGATGATGAATGGCCAGGGCATGAACCAAATGAACCCACAATATGCGGCTCAATTGGCACAACAACGTGCTGTGCAGCAACAGCAGCATATGGCCATGCAAAATGGCCTTAACAGTGGCAACATGAGCCATATGAGCCCTCAGCAACAACAGCAGATGATGCAAGTAATGCAAAGGCAATTGATGGCCTCGCAACAGGCACAGCAGCAGGGTAACATGATTAGCCCTCAACAGCAGCAGCAGTTGGCGGCCCAATATGCTCAGCAAATGCAGAACATGTCGGGCCAGATGCGACAGCTTACTCCTCAAATGCAGGCACAGTTCCAACAAATGATGCGCATGAACCAAGTTAATGGCCAGATGGGCAATAGTCCTATGCAGCGTCAAGTCAGCGGACAGATGATGCCCAACGGCATGAACCTGCAAGCTTTCCAGGCGATGCAGCAGCAACGGCAGCAGCAGCAGCAGCAGGCCCAACAACAGGGCAACATGATGAGTCCTCAGCAACAGCAACAAGTCCAGCAGCAGCAGGCTCAACAACAAATGGGGCAGATGGGACAACAAAATCCAATTCAAGCGCAAATGCAACAACAGGCCAGGAACATTTTCAGTAGGATGATACCAGCAATAGCTCAGAAATATGGTGGCCAGGAACATATTCCGCCAGACGTGATCGAGAAAATGAAGACGCAGAGCATGGCACAAGCTCAGAGCTTTATACAAGCATCAATGGCGCAGCGCCGACAGCAACAGCAACAGCAGATGTTGCAGCAGCAGCAGCAGCAGCAACAGCAGATGCAACAGCAGCAGTTGCAACAGCAGCAGATGCAACAGATGCAGCAAATGCAGGGGATGAATGGAATGATGGGTGGTCCACAGGGGATGTGATGTCGCGAACGAGACCTGACAAGATAATAGTGGGCAGAATTAATGTCACGGCAGACAGGAGCAGAGGATGAACCAGGTGGTTGATCATCAAAGGAGTTCAGGCAGGACCAGCATGTTATTTTTATACGGTTTATGAGTTTGGGCAGATTTATACCCCACGGAAAGTTTTTCAACGCAGGTTCAAGGGTTTTTTATGCGTTTGGCTGTTTGGTTCTGGACAAGGTAATGCAGTGACAGATGTCGCTGTTCTTGGTGTTACGGCTCAGGTTGGAAGAAAGTATTGATTTGTTGTAACATCATGAGAGATGGTCTATTATAGAGTTATCTCTTTTACGAAGCCTGAGAATTGACCACGAATAAAAAGAAAAGAATTATGTACTACCCCGGGATTATAATGATATTGCCATGTGGTTTAGCTGGGTGACTCGTGAGCTCCAGAGACTGTCACGTGCTTGTGGAACTGGGCTCCTACCTAGGTTGAGGCGCAATGACACAACCGCCAAGACGACAGGAGCTTCAGATGACGCTAGCAAACCCGCGATAGCTCAGGGCAACGTGACCAATCCATCACATCACACAGCACAGCACAGCACGGCACGGCACAGTTTGATTGCTTGTTCTAGGCACGCGCTCGTAATCTGATCTATCGAGTCTCTTCTTTCTTTTAAGCCTAAACGGCCCTTTCCGATACTACTACTCCGTCCGTAATTTCATCTCGATACTCTCAACTAGCAACCACCTCTTTTTATCAAACTTCTACGTTCTTCTATCAAGGCCTTCTCGATGCATCGGCCGGATCTGTTGGCTTTTCTACTGCCTCTGCTGGCAGCCCCAGCGTTAGCGGGAGAAACTCTAGACTGCGGAAAGATTCGCGCAGATGGCCATACATTCGATCTTTCTAAGCTCGGCGGACCGCACTCGGTCCTGACGACGCGGTTCAAGCCCAGTCCTCCCGAACATTACAACACAACTTATACGTTAGATATATGCAAGCCTTTGAAGAAGAAGGGTGGCAAGAAGGATGAGGAATGTCCAAACGGCACTCGAGGTGCGTACAAGATATACAAGGGCTAACCGAGTCTTGACTAACAAATCTAGTTTGCGGTATTACACACCTTCTCAAGCCTGATGAGAAAGATCAGATTACGGATGTCATCCCGATCGCAGGAAACCTTGAAAACGTTGGCGGCTCTCGATTCGAAGCTACACCCACGCGACTCAAGACAAGCGACTCAACTTCCGATAAGGATAAAGAGGGCGTGCGACTAGTCCTCACAGGAGGCAAAGATCCTGTCAATAAGACCGATCGAAAGGCCATCATCGAGTTCCTATGCGATCCTAAAAAGGAGGGAACAGAGGGCGAGTGGGTTACTTCGGACCAGTACGAGAAGCGAGCGGACGACGATAAGAAGGAAGGGGATGGTGACGATAAGGATGAGGGCGAGTCTATGATCGAGCACCAGCTGAAGCATGACAATGCGTCGCTTATCTGGGATAGCTTTGACGTTGAGGAAAAGGCCAAGGTCCTGCGCTTAACATGGTACACTAAGTATGCTTGCGAAAAGCCAGAGGACAACGGTGGCAGTGGTGATGATGACAGCTCAAGCTCCCACTGGGGCTTCTTCACCTGGTTCATCATCATGTGAGTAACCCCCAACCAGCTTCCCCGACAGATTTCTGACAAATTTAGTGCTTTCTTGGGCATCGCTGGCTACCTCATCTTCTCATCCTGGATCAATTTCACGCGCTACGGCGCCCGCGGCTGGGATCTTCTCCCACACAGCGACACCATCCGCGATATTCCTTACCTGCTCAAGGACTGGATCCGCCGTGTCCTCAACACCGTGCAGGGGACAGGAAGTCGAGGAGGATACAGCGCGGTCTAGGCGTTTTTTGACAACAAGTGTGTATCGTTACAGGTCTGGTTTGGGCTGGGCTGTGTGAGGAATTGGGACGGCGCTCACGCTAGTTGTAACTAGCTGGAATTGTATACATAGGTTGAAATTCGCGGGTTTCGGTTTTCGTAGTAGTGTTTAGATCAGGACGCTATCAAGCAGTGTTATTAACTAGCTCTGACTGACGTTCTATGAGTGTTGTTTATTACCATTGAACTGCAGTTCTCATTATTCATTATCATCGAACTCTCAAGTCAACTCTAACACAACTTTTACAAGCTCTCATATCTCTGTCCAGTAGTCTTGGTATCTACCACATCTCGCATATACACCTCGTGAACCTCAATCATCGTATGGGAAGTATCATGCCAGCACCGCCTCTCCCACGTCCTCCCCTGGATCCACGTCCAACACCAACAAAGCCTCCTCCAGCGCTAATCTCCATCTTCCTAGCCAGGTTATTCAGCTCCTTCAGCAGACAACAAGCCGCCACGATTCTGAAACTCTCCAGTTCGCCCGTTCCGTGATACACTATTGGCGCAAACTCCTTTCTGATACATGCTACTGCTACACACGCCCAGCATAGCTCTACGACGTCTTCTCTCCATCGCGAAGGGGCGGCGTCTGCGTCGGTGGCTGTGCTGAGAGTTTCTGCGCCGTCGCCTACACCGCGATCGCGGATCTGCTTGACGATCCATGTCATGATGCGGTCGATTTCTTCTTTCAGTTTGATAGATGAATCACCCTGGCGGCGAGTTTGGGCACCGCGTTTGTTGAGGATGAAACCGCAGAAGACTTCGACTTCTGTAAGCGGTGCACGCGGATTTTCTGAAAAGTGCCACATCTTGTCGGTGATAGTCGACTCGTATCTGGAATCGTTAGCACGTTAAGCCGGCGAGAGGATGCTGCAACTTACAGGCCTCTGATCTTCCACGCCTCGTCGGACCTACGTGTCCAATCGACGTCAAGCTTATACTTGTTCACCTCGCTTTCAACAACGGTTAATAACTGATCCCAAACAGATGGTCCAGCTGTGTTGATAATACGATGGATATCTTCATCCCAAATCTTCTTCTCATCCACGTTTCGATATAGACGACCGAGAATTTTGTCAGACTCGTAATATTTTGCTTTATAACGAGCCATGCCATCGTCGGCGTTGTCATCTTCATCTTCGTCATGTAGATGAGCGATCTGACCCTTTTCGTACGTCTTCAAGGGCGGTGCTGTTGCAAGGCTACAAGATAAGTTAGTACATCTCTGCAAAGCGTTGGGGCAAGACTTACAAATCAGGACGGAACGGGGGGTTCTTGGGCAAAGCTTTAACATCGACTGGAATGCCTGTCTTTGAGAAGTCGACCGCTGTAGAATGCATTCCGGCAAGGGAAATGCAGTAAGGGTGTGTTGTCCCCTCTTCATAATAATCTGCTAAGACGACATGTCTCGTAGCGATCATGCCCAAGATATCAGTTCGCATAAAGTTAACAAAAAAGTCGGCAATGTCTTGGGGCTTTACCGGGCGATCTAGTGGTTTGGGCGTAACTCTTGGGTAGTCTGCTGGTAAAAAGTACTTGCCTGGCAATGCTTCTGGGTCCCAGATAATGTTGTAGAGATCACCATCCAAGTCTCCTCCACTTAGCATACTGGGCAAGTCACGTTTACCTTTCTGGCTGAAGACGATGCAGTTCTGTAAGCTTCGTAGAGGATGTCCCTGTGGAGGTGTGACTTGGTTAACGATCTGGATGTCTCCTGGGTGAAGAGCTGGTGAACGTGTGACAATGATTCGGCCATCTTTCAGCGTGGAGTTGATGCGACGCCCTCTGTAGACGCCGTGCGTCTTGTCGTAGGTGACAAAGACTTCACCAGCATTTAGGAATCCCGTCTCATCCATGACACCAAAAAGAGTCACTCCTTGATCAACGGGAATGCGGGCTTTGTGCTTCAGCAGTCTCAGTTCTCGCAAGACGACGTGTTCGACCGCCGACTTGAGGAACTTATCCCGGCGGTAGTCGATGCCCATCTTGTACAACTGCTTGACCAGCTTGGGCAGCCCCATGTTGACACCGATGGCTTGGTAGTCCAAGAAATAGCTCGTGTTGGTCGCGTCAGCTGTGACATTGCGCAGTATGTCAAGTGCATTATTCTGCAGTCTGAAGAACCAATCATTAGGTGTCCCCATATCTTCCAAGATCTTGATCATCTGGCGATTGAGAACGAGTCGAAGGGGTTTGGATGAAGCGTCGCAAATGCCGAGCTCTCTAAGATCGTCACTTGGAAACTTCATCATAGACTCCTGTCGAATACAGAAGACCCTCCCCTTGAGTCTGGTGTCAAGAGAAAGCATTCCTTTGCAACCACCCCATCTGATCTGAAGACATGTTGGTGCTGCAGCTCGCATTGAGAGATAAGGCCAAATCTCTTCCAAGGCGTCCTGGGAGATCGTTCCAACACCATCACTGAATACACGGGTTCCATCTTCAGATTTGACATCCGGAATAAACCGGTAGTTTATACCAGTCTCCAAAATCGGGACTGCATATGGAGTTTCTGAAAAAGCTTGCCCAATTCGTGCTGCGCATTTTGCCGGAACTCGAATCTCGCTGAAGTCTCCCAGGGCTTGTAGAATAGCTGCAGGAGTCTGGCGCTCAAAGTTTGAATCGGTGAACGGCGCAGAGAACCAGGCGGAGTGAGAACGAAGAGATGAATGGGAGAAACCTAGGAAATCAAATTTTCGGCCGACAATTGTGATGCCATCGTCCATGACATGTCGGAACCGGGCAAAGATTGGTTCGTTGTCAACCTTGGGATGAAAGTTGAGGTCCTGTCCATCTTCTTCGCAGAAGAGGACGCGTAAGAAGTAGTCATTGTTCTCGTGATACTTTCGCAACACCCTGTTCTTGCTGTCGGGCTCGGGGCCAGAGAGAAGAATACGCGTGGGCGTCACCATGGCTTTGAAGATATATATCTGATGATCTGGAATCTTGGCTCCATAGATTCTGTCACGCTTGGGGTTCTCCGCCCTGGCCTCATACTCTTCGTCCATGATGCTGGCCATCAATGTGACAACATTCAACTCATCAGGATCCGTGCCAGGACAAGGGTAGGGAATCTTCTGGAAAAGGGTCTTCATGGCATCGGCAGTGACGGGAACCGCGACTTTCTTCTCTTTAGCATCCGTAATGACTTGTTCGAGGATATGTAGCAGTTCTATGCCGCTCGCGGGGTTGATGTAGTTGTTCCAGACCAGAGCTTGGACTTGGAAGAGGAGTGCGAAGTGAACATTTCCTGATGCCAGAAGGCGCTTAGCCTTCTCTGTGAATTGCTGGCGGCCGAGGAAATGGTTGCTCTCGGGTTCCATGTATGACCACAGAACGGATGGGAGATCATGATAGGTGATGGCGAGAATATCTCGGTGCTTGACAGAACGGAGGACCTCGTTCATATCGTTTAGGGAGATGAAGAAGATGCGATAGACGAGGCAAGATGACGAGTATTCGCGAATCAGCCCCCAGTTGACCAGACCCTGTACTCGTTTCCACGCCTGATTTGGATTGTCGGATTTGTGAGGTGTATACATCTTTGGCGGTTCAGTCAAGACCAAAGTGATGGATGCATCATTGCGACTGGCGATAAGATCCTGGATAGTGTCGTTGTGAAAATCCATACGGTACCCAGCTTTGTCATAAACAGTTAACCACTGCGGCGTGAACTTGCCAATGACGTCTCCGAGCAAGATGAGACTGTTGTGCTCAACGAACGTAATGACCTGTTCGGGACCACGGAATGTGTTACCGCCACAACTGATACTGCTGATAGTGAAGGCTTTAACCGAAGCTTGGCGGTTGTTAGTCGTGGTAGCTGCTGAAGCAGCGGCAGCAGCCTTTTGTTGCTCCTTGGCACGTTCATGCTTGAGATGTGCGATGGAATGCTTATCGAGTACGCGAGTGCTCTTCTCAACAAACACAGCTGTCTTGAGAATATGGAGACGCGGGGTATCCTTTGGCCTGAAGTTGGTCTTGAAAGGATATCGCGGGTTGATGTTCTCCTTCTGTGGTAGGTCGTGACGCTGTTGTTTGCCATGTCTTTCAAGAAATGAGTAGCCATCGCCTGGATTGAGGAATTTGACCCATGCTTGAGGTTTTCTCTTGGGCTTGTCGCAGAAAAAGTCGGTGATGTTTAAAGCTTTCATAAACGGGATGAGTTCTTGCTTGAAGCCCTCTTCTGACAAGTCCTGGGGGACATTGCGGCAAAAGACCTCCATTGCTGCGAGCGAACAAGGCCGTCAGCCTTGAGTGATTCAACAGATTTTGTACACCAGTAGAAACAGAAGATCAATAACAAAGGTGACTCGGATATATTTGATATGAGATGCGAGCTCTACGAGCCGTCAGTTTTGTTGGCACGTCTGCATGTGGCGGTTGACTCTCACATGCACTTCTTAGCGCATCACCATGAACATTGTAATGTTTCAAGAGGCGGGCAACTGAGTTGATTCGCGGCGATATGTACGAGATCGAGTCCTCAGTGTCGCTCGATGTGGATAGATGCAGATTGTGATATCCGATGGGAACAAGAGATTGGATGAGCGGGATGCTTCATGCGGGAGGCCGACTGCTGATGTATCCTGGTATAATATACAGTGCCAGACAAATTATTGAGAGAGGAAAACCGAGAGTGTGAGAGTGAGAAAGAGAAATAAAAAGAGAAGTCTGAGTAATACAACACAGCACAATTAATGGCTTCGTAAGATAGAAAAAGAAAGTGAAGAGAGCCAAAGCCCTGCTCAGCACTAGCGTACCTAGTTCATGTGATAGCACAGCTGCAGGCAGAGGGCTATGTACAAATGCCCTAAATGACAAGACACAATATGGCGCTGCCAGCCCTTGTCTTCACAGTGTTCGCACAATACAATGGCATGATGCTAGGTTAGCTACCCAGCAGCTCACACTCCGCTCGGTCGCGATGACTTCTCGGTGTGCTCCCGGTGTGGGCCCCGTATTCACGGTGACCTTTCGGTGAGTGGCGGGGTAAACATTTATACCTACAGTCAAGTACACCCCGCTACGTTCCCGATTCCATCTGCCGAGCCGAATCGCAAACTCCCGCTCCACCTCCCGTCATGTAAATCATTCTTCCGGAAGGCCTGAGGGCGCTCTATAACAACTCGACAACCTCTCATTGAGCTTCTCTCCTCAATCACAGCTCTCAACTTGAAGCACGATCACAATGTCTCCTCCTGGTAACCTATACGTCACGATGCAGCCCAAGCCGGGGCTGTCTCTAGACCAGTTCCACGAGTGGTATAACAACGAGCACGGCCCGACCCGACTCCGTCTTCCTCAGATCTTCTCCAACGGTCTTCGATATAAGGCCACGGATGGTCAAGAACCTACCTACCTCGCTGCTTACGACGTCACGTCCATGTCACACCTTGAGACCGAGACATACCTCACACTGCGTGCGAACCGATCTCCTCGAGAAGCCGAGACCATTGGCCAAGTTGACGTGAAGCGATATTTCTGGGATCTGGTGCATTCCAACGAGTCTGACAAGTTCGTGCCCTTTGAGAAGTTGACCGACGAAGAGGCCGAGGGTCTGCAGACTACTGCGGTCACAATTGAGCTCAAGGACGTTGAGGGTGCTGCAGAGGAATATCAGAAGTGGCTGGTTGAGGAGCATATTCCCATGTTGGCCAAGGTTCCTGGTTGGTTGCGCTCTCGCGCCTTCAAGACTTCGTATCTTGAGGGGCAGGGCAAGACGACGTTCCTTGCGCTGCATGACTATGCTAAGGAGAATGGTCAGGGTGGAGCGGAGCACAAGGCATCGATGGACACTCCATGGCGTACCAAAGTCTTTGACAACTTTGTTGCTTCAAAGGGTCGAAGGACGTATTCTCTCTTCTATGTGTTTGGACCTGCTCCTCGAGAGCTGGAAGCGCTGTCAAAGTTGCCCTCGACAGCTGCTTTCACCTCCCCTGACTCAAAGCAATCTACGACACCTGGCCCCAACGCTGCTATCAACTCTTTTATTACAACTTCAGATTCTCTGATCATTCCCTACCGACTGGAGGGTAACCCAGACCCCAAGGCTCCTACAATCGCCTTCACCAATTCACTGTTGACTTCGCTGCACATGTGGGATCCTCTCGTAGAAATCTTCAAGCGAGAGCGCCCTGAGTTCCGAATTCTTCGATATGATACCCGTGGCCGACATGCCGTGCCTCAGCCTCCTGTAGCTGCTACCGTGGATCGTTTGACTGACGACATTCGAGAAGTGCTTGATGCTCTTCGCATCACCAAGCTTCATACTCTTATTGGTGTTTCATTCGGCGGTGTTACTACCCTGAACTTCGCTATCAAGTACCCCGAGCGTCTTCAGCAGTTCATCGCTTGTGACTTCAACCCTACATCAAGCGCTGCCAACACACAAGCGTGGAAGGATCGCACAGCTCTGGCTGAGGAGGATAACGGCAAGGGTATCGAGAAGCTCGCTGGACAAACAGTCCAGCGATGGTTCCATCCCTCTACTAACGCTGAGACCGTCAAGTGGATGACAGAAATAGTCGCCGCTAATGACGTCGAGGGCTTCAAGTACAGCAACACAGCACTCTGGGATTACGACCTCAAGCCCAAGATGGGTGGCTGTAAGGTACGCGGCTTGTTTGTCGTTGGAGAGGAAGATGCCAAGGGTGCTCTTGTCAAGGCTATGGATGCAAGCAAGGGACTACTTGGTGATAATGGTGTCGAGTTGAAGATCGTGCCTCAAACGGGCCATCTTCCTATGGCTGAGAATCCCCAGGCTTTCTGGGAGGCTGTCAAGGAATTCTTGTGATCTTGAATAGGAGATGGGTAATTAGAATACAAAGGCCTCAGCCGGGCTTGACAAAAAGACAAATTAGATATGATTACGATGCCTCTTCTTTCTTCTGCTCAGCAGGTGCCTTCTCATCTAAACCGTACTGTGTATCCAATTCTTTTCGCAGAGGAACGTCCTTCTCGAACAGAGAGAGTACCCAAGCAAGCCCGCCAAACGCTACAGAGATGACATAGACTTTGCTCAACGACAACATAAACACATGTCGAATTTGAGTCTGAACGACCTCGTCAAATTGCAGAACGAAAGCTCGTGTCGCACTCTGATAAGAATCTCCCGAGCTGAGCATTTCTCGCGCCAGTTCGTTATCAATCATATGCGAATACTGCTTCGTATACGTGTTGAAAATAGATCCAGCGATGGCTACACCCCAAACCGAGCCGAAAGAACGCATAAAAGTCCAATTCCCCGTCGCAGCAGCTTGGTCTTCCTCATCAGTAGCTGCCTGAAACGCAGGCAATAGGGTATTCAGAAGAAAACCGGAGCCAATAGCTGGAATGAACTGCAGCAAGATCCAAGCCGCAAGGGGACTATCCTCATGAAGAAGACCGAGGAGGCCGACCCCAAGAGTCATGAGGAAGAAGCCTGATACGTGAAGCATTTTATACTTGCCCCATTTTGAGAGGACGACTGCAGAGAGGGCTGCGCCTGGGATGGCGATGAGAGCAACGGGGAGCATTTGGACTCCTGACCGTGAAGGTGTTGATAACTTGACAGCTTGGAAGTACAACGGCAAGAAGAAGTAACACCATTGGATTAACAACATGTTAAGAAACGTGTTGATGTAGATGATGTATGATGTGCGCCCTGGGAATAGGCGAATAGGCATGACAGGTTCCGAGGGAATTCCTGAGGCTTCATATGTAACGAAACCAACAAGACCGAGGAGACCGATTATCAGAGGAGCTAGTATTCGAGCATCGGACCACGGATAGACTGGACCTGCCCATGTGAGGGCAATCAGAATCGAGACGCTTGATGCGATGAGAATTGCGTTGCCAACGTAGTCAATGCGACGGAGTTTATCCATAGTCGACTGAGTTCGATCGTATTGGAGGTTGAGGAAGAAGTATGTAACGACAATAGCCACACCTCCGATGGGAAGATTGAGGTAGAATACCTAACGAGTCAGTATATGTCTGCGAATGTCATCGATCTTCTTACCCATCTCCAAGTCGTATTCTCAACAATAACACCACCAAGAAAAGGCCCAACAGCGAAGCCAATAGTCGCTACTAATAGAAGTATAGCGATGTAGTTTCCCCTGTATCGAAGTGGTACCAGATCAGAGATGATCACATCATTGACCATTGTAACTCCACCACTACCGATACCTTGGATAGCACGCCCAGCGATGAGCATTGCACCACCGTTGGCACCACCCGCGATACCACTTCCGAGTGTATATGTAGCAAAGATGAACATCATGACTTTCTTGCGTCCCCAGAGGTTACAGAGCTGGCCGAACAGGGGCTGGACACAAGCTCTGTATCATGTTAGCCACTTCGAGAAATCGGAAGGGGGACTTACGTGGTGAGGAAGAAGACATTGGTAACCCAGATGTAACTACTCCCAAGATTGAGACTCTCGACGATGGTCGGAAGAGAAGTTATGACGACTGTTGCTTCGAGAGATGCAAGGAGTGTTGCTAGGACTAAAGTAACCATGATCATCCAGAAGCGATAATCTCTATTGAAAGCCGTTTTTGTTTTTGAAGTCACCGGTACTTGAGCTTCTTCATCTTCTTGGACTGTTTTCGTCTGGTCTGACGAGTTGACGAAGGGGGGCGATGAGAGTGTCTGGTTAGATGCTTCCACCTTGTAAGGCGAGGCAGTATCTTTCATTTCTGCAGAAGCCATAATGATCACTGCGCAACAAGTCTGCTTGCCTTGATGCGTCACATCCTTAGAAGAAGGATGCCAATTTATAAGAGGATTCTCTCAACTCATGAAGTGAGGGAGGGAAACCCGGAGGTTTTAGAAAATGAACTACGACTTGCACAGGAAACTAATTGCTGACGAAATGCTCCGTGGTATGAGATTTGTCAACTAAGCTAACTTATATACGGTAGCTTGTCTGAGGTCCTATTGTTGGAGATGAGCTTACATTCGGATGCTTTCAACAGGAGTAAGCCTCCGTCCTATGAGACGCGGCGAATGTTTCACCCCGTCTTACTACCAGTCTAAGGATGTTATGAATCTTGGCTAGGTATTCAGAAAGAAACCTTTTATTGGAATAATGAGTTTATTAACTGTGGAAGTAAAGACCATGCATATTCAATATCATCCAGACCTCGATTTACATTAACTTGGTTTGATCTGATATTAATATGACCGAGCAACAAAAAAAAAAAGACCAAGAAAATAAGAGGCAAAGGACAAAAAATACTAATCGACGCAGGCCTGATTCGAACAGACGCCTCCGAGGAGAATAGATTTCTAGTCTATCGCATTAGACCACTCTGCCACTGCGCCTTCTTATTGGATGAAGTCTGTGGGTGTAGGGTAGTACAAGTAGCCGGCACCCGCTGGAATGAGACGAGCCCAGAGTAAGACTCTATTCACAACAGTCACCACGGGAGACATGAATATCATATTTCCTTGCATTTAATGGCTTATTAACTACTTAGTACCCTATTAACTCTCCTCTATTTATTCCTGTTTCCAAGTTGCCCCAACCACGGGGCATACTATGATGCTGTCTTAAGGCTTGGCTTTTGACTGAGATCCAGGTACTCTGAAGCAGACGTGGTTCAGCACTTGACGAGAAGCGAGATCACAGTCGTAGACTATGACAGTCCGTCTAGGTCTGATTCGTAATTCGTGAGTCACGCTCCCTTTAATCGCGAGCTCTCAGATCCCTCAATCGGCGTTATACCATCAGATCTTTGCCAAGAATCAAAAGATCAAGAGACTGGCCATCAGATCAGCCATGAGACTGCTAGGTGAGTCCCATAGTACCAAAATCCAGTCCTGCAAGAGCGAAATGCAAATGGATTGTACGCCTTTCCTCGGTATGTAGCGGCTTACAGATGACCAAGAGTGAAATGTCGGAGGGGTTACTGCAATTGAGAGAAGAACACTGTTCGGAGAAACGTCTTAAAGAAGGCTCTATCGCCCATAGGGGATCATATGACTTGATCAAATCTGGAGTCCAGTGTTGAGATGATGACTTCGGAGTTGGTACTGTCTATCAGGAGGCAAAATATGACTGACCCCTTTCCAACTATCAAAGGGGCTTAATGGTCTACCCCTTTGGTGTGTCGGAGCATTTTCTGAGTATCTGTCTTTCGTGAAAGAAACGACATGTCAATCTTGTTTGGTCCAAAAAAAAAAGGGATGCTTTAGTTGCTGCGAGTGTGAGCTTGAAGAATACCTCGAATATATGTATCACTCAGCACCATAGTAAACCGTACTCCAGCTCATGCTTGGAGTATGGCCCCGTCCTTCCTCGTGCTTCATAAATGGTATGCGCATGCTCCACGAGAAACGTTACTTTGTACTTCCAAGATGGTTAGGCCAAAAGCCCAGGAGGAGATACTCGGTTGGAGTTAGTCCAATAGGGACTTATAGACCTGGCTCTTCTGGCGCGATATCTCTCACAGCCTGGATCATGACTGTCCACTTCTGCGATACCCTCATCAAGACGAACCTTGGTGTCTGCCTTGATGATTGAGCCAGCATCTTTCATCTCGACACCAGTGAGACTCTTCTGTCTTGCAAGCTACGCTTCAGCCTCAACGATACCATCAGTCTAGAAGTCAGTCGTAAAGTCTCATGATGGGTTCTTTATGTCCGTCGATGCCATCAAACCCAGCTCCTTGGCGACCGTCTTTCGTCACTGGCATGCTGGGTAGTTGTGTGTATCTCGCGGAATATATCGTTCGCCCTGGGGGTTCGATGTTGATCGCGTGATCGTGTCCGACGGTATCAATCCAGCTGCCTTTGATCAACAACCACACGGGGTTTTCCAGTACTTTCTTCAATCAAACTGCCCTTGTATTTTGGCGTCTTTGGAAGCCAAGGCAATCGGAGCACGGCCTTCTTCGGGTGGGCGGCTGAGGTCATGGACCTGTAATGTATCTCGGCATGTCAACCAGGCCAAAAAGGTGTCGATTCCCTTGGTTGAGTCGTTTGCGTTTCTTCCTGCCACATGGATCATCTGTCCGGGTCTGTTGAGCGTCAACGCCAACACCAAAATCAACCGCGGACGTAAAACGAGATGAAGGATCTCCCTCGTTCACGTCATGAACCAGTAAGCTCATTCTCTAGTGTTAATCTTGTGCTTGTAGTCAGATCGCATGATTCTGTTCAGCCCTCGATAGAGCTTTTGCTGCTCCTTCTCCTGCAGCACAACGATCTCCCGCTCGATCTCACTACATCTTCTCGCCTTGGTCAACTCTTCCAAGTAGATCAGATACCCTTGTGAGACCATGAGAGAATACGGGCAATATTTTCGTGCAGGTCCGGGGAGCTGAGAGTGGTGTCGGCTGACCCAGCCTCCGTCAACGTTCTGGAAGCGGTACCAGAAGTTTACGGGGAAGGGGTGAGAAGTTCGGTTCTATTGCGCTGGGAAGCAGTTAGTAAGAGAAAAGATCTGGTAGCTGTGCGTGCGTAACTTACTGTTGGAAACGAAGTTGATGGAAATGCTCAGTACACTGGGTTCGTCACCAATGGCGAGGGAGAAGGTTTCGTCTTGATGGAATTTCTGTCTCTAGTGCAGTCGCCGTGGACAACATCAACTGGGGACCAGCATCGAATCATGATGTTGCGAGGCTCAACATCTGTGTGAAAAAGCCCTTACATATGTAGATACTCCACGGCCTGCCCAACCTGGAGCATGGCTCCTCTTTGAGCCTTGGATTTCCATCTCGAGCTTGCTGTTTTCAATCTGCAGTTGCTGACAGGAAACGAGCCACCAGATTGTCTTCGTGGCTGCAGATTTGTTAGCTCAATCCCCCAAGGCGATGAACCTCCCTGTTTTGCACCTTGACTTGGTGCCGGAGAGTAGTGCGGGACGTATACACCTGGGGGACTGGTTTATAATATCGCGTAACAAGAACCCAAAAAACACTCCCCTGTCTCGTGAGCAGATCAAACGTGCCACCATTCTCTGAACTTTTCAGAAGTTCCCATATCTCATCAATCCGCGCTTTAATATCCGGATTCGACGTCTGCAGCCGGGGAGATTGTTGCATCGTCATTTGTTGGAGGAAGGATACCGCCCATGCTGGCTCATCCATATGGTTTTAGCCTCAGATTGAGGGAGCGTCCTCGGCGGGGGCGCCAGAGGGAAGTCTGTCGTAGGGACAGGTGGTGTTTTTGCAAGGAGGGACAACTTCATTGGGGATGGAGAGTGCTGCCTGCTTCCCCTTATGTACGTGACTCCGTAGTGTTGCTGTTATCAGTTCGTCATCTGTAGCAAGACTTGTGATGGTAGACTTGTTGCTCATTTATGAAAAGACCCGAGTCCGGTGGACTGTATTCGGAGTATTCTCAAAAACAAGCCCGGAACTCTCTTGATAACTACTAGCAACAGAAAGATCAAGCTCTTTGCTGGTTGCTTCCAGATAGTCGACTGGGGCGCATTCATTATCGAATTAGATATAATCAGGAACGTACGTCTTGAGCTGGTTCTGTATCCGCAGCTCCTGTCGGCTGGTCTGGTGGCGGAGCTCTTTCAAGGACCAGTTTAGAAATCTTGAATTCGAGTGCCTGTGGCCGATCGTAGACGTTTTCTGCTTTCGCGGATTTTATCCTTTTGTTCTTTCTTTTGCTGTTTCGAAGCATAGCATTGATCGCTGCAAAAAGATTTTGTGGAAGGCAAATTAGGTTGTGCGGGTTGTACGCATGCTATAGGTTGCATAGTTGTCTTCGAACTTCGGTAGATCTAGATTCATCTATCCTTGGTTGTAGCGCCGGGAGTTCTGGTCTTGATGGTCTCTAACCATAGAGACCGACGGGTTCCGCTGGGCTTTGTTCAACATGGTCTTCCGCCAGTGTTACGTTCAGTGCATTTAGCGGAGGGTTGATAATATCTTAGAACTTGTTGGTCGTGGGTGCATCCCCATCAGGTTCTGCGAACTCATCCCTGCCCGCGATCTCGGACTTGATGATACTGTAGGTGATAACCCACTTGGTCATCTAATCCCTGCAGGGATTGCAGTCATCTGGTATTGACGCGGCAGTGCTTGAAGGTTTAGCCTTTCGATCCCATTCGACAGGGGATGTGACAGCCCGGGTCGTGGGAGATCCGGGGATGGCTTTGGGAAGGGAGACTGTGATAGTAGGCACAGCCATCTTGAAAAGAGTTTTTGAAGATGAGAAAGGGCTAGAAGTTGGAAATGATTTTGTAGTAATGTTGATCACTCATGCCGAAAGACCTCCTCTGCTGAGGTTGAAGGTTACCAACATGCTGAGTGTGGGGAGCATCATCATACTTTGCATGACGTTGACGGCGCCATGCAGAGGCACTTTCAGATCAGCAACTTTTGCTTCTCTCCATTCACCTGAAGCCCGACTGACTCCTTTCGCCCGTTGATAATCCAGCCTTTACAGATCGCTTGTATGATACTGTCGGAGCGATAGTGAGTCTCCAGAGTTTTCTCGATTCCTGATTTCAGGACAAGATGTATTGCTCGTGGTCTGATCTTGTGATGAGCACTGAACTTGTAGACGAAGTCACCCAGTTTGCCGAGGCTGGTGGACAAATATTCTATTTCGATCTTCTGATGGTCAAGTTTGTAAGTGGGCGCGTCTTCGAACTGGCTCCCGTTAGTCTTTGCATTTCATAAAGCATGTCAAACTGCCATAGACAAGCAAAGAAAGAAACTAAGACATCGGCTTCTAGGGGATGGGACAATCCCAGGTGTGTAGCTTGACATAAATCGAGAAGGTGAACTCATAAAGCTCAAAAGCACACTCTCGATGCATCCTGTCAATCTCGATCTTCACCGACGTCACCGCTTCTTCCATGAGAAGCAGTTGACGGAATCTTTGATCCTGTCCTTGTCCTGCATCCCGCTCGGCCTGGTCCCAGAGGATGCCTCAACTCCGTTGCAGCGCCTCCCTCTAGCCGTCAGATTGACCTGAGGACTGTTTGTAAGGGATAGAGGATGCAACTGTAGAGGCAGTTCGTAGCCCGAACCGTCTTCCAAGTTGTCGCTAGTTTTCTGACACTGGCGCTCCTTGAGGCTCTCTTTGTGCTGGCTTGCTACTAGACACAGCTAGTGGCAGATTTTGGAAGTTGATGTCAAAGTAATAGAGATATGAACTCTCCAATGGGAAATTTGGTGAATATTACCCATCTCAGCATCGAGACTTTGTTCCAATGCCAAAAGCACCTTTGCCTCAATATCTCTCAGTTCCTGTCGTTCCCGTTGTAAGGTGCTTCCTAACGTATCCGACACCAGAGCACTGTAGCTCTCGATGAGGGAATTCTCCTCGGCTAGTATCTTCAACAGCCCTTCCGCCAGAGAAGCGGCAGCTTATATGGGCAGCCCCCAGCAAGGACGACCTTCTCCTTGTCCCAGCCCCTCCCCCCATTCTTTTCCTTTTCTCTCTCTCCTTTTTTCCTTTTTTTTCTCGGCAAGAGTTTTCCGATCTGCTTAAACAGTAGTCAGGCCAGATAGACAGAGACTTGCTGTGTTCCGCATGATATGCCCGTGGCTTTTCCGTTAGGATCGACAATATCTCTTGGGCATGTCGGGATAGTAACCTAATGGTAGTCTTTCGTTATTGCCTGAATTGAACGCGTGCGTACGAGGCTATTCATCTCCATTGATTTGCGGAGGACCGAGCGGACTGATGACTGCTGGAGCGGGGCTTTCAGACTTCGAGGTCATCGCCAGTGTTGATAGGCGCAGGTAGCTTCGACGACGAACGTGTCGTGATATTTGGGCGCGAAGTAAATATATGTACCTTCGCGCTCTCCGACTAATGTGTTGATTTAGCGAGCCTGCTTCCAGGGCACTTGTGATCTTGGCCGCCCTTTGAACGCGTCGGGATTTAATGCAATATCTTGCCGTTTTGGATGTCTTTCTTCGACAGAACCACACACCAAGCTGTTCGTTCATGCCAGAAATACTCATTTTGATCCTCTGGTAAGCCATAATGTTGTTTTGCTCAGTTTCAGCTCGGTTATAGTGGGATGGCAGGGATAGAAACCCCGAGCTGTAGCAGGGGCTTGCGCTGAGGTGACGGTTTTATCCAGAGGGGCCAGCTGCAGATGACGAAGATGTTCGTTCTGAGCTCAAGCTTGCAGGCTGATTGTGGTCTGAAACATTAGCTAACTTGTAAGTAAGCTGCACCCTGACTGACGTTGGGCTTCTGAGCAGAAGCTGTAGTCATGATGAGATTTAGGTTAATCTCGGATGTCATCAGCTTTTGGGGAAGGAAATAGGTCGTTGATAACTCTATGCTGGGGATTTCGGCATGCAGCTTCGTTTAGTCGTTGTTAGGGTCTTGCGCTTGAGAGTAGAAAATGAAGGAAGGATTGGCGGTTCCTCCGTTATGGAGGTAGCCTGAGTATTGACTCCTGAATAATGATTGTACTGGGCAGCATCATTTGAGCTGGCACGGTGAATCCAGATTGTGATGTAACCTTCCGTGGGAAAGATCGCTGTTAGGGTCGATTGGCTGGGATGGGACATATAAAGACCCTATGCGGGCATCCAGCACAGGAGCATAACGTTGACAAAGTAGCAACGGAGGTTCTCTAACTCATCGTTTGCCGGAGGGTTTGCTTTAGGCGCTCGAGAAAGAGCTTGAAACAAGAGTCAATGCTCGATAGTATCCCGTGTTCCAGACATCAGACATTTTCACCGTTCTGATGTGGGTTTTGTCGTTTTGTCGTTTTGTCGTTTTGTTCGCCCTTCGCCAGGGGAGTATATAGTTTTTATAATTGCATGATGCTTCCCTTTTCTTTTTGGTCAATAAAGAAAGGCAGATCCAATAAGACGCAGCTAATCACATTCACCTCCTCAAACAGACTCTGCCCGAACTCGGATGCCGTTCAGTCCGAACCACCAGTTGAATGTCTTAGGACTCAGCAGGACCCCAGGTATAAACGTGACGAATGACATGGGACAAAGGTAGACGGATCGTTGATCTGGGGGGCTTGGAAGTGAAAGTAGGTGTGTATACAAGTAAGCTGACTGCAGCTCCCTAGATAGAGTTTTTAAAATTAATAAACACTCCTTTTAGGATGATATAGATAACAAGGATAAGAATAAGGATAAGAATTAAAATAGCCAAGATAATATATAGCGGCATATTCAACCCTGTAAAGAGATTATAAATAGAAGATATAACTCTGTTGAAGGAAGATGAGTTGGAATCACGGCCAGTGGATCTTGGTCGGCGACGTTCGGGGACCTGACTAACGATCCGGTCGTCACTATGTCGGCGTGCTGCCTGCGTTATTTGCGGGACATGACTGACATTCGGCGATCGCCATCGTTTTCTGCCTGGGCCTCGTCTCTTAGGAGGCATTTTGGAATGATGTGTTTTGAGGTTGAATTGTTGACTGCATGCAAATTTCAACCAGGCAAAACATTGTCCATGGTTTCCTTGTTGAAGACCACTTTGGGAACTGCGTTGTGAGAGTCCATTGGTTTCTTCCTTTCCCGGACCAACTGAGGTATCATCACCATCTTCTTGGCAAGGCATATGCAGTCATACATCGCTAGCGGACAAGCCCATGGATGAATTTGTTGATGTGCCTCTGAGACATGCTCGCCATGACTTACCATGACTAGTTAGCTTGTCTTGACTTTTGAATCGTTACCTGCCGTGCCATTTCCAGTAGACTGTCGCTCCCGGGCGATTGCTCACCATCCTCACGCTCTGCACAACCAGAACTTTGATCTCAGCGTCTCTCATCATGTCGCTTCTTCTTCCAAATTCAGGATTCAAGGTAGAGAGATCTATGAGTGGAGAGGGCAAAGACTTCAGCTCTGTCGGACCTGCAAGTGAAAAATTAGTGATGAATCGAAGCGATACATATGGGCTTACTTACCAGAGGCACGAGCAGTGTAAAAGTTGGCTGGAGAGCGCCTTGGGAGTGTTCTCATGTAGTTTCGGATGAGATTCGTTATGCTGTAGAGAGGAAGCGGGCTGTGTAATCTTCTCGATATGGCGTCTCTCCAATACAAGACCCTCGTGCTCTGTATCTCTCAGTTCATAGAGACGAATCTCATATCTAAATGACATTAAGCTACCATTAGACACCGCAAAACCGCGTGTCTTCAGCAGGCCTCTTTTCGATCATTTTGATGGGTACCTCAAGATGTAAAGGTAATGGCTTCTGGTTGACGCTATCCGATCAAACTGGATATACTTGTCTTGACTCCAATTCTCCTGGGTCTGAGATACACCCTAGCTTTGAACTGAAGTGTGCGCGGTGGCAAATTGGTCCAATCGACGAGTAGGTCCAGGCATATTCACCGTGACATCAGTACCAAGTCTATCGGAAGCAAAGCGAGGTGGGTGATGTGGTGCCATATTCATACGAGGCTCCTGTCGGAAGATGGTGGCAATATCAAGTGGTAATGATGGTGTATCTTCTAGGTAGTATGCGTAGAGAAGATTCATAGTAAGGAGATTGTTTGGTAAATGAAACACGTGGTTTCCGTGTTACACAAGCCAAGGCGTGGTCTCTGATCACATCGGCCTGTGACCTCTCGAGGTGTGAGACGTGTAAGCAGAACCTCGTACCGTGGTTCGTCAGTGACTCGGGATTATCGCCTGGAAGGGTGTCTTGGGCTGGCATAGTTAGAACCTTGGTATGGTGGTCGATCTCTATATGTACCGGTTGGTGGGTACCGCTGATCCTTCTCCAGCTGTTGTTCTGCGTCCCTTAACATGGGGCGCTTCCATTTGATACTCTGGCAGTAGTTCCCTGCCACCAGAGTCGCATCTTTCTTGATGCCAGGGATTGACGGATTCTCACTGAAGGTTAGGTTCTCCTTCAGTTTCCGGAGCTTCTTCGCGGTACGAGATTGTCCATCATGAACGTGGACGAGACTCCTTGAACGCCTGACCAGAGAAGTTTTAGCGCGACATAGTGGGCTTGAAGGAAGTAGGACCAGGCATCGTCAGTAAAGCCAATCCAGGCTTCGATGTCAGGGTCCCCTTCTACCTCTTGAACGTCCTGTCCCTCGCGGGTCTCATCGGGAGGGCCCCAGCCGTCCAGTCTCGGAGTAAAAGAGTCTCGGAGTAAAAGAGTCTCGGAGTGAGAAAGTCTCGGAGTGAGATAGCCTTAGCCCTCGATAGGGCCCTTCTCCTTGTCAGCGTTGGGCTTATAAATGTCAATGAATAGACAGCGTATCTAGTTCGATATTACATCTCTCTATATGGAGGGTAACCGTCGCTTTGAGGACCAGATACTGTCGAGATGCTAGTGAACTTAATTAAGAAACCTTTCGCATTGTATTATACCATCGACTGGCGCGTCTGCTGGCTTCTGGCTGCTGGCTGCTGATTGTCTGAGACTGGCAGGTTATTTGTAGGCTCTGGGGGCGGTGTTGAGTGGTTTGATCTCGCAGTATGCATCTGGCCCCTCTTGGGCCTGTTGTCAAAGTTCTCTCTGCATGAGTCGCTGTAAACTTTCATCCTGGATGTTTAGGAACTATTATAATCAATACTTAGTATCACAGACTGGTCAAAAAGAGCATTTCCTTACCTCCCTATATATGAGTCCCTCTTCAGGGCATGGAACACATTTATCAGGACCATCCCAACATTTCGCCTCGGGGTCTAAGGCCTCTCGCTCTTCGCACTTGATTGCGAAGAACAAACTTGAACGCCAAATCGCAATGCCCTCGAGCTTTTCCTCGGCATCGTCGCGCTCTGAGGTAGCATTTCTCATCGCGGTCCAGGCTGATTTGAGCTCTTAGCCACAAGTCTCAACTGCAAGTAACATATCTGGCTCACAACTTAGGTGTAGTTGATTCGTTGGCCTCTTTTCTTCCGGGATATTGTCTATTTGAGCTTGAAACTCGGCCTCTTGATCTTGAAGTTGGTGGCGTCAGGCGTCCACTTTGAAGCCAGTGTCATCACACGGCTAAGACGCCAAAGATTGCGAGTCGTCCGAAGATACTCACTGATGAACTCGGCGATGGATGGTCGGTCCACAAGAACTGTGGCTTCTGGCGTGTCTTGGAATACAACAAGGCAAGGTTCTTCATATGGAGTCTCTTCTTGAAGGAAGTATCGGTTGAAGAACAGTGCAGCTAGAACTTGGTATACTTCAGTATCTGACACAGCAGAACTGCCAATTTCATCACGTCGAAGAATCTGAGCGGCACAAGTTGGTGGCTCTGCAGAAAGCTAATACTTGAGAATTGTAGGTGTGAGCCGCTTTTCGAGACCTGTATCAAGTATGCGCGAGAAGGCACAGATGAAGAGTTGAAGCCAGGCCAGTTCACATTGGCACGCGTATGGCCCGGGAAACCAAATTCTGAGAAAATCACAGAGTCGAGTGAGTTGAGGGCTCTACTCTTCTCAGTCACGAGACAGTAGTAACATGAGGAGAGCCATGTGAGCATCTCCTCCGTCCTAATCACCGCCATGCGAGGCGATGTTCGGAGACACTCGTGACATGTTCGAGTACGTGTTGGGAGGAATAGCATGGGTCCATATTCCTCACAAAACCCGCACTTGTGAGAGGTCAGAGGCGTCGTATATATCATCATTCCGCTACTGACTGTTGCGGTTTGGTGCAAGTAAAAGAGACAGTTTGGTTCTACTGGTGTTGTCGCTCTTTTCGACAGTCGCGCAATGACCAGTAGCCGTAGCTTCCGGTGTCTCCAGTCTTTGTATAAATGAGGCCCTGCGGATCATTCGTAGTGCTGTAGTTGGGACAGGCCTCTAAGCGACCCCAGTCTTGCTGTTGACTCTCATCTGTCATGCCTCTGTAGCTTTTGAGGAAAAGCAAAGCTTTGGCGGCAGCAAAAAGACAAGATAAAATAGTATGAGAGTCAAGGTAAAGACTCACGACAAGCAACTTTATGGAGCTTGATAGGGGTAAGTAGACGAGTGATGTGTTCAGGAGTGGTATCGCCAGTCGGCGCGTTGATGAGGTTAGAAGCCACTAGGGCATCATCACCTTTAGCTAGTCCGTTTGTCATGTTTGTCATGTTCGTAATGTTTGCATTTCAAAGTACTGTATTCGTTCTGTTTGTGCATGACCTCTTCGATGATGAGCTTTCTTTTCGAGACGAGTGGTTTTTCTCTGGCTCCATCGCTCTTCAGCCTTTTGGGGGCGGAAGATATGTTTATCTGAGATCTTATCATTATCTTGAGCTGCCGCCCAGAAGGCCAAGGTGATATCCCGCAGATGCACCGAGTACCAATATATGATGCCTATCATCAGGCAGGTCTTAATAGTAACTGGTGAAGTGTGTTCGGAGGCTGACCACCAATTCGGTCGCCACTACGTCAGCGTGCTGCACAGGCAATTCGTTGCACGGCTGCGTTGTAGGCTCGGTTGACCGTGAGCTTCACGGTGTTTTGGTGGACACATGCGTCGTTGGTTTGGACGCGTTCGGTCGGTCTTCAACCCTGAGTTGCCCGAGTTAGTCATCTTAAATGCTCGTGCTGGCCAAGCAAGTATCGCAGGGCTGACCCGGGCGTTGACTTTGATGGGCCACAAAGGATTTGACGAGGGATCCGAGGAGACGGGGATGATTATCTTGCGTTCCGTACATGGTGTATCCTGGATAAATCGGCCGCCCTGATAACCGCCATGCGAGGCGGTGTCTGCGTCGATGATAGTGTAGGCAGCGCGCTCGCAAGTCTCAAAGTGCTTCTGGAAGCCTTCATGTGAATAACAGATATCACGGTCTGCGACACTACCATAGACAGTCCCGTTGCCAATTGCCTGCATGCTTCGTTCTTGAAAGGCTTCCTGGCAGCCTCTGCACTGTTCAGCGTTCAGGGTCGATCTCGGGTCTCTACCAAGCATCTTGATTCTCTCTTCTACCGTCGCCTTGTCTCCCCCGGGTTCGTTGGAAGTAGTGATTCCGCGAAGCTTTGATTGTTGCTTCTTCAGAAGGGCTCACGATAGACATGTGTCTGTCAGTTTTTGAAAGTCTCCTTCGGTATGGCAGCTTCGGCGAGGAGGAAGCGCAGAGAGGACACTCTTCCCCCTCCTTGTCCTTGTCTGTGGCCCGCTCACGCCAATGCTTTCAGCAACTTCTCCTTTAGTGAGCTTGAACGAAGAGGTCATATCCAGAGACCTTGCTTGAGCTCATAAAAAAGTATCCTGTGAATCCTGATTCAATTGGTGCTTGTCAGCCATCTTCGCAAAGAACACGACGGTCTTCTTCAGGCGCTTTCCGACAATGCGAAGAAACTCCTCCCCTTGATTGCCTTGACCAGCGTACCTCGTTTATAACAATAGCGGCGAACTCACTCTTGTCCCACTCATCTCGGGTTTGGTACATTCTTGCCGCTATTATCTGTCTTTCGTTCTCGGTGAAGCCCAACTCAGGCTTCGTGGATTTCGAGCGCGGCAAATCTCTCTTCTTTTGAGGTTGAGAGGAATGAAATGGACTGAGCTGGCGATAATTTCATTGTTTGAGTCCGTACAAGGCTTTGTTCAACAGGATAACGGCATCTTCAAACCAGCCGAGCTTTTCGGCCCATGGTTTGCCTTCAGGTGACTCCATGAATTGTGCAAGCATTGGGAACTGCTTGATATAAGGTAGATGAGCTTGTCAAGATTGCTGTTAAGGTAAGCTGCCACTACATCTGCTTGCGACAGATCTTTTTCTTCCTGAACGGAGATGTAGATGATAATTCTCCACGAGGCTGGTCTGACAGTTGATGAGAATGTTTCGTCAAAGTCAACGCTCAGGGTCAGCCACAGTCGGCGCTCATTTGTTCCTGGTGATAGGTCTTGTTCTGGGCCTCAATTTGAGGGACAGGCTTCAACGAACGGTCAGGATGCTCAACGGTGAAGGAGCTTTGAAATATCTGAGCACCCGCTGGGGGCCAAGTCCTCTCATATACGTGGTGAGATTGGGGTTTGGGAGACTCATGAGGTAAGGATTCGCTTGATTGCGCCACATGGGTTCCTGAATACTGCCATGGGTTGGCTTCCTGTGGTATGTTCACTATAGGTGCAGGTCTTGGCGACGACTAAGTTGGAGGCTGGATACTAGTAGCGACTAATATCCTTTGAGGAAAGATCACCGGCCCGCCTGATCTGATCATTGAGATTTGCAAAGTCAAATCGATGCTCGATGTTCGACGCTCTCTTCTGAACGGTGAGGGCGCCTCATATGGGTGAAGAGAATTGCATCTTCTTTCAAGTTGCCGAAACAAGCCCCAACTGCGCCATCCTTGCTTGGCCAAGTGTCCCTCTAGGCGAAGGCCATGATATCGTGATATGGAATCTTTGGTACATCGATAGACAGATGGAAGTCTCTTCAGACTCTTCGATGATGCGAAAGCTGATTTCGGGGGGACGAAAGCTGATTTCGGGGGGAAGAAACGGGAGGCTTCGACGTGGAGTGCCACCCGTAGGCTGATAGGAGACAAATATTATCTTGATAATTCTCCTCCCCCTATTCATTATGCTGCTTCTGTGATTTGAAGAACATCCACCGCTTTTTCTGCTCATTCAGATGCATGCTTTGCTAGAGAGTGACCGTCTTATGTATGAGCTCGTTGGACTCATATGTTCTTTTTGCAAGAGCTCTTGAATTTTGATATTGAAGCCGATTCCACGTGGTTAACCCTAGCCTACGAAGCTGGGGTTTGCAAGACGAAGGCGAGGATCAGGACCTCCAAAGATGAATGGCTCAGCCGAACCATCACCACAGCGAGGATTTGATACCTAAGTCATGAGCTTACCTCAACTTCGAACAACCTACTCTTCAATGACGTACAGAGGGAAGTCAGGAAGTGGTCGAAGCACGTGCCGGGGTCTCTCCAACTCCATACATTCTGATATCCACGGCTGTTTGTCGAACTCCGATCGAGCCTCCTCAGCGCCGTTAACGTGATACCGCAGAGCTGTCTCTTCTCGACTTTGTCCGCAACTTCCTTCAACTCTGCATCACACGCGCGCAGCAATCCCTTGCCTGTCAGTCGGGTCATATTGAGGTACATTGACAAAGGAACAGCCTTCAAGATGATCCTTTCGCAGGCTCACCTGTAGTCTGTCTCTCGTCTTGTTGATGGTGAAGCTTCGCTATATGATGATGGTTGAGTTGAATTGTTCATCTTTGGAGTCCTCAACCTCATTCTCAACATCAACGACCGTAGCCACATTAGCATCCGAGGCAGCTGGGTGAGAGACTGATGAAGAAGCCACTCTGTGCTTAGTTTCTCAGTATGGTGAATCTCTTGCCGTCATCTGGTTGGTCACGAAACAAGCTATCGTAGAACAGGATGGCAGTTGAATCGCGGAGATGAATTGTCTTTGCAGGAGGATTCATTGATGAACAAGCCAATCATATCGTGTCCAGGTCAAGAAATCAAGCTCATTCCTGATGGAGCGAGGGTTTTGTCCATCCTGACATGGCGGGCGTACCAGCATGGGCCACCGCAGCGTCCTCGTCCTGAGAGCTCTCCGAGTCTGGACTAGACTAAACAATCCAATATAGATTTATCTGGGCGGGCGTATATCTTATAGATCTCGACGAAAGCCGCCTGGAGGGCTTCAATCTCCTTTTCCATTGCCATTTGATTGCAACGATATGCGAGCTTTCGCATCATTCCAAGAAGTGAGATTCCGAGCGCCCAGATGTCATCACTCTTCCCGGAATTTCTGTCGTATCTCTCCATATAGGGCGACCAGTAGGAGCAGGTTCCGTCAGTTCGTTGCCGTGGGTTAATATGCTCGACCTTCATGACTTCAGCGTAGTCGCCGAGAGATGGGAGTGCTCATTGAGTGACATGCTCTGCTGTAGAGACACCATCTCATCAATGAGCTCCTTAAATTGCTCCTCCGTTTGGTCCGAGGAGCCAGTCCCAAGCTTCGATGCATCTTTGGCACCCTTTGGGGAGAGGGCCCGCGAAAGGGCTCTGGAGAACTGGTGGTAGATTCAGATCGGACCCCGGTGGACTGAAGGGGATGTTGTGTTGTCTTGCTGAAGTTGCTGGCTAGCTCTTGGAGGCGGGACTTTGCCATTAAACCTGATCTGTAGTCCTTCCTGCGTGGGGTTTGGGTTCGCCGAAACTGAATCACCCGGTGGTAATTATTGAAAGGGTGATTCCTCATCGATCTCAACGTCGCTAAAATCGTGCAGTGATGACAGTTGAAGGGATGTGAGAATTGAAAAAGTCATCAATCGTCTCGAAAAACTCCCATTCGTATCCAGCCCGTGCTAATACCGTTTCCTCACAGTTAGGACACGGGCCTAATCGGACTTGCCGACTCTCAGTATTTGTGTGCAGGTTCTTTTAGGGGAATACCCCAGGGAAGGGCAATCATGGGCAAAGCATCCCCCGACGATCTTATCGGCAGGCTTGGGATCGGGTACTTTGCAGGGTCTAGGTACGGGAGACAATATGTATGCCCGCCTGGAGAGTTGCAGCAATTCGTGTTTACCAGATTGGGATCCTTTGAGTCGCGGATTGTTAAGATAACCGGAATCTTTTTTGACCCATTTAGGCGTCTATTAGAGTGCTGGTACTTCTAGTGACCGTACTGTAGGACGGTGAATCCAGTGAGGCGGACAACATTGTTGATGAATTTAGTAACAAGGTGGCTGAGATCATGTCTTCTACGCCAATGACAGGTCTTCTAAAGCTGTTGAGCAGATGTCGCAGACTGTTGCCAAGACTGCAGAGAGTTCCAGGCTCTTGAGTGTTCGGGAGATTGATGTGAGGCTGTGGAGCACGAGCCTCGCCGCCTTGTTGTGTTTGAGGTTGTGGGAGCGGTAGATGGGCAGGCTCTACTCTAATCCGCACCCCGACTCACGATCGGAGGCAATAAGGTCTAAAAGAAGAGATGTTCCTTTTCGGAGAGCCACTGGTCCGACTTGAACCTGGGGTCCTTGTGAGGGTCTCTCCAAAATGCAATTGATGGAGCGTCCCGAAGTGGCAGCTTAGAGGGCGTTTGCTGGGGAAGACATGATAATCTTTACATCCTCGTCGTCGGAGATAGTTCCCAGATTCTTCCAGCCTCAGTGTCATCGATACGTTCCAGGACCTGTTCGTAGTTCTTCTCGTCGTTACATCCAGCCAACTTGTAGGGTCTCTCGTACTTCCATGTCTTTTGTGATGCCTTTTCGAATGTTATTCTCAAGGTCTTGAGATTGAATTTGGGTAGGTCATTGCCCCTTCTTCTGTGATAGCGATTCAGGGTGTGCTCATACACCATGTAAGCAGCATCTATCCGATAACATCTGTGCTGCTGAGAAATGGCTGGAATGGGAGGACTCTTCAAGGGCATCCTTGCGACGCCATGCCGGTTGAGAAGTGCCAGACTCCGATCTCGTACTCGTGCTGATCGTTATCACCATTGTATACTTGCCTTGAGGTTACATGTTGCATCAAGTCGCTGTACTTGATAGTCTCCTGTTGCATGAGCCTGTGGCGTGCTTTGAAACTTTGTGCTTGCGTTGTCGTATCACGCAGGAGCAGATCTCGTACTGCGAGGCAGGGGGCACGAAGTGCTAACGTTGGTGTCGGTATCTCCGTTGATCATGTCGACTATCAGAACTTCAAACTCCTCGATCTGTCTGATCGTGTTCAAGAAGACTCTTTGACTGTAGCAGCCCAAGGTTCCCTTATACATCCGCTGAAAATCGGACTCTTTGAGTGCTCGAGCTTGCAAGCTGGTTCTGGTCTGAAGCATGGGCTTCTCGGTAAGCTGCACCGTTATGGGTGTTGAGCTTGGTTCTCCATCATGAAACTGCAGACTCATTCTGGTCAGAAGGGGATGAACGCCCTGAGCTTGACTAGAGGTTGTGCTCACCGAAGGGCTCCGAGGGGTCAGAACCGGCTGCTGTATATTTTCGCTACTTGGCCCGCTGGACTTCCGCTTTGTATCTCGACTTGATCAAGATGGATCGCTCGGATTCCTCTTCTTCCAGCGGAGGGATCTTGTTTTGCCGACGATTGGTCCCAAAGTCCATACCCACGGAGTATCTAGATCAGATGATGAGGACAGTGATGCTTCTCACAATCTCGTGTGTCTTGGTCCCCTTGTATCATTGGCGCATGGGCCGGACACGGCTATTGTGATTGATATGCTTCGGTGTAAAGCTTCATCAACGTCACACTGGTCGAAGCCATATTGGGATTTCTCATATGATATATAGACGAGACTTGGGACTGCGGCGGTCTTCTGGCCATTCAGTAGGTGGCATAGCCTTGAACAGACCAGTGTCCCTCACTTGAGAAGTAGGCATCCCTTCGGCAGCTGAGATCTAAATAGTGAACTGTGAAGTGGCCGAGGCAGCAATTCAAGGACCGACAAAAGCAATCCAGCAAGGGAGAGACATGGCGGATGTGCTTGGTCGGTAGCCGTGCTCAGTACAGGGCTGGGTTGGTGAGAATGTTGACGAGACTTTGCAGACCCCAAGCTAACAGTACTTCGTTGTTGTTGAGGTCTAAATAAGGCTTGGCGAGTCCCAGGGGTCATTTGGTCATCTCCCCGTTGTGGCCACACAGTAGAAAGCTAGGTTTGACTGAGTGCCAGAGGCCACTTGCTGCAATGATACGCTGGGACAAAACAACTCCCAATGCTCATGCCAGCAAGCGTGGGTTCTGGTAACCTTGTGGTGCCCGCGCTCCCGGTGGTCCAGTTGCCGCATCGTGCTGCTTCTTGAGGTCCAACAACAAGAAGACTCATCAGATACTAACAAGGACTTGACACCAGGGTCCATGTGCCCATGCCATGGCTGTCTGTATGGGGGCTGGTGTTGTGACCACCTTGGGACATGAGCGCCCAATACGTGACAGCTTGCCACTTTCCAACGTCTTCAGCCGATCCTGCTTGTCGGTAAGCATCACAGGTCTCGATGCTTGTCAACAGGCAGTTGAGCCTAGTCCTCCAGGCTTCTGGGTCCTGAGTTGAATTAGATATTATTAATGCAAAGAGGGTAAAAGGTGTAACATACCATGGTTTGTCCCTGTCGATGGCAGTGTGTCATCTTGTCAAGTCTCTTGATCATCCGTCTAAGGCATGGAACGTATGGAGTTCCTGGCTTGAAGGACGACACAGACAAGTGACATCGCCAGAGTGGGACTTGAAGAACCTGAGCCTTACCATGGTGAGTGATGACAAGGAGTTGATTTCTATGCCAGAGCATAGTCCCCGTCATCAGTGCATCTTCGAGGGTGGTGGGCGCGTGGAGTGTGTTCGGGGGCTGAATGAACAAGCCCCCTCACCCCATCCCTCAAGAAGAATGGTGACTCACCTTGGCAGAGCTAAACTTGTCAAGTCAAAAGATGAAAACCGAAAGAAACGATCAACGAACCTTCGGGTGGTCTCTGAAGAGCCAACAGCTTTCCGCAACGGTCTTCCGTCAAGACGCCATAGCCTTCAACTCCTCTTGGTAGAAGAAGTCGAAGAACATCAGGTAAAACAAAAGACTCAGCACCAAGGTCAGAGACCGAGAGCATCGTCACAAAGGGGTTGCCCCAGCACAAGCACGAGGCAAGCCCGGGGCGTGATAATTGAAGAACAGAAATGAAATCGGGAAGAAGAGACGGTTATATATCTGGGCGACAAGTCCGAGCTCGTCATTACATCATCAATTTTTGATGAGCTAAGAGAAAAGAGAAAACTTCTTGTGTCCTAAATGTTGAGTTGTGCTTGATGAGGTGGCATGCCTTGCCGTGGTGGCGGAGTGTTGTGTTGGCGGGAGTTGTGGTGTATTCAAGCACGTTCCCGTGAGGTATCAGATCTGATATCGCATCTATCACATCACAGCCCGAAAACTTAAACTCTGAGCCATTCACGCTCCAATCTCTGTACACGCGCTTGGAGCGGTGAGAGATGAGATGCAGCCAGACAAGCACAAGTCTCTGTTTTCCAATTTCGAAACGACTGCAGAGATCACGGTCCTGGCTGCATGCCCGCTTCCACCCAGACCCGTCCCAACGTGTACACCGACGGAAAATGACATACTCAAACGTTTAAACAATTCGTGAGATTCCAACTTCTGAATAAACACTTAGACCAATAAGTGAAGAGATACAGCCAAACAACCACAAGTCCACATTTTACAGTTCTGAAGCCACCGATAATATCGTCAATCACAGTTCAGGTTGCCCACCCGCTTCAACTCATGCCCAGGCCTCCAAACATTCACACCGACGGGAAATGACACACTCAGACGTTTGAACAACCGCCAGAACTCAATTCTGCCAACAACTCACAGCTCAACAACTCTCAGCCGTCCTTGCCACGTCAACAACTTCCTCACGCAAAGACCCTTTAATGACGGATAATGTGATACATTCAAACATTCACCATCCAAAACCGACATGTAATTACTCCTTATAAATCGAACAAATCACAACCCAAGCTTAAACCTCCGGCCCCGCCCCCCTCCCGTCCCTCCCGCATCTCCACTCCCCAAAAGCCTCCGGTCGCCCCACGATAACCCTCCGCCGTCCGTCTCACTCATCAGCCCGTTTTCTCAAAAACTCATCACCAAAACAAACAATGCACACGCACCCGAACCAAATTCGCTCAGCATGCGAGCGCTGTCGCCGGCAGAAACTGCGCTGCTCACGGTCCCTCTCTTCGCCCTCATGCGCCCGCTGCACCCGTCTCGGCCTGACATGTCAGGCCGGCCTGCAACGACGCGTCGGCAGACCGCCCAAGAAGGACATGGTGCTTCACAGGCCTGCTGAGGATATGCAGTTTGTTCAAGCGCTACTGGACGACACGGCTTGGAATCTTGATCCGTTTTGCGGGTATACGCCTGAGAGTCTCCCATTTCCCATGGATGCGTGGCCTTCTGTCTCAGAGCTTGATCCCCCCGAGCTCGAGCAAGAGATCATAGTCCCCAGTATGCAGGTTTTCGAGAAGTTGTCTAAACTTAATGTCGATATCCACCGGGGATGGGAATTCGTGTCGCAGCTTGAAAATGACTTTCGGTTGAGTGCGTTTGTGTGTGAAGATCGGGAGAGGCAGAATGGGTATCAGAATATCCAGGTGGTTTTGAAGGCGGCGCAAGAGTACCTTGTTGTCCTCAAGACACTGCATCGGCAGCTCGGGACACGGACTGTGTATTGCCAAGGTCGCAAGCCACATAAAAACAGGATGATGCTATCCCTGGAGGCAAACACGGAATCTCCTGAGCCGATAGCTTCTTCGTCGGGTGAAGCGACACCAACATCCGGAAGCACTACACCCGAGCTTCCCCCTATATTCGACTCCCCGACTATGTTTCTAATAATATCTTGCTACGTGCAACTCATCAAACATCTTGAAATTGTACTCAGGATCATATTCAACTCAATATCAGATCCACACCAGGATCTCATCGATGCGGCTCCCATGTCGTTTGCCGATGTACCTCTGATCGAGCCGTCAACCCAATTCGTCCTCTTTTCCGAGATGTTTCGCCACATTATGAGTCAGATGAATCTCCTCATGGGACTCCCTAGTGCATGGTCAAGCAAAAGCGCTTGGACAGGTCTGTTGACTAATCAGCGGTATCGGGATATGCTGAATACTGAGCTTGGAGATGTGGAGGATGGGTGGACGACGCGGCCAGGCAAATTGATGGAGATTAATAGGATAACAAAGGATATGTTGGACGAGTTCACCATGATGGGGATTTACTGAACATTTTCCAGCGGGCTCTGCAATACAGGTAATGAGGAATTACAGAAGCAACTTCGTAGTGTAGGCGTAAGTCGTAGACGTAGAATTCGGATTCAAGGTGCCGGTTCATCGGGGAAATTTATACTCTAAGTTAATCTAATCTCTTTAACGATAATTCATGGCTGGGCACTCTGGTGCTGATGTGCTTCGTCGTCCTCCCGTAGCATCAAAGTGCTGGCTCTTGTAGCCCAAATCTCAGTGCTAGCCTCAACTCCTCGCAAAAGCCAAATAAAATCCATGCAAAGTCATTATAGGGACATAGAAAAGGTGAATTCAAAGTTGTTGCTGCCAGCTGCGTCAAAGACGAACGGGAAGTTGATAGCCACGTCGAGTGGGAGGCTATCGGCAACAGGACGCGATACAGTTGGCGTCGATCCTCGTCGGTTCGTCCTTGATAAAGTGTGCTCCTCGCTATTGGCTCTCTTATTTCTTCCTTTCTTAACCGGTGTCGCTAGTGCCTTCTTTGGTTCTGACGGTGGTTCGACATTCCATTCGCAAGCAAGAACACTAAACTCGACCTGCTCTGGGTTCTTGTGGGCGCTCAGACTGCTCGACTTGGCGTATTTGACAAAGTTCTCCTGTAGCCAGGATTTGACTTCAAGAACTCGGGAGCTGATAGTCCAATCTTGCGTATCCGCTTCGAAGTAGCTTCTGTTCCCGCCCTCGAACCTGCATGTGCCTGTTTTCGCTTGAATGGGGTCAGTCATTGTCTCAAGCCTCTGACATCTATCGCTTACCTTTCAAGTCCCTCTGGAACCCGTAGCGATCTGTTGGAGCATTGAGGTCGGATTTACGTAGAATGAGGTAATCGACAAAGAAGAACTGCTCTAGGTTGGGGAGATATTGAGCCAAGAACCTGTACAAGTGTTTCGGGTACCTGACTCTATCAGGAGTGCTGTGGATTAGGCCGCAGTTTGGACATCGCCTGGGCGATTGTTTCTCATACCATTTGTGGCAATATCTGACCGCGACCTTTCGAATTTGATCGAGCCCTGAGCAATTCAGAACCTTGTTGAAGCGTATGCTGTCTTCGTAGACTTCAGGTGGGACGTATTCAAGATAGATGACATCCGAGAGGGAGTTGAGGCTAACGATCCGGCCAGTGTTGAGGCGGAAAGTCGTAGACCGATTTGTAAGGGACTTGGCTACAGCGGCAGCTTCATTGCATGTGACGGTCAGTTTGGCGAGCTGTTGATGGAGATTCGTGTAATAAGAGATGTCGGCTTGTGGAGTGGGGTAGAGAGGCTTCAGTGTACTGTACACCTTTGCAGTAGGGCGAGCTTCCCTTCTGACCTCGACTGCCATAGAATCAACCTCATCATCGTGATCTTCAGCACTTGCGTGGAGGAACATCGGCTCTTTGAGCCACCATTTCCCAAGCCCTGTTGCCGGGTGCCAGTCGGTGTCGATTTTGAGAAAGTGCATGCCGGGAGTCTCCAGGGTAGCTTGCCATATCTGGGCACGTATCTCTGGCGGCAGGCGAGGAAAAGGCGAGAAGGTGCGGCAATCTTCAGGTATTCGAAACTTGAGAGGAGTCTCTATTGATTGTATAGGAGCCTCTGTAGAAGGCTCTGTGTCCTTTGATGCCGGGGGATGTTGGATGGTGACGCCATCGTGGGCATTATCAATTTCGGGAGCACTCATGATAGCCGTGGGCCATGAGCTTATCGCTATCTCGCGATCATAAAGGAGGGGTGTAGATTAGAAAGACGGACGATCAAAAGAGCGAAGACGACGCAACAAAAGCGGTCGCCGGAGCTGGATGAAGTGAAGAGAAAGTGAAGATACAGAGTATCGATGGTGTTGCAGAAACAAAAATGATGGAGTGAAGTTGGAGAAGTAGCGGAAGCCTCATATCAGTGGCCAGTGAGTAATCGGGACGGGATGGGCGGGGAAGCAGGCAGTCACAGCCAGTCTGCCACCTCCCGTCAGGTCGGGTTGGAGAAGGTGCTGCGGCACTGTAGTAGGCAGACTTCAGCCGCTAAACAGGCAGCTCAGCGCCACAACGCACCAGTCTCAGCGCTGCCTGGCCTAGGTAGTTTCAGCGGATGAAGGACTGCAATTTGTGAAATATCATTAATGCATATCGCTTGAATTGTCAAATGTATTTGCTACCTACGCTTTGGAATGTCCTGCGATATGTCTTGCCCCGTGGTTTGGCTTTTGTAAAGCGCTTCACCGCATTTACCCTGATGATTCAATGCTTCGGAAGATGCGCCAACCAACGCATGCCACCGCACCTTGACGGGTCATATCGAGCTGTCAGGTGAGAACCTAATTCGACTTTATTGCCTACAATTCGTTATTTCACTTGCTAAGGCTCATCATGTCATATTTTTTACTATTTGAATTGAATTATACAGCTTAGATTGGCGCAAGGCATGGTTACTGCATTATGAAGCTATACGTCAGATCTCAATCTGCGTACGACATGAGATCCATGGCTGGTTTTTTGTGACACGCCATTATAACCGCTGAGAAGAAGACACTTCCCTTAACATTATGGATGATGAAGTGCGCAAAATAATCGAAGAGTGAAATTGCGCAATCTTAGCATTAAAGTAGTTTGTCTGCAGCCTTCCACTTTCAAGGCATCTAAAGGTAGAACAAACATACAGATCACAAGCAAAAAGTAGAGGATGAGGTAGTTGATAAGAAGCGAACGATGCATATTAAGCGGCAATTACGATCATCTAACACAATTGTACGCCGTAGTCTACCTATAATTTTAAATCCAACCTCTGCCGTATTGTCTCCAAGCTAAAAAGCAAACTACAGCAATTAATATCCAAACTTCTGCCCAACAAGCTCCTCACTCAACCTCCACAACTTCTCGGCCTCAACAGCATCTCGCGCCCAAGCCTTGACAGTATCAACAAAAGGATCAGCAACCCTCGCCTCCAAGAGATAAGCGCCGTTGCTTGCTATTTAATATTAGCATTTGTTCATACACATTTGGAAATAACATCTCACCTTTGATGTTGGGGTCGAAAGCAGCGAATGCATGGGTCGCAGCACCGACTTCTACGGGAACAGGGGGGATGGCTGTCCACCCTTCAGAGTTACCACGTGCGCGATGAGATTTGACTGGGGTCTGTTAGCTAGAGAATCATTAGAGATAAGAGTCACCTTACTGAATGTGCCGAGATCAGCGTCCATGCTGGCAAAGTCCAGATGTGTGCCGAGACCAGTTGATAGGATGAGGCCGGGGTGAACACTGTAAGATTGAAGACCACGGCTTCCTAATTTTTGAGCCAAAGACACAGAAAAAAGCATGTTTGCAGTCTTGGATTGACCGTAGGCACTCCATTGGTCGTAAAGCTCGCCGTCCTGTTGAAGTTAGTATGGTGCAATATGCAAGATTAGATGACTTACACTGAAGTGAGGATCAGCGAAGCGAACGGGACCAAGACTATGACCATTGCTCGAGATGTTGACAACGCGAGGTGACTCCGAAGCAAGAATCTTATCCATAATCAAGTTTGTCAGAAGAAAATGTCCAAGATGACAAATAGCAAATTGCATCTCATAGCCATCCACACTCTTGGTATACGGAATAGCCATGACTCCAGCATTGTTCACAACGACATCAATGCTAGGCACATCATTCCAGCTGTTGACCTCCTCCGCAGCCTTTCGCACCGAAGCTAAAGAGCCAAGATCTACTATAAGAGAGCGGGTCTTGACAGAAGGGTTGGCTTTAGTGACGGCTTCAGACATTTCTTGGAGTTTGGAGGCGTTGCGTCCTGCGAGGATGAGAAGATATGGGGATTTGGACGCGGTTTCTAGGATGAATGTTGCGCCGAGACTATTGGGTGTGACACCGGTTGTGAGGATTGTTTTGCCCTTGATTATGTCGGCATATTCGTTGACGAGATCGTTGGTGGTGGTTGAAGCAGAGTGAGGAGACATGGTGATTGAATTGATAGCTGATGAATCCTCAATTTGTGTTTTGTAGTGTATTATTGAGTGTATGTTTTGGATTGCGAGTGTCGATGATGATACGTCTGTTCAAGTGGGAATCTCCCACGATATTTATACTGAAAACCATTTCTAAAGTCCGAAATTGATGTTGTTGAGATTGTATGGCGCATACGAATAAAATGAAGTGCGGTGTTGCAGTACATCGCGGCTGGCGTCAGCCATCGGCGTAGGAGGGGGCCGATGCTGACGCTTTTTCGACAACATGTCCGAAAGGCCAATCATATTGTGAGTTGATTGAGACAACCTTCGCTTTCGGACTTAGAGCAAGGATATTATCGTACTGCATGATGACGGCAAAGGTGCATCGATGCGTCTATAGATCCCTTTTTGGACTAGAAAGTGCATAGGATGAAAGGCCTGGAGGAACCATTGAAGCTGCCCTAAAGTCCGCCAATGAGGTTCACGAGAGGGTTCATTAATCGCATCGGAGATACTAAAAACTACCTGGTTCTTATTATAAAATCTCTCTCAATTTCAGAGTCATTCCTCCGGTTTCTCAGTCTATTGATAGTTTGCTACACAGTCGTGGCGTGTGCCCTCATCAGAGGATACCTACCTAGGCAGAGTAACTGCCCCAGAACACACTGTCACCAACATCTTACATGGGATTCGGAGAAATATCGCTTTTACTTCTTTCTTGATTTCTGTGGAGGAGATCTAAAGTCCCTATATGTACAGTGAAAGCAAGTCTATACCTTCTTTTGCCATATAACACCCGGGTATCCGCTTCTATCCCAACGCCATCCCATAAGTGCAAACCCCATATAGGCAGATATCACCTTCAACCCCTCAACTCTCATCACCAAAGACAACCTCCCACTCCTGCAGTACCGTCGGTTCTTGCACCGCACCTCCCGAAATCCCACTCAGCCACGCCCTGCACGCTTCAAGATGCGCATACTCTGCATCATCGTGACCTCTTAAACCCTTCATCTTGACATCCGCGACTTCCAACACGCTTCTGCCTGCGGCATCGCGAACGTGAACACATGCGCCGCTCTCAACGAGTTGTTTGACAGCGAGTTTGTGACCGCAGCGAACAGCTACGTGCAGTGCTGTTTCGCCTGATCGGTTTCGAGCGTTGACTTGTGCGCCGGCATCAATTAGCTCTTGAATGATATCGGGGCCGATTTTGTAGTCATCATCTTCAGGAAGTTGAGCGACGAAGGCCATTAGGGTCGTGTTGCCGTGGATGTCGTAGTGGTTTGGATCGACACCTGCATTGAGGAGGTTCTGGAGGAGAACAAGACGGAATTGCAATCTATCGGTGCACGAGTCCGAGTTCTTAACAGTCTTATCCCTTCTGCGTCTTAGGTCAATTGGCGCGCCGTTCTCATCGAGGTAGTACTTTTGCGTGATACTGGTTTGACTGAGTGTGGCGGCTGCGAGACAATGGAGTCCATTACGACCCTGATTGTCTTCAAGTCGGGGGTTGAGTTCTGCATCATTGATGTACTTGAGGAGCTGTGTCTCCTGGTGGATGTCGTTAAAGTGCCAAGGGTCAGCGATGCTAGCTTGTCGAGACATTGGTACTGGAGCGTCGACATCCATAGCCTGTGTGCTGGCTCTACTGATACCCAATCCAGGCTCGGGGATGGCTGAGTAGGTAGGTGTTACATTGAAGGCATCCCTCTTCTGATAGCTAGTCGCATTGCACATTCCCAGTACATGGTTGCGCAGCTCGGGCTGCGTATCCCGTAATAGCAGAATATGCGAGAATGAGCGTCCATAGCAGTCGCGCGCACTGAAGTCGAATCCTTTGTGAGCGAGTGCATCCAACAACTGCTTTAGCAACTCCTGATTTTCAGGTTGAAACCAAGTAGTGTGCAATACGTGAAGGAGTGTCTGGCCCGCTGTATTCTGCACATTCAGGACATCGTTGGCCTCAACCGAGATGATCGCTTGAAAAAGATAATCCGACAAGAATCGCGCAGCCATGAGATGAAGTGCCGTATGTCCAAACTGATCGCGCTCTTCAAATAAGTTACCGTGGACGGCAGCTGATAATGCATTGGTGCCAGTTTGAGTAGGGCCATGTGCTGTGATCCAAGCCGGCTCTTCGATCCCGTGAATAGGGCGGCAGAAACAAGCCAATTTTTTATGAATCTCATCTTGCGGAAAACATGTATAATGGGCAAATTCTTCGAGGGAGAGGAAGTTTCCGGGGAGGTAGTAAGGTCCCATGGGTAAGTGAACTGGTGCGTCACGATCGTTGAGCCATGATGCCACACTTGGCTCTACATCTGAGATGGGAGATAGACTGGCTCCTCGACGGTTGAGGGGCGCTGTATATCGTTTTATGAGACGCTTAACAGTCTTGACGTACGGATGTGAATAGTCATTGAGTATTTGCCGTAAACTCCCGGTGGTGCAGTCCGTCGACGTAGTCATGAATGTAGGCCGCTGTAAGAAGTTTCGAAAAGTGCTGTTGTCCTCCTGATTTTGTTGAATCTGCCTTTGAGCGGCCGTTCCATTATTTGGGACAAATTGCTGCGGATATTGGTTAAAGGGGGGGACCTCGAGCGAAACTCTGGTACCGGGATCTCTAACAAGATGCGGCGTTGGGATAGCGTTGAGAGCTGGGATAGGTCCAGAAGCTTGAGTTGGAGATGCGACGGAATTATGGGTTGAGCTGGTGCGTGTAGGAGAAAGAGCCAGCTCTTCTAATCGGCGAACCATGTCATCTTCGGTCTTGGGGTGAAGCCATCGTGGCTGTTTGTTGAGCATCGCATTGAGAGTCTTGTGGGCCGAATCTTTACTATACAGCTGTTAGTGTATATCCATAGCGCAACGTCAAGAAACACATACCCAGGCGCAGGCGTATCGGGAGATTTAGCATGAACAACTGCCATAATCTTCTCCAGCGGAAGAGTGGTATAAAGATAAAGCCGTGAGACTTTTCGTCGCGATGAAGGCGTCCATAGTGGCGGTCTTCCAGTTGTGGTATTGTTTGATCCGCTAGGCGAAGCAGATGATATCGGAACTTGAAGGTTAAACGGCGAGGCAACGTTATTGTTCATTGCGCCGAGCTTTGATTCACAAACAACAACAACAAATGGAAAAAAGGCAATCAGAGGGATTTCCGATGCTGCTTTTAGCTATAGTTCACGAGGCTGTCATGATGCTGATGGTTGATACGGGAGTTGCAAGCTTATAAGTCAGCTCCCTCTTAGGCCAGAGTCATAACTAGGTCAGGTCGCTACGGAGTAGAGGGCAGTGGTGATGAGAAAAAAGATGGCCGCCAGAACAGGCCGGCGGGCCACAAATAACCTGCAGCAGACTGTGGAATGGGAGAGGTGCTGCGCCTCAGCGCTCGCAGGAGGCCTGTTCGGAAAGAGGTTGCGAGTGCTACAAATGGATGTTTGGGTGAGACAGAATGTGCTGTAAATGGATAGGTAGCTAGCTAGAGAGCATAAGTCCGTAGGAGGTCTGAGTGCCGTGTTCCCGATGCATTGACGTTTGTGATCTGGAGATAGACGAGGGAGATAATCTAATCTGCAACTAATAAGACGCTGAGGCCATTCCCGTAGACAGCTATAATACAGGCCGTTTGATAGGTAGTGCTACAGGACTCCATGTTACGGTTCCCGCCAATTACTGCCAATATGGGGCATACCAACAGCCTGAACCTGAATACAGTTACGTCAAAACTCTTAATCATTTGATCAATTAAATGATGAAATATTCAATTCTCCATCACGGAACTAGAGCCGGACCTGTCAATTCAGAGGGAACCTGGGTCGCTGCCCTGGCATCAGTGGAACACATGCAGAGGCGCAGATCACGGCTGTGCTTACTGTGGCTCCAGGCACAAAAAGCCTTGCGCCACACCAGCGAGGCTTTTCGGCATCACCACCAACATCTATGCAGTATTTCAGCGAAATGCTGCTTCTTCTTTTATCAATAGCGGAGAGTAATGATGTCAATAGGCCTGAAGACAAGAGGAACTTATGAATTGATACTGACGATGATGGAAGTGCCGAGACTGAAGAGCCAACTGAACGGCTAGGGTTGGATTAACTGAGCGCATTAGAGAGCACCTAGACATGCAACAGATTGGACGCTTCATGTATTTGATTATCGAATGACTTCTGTTTAACAGAGCTCACTAAATACTACGAGTTATTCAATTATCAAAAAAGGCTCCCCTTGGCATCCCTTCTCTGAAACGTCTCCCTCCAAGCGCGCCATGTATGTCATCATCCCTTGCATTCGCCGCCTCATTAGTTGAAACAGCCGCGCTCGACATCTCTGTAAGTCATCCGACCTCGAAAACCAGACAGTTCTACCCCGCCATAAATCCAGCTGCCATTTATCAACTTTAGCGGTAGAATCGGTTAGTTGTTTGTAGCCACGACATCGTTTCTCCCTGGCTGACTTTTGAAACCTTGAAGCCATCGACGACACCACATCCTCCTTGTGATGGCTGGTACGTAGACACTATGTCATCGTTCGAAACGTTGCGGGTGTGACGGGACAAAGGGAGAATTGAGCGATGAGACATTCTCAGACAACTCGTTGATCTTATTCAAGGAGTCATTTGCTTCCCTTTGTCTCGTTCTGAAGAGCCAATCACGGCTATTCTTAAACCTCCGAATGTTTCTATCACACACCTGCATAGCCTATGCCCTTCAAAGAACTTGACAACAGTCCAACACAATCCTCTGCCAGTCTGGCCCTATCTCAACCCATTATCTGACGCCCTGTGTCGTTTTCACTCTTAAACGTCCTCACCGATATTCTCTCACACCGCAACCAAAAGCCACATTTCCGTTCAAAACACGCCTATTTTCTAGAACCCTTCCACACGCCACTATCTGCTTCCCGCATTCCAGAGCAGAGACGTGTCTCCCCTTTTTTGCTCCTCAACGGCCACAAGCCTTTTTGACTTTCGGGAAAAATCCCGCCCTGCTTCTGTTCCCAACGATCCGGTTGAAACGGTCCCCTAATTTGTTTTGCTCACCCCCTCCTCTTTGTTCTAGCGCTGTTCCACATGATGAATCGAAGGAGATAGAGTTTGGGAAAACTGGTATCACATGGAGACGCTAGTGACCACAAAGGATTATGTGACTTCACGTGATAAACGGCGGAGGTGTTGAGCTGCAAGGTAAGGACTTGGATATGAAGCAGTCAGTGAGTTTTTCGAGTGTAAGCAGAAAGTCATTTTGGGATTCACGAGGAACAAAGACGTATTAAGATATGTCTATAATTGATGTGGTATCTTCAACAACAAAATTACACAATATTATCCAAAAATCGTAACCATTCTTTCTACCACTACTTGGCCGAGCCAAGATCGTCTAAATCATACTATGTACATAGTGAAGCTTATTATGTTTGTAATAAATAAACAGCAAAGGGAAAGTTTTATGTTCCATGATGCATTTACAGAAGAACGGCAAAGATACCGGCGGCAGCGACGGCCATCTCGACACCGAAGCGAGAAGCACCGGCAGTGACCTCGACAGCGGGGGCAGTGCCAGTGGGTGCGTGGTAGGGGAGAGTGGCAGAAGGCTGGCTGGGAGCGGGAGCCTGGTAGGTCTCGGTCTTAGCAGGAGGAGCAGGGTAAGCAGGGTGCTCAGGCTGCTCAGGCTTGGCGGGAGCAGAGTGCTCAGGCTTAGGAGCAGGGTACTCAGGCTTGGCAGGAGCAGAGTGCTCGGGCTTAGGAGCAGGGTACTCAGGCTTGGCAGGAGCAGAGTGCTCGGGCTTAGGAGCAGGGTACTCAGGCTGAGCGGGGTGAGAAGGCTGCTCAGGCTTGGGAACGACAACGGTAGGGTAAGAAGGAATCTCCTTGGTACCGGTGGCGTAGACAGTGGTCTGCTGGACGGTCTCAGTGGTGACAGAGCCGTAAGGGCAGTTGGGGACCTCAGGACCGCACTTGGTAACGGTGTAGACCTTGGTGAGGTAGGCGGTCTTGGTGGTGTAGAGAGTGCTGTGGGCAGGAGGAGCATAGCCAGTGGGCTTGGCGGGGTGCTCCTCGGTGACAGGGCAGACGGTGGTAGAGACAGGGACAGTCTCAGTGGTGACAGAACCGTAAGGGCAGTTAGGGACCTCAGGGCCGCACTTGGTGACAGTGTAGACCTTGGTGGAGTAGACAGTCTTGGTGGTGTACTCAGGAGGAGCGTAGCCGGTAGGCTTGGAGTGCTCCTCGGTGATGGGGCAGACAGTGGTAGAGACGGGGTAGCTCTTGGTGGTGACGGATCCGTAAGGGCAGTCCTTGACGGTAGAGGCGCACTTGGAGATGGTGTAGACCTCAGTAGAGTAGACGGTCTTGGTGGTGTAACCAGTGGGCTTGGGGTGCTTCTCAGTCACAGGGCAGACAGTGGTGGAAACAGCAACGGTCTCAGTGACGGTGTAAGGACCGTGAGTTCCGTAAGGGCAATCCTTGACGTAGTCAGGGCACTTGGAGTAGGTGTGGACAGCAGTGGTGTAGACAGTCTTGGTGGTGTAAGGGACGGTGTAAGGGACGGAAGCCTCAGTGGTCTGGGTACCGTGGGATCCCCCAGTGGTAGAAACACCCTCAGTCTTGGTCTCAGTGCCAGTAGGAGCGGTCTCCGTCTTGGTCTTGGTGTTGACGGGGGCGGTCTCAGTCTCAGTACCAGTAGGAGCGGTCTCAGTGCCGGTAGGAGCAGTAGCAGTCTTGGTCTCAGTGCCGGTAGGAGCGGTCTCGGTCTTGGTCTCAGTACCGGTAGGGGCGGTCTCGGTCTTGGTCTCAGTGCCAGTAGGAGCAGTCTCGGTCTTGGTCTCAGTGCCGGTAGGAGCGGTCTCGGTCTTGGTCTCAGTGCCAGTAGGAGCAGTCTCGGTCTTGGTCTCAGTACCGGTAGGGGCGGTCTCGGTCTTGGTCTCAGTGCCAGTAGGAGCAGTCTCGGTCTTGGTCTCAGTGCCGGTAGGAGCAGTAGCAGTCTCAGTGCCAGTGGAGAGCTCCTCGGTGGTAGAGTCACAGTCCTCCTCCTCAGTGGTGGTGTTGGTCTCAGCAGGGGCAGTGGTGGTGGTGGCAGCCTTGGTGGTCACACCAGTGGCAGTCTCAGTAGACTGAGAGGCAGTCTCGGTCTCAGTCTCAGAGGTAGCAGTGCCAGCCTTGGTAGTGGCGGTTCCGGTTGTAGCAGTGTCAACCTTAGTGGTACCCGTAGTGGCAGTCTCGGTCTCAGTCTCAGAGGTAGCAGTGTCAGCCTTGGTAGTGGCGGTTCCGGTTGTAGCAGTGTCAACCTCAGTGGTAGCGGTTGTGGCAGTACCAGCCTCGGTGCTAGCAGTCTCGGTGGTAGAGACGGCAGCAGCAGTGGTGGTAGTGGGGAGGACACAGGTGCAAGCCTCCTGGAGAGTTTGACGGTCAGCACAAGCTGTGGGGAGATCGCAGCTCTGGATGGCGTCGCAGAAAGTGGCACCGACGGCGTGGACAGCCTGGTAGCAAAGGTCATCGGTATCACACTCGCATGTCTCAGTGACAGGAGGGAGCTCGTTGTATCGGGGGGAGATGTTGGCAGAAGCCAGGCCAAAGGCCATGGCCATAAAGACAGCGCTCTTCATTATGTTGGAAAGAATGTACAGATTCAGTAATGAACGAATGGACTGCGGTGAACTCTGAAGAGTTACTTATGTTCCGCGAAGACTGTAAATAAGAGAGTGACAAGAAGAGGAGTGGGAAGAAAAAGAATGCCCATGTAGGTCGGAGGATGGTGTTTATATGCAAGAAACGACCGAGTGAGCCTGGTCCGTCCATCCATTCATCCCCTACCCTGTCTCTCTCCCCCATTTCTCTCTCACTCTCACTCTCTCTTCTCATCCTCTCGTGGGCGTGGGCCGTTGGGCGTGGGTGGGCGACCCATACCCAGATTTTGATAGTGTGCCTGAGCTTAGCCTTAGCTTAGGGCGCTATTGAGCAGGTCTTCACACCCATGTGAAAGATGAGCAGATGGAACTAATCCAGAACGAGAGCCCTGCTCAGTGCAGTGCTGTAAATAACGGGCTCTGGTGCCGTCAGCCCGGCCTTGGCCGTGAAAGGCGCCTGTTGGAAAAGCAACAGTTGAACAAAGTGCGTGCGGGTCAAAGAACGATGAAAGTCGTTAGCCACTTGGGTAATGGTGCGCTGAGTCGGGTCTCCACAGGGGTGATCCCCTGACCCCTGACTAAATCGTGGCTAAACTAACCGCTTTGGGCGTTGTTAGCGGGGGTCGCTAAGAGGCAGTCGCCGAGAGCTGCGGTGGAGCGATACGATACTGGGATTAACATACAAGGACTTCTGTTTATCTGAGCCGGGGGAGACGTTTACAAACATTCAACCTTGCAAGGCCTAAAGCTGTAATAGCTAGCAGAGACGAGCCGCTGAGCAATAGTTTCTCGTCGGATGTCGCACCAAAGAATCCGGCTCTTCGATGGTTGGCGCTATTACACCTCGTTATTTCAGCTCAAGGCTGGACCAAATAGTTTGCGATAACCTTGATTAATACGAATAACCTTCTGGCGTATCCCAGCAGCTGAGGCTGTCTATTGCTTCCTAGTTACTGATACCGATAGGGGTAGAGTCCTTCATTTCCTGTATAATTCCACTCAACTGTAATAATCGCATGTTGTTAGTCATCGGCAGTTTGTATTGTTCCTCTGCTAGCCTTTGTCGGTCATTGGCTTTAGTATCAAAGAAGGTTTGTTATTTTTAGGCTTCAGTGATTCACTCTATCGTCTTCTCCGGAGCAATACGTATGGAGAATAGGAAATTAAATTACCCATATCGGCTTTGTTAGTGAGAGGCAGTGACAGACAACACGCTACCCTAAGGAGCGATAACGACCGAAGAACCACAGATTCCAAGTTTTGGCATCTCGAATTTTCACTGATCGTCATGATGATTACCGAGATCTTTGCTGGAATCTCATCGATCGTGATGATAGCCTGTGAATGGTAGCATCATAACTCCCAAGGACCGAAGAAGCCGTTGGTTTTACTCCGTAGTGGGAATTGTTTCCTTGGTCTGCTTCAAAGAAGCCCCTCATGATGACTTGTTTGTACTCCACCAACTTACAGAGCTGACGTTTTGTCTTGCATTGTTTTCTTTCTTTACTCTCGATCAAGAGTATCTTTTGAGAAAAAAAGGCAATATTGTTTGACTGTTGAATACTCTTTCGTCTTCTTTCGGTTCTTTCATCTTCATCAAATGCCGTTTATAGCATTGTGCAGCCTTCACATTCTGTTTCGGTACCACACTGGAACCAAAAATGTCCATCTTGTGTGTGCGTTGATCCCTACCAATGGCTATCGCAGGATCAACACTGAAAGTTCGGGTACCTGACAGCATGCAGATTTTAGCGTCCGCAATCTCCAGAGTGTGTGGATGACACCGACAAAGGAGAGGAAACACACGGAAACACGACCAAGCGTCATAGACGGTTTATCAAGGCTTGCATTAACCCAAGGGGGAGATTAAAGAAGGATGAACCCAATTGCCACAAAAAAACGGGCATCCAAAGATCCGGTTGTTTGGTGGCTTGGGCACTTTGAAAGAATCCGTGAGAAGCGCTACGAGAGCGTGCAATTTGCATCATTCGCGCTGTGGCGTCTTCTAGAGTCCAATTAGTATCCGTGACTCGCCCACTTGGCGTTAAGCCGTCGCAAGCAATTGCGTGCATACGAGAGGGTGTGTTTTATGCATCTGCATAAATGAATATTTTCTTTTTTTAGGGGTAAAGAGGAGGAGCCGATGCGAAAGCGTTCCTGACGGTGGCTGTCGTGCTACCGGTAGTGGTAGTTATAATCGTCTTATTTACGGTGGCACTCATATTCTACTGGAGAAGACTCGTTGACGATAATACGCAATGATCTATGATTGATAGGACCCTTTGTGAAGTGTCAAGTTTCGATATCATCCGGTCATTCAATTCGACTGAAACTTTTTGGCATGAATAAACAGTCAGTGCTTTCGGATCCATGCGCCGAGGTTGATTCGCAAATTCTCCAACAATCTAGTTCATCTCATTGGACCATTAAGAATCCCTATCCTTGCCCCTGAGTTGTGCTCTTCCCTCTTCCTTGTTCATAAAATAATACCTTGCCGGTGATAATTGGATAAATCGCGATAATGCAAGGGACATGACCTACGAGGTGACATTTTGTCGCACAAGAATCGTAAGGGTTCAACACGATCTGAGGAATCCTTGCTCATTACCACGCGATAGCCCCAGGGACCAATCAATATCCTCGTCTTGTCGCTCTCCTCAACTGAAGTTGATTCAACGACTCCAAGCCTCGAAATGTCCCAGCGGCTGCGGGAGTGGAGAGTCATCTCCCGCTGTGAGACAAGACGATACAAAACGACACGTTCTATCGGTTGAAGCCGCATTCCAGTGCGAAATAACCTCAGATCGTATGTACATACTTATTTCCTATCGCGCCTCTTCTGTTCCCCATATAAAGCGCAGTCCACTTTCTCGTTCTGCTTTACCAATGCTGCCCCTGTCACCGGAGACGATTTGTGTTAGCGCACCACGCCAACGGTGATAGTTCCATGTAGGCCTGTCACTCTCAAACCGCGCCTAAGTCTGCTTTTTCCCTTCTTGGTGAGCTCTTCGTTGGCCGTTGCTGTTGTGTTGGCCTGCAGCATGGAAAAGGGGAATCCTTTCGTCATGGGAGCATGCTACCGATGCAGAGGCATACAGGCATTCGTTAACAGGTCTTGGCCTAATGCATTACAGTTCAGCGACTATCTCCATAGTGATGATTGATGAGTGATGCACGGAGTTTTCCTATCAGCCCATTATGCCTTGGTAACCTGTGCTCAGGCCCCGTCGTATAGTAAAAAAGCAATGTCATCTACGGAGTAGTCTAGTCTAAATGACATTTTCATCTTTACTCTCGCTTTCGCACGCACCGGTGCCTTGGGCATTTTTGCCACAACTGGAGCCGAGAAGGAAGCTCTGCTCGTCCCGATGATCTGCCCCAGATAGGGGAGGGGAGCCCTGTTGACCTCTAGAGGTCGAGGCCAAGCTGAGCGCAGGGGTTCGGCATAGTATGGTCGAAGCGTCGAGCTATCGAAACTTGGAATTGATAGTTTTGCTAATAGCTTGTCTTGGCCAAGCTCACGTCTATTCTGGGCTTTTGCGTTGCGCTTGCGAAGCTAGTCTTGAGAAATGCGGAAATGAGGCTCCTGAGTTTGCTGTTTTGTTCAATGCGAGTGTGATGATGGTGTGGTGCTGTCAAGCTTCGCTGGAGGTGGTACGTGGTGAACTGTGAGTTAAAGAAGCTATCATTCCCAGCCGTGTTGTTGTTTTGAGTTATCCTCATTGTTGATGTTTGTCACCTTGTCAATGATATGCTATACCTTTCGAGCCTGGATCTGTTGTCCCTTGAGACTCATATTAATGTTATGCGCTGATCATGCTCAACTGATAGACTTTCCAGCCTCTAGGTAACAGAAAGGCTATCTCAACACAATGCTGACCTCGACTGATAGCGCTCTATGCATAGAAAGCTCTCTCTAATCTAACCTACGTTACTCCTGGCGTTACAATGTACCATTCCCCAATTCGCGTCAAAAACGGGCTGCATTGCTCGGATTTGTGCTATGATCGTTTATCAAGTGGTCGATGACCTTGTCCCTTTCATTCAACCATGATAGAAGATCTCATTCTCCTCAGGTTATCCGCCTTAGTCTCAGCTACACATTATCTTACCGGTTCGATTCTGCGGCCCATTGCCTAAATTCCGGCTGGAATTGCGCCCTCAGTTGTATGCCGAACTTGACTCACGACCTTAGTTGTGAAGGTAATGTGCGTGGATGATGAACTGTTGATGAGAAAATATAACAGGAGCATAGTCAACAGTTCGCAAATTTATTTACATATATATCCGATATCTCTCAGATAAGTCTCGGTAGTTGTAAATAGGGCTGAGGACCGTTGGAATGTAAAGTTTCGATTGCCGATGCACTGGAATGTTGATGGAGCTCAAGGTTTAAGGCTTCAGCGGTGAGACAATGAGGCTCTGCATTGTCTCCATAACGCTTCGAGAATGAGTTTGAGATTGCGATGTCTTACCAAGTCTGTTGTTTTCTTATCGTCCTGGCTCAGGTAATGGATGTAATTTATCGCAGAGTGAGATGATGCACTTGAATATCAGGATCAAATATTGATTTCGGCTTCGCATTTCTCGTACCAAATTACTTTGACGTGAAAGCACAAGTCAACGATATAGGTCTAAACTAGACCATATAGCTTTTTACACACAAACTGGAACTGAATGATATCAGTCAGCCTAGATCGAATATTGATCATGGTCTGGAGAACATGTGTGAACGAACTACTGTACTTGCGTGCTCTAGGTGTAGGGTAGTAAAATGCCTGGTGCAAGTGAACAATCTGTTTCTATAACCTCAAAATGACATATAATGACAGCGTTGGACACACTTCATTATAGAGATTTGGTGATTTATATTCAAACTACGTCCAGTAGGTATGCTCAAATAGTCTGTGCCTACATGTTTCCCTTAATCGTGATGATGAAACCCTGGTAGCATCGTAAGGCTAGCCCTATGACGTGCCAAGAACATGTCAGTGTTGCGCTTCGACCACTCCGACTCAAAACGATCTCTGTCAAACTGACATCGATCTGAAAGGGCACTGGCGTTGCGGATGCACTGAGCGGATGCACTGAAAAATTGTCTCATGTGTCAAGTGTCGGTTCCCTCCCGAAGTTGCCATTGAACAAGCTTGTCAAGTTAGCCTAGTCAAACCCTTGTGCGGTCATTCTCCAGACGAAAATGACCTTTCGTCAAAATTGCAAGTTCGCAAATGTCATCTTACGAGGTGGCGACTGACCGAAAGAATGTAATTAACATGGCCTTGATTTCCAGGGATGTATTGAGCTTCATGACGGCCGTTATGAACTTGTCAGCATCGTGGTAATTGCCTCCATCAAAGCCCATATGTTTTGAACCGCTTCCGCCCTGAAACGTGCAGCAAATTGTTTGGGAAGGCCTCCAATAAGATAAGAGCACAGGGAACTGAATTAATTGCATCACACTGGTGATAGCCATCCTGGATTGGAACTGTGGCGCAGCTACACTGCTCTTCCCACTTCATGACTATCCGTGAAGATATGCTGAAAAGCGCTCAACTAAGGGCCTTTCATCATTCGTGAAGACAATGTAGCGTGTTGTCTGCAAGTTGCCGCAAATGAGTATCAAAACCCTCACCGAAGTACTTCTCATCCTCAGTTAATTGCAGCCTTATCTTTGGGGGCCGGCCGACTGAGCCACTATCTTGGCTACCTCTGTGGCTGATGTCACCGGGGGTTTCTAACGATTTGAGGTTCTGCGCAATTGCGGGTGTTATGAGATGGGTCCCATTCCCGCCAAACGTTAAGTTATTCAACTTTTTTCTGAACTGTCAGCGGCGCAGTCTCCGTTTCAGTTTGCTTTTTCGCCACCGTCCAATTGAGGCTTTCGCGGTGGTGTTGATGGCCTGGCGATTGACTTTGTTGCCTTTACGCTTCTGCGCGACCGTGGCTTGATGGGGGCCGTTTTCTTTTGCGGATGCTGGAGTTGAGAGATGTCGATGGTGGTGTTTTTCCAGTTTGAGGCTGCTCAAAGTCCCCTTTCTGCGTGTTTGCGATTGAAGCGTTACTTGGTCTTGACTTAAATAGAAGATGCTTTCCTTCCTGGAGTAGAGATTTTGATATCATCATCAATACATTGACTCGTCTTCTACCCTTGAACCTATCACTGCAACTTGAGCTTAGAGCAACCATACAACCAACCAATCAGCAGACTATACTTCTGAACCAACAGAGCAAACCAACATGTCGTCTTCAACTGCCAACCAGTAAGTTATTGATAACTAACATGTCAAAAATGATCCACTGACAGTCATTTCTCAGATCATACAACACCGTTTACGCCAACACCAACACCTCTGGTGGCTCGACTTACACGGGCGGACAGGCCGCTTCCACCGGCACCATGCTTAATCAGTGGGCCACCACTCCAGACCGTACAGAGCGATTTTACGTCACAGGCCAAAGAACTGGTCACGGTGTATGGGAAGGCATGGATAAGATTATGGCTTTTGACAGAGCTTACAATCAAAGGAATTGAGCATATCAATGGATAACGTTATGTGTTGTAACACAGGATCGGGACGGTTGTGTTGTGGCTGTGAACTTTTAGCGCGGCGTTGGGGATAGAATTGGGGCCTTCAGGTCGTTTCCTTCTGGGCATTGTATAACAGAATCGGCAGTCCAACTCTGATAGAATACCATTTTACTCAATCAAATTTGGCATGATATAAACATCTAATTTCCAAGTTCTCATCATTATGCTTCTCATTCTCTTATGGTTTAGCCAAGAGGCAGTACCTAAGGTTAGTTGCTAAGTCCTACGGACTTCGGAGTCCTTTCGCTGGGATCATTAGGTGAACTAATCATCATGCGTTTTACTGACTGTAGCCTAATATCCTCCTCACTTCTTAGTCTTACAACCTGCAACGATCAATCTTTTCATCATGTTATATTAATCTGGAGTTCACGTGGATAAGATCGACCATCTCTGTAACTGAAAGAATTTGATCATTTCCACTCATACTCTTCACTCCAGCGAGCAATATGTCTGTCCAGCGATCGCCATCGCCTGAAGGCAGTGATATTGTGGTTATCGGTAGAGACGATACCAGCAATTATAATTCTGGGAATATCTTGCCGCAATCCGAAGCTACCATTGCCCGTATTCGCGAGTGGCTACAACCTACAGAATACGATATTGAAAGCAGCGAATATCGTAAACATTTGGCATTCCATCTCGAAGGTACTGGAGAATGGATTCACAGATCAGACAGCTACCTCAAGTGGCATGGGAGCCAAGAAGATGGCCTCTTGTGGATCAAAGGTGTTCCAGGCTCCGGAAAGTCTGTCGTTGCAGCCAGCATGATTCACAATCTCTCTCAAGAAAAAATCCCTGTTCTTTACTTCTTCTTTCGACAAATTGTTGATGCCAATCATCGGCCCATCAACCTTCTCAGAGACTGGCTGGCCCAGATTATCGTCTACTGCCCTACATTGCAGGTATCTTTAAAGGCTTATGTTGACGAGGGTCGGGGCCTGGATAGTATATCAGTTGGTGAGCTATGGAGACACCTGAGAACAGCTCTGGCATCTGTGCCCAAGGTCTATTGTGTGGCAGACGCTTTGGACGAAATGGACCATGGTAATAGCGAATTCATCAACCAACTGGCTGAACTTGGTGACTGGAAGCCTCTATCTGTGAAGGTCTTGTTAACCAGCCGACCCACTTCCAACGTCGAGGCCGCAATGAGAGGCACGAGATTCCTTCACGTCCGAATGGACGAGAAGGCTGTGGATGTCGATATCTCTTCTTACGTGAGATACTGTTTATCCGGCACTTCTCTTTCTGAGCGCGATCAACAGCTTGTCAAGGAAGCGGTACCTGGTCGAGCCAACGGTCTATTCCTCTACGCCAAATTGGCTATGAAATCATTTTTGGAGCCAGGAGCCGATATTCATGAGACAATCCGCAAGCTTCCGCTTGATTTGGACGCTATGTACATCAGAATTCTACGAGAACATGCTCGGAGATCGGGCATTTCAGAGAACACGCAGGTGTTGATCCTGCAATGGGTGACTCACGCAACCCGTCCTCTTCGACTGCTAGAGCTTGCAGATATGCTCAAGACGGTCGGTGGAAGCAGGTTTTCAGATGGCTTGAAAGAGAACAAGGATCTGGTCCGGGCTGCGTGTGGCCCTCTGATCGAGGTCTTACCAGATGAGACTGTAAGCGTCGTGCACCATTCACTTACCGAGTTTTTGGTTGGGACATCAAGAACAGTACATACCCCTGTTTATCCCATACTGGACTCCTCACCAACTCACTACGATCTTGCCCTTGCTTGCATCCGATATCTTTGCGCTGGCTGCCTTGAAGATAAAACTCCTACTCCATCAGAAACTATTCATCGCGAACACCACCGCAACGTGGATTTTCCGTTCGCAGCGTATGCTATACAGAACTGGCATGTGCATGCTGCAAAATCTGAATGGGATTGCCTACAAAATGACTTATTGTATCAGCAAATCGAATTGTTCTTGGGCAATAAGGAGACACGAAACAATTGGTTGACAACATACTTCGATATCCCTGAAAGAGTGAGGATTGAAGATGACATCATCTCCATGTCGGATCTCCATGTCGCTGCATTGTGTGGCCTCAAAGCGTGCATCTCGACCCTGATTGATCGCCTGGGTCAGAAGAGCATAGACGAGCAAGACGCAAGGAAGAGAACCCCCTTGTGGTGGGCTGCTTCCAGTGGTCACGCAGATATCGTTGAGCTGCTTCTAAACCAGGGGGCATCGCCTAGTACTCATGACATTCAAGGCCGTCAGGCGTTGCATATAGCTGCAAAGAAGGGTAAAGCACAGGTTGTTCAGCTACTCATTGAAAAGGGAATAGCTCCTACAGTCCCGCGTCTCCTAACAGACACCGAGCCAACCAGAGAGTATGCAGATACACCATTGTCATATGTAGCATCATACGGCCATGTCAACAGCTTAGAAACGATGCTTCCATTGCTAAGCACTACTGAGAAACGATCTGCCTTGCGCATCGCCATAAAGAACAGGCAGCCCCAGTTCGTTAAGCGCCTTCTTCAGGAGTCTGATGTCAATCCAAATGATAAGACAGGATTTGAGACACCCATGTGTCTGGCTGCTAAAACACGCTGTATTGAAACAATTGAGGTGTTGGTGAATGCTGGTGCGGATGCTTCTATTGCTTGTAGGGTGGAAGCCGATGCCTGGGACAAACAAGAAAATGTGTTGGAACGCCCCTGGTCGACTCCCCTGATAGAGCTCTGTGAGCGACAGTCTTATTTCATACGTCGGCCATACATATCTCCCCACTACATGTCAGATCTCGACTGTTCAGACTTTGATCGCAACTTGGCGTTGCTTATCCAAGCTGGTGCAGACGTCAACGAGAGAGATTCTCTGGGTCGTGCTCCTATACACTCCGCGCAGTTTTCTCACGTGTTGAGACGCCTGCTCTCAGCAGGCGCTGATATAAATTCTGAGACAAAGGATGGGAAGACCGCGCTACATTGTTTGCCAAAGAATGGCAATGAAGAATACTTGAAGCTCCTGTTGCAAGAGGGGGATGTGGACATCAACAAAAGAGAACACATCTCAGGCAGGACGCCACTTCTTGCTGCCATTTATCATGATTCAGCCCTTGCTTCACAGATGCTGAAATATAGTCCTGATTGTACTGTCTCTGATTTCGAAGGAAATGGCCCTCTCCATTACGCATTTTCTCGTTATGAGAGGGTATCTTCGCCCATGAACTATGGAGGTGATGATTGTAAGACGGGAGACAGCACTCTGCCGTCAGTTTTAAGAATGCTTCTAGAAGCTGGTTCGGATCCAAATCTGGCAAATACTGATGGAGAGACGCCTTTACATATTCTTGTCGCCAAGGGGTTCACCCACCAAGAGGAATGTCTGCGCATGCTACTCGAATATGGAGCTGAGATCGATGCCAAAGACTTCAGAGGCCGGACACCTTTGTTTCGGGCTGTAGGCAACTCCCCAGAGCAACCCACGATAACTAATACTCTTGATATTCTTATCAAGGCTTCCGCAAGTCTGAATGTCCGCGATAATCACGGGCGAACCCTTCTTCACGAAGCGATCCACAGCATTACCGACCTTCAATATGCACAAAGGAGACTCACCGAGGTATACCAATACCTCCTTGACGCTGGCGTTTCACCTTGTGCCGTGGACCTGCACGGCAACACTCTATGTCACGAGCTGGTTCTCATCCCAAATGGAATAAGGCTATCAGGTAAAGGAGAGACATTCCTTTCACTTTTTGAAAAGGCCGGGTTGGATGTTAACAAGCCCAACTATGCTGGCACGACGCCTCTACATCTAGCCTGTCGCATGCGTCTGGACGGAAACCACGGGGTCAATCATCATGCAAAAGATTGTTTGAAATCGCTCCTTAAACGATCAACCCATGTCAACGCTTCAGATACCCGGGGGTTGAGGGCCATCCACTTTGCCGCCTCCACGAACACTTACACTGTCGACCGCTTGTTACGCGCTGGTGCAGACCACTTCGTTGTCACAAACCAAGGCATGAATTCTCTACATATCGCCTCGAGGTGTAAGAGAAGTAACAGCCTTGGCCTTCTACTTCAGCGCATGCAAGAGCTGAATCCTGACGCCACGAAAGTGGCACTCGACCAGAAGGATATTTTCCAATACACGCCATTACATTACGCAAGTCGCTCTGGGATCATCGAGTCTGTGAAACTCTTAATCGAAGCAGGAGCTGAGGTCAATCCAACTTTTGGTGAACTTCGAGGGACATGCTGTCCTGAACCCTGGTTCCCTCCAATTCTTCAGTGTGTATTCTTTGACCGTGAGCAACGTCTCTGGAAGCGCGGGCCACTCAAGAAAATACCTCGTGATGAAGAACTTCCCTTTTACCAGTTGAAAGATCCCGACACAGACATCGCTGCTGGTTACACTGTCGAGAATAAAGAAAGGCATTTTGATGAGATTGTATCGGGGCCTCAACTTGAGTTCCTCGATCCAGTGTATGAGGCCTCGCGATATGATGAGATCATCGACACTTTGCTTGATGCAGGGGCAGATGTGTTTCTGGGATCACACGGTCCAAGGTCGGCTCTTCATCGTGCGATGCTGTTCGCATCAGATGAATGGCAAGATTACATCACGAACCTCCTCTGGAACTGCCAGGAGAAAGCTGGGCATCTTGAACTCCCAACTCCTCTTCATATTGGAATATCAAGAAGCAAGGCTCTTCGTCAGACTGAGGTTGCGGTATTGGGTGAATCACTCATCCCACGTGCAAAAGAAACGAAATGGAAGAGAGTGGCACGATTACTGTCGGACCGCCACTTCGCTTTGGTAGCGAACCTGTACAAAGCTGGTGCGGACTATACTGCTGTCGATGTCGATGGTGTGTCGATTCTTTCGCGACTCGTCGAATATGGTTACTATGAATTAGTCAATGAGTGCTGCTCTCCAGAAGAGGCTGCCAGGTTTGACGATCCTAAATGGGTAAAGGAACAAGGCGCGGAAGAGCTTGAGCCTTTGCTTGTGACGGCTTGTCGACGCTCTTCTCCCAACATGGAAGTCATTCGTGTCTTGGTAGAAGAAAAAGGAGTCGACATAAACGCACGAGGTCGCGACGGTCTCACTGCTCTTCATATTCTAGTCACTGGCAGGGAATGGTGGCAAGTCTTTCACGCAATGCCATACCTGCTTTCTAAAGGGGCAAATATGGAAATTCGAGACGACAAGGGATGTACACCGCTGCTTTATTCTTTCACGAAATGGGGTGCCTTCCGGACTGCAGCGATGAAGTCGCTGATCGACAAAGGCGCTGACGTGAACGTTGTCGATTCTGAGGGAAACGGATGTTTGAACAAAGCAGCACACCAAGAAGAGTTTGCTCGACTCTTAGTCAGTCATGGAGCTGAAGTCAGTCCAACCACCATCCTTTCTGCGATCGACTCCAAGCACCCAAACATCTTGAGCATTCTGCTGTCTGGCGAAAAGTCTTCCTCCCTTGGAGCGTCTTGGGAGATGACACTACATTATGCAAAGCAACTGGACCCTGATACAAATCCCCAGGAAGCCCAGATGATACGTCAAGGTCATCCTCTGCTCTTGGCAAGCTCCGCGATGGGTACGCTTCGGGGCGGAGTTGAATTCGATTCTGATGTTGCTGCCAAACAGATGATGGAAGCTCTACTAGGAGCTGGATTCAGTCCTTATGCCAATTGCCTAGTCATCGTTGAAAAGGTTCGGTTGCCAAACAGACCTTCCCTACCGATGGCCATAGCAACCCATGCGTGGCACAAGAAAGATTCTACGGTTGAGTACATCCCATATGCCAAAAGTCCTCACATTTTCAGACCCCCCTTTATGGCTGAGAGGGTAGTTGTACACGAAATACTGAAAGGAAAACGTGTCTATGGGCCGATCTTTGAGTTGGACAATCTTGATATGGAGCACCGCGATGCGTCTGGAGCAACTCTTCTTTTGGCTGCTTGCGAGCGAGTGTCAAGCAGAGGCCGTAAGGGTGCCAGAGAAGACTATTTGCCTCTACGACTCCTGCTTGACAAAGGGGCAGATGCATATGCAGTGGATAATTTCGGCAGAAACGCACTGCATATTAGACTCGGGTCTCGAGCTCTGAACGATGATAAGTTGGAAGGACTCAAGGATCTAGGGGACGCCGTACCGGCTCTCATCAACCAGGCTGATGCTGACGGGTATCGACCACTGCACTATGGCCTGGCTGCGCTGGCGCATGGCGAGTTCGACCAAACCGAGCCCGACTGGCTTGACTATATCATGACACAGGGTGCTGATATGCTTGCCACTGATGGTATCGGAAACAATGCGCTCCATTACCTTGCCTCTGGCCTCTTTGGGTGTCTCTGCTATGATGGAAGTCACACTCGAGATCCATTTGAGTGGTTCTTGAAGCTGGGACTAGATATCAATGCGCGCAACAATGCAGGCCAGACACCAGCGTTCTTCCTTGCCATGAGGGGTTATGATGATGATAATGTGGATGAGGTGGTGAGTTGGTTGGATGGATTGGGAGTGGACTGGCAGGCGAGAGACAATAAGAGGAGAACTATTCTTCATGAAATGGCAGACGAAAAGGAGGATCTGTTCAAGGCTATTATGGACAAAGGAGTTGATCCTTTGGCGGAGGATGTTGAGGGTCGTTCTACTTTAGATTTAGTGACGGCTTATGATAATGAGAATGTCTTGAGGCTGTTTGACCGGGATGGTAAGGATGACAGGGAATGAGGGATCTACGATAGCAAGATACTGCTACACTGATGATTTATGATGGCCACAAATTGTCTCGCATCAGCTCTACGACAGGCATGTGATACAAAACGAACTTCAAACATAAGTCGGGCTATTAGTGATGGTACTCTGTTTTTGTGAATAGCCTCAACGACGTCACCGTAAACAATTGAACCAATCATGTTGATTCAACATCCAAATCAGGAAAGTTTTAAAACACTAATTGACCTTGGGTAAGGGTGATAGAATAAGGCGTCCGTGTAATTTGACGAGATGACCTGATCTGATATAAGTCAAGGCACTTATTTGTGATCTTCTTCCACTGAAAGACAAAGGGGACGTTGGTATCGGCAGTAAGCTCTGCATCGGAGATAAGAAGAGAAATACAAGGTTAAGCTTGGCTGAACAGGGATGATGGTTTTGGTGGTTCAGTGTCGGCTCAAGGTGGTGAAATCGGCGATTGATCTGAGATGCGCCTATCAGGGCTGCATGATACAAGTTGGGTGCATTAGGTACCGAAGTGGCTGCCAGACAGAAAAGGAAATCTTAAGAAAAGTTTGTTTATGAAGACATTGAAAACTTTGATATCCTCCAGAGTCTTCTATACACCCGAGTATCATCTTCATGAGGGTATGACGTCGAATTCCGGATAGAAGAACGAACGCACTGTCGCGAACTTGATTAACCTCCGAGACCGAGTCAAGCAGGGGCAAGCAGAAGAGACATTGCTTATCGCGCAATATCCATTGGCTGACCCGGTAATAAAATAAACAAGCACGCAAGAAAAAACTTGTCTTATCCAACCAATGCCGTGGACACGTTGGCGAGCAACGGTTAGTTACTGGTGGGTCTGCCCGAGGAATTCTCGGGGAGTCCAGTGTGTGAGAGTTCACCAAATCTGGTATTTTTCTCATTTTGTGAGAGTAAGGTGAAGAGATTTAGAAACTCACTGATGTCTAGGTCTTGGCGGAGTATGAGAAATGTCAGTCAGTTATCAGGTTACATGTTGCAAGTCATAAGATACTGTAGTAGGCTGATTACACCGAAAGAGCGGTCTTTGGAATAACGTCACTGGCCAACTTTGCTTCTGGGAGGCTAAACAGGGGGGGACATTCCTCAATCTCTACTGTTACCCCGGGTCTTGCAAGTACTATTCATGATCTGTTGGCCGCTGTGAGCCAGTGGATAGGCATGATATGGGGGCATCATGAGTGCGAAAGCCAGTCTCTGGGGCTTTGTTTGTTACCTAACGGACACAAATTGCGTAGCATCCTCCCCTTGGCCCGGTCCGTGCATTCGCCGGCGCCGATTATCCGAGTCTTCCCGAGCTCTAAAAAAAAATCAATGGCAAAGGAGGCATTATTTTTCCCTTTCCCCAGCTGCTCCGCCGCGGGACCAAGTAAAAAAAAAAGTCACTCAAAACACCAGAAGCTCTCTCTCCCTTTTCTTCTTCTTCTTCTTTCTCACTCCACCATCTCCCCTCAGTCTTTTTTTGTAAACGTCTGATCACATAACCATTTACAATGGCTGCCTCTACCGGTTCCGCAAAGGTCGACGCCGTCGTCCAGAACATCAAGGCTGAGACCCCCGAGAAGAAGTCTGGTCTTGCTCTCTACTCCCGATTCGCCCTTGCCGGTGCTGTCTGCTGTTCCGTCACCCACGGTGGTCTCACCCCCGTCGATGTGTATGTTTGAATCGCCTCTGCGCTGAGTTTTTCGTCGTCAATTGCTTGAGAGGGTGTTTTTTGTGGTTGTGCGGGTTTTGTCTCGGAGAAACTCAATTGGGAACCCGAGATGGACACTTTTCAGTACTGCAAACCTCGATAGCCATGATGGAGAAGCAAAAGCGCAGCAAACCGAACCGGAAGAACATGTTTACTGACACTGAAATCACAGCGTCAAGACCCGTATCCAGCTCGACCCCGCTACCTACAACCGCGGTCTCATCGGTGGTTTCCGCCAGGTTGTCCAGAATGAGGGTGCTGGTGCCCTCCTCACTGGTGTCGGCCCTACCTTTGCCGGTTACTTCCTCCAAGGTGCTCTGAAGTTCGGTGGTTACGAGTTCTTCAAGCAGCAGTGGATTGACGCTCTCGGCTACGAGACCGCCTCCAAGAACCGAACTGCTGTCTACCTTGCCTCTTCCGCCACCGCTGAGTTCTTCGCCGATATCGCCCTCTGCCCTCTTGAGGCCACCCGTATCCGTCTCGTCTCTGAGCCCACCTACGCCAGCGGTCTCGTCTCTGGCTTCGGCAAGATTGTCAAGAACGAGGGTGTCGGTGCTCTCTACGCCGGATTCGGACCCATTCTCTTCAAGCAGTGAGTATTCCCGCTGTTGTACCGCTCAACTGAGTTCCAGCAAGCTGACTTTCCTACTCAGGATCCCTTACACCATGGCCAAGTTCGTCGTCTACGAGAAGGTCTCTGAGGCCGTCTTCCGCAAGTTCCCCAAGAAGGACCTCTCCGACGGTATGCAGACCGTTGCCAACCTTGGCTCTGGTCTGATTGCCGGTTTCGCCGCCGCCATTGTTTCTCAGCCCGCCGACACCATGCTTTCCAAGATCAACAAGACCCAGGGTCTCCCCGGTGAGGGCACTGTCTCTCGTCTCATCAAGATCGGTAAGGAGCTCGGTCTCCGTGGCTCTTACTCCGGTATCGGTGCCCGTCTCTTCATGGTTGGTACCCTCACCGCTGGTCAGTTCGCCATCTACGGTGATCTCAAGAAGGTATGTCAATTTCAACCCCCTTAACAGCTCCGGACATCATTTTTAACGCATTTTCAAAGGCCATGGGAGCTACAGGAGGTGTAGAAATCGCTGCTTAAGCGCGTTTAAACACATCTAGAAAGATTCGCGAGGTGCGAGAGGTGATATGAGAAGTCTGGGGAGTGTGGCCCAAGTATTGCCCAAGAGCTGGGCCTACTTGTAACAACAGCTGCTGTTAATGCCAAAACAGCTTAGCAGGAGCTCATGGATGACATCCAGATTTGCTCTCGCTGTCTGGGAAAGAAAAAGTGATCTTTTGGTTGAGGGGGGATGCTCGTGTTAGACTCATGTTTGCCTATGATACCTTTCCGCATTAATGGGCAGCAGACGGGTGATACCCCGCCGAAAGGTTGTATAATAGTCTCTTTTTACGCTGAAATCATAGACTGGGAGTTTGTGGACTCTTATATCTACTTGTTTGTTCATCATGACCATGATATGTGAAGCTATTCGCAACGGGCACCAACGGCGCCATAGGACCAATTGGAGGAAATGATGTTGATTGAGCAATCTACTATCTAGTAAGAGCTTATTAGAGGGCTAGTCACATACAAAATTAATGTTCGCCTTGAATTGATTATGTTCATCATGACATGTTGTTGTAATAAGGCTGAGCATCAGGCTACCGCACCTTCCATCTCCTCATATCATGCCAACCCACGAGGCCCCCACGTGCCGCCCATCTATACCTTATCCAAAAATAGAAACACGAAATGGCTCGATCAACGATCATCAATGCCCTTTATCTAGTGTCATCTTGAGATCACGTTATGCTCATTGTGAAGGCAGATTTGGGTGAAACTCGTGCTGAGCACTCTCTCAACTCACCGGCTGCATCTCCTGCCTTGTGAAAAGTCATCTCACCCCACACGTCAATGGCACTGACTGCTCTTCCAACGAGCACCAGTAACGAAGCCGCCAGATGCTAAAGCTACAGTACGAAGGCTACGGACAATCAAGCTTCATATTGCTCTAAGATCATGATCCAACACTGACTGATGTGGGACATCAGAGTAAACATAGAGTAGACTTATTCCTCTACACTAAATCAATAAACATGCATATAATAAGCCCATCTGGGCTTATCCTTTGTTCTCTTCAATTTTCTTTATAATATTCTTCTTTTCAAACTTACAAGCCTTTCTGTTGTCAGCTTTGAAAGTTGAGGCCTAGAACCGCGGTCCAATTCCGCGTGGGGATGAGCTTATCTTATCAGCCAGAAAATCTCCCAAATTTTCTTCGTTTGCAGACAAAGTTCAAAGGGACCAATCCCCCACTCTCCCGCTCTACATCAACAGATCAACAGCGAGAGCCTCGACGTCGCAATGGTCAAACGAAAGGTCGCCGCGCTCGAGAAGCTTGATGCTGACTTGTGCGTCAATTGCGAAACAATTCCGCTTCTTTTTGACCATTCACTGACATTTTCTACAGCGCGAGTCTGCAACAAAAAATCCGTCGCGATCCCAAGTACGTCCCTAAATACTCGACACTGCGATTAAATACTGATACAAAGCGCTAGGTCGTACAAGGAGGAGTTTTTGAAGCAATGGGAACAATATGAGGCTCAGCGCGAGATCTTCTTGGTCTCTCCTGGCACCGCGACCGCCGATTCTGTCGAGTCTTTCCACAACATTATCGATCTAATCGCTCACGTCGCCGATTGCTACAAGGAAGAGACTGCTACTTTCCCCGACGATCTGAAGTCTATTCTCACACAGCACCATGTCATTCTACACCCTGAGCTGCGGGAGAAGATCGTGGGAAGTCTGGTCTTGCTGCGACGAAAGGAAGTTATCGACTCGACCAGCGTCCTCACCACACTTTTCCCCATTCTCGTATCGTCGCCCAGCAAAACTCTGCGTGAAACCCTGTTCCAGAAGATCTTGAGCGATCTGCGAAACTCGAACACGAAATCTATCAACCACCCCCTCAACCGAACCGTTCAGACCGTTCTTTACAACCTTGTAACTGCCGATCGATCCTCTCCTCGAGCTATCTGGGCCATCAAGCTCACCCGCGAGATGTGGAAGCGGCAATTCTGGACCGATGCGAAGCCCGTTGATGTCATGAAGGAGGCTTGTCTGTCCGACAACGAGAAGGTTGTTGTCGGTGCTGTTCGCTTCTTCTTGGGTGGAGATAAGGAGCGTGAGGAACTTGAGGACGAGAGCAGTGATGAGGAGGTTGATCTGAGCCAGGTCAAGCATCAGATGGGTATCAACAAGAAGACCAAGAAGTCGAAGAAGCAGTACGACAAGGCTGTCGATAAGGTCAAGCGCGCTGAGCGCAAGAAGACAAAGCCTCATCCTCTCAACTTCTCCGCTCTTCACCTCCTCCACGACCCTCAGAACTTTGCTGAGGAGCTATTTTCGAAACATCTACAAAACACCAAGGCGAAACTATCTCTCGACACGAAGATTCTAGTAACACAACTCGTCACCCGACTTGTTGGTCTGCACAAGTTGACTATTGTGGCGCTCTACTCCTGGTTCATCAAGTTCCTTACTCCTCGACAACAGTCTGTTACCTCTTTCCTGGCTTCATTGGCGCAGGCAGTCCATAACTTGGTGCCTCCTGATGTGCTGGAGCCCCTGATTCAGAAGATCGCAAACGAGTTCGTTTCAGAAGCTTCGGCTGCCGAGGTCGCAGCTGCTGGTCTGAACTCTATTCGCGAGATTTGCGCCCGTCAACCCCTGGCTATGACAGATACTCTACTACAAGATTTGGTCCAGTACCGCAAGAGCAAGGACAAGGGAGTTATGATGGCTGCCAAGGGTCTTTTGTCACTGTACCGAGAGGTTGGTGCCGAACTTCTCAAGAAGCGAGACCGTGGTAAGAATGCCACTATCAACCTGAAGGCTGGTTTCCAGGCCCAGCGCAAGTTTGGTGAGGAGGATGTCGGCGGTATTGAGGGTCTGGAACTTCTGGAGAAGTGGAAGGAGGAGGAAAAGAAGAAGAAGCGACTTGCCAGAGGTCTTCCCGAGGATGCTGCTACTGATGAAGAGGACGAGGGAAACAAATCCGACGAGTGGGAGGTTGCTTCTGATGACAGCAGCGAGTCTGGTGACTGGATTAATGTATATCATTCTTCCGATGAGGAGGATGATGAAGATGAGCCTGCCTCAAAGAAGCAAAAGACAGACGAAGAACCTGTTATGGATGAAAAGACCAAGAAGGCTCTGGAGGAGAAGGAGGCTGAAATCAACCGCATCTCCAAACTAGCCACCACAACCATCCTCACACCCGCCGATCTCGCCAAACTCCAAGAGCTCCGCATGTCCGCCTCCATCGACAAAGCAATGGGCAACCGCCGCAAGCGCCAGCAAGAAGAAGACCGCCACCGCGACGACGGCCTCACCGCCGAGCAGATCGAAGCCCCCGCGCGTCTCCGCAAACTCACCAAAGAAGAGCGTGTCGCACTTGCTAAGGAGGGCAAGCCAGATCGTGAGGAGCACAAGAGCACACGGGCTATCAGCAAGTCCAAGATGCAGGCCCAGGGCAAGAGCACGAGTAATAGGGAGAAGCAGCGCAACAAGAATATCTTTATGACGATGGGCAAGGCGAAGAGCAAGCATAAGAGGAGTTTGGTGGAGACGAGGAAGGTTCTTAAGAGACACGTTGATAGGAGTACTAGAGGTGGACGACGAGCGAACGGTACATAGTTTTGGAGTTTGGGGGGCTTGGGTTAGAGATAGATTCACTTGTGCTATTGACACAGCGCGTACTAAAAGAAAGATTTTATTTTTTTGGTTTTACTTATTTACTCGGAGGTTCTTTTGTCTATGCCTTTTGATGAAGCAGCCATCATTCTTGAGTTTCCCACTCCTTACCTCTCTCAAACACCGATGGATCAGCCATCTGTCTTAGTTCGGATTACTAGCTCACCTGTCAGACTATATCGCGTCAGCATTAATTCGATCTTCGTTTTTTCGAGCCTTGGATCGAGTCGAGTACTGGTGCTTGTGAGAACGAGCACGAGCGCGAGAACTAGCACGAGCCTGACAGGGTTTACAATAGAATGAGGTCTTGACTAACTTGTTGCAACCGGAGGTTTGGCAGTGTTGCTTGATTTCATGGGTGCCGCGGGACATGGCGATGAGAGTGAAGCAAGCCTCGATTGTTGCGGCGTCGGCGGACACGTTGATGAGGTCTGTTTCCTCGATGTTTTTTGCTTTAGCGATGAGGTTGGTCTTGTTTTCCTGGATAGAAGGCATGATGTCGGTTGGTTAGTTAGTTTCGTAGTTTACCTTGCTTTGGAGTTTGTATGTTGAAACACTGGGTTCTTGAGATGGTTGAAGTTGTTAGGAAGGAAAAGTCGTGAATTTGTAGCATTTTGAGATGGCGCTAGCTGAACATGTCAGTGAATGAGGGTTCGATGTTCTGTATGGTGTTCTACCAGTGCAAATAGATGTTCAATGTTCACGGTGAAAGACATTGTGATGCTGAGTGAACAAGACGACTTTTCTCGTATGCGACAGTTTTGTCTTTGAAATGTTGCTATTGTTATACATTTAATACCCGAACATCTCATTGCTATCCATTCATGAATTCGTGAATGTTCATACCCAGATAACGTTACTGGCCCATCTATCCCAAAATCTGCAACGCTTATGATCATAAGAAAGCGCAGAGGTTATTATGGAGCCCAAGCCCAAGCCCGAGTATGAACGTAAGTGTGTGTGCGCGCGCGTGTGTTTCATGTCAAGCCCGGCTGTTATTGTAACTAGAAACTATTGACTCATTATTGATGTTGCGTTGCTATTCCCATGTATGCCTGTATTCTGCGCATTTCCATGGGCTCTTGTCAGGTGGGATATTCCATCCTTGAATGTTATCCCTCTTGAAATAGCTGGCTCCATCCATAATCAAGATGATATGGTTGAGATAGCCTCAGTCAGGCTTCGTCCAGAATGGAGGCAAAGTAAGATGAAAGCTGATGGCATCCATCCATTGGACCCTACTTTCCACAACGTATTCCCGCTCGACCCGGGTGCGAAACGTATTCAGCCATCTGTTCTCAGTCGGAGAATCCCCTGCTCAATGCCGACTATAGCGGAGTCCAGTTGCCGGGAAAGGGATGCCTTGTTACTGGCGAGTTAACGCGTGGATTGAAGCCAGTTGTTCCAAACCGGTGCGGAGAGCGCTGACATCGATCGCATTGTTGAGTTGTGCCATTACACCGCCGATGGATTTCAATAGAACGAGCCCGTGTTTTTCGGTCATCTCGTCGGCATGAGCGCGTGATGAAGATTGGATCGTCCGCAGATGCTCGCATACTGCCACCAACCAGTCCGATAGCTCCTTGTTTGCACTCGGTTCCTCCTCGTCATCTTCACTCCCCGGAATGTCAACAACGCACAGTTGAAGCAAGCTCTGGGGTGCAAGTCGTATAGTTGGCATGATTTGCGTTGACTTGAAGATAGCTCGGACCTTGGTGTTGCCATCATCGTCATCAGGTTCGATCTGCAACTGGCAGTTTTCGAGGAAGTAGAGAAGACAGGGTCGTGGGAGGCTTGCTAGCATTGGCGAATCGTCTATTTTCTTAATTCAAAGAACTCGATGAATAGCTTGAACGATCTCCTGATTCAGGTCTGTGTGCGTAGGGCTGGCTGGCTTTCTGCGTACAGATTTAGTTACACATATATAATCACTGAATAAGGAGAAGCACGCACCTTGAACTCGGTAACCAGGCTTGACATAGCTTCATCGGACAGTGGTTCGCCCTTCTTGTCGTGAAAGAAGGCAGCCTCTCCCCAATCGTTGTACTGAGGGGAGTACAGTCTGTCTGCGTTGAACTGAGTGGATGAGTCTAATATGGAGTTCAGATAGCTGACGTCGTCGGTTTGTTTCCAGAGGCGATAATTGATTGATGTTCTCGTCAAGATGTCGCCGGTGTGTATTGACAAGGGGATGAAAGAGAACTTGGCATCTTGATCCTAAATAATGAAAAGATTTAGGTATCTTGGTATAAAGTCAGTATGAATTTAGGATGAGTTTAGGATAGGTTTAGGATACCTTTCCTCAGATCTGATTTTTTTTTTGCTCTCCTGGGGCGCTCTCTTTGGATCCATGCGGCAATGACCTTGGGCTTCGGAGGCATCTTCCGGATTGTCGCGGCATAGACCCTGCATGCCTTGCTCACGATGACATCTCGCGTCTTTGTCTTCGTCTTCGAGATATCATGGCCACACTAGAACTCATAGTGATAGAAGATCGAATCATTGGTTATCTTGACAGCATGCAAGTGTCCATCTCTGAGTCTACAACCAACGAACAACTTTGCCTGTGGTTGGATGTACTCGTGATGCGAATGAAGGCTCGCGTTGCATTTTGACTGCGGTCCAAGGCTCCTCTGGCTGTTTGTTCTTCTTGTCGTCCTTTATTTCGCGATAACCCTGTTGGTCTGTATTTGCCAGGTTCTTCGCCAATGACCAGTCCGACTTCAAGGTATTGGTCGGCCTCGCTGTGTGGCATGAGTTCACTTTCATTAGGAAGACGCAGGCATAAGCCTTTCTGGGGACCATCGTCTTCGACGTTGTCAGACGCGTTCTTCGGACCATCAGACGTGCATAACAGGTAGCAGTTACCAAACCCGCCTTCGACCAGGGGCATCGACATTCATTCGCTCACCATGAATAGTCGTAGCAATATCTGATTCGTAAGGTCCGACCACTGTGGGCTCGTCGGGTGGGAGGTCGAAATCATCTGCTCCGCCTGCCGATTGCGATGCCATATCCCATGGGCGCCATCATGCTGCGAATATTGGAGTACGATAGGCCCGAGAAAGAATCAAGCGGGGGGGAAACAAGTATTGTCGTTGCGCTTGCAGTGCGACATACTGACGATAAAGCGTCGCATTTTGACAGGAGATTGTGTTAAGGCTTGGGGTGATGAACAGAGAGTGAAGTGAAGGATATAGGCTAGGGCAGGAAGAAAATTCAGGACCTTGATCCTGTATAGTAAGAAGACTTAGGTAACTAAGTCTAAGTTTATGATATTTAGGATAAGTTTAGGCTATCCTTTACTGAGGCCTGGTTTCTTGCTCTGTCCGGATTCATGATCACTCGGATATAGTCACGTGATGGTTTAAGATATTACTTAACACTATAATAAACAGAGAGGTATCGAATATTTATGGTGTACTGTTACGGCTTTGTGATGCTGAGTGAATACGCGGATTGTTCTCGTACGTGACAGTGACAGAGTGTAGAACACTTCTCGATCATGGTCAGGGGAGTGAATAGACTTTAACTTGTAGCCTTCTGATACAACATCACCTCAACCAACGATTCACCACATCAAACCTTCAGGTCCCCCTCCGGGCTGTAAGAAAATCCAGGACCTCTATTCTAAGGGATTAAAATATTTAGGAAATACTAGCCTAAGTTTAGGGGCCTCTTTACTGAATTTATTTTAACATCCTCTTCTCAAGTCCCAAGTTTTCTTACTCCCTGCCCTGAAGTCCCCTTGTCTCACGTCGCATCCTGAGACACAGCACTTTAACAAGCTTCCTCGCAACCAACAGAGTAATGCGATTGGCCATCCCAGGTAGATTACCCTTCGGCATGGGGATACGGTTAGAGAGAAAATAGTCCGATGATAGACATGGAAATGGCCGTAACAAGAAGGCGCTTTATGCAACGTAAGTTGCGTGCGTATCACGAGCGGGGGATTTAGCTCTTGTGTTTCATTTCACCTTCTGCCCCGCGTTCTTGGGGATTGAAATCAAGGAGGAAATTGTAATTTAACTAAACGGAATAGACGGGGACTTGCCGAGGGAGAGTGCCGTTGGGAATTGACGCTATTGCCAGCCACGTTCGGCAGATGAATCCTTGTGAAGTTGGAGTAGTTGCTGGATATGCATGAACAACATCACTTAACTGCAATGTTTATTACTAGACATCGCCCTTTATCAAAGCTCCAGACTTTAGAGTAACGCTTAGGTATCTCTACAAACTCTTCTAGAAGTGTCACCCAATGCATCATCCCCTCCCACTCGGTCCATCATTGCAACGATCATCGTGGATGGCTCAAAAACCTGAATCATGTCCCCGACCAAAAACAACCATAAACCATGCTTATCACTCCATCAACTAAACCCATTCCAGACCCCTTTCCCCCTTCCCCCGCAAATCCCCAGGTTTTCTTCTCCAACAAACATACTCAAGCTACTGGAGCCTTTTCCCTAATGAGGTTACAGCGCAGGAGAACCGTGATGCCACACTTTCGATGACGGTCAATGTGTGACGCCCGCCCCCTTGCTCGAGCCTATAAAAGAAAACTGTAAATAGCTTGCTCGTTCCCCTTTCGCCTCCTCGAAACTGTAGTTCTTCTTTTTTTCTCTCTCGTAATTCATTCATCATGGGTGCCAAAAAGTTCTTCAAGGAGAGGTCGCTCAAGGTCTCGGATAAGAAAGTCACCAAGGCAGCGGAACTCACCCTGCGAGAATCCATCTGGCCTATTGCGCTTGTTACTGTTCTCTTCTTCCTCTGGGGTTTCAGTTATGGACTTCTTGATACGCTGAACAAGCACTTTCAAAAGGTGCTGCATATCGATCGTGCGCGATCGGCAGGTCTTCAGGCTGCGTACTTTGGGTATGTATGCCACTATCGACAAGTGTTATAGTAGAGCTGATAAACGTTTCAGTGCTTATCCTCTTGCGTCGCTGGGACACGCAGCGTGGATCCTTCGTCATTACTCGTACAAGGCTGTGTTTATCTGGGGTCTTTGCTTGTATGCTGTTGGCGCGTTGATTGCTATTCCGTGTATCAAGGCAAAGTCGTTTGCTGGGTTTTGCATGTCCATCTTCATCATCGGAAACGGACTTGGTTCTCTTGAGACTGCTGCTAACCCATTCATCACTGGTATGTTGAGTTGCTCTCAGTTTGTATCCGTCTCTGACATCTATAGTCTGCGGTCCTCCTCGATACTCGGAAATTCGCATCAACATCTCTCAAGCCTTCAACGGTGTCGGCACCGTCATTGCTCCCGTCCTCGGTTCGTATGTCTTCTTCAACAATCTCGATGATAACGCAGCGCTCGCCAACGTGCAATGGGTATACCTCTCCATCGCCGTCTTCGTCTTGATCCTGGCGTGCCTCTTCTACGTCTCCAAGATTCCAGAAATCACTGACGCTGGTTCGTTGAATCCCCTGTACCGGCACTATCGTCACTAACTATTTCCAGACATGGCCTTGCAAGCTCAAGAGACACATTCAGAAGCCGATGATAAACCCTTCTATAAACAGTATAAGCTCTTCCATGCTTCATTCGCTCAGTTTTGTTACACCGGCGCGCAAGTTGCCATCGCGAGTTTCTTCATCAACTACGCGACTGAGATGCGCAAAGGAACATCAGACTCAATGGGAGCTAAACTCTTCGCCGGAGCACAGGCAGCCTTTACCGTCGGCCGTTTCTTCGGAACGTTTCTCATGAAGTTCTGCAAGCCGCGAAAGGTGTTCTTCGTGTTCTTGACTATGTGCATTGTCTTCATCGGACCGCCTATCGTCCATCACGGAACAGCTGGTGTGTCATTCCTCTATATCGTTCTCTTTTTCGAGTCTATCTGCTTCCCTACCATTGTTGCTTTGGGTATGAGAGGTCTTGGTCGCCATACTAAGCGAGGAAGTGGTTTCATCATTGCTGGTGTCATTGGCGGTGCCTGTGTGCCCCCCCTGACAGGAGCTGTTGCAGATATGCATAACGTCGGTATCTCGATGGTTGTACCCATGATGTTCTTCGTCGCAGCCTGGTCATACCCCATTGCTGTCAACTTTGTCCCCTCTTACAAGAAGGTGGTTGACGTTTTCTACGAGGCAGACATTGGTCTTGGAGAGCGAACTCTAGATGAGGAGAAGATTCAGGGTACACAGCATGAGGAGAAGGACATGGCTGCACGCGCTTGATATGCAATCGCTTTGAGAGTAGGTAGTCTTGTAAGTGGTCAGAATATAACGTTTTCCAAAAAGAAACAGATGCTCAAGACGTAGGAACGGCAAAAGAAATGCGTAATCTGGGAATCGAACCCAGGGCTCCCCGACGCTGCTCGAATGGCAACGGAGAATTTTACCACTAAACCAATTACGCTTGTGGTTCGTTGAAGAGTCGTGTGATAATAGAATTGATGTCTCATGATGGGTCTTGGTGGATGTGATGAAATTTTTCTGTGGGGCAGTTGTGGGTCGGGTAACTAGCCGAGCCAATTAGAGGCAGATTGTGCAACTCCCGAAGCGGCAAGATGTCACGTGGCCAATCCAAGCCTCACCTATTGTCTAAGTGTACTCTAGCTGTGTCTAGATATCTAGCATGGAGACCAAACGCCAAAAAGAGAGTCTGACTGCTGAGCATGAGACTAAGTCACTCGATCACTGACCTCAGATGCTCTCATATCCAATACTTCCAGTTGTGAGTATCTGTTGCAACTATCCCTGCAGTGACATACTCGCTTCGTTTCGATGAAACAGAACACGCAGTGACATATCAGCTACAAGAAACACATACAGTCAAGCATTGAGTTGCCGTTTCAAAAACTATAAGATCATCAGCAAAAGGTCGAAGCTTTACCGCGCGAAGTAACCGTTTCACGTTTATTTTTATCGTCAACTCAAAATCCCGAGATCCTACCCTGTATCTCAGCCGGGACGTTAACTGCCGATACCTTAATTCTAACCTTATTATATCTCCCGGTTTCATGTGACCATAAACATTCAGTATTTTACCAAATAGTTATTCAACCTCAGCCAAATTGTGTGAGATAGGCTATTCATAGCGTTGTGCTCTGCTTGTGAAGCAGCCAGTGCTCCATGTTGACTGGCCTCAACTCCGTGAAGATCACGAGTGGGTCAAAGGCAACGTCTCTCTGAGCACTGATTTACATTGGCAGTGACAAGGAAGAGCCTGGAATCAATATCATAGCCATCATTGACGACGGAAATCCCACGTCCCTGCTGTCTTATTGCCTCGGTGACACTTGAGAACAAGTCCCCATGACAATTGTCTCAAGAACCACCTCACAGACCATATTTCTGCGTGGGATATACTCTTTTCGGATACCGATAGAATCGTCCGAGAATACCCTCTCTCCTCTCTCTCTACCATAAAACCATTGACCATCATAATGCAGCCCCAGTAGCCAATCTTGCATTGACGTCTCACACGTGTAGAGATCCTTTCTTCTCATTCGTCGCGTTGAAAGCTTGGTTCGGACAATACCCGCAGATCTAGCACAGAAAGGAACAAGCTCCTTGGCTTTATCCACGATAAAGTTGAGGGTCCGTCTATCATGATCCCTGCCTGCAGCATTTCTCGTTTAGTGCACCGACGACTTTTGAACGCATGGTGCCTGTTTGATTGGTCGCTTTTTCGTTGCGTGTTTCGAGCTTTGGTGGTTTTGGCTGAAAAGAGTATCGAGTCGCGTGTCTGTGCTTCAAGCACACGAGGGCTACTCAGAAGCTGAGGTTTGTCGAGTTCGACGGTTGAGAAAGTAAGAAGCATTGGGCTCTCTCGAGAGGGCTGTGAAGAGCTTGTCTACAGAAGAACAACCTAGCAACTCAATTCTAGCAATTGAGTTCAGAAAACCTTCCAAGTAACCTCCGCCATCTCTCCCGATCATCACAAGCTCCCCCAGCTCGTTTCCCCTCCAGGATTCGTCAAGCCATGGCTCGCCTACAGCTTGGCATACATGCCCCCAGCATTAGCCATCTGCATCACCATCTCAGACGTCGGTGACGCATTAGGAATCATGTCGCATGCTCACTCTCCCACCTCAAACCCATCGTATTCCCCTCTCAGCTCATGTGTCGCGTGCTCTATTTCCCAAAACCATCACGTCTTCCTTTCCCGCGATCGCCAGTTACAGCCTGAGACGTTTTAGCACTGGAAACAAGGTTAGTCACAAGCTTAAGGTAAGCTTAGTTCTGCAAGTGGAGAGGGTCTCCAGTTTCTTCAACGCCTCCCGGATGTGTTGCTACCGTTGAGAGAAGCCAATTGCTTGCTGTAGAGCCTGTTCGTGCATGTTCCAGCCCTGTTCTGTGTTACGCAGTCACACTCGCACTCTGTTGATCTGATTCTTGGCGTACAAGAATTTCTGTGGCAAGCCCGGGATGTTTGATGTTAATCCTAGCTCGAGGTCCTTTTCTTCGGTGGAATCGTCTTGGCGATGTCTTGTCTTGGCTCTTTCTCTTGGGGGGCGTGTGAGTAACTCCATAGCCCACGTAGAACAATTCTTTCTTTTCTTCTCCACCAGCTGGAAAAAACTTATATATACTACGGAAATGTCTCGCAGAAGCTGAAGTCTCCAGATCCCTCACACATCCTCCCTTTCCTTCTGAACCTCTTCTTTATACTCGTACTGCACCGCTGAAATGGCAGTCTTCGCTCAGTACGACTACCTCTTCGCGGTAGGCACTATCTTTGCCTTCCTCGACGCCTGGAACATCGGTGCCAACGATGTCGCCAACTCATGGGCTTCATCGGTGTCTTCCCGATCTATTAGCTACTTCCAGGCTATGGTCGGTGCTAGTATCATGGAGTTCACTGGTGCTCTTGGTGTTGGTGGCCGTGTGGCTGATACCATCCGAACAAAGATTGTTGATGTCGAGGCCTTTGACGATAGCCCTGCTCTTCTTATGCTGGGTATGGTCTGCGCTGTTGTTGCTTCTGCTAGTTATCTCACCTTTGCTACCCGTTTTGGTTTCCCTGTGTCCACTACCCATTCTATCCTTGGTGGTGTTTTGGGTATGGGTGTTGGTGCCCTTGGCGGCTCTGGTATTACTTGGGTTGGCTACAAGGAGGACGGCTCTCTTGATATTCAGCAAGGTGTTGTCCAGGTTAGTACTCAACCACCATCTCACACTCACATCCACTAACTCATAACTCACAGGTCTTCCTCGCCTGGATTATCGCCCCTATGCTTTCCGGTATCTTCGGTGCATCCATCTTCCTCTTCACAAAATACTGCGTCCTCCTCCGCAAGAGCCCCGCTATCAAGGGTCTTATCCTTGTCCCCTTCTACTTCTGGGCCACTGCCTCTCTCATCGTCATGCTTCTCATCTGGAAGGGTGGCTCTTATGAGGTCAACCTTACTGAGGAGCAAATCCCCGGTGTGATTGTCGCTGCTGGTGCTGGCTGGGGTCTTCTTATGGCTATCTTCCTCGTCCCCTGGTTGTACCGTATCGTCATCAAGGAGGATTGGCAGCTCAAGGCTTACCACATCTTCCTTGGCCCTCTCCTCCTCCGCCGTGGCCCTGTCCCTCCCACCCCCGACAACTTCCAGGGCGTTGTCCGCAACTTTTACGAAGGCCATCTTACCCGCGAGGAGCTTGAGGAGCGCCGCACTCAGCGTGCTGCTGTCCTTGGTGAAGATCTTGAGGCTGGTGGCAATGACAAGAAGGTTGTCACTGAGCAAGCTACCGAGGAACCGACCGTCAACCCTTATCAGCACAAGTCCATGATTGGACCCAAGCCCGATGCTCCTTGGTATACTGGTGCTTTCATGTGGTGGGCTTTCAAGTTTGCCATTCTCCACGGTGTCGATAAGGATATTGTCGGCTCCCAGAGCGAGAAGTCTGTTGTTGCCGGCGATGTTGAAGAGATCCACGCTCGTGCTGAACATTTCGACAACCGCACTGAATTCCTGTATACTTTCCTCCAAGTCATGACTGCTGCCTCTGCCTCTTTCGTCCACGGCGCCAACGACGTTGCCAACGCTGTTGGCCCTTACGCCTCTATCTATCAGATCTGGCAGTCCGGCGCAGTCCCTGGAAGCAAGGCCCAAGTTCCCATTTGGATTCTCGCTTTCGGTGGTGCTGGTATTGTCCTTGGTCTTTGGACATATGGCTACAACATCATGCGAAACTTGGGTAACCGTGTGACACTTATGTCTCCTGCTCGTGGCTTCTCCATGGAACTCGGCTCTGTTATTACTGTCATCCTGGCCACTCGTCTTAGTAAGTTATTCCATAAACACTTTTCAACAGCATGCACTAACAAGTCTTGCAGAGCTGCCTGTGTCTACTACCCAATGTATCACTGGTGCCATTGTCGGAGTCGGTCTCTGCAACGGAGATTGGCGTTCTATCAATTGGCGCATGGTTGGATGGATCTATCTTGGATGGTTCATCACTGTTCCTACAGCTGGTCTGATCTCAGGTTGCTTGATGGCTTTCATCACATACGCCCCTAACTGGAACTAGAGAAAAGATTGCGATAGAACTGTTATGATTTGATGTTAAATGGCGTTTGGGAATACGATACAGAATATACCAATTTTATTATTCCAAATTGAACTCATAAGCTTGCACATGTGACTTCTAGGAGAGGTAAAGCTTGGGACCTGTCTCCTTCACGACGAAAAGAATAAGGTGAATTGAAGCAAGTTTAGTATAGTTTTATTATGTCTTTACATCGGGCTTCCTTCTAGCACTTTGACTTTGGGCTAGAGGTTTTCTTGCTCCTTAAGGGGCTCTTTGAAGTATCATCACATCTTGACTATGCAGCTCATATAAGAGAAAGAGACAGGTTACTTTTTATTAAAGGAATGGCTATCTTAAACGATGAAACAATGTACCTAATCCCTCCTCAACCTGTCAACTAGACACAGCACTAAGTACTGAATCCTTATTATGTACCCAGGTCAAGTGGTTCTTTCGTGTCCAGTGACACTGGCCTTCAGATTGTTGTATTCAATCTCATGCCTGGATGGCCTTGCCCTCATTTGGGAGCGCATCAGTTGTAGAGTCGGGCGAATCGCACGGAGCGCTTCAGGGGCCTGTGCTTCTTCTCATCTGCCTCGACGTACTTAGCAGCCCATTTCTCAACGGTCTTCTCAACAGCCTTCTCGACCGTGGTGTCGTCATAGGGATCGGAGCGCTTATCGTGCTTACCATGCTCGGTGGATTCAGTAGTTTCAGTGGTCTCCTCCTCCAACTTGAAGATGATTATGAGGGCCTTGCGAATTTCTTTGTCGATGACCTCATCGAGAAGCTTCAGAACCGTCTTGATGGCGTGCTCGACCTCCTCATCTGAAGGGCTATCGCCCAGATCGTTGAGGGTCTTGACGAAGATCTTGTCGGCAATCTTGACGGTATCCTGGATAGCAATAGTAAGGGTATCACTAATGAGATCCTCATCAGGCTTCGCAACACCTTTAATCTTGACGATGCGGCGGACGATCTTGTGGAAGTTCTCTGCGAATACCTTCTCGATGACCTCCTCAAGCTTCTGGAGGAACTCGATGATAGTTTCAGTGCTGGGGTTCGCACCGGTCTTCTTAATAGCTGTTCGGATGGCCTTCTCGATTTTGTCCAAGATTTTCTCCTCAGCTTCCTCAATGTACTCTTCGACCTTGGCACTGTTGACTTCTATCTCAGTAGCCTCGGTAGGCTTGGACCCAAGAGAGCGCTTGTGGGTGCCCTTCTTACCCCCGTGGCCGACTTCAAGGAAGAAAAGCTTCTCTTTGAACTTGCGCTCATGAGTGATGCGGGCATCCCAAAGCTTCTCCAAAGCCTCGTGTTTGGCCTTTTCCTTCTCACTCTCCAAGCTCGCCTTCTTGACGGAATAGTGAGAGGACTTCTCGAACTCGGTGGTGGGCTCGTGCTCATGCTCCTTCTGCTCATGGCCGTAGTGATGCTTCTTTTCAGGCTTATCCTCATGTTCTTCATGTTCCTCATGCTCATCAGGATGATACTTCTTGGGCTCATGCTCGTGCTCATGCTCATGTTCCTTTGGGTGCTTGTAGTGGTGCTCCTTGTGCTCTTCCTTAGGCTCATGCTCCTTATGCTCGTAGTGCTTAGGTTCGTACTCCTTGTGCTTGTAGTGGCCAGAGTCGTGCTTCTCCTCAGCCTCCTCATGCTTGTACTCCTTGTGCTTGTAGTGGCCAGAGTCGTACTTCTCCTCAGGCTTCTCGTGCTCATGGTGCTTGTGCTCCTTCTTTGCGAAGTAAGCATGGTAGAACTTGTTGAGAGCCTCGTGGAATTGTCCCTTCAAAACCTCTTTGACCTCCTCCTTGGACTTGTAATCACCATGCTCGGAAGCAGACCTCTTATCATGCTCATGCTCATGCTCGTACTTGGGTCCGTACTTGTACTTGTGGCCGTGCTCTTTCTCATGCTTGTACTTATCCTCTTCGGAGTGGTACTTGTGCCCAGGATCGCCATTGTGCTTGTACTTGTACTCGTCCTTCTTGCTGGCCTCTTCCAAAAGCTTCTTGTGCTTCTCGGCCTCGAGCTCACTCTTGGATGCCTTTTCCTTCTTGGAAGCATCAATGTGAGTGCGAGAGTGATCGGACTTTTCCTTGTAGTAGATAGTAACTGGATCCTTGTGCTCAGATCGCTTGTAGTGGCCATAGTCGTACTCATGGCTGTAGTGATGCTTATGAGGATCATGGTGGTGGTGACCGTGGTGACCGTGGTGGCCATCATGATGACCATAATGGTGCCTCTGAGGATCGTGATGATCATACCCATGGTAGCGACCGTCGTGGTAGCCATCGTCCTTATAGTCGTAGTAAACATGATGCTCCTTGTAGTGGACATGGTCGTCAAAGTGCTTATGACGGTGCTTGTGAACATGGTCATGAGCGTGGCTGTGGTTATGTCCATGATGATGTCCGTGGTGGTGCTTATGTCCATGGTGCTTCTCTCCGTCTTCCTCGAGCAAGCCGCGAGCATGGTGGTGGTTATATCCATCATGGTGCTCACCGTGGTGGTGCTTGTGACCGTGATGATGGTTATGGTGCTCGTTATGACCGTGGTGATGGTTGTGGTGCTCAACATGATGATGCTTGTGATGTTCATTGTGATGATGCTTTCCGTCGTGGTGCTCATAATGGTGGTGCTTTCCATCGTGATGCTCGCCATAGAGGTGCTTGTAAGGATCAAGGTGGTGACCATCGTGGTGACCATAATGATGCCCGTCATGATTACCGTGATGACCATGATGACCATGGTGATGACCGGGATCGTCGTGGTGGTAGTGATGACCGAAGTGCTTGAAGTAGTCGTCCAAGAAAGCATTGAAGTCGCGGTGGCTGTTGGGATCATAGTAGTGATGGAGCTTGTAGTGATCATGACCATCGTGGTGACCGTGATGACCGGGATCGTGATGCCTGTGACCATCGTGGTGGTCATGATGGTAATGTCCAGGATCGTGGTGCTTATGGTGGTCATGGTGATCATAAGAACGAGCATGATGCTTATGGTGAGGGTCATGATGATGGTTCTTATGGCGGTGATCATGATGGTGATGCTCCTTATGAAGATGACCGTGGAGGTGACCGTGTCTGTGTCCATGACGATGAGCATGGTTGTGACCATGGTTATGGTGATGCTTATGGTAATGCTCATGATGATGCTCCTTGTGCCTGTAGCTGCATTAGTACTGGGTAAATAAAATGATGAAGCGGGGAGAGTACTTCTCTTCTTCCTCTGCGGCTTCAGCCTCCTTCTCCTCCTCTTTCTTGTATTTCTTCTTCTTCTTCTTTTCCTCCTCCTCTTCCTCAGCCTCAGCCTCGGCTTCCTCCTCTTCCTTCTTCTTCTTCTTATACTTCTTCTTCTCTTCCTCAGCCTCAGCCTCAGCCTCTTCCTTCTTCTTCTTATACTCCTTTTCTTCTTCGGATTCTTCGGCTTCGGCCTCTGCTTCTTCCTTCTCCTCAATCAACTCGATCTTCTTGTGCTTGTACCTGCGTGATATTAGGTGAAGTGAGACATACTGATTGATGGGTTAACTTACTCCTTGCACTCAGCGCAGGTGTAGCTGACAACGAAGTACTTCTCGTTGATATCGGGAGAGCGGCTGTAGAGTTCGTACTTATTCTGCCCGTGGGAAACGGTGGCCTTGACCTTGATGTAAAGTCTCCAGCCTCCGTTGTCCTCGAGGGGACAGAGGTCGCCGTAAGAGCCGCCATCCGAGAGGGAGAAGAAGGGAACCAAGCACTTGGCCTCCTTGTAGTCGTTCTTGGCTTTGCAGTGGTCGCTCTTCTTGTTGTACTTGAAAGAGTCCTCTGTGGGAGGCTGGCCGCGCTCGATGTAGACGGCTACATCTTCGTACTTGTAGTGGTCGATATGCTTGAAGTTGAAGACGATGCCGTTGTCCTTGAAATCGAAGGAAACCTGAGTCAAGGCCTCGTGGGGGGCGCAATGAGATGTGCCGACACAGAGATCCCAGGAGTTGCCGGGCTTATAGTCGTTCTCAGGGAAGACAAATGTCGCAGGGTCGGGAACCCACTTGTGCTTGCCATGCTTTGAGCATCCTTCAAGAGAGCGATGCTCTTCTTTACCGGATTCAATCTTGAAATGGGCAAGCGACTCGTGGGCGACCACCCCGAGGGCCCCGTTGAGGGCGTAAAAGAGGGACGTTCTCATCTCTTACTCGGACAGAGTGCAGAAATGAGAGGGTAACGAATGAGGTGAGAACTTGATCGGTTTGATGAGACTCATCCTTAGAGATCCTCCAACTCTTTTGTACTTAGAGTCATTTCACTTGCTGAATCTCACATGTGTAAGGAGGAGGTTGGAAACAAAATGACGCCGTCTTCATGGCGATATTCAGAGTTTTGAGGCTTCGGTGAGAAGCATGTCAAACTTCAGAATGTGGAGATATTGCATTGAAAGGGGCTTCGTGGATCGATGGCGCCCCAGCAACGTCGCCAATGAAAGTGAGGGTGAGGAGAAGGGGTTCAACAACAAACCGTCCCTGATGTTTATCCAAGCTGTTGAATGGAGCAAGGCCATGAAGTACCTCTAATTGGTTTCATGAATTGCTTCAAATCACGCTGCTTAGGTTGACTCAATGAATTGTCATGGTCGTGAATGAACACCATGATAGTAATTGAGACACAAAAACAGTTCCTTTAGTGACCTTTCTGCTTCGACTATACGTTGGGACGATACTACAGCAGTTTGACCTAGGAGCTCATTGTCGAGGAGAATGAGACTTGTGTGGCACATGGCCAAGACGTTGGTGAATATCCATCGCGCCATTCGACGAGTCCCAAATCGTACGGCCTCCGGGTTGCTCAGGAACAGTATCAATTCCCTAGGCTCTCATGCCAGTCCCAGTCCCAGTCTCCGTCTCTTCGTGTATGCGCGTATGAGTTCCATGGTTCGCTGGTCACGTAACTCTACAAAGACTGCATGTGAGAATGCAACATGAGGTGATCTAGAGGCAATGTTGGGCACATTTGCGTAATTGACGATGATAGGTCGTAGTCAAATGACGAGGTCGGTCCGGCTCCAAAGCTGGCTGCAGGATGCATATCGTCTCGCGGGAAAAGAAGTCCAATAGTTGTTTGACGATGCTGAAGAAAGGAGTTGTCGAGGATATCGAAGGACTTTTTGCGTTGGTTCCTGAGGCTCAAATTGATGAGTACTCTTTGTTGGGAAAGTTCGATAGGTCGAAACAAGGGCAACATGCAGGAACGGAGATAACCTAACAATTCCTTGGTCTAGAAATGATAGAAAATGTTACATAAAACGAAGGATCAGACGATGAAATACGAAACTTAAGCATCCTGCGGGTTCGCGATAAGCTTTAAGCTTGAACAAGTGCCGAGGCTTTTTGTCATTGAGTTTGACGGCAAATCGACGATCCATTGTTTTCCCCACGGGGGTCTTTGTCAGTTCTTGCGGAATCAAAGTAAACAATGAGACAACAGCTGCAATGAACAATGATCAAGGAAGTCCCAACTGGTGGTCATGGGTCCCGTTCATATGAGGCCCCATCCAGGAGAGAGTTGGTAGCAGTCACAAGTAATGTTCTGGATTCTAAGTTAAGAAAAGTATTCGACATTTACGTGAGAGACGGGAGAAGAGGTGCGAGCGATTACTACGTATGTACGAATGTTCGCAACAGTTAGCGTGTAACGTTATGCGGGAGTGAGCACCCATAGTTACAATTGAATGAACTGCAACGGGATGTTCAGGCATCAGATATATGAACAATAGAAACGGGTTGAACAGAAGGCTTTGACGGTGAACATTCAGAGAGACTGTTAAAAAGTTGTGTGCCATGGAATGTCTACCGTAAACTATCCAGCCGCAGGGCTTTTCAAGCCATAGAACCTACTACCACACGAAACTCGCGATACCCTCACTTTTCGCCTTGTCACTCTTCCTCTGCAATATATAGGAAATCGATTACTTTAATTAAATGCCCTTAAATAGTGACGAGTATTGAAATATACCAGTGGATTTAACTTGCATACTGTTCAAGTCCACTCCAGTGTGAACATGTCGCTGTGTACTAGCACTCCCCATTTGACACTGGCAGTGGCAGCGTCCAGCCTGATTCACCAGGAACATCGTTTGTAGTATATTTACTCTTCCATGGTTTTATTATCATCCTCTTCTCTGAAATTCCCTTTCATCCATCTCTTCATCCTACATCAACAGTCAGGACAAAATCTCATTGTTGATCATCACCATCTCACTTTCTATCAACCATAACCTTCTCACAACTCTTTTGTATCATCACTACCTCCCAAGACAAGTCACCATGAAGGTAGCTGTTATCGGCGGTGGTCCAGCTGGACTAGCTACCCTTCGATTCCTCGCTCATGCCCATGAGTACTTCCCCATCCCTCCTATCCAGGCCCGACTCTTTGAAGCTGAGTCTCAGATCGGCGGCACTTTCTCCTACCGCGTCTACGAAGACGCTGAGGTAAGTTCTCAACCCTTTCCTTCAATTAAAACATATGCTAATCATATCATAGCTCGTCTCTTCAAAGTATCTCACTGCTTTCTCCGACTTTCGTCTCCCAGACGATGCCCCTGACTTCGTTACCCCTGAAGTCTACGTTCAGTATCTCAAGGACTACGCCACCAACTTCGACCTCTGGCCTAAGATCGAGTGTAACACAAAGGTTGAGAAAGTTCGTCGTGGACCTAACGACATTGGCCATGTAATCTCTCTGCGCAACAAGCGAGGTGCCTTTGACTGGGAGTGCGATGCCGTCGCTGTCTGCAGTGGAATCAACGTCAACCCAGTTATGCCCAACATCGAGGGTATCGAACGAGTTCCCAAGGTCCTTCACTCATCCCGTCTCAAGTCTCGAGATCAGTTTGGTGAAAACTCTAATGTGTACATCATGGGTGCTGGCGAGACTGGCATGGATCTTGCCTACCTCGCTGTCACTTCTGGCGCAAAGACTGTGACACTCTGTCATCGCGATGGCTTCTTTTGTGCACCCAAGGTATGTTATCACACCTGTATTGTAAGAATCAGCTAACAGTTTATAGATCATTCCTATTCCTCAGGCCTTGGGACGTTCCACACCCACTGCCAACAAGCCTGTCGACACCTCTGTCGCCAGCCTGTTCGACACAGCCTACGCGCATCCAAAGCTTCAAAAGAGCCAGCTTCTCTGGACTTACTACGACAGCTGGATTAAAAACATGCATAAGTTCATCTCAGGCACTGAAGAGGGTCCTGATCAGTGGGTTGGCCAGATGAGCCCTGACCGCAAGTACATGGATTCGAGTAAGTACCCCCCTTTTCCACGATCTATAGACACATTGGCTAACATATTGATAGTCCTCCTCTGCAAGTCCGACAAGGCTCTACCTTACATGAGCGTCGGCAAACGATCTCAGTCCTTGGGCAACCGTATCCGATCTTTCTTCATGAATGTCAAGATTGAAGACACGAAGGGCAAGAAGATTGATGTGATGACTTGGCCTACCAGCATCGACCGAGATGGCAACATGCAGTTCGACAACAAGCTTCCGAGTGACTCGACCATCCCGAAGGAGCAGCTGAAGCCCGATGTCTTGGTCTTTGCAACTGGCTACACTCGAGATTTCCCTTTCTTGGACAACGACTACCCAACTGTCGCTCAGACCAACATTCGAGAGATCTACAAAGAAGGAGATGTGACCCTTGGCTACATTGGATTTGTTCGCCCTTCCATTGGAGCCATCCCACCCCTTGCCGAGCTACAGGCTCAGCTTTGGGTTCTTCACCTGCTTCAGCACAAGTACCCTAAGGAGGTACCTGCTGTCCCAGACTCCAATGCCATCGAGTCCTATGACCTCGAATATCGTCTTCACCCCCGAGGCAACTACAGTTTCTATGAAACCAAGCGAGCTGTTGACCACGAGAGCTATGCTTACCAGCTCGCTCTCGACATTGGTTCCGCACCCAAGGCCCGTTCGGTCATGAAGAAGGGTTGGAAGGTTTTCTACACCTGGGCCATGGGATCCAACTTCAACACTAAGTTCCGAATGGTTGGTCCCTGGAAGTGGGAGCAGGGCGCTGAGAACATCATGCGAAACGAGTTGTACAACATTGTCAAGCGCTCCGGCGGCTTTGTCTGTAAGTATTCCCCCCATGACCCCCTATTTGAAACATATGCTAACTGATCTCACAGATCTTGCGACCTACACTCTTGTGCCTCTCTTTCTTTTCGGAAGCATGAGCATGGTCCTCTATGCCTGGTACGGTATCTGCAACTATCTCGCCTCTCTTGTTGGCGGACACTCTGGATCTGCCACGAACGAACGGGACGCCCATGACGACCGAATTGCGTGAGTAGACATTTCCATCAGATTTTTAATTTGAGTATGAAGCCACGAGAAGTTTTGCGCACATGAAAGGATAGACCTTGGGTCTTTTGCGACGTTGACTTATACCGAAGATGAGAGGTTGGTTTGAGTTTTGCAAGTTATCATTGGTTTCCTGTGAACTAGCGAGTCTTTAGCACTACGGAGTTGATCTTTTGTAGAAGAAACCAATAAACAGATGAATAACTTGTGATTTTTGACGGTTGCAACACATGCAGCTGCTTCAGTACATGCCTTACAGTTTCACGCTACTCAGTACCTTCAATCCAGTGCGTATTTTCAAAACAAGTATCATTTAACGTGAATTTCCATTCCATAAGTTTCTCGTGAGAGTAAAATGAACTGGCCAAAAGGCTCTAGATATACAAAGCTTACCTGAATCTTTTCACTGGTACTTAGACGAGGTCCTGCTGCCGCCATCTCGGTGAAGATCGGAGTGTGGGGGCCGTGGCGGGGCTCACCGAGGTGAGGCTGGCTTACCTTAGTTTTTTCTTCTTTCCAAGCATCGCAAATCATACTTGCTCCAACAAACGCAATGGACAAGGAGACGGTACAGCCCAATTCGTGGGTAGCCCTACGGCTCCCCAACGAGACATATCGCGTATTACAGGTCGTACCAAATACGTAAGCCAATCATCATTTTCCCACTCCCTGCACTGACTGACTTGCGACAGGACAATCTCGCTGGGCAAGTATGGCTCATTCCCAACAAATCTGATCATCAACCGTCCGTACCACTTCACATACGAGGTCCAAGACAAGCGCGAGGGAGAGACATTTGCGCGCCTGCGCGTCGTGCCCGCTAAGGAGCTCAATGCCGACGACTTGGCCGACACCAGTGCCGAAGCGACAGAACCAGCCGAGGGAGACGATGTTGTTGCAGCTGCAGATGGCGAGGAGCTCACTCTTGTCGACGAGAGTGGAAAGGTCCTCATCCGATCGAATCGCGAGATCATCGACGACTCGGCCCGACAAACTCTCAAGCCGGAAGAGATCGAGGAGCTCAAGCGCAAGGGCGCATCGGCGGGCAAGGAGCTGATCGCCAAGCTACTCCTGTCGCATACTGCCATTGACCAAAAGACGGCGTATTCTCTGGCCAAGTACAAGCTCCTCAAGACGAAAAAGTATATTCGACGGTTTACCGTGCTACCTCTTGACGTGCCGATGCTAGCGCAGTGGTTGCTGGAGGACCGCGACGCTTCAAAGATTCTCGAGATGAGGCAGGAGATGATGGCGCTGGTCGGTTGCTGGGCTGATGTTCACTACGGAGGTGTTGCTACCGAGGATAATTGTGCTTCGCAGGGCGGGAGGTGGTTGGTAGTGGATGATACGGGTGGCTTGCTGGTGGCATCTTTGGCTGAGAGGATGGACATCCTGCACCCCAAGCTTGAGGAGGAGAGCACGGAAGATCCCGCGGCACAAGAAGTCACAGAAACCAACACTGCTCCTACAGACGAGATGGACCAAGACCAGCCCCAGACAACAGAAGCAACAGACCCCGAACAAAAGCAAGAGAAGAAGCGATCTTCTAAGCGAAACGACTTCAACGTCCCCTACGTCAACAGAAACACCCTCACCCTGATCCACGGCCAGACCCAGCCCAACCTCGCCCTTCTACGATACTTCAACTACGACGCCGCAAACGCCAACCCCTCTCCGCCCTACCACCCCCTCGACACCAACCTCATGGATATCTCATGGCTGCAGCTCCTGTCACCCGAGGAAGACGATGCATACAACAACAAGCCACCTGAGGCAACACCAGAGGAAATTGCGACATGGAAGACGAATCGCAGAGGGAACTATCACCGCAAGAGAAGAAGGTGGGCGCGTATTCGGCATGTGGTCGACACAACACGCGCCGGAGGATTCTCTGGTCTCGCGGTCGCAAGCACCATGGATCCCATTTCCATTGTCCGTAGCACAGTACCTTTGCTAGCGGGTGGCGCCCCCATCGCCATTTACTCTCCCACCATCGAGCCCCTGACGCAACTGGCCGACTGCTTTAGTGTGGCGCGTCGAGCCGCGTGGGTATCATCGCCTCCCCCAGAGGTCGAAAGCAAAACAGCCGAAGAGCTTGAGCGCTGGGAGGGCAGTGATGAGTTCCCCATTAACCCTACGCTTCTGCTCGGTGTGACTATTCAGACTAGCAGGGCACGACGATGGCAGGTCCTTCCTGGGAGGACACATCCTTTCATGATGGGCCGTGGTGGTGCAGATGGATTCTTACTCACAGCATGGAGGGCGGTGCCTGTTGAAGGTAAAATTGAGGCGAGGGGAAGGTTCAAGAGGAGAAAGCTAGATACCTAAGTTGAAGAGAGGCTTTGGATCAGGGATGTCTTGATAGCGTTTGTATAAGTAATCGTCCAACTGGAGCATATCTAGGTTGACAGCCATCACATCCAGTTCACAAATCCGTTCGATATGGTTAAAGCATTTTGGCTTCTTTTAGTTGACGTTCTAAGCTTCTCTGGCATCTATTTACTGCTCATTCCTTCAGGGCCATCAAGGTAGTATACCAGGGGTGAACTTGTATCAATGAATCAATATTTATTGAAGCAACTGTTGCACTGCGAACCTCTTGTTCATATCATTGAAAAACAGAATTTTGAATGGCAATGCGATGCAGTCGCCCAACCCAAGCTCATACTGCTATGAGTACAAGCATCTCTTGTATGTGTGCCTGTAGTGCCTTGCAATCGGACGCGTTTTTGCGATATTTAAGGGCATCCTCCCACTCACTCTTATTCTTGTCCAACTGCAAATTCGAATAGCACGACCCATATGACTGGAAATTGGACTTGGTCTCGAGGTCCTCTTTCATCTTCTCATTTCTGCTGTTCATGCTTTGACGGGTGACGGCACGTACGGCCATGGCCCTATGGAATTCCGGCTCAGGAACCTGCTCCTAGTTTTTCTCTTCAAAGCCGATAGCCAACAATCCCAGATTCTCGGTTACTCGGAGTGGTTTCGAAAGAGATTCAAGATTGTCGAAGTCCCGATAAGGGTAGCAAAAGTGCAGAGCGACCAGGGCTGCCACCGGGAGCTTGCAGAACTTCTTGACGGCTTTCATCCAATCCTCATAATGCTTATAGGCCAACGTCCAAGAAGCAGGGGGATCTTGGTCAACGCCAATTTCTTGCCAAGCCATCAGCTCTGGTGCTTGAGGAAGACACGTGGGGTCGAAAATGACCAGTTTGATATGGACCCATGGCACGATGGGCAAAAGGCGTGGTAAAAAAAGGGTTGAAATTATGATATTGGTAAATTGAACCAGCGACTCAGGGGAGTAGAAAATGAACTGCACTCCTTGTAGGAGTTGTACTTTCTGGAAGCTGGGGTGCTTGGCGGACATGATATCAAACGGAATGGCTGTTCCGTTCTCTGTTACAGTGACTTCGAGCATGTCGAGCTTTGTTTTCCTTGGATAGCCGTATTCATCTTTCTTCAAACAATAGCTTCTATACTCCTTGTAAATATTCTCAACTTGATCTAGGAGCCAGAACCCTAATACTTGAGAAGTGCGTGGCTTCGGCAACGTTCTCAAGACTTCAGGCGTCATCACGGAGACTACTGCTCCAGGGGGTGTATCCTTATATGCTGTGGCAGAGACTACGGCCCCCGGGGCCACACCATGCTTCTTGCGTGCTGCGGTAGGATGTGTTGGACTAGAGGATACCTCTATGCATTCTACTGTTTCGGTGGGCGTGTCTGGCCGTTTTTGTCGACTTTGCTTGTGCTTCTTCGTGGTAGGTTTTGCAACCGTAATCTACTCGATTAATCAGATATACAAATGCGTCGAGGAACAGAATGACTTACCGAGTAAAGCAACTTACTCGACGGCTTCCTGATTCGTTTAGACCGAGAAACGTACATGGTATTGAAGAGTCTTGGAAACGTCGATGGGCCACGATGAAGCGATGCCGGGAATCGTCAGTTACCAATGAGGGGGTAGCAAAGGGAGATGAATATTGTGATGATGAGGTTTCGGAACCTAATGAAGAATGCTGTATTGTCTTGAAACTGAGGAAGTGCAAGAATGAAGTAGATATGCGTATCGACAAGTGAAGGAGAAGTAAGTGCAAAGGAGCTTCAGGGTAACAGAAGCATCAGTCGGTCTTGCTACCCAAGCTCTACAACATCAATCCTGAGAATCACCAAGACAATGGCATTTTTAGAGAGGCTCTAGGTATATTTACAGCGCCGAAGCACCTTATTAGCCATCAAAACACTTTCAGTTTCATGTATGTGCATTGTTTTAACTCATGTTTGCTATTCTTCTCCTAGCTATCGTTCCCTCCATCATAAAACGTCAATGAACTCGTCTTGTTTACATGCAATCCTCGCCTTCCATGGTTCGACATTGGGCATGAGTCCCAAAGATACATGTAAGGGGCTCCTGAGACTCTTGTCACATAAGCGCCTTCCATCCGATTTTCAACCCAGCTTCTTGAACTCTGCCGTGAATTGTTAGCCAAGGTAGGTACCTACCTTGCTGAGAGGAGACGTAGCCACCAAGACTAACAGAGGGCAACGTCCAGAGAAATACTCTGGTAACTTAATATATTAATGATCTACGTTTGTCCAGACCAAGGCGTGAAAAAAAGTTAGTTTAAAGACCTCTTAAGTCGACCCTAAATTTATCTAAATATCTTTGACACTTAGGATAGAGACCCCAAAGTTCAGTGCATCCTGAGGCCAACGGGACAAATAGCCTGAGAATTGTATATATACATTACCTATAACTAGTTGTGAAGTACGTAGCATATTATTAGAGTTGGGCGAGGAGAATATGGATATGGGGCCTTCCTAGTAACAGATGGAGTGCTACTAAACTTGAGCCGTTCTGTGGCCATACATCAGTGTTTCTCATTGCTTCTTTTGAGGTATTTATAATATAAATATCTATTTATGTTGCAGAAAGACTTAAGGGGGTAACTCTTTATGGGAGATAAAAAGAGTGATGAGCGGGATAACAAGATCTTTCATCGATGGAAATGACACTATCTTCTGCCTCTGTAGCTTCTGGATCTTGGCCTCCATTGTGGCGGCTAGGCCGGCAAACAGGGACTGCATCTTGAGCTAGGGTGTGCTCTCAACGTCGTATAGCCTCATGCATCCACGAATAGCTCCCAGCTCACATTTCTAAGCCCCGTGCATGGAAATCTAACCCACTGTGCCCTGACCTCAAGACTGTCCTCCGGGTCTTATACCTTGGCACCTAGGACCTTGAAGATGCGGTACGGATGGAAACCAGTTGCAACATCCTGGTCTCCTTATTATGCTAGTTAAGCCACGGTTTTATGATAGTAAATATATGGACAAGCCAATATCCCCGTCCAACAAATGGCCTCGAGATAGTCGAGAAAGGAGCCTAGCTTTCTTTTCGTCCATCTAATCTCTCTCTTTTTTGATCCTGCTCGAGTATCTATGTTGTTTCCAATGAGATAGGCGATTGTCTAGCTGTTTTGAGGATTGCATCGCTCTATGCGCCAGAAGCTGGACAGGTCCCAGCAACTGTGTTTGACACGTGGAAGAATGGCGAAGTGCTGAGAAACCTACTCCGTGACTTTGATGGGCTTATGGTTGCTATATCTAGTCTTGGGAAGACGATGAGTGAATGAGGAAAAGAGGAGTTGATAGATTTGAAGGGATCTTGGAACTCGGGGTCTTGGTAAAGTCGTTCGAGGGTCGCTGTTAGGTTGATTCCTATCTCGTGCCGCTTTAGCTTAAATATCCTCTGTACTATATCAGTCTATGTAGTCATGTTTCATATATTATGGTCATACCTTGGTTAGGGATTGAGCCAATGGCGGCTCTCTAGTCTCATCAGTGACTCTCTAGGTCACCTTTAGAGGCTAAAGAATATGGCGGTTAGTTTTTTGCTGCATCTGCATCTCCACGCCCATTGTGGGAGATTGCGGGGGATGGGATTGTCATCCAATTCATCTCGAAGGAGAGCTCTGCTGAACAGAGGGAAGGGTGTGACGCAGAAGCACAAACCATTCCAACCGACCAAACTCCAACATTATTTCGCCATTGCTTTAACTCCCGCTGACGTGACTGTTAGCTTCCCACCAAGTGCTGTGAGAATTTCGAAAGGGACGTGAGATATCTAGTTTATCGAAGAGTAATAAATATTTACGTTTCATTTGCAAATAGAGCTTGGTAAGTATCGAGCGATTTAAATCAGCATTTCTACGTGTGCGTTGCACCTAGTGCATATAATAGAATATCCGCGCATCAACTCTATGGCCGGTCTTGCTATCAGATATTAGAGTAAGAGTTCATAGGAGTGTTGTAACTTACCAACTTTCGGCTTTGCCTCGGTTTCCTCATTAGAGGACTGATTCATGGTGTTATATCAAAGTTGAGAGATGATAGTGAACTGGTTTTGAGGGGTGATGGATAGTGAAGAAGAACAGAAGAAGGGGGGGTGACAAGTTTCTTCGCCGCTACACCAAGGCGTTCGGCAATTTCCCACCGATAAGGCTGCATAATTGTATTGAACTTCGCAAAAGTCGAGGCCCAAGATCGAGAGATGATTCTTGGTCCAGTACTTGGGACTGTCTGCGAAGTCTGGGTCAACAGGTAATTCAGGAACGGTGACTAGATCCCAGTAAGAATTTCGATTATATCGCCTTCAGAGAGATTGTTTTCTCGGATCATGAGATGCTTGATCTTCTCGCATGCCAGCTTTTCATCGTCTGGGCGCAATCGATGCCGTAGAGATCTAGTAGAGCTAGGGTGATACAAGGCATATATGCCGGACGAACTGGTCGCAGACCTTGGCATCCTCAGGCAGGCTAACGAAACGCTTTGACATATGCTCAAAGTCATCATTGAAATTTTCTAGGTTAGTTAACCATATCTTCTCTCGACATAGGCCAGCGTTTGCAGATCGCTCTGCTAACCCTGGCCGTAGATTGTTATACCTTGGGATCCTCGGAGCTGTCCAATTAAGAGAACATGCTGTTCGTTTCTCTCTTCCAAGGGCGCGCCCGAAGTATGATGGCATCAGGTTGTTGTTCTTTTGGACATTTGGAGTTGGTCGTCATTACAGAGCTGATTCTCTGCGACAAGCCATACGCTGAGGGTGATGGATAGCAGCGCCTATAGCCTCCGGCTGAAAACCCAGTGGCTTGGTTTCCTAGGTTTCAGGGCTCTCCAGTCAAGTCAGACTCCCCTATCGTGAGGAAAGGTGACCCTTCTGTGGGCTCAACCTTGAGTTTGCCTGAGGTTTGTTGACACTCAAGATGGCCAACTCAATTCCTGGTTTATATAGGAATCCGTGTTCTAGGGTACAGGCCACATGCTAAAGGATTGTATATTGAGAGCTCAATGTTGTGTCAAGAGGCTTCCAACGACTTCTTTAACCCTAACACTAACCCTACGATTTGGATATGATCGGAATGGTAGGCCATATCATAGCCTGAGTATTCTCTTTCGACGATCCAGGCATATCGGTTGAAAGGCTGGTGCCATTGAGCCTTAAGGCACTCGCATAGACACATTTCGAGAAGCTCGTGCGATAGCCACCCGGGCAGACCAGACTCGGTCGAAGCCTGGATCATCCACTTGTTCACGAGGATTCTCTCTACATTATCCTGGTAGGAACTTTTAGTCTTAGTCATATGCCATCTGACCTACTTGGTCTGCCTGAGTCGATCGAGCCGAAAAATGATCTGTAAGATCTGAGTCGCGGAGAGGTTGAAATAAAGGAAAATCCCGTTCTAGCAAGTTGTGATGCAAGTTCAGACCAACATTCTCGAGAACGGTGACTTTAGCCGTGATGAGTTTCGCGGCTTTATCAATGATTGACCTGTGACTAACAGCGCTGGTCTTGGAGATCCTTCCAGATACTCTTTTGGGCGTGGGTTTGTGTAGATCTACTTTTGGATATCACCTCTTGTCTGTGTTAAAATATCTTCTGCGTCTGTTGTGTTCGGCATTGAGGAAGAACAAAAGGGATGGCAGGACAGGGAGCCTATATCTCGGTAAGTTCTGGGCTTGCGGCGCCATGTCTCGTTAAAGTTATGGAGGTCGTCTCCTTGTTATAGCCTCGAGCTTAGGAATATGGTTTCATCAAGGTCGGTCCATTTGGTGCGTTATCCTCAGGCGTCCTTGAAATGTCTGTCGGCGAGGGTATTCAAGATGGGAGACTGCTTAGCGATAAGGGCAAAATGGATGGTGTATTTGGTTTCGTCAGGGCCAATGACGAAGGTGAGCATCTTATATGCTGCGATACTACGTGGCTATAAACTGATGACGTTGAGTAAGAAATTACTCGGGTAATTTGCAATTGCGAATTCATCAGAGCCCCATGACCTGCGCGTCACATAAGCTCCCTCCACGTCTATGTTTCGGAATACTCAGGAGGGAGAGTATGAGTATCTCAAGATAGGGCTACCTTATTAATGTTTCCAGGTCTTCATCTGTAACGTAGGTATGGAAGATATCAAGGAAGTATCTGGAATCGATGATGTCTGCTGTAGATGTATACCCTAGGTTCTTGGAACAGGTCGTGGACTTGGTGAATCACGATCAGAACCATCAGCAGTGCCTCGGCACTCCAACCGTGAGCGGTGGCCTCATGATGTCGAAAGGCATCGTTAGCTTTCTTTGATTGTCCATAATGCCAAGCTTGGTGCTAGCTTTTGCTGTCCCCGAATGCCTTATGTTCAGCCTCTAGACCTCTCCTGACTCTCTCACCTGGTGTTGAGCTGTCTTCTCGAGTCGAAATCATGGTCTTTGCTGATTAGATATGTATTATAGAACGAAATTTTGCTTTCCAATCAGCTTTTGATGCTTTATAGTGTGACCACAGACCAAGCTTGTGGGTCGTAGATGTAGCTCTGAATTGATCCATCCTATCGTTGCTTGCTATAAATATCGTCATCATACTCTAGGTCGTAGACCTTGCCATAGGATGCCATGGCATATTAAGAGCCCAGCTTGGCATTCAAGGGTGAATGTTCTATAGAAAACTTGTATAGGAATTGGAATCGGTGGTATGCTTGGTTGTTAAAGTGATGACAGTACGTGCTCTAGAGCATACTGTTGGCGACTGAGCTTTATCAACTCTGGTTCTTTGTCTGGATTGGCATACAGAAACTTAGTGACAACTTTAGACTCCTCCTGGCCTTGAATTAAATCATTGATCTGGTCGTCAGGAAGAAACTTGTCGATATGAGTTCTCGTGGATTGGGGTGTGGGATATATATGTTGCAGTATAAGATGTTCTGATCTTATCATGAAAATGACCTGTAGGATCTGGATTGCCGATAAGTTAAAATAGGAGAATATACCATTCCAACAGTCGTGGTGCAAATTGAGCCCAACGGTGGTTGTGCTCATTTCCATTCGTTGATCACTTTATTCCGTTCGGCTTGGGTATCACCGGAGCGAATGGTGATAGTCTCATAGCCGTAGAGGGTTAGCACGGCGACGGTCCATCTGTAATACGGTTAGTGATTGTTTTATCCAGGGCAAGATAAAGGGGGGAAGTAGTTATAGTGATAATTTGATCCCAGACGGGATATACCAACAATTCATAGTTGATCTAGCATAGAATCAAATTCTCGCTACAAACACTTACATCTATAACTAATGAGTGGCGAATATCTCGGTTATTATCATTTTGGCCCTTTTAGGAACTGTATCATAACTTGCTGAACAATATCATACATCCGCAGAGACACTCGCCTGGCTCTGTAAGGAGACATTCGTGAGACAGGGGAAAGACTGATTGACAACCATGTCTCTATTCCAAGTCAAACCACTTCACCTTGAAGAAACATGGACAGAAATGCATGATATATTGGTCCAATTCTCAATTGGCGATCCATCTGTTAGTGCGAAAAGTTCCAGATCTTTATGAATGCTAGCCAGTCTCGGGTGAGCATTAACATTCGTAGTCGAGTTGCTGAAATATACGACATAGGAGCGGCTTCAGCCTCTTTGCGACTTGGAGAATATCTGCCAAGTCAACATCTATACCTTCTACTGGCTCAGCAGTAGTGGAAAGGTATCGTATCTCGAAGGTATCCCTGCCATCTTTGCCTCTGAATCCGATTACTGACGTTTGCGGAGTGTCCGCACAGTGGACTCACTTCCGTCCTTGGATGGGTTCAAAGTTCGTAGTGTGGGCGAACTGGGAGATAGGCATTGTGGTAAAGAATGCACGGAGGTAGTATATCGCGAATCGGGAATAATACAGGAGTTTCTTCTGTTAATCGCTCTGGATGCACCAGGTGGAACATGCTGATTGTATAAACCTTTCGTTGTAGGCTGTCAGACGGGCCGTATATATATATGGGATTATAATTTGTCTCAATATCCCAAACTGAGAATAAGTCTGTTAACGACTTTGTATCAAAGCTTGGTGGTTTTACCGTCTCGGAGAGTGCGTCAGGCAGGATGGAGTAGCGTAGATGGTGTTCTCAGAATCCAGGCTTGTTCAGTCGATTTTGCAAGACACAACGTCCTCGGCTGTCGTCTTCAGAGTTGGGAAGACCCAATTTCAGGATATCTCAGTCGTAAGATGACGTGTGTGAGTAGAGACCATAGATTTCTTTGCGTGTTGTTGAATATCCTTCGTAGTCCACACAGAGTTTGAATTGTCTTCTTCTGTCGTGAACTTCTTGTCGAAATAACAGCTCTTGTGTAACACAGCTTGGTTCACTCTCCTTTTTTGTTTAGGGCTTTTAATACATACGTGTCGCTGCCCGGTTTCTTTACATATGTTCGCCTGTGCCTGAGGGCTGTCAGGACTTGAGGAGAGAGTGCTTTTGGTGATTCCAGCCTGTAAATAGTACAGTTCTGGAATACACCAGCTATAGTTGATAAATGTGTTCAGTCGAGTTTTTGCAGATAGATACTCAATAATTGCGACCTCCCATGGTTGACGGGTGACTATAGAGAACTCTGTGTCGATGGTAGGAGGGTCAACACGAGACAACGCCTTCTTAGTATACATGATGGGAGCGGGAAGGAGATCTCAGAGCTGGTGATAAGAGGGTTTCGATAGAATGTCTCTGGTGCTGAAGAAGATGGTTTGGAAGATGCTTGACTTGGTCGATTCGTTTGAGGTTGGGTCTTTCTGCTCAGCATTTGGTTAAGACATTCGAGTCCCCTCGCGAGCACTGGGGATTCTGCCAACAACCACTTCAGCATGGGACCGCGTTCGTTGGGAGGGGTTAAATCGGAGTCTCTCTGACACAGGTCCCATAGATAGGCTAGGTCACCACCTGCACGACTCTCTACAAGGTGACGTATGTGGTCTACGCCGAGTTCCATATGACCGGACTGCTGGTTAAACAGCTCAGATAGCTGCACATGCACACCGTTTCCATTCCAACACTCATCGATTTCCTGCATGGAGTAGCCATTTTGAGCGGCTATGTTGTTGAAGTATGCCTCAGAGACTCTAATATAATCGCTATGCTTATGAGGGATTCATCGTGACCGTTGCTCAAGAACTACTAGCTTGTGGATGCCCGTGTCTGTGATGATTCCAGCAACTGGTTTCGTGGCAGTTCACGAATCCCCCACGCGACCGAGTGACCATGTCAGAAAGACCTCCTCGTCTCGAGCGACGACGAGTAGTCGGGGATGTTCTCCATATCCTTCGCTCCAGTAAAGATACACAAACGGCAAACGGGATAGAACAATGCTTGCCCTCTCTCAACTTCAAACTTTGTGATAACTGGCCTTTCATATGACGAATGGAAGTCGGGGAAGGTGATACCATTTATAATTCTGGTATTGGTCACCTGCTTCCTGTCTCGCTTCCTTGTGAAAAAGTCGTCCGCGGTCGCATTCTCGCAGAAAACGTTGAAGACATGCGTTGTTTTGTGTCGCCGGTATTCAGAGACTTTTCTTCCCGCTTTGCATTTCCTCGAGACTTTCCACCAAGATACACATCGAATAAGCACATTAGCACTTTGTAGATTTTAGACCTTGGGCTCCAGCGTCTCGACTCGTTAGAAGGATGCGAGGACGATGATAGGCATTGAAGTTCATGATAGTGGCATTCCCATCATCTGGATGTAGTCGTCCACCATAATGGAAGATGCGTGCCTCATGGTTTGGCTCCTGGATATAGGCGTCAAGCCTAGCATGGAGGATATAATATAATAATAAGTAAAAATGCACTAAGAACTTCTTCCATTTGTGAGTTTGGTTTGGTCTCCGCTTTGCGTCAATGGGTCCTGCTCTAGTATCTTGAACAGTGAACGCTCATCGAAATGGCCCAAAGCGGCGCGGTAGCGAAGCCCTGCTTGCAAACAACACTGCAGTAGCAAGGTATGTGTAAGAGCATCGGCAAGGTCGTAGAACTTGGCACGGGAGAAAAACTCAGGTATAAGGACTACTGTAGTTTATATCCTTGTCCCGACGAATCCCATCTCTCGAAATAGTTGCATCTGCATGCCTGATTCAATGGCTTTGCAGGTGAGAGAGCAGCTCTTGAGGTCCTGAAGTTCCAGGTGACCCCCAATCTCCCCCAGTATTTTCATAGGCAGACCTGCAAGATCGAAATGGTGGTTATATACTATTTTTACACAAAGACTGAAGAAGGTAGAGGTTGTGGTGTGTGTAAACACTGGTGAAACTTCGTTTAACAGTTTCGGGTTCCTCCACCAGAACTCAGCTCGTAGGGCAAGCATAGCATCGTCACGGTACATCATGTCCGATTCCACGGATTGGAGGAGGCTATGAGTATCCCCGCAATGTGTTGTTGCAGTCCCAGTTGAATCTACACAGCCGATCCGTGTAGCTGGCCACCAGACTGATGAATCTCGATCGACTTTCATGATTCTGGTTGGTCTCGCCCGATGCCATATCGGTTAATAATTATGGTCGGCCGCTTTAATTGCTTCATCAATTAAGTTGCCCATCTTCGTATCTTCTTATCAGCCCAGAATCTGCAGGGCAGATGGTAGGGATTGCTTATTATTTTCAAGGTAAGGTTAAGCGCCCTTATGATAGAAATTGACAATAAGAGCTGAAAGATCGTCTCAGGTGTCTATATAACCGAGGTCCTTATATTATTGGCCATTTGCGGGTCAAAACTTGTCTAGAGTTCATCTCCCAGTTCATAATCGAGGAGGCATTGTACTGTACAACATTATCTCGCAGACCATGGGCGTAAGCTATTGGGTCTGTCTTTGGGCCTACGACAATGAGGGTCTGAAATGAAGAGTCAGTGCACAATGTTCGCAATGAGTGAGAAAGAGATGTGTTCATAGCATACCGTATAGTTTAAGAGAAATGACGTGAAAAGCTGCTTGAGTGGCCAGGCTTTGTTCGAATATTCGAAAGAAAAAATGACCACGAACCAAACTGTCATTTCTGCCCATACTTTCTGCCACGTCCTTTTAGATAGCTGAACGACTTTTGCTAAGTATCCTTGTCGTTAGATTCAGTCGTCTGTGGCCTAGCCATATGCCTTTGATGTCGAGGCCACGAATGCTAAGGCCAGTTCCGGGCGGTCGGTCTGGAATGGGTTGACTGGCTCGGAACATTTGAGCACAATGCTCTTCATGGCTTTCAGGCTGAAGAAAGCTTCGATTCCCGCATAATTTTCTACGCAGGAGGACCACGCGATAGAGCCGATACCTGCGTACTCGTCGAGGTTGATATGAGTTGAAGTGCGAGCCCTGGAGCCTCCGAGCGAACTATTTGATGTGCTACGCCCTCAGCCCAGTTGTCCGTGGTGACTTTGCGCAAGTGAAGCTGGCAGAGTCTCTTGACCGGGGGATTGACGCCGAATTGTAGTGCAAGCCGCCTTGGTCATAAGAAACATCTCCAGGGGAAATGGAAACAACACTTGCTGTTTACTTGAGGTCCAGCTGAGGAATGTAGCATCTCCGTCGCTCACGGTTGAAAGCTCTGTAATAGGTGCAACCGATCCCGAGGGGCTGCTTCTGGGGGTGTGGGAGAGAGGCGAAAGGTGTCATATTCATCTGTCTGGATATGAGAGAAGAAAGTTATATAGAGATGACTAAGTATATATATGTATGTATGTGTGTAATATAAGGTCGGATGTTATGTGGTGAGATAAACTCTGTCTCGTGGTCGGGGATTTGGGAGAATTTATAGTCAGAATAAAGGCCTTGATTGCTATCCATTTACCCAATATGAGGTCATTCAATAATCAATTGCTGAAGTAATGGTAGAGGTAAATAAGCTGCCTAAACAATCACATGTGTTATATTGGAAACTGGACAGTGGCATTGATGTTGGCAAACAGACCCATATAAACATGTTGCCCCTGATTAATGGCACAGCAAAGGAGCAGTGCCAAATAACAAAGGTATTCAATCTCAAGTCATAAAACACGCGGCTACGTTTATGTTAACTTGTATTTATGATACTTCGTGATAAAGCAATAAGTTATGGTGACTATGTGGTAAGTTTGACAGGCCTGTGTAGGCGATTCATCTTGTCACTTGATTGGGACATCTCAAGTGTTCCGACTCTCCAATGACTGAGAAGCGGACAGCAATGGGTCAAGTAAGTACTGAAAATGTATTTTGCATGACGCCAGCTCCTCGATTTGGTGATAGTCTTCTAAAATGCCTTATCTTCCCCCCTTACCAATACTCTACAGAGACTTGCCCATGAACTTTCTCTTGGTAAAGCTCAACCACCACTTGCTGGGCTTAGTTTCATCCTCATCGTATACCCTAGCGAGTAATCGAGATGCGAGCTCCTGTCGAACCTGCGACATATATTGCTTGAGCTGCTCCGCTTCTTGTCTGTCCCTAGGGGCCTCGTACATCTACACTCAAACATTAGCAAACCGGCCAATTTGTCGTGCAGTTTGAGTTTGGCAAAACAAACCTGGTTGAGAGGCCATGCAGGGTCTCCAGGAATAGCAAAGTTAAGGTCAAGCGCCAAGTTCAAAACATCCTTCTGAGCATCACGCAGAGAAGCCTGGGGTCGGATCTTTGTCAGACAATCGCTGACAAACCAGATTCCATACACGAGCAGACGGTCGGCAGGACCTTGGATCTCAAAGTTGCGGAAGAATGTGTTGGCGCGGAAGAGGGCGAGGACCTCGTCGAGGATATCGTAGCTCTCACTGTCGGGGTCGGGAGACTCGTTGGCCGGCAGAGGCGGCGAGGGGTTGGGGAGGGTGTAGGCAGGGCCTCTGGTCTTGGTACGGAGAGGGAGGAGAGGGAAGTTGCCGATTATGCGGGGGATGTTGGGATCATTGTTGAAAACGGAGTTGTATGCCTAGAGAGGTGTTGTTAGCTTGGTTGATATCGTGAGATGCGGTGATGCAACAGGAGATGGTGTAGAGTGTTTGTGTGGTTATTTGTGAAGTTTGGGTATTTGGTTCGGACATACCGGCATCTTGAACAGCAATTAACAGACCAATTCCAGTATATCAAAGCTGTTTGGGAAGGGAAATGGACAAATCGGCGCAAGTTACGGGCTTAGATGCTGAGTTGCGCTTCGCTTCGTCACCAGCGGGGCTACACCAAAGCTCACGAAGCTCACTCACTCGATTGGTGTGGGGCAAGGCTGGCAGCAGAGCAAAGTTGATGCCTTGATCGGAGGATTGTCAATCAGGCCACAAGATATGATGTGGCGCAGCGCGTGCGCCTCTTTCTATGGCTGCCTAACGCCAGGGATGGCTTCTCACGTGAACTCGCTACTCATTCGCGCCGATTAGCTCCGCGACGAATCACGGTGGCGACGCGCTTTTTCCCTCGTCCCTCGTGCAGATTCTTCCTGGCGCAGATGCAGGTCGTATCCACTAACAACTCATACCTAAGAGTGAAAAAAAGAAGCCTTGCCTTGGTTTCACGCCCTAAGTGTGATTCATTCAGTGTCACCGATATTTCCTCCCTCTCTGCTCTCTCCTCCCTCCTTCCACCTTCTTTTTCTCTTTCATTGAAGAGTCTGCTTTTTAACAAGAGTTGCCTTGTTCTTCTTTTTGCTCATATCCTATTGGACGCTGAGAATCTCCCCTTTTTTTTTTCCTTTTTCCGTCAATCCTTTTTGACAAGGGCGACGCTCGTGCCAGACGCTAGCGGAGAGCTTGTCACTGGAAAAGACTGGAGATAAACAGGCGACAGGGAATCGTTAAGGGCGCGTCGCAGAACCAAGGCCCAAGGCTCTAACTTACAACAAAGACAGACTGGAGAGAATCATCCGGCTTCAGGGAACCAACAAGCGCTGAAAGAGTCATCCAAAGGGAGGCAACTACAGATCGACTATTCAGCCATCGGATGCTTGCATTTGAGTAAGTTTACGCTATTCTTCTGTTCATTTCTCTGACATCAACGATATCCTTCCTCCCCCAACCCATTTACACGCAGCGCTAATCAACCCTTCTTCGCGACAGTTCTTTCTTTGGAAACGGCAGCTTTATCGGACAGCTGCGCAGTTTGGTGGATATGGCGACTTCACAATCTTCTTCTTCTCCCTCTTCGACTTCACCGTCGCGCAACGGCAACGGCAACGGTGTATCACTGGACACAACGCCCTGCACTTCACAAGCGCCCATTGTCGCCCCGCGAAAAAGGCGTCCACAGCGCATCTACCGGCCCGCAGAGAACTCGCTCTACGATATCTTCCAACAACACGCCGGCACATCGCTCTTTGTGCGACCCATTTGCTGGACAGATTTACACGCTCAGCTACTCGGCGCGAGATGGGAGGAACTGCCGCCATGCGATACACCTCAGCCGTCAGCGGCCCCAGGCACGCCACCATCGCGAGGACATTTGAGTCCATCGAACACCATCATCAGCCTTAGCAACGCGCTCACGCAGATTCTCCTACCCGACCCATTGCATCCTATTCTATCCTCAAATGCTGTCAAGTCGGTTCTCAACACGCTGTGGCCTACACCTTTCAACAAGCCGCAGTACTTGCCCGAACTCCATCTATACTTTGGCGGTCGCGTTTATCGTGATGCTGTACGCGCGCAGCTTATGTGGAATTACCCATCTGAGGAGGCAAAGTCTTCATACTCTTCATTCAAATCAGTTTCAACGCGACCCGCTGAATCCTTCAACATCTCGACACAGTCTTCGCCAAACTACAGCCCCGCCAACCTACCCATGATCTGTTACATTGGCAAGACTCAATTGGCTTCAGTCCGAAACAACCTTTTCCGCGTCGCTTCTGGACCCGGGCGAACATGGAACGAACCCGTGTTTCGCCTCCAGCAACTGAGAGCCCGTATCCTCGTACCTTCAAATTCCGATCATGATGCTCATTTTGTGGGCGTCTTTCTAGGGATGGCGCAGAAGCACTTCTACCCTACCCCACCTATTAGTGGCAGACGCGACTCGCGCATTTCACCAGGGCAGGGCATTCCTCCAAGCCCCAACTTCCACGACATCAAGTTGAAGATCCTGACACACGACATTGATACATCAGAGTTTATTGTCTACACTGGCCACATCACAAAGGAGTTCTTGGAGAAGTTCCACGATCCCTTCAAGGCACCAGCTGACGATGACGATGCTATCGTTCCTGGTCTCAAGATCGAATATACAAGAGTTCCCATCTGGCCAATTCTTGGACTCAGAGAGAGACTTGGTAAAGCTCTAGGCCAAGAGATTGTCGGAACGTTCAACCCAGATGAAATTGAGACATGGGAGAAAGACCCCGAGAAACCAACTGGCGAGAAGCGCAAGCGAGATGTCCTCACCGAGGTCGTCAGCAGTAGCTACGAGGAAGAGACCGAGGAAGAGCCAGCAATCGTTTCAAAGAAGCGCTGTCTAAATGAGGGTACACCTGTGGGCGTGGTGATGTGAAAGCAAACTACATGCAGTGTGTGTATGATATGAAACTAAGATGGGATGGATATACCCCCACGGTTTAATTTTGAGGGCAACAGGACGCATTCGGTATACACAATACATTTTGGCTGGGGCTGGGCTGTCTTTGGGATTGCATGAAGACTCAATCTGCCTCGCAGGCACGCATGACATGGGCAACGGCGCAGGGTTATCAGATAGTTGACGGCGCAAGGTTAGGTTATCAGGACGTGTATGAGCAACAAACCGCATTTGGCTTTTGGGGGAATGGTTATGAATTGAATTGAGCTTTCAGAGGGACTGAAGTGGGGGATGGGTTTAGGACATGTACATATGCCTTTCTTGTGGTTTTTATCTTTCTAGCGAGATGGTCTGCGTTTGATCACGAATTCAATGACATTTCTTGAGCATTAGCCTTGACTCTTGATCTTAGTTGCTGTTTGGGTTGTTCGCGGGGTAGAGCGTTTCTGACCATTAGTAGGCTCGACACGAGTCCTTCAACCCAAAGCCATCTCTCACAAGCAACCACTTGTCAAAGAGAAACACGTGTCTATCCATTTCTCATTTAACCTCACGGACTCAGTCCGAACCTCGGAATGCTGCACGACTACACCATCTTTCTCAGCTCTGCTTACGGGAAAGCGGAGAGATTTGGGGTTTTCTCCATACCTTGATCCGAACTTGCACCTGCATATCTTTAGTGTTCTTTTAGGAATGGCATCTTGAGAGCTTCCTATTTCGACCATCGGAGAGTATGTAGTTGTGCGTGTGATGGGTCAGCGATTGCTAGTTCAGGTGAAATCATCTCCAGGTATTGATCGCAAATATTACCATTTTTGCACTGGCATGGTTATGGTACCTTGTCTCTGGATAAGGCTGAGCTGTGCTGGGCTGGGTTGGGTTTGGGCTTTTACCCGGTAATTAACAAGGTTTTTTGTTTCTACCGCTTAATTTGTTTCAATGGTAACCTTTTTGAAAGGGCTGGGGTTGTTTATGTGTGATGACGTTCTTGATGCGAATGGGAGAACAGGGGGATGTTGGATCTATACGCGGGACAGAAATGGCAGATAGTGAATAGATTACTCAAAAGAGACATTAATCCCTCATAAGAATAATAATATTCCTCGTGTTAATTAGTTGCAGACCGACATTTGTAATGCTCCCCCGCATTCTTGTTGCTGTATTCCCCGGACTTAAGAGAGGTCACCAGGGCCCGAATGAACTACTTTAGACTACGACAGACAAGGATCTCACTCAGGGTCCGGGGTATGAACTCTTTTCCGACTTACGCCAAATGCCAATGCCAATGCCAATGCCATCTTTGATCAACTGTGCTTGCTTCCCCACCATCTCTTCTCTTCTGTCGTACCTCCGGTACCACCATCTTTTTCTCTACATCTCCACCAACCACAGCAAACACACTATCACAAAAACCATCCAGCTGATCGTCGATCCCTCCCCCTCTCCACGTGGACTACAGGGACGACATTTTCTGCCTCGGTCTTGTAGAGTCAGACAAGAAAAACTTGGAAGATACTGACATATATCCCTCTGGCAGCTGATTTCCCCACGGGGAAGCGGGGACTTTGTTCGGCTCAGGCACTTCTTTCGGGCTGATACAGCTGCTATGCACTCTTTGAATGCGGCGATGGCTTCCTCTTCTGGGGGAAATGCCTATGAGGAAGATGCAAGTTCACCGTCGACGTCGAACCAGGGTTGAAAAGAGGGAGGAAAACTCAATATATTGTGTGGATATGTTATAGTGGGATGGGACGAGCGCGGTGTTGCTCGAGGTTCAAATTGAGCTCATTTCCCGTGTGAAAATAGGATCAGCAATTCAACTGAGACACCGGGTTCAGTGTCTGTTGACTTGTTGTTTTGACCTTTGAGAGGACTTAAACTTTGTTGTGTACGGCTCTCTCCGCGGTGGTTTAGTTCAGACTTTTGTTCCAACCAACCACTCCTACACTCTAGGCTCTATCAGTCTTACATTTGGTTGAGCTTCACCATGAAGTTTACAAGTCTTGTCTCTGGCTTCGGCCTTCTCACGGCTGTGGTAGCTGTTCCAGCTCCTTTCCCTGCACCAGATGCAATTCCGGATCTTCAGCCTGTTGAACCAGCCACGCCAGCTCTTGAAGAACGAGCTGCCAAAGTCACAGTCGCTGTTCCCTCTGGAACCGTCATCGGCTCGAGTTCTGGCAAAGTTGACTCCTTCAGAGGCATTCCCTTTGCGGATCCACCAACTGGTTCTCTGCGACTTAAACCACCAAAGAAACTATCCAAGCCTCTGGGCAGCTTTGACGCTTCAGGACTTGTTGGCCCGTCATGTCCTCAGATGTTCATCTCATCTGGTGCCCAAGATGTCATCTCCAAGTTTCTATCAGACTTTTTGTCTATTCCCTTCCTTTCTCCCATCACTGGTCAGGAGGATTGTCTTACCATGACTGTCCAGCGACCAGCTGGTACCAAAGCTGGTGATAAACTACCTGTGCTATTCTGGATCTTTGGCGGTGGCTTTGAACTTGGTTCGAGCGCTATGTACGATGGAACCAGTCTCTTGGGCACTGCCATTGATCAGGACCAACCGTTTATCTACGTTGCTGTCAACTACCGCGTTGCTGGCTTTGGATTCATGCCAGGTGCCGAGATCAAGAAAGATGGCAGTTCGAACTTGGGTCTTCTTGACCAGCGCATGGGTCTTCAGTGGGTTGCTGATAACATTGCTTCCTTCGGTGGTGATCCTGACAAGGTCACTATTTGGGGCGAATCCGCTGGTGCCATCTCAGTGCTCGATCAGATGGTTCTCTACGGCGGTGATGCCGATTACAACGGCAAGCCCCTTTTCCGCGGCGCCATCATGAACTCTGGTAGTGTTGCCCCCGCGGAGCCAGTGGATAGCGACAAGGCACAGGCTATCTATGACGCAGTTGTGAAATCGGGCGGATGCTCTGGATCTTCTGATACCCTCGCTTGTCTTCGTGGTCTGAGCTACGACAAGTTCTTGAACGCAGCAAACTCTGTTCCTGGGCTCTTGTCGTATAACTCCCTCGCTCTATCATACCTCCCTCGCCCAGATGGTACAGTTCTTCCTGATAGTCCAGAAGCACTCATCGCGTCAGGTCGTTACCACGCTGTTCCCATGATCAATGGTAACCAGGAAGACGAAGGCACTCTCTTTGCTCTCTTCCAGCCAAACTTGACCACCACAGCCAAGTTCGTCGACTACCTTCAGCAACTGTACTTTCAAAAAGCCAGCAAGGAACAACTGACCGCTCTGGTGAACACATATCCCACCGCCCTCAGCGCAGGAAGTCCCTTCCGAACATCTCTCCTCAACGAAGTCTTCCCCATGTTCAAGCGCCGCGCCGCCGTCTTCGGCGACTTGGTCTTCTCTCTCACCCGTCGAATCTTTCTGTCAACAGCAGCTGAGCAGAACCCCGACGTCCCAGCATGGTCTTACCTCGCAAGCTACAACTACGGCACACCTATTCTCGGGACGATGCACGGTTCTGATCTGCTACAAGTCTTCTTTGGCATCTGGCCGAATAACGCTATGCGCAGTATCAGGACGTATTATTTCAATTTTGTGTATAACTTGGATCCTAATAAGGGTGTCACCAAGTATGCCAATTGGCCAGAGTGGAAGGGGAGCAAGAAGCTGATGTGGTTTGAGACGGCGAATAAGAACAGTATCATTGATGATAACTTCAGGACGGCACAATATGATTGGATTTCGAAGAATGTGGATGTTTTGAAGGTATAATCAAGGATATAGTTATGAATCAATGCATATGCTTTTGTTTGTTCAAAGATGAGAATGCCTGCATATCACTACATCTCCTAAAACTGCACTACGGCTGATGGGTATACTCCATCCATGTCTATCTTTATTGTTGTGTATGATGTTCTGAAAGTCCTGACTGTCATCTCAAGTCTATTCAAATATATGGAAAGACAAATACCTCATCCTTATCCAGTCCATCACAAAGACATGCTCCAGTCAAGCAAGCTATACTCAAAAGCCTTGCCATTTTCATAAACTTTAAGGACATTCATTCCTTCTAGGTGTTAGGATACTTTTTCTTTCGTCGACTCTCGCTCGTCAACTTGAGACCTTGGGGTCATTGTCTTTCTCATATCTACAGAGCTCCTCGTATCTTATGGTCCTCATCACCTGTCGAGTCACTGTCTCTTGCGTCAGTCACTTATCTATTGATACGTCGACATATGGATATGCTCGTTTGCAGGCCAGCCAAGCCTCAATTACTAGCATACATAATCTATCTTAACATTTGTTGTTCTTGAGTTTTCTCTAACTGGGGATTCTGACTCTATCCAGAGGATGATGATGTATGCATATGTTGTCCATTTCTTCACTATTCACCTAAAAGTGACAAGTTAGAAAGAAGGTTGCACTTCATTTACACACACACACATCAAACAAAAGGAATCGCATTCTAGTCAAAAGCAGCATTCTAAAGTGGAAGGAAAGTTGTTACGAATGCTAAAAAAAAAAGACACAGTTTCCCCATTGGATTAACGGGGAAAATGCAAAAGAATGGGTCTGGCCGGGGATTGAACCCGGGACCTCTCGCAAGCTGTGCTGTAGGGTTTTCCCTAAGCGAGAATCATACCACTAGACCACCAGACCGATCAAGGTTGCAAAGAACCTGTTGTGGAATCGTTGGGATTGGTTTCCGAGTTTGATACTATATTGTGCAGGACTACATCTTCACTGTGATTCAGGCCAAATCACCAGAATCTCCAGGGCCATGACCAAGTAAAATCAGAGATCAAGTTGGGACTGTGAGCAGAAGCTGTTAAACTTGATCTTTTGACACAGTCAAGATGTTCTATCGTTTCAGGTGCGCCAATTTTCAGATCCCAGCAGAAACTGTCAATGGTTCCAAACGTCAGGGCAGCCTTCGAGCCAAACTTTGAAAAATCTCAACAGCGTCATATTTCAGTGGTATTTAACTTTTGTTACAAACATGTTTCCAACATCATAGCTTACACAGTCAAGCATATCCATGAGCGCTGAGCCACTCCTTGAGCTTCTCAGAGTCACGCTCGCGGTACGCAGCACGTCCACGGATCTTATCCTTGACAGTCTCCAGAGTTCGGTTGAAGCTGCTGGTATCCTTGTCGGCCATGAACTTCTCAATCTCGTCAACAGCAGACACGTTGGTGAAGCTGCCCAGACTGAGCTTCATGTATCGGTCGACAACGACAGGGTTGCCAAGCTTGGCGATGACGGCATCCCAGTTATCCTGCATGAACTTCCATTGCAAAGGACGGCCAATGACGTTGCTAGCGACAGAGCCACCTAGGACGTGCATGTCTCCGGCAGGGACGGCGTTGGAGGGAGGAGACTCGTTGAAGTTGAAGGGAATGACTTCCTTGGTGAGGAGCTCAGCGTCCTTGACAGTGCCGAGAACGCTGAGGGAGAGAAGCTTGCCGTCGATAGACTTGGTGTTGAACCACTCCTTCTTGAGAATCTCAACAGTACGGGCAGGCTCCTTCATGATGGCAGCGCGCCAGATAGCGGTACGGATAGGAGCGGAGATAGAGCCAGCCTCAGGGTTCTCAACCCAAGTGTTGAAGCGCTTCAAAGCCTCCTCAGTCACACTACTCATGTTAGTCCAGTCAAACTACGGATACAAGAAACTTACGCAGGGTGGCCGCAAGCAACAGCAACACCAATAATCTCCTTTCGCAAGATACCGGTGAGGTAGTCCTCGCCCTCAGGGAACTCCCAGCCAACTTCCTTGACCTTCTGGTCAATGAGCTTCAGAGTGAACTTATCCAGAGCCTTCTTGATGAACTCATCCTCTCCAAAAACAGACTTGACACCACCAATGGAGTCAAGGACCTGGCGCCAGACCAGAGTGTGGTTCTCCTTGCCGAATCCCTCGAGGAAGGTCAGCAGAGCAGGGGTGGTGCCGTTGCCTGCAAAGGCAAGGTCGGCGGTGGAACCAATGATGGAGATCTTGTCCTCAGTGCTGAGCTTATCCAGCTGATTGCTAAGCTTGGCGAGGCGCTCAGGGGGGTAGTTGACACGGTAGAAACCAGTGGCGCCGCTGTTGAGCTTGTAGAAGTCCTCGTCGACATCACGGATGGTGTCCTCCTTGGTAGTAAGAGACAGAGAGGCGATGCCTGCGTGGTCCTTCTTGCCCTCAAGGCCGAGAGGAACCCACCAGGTGGTGGTATCATCTTCAGGCTTAACATCTCCGGTAGACAGGAATCGAGACTGCTTGACAGAGATCTGACCAGGCTCTTCAGCAACAGTAAGGACGGGGTGACCGATCTTGGAGATCCAAGGGTTCATGAGCTCAGTGACGTTCTTGCCAGAGGCCTCGCCAAGGGCGTTCCAGAGAGCAGTAGTCTTGGCGTTTCCATAGGCGTGGGCCTTCAGGTAGTTAGAAACACCCTTGAGGAAAGTCTCGACACCAAGGTGGTTAGCAAGCATGCGAATGGCAGAGCAGCCCTTGAGGTAGCTGATGGAGTCGAAAATCTGGTTGACATCAAGAGCATCTCGGACAGGAACGTGGATAGGGTGACTGGCACGGATACCATCCAGACGGAAAGCAGCCTCCATACCCTCGTTGACAAACTGAGCCCAGACTTGCCAGTCGGGGTGCAGATGGTCAACAGCATGCCAACCGACCCAGGTAGCGAAACCCTCGTTAAGCCAGAGCTCATCCCACCAATCCATGGTGACAAGGTTGCCGAACCACTGGTGAGCAAGCTCGTGAGCGACGACATAGGCGACGGCGTTCTTGAATCGAGGATCAGAGGTCTTCTCATCGTAGAGAACCTGGGTAGTGCGGTAGGTGACGAGACCCCAGTTCTCCATGGCGCCGTGTGTGAACTCGTGAACAGCGATCAAATCGGACTTGGGCAGAGGGTAGTCGATGTCGAAGATCTCGGAGAAGAAGTCAATGATCTTGGGAGCGTGCTCGAGAGCCCACTGACCCTGCTCCTTGAGACCGCGGGTGGTGTAGACACGGACAGGAATCTGCTTGCCGTCGTACTTGCGGTCGGTGAAGGCCTCGATGTACTCAAAGTCACCGACAGCCCAGGCCAGCAGGTAAGTGCTCATGACAGGAGAGGTCTCGAACGATACAATGTTCCAGCCATCCTTTGAAGGTCGAGTCTCCTTGACAGGCATGTTGCTCAGAGCAACCTGGTCGGAAGGAATCTCAATGTCGAAGTCAAAAGTGGCCTTGAGGTTGGGCTCGTCGAAGCAAGGGAAAGCTCGGCGGGCATCACAAGCCTCGAACTGTGTGCTGAACATGTAGTGCCATTCACCATCGCTGGGAACCGAAGCAGAAGGAGTCTCGGTAGGCTTGTACTTGCTACGGTAGAAACCAGCCATCTCATTGTTGATGATGCCCTCGAACTCGATGATCAGGGAAGCCTTGGAAGCGACGGGGAGCTCCTCGTCAAAAGTGATGGTAGAGCGCTGAGCCTTGGAGTCATAGTCGAATTTTGTAAATTCGAATGTCTTGGAGTCGACGGAGACCTTGGCGTGAGAGAGCTTGAGTTCGAGAGAGTTGACGATGATTTCCTTGGTAGGCTTTGTGATTTCCGAGTCAATACTGTAGAGCTGTTAGAGCTAGCTTCACGATGAGGGGTAGGGGAGGCGTGACGTACGTGACGGTTCCCTGGTAAGTCCAGTTGGTGAACTCAAGATCCCTCAAGGAGAGATCATAGTGCTTGGGCTTGACATTGTCGGGGAGAACATCGCGGTCAGTCATTGTTTCGTTGCGGGCGAGTCTGGCGTGGGCGGAACAAGCTCGGTCAGAGATCTTGGGAACAAGACTGTTTGTTGTGTTAGCAAGCTACAGCTCTGAGCTTTAGCTTTAGCTTAGCGAGTCTCGAGTTGTTCGCAAGAACAATGGGGTATAATGAGAATGGAGAAGAAATTGCAGGAAACAGATGATGTGAGGGTGGAACAGGCGGCAAGATATAGCTTGACAAAAGGGCAATGGACTAGAGAGCAAACAAGAGCGTGATGATGCGTTGCCGTGTAGAAAGGACCCCGCGGCTGGTGGGGTGTGGGCCGGCTTCCGTTAAGATCCCAGCTGCCCCTCCCTTTCTATCTCCAACGGAGCCACAGGAGACGGGAAGTCTATCATGGAAGGGATAACGTACCTCCGAATACCGATTGGCATAGGCCGTCCATTATCACGGCGACTATTCAACGGCTTCACTTGACCATTTACAAGTGAAGCAAGACCTCTCGAAAATATACCACAGTTGACGATTCCTTGAGAAACAGAACCAGATACAGACGGTGCCGTCTGCCGTGTAATCACCGATAGTGGGCTACAATTGCTCCACAGATGTAGAGGCAGAGGCAGATGTCGCAAAAGGCCCTTCGAGGACGACATTTTGGCCCGGATCCTGCACCCTTTTCAGGAGTGATGCGCCGTCGCAATTGGGCAGGTCGTTGATGGGTGAACTCTTATGGGGTGCCAATGATATCCTCTTTTAGCAACTGAGAGCCCCCATTGACGGCACTTTTGTAGCGTAGCTGCCCCCAGTATCGTATCAGTATTAAGAGAGTGTCGATGCTGTGTCGAAATTTTCGGGTCAACGTAAGGCTCAGGGCCGTTTGGTATGCCGTATTGCCGGCGACAAGCGAGATGGCCGAGCCGTGTGTATTGTGTCATGACATTCATTTTGCACTGTACATCATGAGATAGGGTAACTTAAGATGAGTGAGAGAAACCACAATCATATCGACTCGGCTACTCATACAGAGATCATTCAAGTCTATATCAAACAGTGGATGTATCAAATTGTGACACGAAGCAAACTGGGAGAGGGCTAACGATAGCAGAATCCTTCCAACCGTAACCTGAAAGACTTTAGGATAAACTTAGGACAGAATATCCCAAAGTTGTATACAAATTTCTATTCTTTTATGCTTACTCAATCTTTGAGGTAATTATTCTCTGTCTTAGGCACGATGTTACCCAACTCATAGTGGTCACAAGTGCAATTGTCACTATCCTCGCTGTTGCTTTCTGATGATTGAATTCTGAAACCAGATATAGTATACGCTTCTACCGCTGAGTTGAAATAACATTCTTTCTATCCATTATTCCAGCCAAAGTGCAATCTGCCGATCCCATGAGCTACCCATCAACACTGCCACACTTCTTTGAAAGGGCAAGCTTGATCCAATTCCACCAAGTAAGCCGCTATCTTGGCTTTCCATACCAGTACGCCATGCAACCCAAGTTCAAAAGCGCTTCCCAGTAAAAGCAAACCCATTCCTGCCTGATTGAAAGAATCAAACGCTAACCTCCGAATACCATGCATCCTTGTTGCTCATCATGCATAATCCCTATCAAAACAATCCAATCCATTACATCTATGTCGACATCTCTTCTTGCTCAACCTTTGTCGCCACGGCATCCCACCAAGGCCCATGGGCTGCTCTGTCAACTGTTCCAATCTTCTCTAGTAAGTTCGAAATCTCTCTAACTCGATCAACAAACTCAGAAAGTCCGAGACTGGCTAGCTTCTCGCCAGCCGTGTTGGCCGCCTTGACCTTCTCGCTTGCTGATCCTGCAGCGAGGCGGGCAAGAATGTTGCTACGAAGGCGGGTGAGCAATAGTCGCAAGACAGGTTCTCTAGGCTCGTTTCCGTTCTGTGCCATGTCTTGACTGGCAGTCAGAACCTTGGTAACAAGAGCGCGGAGGTGGCTCTTGGTAGCCGTCGGCATAGAACGTCCAGACTCAAGGGCAGCCATCACGCCGTCCACAGTGGCTTGGAGGGGATGGCCAGCCTCGAGAACGGCCATGATGCGTGTTGCTTCCATCTTCCATGAAGAACGAACATCCCGCTTCAAGAGGTTCTTGCACTGCAGCAGAACAGCACCAGCGGTAATAACCCGCTGAATAGTGGTAGATACTTGACTGATGCGGTTGTAATCTAGACGAAGCATCTCTGGAACCTCCTCAATGGGTGGGGGAGAGATCTTGGTAAAGATGTCTACGAGCATCTGCGCATAGAACTTTCCAGCATTCGGTCGCGACCTCGGATGGTTAATTCCCTCTGGGTCCCTCTTCTGAACTTCTGCCAGAACCTTTGCTCGCGAAGCCTTCCATGTCACCTCAGCTGCAGCGAGGCCAAGCTCACCTTTCTCAAAATCCTCGGCGAACCTCTTAGCTTCATATGGCGCCGCGGATTGGATAAGCTGAGGTGCAGCAGTCCGCAAAAGATAGTTGATGTAGTCGCAGAGCATTACATCAATAAATCCGTTGAGGGCCTCAACTCGATCGATGATGTCACCATCTGCAAGTTTGTTCTGGATCAAGTCCTGAACCTCTTCATCGCGAAAAGGGGCACATAGTTTGGGCAGAAGTGACGACATCGCAGTGAAGAATTTCTCATATGAGAAGTTGCCGAGGGCGAATTGTCGCTCTGCCATCTCGGGGTCCAGAATTTCACCGATAAGGTTATACATGGAGTTGCCCGGCTTGAGCAGGCGCTGGAGCCTTTCCTTAATGTAGCTCGCGATAAGAGCAAAAACTTGGAAATTAATCCCACTGTTGTCATCTGTCATAGTGGTCCGCATCTTCATATATATGTATTTCGAACGTTCCGATTGCTGTTCTCGGTATTCATCAGGTGAGAGTTGATATTCTTTGTTGATAGCCAGCTCATGCACCACAATCCTGTTGTTAGGCAATAGACCATTGAGGCCGGTCTTTGGCGCAGGAGCCTTCTCCTGGGCTTTGCTGGCCGGTGTCGCAGGAGGAGTCAGTGTTTGAGACTCGGATGAGACCAGACTTTTAGCTGTCTCAGTTGCTTCCCCAGGTGCGTGCTCAGCCACACGGGGCTTTGTGTCTCCAGTCTTCTTCTTGGCAAGTCGATCTTTGCGGGCTTGAGCAACCGCCTTGAATATCAAATCTTTGCCCTTTTCTGCACCTGCTAGTTTCTTGATCCGGACTATGAGCATCAACTGGTTGTCTTGGATGCTCTTCTTGTAAAGAGCTGTAGCAGCATCGTCAGTTGTATCCTTGACGGTATGGTAGATCGCGTCAAGTTCGACAAACTGCATAAGCATGACCTCAATCAATGCATTAGAGTCCCGAGATTTCCAAGCGATGAAAGCGTTGTAGAAAGTGGCATACGCCTCAGGAAGTTTCTTCTTGAGTGCAGGTGGCATGGTGTATTTGTTGGTGGAAGTCAAGCGAGAGAGGGTGTTCTCAAAAGAAATGAGCAAGTCACGCGCCTTGCCCACCAAACCTTGCAACTGAGGATTGGCAAGGTCCGTAGAAGGCAATCGGTGGGAATTGAGTACATCAACGACGTCTTCATCACCATTGTCGTTTTTGTTGCTGAGAACTTGATTGGGATGACCAAGGATCAAGAAGGCACTGAGAAACGTGCGAACGGCTGTCATCTCGCCAACCGAACCAGTTTCACCCTCCTCAAGACCACACAGTCTAAGCAACTGTGCCGTGATGACAAGAACCCGCTCCTGGGCCAGGAGCTCAACGACAGTATCGAAGTGTGTATCTCTAATGCCATCCACGGTCAAGCCGAGGTTATTGAACTCGGAGATGGCTCTCTTTCGGAGGCAGCCACGCCACCACCATTGGATGCTCCTTGCGGCCTCATCTTCCGTGGGCTTGCGTCTCTCTTGCTCGGCATCGGGCATGGGATCTGTGGGCTTCCTTGCCATGATACTCTGCCCACGACTCCGCTTAGACGCATTCTTGGTTCGTAGTTCTTCCCTTCGTCTTTCTGCCTCAGCCATTCGCTCGTCGATCTGAGCCTTCAATCGGGAAATGTCCTGCTCTCGCTTCTCCTTCATAAACTCGGCAACCTGCTTTGCCTTCTTGACCTCATCCGCACAATTGGCGACAATCTCTGCCAAATTGCGCTCCCTGGCCTGCTGTGCCGCTATGGCTCGCTCCTCCGATAGTGAAGTATCTCGATGAGTCGCTTTAGCCAGGGCCGCTCGAAGGCGAACCTTTTCCGCATGCGCCGCTCTATCGGCAAGTCGTGCCCTGCGGTCCTCAAGAAAAGAGGCGCGGCGAAGATGTTGGGCGACATGCTTGCTCTGTTCACCTCCGCGGTGACTTGATGGTTGAATAGAAGAGCATCGCGAGTGAGCAGACGAGATTGAATTGCGGCGCGACGAGGCAGCCGAATCTCTGCGGCGAGTCTGCGTTGGGCGATAGAAGCGGGCGGCAATGTGGGGAGGTGGTGTATAAATTCTGGAGTCGTCATCTAGGACATCGTCTTCCTCGTCGGGAGGAGGCATGGAGAGATCGAGTGTATCTTCTATTTCATGATCCGAGGGCGTACCGCTTGACTCTTCGATGTTGCGCGACGGCTCCGCAAGGTCGTGGGAGAGGCGGCGCATCGTGTCGGCGGCTGATGGCAGATGTGACATGGCCACCGCTGGATGATTGTGTTGTGAAGTTACCAAAGAATAAAGCAATGGTAAAAGTAAAGTCAATCCCAGGGCGGGATATTCGTCTTGTCGACGCCCAAACGGGGGAGGCCGGTTTGAGGTCAGGCTGGGCGCTGAAAGCGTAAAGTAGAGTCGAGAGAGACTAGGAGTGTTTCGTCTGGGCAACTCTGGTGGCGCAGTGGGATCCGTGGGTGGTTCTGAATCAGCAGCGAAAGGCTAAAACGGGGAGGTCTCAAATCCGCTAAACGAGCCCACCAAAGAATGGATGAAGGGTTGAAATGAGAGAATGCGCAACAAGTCGCGATGAGTGCGTATAATAAAGGCGTAGATGAGTAGAAACGAGGGGAATGCGGAAGACAAAATATAAGTATTGCACAAGCCGTTTATTAAAAGCTTACAGAAGCGTCAGGCTATTGTGAATAAAGATAAGATGGAAAGAGAAAAGAATGGAAGTGAGTGAGTGAGGTTGGAGGAGGGAAAACAGTAGAAGACACCAAGTGCCAGGTGATGGCGGGGGAGTCAAGCCAATGAAGTGTAATTCCTTATCGTTGGACTCGCACTTTCCCGTCGTTGCAGCTGCAGTTGCATATGCAGTTGGTGGCTTCCAAGTGCCGCTCTTTCCACTGTTTGCGACGACGATAGGGAAGGCAGCCGTTTCAAGGACAATGAGATGGATGCATGCGCCGCGACTACCTGAAAGGGATATGTACAGAGTGGGAGGGGGAGGAGGGAAGGGAAAGTGGGGGTTAACAAGAAGGAGTGAAGGTTCCAGTTTCGAGAACCCAAAAGCATGGACGTTTTGCTTTTCTTTCCTTTTGTTGTTTGTTGTTACTCCCTTTTTTTTCCTTGGAACATTGTGAAACGTTGACGCCCCGGCTTCGTGGACAGTGGACAATGGACAGGGCATGTGTCAAGATCCCTGGGCTGCCCGGAGAGCCTGGGGTTAGGCCACTAAACTCCAGTGGACTCGGTCACTGGCTTACAGCGAGTCCACGATAGCGAGTCGAGCCTGGTTAGGTCAGCTTACAAGATGAGCTCTAATCCATTCCAAAGAACCCACCAGAACTATGTCTCCACGATTATCAATCACATCAATTCTGCAAATCTCCTAACCTTATCCGTTTCCTCTTCTACGGTCACTAGGTTAACTAGTCGACAATTACTGAAACGAGGCCCTTTCCCGCTGTACCGAAGCGCCCCCCCCAGGCTGGCCAGCCCGATCATGCCCGTCTCGTCTCGTCTCATACCCCAGCCATGACATTTCTATCTTTGGTTTACCGAAAGGCCCATCCCTCCCCAGATTCATGCATGTGTACTTGATACGACGTCATCACACGTGTTTCCCCTCCCGTGACGCTTTTTGGAGCCAAGATTGCGATTGTGCATTGTGCCATTCTGGGTGATTTGCTGCAATTGGGCCCAGATGCGCCTCGACGTCTCGCGTGATAGATACAACGACCAATTAGGAAATCGATATATTTGGACTACCAGCATTTTCTCTTGTTGTTGCATTGATGGGCTCACGTAACTCCACGACAATATGTGATAGATTCGGACGTGGCTCCATATCCTCAGGACAATAGTGTAAGTTTTATACTGCAATTTAACTTGGCTTATTCTGTTATCATACATCTCACATAAACGAATCTCTCGCAATGTTAATCGCACACGCAATGTAGCCTTTCATGATCCTACTATGCAAGTCCAATGATTCCAAGGTTGCTCCGTTCCCCTTCAATCGTACCTTTTTGTTCTACTATACAGAAACCCCTAAGAACCAATCATACTCATAGTAAGTATCAAGTCAAGGTCCCCTTAACGCTGATTTTTTATAATGTCCCTTTCGTAAGCATTGCATGCTCGCTGCGCTAGCCTCCTTATAGAATCATACGCAGCTGAACCATTAAACGCCTGTACCATCCATCCAGTTTCCGTGTGTTGCATTATTCCATGTGCCCTATGCAGATGTGCTCCATAATAACCGTTACTTATTCGTGATGCATCCTTATCTTAGTGGCGGAGGCTGCCACTTCGTAGTCGTCCGTTTGGAGCGCTTGACGCTCGCTCATTCATCCTCGTTACCCATTCGAGGACTGTCTCATAGCAGAGAACATACTGTCGCAGGCTCTGCACCATGCTGAGTCGTTGTTCTCGGAAATCCTCCACCGTCTTCTGGATAAGATCCACGCTATCGTCGTATAGCCAGTCGATGTTGATGTGTGCACCGCCTCGGGCCACCTTCCTCTCCATGTTGGATCGCTGACCAGGGGTGAAAAAGTTAAAGTGCTTGGTAGAGCGGGGTGACATGTCCCCGTTCTCGCCCATGTTGACATCTCCGTCATGATCACGAGATCGTACCGAATCCATCTTGGCCTGTCGCTGACGCTTCAACATATCAATAACACTGTCGACAGTGCAGAATGTTCCAGTACGACCACAGCCAGCGGAACAGTGTACCAACATTGGTCGTGCCCGAGAGTCGGCCTCGGGCTCATCGTACCATGTAATAGGGAGTGACTCAAGTGACGTAATCTTGGATCCTACCACCGAGGAAGTCTCAACAGGCAGAGCAGAACGCTGCATGACATTGGCCAGCTCAACCAGCGCCAACAGGTGCGATGGCTGTGCAGGTGTACCAAAGTCGGGCCACGACGGGAAATGCAAGTGAGTAATCTCTCGAATGGGTGCAAAAGGATGAGCGGTATGAGAGAGTGCAAACTTGCGAACAATTACGTAGGGGGTCTCTGCGGGGCCTTGAGTTGGTCTCGGTGTAGGTGTCGAAGACTCGAATGTTGTCGTGGTGTTTGCGCGCTTGCGTCCCTGCTCGCTGGCCGAAGCCGATGGCGTGTGATGGGAATCGGACCTATGCTTGTCGATGTCAAGAGATACCTTCTTCTCGGACAGAAGCTTCAGTCTAATGGCTCCAAAGTCTCTGCCCTTCCAGTAAGGATGACACTTGAGCTGCCCGCCTTCAGACTCTGCAGTCAACATGACGACTACACGCACATCTTGCTGCCAAATGACAGACCAAAAGTCCTAAATAGACGTTAGTCAAATTTTCGGATAGTGTAAGTGGCTTGCGACATACCTCGAAAGTGGCGGGGAGTGGTCCCTGAGTGGCGATGTACTGCTTGTTGCTTCGGGAAGCTTTGAGGTGGCTTGCGTTGATGTAATCACATGAACCTTCAGGCTTCTCTTGCAACTTCACTCGAGCATGCTCGAAAGGCAAGATATCTTTGTATCGATTCTTGACTCCCTTTTCAACGCCACAGAGCTGAACCTGGCTTCGCTTATCCTTGTTTTGAGGGTTGAAAGCCGCATATGCCGCCTTCATTCGAGATTGCTCGTCAACCTCGATATGCAGGAACTTGTCCGAAACCTTCTTTCCGTGGTCAGGCTTCGCGGCGGCCTCTCGTAGCCAACGGGGAAGAGAGGGTGAGTCAAGGGCTGAAGGTCGCGATACATCCAATTGGCCAACACCATCAGCCAAGTCCATGTTCTGGCGAATGTTGGAGAAGAACGGATTCACGTCGTTGCTAGTAGTGGGAAGCATGACTCCACCGATGACAGGGGCAATACCTCCATGACCAGGACCGGGTTTTCCAGGCGATCCAGTTGCAGATTGGTGATCGACCAAGTCAGGGAAGTTCTCCTGGAAAGAGTTGAAGCCACCCTTGAGGATACAGGTGCCGCCGGCATACCCCTCACTCGTGAACTTCTTGATCATGTTCTGAGCGGTGATAGCATCGCGCTTGTCGGAGGCGTGGGCATCATAAACAATGATGTAGTCAGTGTCCTTCCAGGTAGAGAACTTGTCTGAGTCAGAGCTAGTGTGGAAAGTCTGCTTGAGTTTCTGAATGTTGAAGGTGGCTCGCTTAAGAAGTGTGGTGGGTATGCAAAGGTTGAGAGCACCTTGAATTCTGGACTGGGCGTAGTTCTGTGATGATCGAAGGTCAAGAATAAGCAGTCTTTCCGGCTTCACACTCTGAAGAATGTCCCGTAGCTGTTGACCTGTGATCATGTGAGGCTGTCCTGGTTCCAGAGTTGCTGGTAATGTTGCAGAGCGTCGAATATCTCGAGAATCAAGAGGATCCGGGCGATGTTCCATTACAGATAGCCGAGGGTCGCGATCTTCAGATCGAGTTAGACTCGCTCTTTGCTGTGAAGGGTCCATTGGTAGTGGAGAGTCGAATCGGGGCATGTTGAGAACTGGAACATGGCCGTAGAGAGATGATTCGGAATTACGCTTCGAGTCTGATGACACATAGGCCGAGTCTCCCAGGCTATCCTGGTCCACATCCATCCGGCTGGCTGGTCGAACATTGGCAGAGCTCAAGCCACGGGCAAAGGGCGATGGGCCGCCAGTGTCACTTCCATGGGTGTGCCATCTGGGAGGTCGAGGGCGCACAGGTGCAACTCCATTTGATGTCACTGACGGCTGAGCATAGTGACTGGTGGAGAGAGCAAACGACTTGCCCCGGTTGAAGTCAGCCTGTCTCTTGAAGGCCTCGAACTCAGGATTGGCATCAAGAGGGACCTGCTTGGGAATCGCAGCCTGGAAGGATTTCACTGATGATGAAGGGCTCCAATTCTCGTTAGGGAGTCCTGAGGAGGAGTCCCCACGCTCATTGGCTGATTCGACGATGAGGCCAAAATAGTTAGGACTTGGTGATCTGTTGTCGGAGACCACGCGAGGCGAAAGCTTGGGCGGAGGGTGATTCTGGCCGACTGAGTAGGGCATCCGGGGAGAGGCGAGAGGAGTCGATGTTTTTGTTGACTTGGTTGGTCGGAGTGTCTGAGAGTGAGAATGGGGGTGGTTGATGTTATACGAATTAGATCGTGAATGGGAAATATTATTAGAATGAGACTGTCCGCCGGGAGAGTGTCGTGCGGGAGTCTTCATTGTATAGTGTAATGGCGTCCGGTCGCCGGTCCTGGAATCATGCATAGCGAAGGCGTTGATCGGAGTAGTCGACGTCATCTCTGGAGACGCAGGGGTAAAGAGAGGCTGAGCGAGGCTCATAAGGCCATGATGAAGAGGTCGAGAATTAGATTAAAGTGAGTAAGTGAGTGATGGATGGATTGGGAAGAAGGGGACCTGGAGTCGGTTATATCGAGAATAGTAGTAGCTAATGGAAGTCTAGCTTCAGCTAAATAAGGGTCTCGGGGGGCGAGGGGACCTAGGACCGAGAAGTGTAGTGCGAGTGTAGTGTAGTGTGGGAGTGAGTAAGGCGAGGCAAGGCAAGGTTGATTAAAGAAATGCAAATGCACCAAAGATAAAGATGAATGAATGGATGAACGAAGGCTACCCTCTTCCTTTAGGCTAGGCTAGGTCAAGAAGAGAAGCGGGCAGTTGGTGGGGTCTATGAATCTGATCCCTGGAAGACTTGGAAACAAGCCAAGAAGGGGGGGGTGAGGGGGCCCTGGGCTAGCTGGGGGTGTCAATACCGGTAGGGGTCAGGGGGTGATGGCCTAAAACCCAGGGGGAGAGGTAAGAGGCTGCGACCCGACAGTAAATTAGACGGTAGCCGAATTTCAGATTCGATGGAAGGGTCCTGACGTACCTTACGTTACTGAAGGTGCCCCAGGCTTTACTTAGTGCTGCCCAGTCTCCAAGTCGGTGTTGAAGAAGCAGCGAGATAGTGTTGAGCTGAGAAGAGCTAAGATGAGTTCAGGTAGCACAGCAGAAAAAGGCGTGTTGTATTGCTGTAGCACACGTACAGGGCGTTCATAAGAACAAATGCAGCCTGCAGTGCTCGAAATGGTGATGAACGGTGGCAACAAGTTTATGGGTACACGGGCACACTCTCACACTCACACGGCCAGTGGTACAGTGGAAAAACGCCGTTACCGTCGGGGTCAGTGGGATGGCGACGGTGGCGTCTCGCGGACGATGACGTGCGGTGGAGCAAGGAGGATCAGAGAGAGGACAATCAACAGCCCAAAGGGGTGATAGAACGGAAAGAAATGTTTTATTCTATGTTTGCCTTCTTAGATAATACTTATTAGACTTTAGAATCTCATAGACTATTCTGTCTTGACTCTCCTATATTAGAAATAGCCACTCGCTGTTCGCATCCGTGGCGTTTATAATGTCCGAAGACACAGGTTTGTAATCCAAACCTGCAGCTGTCAAAATGAATACGGTTCGGTTCCCAACTCTCCTGTACGTACCCTGATCCTACCGTTACGTCCCCTGCAACCTACCGTATCGCATGTCCTCGTGCGTCAGCGTTGCAAGTGGAGTGAGTCCTCTGTGGGGAGACGGGAAAACGGACGGTACAGAAAAAAGAAAGCAAAGCACTCCTACATCGGTCAAAACCTGGAAACCTCGCAGCCGAATCGTTCGATTCTACGATAAGAGAGAAGTTATCACCAGATTCTTTGCCAGGGCTGAATGCAAGAAGGGACTTGGTTATCCTGAAACCCCAAAGGGCTGAAAGAAAGCCAGAGAAAAAAGAGGCAAAGAGAAGCATATCGTTACAGTAGCCCAAACTTTTTAGTCGGGTTACAGTCAGTCACCGACGTCGATCATGGCTACCATACACCTGCACGTCAAAGTGCATAAACACTGACAACTTCCAAAGGGGGCTCTCTTTTCTCCTGTGTCATTTATTCTCTTGCTGAACCGACGATCTCATAGTGGCATGTTTCGACTAGGACTGTGTGGGTGGTGCAAAAGGGAGAAGAACCAACCAGTTGAACAGATACAAGCAGTTCTGATAATACTGCAGAAACAGCTCCCGGTGAGAACGGTCGTTGGGGGTTAGGGGTGGTCGCGTGTGGTAAAGATCATCCAAGCGAATGGACGCTTGCTTTCTGGAGAAGGGGGGAGGAAGAGACGCCGGTCCGGAGTTGTTTGTGTGTGTGTGCGGTTTTTTGTTTCTGGTGCTGTTTGTGCAGGTGGACAGAAGGACCCTTGAAGATCATTGATCTCGCAATTGCACGCTTGCCTCTACTTGTTGAAGTGTTTGGTTGATCCTTTGGTGGTTTCTGGCGGTGGAGGTTGAGGGGGGAGAGTTCGTTGGTACAACCTGGCCAATAGTTCAGGACATTGAGGTTCAGTATAGCTTCCGGTGATAAACTCTGACAGGTGTAATATACTTCAATTCATTCAAGGTATCAAACTCTTTCTGTTGACGATGTAGTAGCAACTGCAGGTACTAGCCTGGCTGGCCTGATAGAATATGTATTATCGAAGCTTATTACGCAAGTTTCAACCAACGACGGCATCTTTCCCTCTCGTATTCTTACAATTGAGCACTATAATAGAGTTCATTCGAGCATGCAGATGCCATCATCTCTTTCCCCTGTCCCACGATGATCCAGATCATCTTCAGACTTTCATCCCCCGCTGATGCTCATCCTCCTCATCCTCCCCCTCTGTCTCTCGAATCTGTCACCGTCTCTCGAGTCTTCCCCCTGACTACATCGTCATTGCAGCGTCAAGGGTCCCCACCTGGAAAGAAATAATGGAACGGTGCGCATGGGGGCGTGTGTGCATCTGTTTGTCTGGGCTTGAACCAACCAGAAATCCGCGTGGCGCTGTCGTCAACGTCACTGGTCCCCATTGGTTTTTTTGCTTCTTTTCTCCCACTGATTTATCTCCGCCTTTTCGCTGTCTGCCCATTTCGACGTTTGCCAACCTCCGTCTGAAAAAGTCGATAGAGTCTAGAACGAATCTACTGCGAATCACGGTTTGTTCTGTGCCTTCAGCTTCTTGGAGAATTGCGTGTTCAGATCTCGCGTCAACGGTCGTAAAGTCTGATGCCGAGTCTCGACCAGGTCTTTACGAAATTAAATGCTGCGGCATGACGTAGTTGATGAGACGTCGAGCAACCATCCCACTTACGCTCACCGTTTTGACAATTACTGTTGTAACGTCTTGATAACCCGCTCAGTAACGGAGTTTCAGCTGAAAAGCCATCTTCCCAAAGGCAAAAGCTGAATCGGAACCATGCCATATCCTGGCTTCGCCTAATGTCAAAAAACGGCTGCTCCTCCGCTAAGCGATTTGATCTTGTGTCTATGATTTTGTTTCAAGGCTGTCTGGCTCACTCCCTCCCTTGTTGCGAGGTGATTTCAGGGACCGCTGCTTAGACTAAGTTAAGGCAAAGCTTGATACAGACATCAGAAACGCAATGCTCAATTATAAGCAGGGGACTCGGGTTTATGCGAGGATTGCCTGATGCATGTCACTCCGACGCCCTTGTCCGAGTCGCGGACGAAGCTATCCAGCTTTTCGGTATTCCGTATTCCACCGGCCGAAGCTTAACAAGCCTCGATTATCAACCAAACCAAGCCCTGCGAGAATACAGTACATATGTAGCTAGCTGCCGTTTCCTTACGGTTCCTGATTAGGGTATCTAACGGACGCTAAGAGCACACCCTTGCAGATGGAAGCCTCAGACATCAGACATCTTTTCTCACCGTCACGTATGTACGTCTTTGCTTCAATTCAATCCACATCGAAGGGCCTGGACCCTGAGATCACCCCCTCCATAACGGATAGATTATCAAATCAACTGTCCAACTAGGGTTGCACGCGAGTAGAGCAACTCATCAGCGGCGCTTGCGATTATTTCTAAACAAAGACCTGATAGCATGGCCTCAATCTCGAAAGGGCCAAGGCGAGAACAATCTCACTCAAGTCTTTGCGGACAAAATGCTCTCAATGTGGAACTGTTCGAATAGGAATCGAAAACTTTAATCGCTTACCGCTAGTTGTTCGCAGAAACATGGCGTTGACTTCCAACTCCAGCCAAGGCTGTGTGCCAGCGAGACGCCGCCTTACAGTACTAGCCTCATCGAAGCAAGGCGGACCCTTGAATTTCTGACCTTTAGCATCTTGGGCGGGAGGGGCACGAGACGAGACTGACAGCAAACTGGTGTTTTAGCCAGGAGATGCCTGACAGAACCGGATTCATCCCACTTTGACAGTTTGCCATGTTCGACAAACCTGCAGAATCGTTCCCACGGGAAATGGATATCCAAAGATCCACCCAAGTCTGACTGAGTCCCGAACGCCTTGTGCGCCTTGTACGATAGAGGCCTATGCTGCCTCAGTGACGTATGATGGACCGTTCTCGATGCTCAGGCTGTGCTTCAGCTGAGCAACAACGCATAAGCCAATGTGTTCTAGACACTGGGTATGACATCGTCGACTTTTGATGAGCCTCGTTCTTATGGGAATTGTCATTGTCGATAGTCAGTTGTGGTTCTGTCAAGACATAGTATCCCTGCCGTAGATGCGTCCAGGCATGTCGATCATGCAAGACGGTGTTGACACGAGGCAGTTCGGTTTCTAAATAAGGCAGGAAGAATTAAATGCAGTTTTAATTGATTACATGGCCTGTTTGATAGCCACTCGGGTGGGATGTGGGAGTTTAGGGTTCTCCATTCCGACTGGTTGTATAACCTCGAGATGGGTGGTACCCTGACCTTAGTTTTGTTCTTCAAAATCAGGGAGGACAGAATCACTCCAATGGTATTTTTTTACGGTTGATACTTTTCCTATGTCTATGAGAGACGTCATGGTGGACTGTTGTGAATGATTTGTACCGTTTCGAGTGCTCAGTCCGGGGGCTGTTTGTCCAGTGTCATTCGTGCCAAAGCTATCCCAGAGCTATCCAATATAGGAACTGTTCCGATACTATGCTTCGATTATACACTTGAGCTTGTATGTTTTCGAAAAAGCTAGTCTATATCGCACACTCTGTTCCTGTCTGGTCCAGAGCTAATTCGGCCCGTCAGAGTCACTACATCACCGATGACCAACTGACTCGTAACCACCTACTCGACAGTCCGTCACAAGCACATCACCAAAAACACCTACATTTAAGATCACGATTCAACCCAAGCCCTCAATCCACGATCCTTGTCACCGCCAGAGAATCAACTCATATCAAATGCCCAAACAGTCATCCTTGTCTTGATCACAAAATAAAAGCATCGGGCCTCACCGGTTGAGCTATCAGCTGACCAAATCACTTCTACACGTGTGCTGGAAATACCTGTTTTTTGCTGGAAATACCAAGCTTCGATCGTTGTTCTAGACTCGACCATGAATCTGTTTAGCGTGACACGCGACTCGAGCTCTTGAAACTCTGGCAGTTGTCGGAGAGCCCGAGCGGCGTTTGATAGAGCTCAAGTGGGACGGAACGACACGTCCTGATTGTTAGTTTGGGCGTTTTGAATGATTAAAAACGCTATGGCTGGCCACTGACATGCAGGGAGAGTCAGTAGTACAGCAAAAAGAGAAAGTAGTGGTTAGTCGCCCTGGAATCCTGTTATTACATGCAGGCTAACTGTGAGTATATTTACATGACTTCAATGAGGATGAAGATCAGAGACCTAAAGCTTGAACTTTTGAGTCAATAAATCAGCTGTAAAACGCCTCGACTGAACATCATGTAATATTTTGCACTTCCACAGGCTCTGTCATCTGAATGATCCCATCAGTCCCAGCTGAAAGCTGAAGACTCACGTTCTTGTTCTTGGCATTGTAAGCCCCAGTTCCTGAACCATGGTTCACGCATACTTCATATCCTCGTGCTCGACAGGTCACATCCGGTACCGAGACGAGCTGAAAGCTTGTTGACAAGAACTGCTCCCCTCATGAGTCGTCAAACCAACCACAGAGGAATAAGCTCAAGCCACAAACTCGAACACTTCCACCAACAACTCCAAAGTGCAAAACTGAAACATATTTCTAAAGCTGCCCCTCGCACCATGGCAACTACCTTCCTCCAGCATGGCTCTTTCAGCCAGGGCTCATCATCTGCTGACTTCCAACCTCGCTTTTCCCTGGAAATCGTACCTTGGCTAAACTAAGACTTACACGCGATCCATGTCTCAGATGTCAGCGGAGCTATCGCTCCGACGCAAGGGCATGCGACAGCGAAAGGAGAAAGCCAATCGAACAGCTGATGCTATTCGAGACAATTCGCATGATTTTGTGAGCTGTTTACCGTATTCACCGTATGCGGTTTCAGAAATCACCGTTTTGCTGATGCAAGGGCGAGGAAGGGTTGACTCTCATCCACCAACTGGTGCAACATGGCGTCTTAGACCATATCATCATATAAGCCTACTAAATTGATCATCATCTAGCTCTTCATAACCCTAAGCTTAAGACTTGAGTTGCATAAACTCATCAAAAGAGTCTATGTGCACATTTCTTGCATCCAGGTTGATTGGTGGTTAACAACTTGGAGAGATGGATATCAGCCTCTGGGCACCTAAACTTCTCCCCTCTAGACGAAGCCTGTCGTTGCTCGGCCTTGATACGATGTTATTTCAGACCAGATGGATTACCTATCAAACGTTTCAAAGTCATCGTAAACTACATCTAACACTTCTTCCAAGGCCCGTGTCTTCAAAGCTTCACCACCTTCTCAACTAAGAATCACTCACCCAAGGCGTGTATTCGTGCTGAAGGTAAGCTCTATTTGCATGCCAGATCTAATCCTTGAGTGACCGAACAGTTCTGCCGACTTGTTCATATGCTACCTATTCAGGAAGCATTTACTGTACATCTCTTCGTAGAATCTAAACATCTGCCGTGCATGCCATCCATCCCGCCATCGAAATCGTCTTCTCCCTCACGGTTGACATTCATCTTTGCATCAGCTTTCCCAAGATGTTTCTGTCCTCGGATTAGGGTTACCTAATGAGTTGTTAGTACTTCGATTCAACCTTTGTATCAACATCTTGAGATTCTTACTGGACATTTTGAGTGTCGGCGATTGTAGATGTGAGGTCGAGGATATCGTCGGTTACGGGGGGCATCGTATCATCTGTCTCGTTCCCCTCTTTGACATGTTCCTGTGTTCCCACAGTCTGTTCCTGTGTCTTTGGTTCCCGGTGATGTTTCGCGTGCTTCTTCATATCTTCTTGCTTTGATTCACGTAAGGTATGAGCCCTGGCAAGCTTCTTGAAGTGTTCTTGTTCAGCCTCGACCCGGAGTGCCTTGGTAAGGCGGAATTCCTCTTCGATGATCAATGCCAGCTCTTTATCGGGATCTTGGAGATCGGCATTATTCGAGGTTGTTCCAAGCCCTTTTGCCCGCTTGGATTGTGGAGATGCCTCCGAGACCTGCGTGCTTCTGTGACGCTTCAGTCGTCCTTGGTTGGGAGGTGTCACTCGGTTGGGAACTTTCTGCTCCTGTTTCAGTAGCTCTGGGGCTTCTGCCTTCTGATCGGTCTCGAAGATTGGTTCAATGTTGGGTGAAATGTTCTCGAGGTTGTTGTTCTTTGGAGGCGTGTTTAGCCCAGCCTCTTCTTTGGATGGGCTGGACATCGTGAAACGTCACGGACGATGTTGCAGGTGAAATGGGATGTTCAGTGGCAGACCAAAGGATGAAAGAATGTTGTAGCGATGATGAGGGATGATGAGGGATGAAGAATAGCTTCAATTTGTTGGGTTTATAACTCGCGCGGGAGAGAGATAGAGAGCCAGTGATTCAAGGGGCGAAAGGGTGGTTATGTCAACACTGGTCTGGAGTGAAGCTGCACAATGAATCATAGCCACGCATAAACAGGTACCTACCTAACTATCTAGGCAAATAACTTCTCAATGAATATTCTACTTGAACCATGTTATCTACAGCCATTATCTTAAGCATCCCTCCAACTATTGTCCCAACTTCTCTTCACACCCCTCCCTCTCATGCGTCTTCAACTGCCCTTACCTGGCAAGCCATGTCAAAATTCCTTCATCTACTGACTTGAATAGAATCCCTCCTCCCCCAGCATCGCGTCAACGTCATTATGCCGGCGACAAAGCAGATGACATACGGTGCTGACGGTTGAACCAAGGTGATCTGAGCACCATGAGATCGATATCGTGACGAGATTGAAGAAAATCCAAAACTGCTGCGTAAGATGGCTTTGGCTATTATCGAAGATACCTAACATGATGTAACTAAATTTATGACATTCATTCAAGATTCAGGGTCTTAACCTAAAGCTTATGCTATATCATCATAAATTCGGCATATGAAACTCTAAACTCATCACAAGCCCTCATTCAAAGAGCGATATGCAAGGCTTCCAAGTTCCTGTACTTGTCGAGGAGAATCTGGAAGCTGACATGGTATGCAACATCTCTCCAGTTGGAACGCAGAGGAGCCAAGTCCCAGGACACGGGTTAGTAAGATCGAGACCAGACAGACTTCATTAAGGCTATTTCTGTTCCAAACATCGGCTTCTCAAAAGCCACTGATGAAGCCTGCCAGATCAAGCTCGCCTAGAAACCAACTAGAATATGTGGCTATCATTCACATGTACTGACTTGTGATATATGCATAAACTTCACAAATTACGAAGATCATACTTGTGTCGCTTGAGATCGCTGTTACCATTATGGTACAATCTTCTATCCTTACAACTCCGCTCCCGCTGTCATGACCCAACCCATCTATAAAAGGCCAGGCTCTGTTGCGAACCCAGCAGGTTAACCAGCAGCAGAGACGACAATAATATGGATAAATAAAAGAACGCCCCTTGTTGCAGTTTTCTTACTTCCAAAGCTTGCCAAGAGACACCTCCTTATCGTCGTGCTTGTTGAGAATCTTTGCCGTGGCAAGCTCGAAATCTTCTTGTGTGACGTGCACTCTTCGCTCTCGGAGAGCGTACATGCCTGCTTCCGTACACACACCCTTCAGCTCAGCACCAGAGCACCCGTTCATCTTTTCCGCGATCTTGGTGAGGTTGATACCACGGGTGAGGTTCATCTTGCGGCTGTGAATGCGGAGAATATCCGCTCGGGCCTCCACGCTGGGTGGGGGGAACTCGATCTTTCGGTCGATACGTCCTGGGCGCAGGAGGGCAGGGTCGAGAATGTCGAGACGATTGGTGGCCATGATGACCTTGATGTTCTTAGTGGGTTCGAAACCATCGAGCTGGTTAAGCAACTCAAGCATAGTTCGCTGGACTTCGGAATCTCCTCCTGAAGAACCCTCCACTCGTGAGGAACCAATACTGTCGATTTCGTCCATGAAGATAATGGATGGGGCGTGCTCTCGAGCCATGACGAAGAGTTCTCGCACCATTCGGCTACCCTCACCAATGTACTTTTGGACCAGTTCGGAACCTGACACTCGGATGAATTTACAGGCAGTGTGGTGAGCAACAGCTCGTGCCAGTAGTGTCTTTCCAGTACCGGGAGGGCCGTATAGCAGGACACCCTTGGGTTGTGCAATTCCAAGAGACTCAAAAAGCTCGGGGTGCTTGAGACCAAGTTCGATAACCTCCTTGATCTCCTTGATCTGCTGGTCCAAACCACCAATCATGTCGTATGTGCTGTCGGGAACCTTCTCCACCATCATGAGAGAGACGAGAGGATCGACGGAGGAGGGGAGCATCTTCTCGAGTTTGTAGCTGTCGGAGAGGAGTGTGACTCGCTTTCCTGGTGTGAGCTTGCCGATATCAACACTATCCGACACGTCGACCACTGGCGAAACGTTAGTATTTAGCAATCCAAGCTAGATGACCTAGGCGAGCATACCATATTTGCCCTCCGGGTGGACTTTGACCAAAATCTTCTTGGTGCTCATGACCTTGACGACTTCTCCGACATAGGAACCAGGCTGTTGCAACAGACCCAGCTCTTCCCTCAACAATCGCACGCGGGAGTTGTAGTCATTTCTCTGAGCTTCGAGACGACGAAGCGCGGCTTGTCCCTTGAGAATCTCAAGCTTCATAGCCTCGATCTTGTTGTGGTAGTACTCGTCGAGCGCCATGTTTGGCGAAGCTCCCTTGACGTCAGGGAAACGGGCTGATAAAAACTGTTCGGGGGTGTAGATATGTAAAATTTGGCACGAATTGCCAGATTCACGGGTTCGGGGTGGAGGCGGAGATAGTGAGGCGTGTCGGGGATTGGGTGTGTTGGCGATGGTTTGCGATGAGGTTGAAGCTCGATGACAAGGCTACAGCTTGTCTCGTAATCCTCCAGAGCGAATGAGCGCACGGGCCAAGCTGGAGGGAGCTGCCCTCGAAGGTCGGCGTTATGTTGTGCCGTCGTCCGGACGACTACAGGTGTAGGGTAGGTTCTACGGAAGGTTGAGTTGGAACCATTTTGATAGAACCAGCCGAGAGTTACAGATTGCGTGTTCTTCAACGGTGTGCGGGATTAAGATTATGGCCTGTGGTAGCCGAGCATGGTTCCTTTGTATACCGAGTCTCTGTGTGAAATGTCGAGTCTTTCAAGGGCCGTTTCATTGTGTCAAGTTCTCATACGGTTCACGACGTCGTCAAGCGTACAGACTCATGGCTGCCATGACAGTGGAACTCCACCACCCACGGCGCTCTCTGCCGCGTTACCCCCACTGAGACACACTAGACCGCTTAGGAGTTGATGCAAGGCTCATCGAAGCTGACAAGACATCGGCTGTTAAGGTATCAAGATATGGTTTAGTGAGGAAGATGGATCGGCACCCGGCTAAAGCGGATGAATCTCTTCTCTTGGCCCATGATCATCTTCGGAATTCTTAGAAATTCGGACATCTCATCGATTACCTTCGGTACCCCTCTGTTGATCAAGGTCAACTGTCGTGCAAAGAGCCGCCTGTCGCTACCAACCAAGACCCTGGGGATGCATAATGACGTCGAATCATTGGACGAGGTTGAACACGCGCATGGTGCGATAAGACACACTAAGCTGTCATGGGGAAGGTTGGTTGATCACGAGCTGCGAGCTTGGCTAAGGTGGACCAGGCAAAGGAGCTAGACTAGGGGCTGATTCTGTTGATGTCGATGTCGATGGCCTAGCTTGTTTATCGTCTTATGTACATATCCAGAGTCGATTTGTGAGAGTGCAGTGCTCCATTGATTTTGAGTTGGATACGGCTACAGTACTGTAAAGTTTGTATCCGTAGACCACAGTAAACTTTCTTTGTGTTCAGCTAACGGAACCTGAAAACTCATTCCTTCTTCCCCCGTAAAATAACAAGAGTCAATTGTGAGCCTTCACGATTTATTTGGCACTCTCTGCCTTGATTCCTTCTTTGCGCAGTCTGTTGCGCTTTCTTGGAAAGCCCACTGCAGCTCGAGTAACATCATTTTACCAGATACTTACTTGCTTGCTCGGAAACTCCGTCCATCTCTTTTCCCTCATCAACTCCCTCTCTCCCTCTCTCTTAACCTTGTCCAGAAAAGAATCAAATTCCAGCTCGTCTCAGTTGTGCTCATCTCAATTTTCAAACCCAACTAAGCACAGTCCAGTCCTGCCTGTCCCGCTGCCCAATCCTTCGTCTCATCGCGATTCTTGGTTGCTTGGGCCGTTTTGATCATCGCGTCGCATCGTCTGTACGACTTTCTCGGCGCTGCATCGTGACATTGGCATGCTCGGCATTCCCTCTTTTCCCTCAACTATAGAGATAGATACAGCTTACGTCTGGTCGCATTTGTGAGCTTGTGTCTTATTTATTGCCTTCTCTTGTTTGTTCACCTTTTTGCATCAAACAAAAGTTTCTTGTGATAAAAGTCGCCTATTACTCGACTGTTGATTGCAGTACCACTGTTCCACTATGGATCCCTCGAGACGGGAGAGCTCGTCGACTGGGCATCAACTTGGCGACTCATCTGGCAATGCATCTCCATCGGATACGCGTCATCCGCTTGCCCAGGCCGAGTCTGCCGTTCTTCGCGAAGCAGAGAGCTTGTCAGAAAGCTTCCAGTCCACTGACACTGTGCGGCGGAGACCAGATGGCTATGGTAGGTTCCATGCTCTATGCCTTTTCTTGGCGAGAGACCGGGGTTAATTTTAAATATTCCTAGGCTCGATAAGCGGTGCAGCTGCTTCAGGTTCAGCTCAACAATCAAAAGAGACATCCCAAGAGCGCAGCTCGGCTCGCGCTACCCAATCTTCACGTCCTGCGAGAGGCCCCGAGAGAATGCGATCTGCCACGCGACTACGAAAGCCACCAATGCCTCGACGTCCATCCTCGAACACGCCTTATCGCGGCGGTGTTTTCTCAGCCGATGACGATGTACACGAGGTAGAGGCCGATGCCGCCGAACGTCAACAATCATATCGTCGACGACCTCAGCTCTCGACCCAACTCTCTCGAGTTCAATCGCACACGAATGAAGACGATGAAAATGACGACACCAACGATGATAATGGCGAATCGACCGAGAGCCCTGCTGAAGCACAAGAGGACGAAGAAGAGACTACCCCAGTCGAGGGCCAGGAAGACTCAGATAGCGACGTCAGTGAAGCCGAGAGCTTCACCCTCAAGGACAGACAGCAGGCCATCAACCAGACTCACCCCTTCGGTATTCGTGTATGGAAGCCAGCATTGTACAAGAAGGATCGTTCAATTCAGAAGTTTGCACAAGCAGACATTCATTCAGCGCCCGGCGGAAGAGTGAGCAGCTGGCTTCTCGCGTTCAATCTGCTCTGGACCCTTCTGTTTGGTTGGTGGTTGGCTTCGTTTGCAGCTATTGGCGCCATCGTATGCCTCCTCTTTTCTGCTGCTCCTAGTGGGAGAGAGTATGGAAGAGTTCTATGGGGCCTTGCAGGATATCTGTTCTACCCCTTTGGCAAGTTTGTCCGTCTGGAAAAGGACGAGACCTACATGGATGAGGACCAAGACGAAGGACGCAGCATTTCTGAATATGAGCAATGGCAAAGCGGAGACCTCGAGTATGGTCGATTGTTCTTTGGACCTGATCGCAATCGCTCAATTGTCGGACGTTCGAGAAGAAGTATCGATTCTGAACCCAGTGAGACAGAGAGCTTGCTTGGACGTGGCCGACGTGGTGAACCCTCAGAGCTCCCTCCACGAATCAAGAGACGACTTTTTGGACGTGGCCAGTGGAATATTGGCCGTGTCATCTTTTTCATCTTCTTCTACTGTCTCATCTCGCCTTTGCTCCTCCTTGTATCCGGTATTTGTTGGTTCTTGGTTTTCTGGATCCCCATGGGCAAGGCTACATTCTTGCTGTTTGACCACCTTCGACGACATCCCCTGGCGCTGTCTTTTGAGACCGATATTAGATATATCCGTGAAGACGACGGCCCAAGCTCTTCAGTCCTCCTCTGCACATACCGTGCTGTAGGAACTCGATACTGGAAGTATACTGTTGATGGTACCAATATCTTCCTCATCAACCTCATGGTTGTCGTCGTCTTTGTCATCGCCGATTGGATTGTCCTTGAGGGCATCTTCCATGTTGAAGGATTCATTACATCTCCAGCCTTCCTCTTCTGTGCTGGACTCCTGTCCATCATCCCTCTGGCTTATTTCATTGGACAAGCTGTTGCATCTATTTCGGCCCAGTCTTCGATGGGCGTGGGTGCCGCGATCAACGCTTTCTTCGCCACTGTTGTCGAAGTGTTCCTCTACTGTGTTGCTCTTACTCAAGGTAAGGGACAGCTGGTTGAGGGAAGTATCGTGGGAAGTATTTTCGCAGGTATCCTGTTCTTGCCGGGCATTTCCATGTGCTTCGGTGCTATTAAGCGAAAGACGCAGCGCTTCAACGCCAGGTCTGCCGGTGTGACATCAACCATGTTGCTGTTTGCTATAGTTGGCGCCTTTGGCCCTACTCTGTTTTATCAGATTTACGGCACCCATGAGCTCAACTGTATGGAATGCGAGGACTACAACACCGGCGAAAATAGAGACTGTCGTCGCTGCTACTTCAGCCAGGCTCCTTCGCTCAGTGACAGGTTCTACTTGGAGGCTGTTCGTCCTTACTGTTACATGGCAGCAGCCATGTTGTTCTTCTCATACTTGATTGGTCTATGGTTCACTCTCCGAACTCACGCTGCTGTCATCTGGAACGCCGAGGTTGATGAGAAGCGACATGAAGAGCATATGCATTCATCCAGTCTTCGCACTTCTCAAGTTCACAGCCATCCTCATAGTCACTCTCAAAACACCGCTGAAACCAGTAGTGCTGATGTTCGCGATACTCAACTTTACAAGCGCATTCTGGGCCAGTCTCTTAAGCAGTCTGGTTACACAGAAGACCTTTCTCGTCAGAGCTCTACAACCGGACAGACCGCCCCTACCAATGGCTCAGCTTCGACCCCCCATGTTGTGCCTCCCAAATCCAGCGGCGGTGAGCAGCCTCGCTCTGCTCTTCATGTTCCCGGTTTAAGTGATGCCGACAACAAAATCCTCCAACGTGAGGTCACTGAGATTGCTGCCGCGGCTGCGACGATTGCATCCCGCGAACGCATGTCACGAAAGCCATCAACTGTACCCCCTACTCATGCTCCCGGCGCTCGCCCTTCAGCGAGCCGTCAACACACCCACACGCATGCCGAGACTGAGGGACCTGCTACTGAAGCTCACCAAGCACATGGCGGTCATGACGCGCCCAACTGGAGTCGTGCCAAGAGTTCCATCATCCTTCTTGGAGCAACTGTTTTGTATGCAATTATCGCTGAAATTCTGGTTGATACTGTGGATGTTGTTTTGGAAAGCTTCTCGATTGATCAAAAGTTCCTTGGTATCACCTTGTTCGCCCTTGTTCCCAACACTACCGAGTTTTTGGTAAGTAGTTTTGTTCCTTATTTGACTGATAATTGCTAACCAACCTTAGAACGCCATCTCTTTTGCTATGAACGGAAACATCGCCCTTTCCATGGAGATTGGTTCGGCTTACGCTCTGCAAGTGTGTCTGCTCCAAATCCCTGCGCTGGTCTTCTACTCGGCCTTCTGGCCAGGTGTCCCCGAGGGTGGTGACCCGGCGCTGTATACTTTCTCGCTTCTCTTTCCCCAGTGGGATCTTGTCACTGTCATTCTGTGCGTGTTCTTGCTGAGCTACATGTACGGTGAAGGAAAGAGTAACTACTTCAAGGGCAGCATTCTTATGTTGACCTACTTGGTTGTCGTCATTGGCTATTACTTCAGTGGATATACGGATGATGCTATGGGCATGGAACGATTCGACGTCATGGGAGCTGATGGGAAATACCAGAGCTACAAGACAATTGGTAGATCGACGAGGGGCATGGCATTCCCAGCATGAGTTGCTGGTTGGTGAGAAAGGGGTTGAGTAGTTGTCTGGGAGAATGTGCATTTACATGGACTGTTAATACTGGACGAACATAAACTACATCATACATAGTACATTCGATGAGCCCTTGATTCGCGGGTCTGCATTGTTTGGTGTTTATACTTTTAAGAAGGTTAATTGTCTTTTGGGGCCATTGAGTTATGAGCATTGGGAATGCGATGGATTTCATTATGGACTGGTCATTGTAAGGTGTTAACATCTGGATTTAGTCTTTCCTCACCATTGTCATTCAATTACAGTAACTTTCAGCTCGGGTGACAACGTGATTAAGTCAAGATATGTTACTGGTATTGACAAAGGCCTGACATGTATGGCCAGATAATATATGTAAAGATACTATGTACAAAGAAGTGACATGCTGCCAGATGTGATATTATATCAACTCCTCATCTCAAACAAGGTGTTTAGTTTAGGCCATGCCGAAGCCAGCGGAGGTCATGACGTTCTTGGCGCTGTTATAGTCAGAAGCACTAGCAATGGTCTTGCCCTTGAAGTTGCTGAGGAAGCCAGTGTTGGTGCCACCGAGAGTACCAGAGCTGCCGAAGCCGTTGAGCTGACAGTTGCGGCCAAGAGAAGCAGCACAAGGAGAGCCAGAGGTGGGAACACCAAAGAGCTGGCCCTGGTAACCCTTGGAGTCGACGGGGTACTTGACGTTCTGGAAGATGTTACCCTCAGCGAGTACAGAGCCAGAGTCGATCTCGAAAGCGTGGTCAGGGACATCGTGGAAGAAGTTGTTGACGGCGTGGAGGAGAGTGTTGCCGGCGACCTTGGGGCCACGGCCGGAAACGCGGTAGACGTAGTTGTTCTTGAAGGTGACGAGATCGCTGGAGCCGGCAAAGTAGAGACCCCAGTAGTGGTAGTTGTTGCAGCTAGCAGACCAGCTGGTGGTACCGTCGATCTTGCTGTTGGAGATGGTGACACGGTTGCAGGCGTTGTTTCCAAGGACAATGTGCTGACGACCGATGAGAGAAGTGGTAACATGGTCGATCCAGACGTTGTCAGTGTTGTCGAGGGTAATGGCATCACCACCCCAGACGTATTGAGGGTTGAGCTCAGTGATGTGAACGTTCTGGATGATGACGTTCTTGGAACCAACGATTCGGAGACCCTTACCACGGATGACACCCTTGGAGCCAACGCCGATCAGGGACTTGTTGGAGCCAACCTTGATACCCAGAATACCGGCCTTGTCATACTTGACGTTGACCTTGGGGGCGTTGGGCTGGTAGTTGCCGCACCAGTTGTTCTGGTTGATGGCAGTCTGGCACTTGGATCCAGTTCCCCAGGGGGCACAACCAGTCTCGCTGGCGGTACCCTCGGTGCCAATGAAGTTGATGGTGCGGTCGAGGTAGATGACTCGGGCGGAGGAGTCGCCTAGGTACGATACGAGCTCAGCGGCGGTCTTGGGGTAGACGGCTCCAGCGCTGCCTCCTCCTGTAGTGGAGGAAGCGAAGCCCTCGGCGCGGGTGGGAAGAGCGCCGAGGACGGATGGGAGAGCGGCGGCGACCGCGAAGAGGGTCTTGAAGAGAGAAGGCATGGTGGTTGATATAGGGAGTGACAGTGGCAGTATGTATGTGTGTAAGTGAAGAAACCAGAGACCCAGCTACTGGCTGTATGAGAAAGAATGAAGGAGAGAATACCGAGAAGTAAGTCAGAAAGAGAGAGTGAGATATCGTGAAGTTCATATACTAACTATCTCAGTCCATCCATCGTGTAAGCCAAGCCAAGCTAGCCTGCTCCTCCACCCTATGGAGTGAGTATGATACTACTCCGTAGCATCGGAAAAGTCCCCCTTGGCAGACGGGAATTCGGCGAAGTTGACGATTGCTTACAGCCTTATTTCGTGGTGTAATGCTTCATCGAGCCACGGACCCTCCCGGCCCATGTTGCCCTATTCGGAAGCGGTCCGGGATGTGATTCGTGGGAATTCCGGTGATGTTTCGGCGCGGTGGGTTATCTGTAGAGCCCACACGCCCCTATCCATTGTTAATATCTCCTTTCAGTGTCAGGACCTTTTATTTAGATTGTATATTAAATCCTTCAAGATAAATGGATCATGGATATAAGCAGAGATGGGATGATTCTGATCCCACGTATTCACAGTGGAGCGCTTCGGTAGATGAGCGAGCTCCGGATCCGACGCCGTGGGTTCGGACTGCTAAAGGAGAGCCCAAGATGGAAGGTCCTTCATTTATCACTTTGCCAAGGGTTTTAATATGGTTGATTGATTAGGTAGTAGCTGCAACGTTAACTCCATGCATATCCGTAAGGTCACTATCCGGAAGTATTCTAGAACTCTAGATTTAGCCTCTTTGTGACAGGCACTCTAAACAAATAGTCTAATACTACGCTGCTAATCTGTCGATAGCTTGATTTTAGGTGTTTAACCATTCCCCTTTCTTCAGGCCTCCGATTCACTAGCCGCTAACTAGCAGATAAACAGAAAACAAGCAAAAGTCCTCTGTTTTCAGCTCGGGCTTCTTCTGGTGAGGTTTTGTTTGACAATCAGGTGGTAGAGGGAGGGGCGGCACTAGGCCCATGTGGTGATGGGGCTGTTCAAGCGTGGTTTGTAGCTTCGTTCTTAGCTCTGTTGGTTCCTTGACTCGCGAGTGTGTTTCAAGTTGATGATTTTCTTTATCTAAGCTTTGGTGTTTTAGCCGGTTGACTGAACATAAGCTTGTATTTGGCTAAATTGCCCTGTTCGAGTACCCTTTTGGTATGTAAATGTCTGGTGTATACTCTGTGAACAACCTCAACGTAGAATGGACTGAGAGCCAGAGGGGTGTTCATCGACTCTCGGGTAGATTTTGCTTAAATAATAGAACAGACTTTTTGCCATGATAAATGAAAGCCTCTGTAAGTTATCTCGAACATGAGTCTCACAAGTATGTAGTCCAAGATATAGGTATATATTGCATCTATCTGAACCTATAGTGATGGTGTTAATTTAGACCTTACTACAGTAGCAAGCACTACATTCCGTACATCCTGAATTCTTCAACATTCCACTCTATCAGCATGTCATCCTCATCTAACAATACGAATAGCGAACAGCAGGGTGCTCTGGCCGATCTTCCAACTGAGCTTCACTTCAGATTCTCGGCCAGGATCGTCTGGAATGGCAAGACTACTACAACCTCAGCCGTACATCATCTCGGCTATTCCAGCTTGCTCACAAGCCCATGTACCAGGGAGGAGACTATTGCGTCTTTAGAGTGGCTTGCTTTCGTGGTGATCTCGATATGCTAGCTATTTGTGCTCAGTATGGCGCCGTGCCGACCAAGTTCAGCTGGGGGACCCTGTCCAAGGGTCATTTGGCTCTCACCGAGCCAGGAAATAGCCTGTACGGTAGGCAGGCTGAGGATCAATACCAGGAGTCTAAGCATTACAATGCCTGGGGCAAAGGATTTTACGGGCCTGGCGACATTGTTATACTAGGATTCTACGAAGGTAACTTTTCTGCAGAGAGATTGATCGAGGTTTGGCAATGGCTGTCGGACCAGGGGTGTGAACTCTTCACTTTCATGGAGCTACGCTCCAAGATCATCATAGGCTTTCCTTGCTTCTCATCTGCTCTCCTATCCATGCTTCCAACTGCTACCGACGAAGCACATAACCGAGGCATTTGCGACGTCATCTATTTTCTCTATGGCAAGGGCTTGAGAATCCCTCATCCGGACAAGAGACTTTGGAGGAGAGGAACATGGCCAACTTATTACCCTTTAGCCAGGGAGAATCGCCCAACCATGCTGCAGGTTATGCTGCAGACCAATTGCCCGCCCTCCATTCTTGAGCTCTACTTGAGACAGGTTAACGATGAGGGCCTCATTTTCGATTATCGTCACTCATGGCATTCATCCTCTGTGGGACTGGGTAGCATCTCGGAATTTCTCCGCATCCTATTCGATGACATGTTCGCTCCCTGGATCTTCAAGGGTGACAGTACCCGCAGTATGAGCGATGATCTCCAGGCAAAGATCTGCTTACTAACTCAACATCAGGGTACCAATGCTTTCGAGCTGTACATGCTTCGGGACATTGTTACCGCATTGCGAAAGATTGATGCCAGAAAGGTAAGCCAAGGTGGTCTTGACTTTGAGCGTGATAGCTTATGGTGCTGGTATGAGCTATGCACAGCAGTTGCTTATATCTCTGATGAGGACGTTCAAAAGGAAACCGTGGATCTTCACTTCACCGACCCAGGAGACTTGGAGATGATTAACCCATACTTCAGTAGAAGTTGGCTCCCCCACAAAGAAATGGCGTATGCGAGGAGAAAGGTTCTCGAGAAGAGAGCTCGTGAGTCTGGGCAAGACCCCAAGGGCGTTGAGCCACAAGGAGAGGAGCCAGCCGGACGTAAGTGGGCCAAGATGCCACTGGATGCTTGGGATTACATTCCTAGCCACTCTATGATGATACTCTATGAGGCTAAAATGAAAGGTGATAGATTGTAAAGTAAACCGGCTGTAGTATTCTCCGCTGGAAGCAGTAGCCAGCAGTCCTAGATGTAAGATTTTGTAGTATATAGATTGAAAATAGAAAAAAGGTTGTGTAAAGTATCCTGATGTTCCTCATAAAGACGATTCAAGAATCTGTGATGGTATAAAATGTGAAAGGACTTGGGTAAATTTAGGTAAACTTAGGATAAGCTTAGTAGGACTTTAGACCAGATTATTGACCTCTTGATTCAAAATCAGAAGTTTAATATCAGAATCTATCTTGAACCCAGCTTTTGTAAGAGGTTCCCCCCTAATATGGAACAATAGCCTAAAATGCTTGGGTTACGGGCAAGTGTCTATTGGAATTTGGCCGAGTCCTATTTTAAACATATGCTACCTCTGAGCTGTGCCCCGTGTGATTCGAGTCCTTCTTTGTTTACAATGTCTTTGTAAGAGACGATAGAGCAAAGATTGTGGTGACCACACCTTTCCCTTTGTTTCTTTTCTCTTCCCCAATCATACGCATTAAAGACCGATTGAAGTACTGAGGTTGGATTTCGAGAATTATGGTGGAATTCGGGATGAAGGACAGCTGATATGAGCCTATCGAGGTGGACTGAAAAGCACCCACATGTTTGGAGATGATCACCTAGAGTAGAGCAATGCAGCCTCTGCCCGGGGCCTTCTACCAACAGCAGTTGGAACTAGTAACTAGTAATAATATGTTCAAAGTTCCAATTGAACGGCATCGGTCGAAGTTCAAAAGAAGATGCTTGTTTCGGAAACCCCTGACTTGCGCTGGTGAGTCACTGTTTGGCATGCCAAGTTCTTAGTAATCTATTGTATTTATTCTATGAACGCAAATGAACAGACATGATATTGTGAAGCCAGTGGCACTGCTCATACGCAAGTTAAACAGAGTACTGATGCTTCTGCCTAAGTCTGCTTCTCACTGCCAGTGGACTGCTCTGTGACGGACTGTGAGACATGAGTATATATTGAGTGTTGTGGACTGCTGCCCCAAAAACTTGTACCTTTCAAGCAACAGTAACTTGAGGAAATTCTACCTAGCGCAAAATCTTTAAGAAACTGTCATCAACTTTGCACACATCAACCTTCAAGCAGCAACATGTCGGTGACACGCAACATGACTCAAAGCCGCCTACTTCGACTACCTCCTGAAGTCCTTCTCCTCATGACGGAAGATAATTCTCTTGAGTGGGAAGATCTTCGCAGACTTCGCCATGTATGCTGTTTCTTCTTTCACAGTCTCGGTAAGCGAGTGCTCAAGGCCAGAGACTTTTTCTTCTTTCGCAACGCATGCTTGCACGCCGACGTGGATGTGTTGATCGAGTGCCTGAACAAAGATGCGACTCCAACTGGTACCGTTTGGGAGAGTCCTCATCGTTCAGCAGGGGACTATGTAGTCGATGGATTCCGAGCGGGTAACTTCTCTGTTGAACGATTCAAGCAAACCTGGCAGTGGCTGTCAGACCATGGATACGAGCTTAGTTACTTGGTTAAAAACACTAGTGATGCTCCCGAACAATATCGTCCTTTCTCTGCGGATCTACTGTACATGGTATGGGATGCCACTGATGCTGGACATCTTCAAGCAATTTGCGATGTCATCCACTTCGTCGTCGATAAGGGTATGATGTTTCCAAGCTTTCTCGAATACTCGTTCGAGGCAAAGCGGATGCCAATGTTGAGAACTTTGATAGGATTCATGATGGCTATTCACTGCCCGGCTTCCATCCTGAAGCTGTTCTTGAAGCAGCTCCATGACCAAGGCTTGACCCTGAAGAGTCTCACCAACAATCAGATTTATAAAGGCGAGACCACGGAGATCTCCGAGTTCCTATGGGAAATGTTTAGATACATTTTCGATTCAATCCCCCCTATGTTAGAAGAGGACGACAGGATTATGGCCAGGGTGCTGCTCAGACTTGAGGACCCCAACGGAATAGCAGACAATTTCGGGGACAAGGTCAAGGCGCTGATCGAATACAAGTCTGTTGATGATGGCGAAGCGCGGGTCTTGAAAGATATTTGGCGAGGTCTTCAGAAGATGGCGCGCAAAAGAATCGAACGAGGCTTCCTAGATTTTGACCAAGACGGGCTCTGGTACTGGCGAGAGCTAAACATGTCAATTGCGTATCTTGCTATCGAGCGTACAGTCCTTACACACTGGCCTTTGTACAGTCGGGATCCCCGCCCTATTCACGCATTTGAACTCCATCACGAAGGTTGGTACCCCCCAGAAAGGTCGTCCTATTGGAGAATGTGGCTTGCCGAACGCAGAGGGACAATTGACCCTTCAAAATTCGAGGACAGAAGTAGAGGCGACTGGTGGAATATGCCCCTTCGCGACTGGGACTTCTTTGTTCCACGACACAAACTCTACTCCAAGGGTTGTCTTGAGCACAGCGCAACTGAAGAAGCCCGGTTGAGAATGAGGGATGAGGCGCCGGATCCCATGCCTTGATAGGCGGGCCGTGAATAGTATTGTTGGTACTAAGGGGTGTTGTCGTTAAGGGGCTGATGAAGACTAGCAAATTGGGAGTAGTTTGTGAGGTTGTTTTTACATTAGCAGTCTGGCTGCGGAGAGCGCGAGTAGATCAGGAGATCGAGGAACCTATAATTCAACATTATGCCTCACATTATTGCGTCTATAAAATTGTAATTGTGCTTAAGGGTGGCCATAAGTGCTTGAAGCTGACATCTAACACCGATGACAATGATTCATAGTCAAATGCATATTAGGCAAATGCGACAGTGATTCATAGTCAACCTCGATCCATAATATTTCTTGATCTTGGGTGTATAAACCTCCCCTCATCCCTCTTTCTCTTCTCCTCATCCTTCACCTCTCATCTCTTTGTCTTCTATCCTCAATCAAACTCGGTTTCTGGACACAAGATCTGCATATCATTCTTCTACAAGACTGAGAAAAATGGAATCGAGTTCAGAGGTAAGCACTTCGACTTAGCTTTCTTTTGAGTGACCACTGATGGAGTTGGGCAGCCTCCAAAAACGAAGCTCAAAGAAGCGCACGACCCAAGCAACCAGGAGCTCAACTTTTCGTTCTTGGAAGCCATCTCCTCACAATGCACACTGTCATTCAAATCACCCGCTTCACTTGAAAGATTCGCAGCAACCGCGGCATCTGCGCTCCCTCAGCCTGGCTCTGGCGAGGCGATGAGAAGACTTCCGATCGAGTTGGATATGTTCCGCGATGATCAACTCCCTAACGCCTCGGAGCTGGAGGAATGGAAGATAATTTTTATCCCTCATGGATTTCCGCAAGCTGCGCGCGAATATTTCATTAAGTGGATGGACGCCGTACAAAAGCTTTTGGACCTTGGGCTCACGCTCCACGTTACCATCCGGTTTCGAAAGCCCTGCCGATGCTATTTGGATCTTCGTGAAGTTTCAAGCGAGCTACGAGACCCCAAAGTCACTGTAGAGATCGACCTGGATAAAGGCGCCTGGAGCCAGGTCCCCCAACACTACAGGCCACTTCTAATGGCCATGGTCGAGTTTTCCATCACTGGTGTGCAGCTGGAGAAGGAACTTGAGGATCAGAGGGTGGGCCTGGCGAACGAGGAAAATATGTATCTCAGCTGTCATGGGTGTCATACAGTTCGATCGTTGAGGGTTATACACTATCGACAGACTGGAGATACTCCACAACAGTGAGAGATGAGAATATTGGGATCAATCTCCGCATACCAACAGGCTTCAGCTATGGATGGACAGCCTCTATTGCTGAGAGCGGAACTCTTCGAAAGGCGATATGTGAAGAAATACCAACGGACTTAGGAGGGCAAAACTATACAGATAGACAGTATCAGTTGGAGAAAAACAACTCCAAAAAGACGATGTTACGAAGGGAGATGAAATGGAAGCTTTGGTGCAGGTTAAATGAGAAGTTGTTAGATGATGAGTTATTAGGTGCTACCAATCAATTCTCTTACCAAGGCTTGACATTCCGGGAGACTTCAGATATGGCACCACATGATCGTCTGATGAGCATATACTTACTAAATGACTTTGATTCTTTAAAATTTCTAAAAAGATCATTATTTACTCTAAGCTTTTACGTATATAACGTAATGGATGCCCACTCTCTTTGTTTCTGAACAGATAGCTACAGAAACTGGAGACCAAGACTGATACCAATTTAGTTTCGAGTCTTTCACACTTTCGGTCTCATTTAACAAAGACATGCCCAATATTACATCTTCGGTAGTCGAAGAAGGTCCCATAATAGATCATTTACCATTGTCCGTACACCCTTGCCTTGAACTAAGCTCTAAAAAAAAAACAATGAATCTGCGTGAGGGCATTGCATAGTAGTCTTTGATGCTCTTCGCCATTGAGTAATCTTACGAAATTTTCAGAGCTCAAAGATATACATATTCTGGCTGTTCAGTAGAAAGACATCAGTATAAAATAAGGCCCTGGGGCATGAGCAACAATATTCCGCACACTTGAGCAAACACTATTCAACCACAGTAACAACGACGACAAAATGTCTCTTACTGAAAGCAAGATCAAGTCCCAGAAGCTTGGTCTATTTGATCTACCCAATGAACTTCTCTTGTCCATTATTGAAGTTGAGCATCTGCAATGGATAGATCATTTCAATATTCACCACGTATCTTCTCGACTCTTTCAATTGACGTTCAAGCATGTTTACGACGGAAAGCGAGATATTTTCGAATATGCCTGCTATGTGGGCAATCTTGATCTCATAATTGAGTGCCTCAAGCACAGAAATGTTCCCACCAGTCGACTTTGGGAAACGACGGGGCGCCGCGAATACTGCTGGACACCGCTTGATGTCCTTTCATTGGGGTTTCTGGATGGGTACTTCTCGGCTGATGCATACATCAAAGTAGCTGAGTGGCTATTCGTTAACGGATATCATACCGGACAGGTCGAAAGGATCGAGGGAGAGTTAATAACTTCTTCTGTTTTCCCTCCCTCTGTGCTGACCATTATCCCAACGGCAACAGATGCAGATGAACATCGTGGCATCTGCCAGGTAATCGAGTTCCTCATGGACAAGGGCTTGGGATTTCCGTCTAGAATGCTACGCAGGGTGTGTCCCGCGAAGAAGGGCGGACACCCAGGATACCGGGAATTTGCTAAGGGCTTTGACAGCATTATGCAGATAATGCTGCAGTCGGCTGTCCCCCCCGCTCTCTTCGATGTTTTTCTTAACAACATGCTCTCCGATCGGGGACTGACTCTCAGGTCTCGCCTTGCCCCTGGCCATCGAGTTGACATTGACTGGCACGAATGGACAGGACTCCATGATCTAGTCCACATCCTTTTCGATGACCTATTTGCTCCATGGATATACAAAGGAGACAGCCCAAGCTACTTTTCCGATACCTTTGAGGCTAAGATCAAGTTGCTCATCAAATATGACGGGATTGATGGCAATGAGCAGTCGACACTTGAAAATATCCTTGAAGCTCTGCGTAGGATCGAAGCAAAGCAGAGAGACAATGGCAGTCTCAACTTTGAAAGAGACGGTACATGGTGCTGGCGCGAGATCTGCGTCTCTATCTATCAGACCCCTTTCCTAGGTCGGAGGGTAGGCAATCGATATTCTCAAGAAGACTATCCACAAGCAATTAACCCCATCGTCGAGAGACGCGTGCATGAGTTCGCAATCCCTGGTATATTATGGTATCCCCCTGAGATCCTGGTCGATGCTAGGTCGACTATTTTTGAGCATGTTCACGACAAGCTCGACCCGTCCTGGCTCGAGGATAACACCGAAAGAGATTGGGTCAATATGCCCTTAGACGCCTGGAACTTTATAGCCGTTAAAAAGCCGGGGCTTGCTTTTATGACAAAAGGGGGCCGTAGTCATTTTCTTAGCACCGGTCGGATTTTTCGATGAAGATGTAACTGGAAGCGAGGCAGACGATAGAGCTATCGTTGAGGATCTTGTTACTTATTTTAGGTAGTTGTTTCTCTCTGCTAAGATTTAGATTCGTAGACTAGTTAGAGCGTCAATCTGTATTAGATCATAAAAAAGAATAAAACAAACTCTTTGATTTGTACCTACACCCATAGAGATGTATGATGAGCTATTGCTGCTGTTCAGACCAGAACCTCATATTCCTAGCAAATTCAAAGCATAGCAGAAGAACAAGCTTTGGCTAGAAGCCGAGTATATCAAGTGTGTTTGGAACAGGAGGTACTTGACGAATGACAGGAGATGGGCATTTCGTTGATATAGGGACACGTAGCTGTTCCAGATAGCACCAGAATGTGAAAAGAGCTATGGTGTACGTCGTCAATCTGCAGAGGCTGTTGAGATCGTTGAGTGTCAGACCCAAGACTCCCATTATGCTCTGATAGTATTACCGCTGTCATGATTGAAATAAACAGATAAACAGACGAGCAAACATGTGCAGAAACGAACAACCCGTAATACTGAGGGATGGAAAGATGAAAACTCCCACCTGCATACTGTCACTGATCATTTTCACTGAAGAGATATCAGATTATTTCTTCCTCATTTCAATATTACTGTGTAGTTGATGTAGCGAACAGCAGTTTTGGATGTCCTAGTTTCTCATTATGTTCCCGAAAAGACCTGTTCGTCTTTGCGAGTATAAACTGTTACTCACCTGCAGTATCAACTAGAGATCAAACCTCACACACACATTCTTCTCATCACTTCGAGAAACCCAAACGACCTCTTGCTTTTCAGAAATATCATCTTACTTCTCTGAAACATTATCTCTGTAGCATTTCGTTGCTACCACAGTCATGTCCTCACAACAAAACTCACCTCCTCCCGCCTCGGGCTCCAGCTCTGAGCTCATCCCACATAACACTCTTCTCGGTCTGCCGGAAGAGCTTCAAGATCTCATCGCTGAAGTAATCAGCAAAGACAGGGACGTGGGCGTCGACGCGTTGTGTAAGCTGACACTGGTCTGCGAGCAGATGCATCGGATTGCCCGTCCGTATGTCCTCCGCGCCACAAGATGTAGGGCGTTTCGGCGGGCTGTTGAGTCGGCCTACCTGCCGATGATGCGTCTCTGTGGCGAATGCCGAGCAGCCCCAGTCGAAAAGATCTGGGTTGTAAGGCCGTCGCGGAGGGAGTATCGACCAATCGATGCTCTACTCCTCAACTTGGACGAGCGGCATGATAGTCCGCGAAGCGAACAATTGCAGAACAAAATTCGAACAAGTGTCTACGAAGCACTTGAGTGGCTCCTTGAGAAGGGTGCCAGCGGAGAAGCAAATCTGGTAAGTGAATCCCTCAACGGGTTTCGATATCAACGACTGGATATGGGTCTTGGACACATGCCGACGCGACTCCTGAAGCAACTCCAACTTGACATTGGTAGACCTGGAGTTGAAATGTATCTCAAGATGATTGAGCTGTTGAGTAGCTATGGCTTTCCGAACCCAACTCGATCCAACGCCCTCGACGGCGTGGTGGCCACCGACAAGTTACCTTTCTACCATCCGGCGTGTGACTGGGCGGACACGCAGCCATACCCTTTCGTCAACGGTGCGATAGCAGACACGTATTTCACGGAATCCCCGCTGGACCTGGCGCTCAAGTCGCATATTCCGCCTCGTCTTCTGGAGTTGATGCTGAAGGAGTATGCCAGTCGAGGCGTCAGCCTGCTCACATTTTACCAACAGTGCCCGGAAGGTCTCAAGAAGACCTGTAAGGGAAAGAGGCCTCGTATAGATGATGACTGGGTGGGTGTAAGTTCCGTTGGCACTCTTATCGGAACGCTCCATGCTGATTTGCACAGCACGTCGGTGACCCGTTGGAGAGCATCGTATCATGGAGAAGTCGCAGACATTTTCCGGAAGAAGCTCGACATCATGGTCAAGTACGAGATGATTGACGTGCTTGAGGAGACTCTGCTCAAGAGCATTCTTGGAGCTCTGGATGCAATTACAGCACAAATCACTGCAGCAGGGCGTGTGGTGCCCATGCAGTTCATGCGTTCGTGGGTGACGCTATGCGAGGCAGTCCGACCCTATTGCGCGGGCGAGTATGAGTTTCTGTACGATATAAACCGCACAATTGTTCGCAATGGACCAGGGCGCGTCCATCAGTTCGTTATTGATACCGAGTGGAATCCATGGTACATGTGGTTCATGTGGTCTGATGCATGCAGACGTCGTGACCTGACAATATGGAACGTCGGTGGGACCGAATTCCATAAGAATAGAAGGTATTTCTGGCAGAAGTACCACGGGTACGAGATCGAGTATATACTCAGGTACTTCGACCGTGATCAGGTCCAGCCTTGGTACGAGGTTGATGTGATCGAGTGGTGTCAGCAAATGCTGGGAACTTTTACTGAGGACGGGGTTCCTGACGACTTGAAGTATGATTTTCGCACCTGGTGTGAGTTCATGGAAGGGGAACTTGACGAAGAGTCAATTCCCTTCGAATGGTGGAGCCAGTTCACGAGAGCGTAATGAAATAGAGCTGTTTGGGTGAGAAACACTAGATCTAGCTGGGTTCGGGGGTTAGCATTCGCGATACTGGGGGATAAGTAGGGACAATTGGTTTTGCTGAACTGAACGAGCGCTAAACGCTGTTGAATTGATTGGATATAAAAGTTTCCATTGAAGCTATCACGAGTGATGATTAGAGGTTGAAGTGATGTAACGATCAAGGTTGAGACAAGAGGGCACTAGACTAAAAGCAGCCCCCCACTGAGCATCACTACCTATGTACTCCGTAGTCTAGTACTGAGACACCGCTTACGGGAGCGACGGGATCTACTGTACAGCACCGTTTAGCAAACAGAACCAAAAGTACAAGTAACTGTTGTCGTTCACAGCCCAAGTCTCTAGTTAGTCTAGTCTAGTCTAGTCTAGGTAGTCTGTCTTGATTACCTTGGGTTCCATCGAAGGTAGACGAAGGAGGGGTCGGTTGGGTTCTGTTTGCCTCTGATCTTTTTGTTCTCTGGGGGTAATCAAGGTTGCTTTTTGCTATACCGACCTTTTGGTTTTTTAGCACTAGGCTCTAGGCTCTAGACTCATCTTCCCTCTTCTCTTTTTCTTTCTTCTTTTCTCTTCTTTTCTTTCATCATCTATCGGTATTGATTTGACTCTGATATACAGACTCTGATATACCCTGTCCAGAAACATCTCCACTCTTTACAAACGTTGGATCCCTTCAACCAACAACACACCCACTCACCCCCCCATATCACTCACATAAGAGCACTGACTGTATCAAGTAATCCTATGGATCGCGATATATCATGACAGACCAACAGCTTCGAGACACCCCCACTGCTACTGTTACTGCTACTGCTACTGCCACTGACTCTCCTCCTCCTCCTTCTGCAGCCCCCGCTGCTGCTCCATCCTCCCCCGCTCCTCAGGCTGAGCTCATCCCCGCAGAGGACCCTGAGGTGCGTTGTTACCCTACCTAACCTCCCTCCTCTCTTACATAAAACCTGTAGAGTAATAATCATCGAGAATTAACATCTTGTGTCTTTTTTTGCCGTATTTGTAGGATACTTCCGATATTGATCGTTATGAAATTGATTCAGCTCTTGGATCCGATGCGTGAGTTTGTTCCACATCTCGTATGTCTTGTTGTTCCGCTCAACTCACATATCCCGCTCAGTGCCAGTTTTATGTACCCGGACTCGGTGACGGCGAGCATTCTCGAGTACAGAACTATTCAAGGGAGAACATATCACAGCGATCGCTATGCTCATGAATATGTCATGCCGAATGATGAGCAGCAGCTTCAATCGGTTGACATCACCCATCACTACCTCACTATACTGCTAGATAACAACCTCTTCTTGGCGCCCATATCGCCTTATGTCCAGAGAGTTCTCGATGTCGGAACTGGTTCCGGAATTTGGGCAATGCAAGTTTCCCTCTCCGCCTCTCACTTCAATTGACTGACTTGTCTCCAGAGACTTTGCAGATGCATATCCAAGCGCTCAAGTAATCGGCTCAGACCTCTCACCCACCCAGCCTGAATGGGTTCCTCCAAACGTGCACTTTGAGATCGCAGACGCAACTCTCACCTGGCCCTGGAAAGACAACTACTTTGACTTCATCCATATCCGCTACCTCTTTGGAGGAGTCCAAGACTGGCCTGCCCTCTTCCAAGAAGCATATCGCTGCTGTGCACCCGGTGGCTGGGTCCAATCATGCGAGGCTGACATACATTTGTACTCCGATGACGGAACGACAGACAGCGAGCCTGCACTCCAGAAGTGGGCGGATCTGTACGAGAAGGGCGGCGCAGCAACGGGGAGGACGTTTTTTCTTCAGCAGGAGGCGCTGCAGGAGAGGAGTATCACAGAGGCTGGCTTTACGGATGTCAGGATATTTGATTACAAGGTACGACAGCAGATTTGTTTGAGGTGATACCTGCTAACGATGTTTGGGCTGCAGCTACCCGTGGGAGGATGGACCAGTAATCGGAAGCTTTTTGAGCTGGGCGAGTACGTCAGGTTGACTTTGGAAAACGATCTCGAGGGTATGTATCCGCCATCGTATCTCGTCTCGCGCTCGCTGACTCGCCGCAGGATATACGCTGTATCTTTGGCATAACGTGCTGAACTGGCCGAGGGAGGAATACCCGCAGTTTCTTGCGGCGATGCGAAAAGCGATCAGTAGTCGCAAGGTTCATGGATACATGATGGTGCGGTATGTTTACGCGCGGAAGCCTTGAGGCGGCGAGGTATCAACGAATGAATGCGACGAGTGATGAGAATATTGGGCTGTTGGGCGGGCACATAGAGCGGGAGGATCGTGGGCACATGGGAACGACGGAGTGCGTGGGCTTGCTTATCGGAGATCAAAGGCGTATTTCGGGCAGGTCTCTTGGGAGTTTAATCTGTATGACATTCGGGAATAGACGTGCGCTCAAGCAAGACCTTCGCGCATCAACGCAACGTGACATCGTCCGACAGCGATTCTCAATTGTGGCACAAATTCTTCAGTCACCATAGCAACCCACGTAAACATCACAGCTTCTTCTTCACTCCCAGGGCAAGCCCCAGCAAGCAATGAAAAAGAGAAGTAGAAAACACGCCTGTCAGACGTCCATCAACACCCACCCCGACCGCGCGCCCGAAGGCAAGACCGCAATCAGGGTCGAGATCATCAAATACAACCATCTCTATACAGCCACCTGCACGAAGCAGGCAAGGCCGCCATCCTTGCGGACAGATCGAGAGGACCAAGGTATTCACTCTAGGGTGTCGAGGATATGCACTCATCAACCAGGGTGGGATCTGTGGCTCTTTTAGGGAACCAAGAGAAGGTCGAATACTATAGAAATGATTCTCTGAAGTATTGTCGACATGAAGAAGAAAAGAAGAAAAGAAATCTAAAAGGTCGGAGGGAAGGCGCGCTTTTATAGAGTGCCTGTGGGGCGCGGGATCACTCGTGCTTCACCGCCTAAAAGTTGCTGGCAGAATTATTTTTTTTGAGCCTCAGGGTTTTGAGGGATTTGGAGATTCTGATTGGTTGATGGGCTGTGGAATTGGTGATCCACCGCAGACGACTTTGAGCTGCGCAGCGAATCACAGCGAGGGAAGAGTGGATGCTGCAGTGATTTTTTTCTGCGCGATGCGAGAGCTTCGATTTTTTGAAGTGGATCACTTTGGAGGTTTGCGCCGAAATTGAGATCAAATGCGGAAGCAGAATGCGACTGCATGAATCATTACGCCGAGATGGCAGACCGTGCTTGACTCTGACACTCTGTGATGCTCTCGAGACTTGGGTTGGAACGGATTTCGGAGTTGATCTTGTCAGGATCTGCGTTGTGTATTATGTGTAGCATCTGTCTCCAGATATGCATGCACAGGATGGTGAAATGTGAAGTCCTTTCTCATGCAAGCGCATTCATCGTCGTTGTGCGCAGAGTGCGTTTTCTTGTTCACTACTTGTACACAAGCGAACATCCTTCTGTTACGATGTCTCGCCTTGATGTACCAGATTCGAACTGAGTATCACTTCACCTTGAAATGGCTACGGGAATAAAACCGTTCACTGGGGATAGGATCTCACAGTATCCGTAACTGAGTCGCAAAGCAAGAGGTTGTGAATTGACTTTTGGCTTGTCCTCTCTACCCTGCAGTGCCTGTGCTCAAGAGAACCGCTCAGGTCACAAACCGACAACGGGTGCAAGCATTTCCAACAGTGTTCATGAGTCTCGATGCACCTGTGAAACGTCATATTCCACTTGCGAGATCGCTGACAACCCGCGGCTTATTTTATTTTAAGACTCTTGGCTATCATAACAACACTACAAACTCTCATCGCGCTCTCTGTACAAAGCCTCCCTCTCAATCCAGCCTCTAACCTCATCCCCAACCAACCCTTCCAAGCTACCCTCACCACTCTTCACAACTTCTCTCACTCGTGAACTGCTCACATCGCCATCGCCTTCCCTTCCCTCGACCATTTCCACCCTCTCAACCCAAGCTTCATTACCCCCGACATCCCTCACACTCTCCTTCGTCAACCACGCCCTCTGCTCATCGACACCTCCCCACGTCTCATCCGGCCTCGTCGTAACTCTCACCTTGCACTTCTCGAAGAATGGCCCTAACGCATTTTGGATACCTTCGCTGTAGTACTTTGGATTAAAAATGCGGACTATCGTGTCAAACCCTGCGAGGAAGGTCTGTACCGGTTGACCTCCGTCTTGTGTAGCATAAAACCCCGATTCTGATATGGCTTTCGCTTTATCATGAAAGAAAGGCATCGTCGTAACCGCAACATCGATCTCTACACCCTCGTCAAGCAGCTCCCGCCCCATCGCCTCCATCATACTCAATCTGATGGGAAAACTCGCCGGCTTCGGCGCCTTATCAGCATTATTCACCGACAGCAGCAACATCAGCCTCTTCTCTCCTTCTAATCTCAACGCGGAACGTGCCATGCTTGCGTGCGCTAACGTCGGCGGATTGAAGCTTGAGTCTAGAATCACAAGATTCTGTGGTGGGCGGGTTGGTCGGCGCGGCGCGGGGACATTGGAAGTGTGGGGTAGAGTGCAGAGGATGCGGAATGAGTCTTGCGACGATTGGAAGGATGTGAGGGCGCGAGAGAATGACGCAACGAGTGATCGAGCTTCTATAAAAGGCATTTTGGAGTTTGATGAGATTTTGGCTCTCATGGTGTGGTGATGTGAGGGATGAGGTTGTAAGTTGTGAGATCGAGCAGTGCAGCAGCAACGTGGGGCAGCGACCGACTGGGATGAGCCAGAAATAGCTGGAAGTATAGATGTGACTTAGGGGGTTCAAGACCTCTTTTCTAACATCAAACCAAAGACGTGGCCATCTGTAGCCTCATCGTCGTTGCGTTGGCCCACCGAGATACTATTGCCAGTATCGCCAGAGGCAAGGGAGCTATCCTAATCACTTAGCTACAGTGTCAGCTCGGAAGCGGTGATTAGCTTGTTGTGGTCCAGCTCGAGGAGTCGCAACAGGATCTGGACACGGCCATCGCCAGTATTCAGCTTATGCAACTCGTGTGCATGGTTAAAGCACTTTTTTGGGTACAGCTTCTCCTGCTTTACAAGACAATGAGGCCATTGGGCCATGGCATAGACCCTTGTCGCCGAGGGCCTGAATGTCCTCAGTATCAAGTTCACCTGGAGTCTGCGAACATCTGAACAGATCTCATTGATCGCAATAGTCTGTCGTGTAACCGGGCATATTGGGTGTGAGATGTGCGATATGCAGATCCGCGAAAATAGGAGAGAGGCAAGTATGGTGCCATGGTTTCTAGGCTTTCTGAGCCTGTACCCAGGGTTTCCACGTCGCGGTGCTTTCCCTTCAAATACCACGATCTGATATACATAGGGGTGGGAGTCTAGGTTCGATTGACATGGATCTCCTCCACTTCAGATGCCCTTTTGAGCTCCAAAGAGTAAATATTTTGCAAGCACGAGATCTCCCTTCCAGAAGTGGGTGTCTGTCAGTCTCTTCACATTTCTTTGGCCCTGCATGGACACAGGGCCAAAAGTTTACCTGCAATTTATATAAGAATGGTCAAGACACTCCGAGTCTCGATCTGCTTGCAAGGGAACTCAACCTGGGACTGGCCGCCTAGAATGCGACTAGTGAAGCTTTCATGACTGGGTGCTTTTATTCTCCCCACAGGTACATAACTTCTGGAACTGGTCCAGTGGGCATTCTGGCAAGTCAAGAGTCCCTTCTTCCTTGGAGTCGGGGTCTTTGTAGAATCGTTCTAGGGTCTTGGTCATTCTTGGCCCCGTGTCCTGTCAAAATCTGCTCACCACGGACAATTGACTGGTCCAAGAATCCCGTGAATGGTCGCCATTTGATGATTGTTCGGGTGTCTTAGGAGAATGTTAGCAGGAAGTCACCAACATCCGACGGCATCAAGCAATAACTTACGTTTATAGGTGAGGTTTGTAGGTTTCACTTCGAGGGTTCCTGCGCGCTGGCAGTCTCGCCCTTTGCTGCCTCGAGCTACTTCTTCAGGTCATCGGTAATGCCGAGGCTAATAAATCTCGAGGGACTACTGCCGTGTGGCCAGAAAATACCATCTTCCGGAACAGGTCCACCTGCGTGCATATATTGAGAGCTCTTCAGGCAAGAGAGCAGCTCTAGAGGTCCTGAAGTTGCAGATGACCTCCAATCTCTCCCAGCATCTTCATGGTGAGTGAGGTGAGGGATGGCATGGAGCTTCTATATGTACTCATAGATAAAATAGGGCCAGAGGTCCCTTCAAGAAGGGGTTTGATCCGGGGACAAAATTAGATCTGCCGGTAATAAGGTATCAATAACGAGGAAGCCAAAGCGAAGATGATAGTGCCATCTCTGAGTTTAACTCTAAAATCAACAAGATAGTCATCTTCATGCAAGATGTGCTCGAGAATCTTGACCGGCCAGTTGCCCTCAATTTTAAGGTCACAGAACCTTCGAAGTCTTTGGTTTTTGCTATCATCCCCCTTCAACTTGCCAGTTACGTCTTCTGATTGCTTCTTCTTCTGTCTTTTCGCTGGAACATAGTTGAGGACGGAGCCTGCGGAGAGCTTCCTTATGTTTTCTGGTCTCCATTGTTCTTCTCGATCCTTTGGCTTGCAGAGCTCTGGCACAGCCAGGCTTTGCCGGGACTTGTTAATGTCGCATTTTCTGGCTAGTGCAGCGATCTGTACTATGAGCATCTTAACAAGGTCGAGACGCACACTCGTGCTATGTGTTGTGAGTGTTGTTGTATTGTGTGAGACTTTGCTGTAAGCGAATTGCATCGTTTACTGTGGTCTGTATATATCCTTTGATTTGGCTGGCAGGTCATCTGGTATGGCGATGCTCTGATGTGAACCTATTCTTGATGATGGTAGCTTTCGTATTGCACTGGTCGATGTATTCCTTTTCATAATGGTTTCTGAGGAGATGCCAGATGGCAGAGGTGGAAAGGTACCACTAGTATCGGACCTTGATACTATCTAATGGTTACTGTCTCTGGGCGGGCATATTAGGATTCGTCCATGACTGCAAATCGTTGAGAATTTAGTTTTCAATTTCATTGTTGTTATCGATCACACTGGCATCGTCAGTCTGCTGTGAGGTCTGTTACGTCCTGGGTGGGTGAGAACCAAGAGTCTGGCCTTCTTCGTCTTGTTAGTGGTCGGCTCGGACATATATATATCTCAACTCTTTATCAACCTTGTTGTAGGTGCCAAATTCTTTGCGATTCCCTTCTGGTGCTATCTCCTCGGAAGGAAGGTTGAAGTTTATTGAGAAGGAGAAGGACGGAGCCTGGTCATATCCATGAAGGGCTTGGATGTCCCTCTTCAATTGCTCTGCGAACAGTCGAGCGATGGTAAGGTGTAAGGAACAGTGAATAGGATCGGTCTCGAAGAGGATTCGTGCAATTTCATAAAAGGACGACCGAGGGCATACGGTAGCCTTGCGCACTTGGTACATGTCCTCTCCTCAAGTGATGGTGAGGTCTGAATAGCAGACCATCATGTGGTACCCGTAGGGTCTGATAAAGATCTATTCGCCCTTTCTTTAAACCTTGATCTTGTACTCGGAGCACTGTGTTGAGCTCTTCCTCGGCGTCCTATCCAGATTTGTCCAATTGACGTAGGTCGTCGTATTGTTCCTTACATATATCGAGGGGGGGATACCGATTCATATTCTGTACTGACAGGAAGCACAAATTGGTTCGTAGGCGTAGATAATGTGTTGCTATCGAGTATGATGATTGGTATCAATCAAGCCGCCCCAGCCTGGACGATTTGTTCGTACAGAGTCTCTCCTAGGATATGCTTGAGGGGCTGGAGCCACTTGCCCTCGCCTTGTTCCTCCACAAGATGTTGTGCTTTGATGATTTCCAAGGTCATGAACAGCACAACTTCTGCGTTGTTCTGCTCCGAAATATACAATGTCTTGGGCGATTTCGGCCTCTGGAGGCAATGGAAGGCGCCTGTTTCGATGAAAGTTGGCAAAGGTTTTACGCAACCCATTGTCGTCGATGATCCAGAGGAAGGGGCTAGCATTAACTGCGGCGGATCTTGGAAGTATCAAAGATATCATGGAATATATATATAGGTTTAGGGGAGAGGGTGCCATCATCGTCACGAAGAGACTCTCCATAACCGTAGGTGTGGACTGAGCTCAACGGTGACGAATGGTTCCTTAAGTTTCTCCAGACTATCCCTGGCCCATTCGTTTTCTAACCAGGCCAGCTCGCTAATAGCTTCATGTGGTGTCCACTCAACGCCGGAAATATGTTCAGTCCTATATCTCTGACGATGTCTCTATAGTCCTCCTTCTTCTTTCTCAGATGAGTTCCAGATGCTGTGTCAAGAGTATCGGAACCACAATACTTCTCATCTCGACTGCCAGGCTCTTTACTCGGGCCCTGTGAGAGAACGGCCATGGCAGCCATCTTTTGGCTCATGGCTTTGAGAGTTTCAGCCCACGGGGGAATTATGTCGCTTTCATGCTCATCATGCTCCACCTGTGGTCTTTTCCTCTTTTGTGATGATGCAAGGTAGCCTTTTGAGGCTGATCGACCAGAATCCTTTCCGTAGAAGCATATATAACGTCCATTTTCGTTTGACGAGACTACAGCGGCTCTATGCTGGGCTGAGCTTTATGGTTTGTATGCACTGCAGAGGAACCGCAATCCCTGCACGCTTGAAAGGCTAATGACTTACTTCTGGCTGAAGTTTGAAGAGTGGGAGAGTGAAATTTTCGTAGAGTATGTCACGAACCATCTTCCAGGTTGTCGAGATCTGTTCAACCGACTCATGGTCCCCAATCTGAGGTTGTCGAACCTCAATCCAGTGGTGGTGGGGTCGTTCTGTTGGTGCGAGGTCCTTCTCAGATCTAATGATTCACATACGGGCACATTGACTGATATGGCCGAAGACTCTGTCCTTATTCTTAGGAAAGACTGTGACACTGTGTTGCATAATGCTTGCTTCTTTGAGTCTGGCAAGATTTATATATTGTAGAGGAAGTTAGGAATTTGGGATGTAGGGGTGGCCCACGAGGTCGAGATTGTAGAAGTAGTATATCATGTCACGCACTGCTTCTGGACCGTCATCAGAAAGGTCGATCTTAGTCTCCAAACTCTCCTCAGTTCGTCATCAGTCTTACGTGCAGGAAGAAAGAGGCTTTCTTGGTTGTCGATGACGGTAAGTACGATATTCTTCTTAGTACCCTTAGTATGTTCGTTGTCGTCGTTAAAACGCTTTGTGTTCCGCCAGCCAAAGGTCTGTAAGACACCTTATGGTGACTGCCGAAGCTTCTCATATAGACCGAGAGTATACCGGGAGGCTTAGTCAGGTCCTTAGGGATGGGACCGTTGGTCTCTTGAAAAGGGAAGTACCATTTGGTGTGACTATAACTGCACTTCTGGCGGATGTCAGCCGCGTCCTCCGGTATGTTTGGCCAGTGGCATCTGTATCCAGACAACGCGGGGCAGCCTTTTCCTAGTAGCCAGGGGACAAGCAATCACCAGGCTTGCTCGTTGTGACGTTTGTACCAAGTTTTCTCACGCCCCGGTTGAAACCGTCCTGACTGGGTCCCACACACCATAGACTTCAAATTTCTTTAGATAGTAGCCCAGACGGGGTCGTCTTTTGGGTACTTTAGCCCCTCGAAAAAAGAAGGGTGTACGTATCTGCGAAACGCCTCTTTGACAACTTCGTCGGTGCCATAGATCCATGCGTATCCCACCCACACAACGTGGTGAATATAGCGGGTTTAGGATTGCAGGAACTATCTCCTCTTTGAAACCATTTAAAAAGCCGAAAGGATGTAGACGTTGAGTGCAAAACAGTCTCTGAGGAGAAACTTGACCATGTTTGTGTCACAGTTGTAGTTTGCTTCCGTAGGGGGTTACAACCCGTGGGAGCTGGGGGAGAGTGCCGGCAACCGTGATGCAGTAACTAACTGTTCAGCCGTGATAATATAGTCTCAAGGGTTGCTAAGCACATACGGAAGTTTCTTTGTTTTCGGTGCACAACGGCCCGTCGTCGGACTCGGCACCAGCCATCTCAGCGGCAGATCTGGTGAGAGATGCCTTAAAAGTCCAAGTTGTGATGATACAACAGATGATGCCAACCTTGTTGTCGATGAGTGGGTATCGTGAGTCAAGAAGATAAAAGGGCGTTTTGATGACTAGCGATGAGAAGTTGACACTTTGGTGATCATAGAGATAATGAGCAGTGAGATGTGAGACAGGTTGTCATAAGGGGGTGGGAACGACATTGCGTATACGACTCCAGTAAAGCCTAGTACAACGGCATGAAGTGACGGCTGACTCTGCTTCACTATCCGTGTTGCGTCTTTACGTTAGATAACACTCTCAAGAGGCGGCGCATTCTGATTGAGACTCACTGACTGAGTAGAGTTAATATACGAGAATAGCTAATGTATTCTTCACAGGTTTGCCCAGAGCTGCTGAATGGGTTGTCACCATAAGATATTTCAGCGGCGAAGCGGCACTGTCTGCGGCAAACCGATTGTACAGGTTGCCGTCCGAGCCTTTCTCGTCGGTTGTGAGTATTTTTGTGGTAGCTAAGGCGAGAATTTCCGTAATGTATGGAGATTCTACCAAGTAAGTAGAAGAAAGAGGTCTTGTCTGCAGTTTTCGGAACCTTGGCGAGACGGGTGACATGGTAAACAACTGTGACTGCATGGAACTTTGCAGCGTCGTCTCCGCAACCACGAGGTCGTGGTGCATGAAGGGGGCCATCGAAGTGGCAGAAGTGAAGGCTTGGGAGCACCACTTGATGAACCACGGGGATTGCCATTGGGAACGTCAACCCCAGCCGCTTGAGGTAGGGTCTGAGTGGTCGAGTCTTTGATGTCGTTGGGCACTCGACGCCTTTTGTCTACATAGGCCTGGCAGTGGCTTGCCGGCTACTTATATAACCGGTAGATACCTGCCATCCTATCGAAACATGGGTTACGACGGAATGTCGACACGATTGCCACTCCATCCTCTAGCTCCGAGAGCTCCTCCACTAGAACCTTGATAATAAACAAAAAATATATAACAGTCGGGAATGGGTGCTGGAAGCTGTATAGGAACGACGTATCACCACGAGGGACCGATCTACGTTCCAAATCCCCTTGGAGGCTCGCTTCTTGGACAATGTCCTCGATGTGCTTCTGATACTCGTCGGCAGCGACGATCAACTTGGGGTCCGTCGGGAGCGTTGAATAAACAGACTGCCGGTGTCTTTGTAACAGTGATCAAGACTATCAAAGGGTCAGTACAAGCCTCAAACATGGGGATCCTTGAGGAGAAAGGCTAACCTCTCAGCTCTGCTGTATTCTACGCAAGTGTTCTGGTGGTGGCGTCAAAACAGAGAATATCGCCAGACGGTTTAACCAATGGACGCTATCTCTCGTTGTTATATGGGGGAACTGTAGCCGAGTGGAATGCTTTGTGATACCATGCAGACTGGCCTATTCAGCAAAGCTGTTCTCGCTACCCAAGCCATTCCTTATTATTCAAGTGCTTTGCGAACACTTCGCGGGACTCTTTTCAGGCCAGCACACGCAGTTGACATTTCGAAAAGACATATAGTGGAGGAGAGGGGGTATCTTGGAGATGTGATGAGAACGGGGTTCGGGTAAATCGTGCATTCTTCGCACCTGGGCTTAACGATGAAAATGACCAGCTACTGTACGTACAAGGCAAGCACCACACCTAAAAATATATGGGCAACATACTGATCAAGCCATGATCCTGGGGTGAAATTCAAGAGAGAGTCGTCTCAGACTGGATAACCCTCCTAGCTGGTCGGTAATGAGGGTTAGCCAGAGAGGGATATCTACTGGTCGGGATATCCTGCTAATAGGCTATCTCTCTGCCGGGCCCTTCTCTTGCACGACCAGCTGCTTGAGATTATCCAGCTGGTTTAGCAGTCAGATCTCTAGATGAGAGTCAGCGTCGCAACTCAACGAATGGAATCAGATAGTACTCGCATATATATCCCTAGCCTCTCGGTTATGCCACAAAGCATAGCTTACCAAGATACAGACGTAAAATATTACTTGAATGGTGAAGCCAGCCGAGACCCGAAAGTCCTCATTATTCACCAGCGGCACCTGGACCGCAAACCGCTGACAGTACTCGGTTCGTTCACTGATGCCCTAGTGAAGACCCCCATTTGGGCTTGATAATGTCAGTTAAACCTTCTCACGGTCAAAAGCTTTGCGGTTTGTGGGGTATATAAGGGAATGTTGTGATAGTTGTTAAGCTCAAGACAGTATATAAGAAAGAGGCCTTCGGGTTTGAAATTCTCATGGGAGATGAAGAGCTTTTGAAGATGTGTTATAATTATATAGTACTATAGTGTCAAGTGGATCGATGAGATGATGGGAAAAGAAAAAGGAAAGAAGAAGAAAAAACCGTGGTATTTATACCCAGAATCTCAATCTCGGAGAGAATTCACTCAGGATAAAATCTTTGCTAAGTGCAGCCTAGTTTGCATATCATTGACGACCAGGCTTCAGTTTGACCTCTGTTTGCCAAGCAGAAGAAATCACCAAGCGATTCCCTCTGGCACAAACTTTTAGTTTTTCCAGAAAGAAAATCGTAATTTGATAAGGGATTGTCAGATTCTCAGAAGAATGTTGAGTTGACCAGAAGCAGAATCAGCTCAGTTCAAACACCAAACGCAGCATGAAGTGATGATAGCAACAATCCACTGACAAAGGATAAGTAGATGGCTCAGTTTGAAGGCAGAAAACAAGGCAGAAGCTCAAAGCGATAAAACAACGATGTCACAGGATTGGTGGGAATCGTCATATCGCTGAGAAGATTTGTGTTTTAGAGACAGATTGAAAAAGGGGTAAACCCTTAGGGCGAGATCACCGACAATTTGAAAAGTACTATACCAAAAGATCTCCAAACTTATCATAAGTTTACCTACGTTTACCTACGTTTTAGATAAGGCAGCGAGGCATCCAAGCTCTGGATGACCAAATCACCAACAAACTCACGAACATCCAGAACAACATTGAACCAAATAAGACCATTCTGCCTAAATGTTGATTGTATAATTATCAAAGCCTCACAAAAACAAGGCAAAGACCAAATAAGAACCCAAAACTCCTTTAGACACCATGCATCTCGCCATCACCTCATTTCATAACATTCACTCCGCACTCTGCCCATCCATGACACCTCCAGAGAACCACTCGGCCAGCGTACTAAACCGATCCTCGCTGTTCTCCAGATCCATCTTGAACAGGTCATGCTTGCCAGCCCGCTCCTTCTGACCCTCGCGCATCTTGCGGATCATGTCGTTCTCCGGTGCACATTTGGGACACTCCGCATCGTCGTCGTTGCCGCCGTTTCGAACGCAGCGTTGGTGGAAGCTGTGTTTGCAGAGGAAGTGGACGGCTGGTAGGTCAAGGCGCTGGCTGCAGTCTGAGCACCAAGTTGCTTGGAAAACGGCGGGTTTGGAGCCTAGGTCTGCAAGCTCCACGCGACGCTTTTCTGTATCGCCGCGGAGATTGTTGATGCGGTTGCGGTTGGTAGCAATTTCTTTGCGCTCTCTTGTGATTGTCTCGTGAAGGTATGGTTTGATCATGCCCATGGTAGCTACGCCACCGCCCGAAGATTGACCAACAAGTGTTTGGATGACCTGCAAAGGAGCCATGAGCCCATCTTTGTCGATCTTGTTTAGCACGTTGGCCAACTCATCAGGGCCAGCTTCCTCTAGTACCCTTTGGTCAGAAGTGAGATATGCCAGCGCAGCTGGATACAACTGTGGTTCCTCAGGGCCGTACTTTCTGAGGGCCTTCATGGCGCCTCGTGTGTCCTTAGCTGATGTGTAAGATCTGAAAATGTCAAAACGCAGTCCTGCCTGTTCCTTGACAAGGATAGTTCCGTCTTGGAAATTTGCAAGATGCGAGAGAAGTAGAACATTCGAGCTTTCCATAGGCACATGATCACCCTGGATGAGCTTCTTCGCCTTCGCCTCCCAATCCTCTTTATGATCCTGTCCTTTCTTCTCGCTTGCCTTGTACAAGTACATCTCAAAGAGAGTGGTGTAAAGGTCTGTTCGGTCACTCGACTTGAGCTCCTTTTCTTCGAGACACGCTTCGAGGAAGACAATAAACTCATCGGGGTGGTCGATGAACGATGAGAATGCGGTTCTTGGTGGAGGAGGGGTATACTTTGGTGCAGGTATATCGTCGTTGTCCACGATAATGTTCCCATCACTAACCACAGCCCTTGTGTTTCCGACTGTGCCAGGGGATGCGACGGAAGATGTATTCATGTAAGGTAAGGGCAGCAGGTTGGACAAATTCTGAACAGCGCTGGCCGCCCCAGCCGCAAAGCCACCACTGGCGGGCGTATCAATCTCGTTTTGCACCGTTAATGTGCGCCTAGGTCGGTAATTTCCTGTGTAGTAGTCCACAAATAACTTGGTAGCATCTTGAGGACAGTTCTCTATGAGCACTCGTGCGTATTTCTGTAGACAAGGGTATGCCTGGACATGTTAGCCATCATTCACATCAACAAGCGCTGCCACGTACGATATCAGGATCTTGACGCCAAACATAGTCGAGCGCTTCGACATAGTTCTTGGAGTCCTCTATCAAGATATCCACCACAAGATCGGTCTCGCCGTGCTTCTTGGCAAGGTATGCAGCCTGCTCGTAGTACCCTCCTTGGCGACACATTGCAATTGCTGTATCAAGATCAAATTTAAGGTCGCCAGGAGACTTGATGAACTTTTCAAGCTTGTTGATGTCTTTGAGCTTTGCATAACAGTTGAGGAGCAGGGTTGTGTGGTCCGCAGTCGCTTTTCGATGATCGTGGAGTTGTTCAAGATATTGAATTAGGTTATGAATGCGTTGTGTATCGAGGTACTAGAAAACATTAGTCCGTGGTCCTTCGTACAGAAAGCTACTCACCTTGCGAATGACCTGTGATGGCTCAGTCGTATCAATGGCTCGAATATACTGAACCATGGCGCCATCATAGTCAGCCTTTTGATATAAGTGATCGCCAAAGCGGCGGTAAATAAGGCTTTGCTGCTCATTATCCATTCCAGACTTTTGCGCCAGCTCGATAGCCAGAGGAAACATGTTCCTCTGATACAGCATCTCCAGTCGTTGCTGCAGGCTTTTTTCATGATACCGGTAAACCTGAAGAAGTCAATAAGAGACCACCGAAACCGCCAGACTCAACTTACCTTGCCATCTTGGAGGACTGTGAAGAAATCACCCCAGATGTCAACAAAATGTCCCACAGGCGACATCAATGTCTCTGTGTGGCCGATAACTCGAAGATCCATATCCAGCAACACAAAAGACGACGCATTGAAAAGCGAATTAGTAGTAGTATTACCAAAACGTCGCCTCATTGCCTCAGAATCTTTCGCAGTGCTGCTCGCGGGTGGACACGCAAGCGCAACATATTCATTGTAAACATCAATCTTGCTCTTTGGCGATTCATACGCCTTGGGCGGCCCTCGACCGTCCAATGTGTATGTGTAGATAGCATCGTCGCGCGCAACAATGACGCCGTCCGTGTTTGGGTCACGCGTCATGCAACCCACTGCACATCCGGCATCTTCGATGGTCTTGGGCGGCAATCCATGGCCCTTTTTGGATAATCCGAGCTTCAATATTCGCGAGGTCGTGGAAACGAACAGAGTGGTGAGCTTTTGTGCCGCATCCCATGCGAGTTCAACACCGGTGATAGGCTCTTCTGATTCGAAAACGATTCGTTGCTTCGTACCGAGATCGTGGACCAATTCACCTCGGATTACGGTAACTGCGCCGTTAGTGAATCCCACAGCGATTTGTGTAAGATCGTCCGTAGCCGTAAACGCAGATATCTTGAGCCCGTCAGTTTCCAATGCTGTATCGGGTTCCCAACAAGACTCACGGGAAATTGCCGTCGGTTATTGTTGATCATGACCGTGCTCAGGCATGTCGGTGTGTTGGTCTTCTTAACAAGCTTGTCGAGCGCCCACACCTTTAGAACAGGCTCACTGCTCATGTCCTCCTATCAACACCGTTAGTCCATCAATTCGTTATCTAAGCTTCGAAAGCCCGTACCGCAACTGTCAACAAGAGACTTGTCCCTTCGACCTGGCGCATATGCGTGATGCTCCCGGCCTCGTAAGCCTGGAAGCGCTTGACAATCTTCCATGACTTGTTTATTATGCTGACGTATCCTTCGAAAGATCCAAGGAAGAGACTATCGGAGCCTGCGCAAACGCTCGAGATCTCGTTGCCCTCGAAGAGCTGTCGGGTTTCATCGTCGGCGATGTTTATCTGGACAACGTCGAAGAAGTCAAACGACTTCCACTGCGATTCATTGTCAGCATGATAAGTCTCGGAGGGTACATGAATGGTAGAGCCCCTATGCGCGCACGATAACAGGGTGGTACTTACTGAGATGGCCATCTTGAAGCATTCGGGAATGTCTTGAATTGGAGAAGATGAGCCGCGGCGCGATGACGAAGGTGGGACGCTGAAGCTGGGGAGCTCCAGGAGCTTGCCTAGCGCCACAGTGGCTGCTACTCCATCATTGTAGCACATCCGCATAAGGCTGCATGCCTTGGTAATCGACTTAAACCTCAAGTAGGTCTTAGTCAAACAGAAAGGATTAACTGTGAAGTGAATGATTTATTTAAGTCTAAAAGAATTCTCTTAGAATAGAGATCGGACTGTTGTTATAAACTACCCGGTCCTTCAGAGACGAAAAAAAACCCAGGACCTTGATCCTCAATGATGAAAGACCTAGTCAACTTGTTATAAGTTTAAGATATCTCTTACTAAATTTAGGATACTTTTACTGACCTTTGCTAAGTTTAGGATGCCTTCTGCTGAGTTTATTTTGATATTGAATGTGATCAACTCCAAATGTCTGCTGATATCCCGTTGGACGACCCTATTAGAATAACAACCGGGCTCCTTTATCTCCATATAAGCAGTGTCAAATGGCACAGCAATCAGCACGTTGACCCCAATCCAGTCTCGTGCGCCTTTCTATTACCCCAAACTACTGATCCGCAGAGCCTTTGCCTAATTTTCGTCGCTTCATATGGGGCTTATCTTCGTGGGAAACAATAGAATGCGCCTCCTTCAAATGACTTTCCATCTCGAGTCCATTCTCTCGCATAGTCACATTTTTTGCCGGAACATGGGCAGAGCTCAACACCTTCTTGATCTTTGATCTGAATCTGGATGTGATGCTACAAATCCCAGAAGGTGCAATATGTAAAGACCAGTTGGGGCGGTATCGTTATGAATACAGAGGGGACAGATCTGGGGGACTAGTGTCCGACCAACAGAGACACCGGAATACCCAATAGTAGACACAATCGAAAGGGCTTCGTTCAGGTGTCTTTCTGGGTGCATTATCCATTCAGTGGGTTCAGTGAGCCAGTCTATGACGAGCATCATGTATAGTGTGAGGTTCAGAACTGTGGGCATGGAGCCAAAGGTACCCAGATACCCGGGTTCGTATCATTTGGATACAATGGACGAAGCATCTTTCGAGCTAGCAGAAAGCTTAGGTTTGGCTTCCGTCGTGAGGCCTTCCTGGATGGCTAAATCGTTTGATATGAAAGGGCCCATTTGCCTTCGAAGGTCCCTGTTCTGAACTCGGTTGGATTCTCGCTCCATTGATCATAACAGACAGCCGATGTTACCAATGATGGCGTTGACCTTTAAAGTATTTGCCAATCTTCCAACACGAGAGCGTGCCAAGTATCGAGACCTCGGCGAGCAAGAAAACATCGGCCTTGATAAAGGATGCTAGAATACACTTAGCAAAAGGTATCCTAAATTTAGGCTAAACTTGTACCAAATTACCTAAATCTTTTCATCCTTTAGGATCAAGGTTCCGGGATTTCTTTCCTCTCCTAGCAAGAGTACTCTTTGAGAAGAACGTGGTCCTGGTCATGGCTATCAGGAGCGAAAAGTTCAACCTGGGCTAACTTCAGGGTGCTCATCTTCCGTGAACTCGATGAACCACTTCTTGGAGAGTTTCAGCGTATAGAGAGTGGTATGGGCAAGGGGTTTTTGGGCCACCTTAATGTTCTGCTCCTCCTGTTTCTCGAGTTCTTCGGATGTCAGACGGTCTTGGGCTGCAGCGAAACGTGCTCGCCGTTTGTCTCGATTGCTGAGTCGGGGCATGGTGACTCAGGAGTTTCAAGGATAACATGAGTGGATTGATTCAAAGTAGCAGAAGTCATTGACCTAGAGGTCCCAGGGTTAGAAAAATGAGAGTCCTTTCAATATAAATGCAAAGACTTACCAGAAATCAAGGGAAAACGCCACTCTGCTGTTCTCAATGCGTAGAGCGGATAGATTGCTTTGCCTATCGTCTCAAATCGGACCAAGTTGCATGATGAATCTGACAAAAACAATGCGAATGATGATGAGAAAGATGGGAAACGATAGAGACTTTTCGAGCAGGGAAGTAAAGCAAGATAATATGCCAGCTGTAGCTGGGAGGTACGGTATTTGTCATGCTGATTTCAACTGGAGTCGAGGTCCAGATCAAATTTGCCGTCGTCTCCTTCATCCTCATCTTCGTAGTCGAGGTTCGCTTCCTCGTCGAGATGTTTTTCTACAGGCTTGCGATCCGCTGTGTCTGGATTCTCAAGCCATCCACTTCCTCCCACCAGTGCATCGGCGAGATCTTTCATTGATGGGAATGCTTCAATCGCTTGATTATCCATTTCTACAGTATCTGCTTTCTGCTCGGAACCAAGGCCGGCAAAAGAGGTCGCCATCTTGCCAAATAGGAGACGTCGATGTTAATATTGATTAACTGTAGACAAACATTAGCTTAAGTGAAATTCGTAAGTCAAAGCCGATATTACTAATGCGATGCGACATACCGATAGAGTTATTTCATATAGATTGTGTATCGGAGAACGGGAGTTTGCAGTGGGTGAAGTGGAATGGTGATGGAGGAGAGAAGGACGTGAAGTGGTGATGGAGGAGAATAGGAGGTGAGGGGGAGATAGAGAGAGAATGAAGTTTTTTCTGGGAGCGATCCGTCGGGCAGTGATTCACTGGCATTCAATGAAATTCGCAGTTTTTGCTGCATTTTCCAACATTTCAGTGGCATCATCCTAAGTTTAGGGTCATGGTTGTAAAATATCCATCTCTACCTTTTACATCTCCAGTATCACATTTCCCTCCCTTCTACCTTCTCATCTCCAAAACAGCACGCTCGCACAGCCGCACATATGTGCTCTACTTACTACTCACCTTAAAAAAGACCGATCATTTGATTCACAGAGGAATCGTAAGGTATCTCCAACGTACTAAGCGCCATTCAGTGGAAGAGAGGGCCATAGGGTACTATCTTAGCTGATCATAGTCTCTCAAACGACGACCAGATCTCGTGAGCTTTCTAGCAGAGATAGAAGTCGTCGAGTGTTGCTTGAGCTGAGCCAAGTCTTTCGACCGGCTTCCAACAGTACGCTTACGGTTCAGTGACAGTCAGATTCACCGAATAATACCTGAGCCCATCACAGTTTGTCACACCATTCAACACCACAAGCGCTACTCGAATGGCTGACGGAGAACAACGAGACCGCGCTCCCTCCCATTCCACAGGAGTTTCTGGATCGATGGGCTGAGAAGGGGAAGGCAAAGGAGATCTTCGAATCTCCCCATGGTGTCTCGCGGAAGAAGTGGGAGAGGCATGTCGTCCGAAGGCTTGGAGAAAGGCCAAGCCCACCGACATGAAAAGTTCCTGGCCAAACAGGTATGCTATACTATTGTAGCTCTTAGTCGGGTAAATCTCTAACGTACCAATAGGAGACCAAAGTCGAAAAGTAGTGGAAGGTAAAACAGGGGTTTATGTATCAGTCAGACGACCTACATGCAGCGTGTCGGTTTGTACAAAGTCCGCCCGGACTCTATCACTGAGTAAACGCTGGAAGAGGACAACAACGTCCCGATGAGCGAAGAACAAGACAGTGGCGAGACACTGATCATCACCTCAGCACCGAGGACCCTACCATACACGTTTATGATGGCGAGGCTATCATGAAGGCTGACGACGATAAAGAGGACGCCTTGAACATCGTCGATGACGATGAGGCTAACATTGAGTAGATAGCTCGAACCGATATCAAGGAAGGCGGCATATATCGTCGGGAACAGGGGGAGAAGTAGTAGCACCCAGGAGATCTCTCAGAATGGAGATAAGACCCTTGCTATGCAATACCCGGCTCTTCGGGGCGTGGGCGTGCTAAAGCCGGATCGGAAAGATGATCTAAATTATCACGTAAAGCTAATCAAACGCTCGCTCGTCTGGCGGTCATCATAACAATTGTCAGGGTATCATGTATGGTATATTAAGGGACAACTTTCCCTCGACTGCGTATAGTAAGTAAGCACCGAACCAGAATTCTATATAAGTCAAGCAAAACACCAAATACGCTCTCAATCCTGCCAAACCCGCCAGACCCAACCAACCCAGGACCATAAAGCAAAACAAAGCATCAATCATTCGCAATAAAATCAACACGCTCATGCCTCCTTCGTTCTAGAAGCCACAGGGGTATCTTCTTTCTCATTCTCGCTCTTCTCGTTGAATACCTCTCGTGGCGTAATTAGAGGGCTGCTCAGACCACCAATGCTGCCGCTCACGCTCTCAGCTCGTCCATGACCAAGCAATCCACTCCGAACACTTGCAGCATCCCCTTGTTTAGCGTAGTAGCTGTTTCGATCACCAGAAATCGCAGGCCCAACACCTGTTGCAGAGTAAATGCTCGTGCGTTCTGTTGCCATTCGAGGATTGCCGTGAATGCCGGGAGTAGTAGGCATACCCATCGGGTCGATGTTGGCACTCAAAACACTAAGTGGTAGACTTTCACGGCTGCCACCCCAAAGTGACGAAGGTGCAAGAGCACGCACAGATGCATCGGTATCGAGAGAACGCCTTCGTCTTCGCTTACTTGATGACGCCAAAGTCAGGATAGATGCGTTGTCTGTAAGTAGATTGTTGGCGGTTGCAGACGTGTAAGTCGTCGGGTTACCAGTTGGCGCCAAATGGGGCGGAATGGCTGATGCTGGTGCTCCTGTAGTGGGGAACGGCTGGGTGAATTGAATGGACTGCGTGTTGCCATGGTGCTGTGAAGCATGATTCTGAGCTTGCCCTGCCCCGTTAGGCGCCATTGACTGTATCGTAGTCAAGGTCGTCGTCAGAGACCTCACAGATGGTGCTGGGCTCGAAAATGTACTGTCTCCCCCCCTCCTAGATTCAACTCCTCCACCGACGGTACGGCTCGTTCCAGCGACAGAACTGGCCCTATGGCTGGGTGCCATGAGTGAATGGGAGGCCTCATGATCTGTCAACACCGTACCGGCCACACTTCCACGCCCGATCGTTGGCGGTCCCTGGTCTTCTCGAGATGTCCGAGTGGATCGGTCCACACTGGTATTGCTTGTACCCGTCTGTGTGGTGGTGAAAGTGCATGCACTCGTTCCGTTGGTTACACCATTGCCAACCTGTCCAGATTCCGGGTAGGGGTTGTTCTTCTTGTGGCTGCGTTTCTTGTGTCTCTTCTGACGTTCACCATCGGATGATTTGAAGTTGGTGAGTTTCTTAACCCATGTCGAAAACGGTCTCCTGCGTTGACCTTGACGGTCTGAAATGTTAGCATCAGGCATTGTATTGTGAGGCTATCGCCGAGTGGCGATATCGCGTGATGGTAAGTCTCATAAACATCAACAATGCTTCAGCACTTACCATGCTCTGGAGGTATCGTGTCGGTCGTCGCCATCAAATTGAGAAGAAGTCGTTGAATTGAATCGAAACGTTAGGTCGAAGCTACCAGAACAGTCGTTGGGCAGCGGGCGGAGGCGGGGAGACAATGAACAAAGTAGAGAGAAGAGAGGCTCGCTCGGGGTAGAAAAGAACGAAAATGATGCGTCAATCGTGGATGGAAGACAGAACAACGAAAGGCGAAAACTAAGGGATGAAGCTAGAAGAGACGTCGTCAGCAGATCAAAGTGTGTGGCATGTAACAGTACGGATACAAAGGCTGAAAGCGGCGAAGCATGATGGTACGAAGGTCGGTATCTGGATCACGTGATGGATCTGTTACAACTACCTAAACGACACGGACCAGAACACGACGATCCTTCCTATTCGTTCATGGCCTATCATTGACTCAAATGCAGGCACCTCCCAACGTGTCAAGTCCCCTTTATCCCTTATGTCTTCCGCAGGTACCCGTTGAATCTCCAGTGGCTTCGAGCCTGGACTGAGCTGCCTATAAGCTCAAGGCACATCTTTTCTTGGCGCCACCTCCACCTCGCGGACCCTGGATTCGGGTACGGTTACCCACTGTGCCTTAATTAGATCGCCCTAAACCCAGGTGCCCCCTAGCTAGTAGGTAGGTTACAGCTCACCTCAGTTTCAGCTCGCTTCGACGTCATTTCCCAACTTGAACTTTGAAACTTTCAACACCACAACCAAAGACCAAACTCTACACAAACAAGCATGATCTGCTGTAGAGTATGATCATCAGGCAACTTCCTCAGGATGTTGTCGACAAGATTAAATCATCAGTCAATATTACTTCTCTCAACGGCGTTGTCTGCGGTCTTATTACAAACTCCTTAGACGCTGGCGCCTCCAAGATCAACATCTCGATCGACTACAGCAGGGGGAATTGTACCGTTGAAGATAACGGGTCCGGAATTCCACCCGAAGAATTTAAAGATGGCGGGGGTCTCGGGAAGCTCCACCGTGAGTGAAACGATATTACATACTTACGTGAAGCTATTTGTACTTACGCCTTCGCAGATACATCCAAGTTCCCTTCCAGGTCTTCTGTTCATGGGAAGCATGGTGATTTCTTAGCATCCCTTGCTACCTTCTCCCTCCTGACCATCACATCTCACCACCAAAGGCATCTTTCACACAATTCCATCTCGTTTCACAATTCTCGAGTACTGGCTAGACATTTGCCTTCGCCCCCTGAATCACGGCTTGTCAACTTTGATCATGGCACTCGCACGAATGTTCGAGATCTCTTCGGCAATATGCCAGTCAGGGTCAAGCAGAGGGTGGTATTTACTGAAAGGTCTGCTCTTGACAGGGAATGGTCGAAATTGATTCGAGCTATCGTAGGCCTGCTCCTTGCCTGGCCACTAGGTGTATCCGTTTCGCTCAAGAACACAGGAACCCAGCGCGAATTGCGGTTTCGGCCAGCAGACAAAGCAGACAGCATGTCTAGAACCTCTCGACTTCTTACACAAGCTGGCCTTGCCGATTCAGACGATACAGATACCTGGGTGCCCATATCAGCATCATGTGGGCCAATTTCCGTCAAAGGCGCTATCTCCACGAATCCCGTTGCCACACGGCGCTCTCAATTCATCAGCCTTGGGATTCAGCCTGTCAGCAACGAGTTTGGCACGGATGTTCTCTATGAAGAAATCAACAAGACCTTTGGAAACTCTAGCTTTGGTGTGATTGACGGCGAGGAAGACCATAACGGTAACTCGCTGAGGCTGGAAGAGTTTACAGGAGGGTATTTAAAGAGTAGGAAAGGCATCGAGAGATGGCCCATGTTCTATCTCAAAATCAGCACTACGGGGTTGGAGGGCCTCGACAACCCCGATCGACTTGACAGTCAAGGCGAGACGCTATCTGCAATCATTGATCTTTTGAAGGCAACATGTTACGGATTCCTCAAAAAGCATCATTTTCGTCCACAAAAAGTTCGATTAGCCCCCGAGGAATCGTTATTCTCAACAGCAAGAACGTTGGGCCGGTCGAAAAAGCCTAAGAAGCAACCAGCCTCATCATCAAATAGCTCGAGAGCTAGTTCTGCCACTCCTGTCTCCAGATCTGGCTCACTTGGAGCACCAGCAGACAGCCCTTTTGAGGGTTGGCACCGGGTCAAAGTTGGGAGAGCTACGCCACTCAGCGCCACCTCAAAAGCTGCGGATGTTAGTACAAAGATGCGAGAAGAGTCACCGCTGGGTCGTCTTGTTGGAGAGGGCGGAAAACTGTTGCGCAAGCCGTTTGATGAGTCATTCCCTGAACCAGAGGATGAGAAAACAGGCTCGTCTGCAAACAGTGGTGTGATGTCGGACGCATGTACTATTGACGACACAACAGGTGGTGGTGACACAAGCAGCAGTGTTACCTGTCAAGGTGCACAGAAGCGAGACAAGCATCCTAGCAAATGGCTCCAGAGTGTCATCAGCTCATGGGAGAATCCCATTTTTCACCCTGCAGAAACATTGGTGCCGTGTATCGATAGCTCAGCACAAGACCAACTGCATACGTGTGGACATGGAGGCGTTCATATTGGCTTCGAAACAGGATCCATGAGCCTCAGTGGGCGAATCTCACGTCACGCGCTTGCTCGCGCTACCGTGATAGAACAGGTTGACCGCAAATTTATACTCGTTAAACTCCCCCTTGAGCGTGCAGTATCTGGGACCCTGGCGCACGAGAAGCAGAGTTCTGCGTTGGTCATGCTGGATCAACACGCAGTCGACGAGCGATGTCAACTTGAGGACCTCATGGCGAGCTATTTCACCCACGACCCATTGACAAGCCAAGCTTCACCAGTCATAGAACCCCTCGACCGACCCGTAATCTTTGAAGTCTCAAAAGAAGAATGGTATCTTCTAGAACAACAACGCGATTACTTTGCTGCTTGGGGCATCACATACCAAACACCCATCTCCTCACAAAACAAAATCATAGTTACGGGTCTCCCTCCAAGTATTACCGAACGGTGCAGATTGGAACCCCGACTTCTCATAGAACTGTTACGAACAGAAGTTTGGCGAAGTGTGGATAGTAGTGTTCCACATGTGCGACCATCAACCACAACTACAACCCCTGACAAGCCGTTGATATCACGTTTCAACGGATGTCCAAGGGGTATTCTGGAACTGCTACACTCCAGAGCCTGTCGAAGTATGTTTGTTGTCTATTATTTGCTCCTTTTTACTTACTTTGTGTGCCAGGTGCAATCATGTTCAACGATGTTTTGTCGGTGAATCAATGTGAGGATCTCATCGATCGTCTGTCGCGTTGTGCATTTCCCTTTCAGTGCGCGCATGGTCGGCCCAGTATGGCGCCCTTGATTGATCTTGGAAACGGGGGCAAGTTTGGCGGTTGGCAAGAATCAAAACGACAGAAGGCGGTTTCATGGAAGAGCTGGCTAGAGGAGTCCTGATGGGTTATGTGCATTTCTCGATACCCGTGTTACATAGAGCTTGTTTTTACATTTCAGCATAAGTATAGCAAAGCAACATTTCATTGAACCGTTTATGAAGCAAATATGCAAGCAACTAGGGATATCTTTCTAGGTTTACAGGCATTTGACAAAACTCGGACAAAGATCCCAGTGATGAAAACAGCAGTCATCTCTGTCGTCGACGCCTTAATAGCAAGCCACCATAACCAGCGCTATGCTGAAATCCGCTCTCCAACGCCGTAATATACATCCAACGCCTCATGTGCAGCAAAGGCCTGGCTACCTTCGTATGACCCGTTGTAAAGAGAAAGTGTATGATTTGTGAAATTTAGGTCATGGCTCATTTCGTTGACTCGCGGGTCTTATGCGATATCGAATGTAAATCAGAAATAGCAAGTTACTCAAAAGGATGAGTATAAGTGGTGAGTATTTAGGCCGCCCCGGCTTCCTGCGACTCATCAGTCTGTGGATTTGCGGCTGCTTCGGCCAAATGGCGATCAACGGCGTCAAGTTGTCGCTGCTTCGCTTCCTCTTCGGTCTCTTTGATCCAAATCTTGTTGTCATGATCCCAACGGTGTCTGTAAACTAGGTTAGCAAGTCAAGGTTTGAGGCGACGCCCCGTCAACTGTAAGACGGTGAAACAGCTATGGTGGCAACATACCCTGCCCAACTCTCGGTGACTAAACTCTTTGTATCATACTCGTCAACCAAGATCTTATTGAAGTTGAATGGAACGCGAGCTTTGACGCCCTCGAACTCGGTGATACGCATAGGCCACAAATCTTGGCTCTTATACCGATGCTTGTTTTTGCAGCTCCAGACACCTGGGCGATCTACCTCGCGCTCACGGAGGCCAGTAATATCAACGTACATGCCGTTCTGCATGTCGATCCAACGGCCATCAATAATATTTCTTCCGTCTGAGCGGTCGATATCAATGTGGTGGGGGTTGATATCTAGGAGGTATTTCTTCGAGATAAACTCCCCCGAGGCAGTTTCTGTATAGTTCCAACTATGCTCAGTGCGGTTGAGGTTGTCCCCGATCCATTGAAGGGTATTGTTTGACACTTGAACGTCAAGATCGTAGTCCCAAGGCATGATCTGCCCGTTCCACCACCAACCAAGGAGGGTTCCATGAGCAATCCATGTTTCCACGCCGTAACTATTCATATGGAACAAATAGCTTCGAATCAGATCTCGAAGGACGAGACGGTGTTCTTCATACGAGACCTTGGATTCGAAATAACGGTTGTCATAATGACCAAGCTCGATATTTCGACCTGCTTCGACGAAGTATTTGGGTGTCTTTTCATCTGCACGTTTGGCAATCGACGACGAAGCTTCGGCCTCTCGAGTTTCGTGGAATAGTGGGGGAAATGCGAGAGCGGCGGTTGTTGAAGAAAAGGAAGCGAAGCTCCAGAGGAGCAGCGACTTTACTGAACGCATGGTTGCTGCTGTAAGGTCGGATTATGTTAATGGCAGAAAGGAGGACGGAGAAGAGGTTGGCAGTCGAATGAAACGTATGCGGAGGCGATGCGGTTGATTTGTAGAGGGAGGAATGTCATGCAACGGGAGGTGGGCGGATCGGATCGTCACAAAGTTGAAATCCTCGATAAGAAAAGTAAGGGAGAAGAAGTAGCGATACTTTTTGATCCAAGAGAGAGAGAAAGGGAGAAAGTGCCGAGAGAAAGAGAGGGATACAAATGAGGTATCACAGACAATGTCAACAACGCATGATCGTTATTAGGAGAGAAGAGGAGATAAGAGAATGTGAAGAAGAGACGAGACGGTGATGAGGATCTCTTTCCTTGAAATGAATGACGGAAGATGTGGGTTCGTTATCCCCAGCGGAAGGAACAACCCGAGCAGGGGAAGAGAATAAGAAAGACGCAAGTGCAAGGAAGACCGGCAGGTGGGCGGCGCCGCGACTGTTTCCAGGGGGCGCGGGGCACGCGCCTCCTTGCCTAGAGCGGGATTGCATTGCCTTAGCTGATTGAGTGTAAGAAAATGTATCAGTAACAGTGTGACAGTGACATCCCGTCCAATTGTAAGACACGAGTATCATGTTCATTAACCCGGGCCATATCAGATCTGAAATCATCATGCGATACTTGAGGTTTTGGACTTGATCGACTGTTAAAGTTTATCTCCCCCCAACGCCTTCAGTGTCATTTCCATTCCTCTCATCAAAATTAGAGCCTCAATTAAACGCCCAAAAATCGACTCTATCCGTTTTGGACAAGATATACGTCAGCTGCACGGCAACCAGCATCCGAGTACCGTCAAACTGCGTGTATTCGTCGCACGTAACGACACCAAAACATCTTGGCTGTGTAATAATGCGCCTTCGCCGAGAAATGCCAATGTTTACACCGAATGCTCACAGCGACTAGGAATACGCGGACACTGGGAGAGTGGACTTTGTGTCGGTTGCGCTAGGCCCCGCACAGGAAAGAAGTCGTGTGCTGTTGATCATCATAATGGGCTTTGCCAAGCGTCAGCGAAATGAGGCCAAGACGTGCTACGGAGTAAATCCAACTGTAAAATCAAGTTTCTACTCCATAAACCAACTCAACAATGCATGGATGTAGGCATTGATAGAGGCTTTGTGATGAAACGGAAATACGGCATTTATTCTTTGCGACTAATAAACGAAAATGCTTCGAGACGGCAGCCACAGTCTTAAAGATAGACTGACCATCAGCCCTTCACTTAAACTGCGGACCGAGCGAGACTCTACCGGTGGCCCCATCTGGCATGGTCAAGATCTTGGGTGCGTCGTCATCATCTTTCCGATCCGGATTTAGCACGCCCCGAAGCGCCGGGTATTACGGAGTACATAGCAAGGGTCTGAACTCCATTCTGAGAGAATTCTTTTTAGACTTGACATTGAGAAAACTGGACCACGATGGAACTGGCCTACCATAACACTCCAGAGTTTAATCCTTTCCATTTAATTAAGATTTACTCAAGGTTTGAGTCTATTACTAAGGTATGCAACCTTATGCATTCAGAACCCTACCACACTCCAACGACACAACACACGGCAAGCAAAAAAGAGGCCAAAACACCAAAAATTGATATCACGAGTAGTTCTCATGAGGCGACTCTCCCGCCGGGAATTGAACCCGGGTCTCAAGCGTGACAAGCTTGCATACTGACCACTATACTACGGAAGACGAAACAGGCTAAAGCCTGCTGTAGCGGGTTTGTTGCAATGGTGCTGCGCAAGAAGATATATATCGCAAATGTTTGACTGCAATGCTTTCAACATATACTGAATTATTAGGTAGAAAGTGAATAGAAGTTTCTGCAATGCGACCAGAGTTGAAAGAAAACTATTCGGCTTCATTTCTCCACGGCTTTTGTTGTTATGAGAGCAGAGTTTCCGGCTTAAAGTAACACAAACGCAAAGAACATATTCGCCGATATAACATGTTTAATATTCCTGCTGTCTAATATCAAGGTTTAGACTGAAAACCTAGATATCATGACGGCCATATATAAAGAGCTGTCTCCCCAAGACTTTACCTCTCCAGGATATCACGCTTGTTTTTCAGCACCCCGCGCGCGAAACGATATAAGGCACGCCCTCAGTAGATTTGCGGTATCTTCACTGAAGATCATCAGGATGACCTGAGGGGGCTCTTTCATCAGTGATGAGATGCAGCTGTGTATGTCGGACCGGGCTGAGGCTTGGCGACAAGTAACAGCATACAGTCTTCTGAGATGGTAATTGCATTTTCTTTTGCTCTCTCCCAGTGGAGAGTGATTCCTGCCTAGGGGCTCCCCCTGGTTGACAAGATAAGTAATTAGAGCTCTTAGTGAAAAAAGATGAGATGGGTTTTGTGATTCCAGTCGTTGCTCTTTTTACGTGTTTGTATCTACTGGAACACGTTACTCCTACGGATAGAGTTGATGACAATTGCCCCAAGGTCCCCTGCATGCAGTCCGAGGGTATCATCTGCATGCCATCATTGCCATTCATATTCCAGGGCCTTCTAGGACTCCTTGATGCAACTCTCTCAGCTTTGCGGATGACCCAGTTATTGTCGTGTTGGCAATGCCCTCCTGGATACCCCTGAATATAGTCCGGTGAGAGTCAAGCGCAAATGAGATCCTCTCGATGTCGCAGATTATACGGCGCGTGAGCGCAAAGACGCCGATGGCCTGGAAGAGGCTGAAATTGTTGGACGAGATGGAGGGGCTGTCTTTCTCGTGGCAGAGTCGCAGGCCCTACGGTCGTCATGATATCTAGGTTCTCAGTCTTAACTTTCGTATTAGGCACCAGGAACAACAAGGACGATATTTTTCTGATATGTGTTTTGATGTGTTTTTTGCATTTGTGTTACTTTTGGTCGGAAACTTTACATGCTCACAATAGCTCGTGGCAGATGGAAATACTTTGTGTTGAATGTAGTCTACTCTAGAGTACAGTTCCTAATTGCACCATTCTGTTTACCTTCAAGATCCTAACAAATCGACCGCACCCTCTCTCGCCGCCAGTTCGTCAGAGATATACCATTCCCAAAAAATGCCTGGTCCCACTCCCTGTCCTGGAGTTCTGAAGTTATCGTAGCCGGTAGACAAGGAGTCACAAGTGTAAGAGTCGGCGGCGGAACATCGAAACCTAAAAACCATTTTTCCTTTTGTTAGCCCCACGTGTATGTCACGGGTCGGCTAAGTAGATGCGGTAATAGAAGGAAAACCCATAAGGGGGGAAAAAAGTACCCGACTTCCTCTCCCCAAAGCTTCACCTCTCAGAAGGATGACACACTTGATTTTCATCACCGCGCGCGCTCAGAGAAGGTAAATCACGCGCTCAGTAGATCTTTTTGCGGTATCTTCACTGAAGATCCACCCGGTTCATCAAGGAAGTTCATACCTAAGATCAGAATTCATCAGTGATGAGATGCAGCTGTGTATGTCGAACCAAGTCAAGGCTTGGCGATGAAGCAACAGCGTACAGTCTTCTGAGATGATGTCGACAATACGGGATGACAGAATGTATGAATAACGGCAAGGAAAGGAAGGTGACCAACATGTTAGAGCAGGGCTTGAAAGGTAGAGTTGAAGGATTATTCGAAGAGCGAAGGCAATACGAGGAAGAGGATGAAAGAGAGAATATGGTGACGGAATAGGATGGTGAAGGGGAGAGGATGGTGGAAGAGGATGAAGAGGATGAAAGAAGATGGACAAGATGAGAACAGAGCTGGACGCTTTATTGTCGAACGCAGTAGGTATCGCACTTTCTGCAACTTCACACGATGGAGAGTGATTCTTGCCTCGAAGATGACTCTGGTTGATGAGACAGGAAGGAAGTTGTTCACTCGGTGACGACTGGACGGGAGAGATGAGGCAGGTATGTAATTCTATCTTCCCTGCCTACTGCTTTCTTGACTACCAGACCCCCTTCCCTTCCGTTTTTCTGGTTCTCTTATTCAGGTAGGCACGATTTTATTGACCTTTCGACTAGGTACCCGAAGATCGATCTCCCTTCCTGTAGCATAGTCTACCAGAAAAGACTCTAGTTAATATACGATTGATGTAGAGGATCCCATACGCGACGATGTTCCCACCCTCACTACAACAGGTGATAACCTGCTCTTCTTCCGTAGTAAAGTGGTCAGTACTTGTGACGCTTGAGACCCGGGCTCAATTCCCGGCGGGAGAGATCCAGCTATTTGCGATACGCAGATTGTCTTGTATTGGTGGACATACTTGATTGACCTCATTCTTCACTGTTTTGCATTATAGGGCAACGATGGGCAAGCAATGTTTTGATTTCGAGTCTAGCTAAAGGTGGTGTCTTTAAAAAGGTGCTAAAATAAACTTAGTAAAGAATATCCTAAGCTCAGGCTAAAATTACCTAAACATTGTGATTATTTAGGCTCGAGGTCCTGAGTCTTGTGCAGGTCTTCTGCTTGGGGTGCGTCGGATAGGAGTTGGATCCTGGGCGTTGACGGTCGTAAAGGAGGGACCATCTTCATTATAACGAGGCCGGTCCATGATATCGGAATTTGGGTACCAGTGCTGCAGTTGGTTCAATGTACGGTTCTTCTGCCGCTGAGTGACTGTCGTCAGATTCGCCTAAAACAAGCTGGCGAGAATACAATATCCCCAGCACACTTTGTCACGTCCGCCTCCGTTGTTCTTGGCCCTCAAAGTAACGACTAACGCGAAAGAGCGTGCTTGCCTGACGGGGGGGAGTCTAAATCGATCGAGTAGGGCAATCCAGTTTTCCTCATTTTCTGCCGGGTCTTCTTTGGCCCAGGCATTCCACTGGCGCACCAAGGCGTTGTATCGCTCAACTGTTCTGGGATCATCATCATCCCGGGGGCACCTGATCCACCTATTATTGGGGGGGTCGAGGGCTTGGATATTTGTACTGTTGTTTGTATGAGGATTCATTATGGAGCCCAAAAGTTGCTGATATGGAGACTGGAGAAGTGTATTGGAGCTGAAATGATGATGGTGAAAGAAGAATAGCTTTTACTACGTACCTAGGTAAGGTACCTAGGTAGGTAGGTAAGCCAGGTGGGTTAAGGATCCTTCCTCAGGCGACATCAGACATTGATATATGGAAGGTAAGAAGATGAACTCAGCAAATGGTATCAAAAATTCAGTAAAAGATGTGCTAAACTTATCCTGAGTTACCCAAGTCATTTTATCGTTTAGGATCGAGTTCCTAAATCTTCTTTCTTTACCCAGGGGATGCAGTCAGTAGGAGACATCTCGTGCACAGGAACCTGTCGGCGATATGTACCTAGGTACCTAGTAACAGAAACCAGACATACGCCATGCCACTGGAGAGAGAGAAGATTCGAGGAAGCCTCGTTGCTGGGTACGTCAGCTGTCGGCCAAGTGAGGCAAACAAGAAGAAACGTGGATCAGAAAATGCAAGTTGAAGAATCATGTTCATTCTTGAGATAAGATAATGATGACTCGCTAATATCCAAAATGACCTGGTAAGTACCTTATCCATTCAAAAGACCCATCGCTAATACCCAATCGTAGCATGCTTATATCCAAAATCCATACCACATCACATCTTAGAATCGCCACCTGTGGCCAGGGTGCTTCCAGTCCAAGTTGGCAATCTCCTCGGGTGAGAGGCCTGCAAGTTCCTGCTCGACGTTCTTCTTGTCGCGTCGGTTGTTGTCCCACTTCATCCAGAAGTAGCCGGAAATGCTGAGGATGAAGATCATGCTACCAGTGGCACAGTTGAGGCCATTACCGATAGGGAAGTTGGGGGCGTCCTTGACGAGGTAGGACCAAGTTGCGATAAGACCACCGATATTGCCAAACATGACCTGTTAAAGTGTTAGAGAAGATTGAATGTGGTTGATGGGAGAGAAACTTACGTTCATGCCGATGGCACTGCTTCGTGCGGTGTCACTGACGACGTTGGCGCTGATGTGGGCGTTGGTCATGGTACCAAGAACCATACAGGTACTGGCAATCAGGAAACAAGCACCGTATCGAACACTGGGAGTCTCAGAGGCCAAGAACATGGCGTATCCGATAATGACGGTGGGGGCGGACAGGATGATGAAGATCTGTCGTCTGTCGAGGTACCAACTGAGAGCAGGGAAGGCAACAGCAAAGACGGCTCCGACGGCATAGGGAGGAACACTGTGAAGCTGCTTCTGGACGGTGCTGTACTCGGGGTAGATGGCTCCAACAATGGTGGGGAGGAAGAAAGCAAGACCCTGGACAGTGATGTTGTTGAAGAGGAAGATGAAGGCGATCTGAAGAGTGACGGGGTTGGAGATACCACGCCAGAGCTTGGTTCGATCGATACCGTCAATGACTTCAGTTTGAGCAAGACGCTCAGACTTGACACGGGCGATGCAAAGGTCCTTCTCCTCCTGAGTGAGCCATCGAGCAGTCTCGGGTCGATCGGTGAGGGTGACGAAAGCGATGAGACTAAGACCGATGGTGATGATACCCTCGATAGCAAAGATCATTCGCCAGTGGTGAAGGCTACCGAAGTGAGGAAGCTTGAGGATAGCACTGGCCAAGAGACCACCGAAAGCACCGGCAAGAGGAGCCATAACCATGTAGAGAGACAGACGGAAAGTCAACTCAGAGCGCTTATACCAACGGGAGAGATAGTATGCGATTCCGGGAAGCATACCAGCCTCAAAGATACCGAGGAGGAAACGGACACCGCAGATGGCAGCTTGGCTGTGGACAAAGGCGGTAGCGACACTGACGATGCCGAAGGCGAGAGAGGTAGCAGGGAGGAACCAGCCGGGACCCATCCATTTACAGCAGACGGTAGCGGGGATCTCGAAGATGATGTATGAGATGTAGAAGACGGAGAGGATCTTGTTGTAGTCGTAGCCTACGAGCTTGAGGTCCTCTGTCAATCCAGCGATACGGGCATTACCTGGGGAGTATGTGTTAGTGAAGGTTGGCGTGTTGAGAGTAAGAGTGAGAGTGACTCACCGATATTGGCGCGGTCGATAAAGCAGAAGAGATACAAAACTGCGACGGTTGGGACGGTGTACAAGTCGAGTTTCCATCGTAGTCGTCGCTCAGCAGCTGGGTCGAACTGGACAAGGGAGTTGCCGTAGCTGTAAAGTATCAGTATGAGTTTTTATCATAAAAATGTGAGATACTCACGCGTCGGTAGCAGTGTGACCGTGACCAGCAGCATCGTGATAATCGTTAATGACACCTCCCTTCATCTCAGAGCGCTCATCAAACCCCTTCTCCTGATCCCTATCAGATACAGCCATGACGGGCAAGATCTCACAATCAAGAAAAGAAAAGAATCAAAGTTGATAGGTCTTCAAGCTTCTGCGAACTGATGCTTGAGATACAGAAGAACCAAAACATTAAAAAAGGGACAGGAGCAGGGTCTTGATATAGTAAAAGCCAAGGATGGATAACACCTCGGGCTACCGTGTCGGGACAAGCAACCCCCCAGTTTAAGGTGTCTAGATTGGATTTCCCCTCACGAAGCTACTGGTACCGAGACTTGATGTTGCATGGCAATCAATTTCTTTGGAGTGTGTGTCAGTGTGTCAGTTCAAAGAGGATTTTTGCCCTAGGAGCGGTTTAGCTTGGGGGGGGACAAGGGGGTGGGTTTTAACCCCCCCCGCAAAATGTGATATCTTATTTCTGGCTATGCTTTCATCCGCCGCGGAAACAAATCACCACCCCTGGTCTATTGATATGCAGGTATGATGATAGGTTGACTCGGCTAAAATGTTGAGTGTCAATGTCAAGGCGTTGTGTCAGTATCTTGTAAGCGACGGAGGAGATTCGCCGAAGTTGAGAGTCATAACAAGCTTAAAGGTTTACTTGAGATAGACTAGAGAAACTAGTAAATAAGTCTATATTTCGGGAAGTAATCTCGGGTGCGGGGAAATTTCACGGGCTTTACTGTTAGAGAGAGAAGAGGGAGGAGGAGGTTTTGCTGCGTTGAGTTGGAGATGGATGAGGGTGAAGATCATGACCTAGAGAGTGAGCACAACCAGGTACGTATTCTCACTACCACCACGTGGAAAGGGATAATACATGTAGCATCCACAAATTCTCCAACTTTGCCGTATGCATACACTTTTCTGTTCAAATGTAACTGTACAATGTCGTTCTGGTTGACTCTCCCCCCCGTGTTATACAGGCTTCCCCAGGTTTTGCGAATCTCATCTTACGATAATCCCGCTGCTTCCCCAGATTCTCTCTCTCAATTCCACAAAACCAACGCTCATTACCTAGCAATCGTAAGAGTGAGATCTTTTTCCCCGGATTTCTGGGGTAGGTTTTGCCTGGTTTGAATGGTCGATGCGAGGTCTCGATGCGGAGGTGGAGGGATGAGGGTCATTCTTGGCACGGACCAAGAAAAGGTCGGCAATTGGAGTCGGCAACTAGAAATTGGAGACACCAAGAAGAGAGAGACTCGTCATATTCACTGTGTAAGAGCGTGTGAATGAGTGAGTGTATCCATAATTCTACAACAATTACGATGCATTCAATCACTGCGAGTGGCAATATAAAACTCTATCCCACATACTCGTATCCCACTTGATACCATATATCTCGGCTATTATACTCGGTTCTTGTCTATTGCAATGGTAATTATGGCATCCGTCCATACAGTGAATACTCTTATAGCCCAATACTCTATCATGACCATTCCCTAGTTATACCCATAGCCACAACCACAACCATAGCTCAACATCAACTAGCATCGTCTATCCAGCATAAGCATAACTAACCGTCCATCAAACCATTCCCTCTTTGGCCTCACCAAACCCCCGGGATAACAGCCCACCTCCTCCCAACCTTGTCCTCTCCAAATCTCTCCAAGTACCATCTCCGTCCCCTGACAGCCCTCGGAAACATGGCAAACATCTCGTTCACCACAAACGCCCTCGCAGGCGCGCATCCCCAGCCCGCCGCCATCCAGAACCCAGCCCACTCTACCCACTCGCACAGGTAGTGAGGGTACAGCACGTACCGGAACAGTCCCGCCTGCGGAATCTGGTAGTGCTTCTCCACGCCGCCCTTGTTGCCTGCGTGGCCGTCCAGCTTCGCGCGCTCTTGCCGCTGGGCCTCGCGCCGGCGGATGTCTCGTAGTTCCTCGTCGTGGAAGAAGTTGCCGGATAGGCCGAGATAGAATATTAGAATACCTGATGAGAATTGCAAGATGGACGATTGCGATGACCATGCTGCTTCAGTGGTAGGTCCATAGGCTGCGAGCCATGAACCAATACATGTTGCGTTGCAAACCTGAAAACTAAAGCCAAGCAGCCACACGGCGACGTGCAACGGTGACATTGAAGGCTGAAGGTAGGGGAACATGACGGCGCGGTAGGAATAGTGAATCACCTACATGCCATCCAACGTTAGCCTTCAATGCTCACTCACTTACTTACTCCTCATAACGCTACCTCGGGTAGGTAGTTCAAGCCCTCCCCCTCAACGGCAATACGCACGGGAGCATAACGAATTGGGGAAATACACTTACAAACAGACCCGCAAGCACTTTGTTCTGCCACGGAAGATCGTCGATTCCATGCTGTTCAGGAAGAACTTTCATCAGGTACAGCAGCGTCAGAAAACCAGGTGCCTCCATGGTCAACCAGCCAATACGGCCGGGGAGGTTAAGACGGCTTGTGACTGAGGTTTTGCCCATGCCATACCAACTGGTAAGCCACTGCATCGAACCAATCTGAGAGTATTAGGACCTGTATTATTTTACGTGCTCTCTTTTTTTTATAATGCTTACAATTGGGTAAGATATCTGCCAGACTTTGAGGATCAGGTCGTAGTTTTCCCGAGTGGGTGGTAACCACCCTTCGATAATAGCCATGATGACAGCGTCTGCGCCTCAACAACGCAGCAGAAAAAAAGGGTTCAATGCGAGTCTCCCGGTAAAGAAGGGAGCAAATGCTGTTGTTTGTAGAAGAATTGATCAACGATGAAATTCAACATGTGTTTCCATGATGTCAACAAGGTTGAAGCGGATACTAGGTGTAGCTGCGCAACAGCCATTTTGACACTCTCCACCGCCTGTACAATTACCCATTACGGTCGGATATCTAGTACATCTACCCCTGGCGTGTCACGCGAGAGCAGCCATGCAGCTATCAGGATGTAGGACCAGCTTCCGTTGGTCTGAATTGGGGTGCGATAGCACTGTAAGACGAAACGTTCATATTGATTCCTCTTCAAGGGAGAATACTTAGTCTTACGGAAGGGTGTATACAGCAACATTCAAGTTCCCTCAGTCCATCGCAATCAACTGCCGTGCTCTCCAAACTCAAACTGGTATCAGATATTGCCTGTCTTCCGAGGTCCCTTGTAACATTGAGTAATTAGGTATTGAATTATCACATGAAAGAATTTAACAAAGTTATTCTACAGTAGTAGCTTAAGGTAGCACAACATGTGGTGCTGAGCGAGCCACATAAGGGGAGACAAGAAAACTCGACATGTCTATGCGAAATGATGAGAGTTGATATTGGATAAGAGGTAAATAGAGTCTAATCTGCCTAGAAGGGGAAAAACATAATGTGTTATTTTTACCGAGACGCCGAGGTCTATCTGACCGAGTGGCAGAAGTTGAGGGCATCATCAATCAGTCAATCTATGCGAAATGATGAAAAGACTCTAGTATATTTGTTGTTTACTTCATATAGATTTAATAGACCTTAGACCAGATGTTCCTGGTACCTTACCATGAGATCAGAGGCTCTGTTACTCCCTGAGGACAGATCCAGCTAGACACAGCTTCGCTCACTTAAACATACACGAGAGTTACAAGATACTACTGATAAATAAAAAGTTTATTCAGATACACCCGTCCATGCTACAAACACCGCTAAACTCCCAACTCCTAATTCCCAAATCAAGACTCCGTCTCTCATATGCTCATGAAAAATCACATCACAATACAGTCCCTCTCCCTCTGCCCACCGCCATTTACCCCTACCCCCGGCCCCGAAGGCCGTCTGCCCGCAGACTGCCCAAAAGGTCTCTGCCCCACTGGCATTGACGAATTTACACTTGCAGCAGTACTGGTCTGCCTTGATATCGTAGGGCTGCTGTTCGGGTGGCTCGGGTGTCCTACCGGCGGTTGATACGTCCTGTCGTGCGCCGACTGCTCGTAGGAAGGCGGCGCATCGTCTGCTGCTGCATCTGCTGGTCGTGACACAGGTGGTCGCGGTGGTTGAGCCGGAATGAGAGATCGCACTCTTTGGGCGGGTACTCTGGGCTGTGCGTTGGTTGTGTTTGTGGTGGGCGCGCTGACGGAGCTGTTGCGTCCTGGGACGAGACCGGTGGCTCCTCTGGTGACGCCTCCACCTCGTGGAGCTCCTCTTGCAGGTTGTCCACCTCTTCCTCCTCTACCTCCATGGTTGCCACGTGTTGCATTTCCTGGTTGGAAGGCCTGCTGCTCAATAAATTGCTCTGAAAGCATGCTCTCTCTTCGTCTTCGGGCTTCCTCTGCTCTATGTCTTTCCTCTTCCTCTTCTTGCAGTTGCAACGCAAGAGCCAAATCTCTATCTTCCTGTTCAGCATTGGGACTCATCGGGGGCTCATCTTCGTGTCTCTCCTTGCCCCTTCTATTCTGTACCGTCGTCCATTCTCCGCCATCGTTGTTGGAGTAGTTGCCCGCACTTGTCGAAGGAGCAAGGCCGCCAGATCCCACAACTCGGAAGTCTCCTGAAAGATATTCGGTGTTGCCACCATTGACATCTGAAAGTGTCTCCCATACGATTTCATCATGAGACTTGAATCCTGCGTCTGTCACAAGCGTGACCAGCTGCATCGACTGCGGATGACAGTACAACGTACTAAAATGGTCATTTCGGAAAAGAATGGCAAATGTACCAGGCCGAATGGCTTTCCCAATAACTTCGATGCCCCAAGGCGTAAGTTGGGTCGCAGAATTATCCAAGAATTCCTTGATTATGACAATATCTTGGTAAAGTTGCTGCTCATCCTCTGTGAGTCCACCTTCAGGGTCAGACAGCTTCTGTTCGAGCTCTTCTTCTCGAAAGAGCAGATTCTGTGCGTCCTCATATGATGCTGCTTGTCGTTCCAGCGCTTCATACGCATGTTCATTCTTTGGTGGCAACCATCCATGAATCAATGGTATCGAGAATGTGGCATACAACCCCATCTCAGCCGTATTCTCAAAGGTTCCTGGGATCAAGTCCCCTCGCTCAGCAGGATGTAAATGTGTCAACGATGTACGCTTGTAAGCATTTATCATACTCTCTGTAGGGACGAAGCGCGGGTTGACGTTCATGCCGGTATGTAAACTTTGCAAGAAGGCATACAAATCTCCAACATCTGGCAATGCATCTTCGGAACTGGTTCGTCGTGGTGACATGAGTTCGTCAAAAACAGCGTCCAGAAGCAGATTCAGACTGACTTGTTCCCTCGATCTAAGAGTTTGTACAAGTGCAGTATCTTCAACATCGGCAGGTGTTGTCATGGTAAGTGCGTTGACCAGAGCCACAAGAGGACAAGGCCCGTTTGCATTCTGGATTAAGATTGGGGATATTCGTGGGTTCTTTGACGAGGTCGAGTCGTGCCATTGTATGTTCTTAATCTGGTAGGTCTCTGTTTTTCCGTCGATCGGATCTCTGGATGCTCTCCAACTTGACGGTTCAGTTTGTAGTGTTGGTTGCCTGGGTGGCAAGGGTGGCTTCTCCTCTTGAGCTTCCTTCATGGGGCTCGGTGATGGCTCTGAATCTATCAGATTCCAATCATCAGGTGACGCTGGCCTAGCTTCTCCTGTGGCCTTGGCCTTGCCCTTGCCAGCGCCGCCTACATCGTCCCAGATATTTGTGTCCCCAGTAAGTTCTGCGGAGAGTTTCATAGGTGGCGCAGGAGGTTTGTCATTTCTTCCCAGAGGATCCTCATCCCAAGCAGGTGATTCGCCACCAGAGGGTAGTGATACCATACCAGGTGATCCAGCAGGAAGTGGTTCTGGCGTGGGTGTCCATGCGCCTCTAGGAGGGACATCGTCCATGAGGTTTGGAATCGGTTGCGGGGCTGATGGTGCGTTCTGAACCTCTATCGCTGGTTGCCATGGGTTCGTATTAGGTTCCTCGATGCCAAGTTTTGAAAATGATTCCGTAGGTGGTGTTTCTTGTCTTGAGGGAACTTTCTTCCGTAGAAAAGGGTTCGTTTCTGGTCTGTCTCCACCTGGTTTCAATACTGCAGGCGTCTCTTGAGACTGTTGCTGGTTACTTGGCTGTGTCCTCGCTTCTCCCCACGCCTGTTGCTCATCTTGGTTATCGAAAGCGATTCCGGGTCTGAGGGCTGCAGGAACAGCTTGGGGGTTCGGTCTATCAGTTGAAGATGCTTGTCCGTCGCGGCGGGGTCCTACATCCTCCCACCCCGGCTCGCTCCCTCCTTCGGCCCAAGGGTTATTCGACATCGCTTTGACTTTGATCGTATTTGAGGTAAGTTGGAACTTGGAAACTTCGAGTGTCAAAGTAACATGTCAAATAGAGGGCTTCAGTGTTCCGTTTGGTCCTTGTAGCTGATGCGCTGCTACTACAGGCGGGAGACTGCGGGGAAGTGATTCGAAGTGGTTCTCGAAGCGCTGTGAGTTGTATGCATAAGACTTAAAAACCTAGCAACCAGATCTCTGTAGTAAGCGCCGTATAGTGATATTTGTCGCTTGTATATGTTGATATCCAGCTCTTGAAGCTCGTCTTGATCGCAACAGCAATAGCTCGTGTGGGGAGATGTGTCGTCACTGGGTCCCACTCTGTTCGTGGCGGTGCAACGTGAAACTGAGCAGTTCGCTGAGGGGAGAAGCTACTATCACACAAGAAGCAAAGTGACTGGAGGCCTTGACTTCAATGCGAGGTTGTCTTGGTTGGAACGCGAATAATGAAGAAAGTTACCTAGGCATGCGCTGAGCTGAAAAAGCTGGGCGGGTGGTGCCTGTAATGTACCTACCTGAGGTACGTAGACCGTGGGCGTCAAGTCTGTCTGCCCCGCCCACTTCCATTTGCTTACCACCGCCACGGACCGCGAACGATGACGTGGGCCTGTCGATTCAAGTATCAAGCAAGCTGAAGAAGAATTATATCAAGTACCATTCCTGTTATTGCCTCACCGCTTAGAGAGCGGCATGTACAATTCATGATTCTAAACCTGGTCCTCGCTTGTCCTCTTTCTTGACCAGATTGGTTGACAAAGGTGAAGTCGCTTAAGCTAGCATTGACGATCTGAGACATGCCGACTTACACCGTGACTAAATGAGTGAACTGACAATTTTGTATGTTTACGTACTCATACTGGAACAAGCATTTTGATCATCTTTCTTTCTTTAACCATTTCTATGAGAATATAATATCTTTATAGACCGGAGAATGTCACTGTGGACGGAGTAAGCACTCATTCCTTCATGATCCACCAATGTCTTGGACTCAACGGCCATCCAACGCTCAGACCAAGGGTCCAATAACCATCCTAGGTGATCCTAAACGACAAAAATATTTAGGCAAGTCTAGCCTAAGCTTAGGGGACTCTTTACTAAGTTTATTTTGGCATCCTCCCCTAGAGTCTGAGGTTTCTTGCTCACGCATGCCATCCAGAGAATTAGGTATCCTGCGGCGGCTGGCGGTCAAAAGAAGCGATCGGTATGCATTCTAAACGCAGTACAACAAATCTACCTCGAATTGGATCGTCTTTAAACCTCTGCTAGGAAAACACATCCTTAAGCATTAAACGCTACTGAATGATACATAACTTGATTATGGGCGTCGTCCTCCCCTTGCTTGCTTGCTTGCTTGTCAGGCCCGAGTTCATTCGTCGCCATGCAGTCCCAGAAATGCCACAACGCCAACTCCTATACAAGAAAAGTATATGATATCCACCTGCTCACGGCGCCATCTGTGCATGTACGTCGTTAAACCTTCACCCCCATATTTTGCAGCCGCTCGCAGGACGGCATTGTGTATGTCTGTGCGAGTGCCATCTTGTCCGGGTCCTGGTAGAACCAGCCCTGAGCAGCATCCCTCAATCTCCGTTGATATATCAGCTCGTTCTCGCACTCGTTCTTGAGGTGTCTCAAGAGCTGGTGTTCAGCTGTACGGTCGAGCTTGTTGAGCTTCTTTTCGGAATACTGGGCAACTTCGTCCGGGTTAACGTAGTAGTTGACGTTCAGATTCGGTGTCGTGCGCTGCTCGGTGTACGGGTGCAGAGGATTGTCGTAGACCATGCGGGGCCCTGATGCCGATGTTGTTGAAGACTCGCCAGAGAAGAAGGATGTGATGATGGGTAGGATGAAGAACAAGATGATGGGTAGTAGACCCAGGAACGTTTGGAAGGCGTTGCCTTCGTTCTGCCGACCACGATCGGCTTCTCGGGGTCGCGTCCTCGGCCTGGCTCCGCCAAACTGATGAACCCTGATTCCAGGGCCTCCTCCAAAGTTGAAAACAAACTGAGGACCTGTGTCAAAGGCTACAACATTAGTACGAGTCTCATCTTGCTTGTCAGTTCTGCTCACCTCCGAATGGACCACCACCACCAAAGCCGCCTCCGCCAAAGAAACGGGCAAACATCTCTTCCGGAGTCAAGTCGTCCTGGAACATCGGGCCACCTCTACCCATACCACCACCACCGGCTCGTTGATTAAAGAAAGGATTATTCGCCTGGGCGCTGGCGAATCGACTATCAGGATCTGTGCCGAATTTATCAAACTTTTCCCTCTTCTCTTTATCGCCCAGAATTCCAAAAGCTCTGCTGACCATCTTGAAGGCCTCGTCCGCATGAGGGTGTCCATTCTTGTCGGGATGGGTCAGAAGCGACAGCTTCCGATAAGCCTTCTTGATCTCAGCCTCGGTGCATGTGTCCTTGACGCTCGAAAGATTTAGGATGTCATAAAACGCAGTGGCCTCGCATCTTCGGATACGAATGACCGCTGCCTCTTGGTCTGGGGTGAAAGATCGTCCCTGGTTACCCTGCTTATGATCGCGAGATCGAGCCGAGCCACCCGTATCAGCTCCGGAAGCCGTTGCGCTGGGCATCGAAATTTTAGTTGTACTGAGGTCGCTAGGTGTCTGTAGGAGTTCCGAGGTACGATTCGTGAGTCGTACGTTGAGTGTTGAAGATTAAATAGGGTTTTAAGTTTGGCCGTCGAGAATGCGGGAAGAGGGAAAGTGGCTTCTTTGGGGGAAAGCAATGGCACAGAAAAGGGCGTCGTCGAAGAGGCGAACGCCGTATTGGTGGGGTTTGTGCTATTTGTGACCGAATCGCATGAGGAATATGAAGCAATCGAAATGTGGTTGATATGGTGATGCAAAGGGGATGCCAGAAATCTGGTGTTTTCCGATCGGGCAATCCCTAGTTGGTCTTTGGCGGACGCCCACTCTCTTCGTTGAGTCTGTCCCAAAGTCTCGACTCCACGTGATCCCCCACTACTCAATGTCATTGTTACCAATCAGCTTACCCTGTACTACTTACACGACTAACAGTCGGTTCAATCCAATTTACCTACGACATCTTGATACAATCTGGACGTCTATCAGGGTGCATTAGACATTGTTTTATGTCTAACAAATTTTTAACAGCTTTGTCAGGGTCAAAAAAAATATTTCATAAGGCAGCTGTAGTGTACTGAAGCTGTTGAAGCTTTGGGTTGGAATGTGAAAATGAATAGGTTGGTAGTCAAAAGCCAACAATTCTATCTGAAGAACACATGGCCAGTCAAAAGTGCTGCATGGTTACAGACGCCAAATTCGAGTGCCTTTTAATCACAATGATTCGAATGTGTTCTTCATACATCACGACAATAGAGATCCACATCCCACAGTCTTCAGGACCCCATATAAAACAAGAAACATTGATTTATACTCAAGAAACTATTTACGTCGAGTAAGTATTTACAATAATAGACCACACAAGTCAACTCGTTTTCTCCCTCGTTCCTGGTTCAAACCATGCCCACGACATCGCTTAAGCACCGATGAACTTCTTGATCTGAGGAAGAACCTTCTTGTAAGCAGTACCAGTAGTAGGCTCCATGCTGAACATGTAGTCACCCCACCAAGGGCCAGCAGCCCAGTACAACCAACCAGTCCAGACATCAGAGTTGTCAAGCAAGTGCTGCAACTCGCCCTTAAGCGCAGCAATGCACTGGGCATTAGCTCCGCCAGCAGTCTCACCAAGAATACCCTTCTTCTTGTTGGCCTTGAGCCACTGGGTAGCAGCCTTGAGACGCTCAACACCAATGGTAGAGCTAACACAATTCTCGGAGGTACCAGAGGAGTCGGAATCAAGGTATTGGTGCATCTCGTAGATGATCTTGTTCTGAGGGTCCTTGAGATCCTTCAAAGCAGCGCCGTTGCCGCTGGAAACCCAGCTCCAGGCTCCGGTATAGGCGTTGCCCTCAACGAAGATGTACTGGGAGGTTGCGCCGGCCTTGCGGATGGCGTTGACGGCAGCTTGGTTGAGAGCAGCGACGACAGAGTTGTCCATGTCGTGGTACTCGTTGTTGGTGTCGAAGATGACGAGCTTGTTGTTGGCGAAGCGCTTGGCTACCTTTTGCCACCAGACGCTGAAGTCTGAGCTCTTGATGATGTTGCCGTTGAAGCGGCCATAGTTGTGAGGGTCAATAACGGCATAATGGCCCCTGAGTGTGTTAGTGAAGTTATATCGAGGTGGGAAATGTAGTTACTGACTTGCTGGTGATGTGGTTGACAGTGTCCTGGAGGCCCTTGAAGTAAGCCTCATCAATGGCACCAGTGATGCCACTGGGAGTCACTCGCTCCATGCGGAAACCGACACGGAAGGTGTTCATGCCAGTGCTAGCGAGGGTCTGCTATAGTCAGTACCAAGGACAAGTTATAAGCCAAGATACTTACATCAATGGAGCTCGTGGTAGGCCAGATGTAGTCCTTGTTGAGCGTTCCAGGGAGGTTACCCTCACCAAACTCACCACCAGACTCATTGGAACCAGTGAAGAGGAACTTGCCCTTGGCCCTCGTAGTATGAGGAGCAGCCAGAGCAAGGGAAGCGCCAGCACTTGCGAGAAGGAAATCTGTGAACCGCATGTTTGCTAGAAGGAGTGGATATTCGTTTCTTGTTTCAAATGATTGTAAGAGGATCGATCAACGAGCCATGTAGAGCAGAGCCAAGAAATACAGGAAACATGGCGAGTATATATACACATTCAGCTTCGGCCCAACTTGCGGTACTACGCATGGCTCCCTTCGTAGCATGTTCATTAAGTCGGTATGTGACAAGGGCCAGCCCAGACTGACTATTGATCCTCCGTGTGCCCATATAGGGATAGACTCGGTCGATATGTACGTTTCAATAGTTTCTCCAGATGAAATGTAGAACCTGACCCAGTTTGGTGGTAACTGATTTGCCGGTGTTCCCTGTATGTTTGGCTGAAACAGGAGCTAGGCCCCCCTGATATTTCACTAACACGCCGCGTTGCCGGTACTGAACATAGTGAAGCAAGAAAAGTTGAGATGACATTCGCGGAATAGAGTTGTATAGAATTTCTTGGCTGACATTTCAAGACTAATGACACCGACTCTCATACTCTATCAAAGGCACTTGACTCATTTCTGAAAAAGACTTCTTTTTGTTAGTAGTTCTCCTACTAAGGAGTAGAACGCATCAATGACGCAACTTGTCGTACAACTATTGAAATGATCATCTCTTGTTGAAACAAGCATTTCTATCTCGTTGGTGGGATTCTTTCTCCGTTCACAACGCCCATATTAAACCTCAGGTGAGAGAAGCACAGAGTTGCCGCTAGGGGAGAAAAGAAAAACCAGGACCTTGATTTTAAGTGACAGAAAGACTTAGGTAGCTTAGCATAAGTTTAGGATAAGTTTAGTATAAACTTAGGATATCTTTTGCTGAATTTATTTTGACACCCTATGTCAAGGTCCGATGTTTTCTTGCTCCCCGAGGGTGCCGGTAGCCGTTCTGTGCTGGGGTAGTCACGTGCCGCAAGTATCGGACTAACCGATCGGAAAAAACAACCGCCGGCTAGATCCGTCGCATGAAGCTTGGTGATGCCGGCCTGAAATTTCGAGGGAACGACATGTGCCAGCGATAATGCACGCGACACGGGTTCTTCTTAAGCGATCAGTGTGGAAGGGTATGTCAATTTCTATGCTGTGATGCTGTTGGGTGCTAATTCTGCTGATAGGGCCGCACTTGGTACCGTAAGCCGACGACCGACTCGATTACCCTGACTGTTCTAACATGCGATAGCCTACCCATTGTATGGCCCAAGTCTTCCAGCGATAAGGTGCCTCCTGTGCGAACACAAGCTCGATCAGCCACGATTCTGCCCAACTTTGTCGGTCTCAAGTTCGAGGTGCACAATGGAAAGGATTACCATGAGGTGACCATTACAGAAGATATGGTTGGACACAAGCTTGGCGAATTCTCACCGTAAGTCTCGGCCTGAGCCGAAAGATGGATATATTCTGACTGATGATAGAACACGAAAGCCAAATATCTGGGACAAGAGGTAGAATGTCAATTAGGGACTGGAATCTGGGTATACCCATGTACAAAAGACTACATGTAACATCACTAGTGCAATGATATCAATGAAAAGATCCATTCGCATATTCAGGCGATCTATTGTTACCAGCTATGACTTTCCTGGTTTTCATATTTGATATCATGTGCGGACCCAAATCCTTCCGTGAACGCCGAACCGTAACGCCTTGCAGTCATGTAACCAAATACGTACTCAGCGGTAGAACTCGCTACGCTTGACGTTGACACCGTACTCTCCAACTGCCATACCAAGATCCTCCATAGTCAAAACAGTCCTGTTTTGGCTACCGCCTTGTCCACCACCTCCGTAGCCCGGTCGCTGGATGCCCAGCGGTGCGCCCTTGGCTTGATCCTTGCTTCCGGGCTGGCCAGTTGGCTGACCAGGAATAGGGAATCCGGCAGCTGCACCAAGAGACCCCATGGGATTATTGGTATTGGATGATGCGCGGATTCTGCTGTACTGGTATGCATCTGCGGCGATGTCCGCGATGAACTTCTGGGTTGCTAGGGCGAGGAGTCGCGCAAGGCGTGGATCGGTCTGGGGAGGTGGTGGAAGACCGGCTTTGGTCATGTAGTAGTGTGTGACTGCGTCGGGAATCTAGAGAGTGTTAGATGAGTTGAATCAGGAGTCTGTGGTGCGTACAATCGGCGCATAGTCATCCATCTTGTTCAGGAACTCCCGTAGCGAGACATCCTTGCGAGTTGGTAATCGAGGATCGGGAATCGCTGGGGCGGGCGCTTCATCAGCTGGTACCTCAGGCGCAGGAGGGGTCTGCTCTGGCTTTTCGGGCGCATCACTAGCCATATTGAAAGATTTGATGATGCGATGTTAATTAAGATGTTGAAGATGAAGTCAAAAGCGATTGATGCTCGACGCGTTAAGAGGTAGAGTCACGTGATTCAATGTCATGGTCTAATCCATTGTTCGGCTTGCATGAGCCGCACAATGCCAAGAAGCTTAATGGAACTAAGCAAAGCCAACCAGGCACAATCAAATAAGCATAAACCAGCATTCGAGGTTTCTCATGATGTATTTCCCTGCCTAATTATTCATATGCCTCTTCGTTTCCTCATTGTAGAGTGCCTTGAGCTCATTACAAATGACAGAAATAGCAGCATTCAACGCAAATAGACTACACTCTATTTTGACTTGGTACAGCACTGAAATCAACAATCCCTTTTCCCCAAAATCTCCAAGCCAAGCGGCGACGCCATTGTAATTACCGCCTTTGTTGACCTCCCAAACCAACGCCGTGCATGCATCTCCAGAAGCCGGAGTTGTCGTGACCAAAACTGTGGTCTTGTCTTGTCTTGCCTATTGGCTACTTCATCGTTACAGTGTCGAAACGCATAAGACGTGTTTCGAGAGCTTGGTGCTCTCTTTCGTACAGGTATCTTGGTGTCTTGTTGATCGTTTAGACAGGGAGCTTGAACTTCTTGCCCTTCATGACCTTGGTGTAGTAGATGTAGAAGAAGTCGCTGTACAGAACGGTCTGGACGATACCAGCAACGATAGCGATAGTGTCGACCTTGTGGTTAGTCTCGGCGAAGTATCGGTAGATCCAGTTGGGAATGTAAAGAGCGCGGTAGCTGCCGAGAGCGAAGAGATAGTGGGTGGTGATTGTCTCGGCCTCGCCGGTGCGCTGAAGCATGAAGAGTTGAGGGAGAATAGCCACAGACTCGAGCCAAATGGAGAAGGCCCACAGAATCTCCGAAATGGTATAGTGATAGGGGAAGACGATGGCGAGAACAGCAGCTCCCGCAAGGAGGTACTGGACTCGGAAGGTGTCGACATTAGGATCGTTGGTAGGCTTGTAGGCGTTGGTCATGAGGTAGATGATGTAACCTTGGGAGCCAAGGAACATGATCTTGAAGATGAAGTTGTAGATGCTATCGGTTTTGAAGAGATCTGGAGCAGGTTAGAATGCGCCTCTGGGATCTATTAACAGGAGTCGTACCAAGATAGCGGGTGATGTAGACAAGCATGTAGAGTGTCTGCGACTTGAAAGAGATACCCGAGCAGCTCTGAAGTCGATTAGTATTGCTGATCCACAGCGTCTGACAAGGGAGGACCAACGTTGAGCTGCACCATCTTGTGAAGCAAGATGAAGATGGAGCCGAGATGCGAGAAATCCGCTGTGCTACAAGTCAGCAAATAGCTCAGCGAAACCGTCAATTCCGCATTGTCGTAAACGTACCAAGGACTCGGAAAACGTTCAAAGGCATGATTGCGGTAGTTGTCGCAAAGCTAAGATAAGGAATTTGAAGAAGTCGTGAGATAGCTGCTAGAAGCGCAGCGAGTGGGAAGCGAGCGACAACCTGTCAAAGGCGGGTGAGTTCGGATACAATTGAGGATCGTTCGGGACGAGGGTTGGATGGTGATGGCTCGAGGGATTGACAAGGGGAGCTTGGGAGAATCATGAATCTTAAAACTGAGCTGAGCTTTGGCTGAAAAAGGACACGACGCGATTGCAAGCTAATTGGGCCATCCAGCTACGTAATGTCTCGCATGTGTCAGGTTGAGCGCCACAATATCCCAGCCACAGCTCAGGGGGTGTGTGGCTGTTATCATGAAGTTGTAAGTGAATGTACGGAGTAGTAGCATGAACCATGTTTCAGATAACGATTTCATGAAAAACAGGCTTGAATCTACTCGTTACTGGACAGTTCTTCATATCGTAGACATAGGTAGTTTACTCACTAGGTAGTTAGAACCCCCAGGGGGAGGCAAGAAAAACTTAGGACCTTGACCCTAAGTGATGAAAAGATTTAGGCAATTTAGTCTATGCTTAGGGGACTCTTTACTGAGTTTATTTTGACATCCTCTTCTAAAGTCTTTTAGGTTGTATTTTCTGGCTCCTCGAGGACCCCAAACAAATACCAACTGATTCAAGCACAGATATCGCCTCACGATGGCTCCGCTTATTTTTATGTACGGTTGCAGTATATTTACTAGAGTACCTAAACCGCAGGTTTTTTGTGTGATGTTATGAAGTTGCAGAACGCGCAAGATGATCGAGGGCGCAGGTGCCGTTCGCCATCCAAGCAAAGTAAATCCACCAACTAACTAACCACTAGGTAGACTATTGTGTCTGGCCAATGGTTGTAACATGATACATCCTTTACCATGCACAAACAGTCTTTGTATTCCCAAAATGTTCCTACACTCCTGATGCTTCATTTTGAAGCAAAGCAAATCGTACTCGGCAGCCCATCAACTTCCTACACCATCCTCAACTGCAATCAGTAATTGCAGTCGGGACCGATGCGGGAAACTCGAGCTCCATCATAACATAATGTTGACTCCATACCTAAGGTAGTCATCATCATGTCCAAATCTCAGCTTTCACAGGCCCAAGATACTCCTATGGCGGACCACGCCGTAAGGTGTATCAAAGACCATGCACTCTCAGGACAGAGTCTTCTGGCCCTATCCCCCAAAAGACATGCCCAGGGGATACTGGGCAAGGTCAATTGGCAGCTTTTGTTTTCATTTCGTTTTCATCCTTTTTTTCAATTTTTTTTCTCTCAAGACTGATTCAGTGTTTTCTTTCTCGAGCCACTTCAAGTTACCCGGCGAGAGGTATCTGAGGTGTCAACAGACATTAGGGCGGTACCCGGAATGTCCGAAGGACGGCAGATCTCGCTGCTCTCTGTTTTGGGTGATCCCTAGAGAGCTATGCGATTCTCCTCAAGCGTCAAAGGTAACATGAAGCGGCTCAAGTAAAAGACCATAGTTGATGCTACCGGCGATGCAGAGCATACCGCAACAACCCATCGGAACCAGGTCTTGCCTTATCCAACATGAGTGATCATATGAAGTGTTCATGACCAAGAATGTTGGGGACTCACTCACAGCTCACAGGTCTTGGAACACTCTCTGAAAGTGACCCAGGTCCTTAGAGCTGTGGTGCAATAACTTCACTGGCTGTGACAGCCAGTCTGGGGGTATCACAAAGAAATATAAGAACTGATGACGCCGATGCGCCGATGCGCCGCCAAATCGTTTCCGTGCTTTTTTTGTTTTGTTTTTTTCGTACCCCGGGGGGCTATTGTGGTTTTATCTTTTTTTGGTAGACGTCGAAACAACAACAGGACTCTCCTAATTCAACCCAGTCCTCAAGGAGGCCAGATCACTACTCAGTTAAGTCTCCTGATGGTGTCCCGTGCCAATCTTCTTAGTCGTAGCCGGAGCATCGGCGGTGACAATTTATCAAGTGCTCAGCAGCTGTAATTCTCCTGCAAGGTCTCCAAACCGCTAGGGGAGAACCCGAAGACGTCTGACATATTAAAATGGCAGAATGCCATCATACGATGGCCGATCGGTCCTTTTCTCTCGCAGTTTTGAGCATCGAAGAAGCGTAACTCCAGCCGCTGGCATATGGCATTGATTGCACTATCAGTCTCCACAAGAGTCGAAGTATTAGTCCTGGCAATGGAGCAAGCAGTGCCTGGTACGTTGACTCTCAGCCGTCATCATCTCTTGAAGGCTTCCATCACCTCATGGAAGACACACGAAGAACATTCAACTCTTCCATGGCATGATGAAAAGCCTTCTGCCCCTCGAGTAGATACCTGCTGCCACTCGTGAGTTTTTTTTGGCTAGGTCATCCCGAGTTGTTGACTTGAGCTGCGTGACTTTTGTTTGTGCCAAGAGCAATGCCCCTGACAGAACAATAGAGGATTGGCTTGACGCTTTGTTCTTGTGTTTTATTTTGTTTTTCTGGTTTTCTCTCTTTTCGTTTTCTTTTTCATTTCCTCTCCCTCGGTGTCTCTTTTACTTCCGGTGGCCCCATATCATGAAACCATGATCCCGCATAGAACCAAGGAGACTCGAATATGGAACCTGGCAAGTGGACTAATAATAGGGAGGATGATTAATTGACGGTGTCCGGTACCGTACGATTCGTCGTTTGCTAGCGTGGCTACGCCAACCCGCCCTGTCGATATAAGGCGCCCGAAGCAGAAAGGCTTGCGCGAAAAAACACGATGCTGCTACGTCCTCCCAAAGGGAGCACGACATAAGCACATGCGCCTAAGTCGATGACTATTATCTCGTGTGACAAGTGTGGTGAATACATTGAAATCGTAGCTTGCGTACTGTATGCGGAGCAAGCGGCATACAATGATGAATAAATGAATAAATAAATGAATTGGTATGAATAAACGAATGAAAGAAGGGAAGAAAGTCGATAACGAACACGAAATCAAAACATGCTTGAGGAGAAGAAAGAATCATGTTCCAAGTGGGAGGAGCTCGTCCTTATATAGACAAATATTAGACTCCTCAACTCAAATCCAGGGCAGAAACCCTTGGTCTACGTGTCCAGACACTTGCTGTTGTGAATTTGAAGTTTGCGTCGTGAGTTTTGAGGTAGTCACTCAATGTGAGTGTCGGGGACTTACACCGAGAAAGCATAACCAATGAGTTAACAAAGAGTCCGTGAAAGTTTGTGAACTCTCGAGCTTCAGCACCGAAAACGCAAATGTGAAGTTTGATAGCAGCCTATTTGCACCATCCAGGTTGTGGTGAAAGCTATAGCTGTTGTACTAAATGCTTCTGAGGGCAATAAGCTTCTTTCACTATCTCAAAGAGGCACTTATGTACCGAGATCGGAGTGTCGTATCATAGAAGCTTTGAAGACCTTTCTGTGAATTTGAGGAGTGAGTTTATAGAGAACAAGTTAGATCGAGAGAGAACGAACGAAGGTAAGTTCAAGTGCCAAAGTTAAGTTCAACATGGGTCCTGTCCTTATTCCACTTGCTTTGATTTATACAATCTTGAAGCCAATGGAGCTCGCTTATACAAAAGCGAGTGCGAGTCCTGAGTACGAAAGTTTGTCCTTTGATCCAGTAGACGATGCTCATACCTTCGAGGTATCGAAGTTTATCTTATACACACCGCACATGTATAAGAAAAAGCCTTGAAAGTAACGTCTCGCGTCCACAAAGATTTACTACAACATCGTTTCCCCAGAACAGTCTACATGGATTAGTAGCAAACCGAGTTCGACCAAAAGATGTGATCATGCCATAATTTTATTCCTCCAAAATCGTACAAATATCTGCATGAGGCGCAACCAGAGACCCAATATAGTGGCACTCGGCCTAAAGAGCAAAGTGCATGGAAGAAGTCGTTGACCATGAGAATCCCAGAGAAGCAAAAAGATCAAGTCATGGAAATACTGGCACCTTGATGGTGTAATAGAGGAATAGAGGCGCCATAGTTTGGCCACATCAAGAAGCCAGAGCCATGATGATCAGTCTATCATGGCATCAGGGTTCTATAAATATCCGAGAATTTCTTGCCTGGCTTCACCACACTCCCGATTTTTGTTGGGCTTCCATAGCATAGACATCTCCAAAGCCGCGTGGGTTTCAATGACTAATCGTTCCATAATTCTATTAGGTAAAATGGCTTGAAGTAATTCAAGCGGGTGACGGCGAGACACTGGATACCTTATCACAGATAAAGCTTAGTAGATTGGTTGCTACAGACAACTCCTGAGGAGGCAGTCGCTTATTATCGGTTGTATTTGGCGTATACCACGACTATAGCATTCTTAAGATGCACTGAAAACAGTTGTAACTAATACAGCTTCAATTGCGAGCCCTGTGGTTGAGATAATACGGAGTGTCAAGTCTCAGTCATGGATTTAAGGGCTCAGCTCTGAGCATTGGCTGGTTGAGTATCATAAGGCAAATTCCATCGTACTGTTGACTCGAAAGAACTCGATTAAGATATTGAGCCACACGGTGAATATAATAACTAGTTGATTGTCGTGTCCTATGCTTGAAGTGATGTTCACACCTGATCTTGACAGGATTCCCGGGCTGTTGCAATGACACAGAGGAGACACTTGTTTCAAACATGAAGCATTCGAGCGCCACATGACATAATGTAATGATTCAAACCGGTATTTAGAAAGAAGATTAGTTGAGTCGAGTTGCATTGACATGCCTGCAGGTTGCCCTGATAGTCGACACAGGGACAAAGATACCACGGATCAAACACAAATTAAAGCACACGATGGACAACAAATTATCTCTTAATATCTTATATTCTGTTTTTCAGGCATCTAACAAATTATCTCTGTTCATTTATGTCTCTTTCACGACCGCTCTGGTCTCATAGACCGGAACAAAGGCAAGGCCAATTTTCTCCCAGGCAGCTTTGTCGAGATCTATATGTTCGGCACCCTTTGGACTCGATTGTATGAACATTCATTGGTGCCTTGGAAGTTCATTGCATGATCAACAATCAAGCATAATGTTCATCACCAAACTTCATATGACCATATAATGCGACATGCTACAGATGAGTTGGTATCATCTCAAACATTACTCACTACAACTCAACAACATAGTATTCCAGTATTCGTCCACACTAAACTTCAATACTTTCGGCACAACTTGCATCCAGACACTGAAGCAATAATGGACCTCATGGATAAGCAACCCATCAGAATGTTTACCCTCAACTGCATTCCCTCCAAGAACCCCCCTCCAGGAACACCGGCGCCATGTATATGGCAATGTCACAACTGCGGGCAGGACTACAGGATCTCCGTCACAAGCCGATGTATCAAATGTCCTTCATACAACAGTAGCCCCCCCTACAAGTACCTGTCAGGCAAAAGCTCAGACGGCGGACCTACCAGGACATATCGAAAGTCTCCCCTCTCATGCAACCATAGTCCAGATAGCAGATCTACTACAGAGGCTGAAACGTCTCCCACAAGCCGTAAATACTCAAAACGTCCATCCATAACGCTTTCTAACTACGACTACGAGTTCTGGAATCAATACAATGACTGGAAGCGCTTTCGCTCAGAGTATGAAGCTAGACCTGAGGGATGGGAGAGCCGCATCAAGCGCAGCTTCGATGGCTTGGATAGTGCACAGCGTCGAGCGAAGCGATACAAGTTCGAAGTCGAAGAACGCACTCATCTTACGGTGGAAAGACTGGTGCGCATGCTTGAGAGGAAGCAAAACTGCGAAGTAGACTGCAACTTTCCCGGCCAGTGCCACACAGAGCGCTATGAAGCATTAAGGAAGAGAGCCCCGAAGGCCACAGGAGGCACGTTCCACTCCACATACTATGACGAGGATGATGATGAAGAAGAAATCTCCGAGGTTTCACCACAGTTCGATCAGGAAATGACAAGTCCTGAAGACATTGATGATGATGAGGATGAGATATTTGCAGCATACAGGAGGGATGTCGATGCTTGGTATGCATCAACTCTGGCGAAGTCGAGTTGAAAGGAACAAGATGCTGAGCGGTGATGAATAGAAGAGAAATTCTTGACGGCAGAGACTGGCCACATGAGGGAATGAAACTTATGATAATAAAGAAGCGCCTAAACTGGTCTAAAGCTTGACTCAAATTGCTAGACTTACCCAAGTCTTTTCATCACTTAGGATAAAGGTCCCAAGTCTTCTTGCCTGCCCTTGGCTGGCATGGCACAGCTATTCAGTGAACATGAGATGATGAAAAGGATAGCATAGATCATGCATGCAATAGGGAACTGTTTTGAGTGAGCGGACCATAATAGATAAACATCATTTCAACGGGCGTGATAGCTTCATTAATCCGCATTCCTAACACAAACAAATCATAACAAACCACACTCATTTTAAGCATTGAACGTTCGATGACTAACCAGGAACTCGTATTTCCGTGTCTACCTAATCCAGTCCATCAGCACAGCGGTTCCGTGTCGCATCTCATACCAGACCAGACCAGACACCAAGGTGAAAACACAACTGTTGTACACAGCTCGCGCAACTCAAACAGCACAGGGCATTTCGTCATAACGTGAACCCTCTCGTCATCGGGTATCGGCTTCTAGAGCCGGCCCGAGAGCTCGTTGTGTGCTTATTGAAAGCGCAGGCGCCCTCAGCTATCCAAGCTGTGGTCGTGCGGACGTCCGCTCATATCTCGACGCGACGCCCCCATCGAATTCAAATTCAAGCATTTCTGCATTAACATCCCATATACCGGTTTACCGCAAGTCCCAAAGAATAAAAGCAAAATAGAGCCTTAAACGATACGTCTTTAGCCTTCAAGTGCCTTGGCCTTCTTCTTCTGCTCGACCTTGAGCAGCAGAGCGCGGTTGATGTGTGGCAGAACACCACCGTAGGCGATTGTCGCACGGATCAGGGTGTCGAGCTCTTCGTCACCACGAATGGCAAGCTGGAGGTGGCGGGGCGTGATACGCTTAACCTTGAGATCCTTTGCAGCATTCTGTGATGAAATGTTAGCGTTAATTCCAGGCAACAATGGCTCATAAACTTACGCCTGCCAACTCGAGGACTTCGGCAGTCAGGTACTCCAGAACAGCTGTAACGTACACGGCAGCCTTGGCTCCCACACGCATCTTCTGCTGGGTGTTCTGCTTGAGGAAACGCTTGACACGACCGCAAGGGAACTGGGAAATACCATGTTAGTACGAGTTTAAATGAAACCAGGAATCCTTGATAGAAATATTTCCCGAGCCGTCTTTGTTTGCGCATTCCGTCATGTCCCGTTTCAGCCCAACATACATACAAACAACGTCGACAGCCGCCCCAGAATATCGGTGACCAGTTGCCGAACCGTCGCATCAGCTCAGACGCGCGGCGAGGGCCAAATGCAGGATGCGCTGTCAATCTGAAAAGATTTTCTCGTCGTGCGGAGATGTTCGACGCGTCGAGAACGGATCGTGAAACTTGAGATATGTGGGATGCGGGACATGGCATGTGCGCAAATCGGTCGACAAAGCAAGCCTATCCTCCTCTTCTACCTCTCAAGTTGAGACTCACCTGAAGACCAGCACGAGCAGAGTGGCTCTGCTGCTTCTTGGTGCCCTCAGCAGCGCTCGTCTTGCCGCCGGAGCTCTTTCCGCCAGAAGACTTTCCCTTTCCACCAGGCATTGTCGATATGATCGCGTAAAAAAAGTCGTAAGATAAAAGTATCAAAAATTTGGGGATGAATCAATACGGGTTCGAACGCGGTAGCCGATCGGTCGAAATGGCGATTGATGTTGTTGATGTGAAAAACGCGGGATCGAGAGTTCGTAGTGGCAGAAATTTAGCGGGCTGCGGTGCGGTGCTGATGTTGTTTCTTCAGGCAGCCTCTGGCCAAGGGCGAGCTTGCGTGAGATGCGGTGCGGGATTGGATGGTACAGAGGTACATGCCTCAGGTAGCTTCTGGCTTCTTGCTGCTGGAAGCTTAATTGCTCATTGCATTTGCCGATCAAGAGGCGCTTCTCATTGGCTGAGTGACCCGAGATAAACCCGGCCATCAAGCTGGGCCAGCAAAGGCTGTGTGAGAAGACGCCCTTGGTTAGGTATCACCAAAACAGGGTTTATGGTGCTGCAAAGTCCTCAGAAAGGGAAAAGATAGATCAAGAAAAGGTAGCATGTTCAAGAAAGACTTCTTTCAAGCTCCTAGAGGTGTTGGCGGAGGAGCTGTGTTGATACTTACTTGGCTCATCTCATCTTTGTTTGCTGTCATGCTTGGAACGGGTTGCCGCATATTCACAGCTGTGTCTCACCCGGAGATTGCTGAATGCCATAAAGATGATACAGCATGTACTGGCACGGCTGCTGGTACAGAGGCGGTATCTTTTCGGTTTCTGACAAGTCAGGGCATCTTGTTAGACACTTGATGAGATGTCGTTGTGTATTGAACAGTTGAAACCCAGGCTCGGTTTGGGGTTGATCATGTCCCGCTGTGGCTGAAGTGTGGCTGTTCTGGCCCCTGTTAGCCGAGCATTTACCTGACTTACAACCACCAAGCCGCGCAAATGTTATATCTTTCTTGCCTACTACCTAGGTACTATACCTTATGTAGGCCTGATACTTGGAACAACCTAAGTTTACATGACCTTTGAATGTACTATGAGCCGATCTTGGAAAACCACATTACCTGCTCAGATATGTTTCTCCTGTGGTGGTATGCATAGAATCTCTCAATCTGAGCAAGCCATCTGGCTAGGTCTTTCACACCTGTCGAAAGCCTCAACTCAGATATTCTTGCACTTTCGGCTTTTTCCAAGTACTTTACTACCTTGCCTATTCACGTAGCCAATCGTGGCCGAGACAGTTATCCAAGGCACTTCCGTCTCAATCACTGTGTTCTACTCTCTTGTTTGTTTCATGTTGCAATATTCGCCGTTGACACTGCACTGCAGCCCAGGGCCGCCACTATGAATGTGCCTTCCACATTCAAGAGAGGGAACAGGATGGCCTTCCTTCTTCCATAATATTTCCACCTCTCCCAAAACAAAAAAACACTTCGCGCCTAACTTTATCTCAACTCCTGCTTGCAAACGTTTTCACTGCCATCGCCAAGCCCCCAATTCACTCTTCAATCATCCGAAGGAGCAAAAAGCCCTTACATGTTCAGCATGGCCACTGCTACAAGGATTCATCACTTACCACCAGAGACCCTCGGCAATGTCATGTCGTTTCTCCCACAAGCTGATGTAAAGAATCTGCGACTCGTCGACCACAGGTTTTCGCCATTGGCCACACGACAGCTATATCGCCGCACTCGATTGCTGGCCCGAGCGAAAGACAACAATGACCCTCAACGTTTCATACAGCTCGCCAATTCTGAGTTGAGTGGACTTGTCCGCGAAGTCAGCTGTGATGTTTCCAGCATAGTATATAATGGATTTTTCTATATGGAGAAAGACCAGTTCGAGTTCCTTTCTGTCTTCTGGGATGCATTGCCCCTTTTAGCTCGCTTTCGAAACATTCAGACTCTGCATCTGTGTTTTGATGCCAGCTTCGCATTGCAGGATTTCAAATCAGGTTCCAGCCAGTTCAGAAGCAGGGTTTTGAAGACTGTTTTTCGCATTCTGATGGGAACATTCACTAAGGAAGTGCCAAAACCCATCGACACACTTTCCAGTGCCTCAATCGAGATCTCACCCTCTGACACCCCGTCATCTGCGATTACTCTATCTACTCTCATAATTTCCAACTTGGGAGATTACCATGATCCGGAACTCACGAATATGCCCGAATTCAAAACAGCCATGGGAAACATCAAGGCCTTGAGGCTTGATATAGCGCAGCACAAAGGCAGGTGGGGAGAATGGGCATTCACAGAGACAACTGCGATCCCAAATCAATGCCAGGAGATGTTCACTCAGCTACCTCTTACTTGGCTTTCCTCGACGGTCGCTGCCAACCTACAGGTCCTCTCGCTACATTACCAGTCATATTGGGGCTGGTTCCCCAACATTGATATACGCCTCATCGGCGGAGGAAACGGAATTCCCAAGCTCAGAAGCCTTTCTTTGGGGCACTTTGTCTTCAGCCATCAACGTGAGGTAGACTGGATAACTTCTTTAGGTCTTGAGGAGCTTTTTCTCGAAGGTTGCGCCGTCCTAGCCAAGCACATTGGCCATCCGGCCACTCAGAAGGGCTTCTGGACTGATGACCACGAGTCACATGCAACGAGCAAGATTCACGGAGAGGTGGAGAGGACAAACTTATGGTGGCATGATATCATTTGGCAAATTCGCACCTCTATGCTCAACCTGAAACGACTTTGCATCGTCGGCAAGCCGGGCCTTTCTTACTATTTTCAACTATTTCATCCACCCAAAAACCTTTGCGATCCCGAGCTTTCCACTGATGAGGAATTGAGTCACGGACCAAGTCTCTGGCAACAATTTATAGGTCTCGGGAAAAAGAACATGTCTAGCGAAACGGCGTTTCAGCACTTTACATGTGCCACGTCGCCCAAGTTGTGCCTCGAATCAGACATTTTTCTTTGCCCTCATTCCGATACCCTTGCGGACTTTATGATGAATTACGCCAGCTACGATTATGTTTCTCACAATCCTACATACGCGGAGCAGGCCTCATATAATCAGGATCCTTTTAACTCTGAAGCTGACCCGGTAATCAGCAACATGAAAAATTTGTCGAGGGCCGAGGTTATCATCCTACATTCTATGTTGTCCAAGAAAAGCAAGAAGCAGCATATGGGTGCTGAAAAGCTGAGGCTGGCCCCGAAGATGGAGTCTCATGACACAGATGGATACCTCAAAGTAGCAGTGCGCCCTCTGGTTACATCTCTTGAGCTATGTAGTCTCAAGATTATGTTGCAACTTTCCGACATTTGATGAATCCCAGCCATATGTTTCTTTAGCAATCACACACATGAAATGAACATTGTAGGCCCGCCAGAAGTCAAGTAAGGGAACTCTCATGTCGTTGTTTTTTGTTATCACTGACATATTTTCAGCCTCAATCGAAATGGGCATGCGGAGGCCAGGACGTGGATGAAGCCAAAATTCAGGGGGGGGGACCAGTCAAGAGAGATGTCAGATACCAGTGGTGCAGGACTCCGGCAGCAGAGTATGGCTTTTTGATTATATCTAATGTATCAGTCACTCCTTGCAATTCGGTTCGCACTTGGTGAAGGGTTTCATGGAAACGCCCAAGCTTGTTTTGGTGGGGGAAATATCTTTACACTATTGGGGACATATACGTGCCAAACAGTATCATGTTGAAAGGTCTATCCCAGATATATTATGTGAGTTTTCACGTAATGTTGACAGCAAAACTCGAAGCAGAACGCTGATGCCAAAGACAATGCGCATTTGCCTGCTGCGTCGCGTCTCGTGAACAGTATGAAGCAACTGGAAATAGCACCCAGTCACGCCTTAGGCGGCTGTAATTTATCAACATGTTTAAATCGAGGCCGAGCTTTATGATTCTAGTCCACAGAATGCAAACGAAGCTATGGGAGCAAGAGCGTAATGAACGTGGGGGAGGGGAATGTAAGGAACAAACATGAACACTTTCACATCGCGTTCTGGAGAAAAGGAATAGATTATAGAAGTCTCATAAATACCATCGGTATTGAGTTTATCGTTATACTTTACTGACAGAAGTACGAAATTTGGCTATCTATCCCATAATGAGGATTCCATAGTGTCTGTCGCGAGGAAGTGAGAACTACCTATCGCTGAGGCGGGCCACTCCTCCGAGAAATGATGAAGATTCGACTCTTAGCTTATCTCAAGTTACTACATTACGTTCAGAAACTGGCTTCTATTCGAACCTAAAGCTTCAAACCCGCGTAGTTAGACCATTGCCAACTGGGTATCAACGCATAGGTAGTGTCACTTAATGAACAGATGATGTATTACATATCGAATGAAAGCCCCAGCGAGCATTTTACATTTCCTGCAAAAGCTCTTTTTGGTATAGCATATAATTTCTCCCGATCTTCCAATCCTGGGATGCATGTCCATTCAGCCTATGTTTTAAGAAATGCCAGTGTCCGTATCTTCATTATCCATACCCTATGCGATTGCCGATTCCAATCAGACGGAACTCATCTATGGAACCGACGATTGAGTTTCTATTTTCGCCCCAGGTGGAAGAATTCCATCAATAACTCTCATCGGCATGTCATTCATTCTCATTTCGAATGATTCAGCCCCCCCCCCCTGGGGATCGCGCATGTGCGACTTTCAACGAGCGACACACATGATTGAGGAAGTTTCTATTCTTGTCATTGGTCAGATTGTCCCTTTGTATTTCAAAAGCCTTTCTAAATTATTCCTCGGTGACCGCGATTTCAACCATAGTTTTTAAAAGACGCCTGTACTGTCTTGGCTCTAATTTCCAAGAACTCCCCAGTAAGTCTGGAGGATTACTCGAGAAGAGTCCATATTTTCGGATGACGACTGCATGTTGGAAATCATGCGATTCAAAGAGTGGCAAGATGAGCGCTATATTCGAACCAACGTATCCCATCAAGGTGAAATGCGGAAGGTGAAGGGAACTCAAATGTTGGAAGTCGGTTGTCAGTTGTTGAAGAAGGATGAAAGACAGGGGAGGGAGAAGAGAGAGAATAAAAGAGAATTTACTGGACATCGTCGCCCTAAGTTTGAGATTCTCCGTACATCTATGTTCCGCTGGAAATAGAGGATTTGGCGATAAAATCGTGCCGGAACATCACCGAGATTGTTGACGCTGTCTATGGCCACTTGGGTTCATTCAACACCTTGAAGAACAAGACTATCGGGGAGCCTGTAAAGGATTAGTCGGGGCTTTTTCTGATTTGACTAAAAGAATGCAAGTTTCAGTGGGAGGTGATTTGAAAGCTATATCTTAGAGCTGAGTTACTGGATATCTGAATCCATCACCCCTGATAGCAACACCGACTTACCTATTGCCATTCTATCCCACATCGCGAGAATTTGGATGAACGAAGGCCGCCTTATTTCTTTCCATATGACTTCCGGCACATGCTCGGCTCCTGGGGCTGGTTTTCGGCCCAGTGTCCAGTCTTGATGAGATCTGATTCGGGATCCCCTAGGCATTTAAGCAATTGACAAAATTGTTGAACCTAATGATTGGCTCGTAGCTGAAGCATGGCCAATCTCTTGGTTTGTTTGAAGTAAAAAGTATTTCGATGTCCATTCCAGCCTCATTACATGAATAAGGCCATTAGGCGAGAGTGAAGAATGAGGACAGCCGCGTGGAAATGGTAGGTAATTTATATAGACAATTCAAGCATCACACCTTGAGCCGCTAGTATCTTATCTAACGCTTTCAACCACACAAGAGATTAATTTAGGTACAATGCGAAGCTTCAAATGATTAAAGAAAGGAAGAAAGATGGATGGTGAAGTTGACGTCAAAGCAATTGATAGGCGACATGTAGATTTAGGAGGCAAGAAAGCTTCAGATGCTCAGCTCAGATGCCAAAAATAGCTATCATACGAAGTCTCTACTAGGTTTACTTGGATTTACCCTACGCCTTTTTGTCATTTAAGATAGAGGTCCTAAGTTTTCTTGCTTACCCTCGGCAACGTCGCTTCAATGAGATCCGGGAATAGCTCCGTAGTATCAGCGAAAAGAGGCGAGTTGAGAGCTGAGTGTGAGTGGTCAGTGGTGAGTAGGCGAGACGAGCTGCATGCTGCAGCTGCAGACGTAGCTGCGGGCAAGAGGCGAGGGCGGAGGCCTGCATATTGCATGCCGATGGAATGGCACTTTGGGAATGATTTCCACGGTACTGTAGATCTAGCGTCAGATCCTGTGTCGCGTTGGTGCCTGACCTTGCCTCCTCTCCCCATTCACTAAGACCAAATCCTCTGATCCTTAGGTAGGATGAAGGAGTGGCAAGTGTCATTGTGGCGATATCATGGAAGAAAGCCGTGAGGCTCATCTCATGGCGAAAAGGGAAATGGGGCGTTGCAGCGGCTGACGCCGATCCCCCACTAGGCTTGAATGATGAAACATTCACTTCTGGTTGGTGACTCTAGTGACTGTAAACATGGGATCAAGACATCAATCAATCCTGAACCTGCTGGAGGTCTCGGGGCATGAGACATCACAACGTCGTAACTGGGCCATTGCAATCTGTGGGTGTAGCCAAAGACGTCTCATGACCGTATTTACTCTTGTGCATCATGTTTCAACGAGACACGTGCTCTTACAAAGTGGTGGGCAACAAAAAGGTTGGACAGCCAAAATCATGACTTCAAAACAGGGTAGACAAGAATCAAGCTTCATCTACAAGAATATTGCACATCTTATGCCACATGGATATCATATATGCTTAGATCGGTTCACAAAGGATGCCGCCGCGTGTTTGCGCGGACAGACCAACAGAGAACAGACCCGGGGAGAAGATCCGTCTGCCGGAGCTTCTAGAGCATTTTCACGAGGGTTCGTTCATCTTAAAAAAAGAGAGTTCAGGGGTGTCGACTGTCGGCCGCGTGATCTATGAGCCGCCATCTCCGGGGGAATGGACAACCGAGCGACGGCGAGATGAGGCTAAGCTGGGATGCCTTGGGAAGAAAAGACCCTCTGTTTTTTTGTGTAGGGGACAGCGGCGAGGCGAAATAGGATGCGCTAGTGAGGCTTCTCGAATTTGACAGGCGAGCAAGAGAGAAAGGAGATGAGGGGCCAAGCAATGAATACCGTCTGAAGTGACATGCTTTGTTGACCAGTCGTTGCTAGAAGATGAGGTAGGTCTGCGACATACACGAGCTTCATTTGAAGTGTGATCCACCCAAGTTCGATATAAACGATACGACAGACCAATGCAGAAGGCAGACTCAACTTGAAAGAGGTCTGAGAACAAGCTTGTCCTCTTACTCTTCGTAAGAGACTCAGCCCCTCCAGCTAATCAACGCTCAATTTCCAGGGACCCGGGTCCCCTCGCTCGTCTCTCCTGTACCGTACCAGGGCTTACGGACATGGGACACGAACGACGACCCAAAGACTGGGGAGTCCCCTGAGATCAGGCTGGGCCCCTGATATCGGCCCAGGTGGGCGGGTTAGGATGACCCTGGCTTCGTCATGGGCATTGGGAACGAACAAAGAGGGGCAGAGTTTTGGAAAACAGGAAGAAGCACTGTAGAAGTAAAAGGGGGTTCAGGAAATATTATCACCTCTTTTCTGTTCTGTTTGTTCATCGTGAAAAGAATGGGCTTGTGTCTTGTGTCTTGTGTCTTGCGGCGCAATGACGTGTATAAAATGGGAATTTGTGAGGATTGGTGTCCCCCAGGTGATGCATGTTTTCTTTTTCCTCTTCTTGTTTTTGTCGAAAAGTTTATTATTCATTAGAAAGTCTTACATGCTTTTTGTACTCCACCACTTGATTGGCTTCCCGTCCGACGGGCCGCTCGCATGTACCGCCATAGACGAAGAGATAGAGAGTCCTACTAAGGTACTAAGTTAATGTGAAAGTAAAAAAAGCAGTTTCGTCTGCAGTAGAGATGAGTCAGGTGCTGTTATGCATACGCTCGGATAAAAGGTAAAAAGTTATGGACATTTGATGGCCAAAGTGTCTGTCAACAAACAAGCGGTAGACGATAGCGCGCACTAATGAAAAAAGCAGGGCAGCAGGCTGCAGACAGACAGACAGGGTCAAGAAAAGAGCCGCAGCAGCATCATTGCACGTGGCTTTGACGATGAAGAAAAACCTAGAATAGAGTAGTCGAATTTCCGCATGAACATGCCATTCTAATTGAGGCATCTCAAATCTCCCTTGGCAACCCCTGGAAACACGGTGCAAGTCGAGAGAGGGAGTGAGAGAGACATGCCATGTCACGTCGTCGTCGTCTCTTTTGTCTTGTCAGTCTCTTGTGTGAGGGAGGTGATTACGCCGCATGAGCTAGGTAGCTAACGTTAGCATCGTCCGGGGAGCTTCACTGAGCAAGCCGGCCGGGTGTGTCATAAAGGGGAGCTGAAGATACGATGCGAGATGGAGGATGGAGCAGAATCATTACAAGATGAGACGCCACTTAGATACGATACAGCCAAGATTTTCCGCCGGTAATGACTATCGATCTGCGGGACTGTCCTGTCTCGTCTCTGTGAGTGTTACAGTTGGATGCCTCACTGACAATGACAATCTCATCTCGACTCTTTTCTCACACCATCCATTGCATCCCCTATTTATTTCCCTTGGGTAATGAAAGTATTGGAACAGTGCTACCCAACAAGCTGAAAGGGTCAGAGGTTGTGCTTCCTAGCCTACCTTATCCGTACATTATATCCATCCTATTCTATGCTGAACTGTGACCCCAACTGAGTCACTTGCAGGTTCATGCATCACATCGAGTCAGGTCTTGACTGAGAGTCATTTGCTTGCTACCCAACTGAACTGGTAAATAAAAAGAAATGCGACACACAGGCTTGAGCTGTAACCTATACGTGCAGTAGTATACCTCTAAAGAATTAGCTGGTGTTACCTGGCGATGCACGTAATACCAGATCTGAATGCATAGCGGTATGCACAACATAAAAGTCGCTCCAACATTTTCTGCTAGACATAATAAACATACAATCCAATCCATATATGTACGTCTCTCGTCGATGTCCACAGACACAAAGCAAAACTCCCATCACAATTGGGCGTGTCCAATAACACGCGGTCCACTGACCCTGAGCTAAGAGATACCGGTGTCGGGATGACGTCCACTTGCTCGCACTGTTGGAACATCTGCCACAGTTGGTCCTCCAGGGATAGAGCATCTGATTTGCTTCTCTACAACCATCACGAGGTGTCATTCTGCAGCCTTTCCACAAAAACATCAGCATCGAATACCCAATACCGTCAGCCTTGTACTCTCAGCCTTTCAAGAGGCTGACTGTCTTTCTCAAATCAATGCCAACCTAGGTAGTTAAAGTGGTGGCTTGACGAAAGCCGGCCAGCCTCCCCTCGTCCCAGGCTCATCACTTAATTTTTTTTTTCACAAAGCCCCCACCATGAGCTAAGAATTTAGAAGTGCATTTCGATCTAACTTAGAGTAAGTGTAGTTGGGAAAAAAAGGAAAGGCTAATATTAGACACGGTACTGTTTAAAAGTAGCAAGGCTTTCATTAACGGTTAAGTTAACCGGTATTGCTACGTTGAATGAATGATACCCAACAATGAGTGAATGGATTGGATGGATCTCGAACAATGGAATGGTAAATCTCAAGGGCCACATCATGGCATGGGTCCCAGAACAACCCCTTGATGAGCATCTCAGGGGATGGGCATGCTGGGGTTCCACAGTGGACTTCTGACAGCTGGAGAATAATTGAACTGCGCTGAAAACCCCACCAATTTGCGCCGGGCTTGGGGGTGTTGCTGTTCTTCTCAGGTGGCTCATCACAGTGTAGACACTGTCCTAACGACGCCGCCCCATCCCACCTCGTTCATATTGGAGGTCAGTCATGGATCCATGGATCCCCAGGAGGGCAAAGAGTGAGAAAAAAATCAGGGCCCCTCCACGGCTGCTGGCGCTGCTGTGACTGGTAACTACCTAACGTTAGTAAAGACTCAGGACAGAACCTGAGAGGAACCTAAAGTTAAAGGAACCTGAAGGGAAGGGAAACTTGCACGGGAAACTATTCGCCGTCCGCTGTCACCTCCCCAACCACATCCACCCGACACTTAATTAATCCCCTTCTCAATCAATCAATCAATCCTCTCTCTTTCTTTGGTTACAACACCCCCGTCTCCCGTCTCCCGTCCGCCGTTTTCCCGTTCCAGATCATCCATCCATCTCTGAGAACGTCCCGGACATTTTGCTAACTGGGACTTGTTCCATCTTTTTTCTTCCCCGTCCCCTTTTCTACCTCTGACCTCTCTCTTGCTCTCTCTCTCTTAAACCTCATCATTCATCCTCCTCCTCCTTCCCCTCTCCTCCCCCGATTTTTAGTCGACCTCTTCTTCTCTTCCTTCTTCCCCCTCTCGTCTCGTCTCCCTCCCTTGATTACTCCTCCTCCGTCATCCGCAATTTGGTTCGTTCACACCCAACAGCCCTTACGTCTACGAAACCTCCATTCGACCTTTTTTGCACCAACGAGAAGACGAGGCCATCGCGCGAATCCAATTCCCCCCTTCGCGCGACTATTTCTTGCTCATTAGTAGTCTTTTTATTAGCTACTTTTGAGACGTCGCTTGTTTCCAGGGTCATCCGCCTATCACCTTTGGCTCCCAGAAATATCAACTGCGACCATTAAGTAACGCTCTTTGACGTTACTCCGCCATTTTCTGCCAAATCTTCGAATACAAGAATTTGGTTCATTCGGCCTCCTTCGTTGTGCTGGCTGTATTTTATGCGCCTTTATCGCCACCCAGGAACTCCCAGTGCCTTCGTTTTAAGCTTCGCGCATTTGTTGCCCGAGGCCTCAATCTTGTTTTAGGCATCTCGCTTCACCTGACGGAACAAGCTTTTGTGGTCATTGACCCTGAGGCGGAACCCCCGAACCTTGTTTCACCCGACTCTTCTTGAGCAATTTATAGACGGTTTCTTATGCGCCTGGTACCCTCAACTTTACTTAGCTACACCGCTTTCACGACCGAGACCCACGAGCCAACGATTTGATGCCGCATTTTTAACTGCTTGTTACGCATCCCCCGATACCCCCTCGCGTCTGCATTCCTGACACACTGCACATTCTGTAGGTGTCAGCTTGAGATAAACCCTCAAGAAAAGCAGGTGAAGTCGACTGCTGGGTAAAAACAGCAGCTGTTTGCCAAGCTGGATCCCGTCATCACAATGTCGCAGCAACCGCACGATATGAGTTACCTTGATTATGGTACATCAACCAATCGCTCCCCGAACTCGAGACAGAACTATGCTACAGCGGGTGGTTTCGCTGGCCTCTCACTACCTCGCCAGTCCCAACGCCCTTTTGACTCTCCTCTAGGCTCATCTGCTCTTTACCCTGCCGACAGGATCGGAAGTGGGTACAACCAGCGTGGTATGGAGAACATGGCTGGTATGCAGGGCTACATGCTGGATAATGGTCAAGCTTGGAACTACAACACAAACGGAGTCGCTACAGTGAACGGTGCCTTGAATGGCCCTGGACGGCAACGAAACGTGAATCGACGAGCCGCTCTTCCCCAGGTATGTAAATATGGAAAGTTTATATGACTATGTCTGATTAGAAACAGAACTGGACCGATCACAGCGCGCTTGGCATTCATGGTAACCATGGAGGTCTTCAGCCCTACCAAGGAGGCATGAACAACAACCCCATGTCAAATGGTGGCCTCCGTGTTGAGCATCCCGGATCTCACGGCTCCCCCACTGATCTTCGATCAAACACCTCAGATGCCGACCAGCTTATCCCTACAGCTATTGTTATTAAGAACATCCCTTTTGCCGTTCGAAAAGAGACTCTGGCTACTATCATGCTTGAGATGCACCTCCCTCAGCCATATGCTTTCAACTACCATTTCGACAATGGCGTCTTCAGAGGTCTGGCTTTCGCGAATTTCCAGTCTGCCGAGGATACACGCATGGTGATTGAGGCGATGAACGGCATGGATGTCCATGGCCGTAAATTACGCGTGGAGTACAAGAAGATGCTCCCTGAGGCTGAGAGGGAGAGGATTGAACGCGAGAAGCGAGAACGACGAGGCCAACTTGAGGAGCAGCACCGTGCCCCCATGCTTCACCAGCAAAGCTCTATCCAGTCACTTGGTAGTCTTTCACAGTCTCAGGCCAGGGGCCCATCGCACCTCGGCATGCTCGAGGCATCTCGTGTTCAGTCTCCCGCGCTGACCATGCCAGGCGATGTTGATTTGAACGACCCCCAGACTCTCGAGTTCTACACTGAATTGGTTATGTTCCGTCGTGACGACTCCCGAGAGGTTCTGGTCTTTCCTGCTGGTATCGCTCCTGAGCATCGACGATCCATCCACATTCTCGCACACAATATGGGCCTTGAGCACCGGTCTGTGGGCGATGGCGAATCGCGCCAGCTTACGGTGCTGAAGCGACAACAGCCGTCACCCACCGCCCACATCCACAGTCAGCCAGGCACCAACCTTGACATGCATAAGCGTGGCCTCAGCCGTGCTGCTACATTTGACTTTGCCACTGACCGTGAGACACGAGCTGCCAGCAGCAATTACTCCCACATGATGGGTCGACAGGGTCCCACTATCGAGCTTCCCGGAAGCCCTGAAGGCAATGGCATCCCCAACAACCTTCGAGCCGCCAAGAGTTTTGCTGATCTGCGATCCTTCACCCCCAGCCCCTCGCAGGCTTCCTCCAGCTACCTCGCCCCTTCGGGAATGAACAACATGGGTGGTAGCTCGGCTGCTGCTCGCTTCGGTGACTACATAGGAGGTGCCATGTCACCTTCTGGCCACTCTGGCAACTCTGGGACACCTGGACCCAAGAATGACTCTGCTCTTCTGAGCAGCCTCAACAGCCTGAACTTGGGCTATGACTCTGGTTCCATGCAGAACCAGGCGCGAAGCACTCCTGGCGCTATTGGCAGTCAGCGCCCCGGTAACAGCTCTAAGGGAGCACCTGAGCGACAGCCTCGCGGACCTGAGTGGGAGACCAATGCCGGATTTGCTGGGCGACGTGCTAACGGCCACGCCACGCGCGGTAGTGGTGGTATGTCAACCGAGACATGGAACGATTGAACACTGGCTAATTCACGATAGACTCGTCCGACAACGGAGCACGCGTCGGCTCAAGCTCCACCAACGCTTCGCGATATCACTGAGTGTGATTCTTCGGCCACCCCTTGATGGGTTAGGCTTCGACGACCTGTATGTCAGGCGCCGACTACAACTGCGCGTATCATTACGGATTAACGACAATGACCACGACGCATTGAAATTTTGCATCGCATTTGCTTTTATGATTTGTAATACCGACATACCTGGGGGAGTGATGGCAGGAATTTCACTTGTCTTGTTGAACCCCATTGCATATAGTTTACGTGGGAACGGTTTTATGACTTTTGAAGATTGTGGGGGACGACAGTGGCCTAAGGAAGTGTGCATGTGGCCGACATGATGACAGTTACCGATGAGAGAGAGCATGGGATAGGATATCTGGATACACAAATGTTTTCGACACAACTGGGCAACCAAAGATGTACAAGGTCACAGACTACAGACAGAAGCACTTGGCAGCACGCATGCATACTCGCATAACCTGGGTTACCCTCAGGACGTACGTACCCCCGACAAGACCTACGACCACTATCACCACCACCACTTGACGATTATGACGCTTTTACGACCTTACGTCTAGACAGCTATACCGGCTTCTCCTCATCAGGCTGTTCAGCGTCAGCAAATGGGAGGGGTTGCCTCGGCGACTTACAACCTACTACTATACCCACCAAATCAAATAATTTCTGCCTAGGCGCTGTTCCTGGCATGACCGCGACGATGAAGACGACACATTTGGAGACGCCCGAGTCCGGCTTTTGGACCAAGGGGCACTGAAAGGGGCCGATGGACGAGTGCGGACATGGGTGATTTTTGAGTCAAAGGCCCGGCCCCGTTGGAAGGAAAAGAAAAAAGTTACAATATCTGGTTATCTGCATTACAGTTGAATTGTCTTGGTCCATGGTTCTGTTACTGTTACAGTTTCTGTTTATCCTTTATTTTTATCTATTTTTATTTATGTACGGATTGGACGGGAGTGGTATTATTCTGATCTCACCTGATTAATTCTTGGTCTGCCTGGTCGCGGTGACTCAAGGAGAGTTAGAGATGGGTGTTGGCATGGGACGCGTGTGGGCTATTTGGCTACCTATCGTTGACTGGAGATGTTTTGAGGAAGTTGTAAACACGAATAAGAGAACGAGCAGAGAGAGCCAAAGAGAGATAAGATATGCCTTGCGAACAAATGCACTGATCAAGTAGTGATATGATGTGTTGTGATGTGCTTTGGCTGTTGTTTGAATTGGTAGATGATATGCTACGTGTCTGTATTGTATTGTATTGTATTGTATTGTATGTATACCACCCAATCAATGTCTTAACCGCGCATGATGAGAGTTAGTTATCAACAACGCATCATCAAGACCCACATCTTTGTACCGTCAAACTCGAGTATCTGCTCATCTTCAACTCTGACTCAACCTGTATCGAAAAAAGATTCAACTCGTATGATGCAACTCATAACGTTTCGCTGAGCATCAACGAGATTTGATTATTAAGACATTTCTACATCACGGGCGTTGATACCTGAAACGATCTAGTCCTTTCCTCTGATAGGGCGACCACTTTGAAACCTCATCCACCAAAAGCGACGTCATCTCCACTTTGTAAGAGAGGCATTGACTGATAGTTAACGTCGTCTGTTCATCATCATATCTATATATCCTCTCTTCTCTCTCTTTTTTTTCTTTCATCATGACGAGCTTCATTTCTTCGTACCTCCCGTTTGGAAAATCAAAGGACGAAAATATGCCGGCGCCTGAGAAGAATAGACAGTGGACCACGGGTCAGGATGGCCTCGATAAGCTTGCTTTTGGGGAGGGTCAAGTTCCCAAGCCGAAGGAAGGAGAGGTTTTGGTCAAGGTTCTTGCTGTTGGGTTAAATTATCGCGATACTGAAGGTAAGTTGTCCCTGATGTGGAAAAAGGGGGTGATACTGACTGTTGGAAGTCATCAATGGTGATTATAACCACCATGCCTCGATCCAAGACACAGACGCTCTCGTGCCTTGCTCCGATATGTGCGGCACAGTCATCCAGAGCTCATCGCCAAAACTCAAAGTCGGCGCTCGCGTCATGTCCATCTTTAACCAGACCCATCTCACAGGCCAAGTCACCGAGAAAGACATGGCCTCCGGTCTCGGTCTCCCTCTCCCCGGCGTCCTAACAGAATATCGCTGCTTCTCAGCCGACGCTCTTGTCCCCGTGCCCGATTATCTCTCCGACGAAGAAGCAGCGTGTCTCCCCATCGCAGCTGTGACCGCCTGGATGTGCATCAACGGCATGCGACCGCTCGGCCAGCCTGCTGATGGCGGTAAGAAGAAGGAAACTGTTCTTCTGCAGGGCACGGGTGGTGTAGCGATTGCAGGGCTGCAAATCGCCAAAGCAGCTGGGTTAAACGTCATCATCACTTCTTCATCCGACGATAAGCTCGAGCGCGCCAAGAAGGATCTCGGCGCTGACACGGGCATTAATTATCGTACGCACTGGGAGTGGCAAGAGCCCGTTATGAAGGCGACGGAGAACCGCGGCGCGGACATTATCTTTGAGACAGGCGGTGCACGAACACTCCGCAAGTCATTTGACTCTGTAGCCTTTGGTGGACTGATCAACTGCGTGGGCTATCTCTCGGGCAAGGAAGAGGAGCAGGACACTGGGGGCAAAGTGGGCGTGAATGTGCTGGCGCTGAGGAGGAATGTGACGCTCAAGGGGATTCTGAACGGGCCAAAGGATCGGTTTGAGGAGATGGTGGCGTTTTATGAGAAGCATTCTATTCACCCTGTTGTGAGCAAGGTGTTTGCGTTTGAGGAGGCGAATAAGGCGTTGGAGTTTTTGAGCAGTGGGCAGCATTTTGGAAAGGTTGTTGTGAGGGTTTCGAAGAAGGAATAGAGTCGAGTTCTACACGAGTTATGAGATACATATATGTTGGATATAAGTGCGTGTCATTTGTGCTACGTTACGTTGATATCGTGTTCATTCGTTTTTGGCTACAGTTATCGTCTGGTGTAACACCAAGATAACTTAGGAGTACATTTTTACACGGCGGCACAGATACAATCAGCAATTGTGGTTTGAGAGCTGTGCCGAGGTCTCATTATAATTATAATTATCATTGCATTGCTTGGTGTGTAGGAACCCTTATGAGCCCAGAAGTGAGAACCCTCCTCGTAATGTACACACTCAGCATCTATTTCTCGTGACTTGCATATCCGCAGAAATCCTTTTGCTCTATATCGTAATTACAAAGTCTTTGGAACAACTCGCACATCAGAATCGACCAGGTCCAGCCTGTTGATCAACGGCGCAAAGATATAATCCTGAATCGGCTTAAGAACAAGAACAACACGGTTGATTCGCCATCCTAACAACGGAACCAGAGCCCCGATAAACGCATCCGTGAGGAAGTGGTTCGCAGTAGCGACAATAGTAATGAGCATAGCGGTCGGCCATAGAGGAGCGAGGATACGCATGAAACGATGCGGAGAGAATCGACACATGCAAACTGCAAAGAAGAGTGATGTTCCAAAGTGTAAGCTCGGCATCGCAGCGATAGTTAATTGGAAACGATTGTTGTTCCAGACATTAGCACCTCCAGCTTTGCTATGCAGAACATCAACGAAGCCATATTGCTGCGGTAGCAATCGCGGAGGCGAGCATCGCCAGAGCGTCACGATGACGAAAGCAATAGCGTTATCGACGGCGATTGTACGACGAATTCGTTGGAAAGTTGGTGATGGGAGATAAGTGTAGATGTAGATGAGGAAGAGGATGCCGATGCTGATGTGGGAGTAGTATATCTTTGCGAGGATGGGCATGAGCCACGGTTGCTGGTTCATTATGTATGACTGGAAGTATTGTTCGATATCGAGGCCGAAGAAGGATTCTAGAGTGAGGATTTGAATGGCGTGGTCTCGGGCGCGGGTGAAGATTGGTTCGTTGCCTGCGATTGCTCGGGCTGATACTGCTCGAAGGCCTTGATAGATCCTACAACAACCATCAGTACACACGTTATAAATCAGCGTGAGGAGAGATGTACCAGTATGTCAAGTTCCAGTACCAAATCTCTATCAAGAACGGAAACGCATTGAAGAAGCGAGATAGCAGAACGAAGAAGAAATTTGGAGCTTTGCGGACTGGACGCTCGATGTGTTGGAGGAGAGTGGGCTTCAGAGGAGGCGAGTCAACGTATCGTTGGTCTTCAACATCGTCGAGAGATTCGTTGTACGTGACTTGAGTGTCTCGCCGTCTGTTGATGAGACATCCTACAGTGAAGGCGAAGACGATGACTTGGAGTTGTCAGTGAGATAGATGTAGCTTAGAGCGTGATGGTGACTTACACACTGGTTCGACCACGTTCTTTGAAGCTACAACCATGATTGCAATGAGCAAAAGGAAAAGAAAAACAATACAAAGAAATAGAAGATAGTAAACACAATTATATATGATGAGGATGAATAAATACCTTGTCTATAAAAGAGGGTGATATAAAATGCCCATCAAAATCTATCCAGAAAAGGGAACGAAGAAGGGCTGAAGGATTTAAGGACAAAGTGACAGAAACAAGATAAAGTAGAGTCCTAGATATAAGTAGGTAGGTAGATAATAAAAGAAACAAATCTGCAGGCCAAGCAAGCATAGAAAAGACAAGGTAACTAGGTAAGTTGCACGAACAAGGAAACTTATTGGGGGTGGTACCAAACAGGGAATAAAGCACAAGACACAAGACACAGCCAAATATTGAATGATTGCATTGCATTGCATTGCATGAATGTCACTGCCATCGGAGAATAGGAACAGAATTACCGATGCTACTCTAATCACACCCGGCGCTTGACCATTTGGGGGACATGTCTATCTAATTTCGTATGTGCTATTCTATTATTCTACGGCCGTCTCAAGACTTCACATGCAGCAGAATATCCCTGCTCTCTCACAGTAAAATAAACGTCTGATCAAGAACCCCCCTGTCTTTCAAATCAGTGGATACTAACTATACTATTCTCCAAGTCTTAAAGCCTCCGCGGATGCCGTCGGACTTTATAACATCCAACTTGACCAGATCTTCAATATCGATATTACAAGCCTTGCAATAATCTCACAGACACAACGCGTTGCAGTGGCTGAGACATCATAAGCTCACCTCAGCCATCCCCATGCGGGTACAGCGCAAGTGCAATAAGCTTAACCAACACGACTGTATCTTATTCCCAGCATATTAATTAAACCCTCCCGAAGCTTAATGTATCCAAACACCAATCTTGGCCGTCGAGTGACTACAGCGGCACATATCTCCCAGCGTGACGTGTTGCCAAGTGTGAATATGTATGCACGCGATCAACACAGAGATGGGTTACACTGAACCCGACATGGCGATAAGTCATTGGCTCAAAGAAGGCAGTGAAAGTACAATTATCGTGGAGAAGACGTTGCAGAAAAAAAGCTTGTTTCTTTGGCGTCAAGAATATACCATCATGATTCCCTTTTTTAGGTTGTCGTTGAATCATGTCCGTCTGAGATAAAAACCCCGGCGGTTCGGTCTAGATTACCACCCCGAGATTCTCTACGCTTTCCGTGTCCGAAATCCGGAATGAGCGGAGGTTCTGGGATCGGAGCTTCACTTCCTCTGATCGGAGTCAAAGAAAATAGAGTTTGTGGGTTGGAAGCCTCGGTATATGGAGACTGGGAGCTTGGTATGATCTGATATGGCACGACTAACAGGTATAGAGGGCTATGATCCCATCACCAACATGCTATTCTCCAAGATATAGACATAAAGCTCACCACTATTTAAACGAACCCATATGAATTTTAGGTGGGCATGGATTCTGATCAGATGCATTGTAGCATCACATCGAACGACATATCCCACGCAGAGTCTACCCCTTTTTCTAGGGCTGATCTGATACACGTTAAAAAAAGCTTGTCTGACCTTAAAGGCTTAATTATCGGCGCCAAGTTGTCTGCCGAGAGGCGAGAGGCGAGAACATGCAGCTTGTCATCACTATTAATATCCGTACGTTCCGGTGTCCACAAGCATCATCTCCTTCATCCATCCATATGCGTCTCGCTAGTCGTTCCTCGCTCGCTCTTCGCTCTCGTTCTCGTTCATCGATTATTGTTGATGCAGAGATCATACTTGTCCATATTACTGCGTCACAGAGATTATATTGACAAGTGCCTTGTTCATATATCTGCTTTGCCCATGATAGGCTCTCGCCGAAACCGCCTCGATACATGATGAGATTCAGTGAAACAGCCTAACAAGTCAAATCTCACTCAGTTAGACATGAATCATGACAGTATCCGTATCAACTCAAACATTAAATTATCAAAACTAGACCAAAGAGGAAGAAGAACAAGACATGATCTTCTCTCTCCGCTCCGCTCCCCCATTTCGTCATTCCTCCGCCATCGCACCATCCTGTCCCTCCCCCCTTTCTCCGGGGTATCATAGCATTTCCATCCCAAATAAGAAGTGAAATGATTTGAAATGAACTAAAGTAAAAGAGAAGAAGAGAAATAAACGAGTCAAAGCACCAAAGTAACCGATTACCCTCCAATGCACGTTAAAAAGGTTTCGCACGCCCGCAACATGATCCCAAATCCAGGCTGGCAAAAAACATTACCATGACCCGAGGCCGTAAACATCTGTAACTTCCTGATAATGCACATGTGTCTTATGTCTTTTTTGTCGTATTCACAAACCGTGAATGCTTCCGAAATGCTCCCTTCCCAGCGTCATGTACACCGTTGCTGTTGCAACTTCTAGCCCACGTCAAAGGTCTGCGTTTCCGCAGGCCACTCCGTTAGACAAGTCGAAAGGTTGATTGCCGAGCAGCTATCGGCTACCACATTCCTCCACAATTCTATGCTGTACACAAACAGCCCTCAATTACTCGTAGCGTCGAGGGGCACCGAACGTGTCAAGCACGTGCTCGGATGTTCGAATAATCCATTCAAGCTTCGCTCTCTCGAGGTTGGCCAGGAAAGGATCCGTGGGGAAGCCATCCTGGATGCCACCGATGAGAGGCTGGATACGTCCAATAAGGAGCTGCATGGTCTGAGTCGTACTCTTGATCACATCGCGAGCACCCTGCTGTTCCCATTCCTATGACACATTAGTTGATGCTCATTTTCCATGATACAGTATGCACTTACAAAAGCAGGAAGGTTTTCAGCAAAGGCTCGGAGAGCCATTTCAATCCATTCGACTTCCTCCTTGAGACGAGCGTTGGGCTTCAGATCCTTGGAGATTGTGGCAATAACAACAAGCAACATCAAGGGTGGAAGATTCTCGAACTTAGTTGGGGGGAAGCGACTGAGGCAACGGCGGAAGATCTCTTCCTCACGTCCACTCTGGATCCACTGGATCATGGCGTCCTGGTAACGGCCCTCCTGGATGGCCTGCTCAACAATCCTGATGCGCTGCATCAAGTCGTGGTCAGCCTCGGGCTCTGTCTGGTTACGCTGACTGGCGTAGGCACCAGCAAGAGCGCTGACACCAGAGGCGGGGGCGACGTAATCAGAAGCCTGCTGCGACGCTTGAGGGCTGTTCACTTGCTGAGAACCACGTAGGTACTGAGGGCTACCCATATACTGCTGGGCCTGGCTGGCGGCCTGGCTAGGAGCTTGACTGGGGTGGTAGCTACCAGCGTGGCTGGCCTGGGGATGGTGCTGGTTGGAGCTGGCATAGCCATGATGGGGCATGTTCTGACCGTGCCCAACGTTCTGGGGGATCCCGGAAAGTTCATGGACAGGTTGCTGTTTGAACTTGAGGAAATCGGCCTGGAGCGCCGCCTGGGAGGCAGACATGGTTGTAACCATTTCCGAAAGACGAGTTACGTGAGATAGGAGCTGGTCAATCTTGGCGGTATCAGAAGCATGCTGGGCCTTCATATACTCAAACTGGTCATGATACTGCTGGTGAAGCTCGCCTGCAACACGCTGCGACGCCTGAGTTGCAATGTTAGTGAACGTCGGGGTGAGTCGCTGGGTCAGTGTCGCAAGAACTTCCTGCTGCACGCTCGTAGCAACCAAGTTTCCAACGCGGTCGGAGATGGCCTTAATGAAATCGCCGGAGCGCAGGGATCGGTTGAGAGCGTGAGGAAGAGAGCTCTGGATCTCCTTCTGCACGGTAGAAGTAAGATGAGGCTGCAGCTTGTTGTCGAGAAGATCGGTAACTGCGGCGCCAGCCTTGTCGCCAATGGCAGGAATGACGAGCTCAGTGAACTGGTGGTGGATCAGAGCCTCCAGGACCTTCTGAGTGTTTTCGTTCAGCACCTCCGAAACCATATCAAGGAGTTTAAGCTGGTGCTGATTGAAGTTCTCGTCACGGACGCGGATGTCATCGTCAATCTTGCCGTGAAGGTTCTTGAACGATGACTTGAGGGTCTCGCCGACACTCACGGTAAGACGAGACTCGAGTCCAGAAATGGCGGCATCCAAAGCCTCACTAGACACAGCAGGTGTGGAGGCGTTGTTCGCGGTCTTGGCATCCTTATTGCCAGCGCGAGGTGCAGCGCCGTTAGTAGCTGTATCACCCTGGTTGGCAGCGTTCTTCTTCTTTCTTGACTTTCGCTCAGGCTTCTCCGACTGAGACTCCTTGGCGGATTGGACAGGCGTTTCAGCCTCCTTCGGCTCACTCTTGGCCTTGGCTGGAGTAGTCGATTCGAGTCCACGCTGGCTAGACTCGGCTTGGGCTCCTGGGGCGGGCTGGATGTTCTCCTTGTTCGTACCGCGGTTAACGACACGGACAACGGCGTCTCCATTGCTGGCTGGGGTAGGCGCCTCGGCGGGCTGAGGAGCCTTGAGCTTTGAAACAGTGACGACGCCCTGGGCAACAGCGTCCACACCATCGAGGACCTTATTGTCTTTGGACCATCCGAGCTCAGTCTGCTTGACAAGGAGGCAAGCAACACCCTTGGAGTGCATGGCGTACAGCTCAAACAGAGTGGGTTCGTCGGCATCCTGAACCATGGCAGGGGTGCCAAGAATGTCAAGACTTCGCAGAATTCCCCGGTTAGCGAACGAGTACTCGCGAACACCACTAATGACAGCGGTACTATCCGGCTGGGGGATGGAAGAGTCCTGAGCAATCAGTCGCTGGATATATTCGGCTTGAGATACACTCTTGAGGTTATACTTGGGTGCAGACAGGTGCGCAAAGTAGATCGAGTTGCGCGTGGGGTGGCCAATGACAATCATACCAGTGGCTGAGTGGTACATGACACTACAGACAGCATCCGACTCCTTGCTGTGGGGGAGGTTGAACTCCTGCACGGGTTTGCCGAGAGCAAGATCCCAAAGTTGCAGAGTGTGGTTCTGCTTCATTCCAACAATCATGTATCGTAAGGCACATCGCTTCTGGTAGGGTCGCTGCTTGTCGAGAAGAAGAACCGAAGTGGGCCAAGCCTTCTCACCTTCGGGTGTGGTGGCAAGTGTCATCAGGGGCTCCTTGACCTCGAGGTTGGTCTCAGCGGGCATGGGAGCACGCGGGTCGGAGCCCTCCTTGACAGCGGTCAGGTCTCGGACATCCCAGAACTTGACCCGACCAGACTTGTCAAGAGAGACGATAACCGAGTCGTCCTGACTGAAGGTGAAGTCCTTGCCAGCCTTACCAGTGTTAATCTTTAGGGAGCACTGCTTGGCAAGGGTTTCGGTGTCAACCACGCGGTCGTGGCCAGGCTTGAACAGGTTGTTCTGAAGGATGTATGAAGGCCAGATGAGGTTGATGGACTTGCCGCGACCGACGGCAAAGTACTCGGGGTGAATTGTCGAGGTGCGGGCACGGGTCTTGAGAACACCACCAGGGGCATCACCCTCCTGGGAGCTCATGGGAGGCAGAGCAAAGCCATACCCCTCCATATGAGCATCTTCAATGTGATCCTTGTCACCATCACGAATCTGAACCCAGTAGACGGTGCCGCTGATGCCAGTACCGATGATCGCCTCACGATGAGCGCCGTCGTGGTCAGTAGGTGTAACAGACATGGCAACGTTGAAGATACGGTCCTTGGTATCGGTGAAAATCTTGGCATCCTTGCCATCCTCCTGTCGAATAACACGCAGACCACCTTGCTTGGACATGCCGTAGGCCATGTAGTTCTCAGTGGCGGTGTAAAGGTTTCGATCAATCTGATCAAACTCCTTCTTGAGTCGAGCAATATCCATGATAGTCTCATCGCGGAACAAGGGTCGTGGCTCGGTGCCCTCTTCCTGAAGAGTAATAGAGATCCACGGCTTCATGGGGAAGTTAAACACCTTGACAGGCGGGGTCTCCTTCTCTTCAATAACGACGATCTCGTCCTGGTCGGCGCTCTCCCAGCTGTCAGCAACACCCTGAGCGGCCTCGTCAATAATCTCGCGAACAGTCTCAGCGACATCATGTGGGAGTGTGTCCTCGAGAAGTCCTTCATTCTCGCTGCGGTCAAGCTCAGCTTGGATAGCCTGGGCGGCAATGTGAGCACTGTCCTCGAATTCCTTCTCGGACTTGGCGTTGAGCATATCGTCAAGGTCCTCGGCGATTTCAGCCTGGGCCCGTTCGTGCTCCGCGCGCTCAAGTGCCTCCCGGGCTTCATGATCAGCCTGCTCGGCAATGTCCTCGATGGCCTCTGCGACGGTCTCCTTGGCGGTCGAATTGTAGTTGTCGAATTCGGAGGTCGGAGGAGTACCCTGCTTCACCGAAGGGTGTGACTGCAGAGACGCGGTTCGGGTTGCCTTGCGACGGATCTGGTGAGGAGAGGTGGGGAGAGCAGCTCGGTCACTGCCAGCGCCGACCGAGTGGTCATGGCGGTGGGAGTGGTGAGAGTGGTGAGAATGCTGGGAAGCAGCTGGCGAGTCCTTCTTAAGAATCTGGAAAGGAAGAGCTGGTGGCGACTGAGCAATGTGGCTCTGGCCCTGGCTATGAGGAGATGACTGAGCAAGGTTTCCCAGGAGCTGCTGGAAAAGAGCCGAGGTGTCAGTCTGATCCTGCGAAACATGATGGAAGGAATCGGATGCATGCGATCCTGCGTAGGAATCGACCGGGCGGTGCTGCTGATTCGAGTACTGGTTGCCATGCTGCTGGGGGTACTGTTGCTGATAACTGCCAGAGTAGCGAGCAGGTTCGGCAGAAGCCAGGTCGGGAGACTGAGGCGTAAGGTTGTTGGAACGCGTGGTCTCAGTCAGAGCCGATTGCTGCTGGTCGCCCTGGCTAGGCTTGGGGCGGTTCAACAAGTTGAGCAGATACGAGCGCGTATCGGCCGGGGGAGAACCGTTGCCAAAGGCTTGCTGAGGGTGCGGCTGCTGGGCCTGCTTGGACTCTTCCGGCTCGTGGGCGCCGCGCATAAGGGCAGCCAAGAGACCAGTCGGGTCAGCAGAAGAAGGCGCAGGCTGGTGAATCTGAGCAGGGAGAGGGCTCTGGATGATACCTCGACCTTGCTGGGCATGCTGCTGGAATTGGTTGAATTGATGGAGCTGATGGTCCGACAACTGCTGGTGCATCTGCTGAGGAGAACCGGGTTCCTGCGGCTGCTCTTGGGACTGCTGGGACTGCTGCTGGATGTGAGCCTGGGCCCGATTGTGAGCAGCTTGACTCTGCAGCTGCGAGCCACCTGAACCGCTGAACTTGAGCAAGTTCAGCAGATTAGCGGTGCGATCCGAGTTATTGGAAGGCATGCTCATGTTGTTGACAGGCGGCGTAGGGGCCGGCGGCATGTCGAGATTGTCCATGGCGACAAGCCTAGGGTAGCGGGTGCGGTTGCGGACTCGAGAAGAGCTACCGCGTTATTATTGTTGGTGGTTTTTTCTGAAGGTGGATGATTCAGAGACGACAAGAAAATGGCGGCCAAGGGAAGCGGAGAGCGGGACGAAAGCAAAAGCAAACGGGCCGAACAGATTCCGAGAGGACGCCAAGAGGAAGAATGAAAGGGGACGACGAGGGAGAGAAAAAGAAAGAAAAGAGATCAAGATGATAGAATGGAAATGAGTAGATGCGATTCTATCTTTTAATCTTTTTCAATGATGAGATGAAGTTGGGGATGAAGATAATAAAAAAAGGTGGTTGACGTGGGGGGAGAGAGAAAAAACAAAAGTCGCGAAACCGATGATGATGACGGTAATAAGGCAAAGCAGAGCAGAGCACCAAATCAGTGGCTGGTAGCGGTGGGCAGTAGCAGTAGCGGTAACGGCAGTGCCGCAGTGGTACGGTACCTCACTTTAAGCTGATGAGCTAAAAGCCTAGGAGAGGTGAGGTTTGTGTGGGAAAGCAACCAAGGTGATCCCAAGCAATTATCTGTGCACCTTTGCTAGTCTTTGGGGCGGCCTCGGGAAACAGCTTTGCGCAATATGTTTTGATCGATTGACGATGTAAATTGATATCCAGCTGATGGCTGCTGTTGGAGCCCAAGCCCACGTTGCCCAATGCTACAAGCAGTGCAATCCAATCCAATGCAAGGCAAGGCAAGGCAAGGCAAGGCAAGGTACTTAATGTTGAGGTGACGGACGGGAGGGATGTTTCCACCTCACTATTCCCCGATTGCAAGGTAACGCACAGAGCTAAAGTACCTGGAGGGAGTGAAGGAGTGACGTGGTTGACTGGGGCTGGTTGGTTGATGTTTGTGTGTTGTATTTGCTGGTACCTCTAAACTGAGAGGATGATATCGGATGATGCCGTTGAATATCATCTCCCAACATTACATGGAAAAAGGCATATGTTACAAAGCCTGTTCTTTTCATCGAGTATTAAACATTCTTCTATCAATAGCATCGAATCTCAAAAGTGGCTGATGCAATGTAAAGCTCTCTCGGCTGTGATACATACATACCTACAGGGCAGACAGACATGGATATGAGTGAACCAGTTCGGCAAGGTAAGGTGGCGCCCAGACTGCCAGCTGTCAAAAGTCACCGCCTCTTCAAGTTCTATTGGCCAAGGCAATGAATCCAGATCTCAGAGACATGTACATTATTGGTGACTCATAAACCAAGTAGCTAAAGTAAAGCAGCCCGAGATTCGGTTCGAGCCTGAAGGAACTTGAGATCCTGGCTTTTGCATATGCAGCAGCAGCAGTCTGAGTCCCAACATTGTTGAAGAATTTCTGAGACCAGCCTTTCCTTTCCTTTCTTTTCTGAGACGACATCCTTGAGATCTTCGATGCCTCGACTTTTAATTACATAATCATGAATCTGGCAGTTCCAGAAGCGTAAATGATCCCCCAGTTTGATGATGGTCATCTAGGGACAAATTGTGGTTATTCCCACTAGGCGCTTAGGTTTTGTATCTCGGAAACTCAATCAACTTAAACTTCCAACGAGTTGCATATCTGGATCGTGACGACTGCAGTAAACAACAGGCGCAGATCTGATTAATACCATGTAACTTACATTTAATTATGTATCATCTGTCTAGGTAGTTTTAAAACTCAAACAAATACTATAGTGCATGTCAGTTGTAGATGTTACCTATCTTCAGTCTTGAGTGCTCTTATACACCCTCAGAGGCGATGTGAATAACCGCCCAGCCACAAACAACTCCATCTAGGACGGGAAGGAAGAAAACAAGTACAACTCCCATCATCTACACTCTTTATACCCAAAAACAACATCAATGAGCAAAACACCAGTCCAACTTCAAATATCTTTCAGCATCTTTCACTCTAGTCCAGCCAATCCCATGATATCAATACCTAACCCAGAGCCTCAACAAGACACTAAACCCAATACAGCATCACCCCCATTCATCACCCTCCAAAACGACGTAACACCTTTAAACCGCCACCAAATCCTCCTCCCGAGTCTCCAGTCCAGCCTCAGCCTTCAACAGCAGACCCTCCACATGCGCCCTCGCGCAATACACCACGACTAAACATCCCCGTCTCCTAGGCAATCGACGCCACATGATACCTCTGTTCATCGCATAATTATCGCCCAGCATGTTTTGTCTTCGCAGGTAGTATGCCCCCTTCACAACCACTCTTGTCTTTCAGATCACCAAAAACTAACCATGTTGCCTCAATGCAGTTGGCTTCCTCTCCTATTCATCCCGACCAACGCCTCGCCTGCTTTCATATTTCTCTTCTTTATCTGCACCTACTTCCTCAATCGGCCATGCGTGTACTGCTCCATCCTCCTCCTTATTCTCTTCCTGACTTCGTGCAACTGGTCCGACCGATGCTTCTTCGACCTTGGCAGTAACTGGTTCCTCCCGCGTCCGATGACTCCGGATGTAGCGTTTACTTCGCCGTCCGGGGACCTTACGTTCAACTCGACCGTCCTCGATATGGCCAACACTACTGTCGCGGCGATCATAAGATCCGCCAGTGATGATCTAGCTGCCAGGAGGGCCGAGTGGTCGGGCTTAGGGATCGAGTGGCTTAGGAATTTACTGGGGAAGAGGGAGTGGAGGATTGATTGTATGGATATCTATATCAGGCTTTGAATAGCCTTGCGAGACCTGACCAAGGGTCGATTATACCTGGCCTAATGAGATGTATATTCCAGGCCATGCCAAGTATTCCAACTTCTTGATAGATCCTATGCAAGCATCACATAACTTATCGCTACATCACCTTGAGTTTGGACAATGAGTATCACAAGCATAACGTGTCTATTCTCATCATATTGACTAAGATAGCCCCCATAACAGGTTCCTAATTATGTACCCTTCATGCATCATTCAAACTATCATCGCACCAAAAACCACATGTGTATCCATCATTTTCTTTCATAAAAAAAACGAATGCGTCCTAGGTATATCCTTCGTAGCAACTTACATCAAGGCATATAAAGCATGGCTTCGCTTGCAAATCCTTAAAGCTCATCAGCCTCCTCCGAGTGCTCCGCAGCCTGTTCGGGGGCTTCCTCGTCAGAGCCCAAAGCCTCCGGGGCGGCGGACTCGGAAGTGGCCTCGGCCTCGATGCTGGGCTCCGCATCATCAGCCTCTTGCTCGACTTCATCAAGGGCCTCTTCGTCAGGCGACACAGTCTCCTGAGCAGGGTCCTCCTCTTCCTTCACAGACTCGGCCTCGTTAGATGGGAGGATCGCCTCCTCCGTGGGGAGTGTCTCCTCCACAGGAGCCTCATCATCGACGGGGGCGTCCGCGGCCACAAATGTATCCTCTGCCTCAGGGGTAGCACTCTCCTCAACCTTCTCTTCTTCAACGGCCCCAGCAGCCTGCGTCTCTTGAGATGGAACGTCAGTCGCATACTCAGTAATCTTGACTGTAGCAGTCTCAACAGCTGTCACTGTCTCGACAATACGAACGATGCGCTCCTCACAGGTAGGTTGCTTCTCGGTCTCAGGCGACTCAGCGGCTGGTCCAGCGTCCAGTTCTCGGGGTGCCTCAACTCCGTGATATCCTTGAGAAGGGGCTGAGCAAGAAGCACACGGGTCGACCGATCCAGTCGAAGAGCCATCGTGGCTAGGATAGGAGTTGCCAATAGCAAGCTGGTTGTTGTTTGCCTGCTCATATTGGGCGGCATTATTCTGGGAAGAGGTATCCTCGACAACAATGCTTTCCTCAGGATGGTAAACCTCAACATTGCGCTCCTCCTCTTCGTCCTCGACAGGATCCGCAGAAGCAGCAATCTGAGGAGCGGCTTCAGTCGCCTGGATACTGATGGCCTGTGTCACCGTCACGGTAGGCACTTCCCGATTCATAACAACAGTCTGGAAATTCCTAGGATCCTGTTGAGGTGCAGTGTTTCCACGGATAGCCAAGAGAAGAATGAGAACACTCAGCAATCCAATCAAGATGTTCTTCTTGTCTTGCATGACTAGACGAACTGACTCGGCCAGTAGCTCTGGTAGAGTAGCGCTCTTCATTGCTTGGCGACGTTCCTCAGCGGTGGGCACTCGAGGAGCGGCATGCGCATAATCGGGCGCGTGGTTGCCGGCGGAAGAGCGACTACGCTCAGCATAATGTTGTTCATGGTGCTGTGGCTGTTGTTCGTGGAAGGATCGCTGGGATTCCTGATGATGTTCCTTGGAAGCAGGAGTATCGCCATAGATCTCCCTATACCTCTCCTCCTCTCTCCTCAGACGCTCTGCATCATCATCCTTCGAGTCGGTGGGGTCTTCGGGGGCGATAGATGACTCCTCGGCCTCTAGATTGGTATCTTCAAGGTGAGAAGGCTCGGGTGTAGGTTCGGCATTTCGTGCTTCCTCTGCCAGACTCCTCTCACGTTCTTCCTGGAGATGATCATCGATATCCTTCTCGAGCTCCTCAAATGATCGGCTCTTTTCATCATCCTGGTCCTCAGCAAAAGACTCCTCGACATCATCGGCGCGCTCCTTCATGGACTCCTTGGTAACATCAGCCGGGTGCTCCTCAGCAGGCTGGGTGTCGTTCGCAACGTGGCTTTGGTCATGATCCTCTGTAGTTTCGTGAATAGATGCTTCACGAGCCTCCGAGACATCATGGAGAGATTCGTCATGATGAGAAGGCTCGTGGTGAGAGATTTCGTGGTGAGAGAGCTCATGAAGTGACTCATCGTAGGCCGATTTATCACGAACGGATTCCGCATGCAGTGACTTGTCGTAGCGAGACTCCTCATGACGCGATGTCTCATGACGAGAAGCATCATGATTCTCCATACGTGACCTGCCTTCACTCATCTGGCTCATATCCTCAACATGGTTACGAGACTCTCCCCGTCTTCTAGACAGACGTCCTCGCTCCCTCTCCTCAAACTCCCGATGCTCCTCATCCAATCTGATGTATCTTTCCTCCTCTTCAGCTTCCCTCATCGCCAACTCTCTCTCCTGGTCAGCTTCCAGAGACACAAGCTCATGCTGCGATACAGCGTCAACAAGAGGCTCTATCTCGACATCAACCCGCTCCATCTCCTTCCAACAAGCTTCCCAGGCACCGCCACGAATCAGACCGTTGCTGGCATATACCTTGACACGGAAGACCTTTGCACGACCGAGCGACTCATAATTAATGTCCGACTTGCATGTCTTGCACCAGTGTGTAGGTGGTGCCTGAGAGCGACGACTTGATCGGCGCTCCTCTTCCTCTTGCTGTTGATATTCATCCTCCTCACTCTCTTCCTCCTCTGAGTCCTCTATTGTCATCTCGTTGGAGGGACCGAGATAGTGGCCACACTCTAAGATACGAGCACGACGCCTCATTGGGAGATCAAGAGCCTCAAGCAGCCTCTCCTCGAGAACCTCATAGTCGCTCTGGGGGTGGGGTAGGAGGATGCCGCGCTCGACAGTGGTATCTGCCATGCGATCTTGTAATAGTCGCCAAGCATCTCGAATAGCCTTGCACTCCTTACTCAGATCATCGGCATCTGCATTCTCGAGCACGTCACCCCACGGCCACCGGAGCGGAAGCAATGTAACGTGAAGAAGAACAAGGGGCGGTGTAGATCGCTTAAAACGAGGCGGTGTCTTCTTAGGAGAGTACTGCTCTGAAAAGCGAGGAGAGCCAAGTCGAGATGCGGAGAGAGGTGCTCGACGGCTTGATCGAGGAGAGCCAATTGTTGAGCCTGGAGGCGATGACATCTGCATGGCCTTGACAGAAGAAGGTGATCGGAAGACAGGACGAGGGTTGCCTCGGATAGTAGGGATAAAGTCTTCCTCTTCCCTGTCATACTCTGAGAAGCCGGAAATACCAGATACACCTGAGACACGAGGCGACCTGGTCATCCGCGACATAGCATCCTGAGCCTTTCTGTTGTCAGTCTCCGAGACAGATCCCATTGAGCTGCGAGGACTTCGATCACTGAAAACGTCGTCTTCGTGCTCATGGTGGGAGCTGTTCTCAGCAGCCTCATCTACACCGCCTCTCATACCAGCGGTCGACATTTTTGGGCCAGTGCGAGTGCTGACCGACTCTGAATGAGAGATATAACCAGTATCGTCTGTTCCAGAGTAGCTATTCAGCGACTCGCGCTTCTCGTGGTTGTCAATTTGTGAAGCAATGTCACGAGCAACGCCGCTGATAGCTTCGGAGCGACCAGAGTGTCGACGGCTGGAGTATTCAGATCCTGAAGAGCCAGAGGACTCACGTCGAGAGCCTGAGCGGTCTGACTCGGTCTCAGAAAAGTGCCTCTCTTCGTTACCCTCAGTAGAGGCTTCGACCTCAGCTTCAGCAGATTTGGCCTTGTCCTCTTCGATAGGTTCGTCCTCTTTGGGGTCCTGAGCGGTGGAGTCTTCGGCAGGAATGTTGTCTGTGGGGATATCTGCGGAAGGGGTGTACTCGGTTGGAATATCCGCAGGCGTGTCCTCAGTGGTAATGGCGTCTTCGACAGGGGTATGATCCTCGTCGTTATCTTTTGTGTCGTCTAATGAGGGCTCTGTAGCTGTTGTGTCGGCTTCAGCTTCAGATGTAGTGGGTACAGCTTCGACTTCTTCTGACTCTGTTGCTGGCTCCTCAATTGGTTCTTCTGGCTTATCGTCAGTGTCGACTTGGGCTTTAGCTTCCTCTTTTGGTTCAGCTTCGGGCTCTGATTCGGCTTCTGAGTCGGCCTCTGGATCTGATGCCTCTTGATCAGATTGTGCCTCTTCCTTGGTCTCTCGTGGTGTTATAGTAGATTGATCTTCTTCTTTAGCTTCGACCGTAGGCACGGCCTTTGCTTCAGATGGTGAGTCGGTGTGATTTGTCGTATCAATTTCGTTATCAAGCTCTTGGGTAGAGTCGTTCTTTAGATCGTGGTCTGTTTCCACTTCCACCTTTGGCTCCTCGGGGGCCCTTGTATCGTTATCGTCCATAGGATCACTCAAGCAAGATGGATCAACGTGAATCTCGAAATCGAGGTCCTCAGGCCTGTTACGTCGGGGCATCTGAGGGGAGAGCGGTCAGCGGCTTGTGCCTCGAGTATTTCGCAGTGACACACACACGAACGATAAAAAAAGAAAAGGGGATATTGAAGCGAGGAAGAGGAGGAAGAAGAGAGGAGAGGTCAAGGGGTCTTCCTGGAATCGTGCAGATATTAGTCTGGGAGGCGCTGTACTGTATCCCCCAGACCCAGAAGACGCTGGGCTTGTGTGGCAGCGGATGGTTGGTCGAGGACGTTGGGACTGGCCCTGGTCATTGTTTACATTTGTTGCTGGGTCGACAGCGTCTGTGGACGTTGATCCCTGAGCGTGATGTCGAGACAACGGTCAGATTCGCAAACGGAAAGTGGCTGATTTTCATGGTTGAGACTACATGTAAATTATGATTGTGTTTAATTTCTCTGGTTTCCTTCTGTCTTTGATAATTGAATTGTAGTTCGATCTCGCTGGTATTTTGTCCCTTGCGGGAGCAAGCAATCCATAGGTAGGCAGCTCTTAGCTCTCCCTGTTAGGTAGTTAGTGGGCAAACAGAGGTGATGTCATTCCATTGGACCACACTGGGATCCATTCTGATCGACTACTGAGATGCCCAGCAACGAGCAGACAAACCCTTGCTGTTGGTGGTTTATCTGCAACATTTATTACATCAGGCCACGGTTGGGTGATTGCTTGCATTTTACTACCTACATTGTGCTCTGCTCTCCCTCCTTCTCCTCGTGACTCGAGCCTTTTTCAGCAAGTGTCACCTCCAACATCAAGTTTAGGGTAACCAACCTCCACTCCCAGGAACGGCCCGTCGGGTCTAGGTGTGTTTCACTTACATAGATTGCCGCATTCCTCGATCACCACAATATACACAGCATGTTCTTGTGTTGCTTTAGGTGTATAAACTTGAGTGACCGCCCTCAGGACCAAAATTTAGGGGGCCAAAATAAATTTGGCAAAGAGCCCCCTAAGCTTAGGCTAGATTTACCTAAATAGCTTTTATCACTTAGGGTCAATGTCCTAAGAATGTAATACCAAGTTGACACAGCATTGATGCAAGGCAACGAGCCAGGAGATGCCTTGTTGATGCCTCCCACAAACACTCAATCTTGCACTATTGTCCCTCTACACCCGTATCCCCACCTCAGGGGGCAAGAAAACACCGGACCTTGGTATAGGATCCATATCAGAATAAACTTAGTAAAGAGTCCCCTAAGTTTAGGTTAGATTGACCTAAATACTTTTCATCGCTTAGGGTCAAGGTCCTAAGTTTTCTCTCCCGTATCCCCATAACGAGACCGAATCTCGAGGCAATCATCGCCCCTGGACAAACCCTGAGGATCAATATTCCCCAAATGTGTTTGCCAAACCGGACTCCAACACGAATCCTCGGTCCCCAAGTCCCTCCACACACGCATCTGCATCAACCTCGTTGTTGTGCAGATCGAAAACTCCGTCAGGCAGTACGGGCACATGCCATCTACCTGGCGTCCAGGGTTTTTGAATGCCTCATGGACACACATGACTAGCTCCTCGCTGAGACGACTAGGCTGCCACGTTCTTAAGAAATGGTCTGTTCGGATACCAAATTCCTCACCCCAGCCCCGGCGCACGACGAAGGCTCTCCAGTCGAGTTCTGACATGGCCTGATGTGTGCAAACTCCAAAGTACTCGAGCTTGTGGAGTCCTACCGTCCCGCCTCTCAGGGGGTTGGTGAAGGTCCATTTGTTGAAAAGAAGATATCGACCAGAGACGAGCTTGGGATGAGACTCAAAGTGGCCTACTACTCCAGACTTTTCCGAGGGGTGTATGCGGAAGCCTGGTGAGAAATCAGTGTGGTATGGCTCCAGGAGACTCTTGAGAAATGATATTTGCTGGCGAGTCTTCTTTTCCAATCGGTGGTATATGAGGCTCATCCGAACATGCCTATGCCTTATCAATAAGGCTCCACGCGTGAAGTTGATTATAGCAGAGTAGTTCCAACCTGGTTGACCTCCAACTGGAGGACCTTGCGGTTGTGGGTAGAGGTCTTCCTCTTGAAATTCTCGGAAACGTAGCGTTTCTTCATCAAGCCAAGCATTAGGAAATTGTCGTATCACAAATGTCTTGTACTCCCGCTTTTGCTCGAGTGTTAATCGAGAATATGGGACTGTTCTGTTTCTGTACTCTAGCAATATTGTTATCCCGCGGCAGGTTGTCAGAAGACACAGCTGGCTGCTTGCTGGGAGGAAGGAGTGAATGATGAGCAAGATTTCGACGGGTAACTTGTTGAGGAAGAATGAGTCTGAGTTGCTCTTTGTCTTTGACAACTGAGACCCGTCTTCGCGTATCCAGCGGCTTGATATATCCTGAATTTGAGCCATTGTGAAAGACGGGGACGCGGCTTGCTGTTGGAGTCAAAGCCTTTGTGTGTGTGTGCCTTCGTGCCTTGGTGGGAGGATGTGAGTAGAAGTGAAGATTAAGAAAAGAAAAGAATAGAAAAGAATAGAAAAGAAAAGGACAACGAAGTTTATTCTTTTTATTAAACCTTTTAGGCAAGTTTACCCTAAATTTAGGATATCCTTTACTGAGTTTATTTTGACACCCTATATTGAAGCCCGGTGTTTTCTTGCTCCCTGAGTACTGGCCATACTAAAGATGCCAAAGTTGTTGATATAATAAGATTCAGGTGTTCCAGGTCCAATCATACTTCCTGTGAGTCTCCTTGAGAACCTGAATAGCCTTGTCGTAGGCACGATGCTTGATATCCCGCTTAACCACGATATCAGGGACTGGAAAGTTTAGTGCTTGAATTCGCGAGAAAGTTTGGTGACTCACCTTCCAGATATCCATGGAACAGATCTTTCTCATGCAAAATCTCTACTCTCTGAACTTCTCTTATACCGTCATCGTTGTTGATTCTCTCTGCGAATTCAGTCTGTTCTGCAACAAGGATATCGATACCAGGGACGACAAGAAGAATCCTCTCTGGCAAAGATTCCATTTGTGAAAGGACAGGACTAAGTCTTGGGTCCTCAAAGTGTTTTGATCTAGCAGGTGCTGCATATGCATCGAAAAGGGGCAAAAAGACTTTTGCTGGGTCATTCTTGGGCATATTGGCTGGAAGCGGTTTCTCCCAGGGACTTAGACGGAAGTCAATAGCAGCGTAGAAAGTTGTGATGGCCTTGATAGATGTAAGAGATGGTGCCTGGCAGCTTTTATGCTGAGTGACCGCGAAGGCCAAGTTTCCTCCGGCAGAAAACCCACTCGTAGTCATCAGAGATGGATCTGCACCCCAACGTTCTTCGGCGTTCTCTTGTAGCCACTTGATCGTTGCATCAGCATCGTCGACAGCTGCTGGGAAAACATGTTCCGGCGCCACGCGATAGTCAACATCAACGACAACGGCACCTGTATGTTCTGATACCAGCTGATCGAAATATGCATGGCCCTCTGGCAAGCCCCCCATGAATGCGCCAGCGTGAAAGTTCACATGAAGTGGCCGAAGAGCTCTCCCCTTTCCAACCCCAGAAGCCTTGAAGATCAATGCTCGAGCATAACGACCCGGCGCAATATGGAGATATTCAACAGTGTAAGAGCGATACAAAAGACATGGTATTGCGGCGATGGAATATGTTAGGAGAGCAGCTGGTTGAAATACTAGCAGCCGCCAGCGCAAGGCCCATGGTATATTGCGATAGAAGATCGCCACCAGACTGGGCCGAAACCAAGTATACAGTTGGTGGATGATACTAGAGACCATGATCAATCTTGGCTTCGTTCATCAACGTCGCGATAAAACAAAGGTCAAGTTCAGGTTTGCGGCTGAAATGCAGCAGAACAAAAGAATCCAAGTTGTAAGCGGCCCAATATCGCACCGGTCTTTTATAAGGAAGAGCCAATCAACAACCACAAGCCAAGAACAAAACAGTGTCTCATATAAGTTATATATGTTATATTTCAGTGATAACTTTACAGATTGAGTCCATTCTTTCGAGAGTACCACCACGCTTCTGAGCTCACACGTCCTACTCTAGCCTCGAACAAACATATGTGTCTGCATTTAAACAAGAACAGTTTCAAGGTCAGCCACTTAATGAGGAATAAATGTACAATTTTCTGCATGCAGCTGTCAACTTACCGACATACATCCCTATCCTTGCAACTGCATTCTAGTGACCCGATGCTCTGGGTGTATAAATTAAGTATAAATCAAGTGCATATTAAAATCTCGAAGGAAAAAGCAAAGTTTGATGGTTTATAACAGGGTGCAAGACTGAGAGTGTTTATGGGAAGGCAAAATATTTAATATCACCATCGTTCACAAAGTTAGCTGGAAAGCCCTCGACTGCACCACCAAAGTAACTGATACAAATAAACCTAAGTACTCCATATACTCGTGTATTCTTTAGATAGACCTGTTTGGTCACCCCAGCCCCAAGCTTTAGAATCCGTCAGAGAACGCCATGCTACGCTATGTCAAATTCCCAATAATCAAACCCATCCGCCTAGTCAAATCATACCCTGGTTTAAAAACCGTATATAAAGGGAAAAAACGCAACAACTAAGCTCATGGTTCCTCCGCCACAGGTCTTGGAGGTTCCATAGGTGCATTTGGTTGCCTATTACCCGAGCCTCGAGTCCCCGGCCGATGGCTGTCCGTTTGACCAACGAGGTGTTCACTCGGCCCATAGAATCCATGCATCTCTTCGTTCACAATACTGAGATTACTCTGACCCAGAGAATCACTCCGTATTCGTGGTCCACCCGACTGACGCTGAGCTACGGGAGGTCGGCTTGGGACACTGGAAATACTGCCTGATGACCGTCGTCTTTCATCTCTTGGGAATACCACCGATGATGGAGAGCTTGGCAGTTCTGGTACGTACGGTGTTGCTTCTAACTCTGCCGTAGGATGAGCACCTGCCATCACTCCAGGGGAACCATCGGATCCTTCTGAAGCATTACTGTAGTTCCGAACATGGGTATACGTCCCATGTGAATCCGTACTTGAACGGTTCCTGGTTGATCCAGTAACTCTAGAGATATGGCTCATCCGATGCTGTTCCCCAGAAGCTACGGTGCTGAAGTAATCGTCCCTGTTGCCCATTGCATCAAAACTAGCATGTCTGCTGGTGTTACCGCTTCCTGGTACCGCGTGGTAACCGTTCCCTCCTGGCGTAGGCTCATTAGAACTGTGATCTGCGCTAGCGAGGCCGAATGGTGAAGTTGCTGCAGAATCAGGGCCGGGATTTCGCGGCCGTGGAGGTATCAGTGACGGGTGTATCAACGGATCGATGCTTAGTTCATCAACGGCAGAGTCTGCTGTCTTGTACTCTCGGGTCTGTCGAGATTGGCTATTTGAGCCGTTGGACTTGTCTGATGGTTTTGGTGTGGCGACAGCGGCAACAACCTTGTTCAGATGGCGGATAATAATAAATGCCGCCACTAATACGATAATCAAGAAAGCCACAGAGCCAGCAATAATACCAGCCAATGCGCCAGTCGAAAGGCCCCCCTTGTCGCCGTTATCATCGTCAGATGAGGTCGTAGGGCTGACTTTGGGGATCGATGAAGGGAAATATTTTAGAACTGCCTGGTCGTTATCCTCGCCAGCATTTACCGTCGGAAGAGCCGTAGGAGCTGTTGGTGTTTCGACGGTCACGGCTGTCGTTTTATAAGTCGTACGCTCCCCCCTTATTGTCGTTGTAATGACCATAGTACTTGTGACAGTTACAGGATCGGACGAATAACACTGGTTCACGCCGCATGCCATTCCGTTCGGACAGCAGCCGTAGCTCAGTGATGATGGACACAAATACTGGCTAGCTGGACAATCGTATGTATATGCGGATCCAGAGGGCGGTACACAGTTGTCGGCTGTCTCGCAAAGGTAACCGTCAGGACAACAGCCTCCTACTATATGTGAGCCTTGTTCGCAAACACTTTACATTTCCAGAATACGAACCTCCATAGACCGGAGCGCAAACATGCCAGCCTATTTTTGTTCCGCAAGTCGAGGGGCCCTTCGTTGTCGCTTGGCAGCTCTCTTTGGCGCAATCATAGTTTTCTGGGCAACATCCTCCATCCAAACTCGAAGGGCAAAGCTTCATACTCGTCGCACATTGCGCTTCGGCTCGTCGAGCGAGGCCCGCTGCCTGTGTGATTTGCGCCTCCTTCTCAATACGATGAACGCCATCATGTCTTCTGTAGTCGGCCGCCTCGACACCCAAAGCCCAAAATGCACCAACGACCGAGGCGAGGCAAAAGCTACACCCCCAGTTCCTCATCTTGTGCGATCAGGAACTGAGGGGAAATGTGACAGCGAATCGAGGGTGGCTTCGTTCAGCTGTGAGGGGCGCCGATCATGAGCAAAATGTAACTCGGATAAATGCAGCCTCTTCAGGCTGGTGGTTGTCGCAAATCAACGGATATAATCTGATTGATAATCACGGGTTTACAACGGTCACAGATCGGTTCGAGTCGAGATCGCCGTGAGGATGGTGTCGAATATTCAGCCGTTTCGCAACAAGACAACCAAAAGCAATGATGAGAAGGAGAAAAGGAGAAATGCGTCAGACAAAATAGGAATGTTCCTACAGTCAGCAATGGAGGCCTTAGAGGCTTGTCAATAACCGGGGTCTGAAGATGCTACGCCACGAGTGAGCAGTAAATGCTTCACTCGTGCCAGACGATCTGTAGGGCTGAGCGAAAAGCCCACTGAAACCGACTGCACGGTTCGTTCTGGTTGGGCGGTCAACACAAAAGCGCAGCACTGGTAAGATTGAAAGAAATAGCTCCTCTTAAGGTAATAATAATCGTGGGCCCGACGTGGAGACTGTGAAAGCAGGTAGAATGAAAACGGTGAGAAGTTGCATGGCGATACGGATAAGCAATAATGGGCTCGACACGCGGCTCATTTTCTCTCGCGGGGGCTGCTCGAGCTGAAACCGAACAGAACATCATAGACCAAGAGCTTCAAGCCGATCGATCGGTGACAGAGCTGCAAGAGAGCATCCATATGTGCGGTATTGCATTGTGGCTCGTCATCTTCACCAATACCATCGCTCCAGTCGCAGCTGAGGCTGTGGTGCAGCTCATCAGATTCGCTGGGAACAACGCCATGGTAGCTCAACAGCGAAGCCCCCTCGATGCTCTATTTCCATACCATCCCTCAAGACAATGCAGTGTCTCTCATCTCACGATTGGTCGGCGACGGATTTCTCAAGCTCTTAGTGGCCGACTGTGAACGGAGAGTGCATTGTTTGGGAGCATATGGTGCGCTCAAGTGCATTGGCGTTGCTACCGTGGCAGCCATTCAGCGGTGTTGTCCGTCTGACAAGTAGACAAGGCCACGAATCAAGTGTCTTATGGAGAAGGGAACCCTGTCCATAACGACAGAAGTTCATCCAAATCACCGGGGATTGGGGGCCGAGAACTTCGGGGGTGGAGGCATAATAGTAGTTGAGAGTTGCTGACGAGGTCAAGCTACTATGAAGTCAGGCACCCTTTGCTGGCACAGGTGAGAATTGCGATTGAACGAAATTCTTCAATAAATCGTGTACTGTGTAGACAAAACCCCAGCTGGGCGATCATAGGCCCATTTGAAAAGTTCCGACAAGCGATGCACTTCGGCTGTCCTCGTTAAAAGCTTCCTTGTCGTGAGAGCAATATGCTGGCCAGGTTGACCGATGACCGGCTCTAAGCGGTCAACCTCTGGTAGCCTTGCGATCGTCAACTAAAGCAACTGACTTTTATAAAGCAAAATTAGCTTGGCGGTCAGAAGGGGCTTCTGCTTTAAAATTTGATGCCTGGTTTGAGATGGCTGTTGACATCGTGAGGTAGCGGCGGTTTATCCTAAAATAGAGTCTTTTAGTGAGCACGAACAGGCTGGACTTTGGTGGTAGGTGGAGACGTAATTGGAGCCGGTCTTCATCAGTAGGACGCCTAAGATGTTGCGGACCTCGGCTTTCTGAGGAAATGATCAGAGAAGAGGCATTTTCGTTAACCTTAATAACCATAAAGAACGTCATTCTGTCAGTGCGCAAATAGTCGTAACCTTCAAAGTGAATTCTCGGTGAGAAGTCCAAGACCAAACAGAGTAGTGCAGTAGTGGCTGCAGATGGCTAGGAGCCTAAGTTGACCACCCACTACGATCATAAGATTGAAGGATGGAGTAAGGTACTCGGAGAGTAGCATTATCAATCATCAGCCCAGATTGTGTAAGTGTTGACTCTTCCCCACTTCGCAAATGCTTGTTCAAAGACAAACCAAACCAAACCTCCCTAGGTCTGGCGCTCATATCATGAAGTTGGACCTCCCAAATATCGCATGGATGCTCGACAGTTGGGTATCCATACAAGGCAGTAGAAAGTACCCGGCCGCTGCCCGCTGCCAAGAATCGTTAGGCCTCTCAAGGGTCCTGCAACTTTAGCTGCATGCTGGTGCTTCACCAGGCGCCACTTTCTAGACCAGACAAGAGCTATTGTGGCCCCGTGGCCAAGATGCACTCGAGCTTCACGATCGGTGGCTGCCGTTGATAAATCTTGCCCATAAGCCTCCGATTTGCTTGGCGCTCTACGCTCAGACATTGGCAATAAACTCGCCGACGGCTTCTAGAATCGGCAGGTACACCAACGCTGGTCGACATCGTCAACGTCGTAGCTCGTGTTGCTGAATTCATCTCCACTGATGCTGAATTTAGAGCATTGCCGATCAAAGGGCGGAATTAAGGGTCCATGAACTTTATTTGGCGGACGAATGATTGTTGCCGTTCCTGCGCAAGCGAACCGGTCATAATCGACTCAGAACCTCCCGTCAGACTCGCACGCGGGGGAAGTGCTCACCCCTTGTTGCGATCTTCCTGAGGATTCCCATTGTCCTGAAGAGCGTAGATCTCAGACCGATGCAGCATTTAAACGGGAAGGGTTGCGGCGTCCGGCAAAGCACGCGGGGGCGGGAAGGGTATGGCGTCGGATGCTCTCAGTGGCTTGCTTGGCCTGGCAATTAGCCAGGTTTCTGGTTTGCCGCGCCTGTCAGAGCGAGTTGCCCATCACCATCTGGACCGAAAGCGGCCGAGTGGCAGCCGGATGATGCTGAATTGGCAGTCTCATTACCCCGGATTTTCCAGCCCGCCGGGGAAAAGAATGCCAGGGCCATGTGGTTTTGGGCCGTGGTTTGCCTCTTTTGAGGATGCCATTTGGTGGCTGCAGGGACACGAGGTCGGTGCTTGACTCCGAATACTTGATTCAGTCTTGGGAAGCTGGAGAGGGTTACATTGACAACGTCCAGTTCCTCCTGGCAATTCTAGAACTCTGTCTCTGGGTGGCGTTGGATGAGAGGAGAGGAGAGGGTCGCTTTTCATGTGAAGAAAAGTCACCTGCTGTAGACGAGCGGGGGCGTGGATTTGCATTTGTTCTGCACCAAACGGGGGAAAAGACTCACACTGTATGATCACTGTGCGTTGCCAGGCGCTAGGCAGGGCAAACACAGTATAAATTCATCGGCCTTGATACCCCGATTCTCCATCCCACCGCAAAAGCTCTCCGTCACCCCTTGCAAATTCATCCCATGGTCCCATTTTCATCCCCCCAAATCTCCATGCTCTCCGCAGAACAAGGAGCAGCGGTTACAAAATTCTTCAGGGCAGAATTCTGATGCTCTCAGTGCACTTGCAGACCAGCGCCCGTAACCCCGCAAGCTAGCAAAAGGTAGCTTTGCCCAGACTCGGGCAAGTGTCGTAGCCAGGGCCAGGGATCCATGATTGTCGTGGATGCTGAAAGATCACGATGGTGTGTAGTGAGTGACGAGACTGGCAAGGAGGGACTTTCTGTTCGACGGTAGACCGAACCATGACGCCCCAGAGACGCACGAGGCATCAATTTTGATCCCTTCCATTTCTTCTTTTTCCCCTTCTTCTCCCCCCCTCACGTCTTGGGTCCTACTCATAATCCTGCTCCTGGCCTCAATCTTGCCTTTTAAACTTTGACCATTGTCTCTTGTTTGATTATATCGTCATATTTCGCCCTAGCCAACGTTCGTGACCATTTCCTGGGCTACTTGTTAAATAAATATCACTACCGATCTCCCGCCTCCGCTCCAATTTCTCCCCAGATCCTCGGCTTCTTGTGGACTTTATTTCCCCCTCTTACTTCCCCCACACGCAGATCAGTTATTCAATTCAAAATATTCAGTCGACGACTACTTTTGCTTCAACATAGCATTCAGCAACCGGTTTGTGCTGAGACTGTAAACCTCGAAACGTCTCTCACCAATACCCGCAAAGCTCATGCGCCACCATCTCAATTCCTGGATGGAAACCGCATGATTGACTCTGTGATCCTTCGATCATCTATATTCGCCACCACATAACGGCCACGATGTTGCTGTACACCAGACTTGCACCACCCAAGGTCCCTAAGAAGCGCTCGCGCGCAGGTATGTGAATCATTCTGGAAGCATTCTGTCACACAAGCAATGCTCCTCATTTTAGCTCAATGGACTTGCTAACTCGGACGTTTTTGTCGTCGCACAGGATGCAGTTACTGGTAAGTCATTGTTTCTCTCTTTCTATATTAGCAATTAACTAACAATTTCTATAGCAAGGAAAAGGTACACAGCTCACTCTACATGTACAGTCGACATGATACTGACTAGCTGCTACAGAAAAAGAAATGTGACGAGATTCGACCTGCATGCGCCCGATGCCAAGAACGTGGCCAGGAGTGCAATTATGAACCTGTCCGACCTCGTCAGAGGCGTAAGCGTGAAGCAACTGTTCCCTGCTCGCCATTTGACACAAACTCCTCCTCGAGCTCGGACAGGGCAACTCATGTTTTGGATATCCATGCCACCTCCGAATGGAACGACGATGCGCATGATGGATCAGCTGACGAAGACTCACTCGACGACACTCCTGTTACGACCCAGGCACCAATACTCAACACTTCCCTCGTCAATCGTACTGCCAGCATATCCACAAATGACCCTACAGACTGGGCGGCCGCGGACCTTCCAATAATTTCACCTCTCGACTCGGTCGATTTTCAATTGCCCCCGTTCGATGATTCCAAGTATGTCGTTCAACATATTGAGAACGGAGAGGAGGACATCGAAGAGATTGTTCGCCGGGAGCCTATTACCATCAGTATCCCGACAACAACGTATGCCAGCACATACGCAGCCGCGTACGCCACCCCTAGCCCTTCACTGGCTATGATCGCGCCTATTCCTACACAATCCCCTCGACTTGAGTTCTGCGCCCCGGTATTCACAGAGTTCTCCGAACGTACGAACCGTCGTGCACTTGTCGACCATTTCTGCAATGTTTTGTCGCATCTCATCGTCTTCCGTGAAGAGAGTGGCAATCCTTTCCAGCAGCTTGTGCTTCCCTTGTGCCATGAGAGCCCTGCCGTCACCAACGCTGTTTATGCTTTAGCGAGTGCTCATCTCGAGTACCGTGGGGTTGAAAATGACGAGAAGAGTGTCTATTTTCACAATAGAGCTATTCAGGGTCTGGCGCGGTTGATCCAGAAGGGCTCAGGCGCAAATCGAAACGAGTTGTTAGCTGCTATCATGCTTTTGGTGTATTATGAAGTGGTAAGTTGACCGATCGGTTGAATCTCTAGCCCGTGTAACTGACATCTTGTAGCTGGTACAAAAGGGTCGATCCAATATCGTGGATGGCCATCTCAAAGGGGCTATGACCATCATGAGCAACAATGGAACTGCCACTGATCCAACTGGCGTTTTCCTGGAGCGGGTAAGTTGTATTCCACTGGATCAATGAGCAACTTTTAACGATTTCTCAGGCATTCCGTTTCTATGATGTTATTGCGGCGCTGTCATTTGGTACTGCTCCTCTCTCTAGCGCTCCAGGCACAAATTATCTTACACCTTTCCCTCCTCTCGATTCTTGTGGCGCCACATCTCCCTTGGGCAGTGTCGACACTCTGCTGGGCATGGCCACCTCCTTGTGGCCCATCATCCATCGACTTTCCAACCTCTTGGCCCTTAAGGACCAGCTTGATGTTGCTGTTGCAAACGAAGAGGTCTCCAAGGTTGCTGTGCTCCGAACTGAATTCGAGACCTCAGCAACGGCTATCGAGGCGGCGTTGGAGGACTGGCATCCTGCCGTCCCCGAAAACTCTGTTCTGAACCAAAATCCAGAGGAACTGAGCCCTGAGCAAACTGCAGAAAGGAGCCGACTCCAGAGTATTCTTAGCAACGCTTTGTCTTATCGTCACTCTGCGTTCGTCTACCTTTACCGGACAATTTACAGCTACCCGAGGAGACACCCGCTCGTACAGCGCCATGCTCATATCAGTCTGACTCATTGTGTCGGAACAGTCAGCAATACTGGCCCTATGAGTGCTCTTCTCTGGCCACTGTTTGTTGCTGCTTGTGAGGCCATTACACTAGCAGATCGTGAACTTGCCCGACAGGCATTCATTGCTATCAACCGGCGACAAGGCATGACGAATATTGACCGTGCATGGACTATTGCACAAGAAGTCTGGCGACGTGCGGACAAGGCCGATATGCTTCAGCAGCAAGAAGAGGCGATGATGATGGGTGTCAGGAGTGGTGGTGACCTCTGGAGAAGAGTGAGTGCAGATATGGGTGTGACCATCGTTTTTGGGTAAGAAAGGAAGGGAAAATACGGACGAGTCATATGATAGCGACAACAGCGAACTGGCGATACCCGTTCAGCAATCATTCACAGCTGGATATTATTGGAGTTGAAAAGGAATGGGAAGCGTAGTGATATATACATTTGGGATGGCTGGGAGCACTTGGATTTGTTGAGGCGGCACTGTACGGTGATTTTAGGGACGGTTATCTGAATGGAAGTCGACTGTATCTGTATGGCATATATGACCGCGATGAGATGTATTTTATAATGAAACATGAAGAGAATATGTGGATATTGACGGCTACCTGTCAACTGTCTGTTTACATACTTACCCACTTGACGTCCTAGAGCACCATGGATGATATGCCTGTTTAGTGGACCTCGATATCATTCGCCACTTGTTCAACAGATTTGGGAGCTCTGTTTCATCGGGCGACGATGCTGCGGGCAGTGCATAATGATCTGCATGAGCTTGGCATTGGCGTTGGAAGGCCATGACGATTCATCAAGATGTAGATATGTTCCAAAAGGGTGAGGAGTGGTGTTTGAGTCTCTACGCAGTTGGGTACGAGTACATCTGCGCAACTGGAAACTGACAAACCATGATTGAAAATGGCTTCCCCGCATTCTGGGACCGAAGTTGATTAATAACTCCGGTTTCTTGGCTTTATTATCCATGTACTCCGTAACGGACGGCTTATTCGGGATGGCTGTCTGTCGGATCATGGGATTGACAACTGTCTAGCGGCGTGGGGTGAACTCTCATCACTCAAGATGAAACAGTTAGATCGTCTATCACCAACCTGCAGTCGTCAATTTGCTTAGAGAGCAGGCCGAACTTGGAAGAGAATGGTCTGTATACGAGGAATCCAATTATACAATGCATATAACTAGGCCAAAAGACAAACCCCCATCTGTAAGAATGCATAGGTGAGACGTAATATGCAAAGCACAAGAGCATCATCGTGGCCCTGGGAGGGGGCTGAACAAGGCGGCGGCAAGCGGGCCGTTACGTTGGTTCTCACTAACAAGGTTGGGGGTGACGGCTAGAAAAGGGGAACAGGGACAGGAGTTGGAGGAGGAGGATTGGATGAGATGAGTCCGTGGGAAAGGGCTGAGGATGAATGAGAGTGGGATGAGGGAGGGAAAAGAGGAGAGACTGAGGTGCAAGAGAGGGATCAAGGCTAATGGTAGGTATTTATTGCCACTGATGTGACGATGCTGGTTTCTTTGATGCCCAGTTTTGTTATGTTGTGTTGCATTGGCTCCTTATTTTCTCTTCAGATATGCCTCTCCTTTTCTCCCTTACAAACTTACACCTGTTGTCGACGAAATAGGAGGATATTAGCTTGTAAGTTATTTCTGAGTGTTGCGTATGTCTCTGATCACTTGAGGCTTGAGCTTTGCAGTTCTTTTCTCTCCACATGAGCAATTACCCCACCTGCCTAAACACCATCCCCGTCCCCAGACCGGGCACACTTCAATTCCCTGTCGACCACTTTCGCAATTATATTCGTTTTGTCATTGCGTCTTGTTCCCTCTCATCCTTTTTTTCTAGGTAGTCATATTTTCTTAATATTTCCGTCTTAATTATTACTCAATTGTATCCGTCTTCTCTTACGTCACGGCACAACTCAACACTAAAGTCCTCGTCAACTCCTCTCTCATCGCCCAATCTCAAACCCCTGGTCTACTTCACGAGCTTCATTCTGTGCCGTCGCTTATTAGTTTCATGTTCCTGATTGATTACCCAAACCCAATCCAGATCATGCTCCTCAACCATTGATGCGCCCTTGCCCAGCTTTACGGCTTTAGCTCATATACGGGAATATCACCAGTTTAACTCCTTCGCCTAGAAATTACGAACCATCGCAACAAATCTCCTGTCGCATTCGCATCCCTTGCGTCCTCCTTCTCCGAGGTTGCATTGCCTCGCCACCTGCTGCATATTTGCCCAACATCAACAGCCACAGTTTCTGCAACACGCCCGGAAAGACGTCGAACCCCGCCGGTCAGCTTGTCACTCGTCATCATACTCGGATCGCTTAAACTCGCCTGGCTCCATATTGCGCCGGGCTTCTTCAACTCCCAACGACTGCCCGCTTCTGCGCCCAACTACACGACCCCCAGGAGAAGCATCACCATGTTCTAAGTCATGAGCACCCAGACAAATACATCGGATTCGGTTCCGCCGCCACCGCGTCCGATTCGTTTTGTACATAATCAAGGACAACCGCCTTCTAAGCGGCGCAGAATCAACGCTGCGTAAGTATACTCCGGTCGTACCACCATAACATCGTGACACAGAACGAGTCGCATGAGTCTACTTTCCACAGTATATTGTCTTTTAGTCTAGTCTATCTTGCTGCTACACAATGCCCAACTCTTCCTTGACCCAATTGCCAGGTGCTAACCCCTTTGCGGCTCAGGTGTTTGACCTGTCGGAAACGAAAGACGAGATGCGCTGGCGAACGGCCTGTTTGCTCTACCTGTACCAAGAACGGCCACCAATGCCTAGGATACCCTGAGGAAATCAAGAAGGAGGATTGTGAGAAAACTTCGCCGTTGGATAAGCAGGCCCACGAACGAGACGAGCACGAACCCCGCCACTACCATGATGAGAATATCAAGATCGAGAAGGCCTCTGTGCCAGCGCAGCACGCGCCTGAAACTCCGAATTCACATATAGCTTCAGGGACGACAATGTCGCTCGCAAACATGGTCGATCCAAAGGTTGAAGACCGCGAAACCCCGAATGCGACTGTGCAGAATGGCCATCACCTTTCCACTATACCAACTTCTCCTACTACTGTGCGACGCTCCGAAAGTCACCGCGTCCCCTATTTTCGATACTTCGGACCAACTGCTATTGTACCTGGTTTTAAACAAATGGTTGTTTCTGTGCGCGATCGCCGGCGCTCGACTGCTGGTTCACTGGCTGGGACGTCACCGATTTCAACACATAGCGGGCCGCAAGGAAGCAGCTCAGCTGTTGGGAGCGATGTAGTCAGCGAGGAACTACCTACATACGACCCCAACGATTCAGCTCCAGTTCACCCACTAATAATCAGTCTCATCAACACCTTCTTCGTGCAAATGGGCTCGAGTTACCCATTCCTTCGACAATCCAAGTTCTTACGGATGGTGAAAGAAAAGAGAGTTGAACCGATCCTTGTTGACTCAATATGCGCTTTGGCCGCCAGATTCTCCGACTCGCCAATTCTTACAAACGGGAACGATAAAATGCCAAGGATGGAAAGGGGCGCAGTGTTTGCGCAAAGAGCCAGACAGGCCACTGTTGATACGTTCCCATGTCCGACTGTTGGTGCTGTGCAAGCTTGTCTTCTCATGGCTTATGAGGGCTTTGGAGCAAGTCAGGACAGCGCTCTATGGATGTATCTCGGGCTTGCTATTCGTATGGCTGTCGACCTGGGGTTGCAAAAAGAGGTGGGAGTTCAGTATCATGGCGAGAAGGACGCTTTGTATTCTCAGAACTGGGGCCGCCATCCGGTTGACGAAGGAAGCTCCGAGGCAAAAGGGGGTGAATCGAGTCAGCTAAGTGCTCAAGAGCAAAAGGAGCTTGTGCAAGAAAGGATGGATACGTTTTGGGCGGTCTTTATCCTTGATCGTGTCATCTCATCAGGGACGGGACGGCCTGTCACATTTCGAGATGACGACTTGGAACTCTCATTTCCAGAGCCATTTATCGACCCAGCGACCGGTTGGCCAGCACCTTATCCGATCTTCCTCCAAATAATCCACCTCTACGGACGTGTATGCGACGTTCTCAACAAAATTCGCAATGCGCAGGATCTCACCAAGGAAACATGGGACAAGCTTGGTGAGATGGAGCATGAGCTGACTAGACTCTACAAGAGTTGGGACTGGCGGCTACAGTTTAATGTGAACAACTTCAAAGCTTATTTGGGAACAGGCCAGGGCACCACATTCATCCTACTGCACTTCTGGTTCCATGCTCTCTTCATCATCCTTCATCAACCGACTCTCCTTACACCCTTTGCTGAACTCCGCAGTGAGCTACAACTCTTGCCAGACAGTCGCGAGCTCAGTATGAGTAGCGCAAAAACGATTTGCGACATCTTGTCTTTTGCAGACTTGATAGACTCTAAGAGTTTTATTGGAAATCCGTTTGTTAGTCAGCCAATCTACATTGCAGCTTGCGCCTTTGTGATGGAATCAAGCGCAAACGCATCAAGCTCACCCTCACGGGCCAACTCACCCCCAGGTGGACATCATCCAGACGCTCCAGGAGGCAATAAACCTCGAGAGGTCAAATCCTCACGACACTCCTTGCTGGCTTCGGCAGCAAATCAGAACTACCAAAAGTGCTTTAATTCTCTGCAACAAGTGCAAATGTACTGGGGTGGAGCTACCTACATCATCACTGCATTGGATCAGAGGGCCAAAGGAATATGGGACTGCGAGACATATACAGCAGAAGAATATGAAAGTACCAAAGCTGGACGCAAGAGCAGCAGTGGTGCCCTGAACAACCCGTTCCCCAAATTCGAGAACAAAGCATCACCAAGGATTTCAGGTCCGCCTATAGCATGGACTCTGGCAGGAACTGCCAACTCTCCAAACTCGAGCCTGACACTCATGTATCAGAATCGAGACTCGACGCCAGGAACTGGAGCTCAAACTTCACAGCCGGCACGAGCTCCCAGCACGCCACCTGGCAATATGATATTTGACCCTATTCGACAGAGCTTACCAGACTCAACGGGCATGCTTGCGCCAGCTTATCCCCAGCCCAATGTTTCAGCAGTACGGCAGTCTCGCCCGGTTGTGCCTCGCCGAACTTCGAACCTCTCAACAACGAGTACACAAACTCGTCCTACTGTTCAGTTCGATGGGTTGCCAGAGGACTGTGGGGCCAATGATATTTACACTACTGGGTCGAGGTTTACGCCGACAAATCCGCCTTCTACGGCTTTTGATACATATAGTGTCTCGCCACCGACAGCGATGGCTGAAAATGGCGTGAACCCAGCCACGACTCTTTCAGGGGCAAACGCGATGTATTTTGGCCAAACGAGTTTCCCATATGTGATGCCCTGGGGAAATATGGGGAGCATGGATGGCATCACCTTCGACAGCCAGGATATAGACATTGCTGCTTTGGGGCTACAGCAATCAGATATGATGGGGCCTTGGTTAGACTATATACCTTCAGATGTGTTGAGTCTTTTTGAGCATCAGCATCCGCACATGGGTCAGGGTGGCCATTGATTCGGCGGACTTATATAATAGATCTGAGCATGTCAAATCGCATATACCCACGAGGGATGGCCCGGTATATTTATGAGGCGTATTTGGTACGCATATATGGCGTTTGGTGGGAGCAATAAAATAGGGCTAATACGTTATACCAAGTTTCCTAAGTTCGAGCTTGGCGCAGTAGGTGTATGGATATAGGCATGGCTTTTAATGATATGTTGCTTAGTACCTATATGTTTGATAGCATTCGCCTGTACCTCTTGGGTAATGCTGTAGTGGGCTATACACTGAATCGACGTGGCTCGTGAGGATATGAATCCACAGTGAGTATGGATGTGAAGGCTGTAAGCTGTGGCTGCTAGCCCTTCGACTTGACAAAAAAAGCATCACAGGGTCACCATAGATCTTAAAACACCACACAGAGTTGTCCGGTTCACCCTGAATTCACACGCGAACTGCAAAAAACGAAGAGTGGTGCAGGGAAGAGAGTTTTAGGATTTAGGTTCGGATTTTAGAAGGTTTATAGGTTTTAGGTAGATACCCCTACACCACTCTTCGCCGATGATATACAGAGTGATTTTAGTATATAAAGGTAGGTCTTACGTAAAGAGGTCGATATTTTGGTATATGAGGGTAGGTGCACAACTATAACATCAAGAACTCCGTCAGCCACGACGGATATATTCACACATACATCGTACAACAACCATCTACAACTTAGCCTTGGTATCCTTCAACCACTGTTCATACCAAACCTTTCCAAACTCTTTCCTCTCACCCTCCCTACTCTGCGCCTCCTCAAATCTCTGCTCATGCGCCTCCATAGCAGGCCCCCTCATAAACTCGACCAAACCAGCGTACATCTCCATTTTCAACACGCCGTAAACACCAGACTTGCTCTTATCAATGAGTTCCTTCTCCTTGATAAAGGTGAGCAGGTCCTCGAGGCCCTTGGGCGCAAGAGCATCGGCGATACCAGCGGCCAGGGCATCCTCACCTGTGAAGCGCTTGGCTTCGAGGACGAGGCTTCGGTAGGTTGAGTGGGAGTACTTGATGCGGAAGAGAGCTGACATGGCGGGTTTGAGGGGTGCGCCGAAGACAAGCTCGTTGAGACAGAGGAAACCTCGTGGGGTTGGCGCGAGGCGGTAGTCTTGGGCTGTGGCGAGCATGAGACCGCCTGCGAAAGCGTGGCCGTTCATGAGAGCCACCGTGGGCATGGGGTATCTAAAACAGTCAGCACAGCACTCATAAGCACTCAGTCGTATTGTAAACGTACGTCAAGAAACGAGCCCAGACATCATAGAGCAAAGGCCAGAAACCCTCTGTCGCAACAGCATGTTCCAGATCAAGACCATTGCTATAAAACTTTGGGATTCCAGACGTAGTCGCTACAACACCGTGAGGATAACCAAACTCTATAATATCAAGAGCGTTGAGAAAGGCTTTGAGAACGGGTGTTGTAAGACGGTTGTCGGGTGGTGAGAGGAGGGTGAGAAGGTAGACTCTCGGTGAGGGCTCTGTGCATGTGAGGGTTCCGCCGGGATGGGCGCCGCACTTTGCGATGGGGAGTGTGAAGAGAGTAGACATTTTTCTATGGTTTGATTTGAGAGTGAGATGAGAGGTTGTGAGAGAGAGTGGGCGTTGTTGGGTGGTATAAGAGCCGTGGAGTTGAAGGCCGGCTGAGGAAAACACCTCGGCTTGTGGATATGCCTGGGGTAAAGTGAGATACATGATGAATCTGAGATGGGCCTTCTCGGCATATGAGAGATCACATGATACAAGAAATTTCATGGATTTGTATATTGGAGAGTGAGATACTGATACTAATAACCAAGTCCAAGTATTATTATGATTAATCATGTATGCTTTGTTTGTCGTGATGCCTTGAGCATCTTGCATGTGAACGATTTAAAGATTCTGGGGTAAAGGATACGTACCGCTCATGATGAAACGGTCCCACTTCCCATGACAGCCACGCACCCCAACCCCTAAGGGAAATAAAACTTCTGATGTTGAACTAGGGTGCCAGAATAAACTGGTCTAAAGCTCTGCTAAGATACGCTAAACCTACCCAAGTCTTTTTATCGCTTGTGAGAAAGGTCCTTGCCCAGTTATCACCAGCCAATAGCAGGCCTCCTTCTCAAGCCCCACTGGAGCTTTCATTTCCTCCAAAAAACCCCCACTAACCAAACACCGTACGTAGCCTCTCATAACCACCACCACCAAAAACCAAGACCGCGATCATGGCTTCGGACGCCAATGATAAAGACTCCATCGTCTTCTTCCATCCTGATCTTGGCATTGGAGGTGCTGAGCGCCTTGTCGTCGATGCTGCGGTCGGGTTGCAGGAGAGGGGACATCGGGTCGTGATATTTACCAACCACTGCGATCCGAAGCATTGCTTTGATGAGTGTCGAGATGGTAATAACTCCAAGACTGTTTGTATATGAGTTGACTAACGAGACTAGGAACCCTCGATGTTCGTGTTCGCGGCCACTGGCTCATCCCAATGTCTATCCTCTCGCGCCTCACAATCCTCTGCGCCATCCTTCGTCACGTCCATCTTCTCATCCACATTGCTCTGACCGGCGAACTACAAGCCCTACGACCCCGCGCCTTTATCGTCGATCAGCTCTCCGCCGGCCTCCCTCTCATGCGCTACATCGCTCCATCCTCGCCCATCCTCTTCTACTGCCATTTCCCCGATCTTCTCCTCGCGCAAGGTCGCGAATCTGCCCTCAAGCGCTTGTACCGACGTCCATTCGACTGGCTTGAGGAGTGGACTATGGGATTTGCGAGTGCTGTGGCTGTGAATTCGGGTTTCACAAAGGGCGTGGTTAACAATACATGGCCGAATTTGAAGAAGCGTACGGAAACGAAGGTGGTGTATCCTTGTGTGGATACGGAAGTCAAGGAGAAAGAGGATGCTAGCAGTGATGGTGATGCTCCGTTCAAGGGGGAGAAGATTATTCTCAGTATCAACCGCTTTGAGAGGAAGAAGGATATTGGTCTTGCGATTAAGGCCTTTGCTGCCATTCCTGAAGCTGAGCGCAAGGGGTGCAGGCTCATTCTTGCAGGTAGGACAGACATGAAGCATCAACTCGAAAATAATACTAACTCATCATTAGGCGGCTACGATCCTCGCGTCGCTGAAAACGTACAATATCACTCTGAGCTCGAGGCTCTCGCCTCTTCCCACGGTCTCGAACACCTCACCACAAAAACCCTCATTACAGCTCTATCTGCGCCTGCAACCGTTCCCGTTCTCTTCCTCCTCTCGATCCCCAACTCCCTCAAGGCATCGCTCCTCCGCTCGGCACGCATTCTCCTTTACACACCCGCCAACGAGCACTTCGGCATCGTCCCCCTGGAAGCCATGCTCGCCCGCACACCAGTACTAGCTGCCGACTCAGGTGGTCCCGTAGAAACAATCGTTGATGGCGAGACGGGATGGCTGCGATCGCCGAAGGGCGTAGATGCCTGGGCTGATGTCGTGCGCAGTGCGCTGAAACTTAGCGATGCTGATGTGCAGAAGATGGGCGATAAGGGGGCTGCGAGAGTCAAGGACTTGTTTGGGCGGGAGCAGATGGCCAAGCGCTTTGATGAGATCCTGGATGATATCGTCAGCAAGAAGCCCCCGGTATCTGCCATGCGAACAGTCGTCAACGCCGCTGGAGTCTTGGTGGTCTGTGTTTTGGGACTGGTAGTATCAGCACTCCTTGCTAGCAGAAAGGAAGAGGTAGTATCGGAATTTGCCGTTTAGCGGACATGTATAGTTGTTATTTTAATATACCATCAAATTCATTTTGACTTCTCTTATACATAAGTTTACCTAAGTTTTCCCAAGTTTATATAAGTTCATATCGGTTTATATAAGCTCACATAACTTCATCGAAGTTTATACAGGTAAGTTCACATGTTAGGCTCTGAGTTCTGCAGTTTCAAGGGGCTATTATTATCGGTGTCAGATGCACAGCACCGACACAAATCTTCAATAGATGGAATGACATCCAGCCAAAGAAAGCAACAAATCTCTCCACCATATCTATGCAAATGCATGCAAGCCTCCCTGTTCTCCAGGGCAGGCTGCTCTGATGCCGCTGTATATAGCCCAGCATGAAAAAATGCAAGGGATTCATTCTTATTCCTCCTCCTTCTCGTCATATATATAAACAATGCGTCCGTCAACATAGGACTGGCTTCCGACGAAGCGGTGACGTTCTGGGCCTCTCTGCCATTGATCCGATACATATTCATCCTTGTCCTCCTCCTTCGATTTCATTCCAGCTCATAAACCCGTCATTATGCTCATTTCCTCATCCATACATTCCGCCCACGAACAACTATCCGTCCCAAAAAAACAACACGGGATAAATCTTTATAGCAACTGAGCCACCCATAATATGCCATAAAATAGCAATGCAGTAACGATCCCTCTCTGGGATGCGAGCAACGATCTAATAACAAGAAAACACCTGATGTGATGCCAAGCTTCATACAAAGCGAAGGCCTCATGCTCCAAAACATTTCTCCAGGCAACTGAAGATGCAACTCGACCCATAATGAAAAAGACTCTCAATGCTTGTCTGGCATTTGACAAAGTATGTGATAAGAGAAATAAATGAACTTAATAAATATGCCACGAAACGGGGAAGGGGTATCATGTTTCATAGGGCGACGTCCCCTCGTCACCATATGCAGAGGTTGGCACCTTCTTGGCAGTTTCGGTGCTCGCAATGCTGATGTTGGTGTCACGTCTTCGAGGGTTGAAGACTGGAGGTCGTGACGTAGTCTGCGCTGGCTTCTTCTTTGACTTGGTGGCCATGAGCAAGATCCCGTCATCACTGCCATCGTCGTCTAAATCATCGTCAACAGGCCGGGCAACGGGAGTGCTAGTCACCGAGTCCCGTGCACCACCTTCCAGATGGACAGTAAGGGAGCCACTGTCCATAGCGGGAGGATTGCCGTACACGTGATCGATGGGAAAGCCATTGGGTTCCTTGTCAAAAGCCGGTGGCGTCAGACTGTCGGTGGTTTCGAGTAGCTGAGGGTGGGCACTAACAATGCCTGGCTTGCACAACAGCTCGGCTTCCATGTCGGCTGAAACGGAGCTGGCACCACTGAGCAGGGCTGGCAGAGAGGGATCGGACTGGAATGCCAACATCCGCTCTGATGTGCTGGCTGTAGAAGGGAGCGCTGAGACAGGGCTGGTGACACTGGGGCTAGTCGATGGAGTGACCAAAGCTTCCATTGAATCGACACTTGACGACTTAGTTGTGGGCATGGTATCTGCGCGTGGAAGGGGTTCATCTCGAGTCCATTCCTCCTGGATAGGTGAGGGTGGGCAAGAGTAACTGATCTGTTCGGTTTGTCGATCACATCGTCGCATGCAGAGGTCTTCCGAGTGACGAGGTGGTGACGTTCTTGTGATCGGGGCGCTATCCATTCTCTGAAGGGATCGCGGTCGGGTCTTGTGGCAAGGTTCAACAGAGCGGGTGGAGCCCGCGTGACTATACTGTTGACTGGCGGCGACGGCAAGAGATGAAGAGAGGATAGAGGCTTCCAAGCGTCTATGGTGCGAAGCCTTGCCCAAGTCAACGGACTTGACAGGTCGTTTTCCATGACGAGGTGGTGCTTGGACACTGCCAGGGGCAACGGTAGTATTGACACCCACCTTAGGTTCAGCGCGTTTATCTGAACTGGAGAAGAGGCCCCGGTCGACGGACTTGGACCGCGAGCTTTCATCCATAGAATCCATCAAGTCCAGGTCGCGAGTCTTTCGGACCGTCTCGGCACCAGAGTCATCTGGTCCGTCGACTGGGCTGGAAAAGTAAGGTGTGGTAGGAGTGGTTTGAGAGATGGGCATGGGGGAACCAAGATGGAGCCAGTGTTGAGTGGTTTTAGTATGTCCATGGCTATGAGCGTGACGATGGAAGGGCCACAGAGAGGCTGCCGATGATGACTTCTCGGGTTCGCGTATCGACTCGCTCTCACTATGAGCATGATGATGGCCTCGGTAAACGCCGGCCTCGGGGAGAACAGTCGCCAACGGGTCATAGATGACGGATTCGGGCTGTGGACTGACTGATTGGCTGACTGAGAGAGGATGTTCGGGCGCCGCGGCGGCATCTCGCATGGCACTCGCAAAGTAGTCGTCAGGGCGGAGACTCTTGCGTCGGTTCTCGCGGTACTGCCCATGAGGAGTCGGAGGTCCGTTATTGTACATGCTTACGTTGTCGCCGGTGGAGCTAGCAGCACTACTGTTGGCTCGATGTCGCGTTTTGCTATCACTTCGTTCCACAAGGGGGTGCATTACCTTGCCAACAGCCTTCTTGACCACTGAGCGAGCACGCTCCAGAAAGGTAAGAGGCACGACAGCGGACGACATTTCCCTTTCATCGACTTGGATCTTTCGACCAGAAGAAGGGCGAGCAGGGTCAGTGTCGTCGAGCCATCCGATAGGATTCATGATATCCTGGACGACCCATGGGTGACGCTTGATGTCTCTAAGTCGAATTCGTTTTTCGGGGTTCTTGGTGAGCATTTGTCGCAGCAGGTCAATAAGCAGGTTGTCGACTTCTTCATAGACTAAGTCGTTGTCGTCGCGGTATGGGTGCATGTTCTGGCGCTTGTAGAGGGAGGTGGCGGCTGGTGAGGTTGAGGGGTGAACGGGCATTAAGCGTCGCTTGGGGATGTAGACTTCCTCTGTTGCGATCTTTCGGAACATCTGAAATTCATCTTCGGCGAGGAAGGGGATTCGAGCATAGATCAGGCAGTAAAGTGTCACACCAAGAGACCAAACGTCGATTTGTTCCGAAACCTTGGGTTGTTCTGTGTCCAAGTCGGTGTAGCACAACTCGGGAGCAAAGAACGCAGGTGTACCGACCGTCTTGGCAAGTTCAAGATCATCGTCGAAATCCTTGGCCTCAGATTCGGACACCGTGTCGTCAAATTCGCCATCACGAATAGGTCGGCCAAAGTAGGAGACGCCAAAGTCAGAAATCTTGACGCGATGATCTTTACTCCACAAGAGGTTGGCTGGCTTGATATCACGGTGGACGACACCTTGATAATGCAAGTATTCCAGACCGAGAACAGTATCTCTGAAAGTTGATCGAGCTTGGTCAAAGGTGAAGCATGGAACGTAGGAGAAGTCGTCAGAGAAGGGGTCGTGTTGTTGAGGGTTGAAATCGAGAGAGGACATGTGTGAGATGATCGAATCAGCCATGCTGGGAGAACGTCCTCGGAAGCCTTCGTCGACGTACGGGCCGTACATTGTGCCATCCAACGCAGTACTCGAAGTGGGGTTTGATCGAAGAGCGCTGGGGGTTTCCATGTCGTCTTCCCAGTTGATGAACTCGTCGGGATCTTCAACGGCCCGAGTTGATGAAACGACAGATCGTGATCGTGAATGCCCCCTTTGTTCATCGCGGAAGGTTTGTCGTGAAGTAGGTCTCGATGGTGATCCATCACTGATGGCAAAGTCTTGCATGGAGGATATGCGAGACTGACTTCCTAGGCTGCTACTAGGCTCGTCGGCCCCTCCATTCTCGAAACTCCAGTTCATCTGGCCCGGGTAATTCTGTGCCATCTTGGCTCGTTTCATTTGCTTGATAGCCTGGCGATGTTCGAGTAGTTGTTCGTAGCGGTCCTCCTCAGGGGTTGGGAGCTCGCCTCGCATTTCGCGTTCTATGCGTCGCCGTTCGAATAGACAAATGTGAGGGAGACCCTTCTTGCGCCACACAACTTCACCGAGTTCCACATGCTCAAGAACCATGTAAATCTTCTTGAGCTCAGGGTCGTCAATGACTTCGAGAAGGGCGACGACATTCGGGTGACGGATCTTCTTTAGAATGGCAATTTCCTTCTTCGTCTTGTCTTGGGGAGACTTTGCTGTAACCTTTCCAAGGCGACGCTTCTTAGAGAAACGTGGGATGATCTTGATAGCCACATTTTCGCCTGTTTCGAGGTTGCGAGCCAGCTTGACTTTACCATGCATTCCACGGCCAATTTCTTCAATCACTTCATATTGGTTAATGAGCTTGCGGCCTGTGGCGGTATCTGAGTCAATGAGGGCCTTGTGTGTCCTATGATTGACAAATACGTTAGTGTCTGATAAGTGAAACGGTTGGTGCATGCCAGGCTCCCTGGCCGTCTCCCCCGCCATAGGCGAGCAAAGCCGATTGGAAGCGCAACAAGCGAAAAAAGGCGGACAATGCGATACGATATTCCCATCGCAGATTGAAATGCTTACTCTCTAACTTTGTGCATCTGCAAAGGGTGCAGGAGAGGACTTTGGGTGTAATTGGGAGGTGTATTGTTCTCGGAAACGGAGGTGACGAGATTTTGCCTAGAAGGCGAAGGGCTGAAAAGTCCTGGCGAAGACATCGGAGTGCTGTTGGCGGTCCTCAAAGGCATGGAAGAAGAGGAGGGGAGATGGGTATGCAGCGGCGGGGCTCCGCGAGCCGTCGACGAGAGGGAGGCGGACGACTGTTGCTGTGATAGAGATTTGTGGTGATGGCGGTGGGAATGGTGATGATGGTGCTGGTAGTACTGTGAGGGATCCATGATGGGCGAGATTGTTGGAGCGGCTGTTGTCGCCTCGACATGCTGAAGGGGAGTGCAGAAGGCTCGCACAAGCGGGCCGTGAGTTGCTGAAGTCACAACGGGATGCGACGAGGAATCGATCTATAGTACCATTGTCGCGTGTAGAGAGAAGCGTATATCGAAGGGGAGTGAGGGTCGAAAACGTCCAAGACGTTGAAGTTGAGGAACAAGAGATTTGGTGAGAGGAGAGGTTGAGATGGTGACTGGAGTAGTTGGTAAAATAGGCTGGACAAAAGAGTAGAGCAAGTGGAGCAGTGCAATAAGAGAGAACAGGTCTTGTGTGTTTGGGGGTGTGGATATTTTAGTGGTGTTGGTGTTGGTGTTGGACTGGACCCAGTGGAGTTGGTGATGATGGAGGTGGGTATGGAACTGCCTGTGAGTGGGAAGGCACAGTGTCCGTCTCTGTTTACTAGGCCCATCTCTCACTGCAACTCTGAATGGTGTGTGGTTCGTGGTGGCGACCGTCGAAAGAAAGGCCAGTGGTTGTCGCAGCCGAGCTCGATCTGATAGCGGTACCAATGTGGTAAGTCTCTACTGTGCGAGCTCCGAGGAAGTCTTCTGGTCTGTGCCTCGACCCATGGCGCCATGCCCTCTCTCCCTCACCATCTTCAGATCAACCCTAGGCCAAATTCAAAGATACGCTATTAGATCCACTGCCCTCAAACACTGCAGCTTCACCCCTCGGCCTTATCCACTCCACCTCGTCCAAAATCTCCAGTCAGTCGCGGCCACCGTCCACCGTCCAGCGTCACCAAAATACAACACACACACAAATCTGTTCCGTTTTCGCTCAGCCCGGCCGAGGTTTCGTTGTCCCCAGCAGAAAAGACGGCTCATTCATTGCCAGCACAACAAGTCAATAAACCGCGCAGTTATCTCGAATTTGCCTTTCAACTGAAAGCCTAATGTCGTCAGGTACCTGTCTACCAAGTCAGGTATCTATGGTTTACGTGGTAGATATCACCGTCCGCCTCTTCTCGACAAGACAAGCCAAGCCATCCAGATACAGAAGGGGTGTGGGCTCCTTATCTACACTCCCCTGAACGCCGCCTTTTTCACTCTTTCTGTGACGGCGATGTCTGTTTCTGCTGGACTACGGAGTGGACCGGCCGCCTTCAAGGATTCGGCCCCTGCTCGCTCCTCCATCCGCTCCGTTCCTCGCTCTCTAGCACACGTCGTCTGTTGCCGTCGCCGTCGCCGCTGGCGTGGTCGTCTCTCTCGACAAAAGTATAGATGAGGTTATCTCGAAACGCATCTTGGCTTGGCTCATCATTCGACGCAATTTCTCAACATCAAGCCACAACTAGTCAGAAGCGAGTCTTTCCCTAGGCATGACCGACGAGGGTCCTCTCAAGCGAGCCAGCACTGAGCATTTCCTGGCCTTGTCCGAAATGTCTTGGCAACGCTTGGGCTGGCCGGGCTGGCTAGGATGGCTTTGGGCTTGACGATTTACAGTGTCCTCTGCAGCGCTGTAGGAAGAGTAACACCGATGCGTGCTTGAGATTGGTTAAAAAATGCCCGGTTTGCTCAATGGAGGCCCTGCCGCCAGCTGACTGGACGGAGACATTCTACCAAAGTGCGATAATTCCCTCGGACAACGCTTCTCTGGTCGAAGTCAATTCATTGTTGTGCTAAGCTCACCACGTCCTGAGAATACGTGAGGGGCATGGTTTGTGACTTCTTACTGAGTGAATCGTTATCTGGAGACTTGGACAATTGTCTTACAACTCACAAGTATTTGATTGGGGCCTACAAGACTCCATGATTACACCTCGTGGAAATTTACAAGCATTGGACAAGAGCTCAAAACTCAACCTTGGAGGTCTTGAACTATCTTGAGTAGCTGACGCAATGGGGACAGCCAGGGAACTCGAACAGACAAACAAGCAAGGCTCAAGCGAAGCGATTGCGGGTCAAAGTGCGGGAGGCGGTGATGCTGGAGAAGAAGTGGCACTAAGGTATACCTGAGCTACTCATATCGCAGGCTTCTGATTCGTACTGTAAGACTGTGCCATCGAGGACACTGCGGGCGTCTTCAGAACCCGAAAACACCACAGACGGTGCCCAAGCATACTGTACAGACACTGCCCTCAAACCGTATCTGAGAAAGTATTGCTGCTGTCAGTGGGGCAGCGTTTCGCTGGGGACGGGAACTTAAGTTTGTGGTACCTTGCCTTCCCAGGCCATGATCCATCACTCTAGCTGTCGGAGCCTTGGAAAGATCCATGAGTCTGTGGGAATTTCTGTGGGAATTTCTGTGGGAATTTCCAGGAGATTCCTCAAGCACATCACTGGGGCTGCTGTGAATACTTCACTTGTACTCCGTACATACAACTCACCAGTGACTGATCTGAATCATTACGAGCCCCTGAAGCGCAGTCTCAAACTCAATTTGCTCAGCTTCAAGCGAGGAAAGTGATAAGATAACACCAGGCACAACGAATGGACGACAGGATAAGCAGCTGTCATCGAGCCAATGGTAGTTTACCATTTTCAACTTCCATGTGTCTGCGATTTCCCAACTCGTTCGCGTTGGGGCTTGGTGGCTTGGCTAGGCCTTGCGATGTCTTTGGCTGGACCCATTTCGCTGGGGCATTAGTTTTGCTCCCCTGTCCCAGCCCGATAAGATCCGCGTCTCTGAATGCAGGTTTTTTTTCGCTCATTGTTTCTTTGCTTTTTGTCTCTGGCGTACCTGAGATTGTACTTGAGGCATCCTGGCTTAGTCATGTCTCGCCGCCTACTCTACATAATAACCAACAGATTGGAATTCAAAAAGCCTCGTTTCAGAGATTCAACGGAAGTTGTCCATGCCGCATCAAAAGTGCTGGCGGTATTTCTACGCCGCCCTAAACGCCGTTGTCTGCGTCATGGACTGCAGGGCCGAAGTTAATCTGATTCAGGTCCCTCTGTCTGCAAGGATACAGCGTCTGGTCTTGATATTATCTTTTTTTGTTCATACCGTTCATACATGGATATCCAGTGCTTCAAGGTGAGGTTCTACGAAAACGGGTGGTGCTCGCGTGCCAGTCCAAGTCTCAGTTGCAAACGGTCAGCCTTGAAACGCCGCGACCCTGAACAGTTCGATGTCTTGTGAGACTCAGCTTCTCAAGCGAGTCACAAATACGTCCTCATTACGAGTCGATAGATATGGATTGCGGTGCATAATTGTGATACGTTGCACAACAGTTCAATGACATGTGGTTGCCAAGATCAACAGTATGGCCGGAGATAGACTTCACTTAGAGCGTTCTTGCACCCTGGCACCACGACGAACTAGCCAGTCCGCTGCGTCGATCAGAGTCGGCAATTCTTCGCTGCCCCTTTTTTATTTCCAACCTCCGGGCTTAGGGTCCGTCGTTTGATTCATGCTTGGGCTTGGCCAGCTACGCCTCGCATGTCTGAATCACATGCATTCCATGCGCATCTATCGGTGAAGAACGCATAATAGTTAGATCGTTCATTCGGACTCGATGGGATGAGTTCATGTTTATGTTTGAGGCTCTATTGTTGAAATTATTGGTGAATGACTCGCCACGATGGCTACTCCATCTATCGGGTTCACTCCCCGTCCCAACACGCACGCTGTACCGTACCCTGTTGCCGTATTTTAGCGTCTGTATTCTTTTTGTCTGCACTTTGCTGTACAGCCTGGCCGTGTTGTAGGTATATGCATGCAGCTGCACAAGACCGGCATCCGGCCCCCGCCGGTGGTTGCTCCGTGTTTGGCGGACGTTCCTTCCATTGATCCTAGCCCCAGAAGATAGACGAGGTAAAAGATTATCAGTGTAGTGATCATGCTACTGTAGCGTTCTTGAATGGCTCATCATCACAAGACGAGACAATCGCAGACAGACCTACCTAAATTTGGCGGGCGCTTTAGGGTAGCATCGAGCAATTGACTCCCGTCCCGGCAGGCAGGCAGTTGATGTCCGCCCGTTCCATCCTACCTTCCTCTCCTCTCCTTCTTCACCTGCGTACCTGACCAACTTGGGTAGCTGCATCTTCCCCGCCACACTACGGAAGTCTGCATCCACTCTCTGATCCTCGTCATCCCAAGAAGGCACTGTTTCTTCTTGTTCAAGCTTAACCTCCAAATCTCGACCGTCAGGCATCTTCACGATACCGCCCAAAGGCCCGACAGAGCCCAGCAATCACTCGCCAGATCACAGCTTAGCCACTAAGAAGGACACACCCGCACCCCCCGATGTTTTGAGGAGACCATAGCGGCAGTCACGTTCAATATCACTTGATCAAGACTCCGAGCTAGTCTAGCTGGTAGTTTAACCACCACTAGCACCTGTGATGAGGATACACAACCAACAAGACATCGAATGGATCTAGCCCAAGCTCTTGATGAAAGGAAATTCGAAGCTAGCTGAGACAACGATAAGGATTGTCTCTAATGGCAAATGACAGTCCAGCATCCAAGTGGCTTTCACAGATGCACCTCAAGGAACCTGATTTTACCTGAACGAGCCTGCATTTCTCATGTCTCAGAACGCCATCAAAGAAGCAGGGGTCCTAATAGGCAAATTATTTCATTCATGGATTTCTTGGGCCGTTTTTGCATTCTTGGAGCTTTCAGCCGGAGGTGAAACTCCTCCAAGCAAGGCTCGATACAATCTCCCACCTGGTAATCTGAGCAGAGCCTGCTGCAAAAACACATCCACGCATCTATTGTCAGGCTATCTGTGCAGAGATCGCGAGACCTTGGATTGATCTTGGCATGCTCAATTTCAACTATGGAACCACTTGTTGCTAATTTCTGCCTTTATACCACTGAGATGGCCCCATTAAGTTCCCCGGCTTCAAATTTTGTTAATTGGGTAGTTTTCCCCGCAAGAAGGAAACGCAAACCGCTTCATGGAACAAAGACAGGGTCCTCATTGCATTCAGGTTGAGGGGGTTTTGTGGCTCCGACCTTGAGAAACCACCTCACAACCACCAGAGCGTCTCAATACCGGGCCGGCTCGGACGATGAGCGGAGCACCGAGCGGGCCCATCCTTTGGGGAAGTCGCTGGGTGATGGAGCACCGTCAGGGGCTGGTAGCCAGCTTGACAGGGGAGGCGAAGCCGGGATAGCCTACGTAGACAACCTCAATTCTCGATTTTTGATATCATCGTCACCCTGAAGGGACCAAGAAACTGTCAGCGCGGCGCCTTGCCTCTTGTCCCCTCAACAGCGCCGCAGTTGCACAACGATGGCTGGCTCCGCGCCCCGTGGTTGGGTCGTTCAAGAAGCCCAAAACCTTATTGGGAGGCTTTTTGCTTAGTGGCCTGACTGCCGTTCTTCCTTTACGCTGCTTGTCGGCGCTGGTCGGGATGTTGTTGTGTTGCTCGCATGTCACAACCCTGGGGGGACAATACTGCAGTCTGCAGGCGCCTGCTTCGGTCTCGATTCAGTTGGACTACCCGTTGCATTAGTAGACCGGGGTTCGAATTGAAAGAGGCGCATGCAGAGATACGACGCTGTGCTCCTACGATCTCTGGATAGATCAGGCCTGGATGACTTTGAACTCCCAAAGGCATTGTCATCGCACTTTTTCTGGCCGATTTCGGCCCGCCCGACAACGCCATAATCCACATCAAGTGCAATTGGCGAGGAAGAATAAGATATTAGCTGACGAGAATGCCTCTTCGACGCACTTCCCGTGTCATCAAAAACAAGATATTATTGACCATCAGAGGCTTGATGGAATAGCTGGCAATAGCAACTCACTTATTAGCGCGCGATGGGCTGTCGATAGTGGGGTTTCCCGCTTTGACGATGACCCCAACCCGCACCAGTTATCCCTGCCTGACAACCGTGCATCTGTCGTTCCGTCCCATAATAAGAGCCGAGGCCACGGACCAGCTTCTGTTCACTCTTGTCGCGATTGTTGTTATTAACCTCATTCGATGTCCAGCAACGGAGCAGGGAGAAAAGAGAGCTAAGCGTGCCGCAAATTCATGCAAGCCGGGTCTCCAGCATACTTCTTTGCTACTATCAAACTTCAGAGAGATCTTGATCCACCAATAAGGTGACATCTGAACGGTCATACATGTCTTTCCGTGGTATTCCCTATTCGAGACATGTCCGCTATGTCATACCGTGCACTCAAGAGAATGCACCACGGCGCTTCGAGTTCCTGCATCTAACGTGGCGGATGTTCACTGATCTGAACGTGGCCATCGCAAAACCAGCACAGAATCAGCAGACGAATGATCCCGCTCCAAGTTGACCCTGACTGCATTGCATGGGCACAATGCAGCAAGCGGCAGGGATGCTACAGCGATTCCACAGATATTTTCCTAGGCCATAACTCGAATTGTGGCATATCAAACTACATCAACTCGAGTATCATAGAAATGGTTGTTATTTGTATGGATCGAAGAACGTCCTACGGTTCCTAACATGACAGACATGCCGGACAAACCACCAGACTCAGATGTGATTTTCAAGAACTATGTGACAGAAAAAGGAATGTCGGATGCCCGCTGATTGCGTTGGTCTTGAAGAACCTTGGTCAGCTACTCCGACCGTACCGTACCTGGAAACGTTGATCCCGCCGTAAGCGACGGTAGAGCAGGATGGTGTCTTCCATAATTCCAGCGAATGAGGCGCTGCACCTGTTTCGTCATGTTCTTGAAAGGCGTTCCGGGGCGTTACATTGCCGAGTCGAAGATGCCAAAAATGGTAAGACGGGAACTTCAGCCGTAGGCTGGCGAATAATATTCATGGGGAGAGTCGCTGGAGGAAGACAATTCGTGGTCACTGCACATCTTGAGCGATCACCGACAACCTCTCACGCTCTTTAGCTGTTCTCAACGGAGTACAGGGTGATATTCTTATTTCCAATTCGGGACATTTCGCCCTGTCATATCTGATCAAGGCCAAATTACAGTCCGTGCTATCACAATGCCCGTCAGCGTTGATTAACGCCTTTCGTCAACAACGGTTGTCACACCAGGCTGCATATAACGCTCGTCCTACTATCAAATGTTGGTGATTTCAACTTTTGCTACCCTCGTTCTCGGCAATTGCGCACATCTTACTGCCTGTCTCTAGAAATGATAGTCGTCAGTAATACGCTGCAGGTCTTGGTCTACCGTCGTACGGTACAGACACGACGCCTTTCCCCAATCACCCAATGACTCTTTTCTTGATATCATAAAAAAATGACTCGTCATATATTCAGGGTCAAGGCCACAATCGAGAGGCACACTGTATTCTCTGGTCTAAGCCATTTCGGCTGGCTCTTCTGGCAGCTTACTCCTGACATGCTTGTGTGCCAAGGCAGTGAACAAAGTGCACTGTGAAAGGACTTGGCCCCAAGGTATCTCTTGGGATTGCTCGCAGATACCAGCCCTACCCCTGTATGAGGGCACAGACAGATTGATAGCTAACAAACCTTGGTACCCCTCCCCCGAACAGAAACTGGCTGGCCAGAACTGCAAATAGATCTTCAGATCCAGCAGAACACGGCAGCCATAATGAAAGATGCACTAATTCCCGGAGATGGTGCTCCATAAGCCAGACGGACTGAGGGAGAAAAGAAAACATGGGATTTTCGTCACAGGTGACAAAAAGACTTCGGTAAACTGTACCAAATTTAGGGGATTATTTGGTGGGTTCATTTTAACATCTGTTATTAGGCCTCAAGTTTTCTTGCAGCCTGGGGACGGAACATGACAAACTTGGCTGTTTTATTTCAACTATAAGTTCACATAAACACATGTCACCGCTGATCAAGGCAACTAGCAGCTGGTCATGATGCTTAGACTGATTCGTCAGCCTCAGTGATCGCCCAGCACTTCTGAGGCAGTTGGTAGTTGAGCCACATTGCTATGCAATCCTTCATGAGATCGGATTGCTGGACTCATTCGCACACAGCTTCTAGGTTATGATACGAGCTCCTCTGGCTGCTGTCTGAATTGCAAGATGGAACATTGCTGCTATGAATGGCTGAAATGAAATACGCGCGGATTGGTTACGTTGGCCGGGTTTGTTGGTGCGAGTGTGAGTGATTATCATCACACCAGGAACAGGGTTGTTGAAGAAAAAGCAAGCAAAACGGTTCCACTATCTACCCGAGGACTTCGCATGGAAATCGCCCAAGGTTGTGAGAGATACGGATGAGGATCTAACATCCCTGACACTCACTAGACCATGAACACAACATCATATCATCATCAACACGACATGAGTCGGCGTCGAGGTTACTCCTCCGAAGCCAGGTGATAGAGATGGTGGGTGCAATCTTGGTCAAATCTTGATGTTGAGACTGTCAAACACTCTTCTTTTGAGCCTTCACATGTGCCTGCGCCTCTGGATTAGAGATGGACAGACATCCCTGAACGCCACGGGCGGGAATGGGCAGCTTGTCGACTGTTGAATGAGACAATTCCATAGGCTATTTGTTGGGCGAGTGAGCTTGGGGCTGGGGTAGGCTCATGCTCATGCTCATGCTCATGCACAACATGCTCGCTTTTGCGGATCCCAGAAGGTGATGGAAATGGGGACATGGACCCATCCATCCATTCAAGTGTACTGTACTGTATTGGTGGTGTGGGGAAGCAAGGCATGTCTTAGTCCAACGTAAATATGATGTCGTCTTTGGTGAGCAATGTTGGAGGGTCAAGGACTGACTGACTGATTGATGGATTGATTGATTACTCACAGGCTACCGTACCCCAGATCAACTATCGATTTGCCCAAGAGTTTTGGGAATAGTCTCGTGTCTCATGAGGGTTGCGTTGATACGAATCCGGATATCACCCAAGTCAACTCAGGGTCGTATTGATTAATGTCGACGATACCCGTATTTAGGTCGACATGACCATGGTAAGACATCCGAATGAATAGGGTAAGTTCAGAACCTTGAAGCAAGTCAAAAACACGGATATCTAATATTACATACAATAGCTTGCCTGCCTTATCTGCGGTACACGACTTACATCAGATCAGCCCTAGGTCAAAGTCTGGGTCCAGGGTCCCAGGAGAGCGGAAGCCACTCAGCTCTCATCACAACTTTGCGCCCGTACAAGATAGACTGCATCTTACAATCATCACAGCCTTACTTAACTCCTGACACCGCCTTTCTGGTGAGGACACTAAAAACGGAACAACCTAAGCGCTACGGACGAAATCGATAGAGTCGCAATCACCACGCGAGATCATCAATGCATGTCTCGGAGCCCATGTCCTTAGACCGTGAGTGGATTAGCACACTCCATCTCAAGATCTCAAGAGACTCCCGTAGGGGTTGCAACAGGAATCCGGACATTTTTGTAGAGCAGGGCTAACATACAGAATAAACCCAAAAGGATATCGCTATAGGATTGCACAATTTCACGACAAACAGCAACGCTTTTACCACGTCTCCTCAGCTCTTTTTGTCGAAAAAATGCTCACGCCTCATGGAAGTGCAAAGAGAGATTAATACAGAAGATTTCTTGAACCCTGTGCCTCCTTCGGTCGGCTGTTTCGTAAGGCTGTCGATCTTTGTTTCGAAAAACCTGATATCGAGCAAGCTGATGCTCGAGACTGCAACCCCCATACATCTTTCGGGGTCTTGCCCCCTTTTCTTCGCTTCCTACGCGGCAGCCACGGCAGTCCGTGATCTGATTCCAATACCTTTGCCAAGTGTCTCACAATACTCACCGTAGAAGCAGCTGCTTTATTAGCAGCCACATAATGATCTTTGTCAAAGCGACTTAGCCAGTCATATCATGAGATCTAGACAGTGCGCCGGATTTGGAAGCAAGGCAGGATGAAGACTGTCACCTATCAAGCAGCGGGAGGCTGAAGAAGGTGGTGCTGAGCACAGACTGCATTGTCGAGAGGCTGCGTATGTTGGGAATTTTTGATGCGTGATGGATGGACTGGACCCTAGGTCGGCTGACAAGCCATGTGATGCTCTTAGCTGCCCCCAAGCTTCCCACCAGTTGGACACCGGAATCTGTTTCTCGCTTCCAGCGATATTGGTTCCAGGTATGGCCCAGACCGTGAAGCGGCGAAGAAAGTGCAACGCGTACATTTTGATTGAACGCGACGCGTGCGAGGCTCAGCCAGCCTTGCTCTCTTCTGCTCCGAAAGGTGTGTGGGCATTCCCACTATGGTGTGCCAAGTTCACATGCTAACCATTACCAATTGGCTAGGCAGTCACCGGGTCTATTCGGATTCGCCTTCGCGTTCTGAGTGAGACATGACATGAGAACCGGGCAACATAATGGAATGCTCGGAGTATGAGGTGGTGTATGAAAGAGACGGACAGCACGGAAGAGATTGCTCGTATTGACCTCTCTGACATTGCGTGTATCATGTTGCAGCCTGTTCAGAGAATGGCGGCATTATTGTTGGGGTTTCGTGAAGTCGACTCCCAAGATATCGTCCATCCATGGCCCGACCTTTGCCGCATCGCCATCGGCCATACCAGCTTGGGAAAGCTGTGCGCCCCAGCTGGAGACGTTGTAGATGGATGATGATGTGAGTGCTGACAGACCGTCTTCTGAGGTGGCAGATGATGGACCTTCGGCCGTGAATTTGTCTACGACACCGTGTCTAGCCTCGAAACGAAGCTTGACCTTATATCCCCGTTAGTTGCTTTGTCATATGCCTCTGCCAAGCGGTATGTCACTTACGTCAAAGTCCAGTTGAGGACGCTCTCGAGGGTCCTCCTCGTACGGGAAAGTTGAGAAGGTGAATTTAGGTGTCTGGCCATAGATCCAGTCCCGCGACTGTAGTTCCCCATACCCTTTGCTGATGCTATCCGTCTCAAGTACCTTGTCAGTGATGACCTCCTGGACATCGAATTTGCCGTACATGCTTGCAAACTGTTCCACAACGGCAGCCTCGAAAGCAGCATTCTCGATGCCGACGTTGCGGACAGGGCTGCGGACACTGTCGACGCCACGAGTCTTGATATACGGCTCAGCTGGCGAACGCAACATGCCTGAGATATTGTTCAGGTTTGGGCTGCGTAGGAGGCATGTTCCGTGGTGAAGAGACCGAAGACGAGTGAGTTTATACGCGGACCCTGAGATTTTGTAGGTGCCGATCGGGTCATCAGGGATATCTATAACGATGTCATGTCGCTCATTGACACGCGTATTTCGCTTTCCAAGAGAGGATAGAGCTCTTACGACCATCTCGGCGTGCTTGTTCCGGTCGAATACTGCAGGAGGGCAAATGACGCTAAAGTTGACATTCCCTTCATCGTGAAAAACAGCGCCTCCCCCTGAACGACGACGGACAAGCTGGACTGGCCCACCAGTCCAACCTACGCTTGTAGGATCATTACGGAACTGGGCCAGTCTTCGAAGATTCACTTCCATCCATGGATTTTGGTTTCGACCAAAGACAATACAGGGGTCATTGGTGTAGAGGAAGAGTATGGTTGACTCTGGGGGCGTCTTCTGGAGAAGATGGTGCTCAACAGAGAGATTCAGGAAGGGATCACGAGAAGTTGAAGTGTATACTTGGATCTTATTGGATGAATGAGATGCTGCATCGGTGAATTGGCGTCTTGATATGGCTGATAATGAGGGGAAATGTCGTGATATGTTGCGAGGCGTTGAGCCTAAAAACGAGCGATTGGGCCGCATCATGATGACAAGAGTTAATATCGGAATAGAATTTGAGAATTAATGAGACAAAGCCACAGATGGACATGCAATTGGACCGGAAATACGGTATTATCCAAGGCAATGGATGAGATTCGTCGTTGAAGCTAATGTATCCAATGAGCAAAAGAGTTGAGGAAACAAACGTTTTAGTTGTTCTCAGCCTCGGAGACGGAAAACCCCAATTGAAGCTGACCCCGCCGCGGACCGGAAACAGGGCGCTGAAAGCGCTGTAAACTTTAGGGGCAGTTTCAGTTCCGCAACGGACGGTAGCGGGTGCGGGTTCGGGAAACATCCAAACCAGTGAGAGCGCTGTGCCTTGCAGAAAAAGGAAAGTACCGAGTGAAGAAAGGAATTGATTGATAATCTGAATCGAGATTTGCTTTGACATGACGTTTTGTATCCGTTGAGATGGAGAATGCTTGGGCTCTGGCTAGGTAGGATGAAGGAAAACTTGGGACCTTGACCCTAAGCGATAAAAATGCTTAGGGAAATCTAGCCTAAGTTTAGGGGACTCTTTGCTAAGTTTATTTTGACACCCTAAATCAAGGACTGCTATTTTCTTGCTCCCTGAGCCCCTGGAGCAGGTAGCTAGCTATTGGCTCTGAATCTACAGCGGAAGAGCGATTATCCAGACTTTATGGAATCAGACGAGATGCATGGATGGACATCAATTGAGTCACAGCAACAGCGCCCCGATGTCGCTGAATGACAGGTATATAATATGGTCCTTCCAAGTGATATGATAGCTCATGTTTTTCATCTGATATCTTGGCGTCTGTTCTACAAGAGTTCCATGATATTTCTTGAAGATCCGTCTGAGGTTGATCTACTGAGGCTATCTTAACTGGCCAATCAGATCGCTCACAATCCATCTACCGTGTTGCCCCTCCCCCGCGCTTTCCAAACGCACAAAATTTTGGACCGAAATCGGCAGGAACGAGTCCCCCTCCAGACCAACAACAGCCTCCTCCAACGGCCGCCATCTTTTTCTCCCTTTCTCAAAGACAATCAACTTATCAACCAACCATTGGAACACTTTATCTCCCCATCATCAACACCATCATTAACATACAATCATGTCCAGCATTGGGCAAATTTTCCGCGTGACGACGTAAGTTCTATTTCTTCCTTCCATGGCTCTTCTACCCCACCATCGAGAGACAAACACAGCTAACCATCTCTTTGTCTTGCAGTGCTGGCGAGTCGCATGGAAGAGCCATCTCGTGTATCATCGATGGCTGCCCTCCCGGCCTGGACCTCACAGAGGCCGATATTCAGCCTCAGCTGAACCGTCGTCGACCAGGTCAATCGGCCATCACCACACCTCGTAACGAGAAGGATCGCGTCACCATTAACTCTGGAACCGAAAATGGCGTCACTCTCGGAACACCGATTCTATTGACCGTCCCCAATGAGGATCAGCGACCAAGGGACTACGGTGATAAGACCATCGATATGTACCCCCGTCCCAGCCACGCAGACTGGACTTACCTCGAAAAGTACGGGGTTAAGGCCTCGTCAGGTGGTGGTCGCAGCTCTGCACGCGAGACTATTGCTCGAGTTGCCGCTGGTGCTGTTGCCGAGAAGTGGCTCAAGCAGACTTACAACATCGAGATTGTTGCCTTTGTCAGCTCCGTCGGAACCATCAAGCTTTTTGCTGATACAGAAGCCATGAGCACCGATCCTGCCTTCCTCAGTCTCGCCGAGACTCTCACCCGCGAACAAGTTGACGAAAATCTTCCTGTCCGATGCCCTGATGACGCCATTGGCCGAGCCATGGAGGCGCGCATTGCGGAGCTTCGCGATGAGCACGACAGCACTGGCGGAACTGTCACCTGCATTATCCGCAACGTGCCATCTGGTCTTGGCGAGCCCTGCTTCGACAAGCTCCAGGCCAGTCTTGCCCACGGCGTGATGTCTATTCCCGCTGTCAAGGGATTCGAGTATGGTTCCGGTTTCCATGGTGCCGAGATGACCGGAAGCAAGCATAACGATCCTTTCGTGCCAGCACCTGCTCTCGACGCCGCCACCCAGAGGACAGGCATTCCTCGCTCTAGACTCCAGACAAAGACGAACCATTCCGGCGGTATCCAGGGTGGTATCAGCAATGGCATGCCCATCTTCTTCAGAGTCGCTTTCAAGCCTCCTGCCACCATCAGCCAGGATCAGATCACAGCACTCTACGATGGCTCAGGCGAGGGTGTTCTCGCTGCTAAGGGAAGACACGACCCCTGCGTTGTGCCTCGTGCTGTCCCCATCGTCGAGGGAATGGCGGCGATCATGGTGGCTGATGCTCTCATGCAACAGAATGCGAGAAAGATGTCTACAGTCAGACCATAGAATGGCAGGAATGGCAAGAATCATGCTGAGGGCCATGGCGAGGACCATGACAAGGAAAACGAGAGGATCGCAGTGCATTAGATACCAAAACAGAGAGTATGAGATGGGAGTTTTATTGACATGAGGGATGACGACTTTAGACTATTCTTAGCTTATCTTTAGCCTTTCAATCCAAAGACTTGAGTAATTTTACGATAATGTTCAATATTTATGAAAATTCTGACAAGTTATTAAGGGAAAAAAGAAAATTCAGCAAAGATATCCTAAATTTATATAGTAAAGATATCCTTGCTAAATTTATGATATCTTTTGCTGAGCTAACATTAAGGTCTGGTATTTTCTTGCTCCCCGAGGACCTAAGCCTCGGTTTTTGATCACAAACCTTGTGCCAATATTCTTCCGAGACTTCTATAATGTTCTTGGCAATTGTTTACAAGTTCTTTGTAGTCTTTGGAAAAATCCAGAGACAGACCAATAGAAGATAGCTGGGGATATTCCCTTTTCCTCGAAAAGTGCCACATCATCATAGAACACATGCGAGATATAGTAGTGGTAATTCTTTTCGTATTTATTCTTATGCCCCTCGTATATGAACAAGCCAATGCCTCGTAACCCTTCCAATCCTATAATATCCCAACGCCGTAATGCATCAACTCCCCTGGACAACAACCACGTCTACCTTGTGTTTGGGGGATCCAGGGGTGTGGGTATCATGGCCTTTCTGAGACACAAACAAAAACAGGAAACTCCCAAAGGAAAAAAATATCCCTGATCCAATCACACCTTCTATCTTATCTTGTACTCTTTAATGCTTGCCTTTTAGTTTTTACTCTTCTCCTGATTGGGCTGCAGCTGTTTCGGTCTCCGTCTCGGCTGTGGGCTTGCTTCGAGCTGAGTCTCCATCTCGAGCCATAATCATATCCTTTTCAGCTTGGATAGCCTTTTCTCTTCGCTGTTCAACATCTTCTCGGCGAATAACTTTTCGTAGGCCCTCGCTTGCTTGTAGAAGACCGTCGATGCTGATGGCGTGCTCTGTCATCTGATGGCTGATGTATGTGTATATCCCGGCGGGTGTGTTGCACTGTAGCAGGTTTCCCTCGTTGAGCTTGAGGAGGGCGAGGGCGACTTGGAAGAGAAATGTGCTGCCGTCGTTGGTGCAGAGGACGACGTCCCAGACGCGGAAGAGAGCCTCGGCGCTGAGACAGTCGGTGAAGACGGAGAGGAACCACTGGAAAGTCAAGGCCTCGAGCTCAATGGATAGCGAGTCGAGATGTGCTGAGAGCTTGGGGAGGATTGCTGAAACATACTGTCGCAGTACCTGTTGATCTGCGCGGGAGGCCATGAGTGAGTGGTCGTAGTAGCCGTGGGGAAGGATATTCTCGATGATTGAAGTAAGAATCCAAAATGCGTCCTCGGCAGAGGGCATCATAAGCAACAAGTTTGCAGCAATTAAATTCATGCCCTGACAGTACCCCACGTCCTTATTGCGCCTGGAGTACGCCAACAAGACTTCGTTCAGCTTCTTGACACCAGGCCCTTTGCGGAAGAAGATGTTGTCTGTCAAGGTCCTGTTGATGTCCATCTGAATCTGACTAACAACAACAGCATCGTCGTCCTCGCCAGTCTGGGCGACCAAGTCTTCATAATAGCCAGGGACACGAAGGGCTGCAGCACCCGAACACTCTGACCACACCTTGGCGCGATAAGTGACAGGAATACCGCCCAAAACCAGGGTTTTGAATTCGTTCCACTTAGCTCTTCCGACCTTTCCTTTGACGCCGAGGCCTGAAACTCCAATCATCTCACCATCGGCAACGCGGGTTTCAGGAAGGATCATGGCAGGCTGTTCGTAGCGAGCATCAGCAGCGGATTTGGCGGCAGCGATCGCGGCTTCGCCCTCCCGCTTGCGTTCGGCGCGCACCTTTCGAAGGAAATCATTCCATCGAACTGTCTTTTCGCGCTGCAGAGCATCGTGGACATCGCTCAGTTGTTGCAGGAGCAGCTTGACTGGTTCGGTATCGTCCTTGGTGAGTGCGATGGATGATTCAGACTGAGACGGCCGTGAGGTCTCACTGTCTACTGCAGTAGTTGTGCTAGCTGATGGAATAAGACCAGAGTTGGTTGAAACGATTACTGGCTTGACAGGCTCGGTAGGGTATAGCTCTGGTTCGGGTGTCTGAGCTCCCTCCATAACCTCGATGGAAGGAATCGCGATACTTGGCGTGTGACTGAGAAGTTCGGTGGGAAACGTTGCGATTTTCAGATAATCGGTCCATCTCTTAGCTTTGCCCTCTTCCGCGTTGCGTTCCTCCATGCTGTTCAGGCTCTCAGGACGTCCCTCACTTGACACACTTCCCTTGGGGCTGGGAAGGTCCTCTAATGTGTTAGGTGAGATACCACCTCGGCCGTTTGCTAGCATCTCTGTACGACTGCCCTTACGAATATGTCGAGCCACCTGCGCCGCCTCGCGTTGTCGTTTCTTGCGTCGCTGATCGTATATGAATCCAAATCGGTCTGTCAGATATTCGCTGTTCGGAAAGTTGTTATAAATATGTGTTAATGTTGGTGGCTGTGACTCTGGTGATCGAATAGCATCCATCTCCACAGGCCCATAGCTCTCTTGTCGTGACGATGAGCCATCTGGAGGACTGCCTCGCATATTGTCCCAAGCCTCTTGCCCCTGTGATCGGCCTGATCCTTGAGCAGATGGTCCTGGTGTCGCTTTACGCATCGCCATCAACGCCTTGGGACCACCAGCGATCGACACAGCGCGAGACTGACCCGCACGGCTGCTTGTCGTCGATACAGCCCGAAGAGAGCCACCCTTGTTGGAAGTGGTGCTTATAGCACGGCCTCGAGACTCAGCCTCGCGAGTACTTATAGCTCCGCCCGCCACCAAACGAAGGGCCATGCTTGCGAGCGACGACGATGCTTTACGCTCGCCAGTCGCGCCCGATTGAATGCTTGACGCACGGCTTGGGCTTCGAGTAGATTGTGTGTCTGGTGGGCTGAAGAGATCCTCCTGCAACGTTGGCCGTCGGTCCATACTAGAGTGCGATCGAATCACAGTTGTGGGGTTTACACCTTCGCCGTTCATGCTGTTCGTACGGCTGCCTCGCTTTGTGGTCCCAGAGCCCCAGAGATAATCCTTCCACCCCTTTAACGTGCCCTTGCCGCTGCCGTTCTCGCTGGGGTTGCTGAAAGACTGGCTGCTAGCGCGGATGGTAGAGCCCTTGGCGATTGTCTCGCCGTACGCAGTAGCTACTACGGTGTCTTGCATCGCATCGCTCATGAGGTCGCTTAATCCAGTATCCTCTCTCCGGAGTCCCTTGTTGGCCGCGCGTAGCTCAGCCTCAACAGTCCGTAGGCGAGTTTCAAGATCCAGGTTAGAGAGGCCGCATTCTCGAATGATTTTGCGCAAGGCCCGTTCTCGTTCATCAGCGCGGCGGCGCATATTGGCGATCTGGGCATCTCGTTGTGCGAGGTCCTCGGATATTTGTCTGATCAGTCCAATGGCGCCGTGCCGCGATATCAAGCGTTGAAGATGTTCGTCATCGGCGCTATGTAACGAGCCTGGAACCTTGCGCACCGGGTGATCCTCTTCGAACAAGGCACTTCGCACATCTGAGCCTCCAGTCAGATCAACTATCGAACTGCGCCCAACATCCGGGGCCGCGACCGGAGGAACGGGAGTGTCGTCGGGAGCATCGTCTTGTCCGCTGAGGGGATCACCGCCTGGACTCTCGGGTGAGAAGCTAGGAAAGCTCGTGAGACTCTTGTCGCTGGCAGCTACACTACTCGCAGAGCTAACAGGCTGGCTGGGACGTTTCCGACCGCGAGGGCCTCTGACAGTTGCGCTTCGGTTGCTTCTGGAGCTTCGGTTCGAGGTGTGGGATACATGGGAGGCGTGTGACGCATATGAGGCGCTGCTGTGCTGGGAGACGGACCTCTGGAGTGACGACATAGGGTCGGCCGCTTCCATGGCCGTCGCCATAGCTGAAGAGATCGAATCGTATTGGGGTTTTGTGCTTGTCTAGGGACAAGACAGGTAAAATGCTGGGAGAAAAAAGATGAAGAGGAGGAGAGCGAGAGAAAGAGAGAGAGCAAGCAAGCAATCGATCAATCAATCAATCAATAATGAAGGGTGTGGGTTGCACGGACGAGGGAGGGTGTGCGATCGAAAAGGCAACCGAGGGGTTTGTACTGGGTACATGTGCATTTGCATGGGGATGAATGGAAGCTGTCGATATGATGTTAAGTAAGATATGACAATGTTCATAGAATTGCGATGAAGAAGATGGAAGCGGCTTTGAATAGGAGGAGCATTCAAAGTAAACTATTAAGAAATATTCTGTTGTCTTTGCAACCATTGAATAATGTCTTAAAATTACCCCCTATGAAGAAAGAGTCAGAGCAACCAGACTACGCCTCCTCAAAGTATCTGTACCCGTAACCCCAGCAGTTAGGTTAAGTCCAGATGCCTTATGCCCTTTTAGGTCGTCCGGGCTTGTTGCTCCTTCGTAAAACTGATTGGCTTTCCAGGGCATCATCTATCAGTTTTAGGGAGGTCCAAGTCGCCCTACCGCACCAACCCGCCCTGAATTCCTAGCAGGCATTGATGGGTGATACCGAACCGAAGAGAAGCGATAAACCCAATGTGAAGATGAAAGGACACTGATAGACATATGATTTCCCTAATTCACGACCACGCCAAGATAGCTCCTTTGTTTTAACATATACACTATTTCACTATCAACCTCTCATATCAAAAGGGTACCTGACGCCTGTCTCCACGGTTGGGTTTTCCCTTTCCCTTTTCTTCAAGCCCAAGCAAGCAAGGGGCATCACCACCGGCCCCAAAAAAAAAGCTTGATATTTTAACTACACAAAACCACCAGCGCAAAAAGCTGAGCTCAGACATGATCACTTACAAGCTCGTGCACAGTGAAATAGATTTCATCTCCAGGGGCCATCCCAGCTAGACTACGCCTGGCCAACAGCCCGAAGATTCCCGCACCCTGGACAATTCCAGAACATTTCGCATCCCAGCCCATGTCTGACTCGTCAGTAAAACAAGATGTGGCTTGTTTCTTCTTCTTCTTCTTCTGAAAGGAAAGGAAAGTGTTTGTTGTGTCTTGTATCACGCGACCACTGTCCAGCTTTGAGAGCTTGATGAGCAAGTAACCTTGATAGAAAACTTCATAACCAAGCTCCCAAATGGAGTGCGTACCTCTGACGTCGATGAGGCTGCAATGATCAGCGTGACTTCATCCTGCAGCCAATTAATACTCTGATACAAGGTACCTTACCCTTGAAGATTACCGCTTTGTACCTGATACTTAACCGAGTAGACGCGTTTTGGGTTGGGCTACAGCATCATCCGCATGACAGACCAGGCTAAGGCCTCCCTTGTCAATGCGTCTGGTAATTAATTGTTTGACACTTCCCTTCTCTTCTGTTGCAACGCTTCATCTTCAGTTCAGCTTCAATATCCATGACTTCTCATACCATGTATGTATGTAAGGTAGTATTCATACAGCTCATGTCCCCATAAGCTACCTTATGTAAGATAATTACTCGTAATAGTTAACCCATGAACTCCTACCAATGCCAAAATCCAGCCTGGCAATGCCATCTTCATTCATAATCCGTTTTCCTACCCCCTTTAAGGGCCATTCCCTAGCCTGCCTCTCGCTCCCTTGATCTGAGAATAAAAAAAATAAAAAAAGGAAATCAAAACCAATCAAAACATTCCATAAACGCCTCATTCAAATATGCACAGCTCAAAACCCCCTTCTCGCCTCTTGAATTATACACTTTTGTAATGCTCCTTAGGCAAAGCTGTCCTCTGCATTCCAACGGTTGCTTCGCATCGTCCCCATTGTCTCATTTTCCGCCGTTACATCTTTGCAAGGTGAAGAGTTTTCACCCACGAGTGTCTCATCTGGCAACAGGCCCTCAGCAACCAATGTCTGAAACACGGCGTCTTTGGCTAGAACCGTCTCTCGGTCGATGCCGAGCCCATCCAATTTTCGCAATCTTTTGCAACTTGCCACAAATACAATTTGGTGTAGTCTTCGCCGTAACTTGGTCATCTCATCCAGTCGACTAGAGAACAGCTGGTCTCGCTCAACATCTGTGTCAGGAAGCATAAACGGGTCAACATAGCCCTCACGATCCGTAGGAACCAACATCTGCGTTGGCGCGTAGAAGCCAATCGTGATAGGATTGTCTCTCAGATCAAGCTGAGTGAGGTGTGGAAACTCAATAAGCAACTCTGTCACCATGGTAGAATCAGCCAGTCGGTTGCCTGCCACCAGGAGCTTTTTGAGTCGTGGAATGAACCGGAGCGGTTCCAAATCTCGGATCGCGTTGAAGTTGATGTTCAACGTTCGGAGGTTAGGCATCAGCTGACCAAGGTTGTCCGGCAACGCCTGAATTCCACAGTTGGCCAGCTCAAGGAGTTGCAAGTTCAGAAAGTCCACTGTGGGCTCAAAGGTGCCCAGGTAGTTGCCAGAGAGGAAAAGCTTACGAACTTCGCAAGCTGAAGAAAGGAAACCAAGGTCGAGAGCCTTATCTGCCCGTTGCTCCCTGACACTCAGGCTATCAAGCTTTCGAGCTCGGCTGAAGCCACTCAACTCAGTAATGCGATTGCGATCAGCATGTACTGAGTGTAAGTTGGGCAGGTTGCTGACATCCAAGCAGGTAAGTTGGTTATCGCTCAGTTCCAACTGACGAAGTGTCTTGATATACGATGGTGCCACAAAGCTTGTAAGCTTGTTCTTGGACAGCCTCAACCGTGACAGAGCGGGAGCCAACTCAAGGTTCCGGACCGATGAAACTCTGTTGCCCCCCAAATCGAGTTCAGTGAGGCGCTCCATCTTAACTCTTGCAAAATCAACTTCCTCGATCAAGTTGTCTCGGGCTCGAAGATACAGCAGTCCATCATGGGTATCGAGGCCATCAAGGCTCGTTAATTGGTTGTTGTCGGCCCTGATGCTTCGCAGATGTACCAAACCCTTGAGAGCAGAAAGGCTCTTGACCTCGTTACCAGAGATATCCACGTACTGAAGGTTCATCAAGTGATCCCAAGATGTCAACTCGGTCAGCATATTCTGCGATACCTTGAGCTGCCGAACACTAGGCGGCACGCCATCCAAGTGTCCTAGTGCATTCTTGGAAGCGTCTAGTGCCACCAACTTGCCGCAGAACTGGTCCAGCATGTGCAGACTTCCCAGCCGCTTCTCGTGAAGATCTAATTCTGTGATGTCTTCCCAGTATGGTTCATACGGCTCAACCTCACTAAGCTTGTCCACAAGTTCCCGTATCGTCATGGACATGACCTTCTTAGAACCATCTCCAGTGGCTGCATGCCGTCGACCCATGACATAGCTGACCTCGAAGCCGAACGACTGATCCGTATTATTGATAGTAAATTCAGACAATGGGCTAAGGGAAAGCTTTCCGACATTCTGGCCAATCATAACACTGTCATCTGTAGGCGTTGGGTAGAAGTTGTTGTTTGGTGTTGGGTTGACAACGAAGCTGAGACTGGTGCGGCGGCCATCGGGTGTTTTGTGACTGACGATGCTTGTGTCCCCAATAATGCTGACTTGTCGTTGGTCATCAATAGGAAGCTCGATTGTGCTATCCTCGTCTTGCTCGTCAATCCGCGAAACAGGTCGAGGAACAAATCCCGGGCCATTTCGCGAGGGGATACGGTTACTCCAGCCCTGTCCATTACCGCCGTTCTTCAATGCTGATTTTCCAATGCCGGCATGGCCTGGCGACTTCCTAGGTGATGAACTGTTGAAATGGCCATTGGGAAGCTCAGGATCATCTTCAAGGTTGTCCAAATCCTCTGCTACCACCACATCTTGTATGATGGATGCAACAGGTGAAGAGAACGTGATGGTGAGGTTACGTTTCTTGGTGGTCGTCGAGGGAGTACTGTCAGCCTTGTCATCGTGGAAGCTGCTCTCATCTTGGTGAGATTCTTCAAGATAGAGCTCGGAATCTTCCATTACCCGGGCATCTAACTTATCGAACTCTTCTCCGACAAGGCTGTTCATCTCCGGACTCAGTTGCCCGTCGGGTGACAGTGTCGTAAAGCCTCTAGCAGATTGAAACTTTGCAAACTTGGACGGGCTGGTAGGCGACCTCGCCTGGCTTGGACTTCCGGCCGCGTTGCTCTTCTTGGCGGTGGTGAGATGGAGGTTCTGCATCTCTCTCGTCAAATCCACAGACAAATCTGGGATGCTGGCAAAAGGATCATCCTCACTGTCTGATGGAAGAATATTCATGGGCCGCCGCGTTGGTGTCTCCTTCTTCTTGATCCAGATATTGTTTTGCTTATCGAGATACATGCTGCCCACTCGATCCGGGATAAGATGTGACACACTTTCGGGCATGATAGTTCTTCGAGTCTCAGAGCCATGCGAGGACGTTGTAGGATAGGATCTGTTTGTCGAAACCCCCGATGATTGCGAGTGATAGTCGCGTGAGGGGCTCGATGGCAGCGCATCGTGAGCAGGGCCAGCTGACAATCGAATGTTGGGTGGATCGCTAATGACTTCGTCTTCAGTGTTGTATGAAAGCTCTGATCTCTGGCGAGGGGCCTTCTCAATTTCCCGCTCAACTTCTTGATCCGCAAGAATTGCTCCCTTGACTAGGCCCATGGATCGCATAGACAACGTAATGATGTCTCCCATGTCGCTAAACTCCTGGTACTTCTTCAACCGCTTGATCAGCTCTGGATCCTCCTGATGCTTGGGTGGCCTGAACATAGGGTTTCCTTCGCGGCTTGGAGGACGAGACAGGGGCTCATTCGTTGACTCCTGATAAGAGTCATCGAGGTCATCCCCTTCCGGTGTGCCATGCTCAGCCTCCGATTCTTCCACACTTGAGAGACCTGGTGGTCTCACTTGATTGCGGATCATGGCCATGATCTGTGCAGCCTGGTCGACAAAATCCTGAGTCCTAATAGACGGCTTACGGTCGACCTCACTATGGCCATCCGTAGAATAACCCAGAGTCTCCTCCTGCAACGCCTGGACAAGAGTCTTCTTCGGCTTTTCGTGGGTTATATCGTCCTCCGAGTGCATGGTCTCGTTCGGCTCACTACGCTGTGACGAGCCACGGCTTGGCGTAGGGCTGCGTGGGCGGAGAATGTTTCTCATTGCAAGCACGCTGGGGTTCGCAAGTTGAAACTCACTAGGTCTTGCATCCTTGCGTTTTCTTCCCATAATCGACTGCATGTCACGGCTGGCGGACTCTACTCCTTCTAACCGATCCTCTCGGCCAAAGGCAATGTCGGAACGATGCAGCGTGCGGCGACGCTTTGGCGTTGGATCCTTGGACGGAGACGTTCGAGGTCTCTTACCCTCTGATCCGCTATCGCGTTTGGGGGTATTGACATTGCCTGGAGCACCCTTTGCTGGACTCAGAGATTTGCTGTGGATGTGACTAGAACCCGAGATTGTCCTGTGGTGCTTGCTACCAGATGATGATGTGGACTTGCCCCGGCGCCTGCGTACGAGTAACTGGGCGTCATGACTGGGAGACGCGACCTGCTCCGGATGTTGAAGAACTGATTCAACTGGTGGAACATCTGGTGATTGAGGGGCATCATTTTCCTTGTCGGAGTAGGCCGCATCTCCTTGAGAGACATAAGAAACTTCCTCACTAAATTCGTATCCTTCAAGATCTCCGAGGCCGAAACGACTGAAAGATCTTCCACTAATAGGCCTGTGACTCGTTGTCGGCAAAGCAGGGCTAGACATGGAGTCTCCGTATTCGTGAGCGGGCATATCAGACTGATCATGAGGAACTTGAGATGCTGAGGATTGCCGGGAAGGGGTACCCGACATGCCTTCCTCGAATTGACTGATACGCCGGAGCAATGTTTGGTTGGTAAATGTATCATAAGGGCCAAAAAGCTTGAGAGGACTTCCAGCAGACGGCGCACTTCTTCCCTGATTAATCTGCTTCTTGTCTGGACTGGGGAAAGGAGCTCGCGGCAAGGACGGGCTGATGTTAAAGTACTCGTTTTGATATGGGTTGGTAACTTCCGTTCGTACGGAGGGAAACTGTTTGGGAGTGCTGGCCTGCAGGGACTCCTCTGGAAGCATTCCACTTGTGTCAACACCCAAGCCAGGGCTGAGATCACGATAGCGGAATGAGCCATCTCCTGATCGACCCCCTCGTTGGAGGTTCAAGAATCCGCCTTTTGTTGCATATTCTTCAGTATCCTCGGGAGTAGCAGAGGCTTCTGGATTAGGCTCATCAAAACCCGTCTTAGGGTCAACTGCAGGATCGAGAAGCATCTGATTGATGCGCAAGGCTTCGAGTTTCTGCTTCAATCTGTCTGCTGGCAGCTCAATGGGCGCAAAGTCCATCTTGCCGTCCTTGTCGCTCTGCTTGCCGATAAGAATGGGACTGAAATCTTCATTGCGAATCACGCTCTGGCCGCTAGTCTTTCGAACGCTGCCGTTCGTCTCCGAAGGAGCGCTTAAACAGCTTTCATCGCGATAAGACTCCTCTCGGTGTCTTGAGGGGGTTTCATCGCGGGAGCTAGGTATACTGGACACCATAGAATCTTCCACATTGAGCTTGTATTTTATCTCTCTTTGTGCCCGTCGGGGGCTAGGGCTCGGTGTAACATCGTTTGGATACAATGGGTCTTGGTCTTCAAGTTCATCAAGTTCGTCTAGTTGACTCAGATCGGGTTCGAGGTCGTTGCTGGCAACGCGCTGGGGATATGACGGTGGACTAGACGGCATCATAGATGATTCCAGGCATCCCTCTTCGTCTGCATCGTCGCCTGAAGCGTCGGGCGGTCTGAACATGTCTTGTAATCCGGTCGCAGCTGAGCAAAACAGGTCGCGCTGTTCGCCATACTGAACGTCGCCGTACACCAGTCGTCTCTTCCACTCTGGTGTATCCTGCTGCCTTCCAGGTGACGATTTGTGTTGAATAGTGTTATGGACAACAGAAGCGGTCGTGGAGGCAGAAACAGATCTACTGGCAAACCTTCCGGGTGGGAATTTGGAGCCTTGTGATGATGGTCTAACGATGCGCTGGCTCGAAATGTTGATATCATTCGCGGTGCGCTCGCTAAGTATGTTGAAGCTCGAATCGCGAGCAGCTGATGATAATTGGGGTCGTGAGCCCAACGTTCTACGCGGTATCCTACTCGGCGTCTCTCTTGGTTTTGTCTTGGGTTCTTCGGTATCTTTCAGAGGGGGAAGTTGAATGGCGGAGGAATCAGACCTGGGCTGAGAAACCCAATCCTCGGACAATGAGTCCAACCAAGCGTGCTCCATGGTGTCACCCTGGAAGCGCAAATCAAGGTGTAAAAATGTCAATGCGAAGCCATGAACTAAACAAAAATCATAGGCGGCGGTTGGTGGGGTCGCGAGGTGGTGTGTTTATGCTGCAAGTGTATGAGGTACTCAAAGACAGCGTCAGAGAGGAGAGGAATGATGATGCTGAGGTGAAGATGTATTAAATCTCAGGCGAGAAGTAGGGCTGTTGAACTAAGACATGGGGTCTCGACAAAATATTTAAACAAACAAGCACATGCGAAATACAGATCGAGAGACGACGTTGTTTGCGCGTATCCTTGAGCTTTGGACTTTGGAGAATCGAGATAAACAAGACCAGGGTCCTTGATACGGTTAGAGCCGTTGCTCTGTCAACGGTGGGACCCTGCCAGGACGGATGCGCTAAGGTAGCCAGTACGGATATCATGAATGATCTTGGATATGGCAAGGGCAAGAAAACTAACTTGTAAGACCTTTATCCTAGGTGATGAAAGAAAAAGATAAGGCAATTTAGTCTAAGTTTAGGGGAGTCTTTGCTGAGTTTATGTTAGTATTCTCTCCTGAAGTCTCATATTTTCTTGCGATCCCAGGTCTTCAGGGAGCCTTTTGTCACCCTCATCAATGAAGGTGGCCTTCAGATTGCAATTAGAAACTGAAAGTTGAATGCAAACATAGGTACTCTCTATTGTCCCCTATTCGATTTTACTCATCAATAAGAAGAATGTGCACTATGAATAGACTTTCTCGCTCTGTGTCACCGTCATGACGTACAGTGAAGCACTTTACGCGACACCACGTGACTCGACGCGGGGCGCGTCTCCCCTGGTGATAGACCGTTCCATTTCTTTAGACAGGGATCGTGAATCAATAGAACGACTAACCACCCAAACAGTCGATCTACGCTATATATGCTTTTAAAGACAACGATTTTCCACCTGGAGGGCGCAAGCCTCCAATACTATCAACATGGCCGCCCAAACCGCTGATCCTCTAGCGGACGAACTCGCTCTGGGATGGGGTGAAGACACGATTTACTGCGAAGCGACTTGCGACCCCGAAGATGTCTTGTACGAAGGTTCAGACGACGAAAACTACGATGGCCCTATGTCACGAAAACTACGTATCGAAGCAGCAGGTCAACGATTTCTCGACGGAAGAACACCAGTCCTCTTGACCGCATTGCTCAGAGGCCCCTTTGATGCCAAGTCCTCGGACTGGGTCAACCCTTGGCGTTCAAAGCACCGAACGGCCGGAAATGCAAGAATAATAAGGACGTCGCCTGGGAAATTGAAAAGGTCCGCCAACGTTAGACGCAACGTATCTATACCAGAGACAGTTCAGCCGGCTAGTGATAGTCTGGAATGTCACCTCCCGAGCCCCGAAAGCCTTAACCAAACTTCCGAGACCGAAACACACCCCTACTTGGAAGAAGATGAGCTCGCCAAGGTTCGAGAATGGAGAGATGCCGTGGACGCTGAGAAGAAGCCGAAGGACGAGTTTTGGGCATCAACACCACAAGGGTCATTGTCTGAGAGAAAGCGGAAAGCCAAGGGATCTTCATGGTTGAAGCATTTGGCGAACAAACGACAACGAACAGATGTCATGGAAACGGGCTCTATTGATAGTCCAGTCCCATCCCGAAATCAACCTTCACTCTCAGCTACGAAGGCGTTCACATCCTTTTCAAGTGTCCCCGATCGCTTGCCGTCTTCTGCCCTTGCGACAAAGAGATCCTTCTCAACGCCGCAACATGAGCAACCCACTTCAGAGGACGAATTGTCCCGCGATAAGGTTAAGTTGGATCGACCCTCTGCGCCTTCGTCGTCATCTTTATCAAGTATACAGTACACTCCAGTCCTGGACGCAGCTTTTGAGACCCAAGAAGATGACAGTTTCTGTTTTAAAATGCGGCCAAAGCTCAATCAAGCTGTTGAGACTGCATCTGACCAAGATGTCTCCATGTCCAGAGACGAGGACACTTGGTCTGGCCTGTCATCCCCTAACCATGATGTAGTGGAAATTGGTCAAATCGCTGTGACAAGTCCTCTGTCATCTATCTCAAGCAAGGAATTTCATGGATTCGAAATTATCGACAGCCGACCTGACACCACGCCATCTGATTCGGCCAGCAAATGCCAATCAGCCACAGGGTCAGACGATGAGGATATGGGTGGGGAAATCGATGTCATGGCTGTAACTGAAAATCACGTGAGCAGTCTCACTGCCTCCGTGGATGAATCTAGCGAAGAAGAGGAAGGGGAAGGGGAAGAGGAAGCGGTTGGCAAAGCGAAAGCCACTGAAGTTGTGTCCCCAACAACACTCAATAATGGGACGCCACAAACCTTGGCAGGACGTCGCGAGGCTGAGGCGACGCCATCAAAGCCCACAACACCTCATGCTGAGTATCTTCTCAGAACTTCAATCAAGAAGAGATTCATTCCTCAAAGCTCATGGGAAAAGTTGGCGAAATTGACTGGAAGCCCTGCCCATCAAAGCTTACCTCAAAGAAGATCATCTTGCCCGTCAAAGCTGGCCTCCAACGCTCCCAGTGGTCGACGGAAGACAGCATCGGTTCAATCTACTCCCATGAAGACGACTCTACGTCGAGCTTTGAGCCTTCCTCAGCCTTCATTACAGAACGTGAGACCAACTGTGGTAGATAGTCCGGCCAAGGAGCAACAGCTGGAACAAGGACAGCGCCAGTCCAACTCACCAAAGGACACACGTATTCCCTTCTCACAGCAAACCCCATGGGTCGATAATAAGCTTTCTCAGTACGCTACACTGAGCCTGGGCAAGATATCTACAGACAACCCCATGTCAGAGTCAAAGGAAACGGGCACTATCGTGGCTGAACCCAGCCCTGTGGGACAAACCCCCTGGACGAACGAGATGGCTGAACTGCCGACGATGCCCCTGCCCCTGCCCCCGACACCTGTTGTCGAAATAGAGGATCGCACGACAGTCGAAGAGCCAAAAACACCAGCTGTTGCATCTCAAGTTGATACGCCACTGCAGGATGCCTCTGCGGCAGCCACAACAGTCATAGAATCGACACCTGAGCCCCAATTCTCGGTCAAGTCATTTGCGTACTTCAGATCCACTTCCCCAGGGCATAGTTCTCGTCGAAGTAAGAGCGCTGTTTGGAGAGGATCGGGAGCTCGTATGCCAAGCACGCAAGGCATTCTGGCTTCCGCAACGAAAAATCCTTGGGTTGTCAGGAGCTCTGAACGTCGAGTCTCCTTCGCACCACTACCCCATGAGACTAAGGGATATTCGAGTAACCCAACAACACCTTGCCCATCTACGTCTAAGGGACGTCAAGGCTCACCACCACCTGATACTCCTATGTCTGAACTTCCTACGTCAGGAGATGACAAGTTCCATAAGCACTTTGATGCTGTGGTGCGGGGACCTATCATCCGTCACAAACAGCGTCTGCTTCCATCAGAATCACAGCGTACAGTTGGCAGTCCAATGCCAGATGCTATGGCAGAGGCTTTCGTTTCGGCAGACCAACTGCGTCAATCAGCTCCTCCTTCGGATCCGACTAAGAGCGATCGCGAGTCTGATGAATCGCAAGACCCTATGGAAATGGCGGAAGATGTTTTCCGCGAGATGGACCACGTTTTCGAATGGAACCTTAGTGGAACAGAGTCATCGCCTCAGAAGACTCAGGGCCAGCAAAGTCCATGGTGAAGGATCACCAAGAACGTTTACAGCAATTCGAAGATTTCATTGCGGGCTTTGCCTCTATGGATAAATACACTACTTGAGAGAGAAAAAAGGGTTTTGTTTTTCATGCATCAGCATTCATGCCGAGCGTCGTGGACCTCGAGCGTATCAGGAGTTTAGGGAAGAACAGGGAATGAAAGACACGACGACAGTCAGTGGAGACTACGGGAGTCATATATGGAGGTTCACATACCACTCAGGCGTATAACAGGCAGATGCCTCAAGTAGATTTGTCACGAATTCAAATTATGTTATACGCACCCAGACCTACTTGTCAGTGAGGGAGTAGCAACGACGAGACATAGAAGCTCTATTACAGAGGCTAGGGGAGGAAAGAGAACCGAGGGCCTTGATTCTGAGTGATGAAAAGCTTAGGCAACTTATCATAAGTCTAGGATAAGTTTATTATAGACTTAGGATACCTTTTGCTGAGCTTATTTTAGCACCCTATATCAAGGTCTGATGTTTTCTTGCTCCCTGAGGAGCGGCAACACAATCAGACTCGAAATTGGATTTACGACACGCGTCGAGATAGAATAGGATCAGCTCAGAACTACAAAGCATTGACTACGTATGTACACTCAGTCAAGTCAGTCCCTATTGTTCCAACCACGTGCAAGCCCAACATTCCGGGGCCCTGGAAACGAGGCGACAAGCCTTCGCAAACTGTACCTCGTAGCATTCGATTCTGACACCGCTTCGTGCAAATGCAAATCATGACGAAGACGCATAAAAACTCGTTTCCTTCGCCTATTCAAAAAGAAACGTGCATGATGCAAGGCATGTAATGCTGTCCCCCTTTCATCGCCCATGAGCCCGCGGTTACGGAGCTGATTCGCCAGGAACCAGGTGCGCCTCACAAATCTCTAATTGAACTTAACTGAACTTACGTTTTGGTGTTTTTAATAGCAGCATGTAACGATTATGCCAAGTGGTACAACGAAGTACTTCCTCGCCCTGATTACACGCCCCCTGGCGGCACATGGTTGCGAGGGGAGCTGGTTGTGGACGGGTTGAGCTAGATCGACGATTCAGTGTTGTGAAAGCTTTGGCCAGTGGAAGTTTCGGTGTAGACTAGAAGCAGCGACGGAACGTGAGTCAAGATGCCGGAATCGTATTCTGGAGATGATCTCTCAGGGGGGAGATACTTTGTCGTCCGTGTTGAGAAATTGAGGATTCGATGCCAGGGCTGTTTGGATATCTCAGTGACACGGCGGGATCGGGGGTGGAGCTGTTTTCCGCCCAGCCCGGTCCCGGGAACGGTAATATGCATGCTCTGAAGGAGGAAGCTTATTAGTCGGATCTGAGGTGTAGATCCACGCAATATCTTGATGTAATTCTGGTCTTGCCTTGCTAGGGCTGTCGTCTCTTGTCTCTTGCACGTTGCGCTTGGTAAGAAGACCCATTTGCAAGAGTCAGATGACCGTGAAGTCTGTGGGTTTGTGGATTTGTATCCATATACTGGCAGATCTCTTGGAGCGCGAATCCAAGATTTGTCTTGGAAGTATACCGTGAGGCGGGGGATCTTGATGCAGAGCGAGGCCGAGTTAAGCCCTACTGCGAAGCAGATAACACTCGACCGGGTCTTTAACCCGGTTGAGGCGGCTAAAGAAGGGCCTACATTGATAAACGTCCTTCAGACACTGTCTTTGGTGAGAGTGACAGAGAAGCACACGACATAGCCAAAGGATCGGCCGGTTCTCCTTCCACAGTGCTTCTCGCTCCCCCTTCCCCTGAATTGGCGCTGAGCCAACGCCGTAGGACATGTCTCACTCGAGATAGTCCATGTCACTCAAGATTTGAAGCCGGGGGTGACAATGAGGCCGGGTTGTGTTGAAGGTTGAGGGTTTCGAACGTCATGGAACGTGAAGTCGAGGCACGTTGTTGAGAGACGGACAACTATTGGCCGGAGAGTGACATGCACATCTCTGTGGCATTGACTTTGGCGAGATAAAAAAGAGTCTGGCTAAAAGATGGGGTAGATCAGCGACTTTGATGATTGGACAATCGAGGTAGGGATGGTCAGGGCAGGGCTTGTTCCATGGATTCATGTGTCTTGATAGTTGGTGTTGGTGTTGGTGTAAGAGACCCAAGAGCCATTTTGGCGGGATGGGACGTGCCGCCATCGTGTAAGCTACAGTAGCTCAACGAGATGATACGACCAGTGACAGCGTCTTATGTATCTGTTGAGCAGAGCCTTTTATCATTCATGCGTTTTGAGAAACTGTAAATCTGTCCGGGGCATCGGGGAGCTTTGATAGCAGAAGTCTCTTTTACCCGGAGCCATATAGGGTAAGGTCTAACCATGGATGTTTCAGTGCACGCCTCTCTCGGATCAAGGGCTCGAAACAAATTCCACCGTTTAAACGTTGCAGAACAAACACCCATGGCTTCATGCAAGTGTTTGCACCGTTGGCGGCCGCAGTCATATGTGAACTCGGCTCTTTTGTTTCTTTCTTGCGTCTGATGCATGTTATTAGCGGGGATATTTCGAACAAAGATCCAATATCTAACAACACACCCCAAGGACATAAGCTAAGCGCACAATTGCAACAGTAGAAGAAAGAAATAGCGTCTCGTGCAATGTACCCTACTCTGCAATGGGCATTCGGTAAGGGCTCGACAATGAAGCGATCCACGGTAGTCTTTTCACGCTTCTTGAATGTCATTTCAGGGGAATATGATCAAGCTCAAACAAAAAAAGAAAACTCATAATACGCCAAAGGGGGTGCGGACGGCAGGGCTGGAGCCATTCAACAGAGTTGCTGAGAAAACGTGTCTCGGAGGTTTCATTGTGTCATCGGAGATTGATGAGCTGGCCATGATGATGATGATGAATGATGGAATGAGGAAGCTCTGTGCTCTGGGGTCAGCGACTGAAAAGACCGGACGTGGCAAGACGACACCAGACTCTTCATCTACTGGCCAAAGCCAACATGTTGTGTAATAGATAATAAAAATGCAAATTGTAAGCCGCAGACCGAGTCTGTGGTCTGAACCAATACCAAACCATCCAGATGTCAATGTCTTGTGCACAGGGGTCTCAGTTTAGAGAATCTGGGGTTATGATCAGCGCATGAATGAAATTGAAATCGCACTGTCGGCGCAACTGACCTGACCTGATATCAACAACACCCATCATGGATGCATTGCGAAGATGTCATGATCTTGGCCAGTTTCGAGGCATCACATGACACCCTTTTGGATTCCCACCAAACGGAGCCCCGCACTAAGAGACACCATTTGATAGATGCATTGATGGAGGGTGAACGATACGTGTGCGATGATGGGAGAGTATGACGAGATTTGTTGATGATGGGCAGTTACTTAGGCCTGTGATATGCGATTCACGTGGAATGAGAGTTGCTCGATCAATTCTTAAAACTCAAGTGAGCACTGTAACACCTTTGGCTTACAACCAGTTCGCAATACAGCATGGTAACCTCCTGTGAGAACCTAGCCAACCAACAAGGGCCTGCATACGCCATGTTCGAATAGGAATCCAAACCAAAAGATTCCGAAACCTTAGCCACGCCACTTCTCTCTATCTCAACCTCGATCATTGCTCCTCACTTTTTGCTGTCAACGGATTAACCTAGTCCCTTCAGTGTAGCCTCGTCGGGGAACCAAACCATCCAGCAGCCGCATCAAAAGAGAGATGAAGCATCCAATCATGAAAGCCAATTGCTAACAGAAACCATCAAATGTCACGAACTAAACGTGGGTCTCCCTTGCGGTTTGCATAGCCGAGAATGAAAGGGTGAACGTGACCAAAGCGAAAGAAAAATCCAAGAAATGACCCAAGAATGACCCAGTGATGATCCCTGTGAAACGCAGCACAGGTTCCGCCAAGCGGCCGACAAAATACGTCAGCCTTGGCTCAAAGTTTGCAACTCTAACTTTGAACCCGAGGACAAACAATTCAGAAGTTGAGAGACATACATTCTCAAGATATAGCATTAGAGATGGTCGGATAGGCGTCATATCAGCCATTGGCTTCTATCAGACAGCACAGCTTCCTCGAAAGTCATGGGCATGATGCAGTTTTATTTCCTCACCCTCAAGTGGCAGGGCTAGATGAAATACCTCCACTTTCTGGCAGCGACGGCGCAGCGGGGCTTCTAAATAATTGCCTAAACCATCGTGAGTCTACCCAATAGTTACTCAAGCTGGATCCATGATGATAAGGACATGCATGGGGGATCTGACGCTTCACGCATATCTGCGGAGCGTCCTTTTACAGCGGGACTAACTATGGTACTCTTTTAGGCGCATTGCAACTTCAATTGCAAACTGCGAGTGTAAGTGTGACTTGGTGAAGTGGTAGGAAACATACCTTATGTAGATAATACTGGGCAATGCAGATCTGATAAGCAGAGGGAGCGATAATGATTTGCAGTTGATCAGACTGAGACTTTGAGTGGTTCAAGCTGACTGAATCAATGCAATGAATGAATGAATGTCGTTCCACAAGTCTGGTCAGAGTAAACAGCTGGCAATAATCTATTTGAGGCTGACTGACATCAAGGTCCCCTAGAATTTCACCTTCGAGAAGCCCGGTTATCTCGCAATCCATCCACATGGTAGCGATAGGGATCAATAGGAAGGGTTTAGCAAGCCACACCCCCTTCATTCCCATCTCATTTCCTCTCATCGGAATCACAATCACAACTGAAAACAAACCTTATCAGTCTCTCAACACTCCCCTCCTCAACATCTGCTGTGTTGCAGTTCCATTAACAACTTGGCCTCAAATCCCTTGCTTTGACCGTCTCAGATAACAATAACCAGTGTTTGAGCCTCCCAACACTGAAATCACTTTCCATCCAACCTCTCTTTCACATGGGCACCACGGATAGCTCTCCCGGTGCCGCAACACATTAATTAGTATCCACTGAGGTGACCGCCGCTGGCTGGGCTTATCCAACAGCTTGGGAATTGGGTTCCTGCGACGAGCACAGACTTGGGCTGAGTTTCCCGGTGTGTGCGTATACGGTATTGGTTACTAGGGCTGATCTGCTGCTACTGCTGCTCGACCAGCAATCCCTTCATCCATACGATGTTTTAGTTGCGGTGTAGGTAGAGACATCCATACCGGGGAACGATGAAGCCAGGCCCGGAACTTGGCAATCAGAAAATTCGGCCTCCGGAAGTTAATTGAATACGGCCACTAAGAGCCCGGGACCCCGCGAAATGGCACAGTGATGGGCTGGGAATGGACTGGATTGCATTGATGTCTGGTCTGACCTGAAAAAAAGTATCCGGGTCACCTTGACCTTGATCAAGTCACCCCGCCAGAGAGGCAACCCCTAGTCGCTGCCAAATGCCGGGCTGGATGCTGGGTCAGGTACTTGTCAGTCAAAAAGATACATCTTTTTTGATGGCTTGATGTTCCAGGGCACCCTCCCTAGCCTTCGTTACAGTGATTGACTGACTGGGTGAGCGGGCAATGAACGCACGCTCTGCTGGGTTTTACTGATGGGACTGCACTGGCAGTGCCCCGCCCGGGCCATGAAGTGCCCCTCCCTCGGTCTCAGATAGCACTTTGACTTGCCTTACCGCCCCCCTAAAAAAGCCCCCCTAAAGCCAGAGGCAAGGCCCCCGGCCCCGTATCTACGAATCATTCCTCCACGCCCACATCTTCTCCCATCCACATTCATCCTCACAATCTCAACTCGCAACTCGCAACTCTCTCCTCTCCTTCTTCCTCTCTCCTAACAAACCAAGCAAAGCGTGTCGCGCCAGATGTCCTCCTCCTCATGTCCAGTCCGCATCGTCTGTCCGAAAATGCCGCACACGCCGTTCAGGTGAGCGAGCCAGAGCAATGTATTCGTACCTGTTGTTCCAGTTCTGCGCCTGTCCCTGAGGCCCTGCCAGATACTTCTGCGACAGGCCATGGCGCTGGTGCAGGCATAGCCATAGGTGTAGGCGCCGGCGCCGGACAAGATAGCAGTGTCGCTGGCCCTAATCATGATTCTGATGATGTTGATGATACCCATCAAGGGCACCTTGACCAATCCCCCGCCGTCGCCCTTGCTGCTGCTGTCGCTGCTGATCCCGCAGCCGACAACACTACTCCCACTCCCTCTTCCGTCTCTCCCTTCCTACCGCCACCCTCTACAGACAAGGTGCCCAACAACGTGCCTGATTCTGTTCCTGATTCTGATTACGTGCCCCGTGGTGATGCCAATGCCAGGGACACTCCAGACCAGGCCGATACCCTCCCCATCGGCGCTGCTCTTGGCACTGCCTCTACTTCCAGTAATAAGAAGGCCCGTGGCCCTGGTCCCCTACCGAGGCAGACCGGTCCTTCCCTGCTGACCCAAGCCTTGGCTTCCGCGAGAGGTATCACCAATGTCAATTCTCCCAAATCCTTCTCTCCTACATCTACTCCTCCTATAACTTCGCCCTCTCCCGCAACTCTTACAAATACATCTACTGCCGCTCGACAGTCTAACCTAGACAAGACCGTCCCATCTTCTGCGACTATCTCGACTCCAACTACCCCCACTGCGCAGTCAAGTCTTTACTCGTTGACAGGACCACCAACCGCACCAGCGAACCTCGCTTCCCAATACGATCGCGATAGCGCCTTAAACCCCTTCGAATCTTCTTATCACAATGTTCCAGCTCAGCGCACCGCTCCTAGGCCGTTAGCTAGAGCCACTTCCGAATCTATCAATATGGGAGCGTCTACTACTGTTACAACGATGACGTCGCTCGTCCCTCGGGAGGCGGCGAGCGTCCCATCGACTTTTAGCCATTCAACTCTTGCTACTACACTTCGAGGTGCTCTTGATCATCGTGAACCGATTGACATGGCCCGTGGCAAGGCCTCGACATCTCTAGATCTCGATAGACAATCTGTTGACTATTACCAACCTCAAACTACAAGCTACACAGCAGCCCTTATTGACCGACCCGCGCCCCTCGATACTCGTTCAGGAACCAAGACACCACCTTTGGCGACGCGAAAAGAGGATGCGACACCTGTTCAACAGAGGCCGATACAATGGGCAAAGATGCCTCCCCATTGGTCTGGCAATGGAGCTGATAAGACCGAAAAGATATGGTCCATTGGTTCTGTGGAAGGACAAGAAGAGGATGGCTTAGTTGAGAAGTCTGTGACTGAGGCAATGGCTGGCCTGGAGCATAATGCTCGTAGTCGAAAATCTAGCTACAGCCTACGATTCTTCAAGGAAGGTCTACCACCAGAGGATAAGCCCCGTCGCAAGGATACAAAACAAACAGCGAAAGAAAAATTGGCACCTCTGGAGGAGGATCATAAACATGCCTTGCGAGAAGCTTCCCAACCAACAACCTCTGACAAAGAGCCGACAGCCATTCGCACTCGCCAGGAAGACCGAAAAGGTTCTTTTTTCACATCAGATTCGCTCGATGAGCAGCCTGTTCTGAGCACATCTCCTAGCGAGGATTACTTTTCCATTCCAGTCAATGGCTCCATCGAATCTCAAGACAAGGCTCCGTTGCGAGTGCAGCAGCCAGCGTCCCAGGCCAAAGATGGAAACGAACAGGTGGAGTCGGCCAAAGTTGTGGGGCCGATCCCGGTCTCCAATGCCGAGGCCGCCCGTGAAGCCGAAATTGTGGAGTCCAGACGGGACTCGGCGGGCAGTGCTCATACTGATGCCGGATCTCGCGATGAGGGAGAAGCCGAAGAATCTGGGGAAGAAAAGATCTCATCTGCTGTCTTTTTGCCCCACCAAGAGCTCCAAGATCCTTGTGTAAGTGAACCACAGGACCGCATTGCGGCCCGTAGTATCCGCGTGCGGTCTTTATCGCAAAGTAATCAGCGTCCGTGGCTTGTGAAGGCCGATGAGCCAGAGTCAGAAGCCATCCATGAGAAGGATGAACCTCCTTATGGAATTTCCCGTCACCCTTCTCGTGAGAAGCTTACCTTGAAACGCGGCGACCTCATCCCTCAGCAAGGTGAAGAGGGTGCCGTTATTGAGGAGGAAATCACAGTGACAACTGACTCTCATAAACAACCGCAAATCGTGAGCCAGTATGAAGACCATGTCCATGATCATCAGCATGACCCTCAAGAGCCTCTGGAGGCGATCGAGCTCATTCCGTATAAACATCAAGTTGGTGGACACACCACCCTCTGGAGATTCTCTCGAAGGGCTGTCTGTAAGCAACTCAACAATAGGGAAAATGAGTTTTACGAGACTATAGAGAGATACCACCGTGATCTGTTGCCTTTCCTTCCTCGGTACGTCTGATCGAATTGTGTTTTGCGACCCTTTGCGTCTGTATTACTGAGATCGTGCTGAAATGCTAACTTTGACAGCTATATCGGTGTATTGAATGTCACCTTCCAGAAACAGGCTCGCCGAAAGAGCACGTCCAAGAAAGACGAGGCGGCAGCAGCCGAGCGCAAAAAGGCACAGGAAAAGCTGGAGTCTAGTAGAAACGAACTGGAACAGAACGAGGGCCAGGATGCCATTAAAGTCGAGAAACCCACAGGCCGAGTTATTAGCCAATCTCTCGCCAATAGCAACATCCCTGTTCCGACGGTAACTTTCGACGACAACAGACACATTCTCCCCCGAAACCTTCTCCAGCCCATGCCTTTGCCAAGAGAATACCGACGACAAAGCATCTCAACTTCTACCGTATCAAACCCCTCCGTGCCATCTTCTGGCACATCGAGCAGACCGCCTCTGGATGAGCGACCCAATAGTTGGGGCGCAACCATGGTTAATAAGAGGTTGAGAAACGAGGTTTTCAACGACGCATTCCTGAAGGAACCTGTCAAGATTCATCGACACCGCCGACCACACCAGCGGTCAATTCCACGTCCTACCTTGCAACGTCTACTACGATCCACGAATTCCGACCCTGCTTTGATCAAAAGTGACTCCCCGTTCATCAACGGCCACGATGAAGCAAACGGCTATCCTCAGGAACGAAAGATTGCGCATCACTACTCACATAGTGATCTCGGACCGGGGATGGATGAATACGTTCAGTCTGAGCCTGAGCAGGCTCCCGAAGAAGTTAAGGATGTGACTGGAACAAGCGCTCCAGAGCCAGAAACCCTGAAGGAAAACCCCCTCGCAGCGAAGAAGAAGCGCAGGTATTCTGCTGGCGGTCTTCGACGGAAACCCGAGGATGTTAGAGAATCCAGGGGAGACTTGAAGTACTTTGAGGAGGCTGATGATGCTGGGTATAAGGGAGACAACGAAGACAAGCCCAAGCGACACTCGAAGACACATTCTACGAATGGACACCACCATCCTGACACAAATGGCGCCCATCATCACTCGCAGTACCTGGAGCATCTACGCCCTGAAGACGAGTTTGCCATTGAATCGACTGAGCCCACCCCAGCCATGGAAGAGACTGCCCATGAATTCGCCAAGATTCCTAGGCCAGTCAACCCGAAAGAGGCAAAGACTCAAAAGGATCGAGTCGAATACTTCTTACTCCTAGAGGACCTTACTTCAGGGATGAAGAGACCCTGTATGATGGATCTGAAGATGGGAACTCGACAATATGGCGTGGAGGCTACTCCAAAGAAACAAAAGTCGCAAACTGAAAAGTGTCGAAACACAACATCAGCTGAGCTAGGTGTTCGAATTTGCGGATTGCAAGTGTGGAACGCCGCGAAGGAAACATATGACTTCCAGGACAAATACTATGGCCGCAAACTGAAAGCCGGAGACGAGTTCCAAGGCGCATTGCAAAAGTTTCTATACAACGGTGTCGATCTGCATAGTATTCTGCGACATATTCCAGTTGTGCTCAAGAAGCTTGGGCAACTGGAACAAATTGTGAGCAAGCTGAATGGTTACCGTTTTTACGCTGCGAGCTTGCTCATGTTTTACGATGGCGATACGTCCGAGGATGCAGACAACGAGACGATGTACGAGTCTACCACCGACTGTGCAACCGATACCGAGGAGACCTCGCGAAAGAAGACGAAGAACAAGAGGGAGATTGATTTCAAGATTGCGGATTTCGCCAACAGTGTCACTCCCTTTGATAAGATTGACGACAAGCCTTGCCCTCCGCAACACCCTGGTCAACCTGACGGAGGATTTCTCAAAGGCTTACGTAGTCTGAGAAGATATTTCCTCCAGATTCAAAGGGACGTGAGACAGGAGCTGGGGCTTGATCCTTATGGTCGGTTCTCGCATCACACGGATTATGCCGGAGATCTTGATGCCGAGAACGGGATGGTCAGTCTTTAGATGACCTTAGATAAGGACGGTGGTGTACGTTTGAGACGAAGTGTCTGATACCCATTACTTCATTTCAATTTGGACGGTTTTACAAATGGATTTTTGCTTCCGCTGGAGTTTGGTTTTTTTTTTATTGGCACTCTTCTCTTTCATGGCCAACTTCTCTCCCACGGAGGGACCCTGGAGTTCACAGGAATTATCACCACGGCGGTATGGAACTGGAACAAACCCAAAGGGTAGAAGGAACAGGACTTATGTCTTATGACATGTTGAATTCAACTTAAAACATACCCTGCATCGGTTATGGCGCAACAGCAAACAGGAATGGGGGGGCCCGGAGCTGGAGTTTGAAAAGCCCGTTTTTATTGTCGACTCTTTGTTTCACTTGGGCTGGAAGTGAGTGATGGGTCGAGGAGGAAAGGATTGGCAGCGGCTCCGGCTTCGCTGCAGGAAGTGCTTGTTTTGGAATTTCCTGACGTGTAGTTTCGTTGGTGTTGGGGATGGGGAACGAAAACCAGAATGATGACGGTGTTTTTTGTTTGGCGATCTGCTTGTACCTTGACGGCAGTGAAACGGGCATATCCTGGTGGTTTCGGCAAGGTAGCTCTTAGACGTTAGAGAAAATGCAAGCTAAAAGGTCGTTGGCTCATAATTGTATACTGAGGTCTGATGGTTTGGTCCCGTATCTGAGTGAGCACGATGTCTGTGAGACTAGGTTAGCGTCGTAACTGGTTCCTGTGAGATAACTGTTAGCTCATAACTAACGTCAAGTTCTCTCGGCTGATTTAAGCTCTCAGCCATAAGTCTCAGCGGCAAATAACACTTCTAGCTCACAAACCCTGTCCAACCTACCATTTGTGGTTGGATGCATCGTAAAATGCTACTATAATGCCGATTGTTCCTCTGCCAGCTATATATTCTCTCCATAGTAATCCAGCATATTCATCTGACCGTAAATCTCACCAGCAAACATGGGTTCTATTATATCGACGCTTAAATCAACGGCATCGACCATATCAGCTGGTCTGAAGACCGTTCTAACGCTTCACAAGCAATTCTCATCTCTTCTTGAACGCGCGTCCTCAGAGCCAGGATTTCCCGTGCCAGAGCCCACAAAGTCATACTGGCTCGACGACCCGCCATTCCCAGCACTATGCGACATCCAAGATGACAAGCTTCCCTCAGAAGTAGACATCGTCGTCATCGGCAGCGGCATCACAGGCGCAGCAGTAACAAAATCCCTGCTAGAGCTGTCCAACTCTAGTCTAAGAGTTGTAGTCTGTGAAGCAAGACAGCTATGCAGCGGTGCAACGGGTAGAAATGGCGGGCATATTAAAAGTGCGCCATATGATGAATTTGCCATGTTCAAGTCGAAATTGGGACCGGAGAATGCGAGGCGGATAGTGAGGTTTAAGAGAAGGCACTTGGAGATGATGAAGCAGCTGGGGAAGGGGATTGAGGCTGCTGAGGTTAGAGAGGTTGAGACGGTGGATGTATTTGTTGAGAGGGAGGATTTTGAGAAGGCGAAGCAGCAGGTTGAGGATGTTAGGGCGTGGATGCCTGAGGAGAAGCATCGGGTTTGGGAGGCGGAGGAGGCGAGAAAGGAGGTGAGTTCTATGCAGATGAAGGTTACGAGTGAGGAACTAATGGGTATAGTTTGGTTTGAATGAGCTTGTTGTGGGAGCTGTGACTTACACGGCTGGTGCACTCTGGCCATATCGTCTTGTCACGAGTGTGTGGAACGATTTACTAGAGCGATTCTCTGGGTTGAGTATCAACACCCACACACCCGTCGAGACGGTATCTCATAACCCAGATGGATCCTATGCAGTTACGACGCCTCGCGGAGTCATCAAGGCGAAGTGTGTAATCCACACAACGAATGCGCATGCCGGACAACTCCTCCCTCCCGTCAGGGGCTGTGTCGTCGGTGCCATCGCACACATGAGCGCTCAACGGCCAGGATCTTCATTCCCCGCAACCCAAGGAAACCGCTCATGGTCTGTAATCTACAGCCCAGGCTTTGACTACATAACCCAACGCCCAGATCGACCAGACGGGACACCAGGAGATCTAATGATAGGAGGAGGTTTCTTTCGCAGCAAGGAAGACGGCCTCGATCAAGTCGGAATCTGGGACGATAGCAAAAACCACGCCCTTCCCCTAATGCACATCCGCGGTGTAATGCCCTCCGTCTACGAACCAAACTGGGGTCCCGGAAGCAGTCTCATAAAAGCCTGGACTGGCATCATAGGCTTCACGGGTGATTTGATGCCTCTTGTTGGACGAGCCCCTGGATCGAAAGGGTCAGGGGAGTGGATGGCTGCTGGGTTCTGTGGCGAGGGGATGGTATATGCTTGGCTTTGTGGGACGGCGTTGGCGGTCATGGTGCTTGGTAAGGAGGGCGAGAAGTTGGGAGAGGGGGTTGGGAGGCCGGGGGGACGGTTGGAGGAGTGGTTTCCCGGGGATCTATTGGGGGTTGATAAGGAGAGGTTGAGGAGGGCTTATATCGCCAATGCGGCGGAGTTTTTTGAGTAGATGTTGAGGTGCTGCACTGAAGTAATGATTTATAGATGATCTACTGGTTCGGCTGAGATTATGGTATGGTATGTGATATGGCGTGGTGTGGAGTGAAGCGTTGACGGGTGTCTGCCAGTGCAAGCTAAGGCTGCATGCATCACCACTTTCATCTCACGTGTAATCGATATAATTCACTTCTTATCAGCCTACTTCTTCATTTACTCATTCAGCCTCTTTCTTTCGCTCCTTTCTCTTCACAGTCACAGTCACCCTTTCCAAGCGTTGCAACTCTGCCATTTTTGACAGCCAAACTGTAGCAACTCCATTCCAATGTCACTCCTCAACATGATGCCCGAAGAGCGCATCGACTCGTGGCGTCAACGTGTTCCAAGCCGCATGGATCGCGACGATCCCTTCGAAGGAGACCACTTCAACGAACGTCCCCCTACACGCCTCGTATATAACCCCCCTGAGAAACCTCCTCTCTACAACTCTAATCATGACTCGGCAGACTTTTCGTGATGTTTCTCCTCCTGAGGCTAGACCTTCTACGCGTCTGGGCTTCTTCCGGGCTGCTACACCTATGTTCGGACGTAGTTCTACACCTTCCTCTCCTCGGCCTGCTTCAAGCATGATGCAACGGCGGGTGGAGGGGAAGCGGAGGAGTTTGCTGAGCTTGCTTACTCGCAAGAGGAAGAGAAAGGAGCCGGAGGAGATTCCAAGGGATCCTGTCCGTTTGAACTTTTTGTTTGTGGGGAGTAAGGCCGCGGGCCAGACGTCTTTGCTATTGTGAGTTTCCAGAAGCTTGTGTCGGCGTATATACTAACATTGGACAGTCGATCCCGTTATGGATACTTTCCTGATGTGAGTCTGATATCCACGCAAGTGAGTTCTTACTGACATTTAATAGTCAAATGCCTTTTCTCGTCCTCTGTTTGAGACCTACGTCAACGAACGAATCTACCACAACCAACCTGTGCGCATGGAGCTGTAGGACACCTCTGGCGTACCAGACCTGAATGTCGTCGAAAAGTTGACCTACATCGAATGGGACGCTGTGTTTCTCTGCTTCGACATCTCGGATAAGATATCCATGTACACAATCATCCAATGGGTAAGCTTAGCATTCCACTGTTAATGAAGCCAAACTAACTGAGTAGTGGCATCACGCTTCGAGCCAAGGCTTCACCAAATCTGCGAGTTTTGCGCCATTGCTATACCTCGTCGGTTTAAAGAAGGATCTTCGCGACCAGTGCTTTTTGGAAGATCACCAAACTGGTTCTGCGTTCTCGTCTTCTGGACTGTTGGCGTATCCGACTTGCTGCATCTGCTCATCAGAGGTAGATTCCCCAACTCCATTCGATACCGTGAATTATATTCTGATATTTTTAGGCAAACTGGCAGGCCACTCGAATTGGCGCACACAAATACATCGAGTGCTCGGCTGCGACTGGTGAGGGGATGAAGGAGGTCATCGATGACTCAGGAAGAGAGGCGATGAGAAGACTTGTTGGAGGGCAAGTGCCTGAGGAGGAGGTTATCCCCAAGAAGAAACGACGTTTCTTTTAAAGTGTTTGAGTATTGGGTTGTAGTTCGACTGTCAAGTGACAGTAGGACCTGCTTGCCTTGCTGATTAAAGCTTGTGTCGGAGAACACGTTACAATGTGAGGTGCACACCTGGACTCGAGGGTGTTAGGCGGGAGTTTTTCTTTACTCTTTTTTAAAGCAGCGGTTATCAGATAATCTGGCAAAGATGTGCTCTGGAATTACATTGGCTTGTACATAAAGATCGAAACATGAATTGTTGATCCAGGGTAGTTCAATTCAATGGTGTAAGTCAGTTCAGCAACTTCATTGAGTTCCGGTCTTTATAGCACTGACGGTCGTAAATTTCATTGTGAGGTTACAAGAGAATATGCATTTTCTGCAATTTGATTCAACATGGTAAATTGTGTTTGGTGTGTTCATATGCAATCCTGAAGAAGACGCATCTCAGTGTTATGAGCTTGGGTGGCTAAATGAATACTTGGTCTCTGCTGCCACTGCCAGTTGCCAGACTCCACTTTCAACTTTGTCACGTCAAGAGGTGTAGATGAACACTTGTGTAACAGACTGAAAAACAACACAAAGTCTTCACTGAATCATTACTTCCACTTAAGGTGGATATAATTCTTTCTCTTTTTGACCCATCTTGTTTTGGTTTCTGAAATCGATTACCAAGTGGTTTGCTTAGAGCGTGAAAAGAAAAGGTCCACCTGTCAAGTTCTATTTCAATCTCACTTACTTCTCAACGCGAGCACGGCGACATCAATCGACCATCGAGAGTTCTCAACGCAAACATGGTGATGATTATCGCCGCCGCAGGCGTAGGGCTTGCCATAGGTGCCCTTGCCTCGCCCCAACCGCTCGTGGTCTTTCTCTCCGCCATGGCCATCTACGTCGTCACTCTTCTTATTGCGTTCTCTGTAAGCCAGATCTCACCACCGAAACCAAATCTCACACTCCAATACTGACAAACCAAGGCTCTTCATATCCGACTTGTCAGGCGTCGCCGCAGAACAGTGAGCAGAGAACTGTCTTCTCATAACCAACGTCGCACTCCATTTAGTTATATAATTCTTTGTCTAGGCAGTGGTGGTCACACTAAGGAGATGCTCATGATGATGGACGATGGCTTCTGCAACTTTGATGGTTTTCACCGACGGTACTTGATCTCCTCCGGTGATACCATGTCGGAGGATCATCTTGAAGATTACGAAGCAGACCTGAAGGCACTGTGTGCTGCTCAAGGCACCAACCCAGGAGCATACGACGTTTTCACCGTCACTCGCGCGCGCCGTGTTCACCAATCACTCCTGACTACCCCTTACACGGCATTTCTCAGCCTGGTCAGCATCTTTCCGGCTTTGTTGACTCCGCCACCCAAGATTGATGGCGCCGAGCTTGCATATCCTACCTGTATCTACTCCAACGGACCCGCGACTGGCTTCTTTGTCGGCCTGGCAGTGCACATTCTCAAGCTCCTGGGCAAGATACCCGAGAATTCGATGCACTTCATCTACATCGAGTCTTGGGCACGGATCAGCACCCTGAGCCTCACGGGCAAGCTCTTCTACTACACTGGCATCGCGGACGTTTTGGTACAGCACCAAGAAGTTGCTGATAAGTATGGGCTCAGGAACTGTGGTGAGATGGTCTTCAACGCTAGGCGACCGGATATTTCGTCGGCAGATGATAAAATGATGGGTTGAAATCCCAATCCGAGAATCTCTTGGAATATGCGTTGATGCTTTTTGATACATAGACAATAAAGGTTACATGGTTTGTGTACATGACGGGTATCATCCGCCCTCCTGATATAATGCTATCAAGGTGATTTCTTGCCCTCAGCAGCCTCGGCCTTTTCCTCAGGCTCTGCATCATCTGCGATATCCTCCTCCACTTCCTCGAGACCAAAGTCCTCGATCTCCGAGTTGCGACTCGCCTCTTGTCGCTCCGTCTCCTTTCCAGCCCAGATCTTCCAGTTCTCGAACTCACGGTCCTCGAGCTGATGCGAAACATCAATGCGGGACTTGCCAAAGTAAGCGCCCACGTGCTTGGCCTCCTCAAGGGCCACTCGCTTCTCGATATCTTCCTCTTGGCGTAGACGGTAGAATTCGCGGCGTGTGATATCGTATGCCTTTTTCTCTGACAGCTTCTCTTTCTCCATCAACCATAATTGTCGTTGGACAACACTACAGAATGTTAGCTTGGTCCCTTCAGACTACCGATCCAGAGAAACTTGCCATTCACCCGATAAAGGAATATTAGGCTGTCTCAAGCCCTTGCTCCAATCGCAGTGCTGGTAATCCTTTCCGTCTGACTCAAGGATAACACGAGGTCTCGCCAACTCCCAAGGATGATCTCGATAGAATGTTGATCGCAGGCCATCCTCACGATACCATATCCCTTGAGGCCGATAGAGGTTCTTTGGCTTTCTAGTTTGTAGGTTCGGCGATCTTAGACGGGGGGTGACGTTTCGAACGAGTGTCTCGGCCGGAGGAACGGATTGCATGATGTTATACCATGGCGGCGTAGGAATGGATTTGTCGCCGAGGACGTTGTGGTTGAGCTCTTCCGTGACGGTTTGTAGGACCCTTGCGGGTCGGATCTGTCTGCCTCCCATGATCTATTCTGCGGCGGTGTCAGTAGAGCCTCAATTGAGTACGGCGATATGAATAGAGGCGGCCTTACGGTATCAATTGACGCTCTGATTGGGAGTAATGCCACGCGGGACCTGGCTTGAGCCGCAGTGTCGTGGTGGTGAGTGGAAATTTTGGAGATGCATCGGTAAATCTTAACGCCGGGGTGGGATGTTGACAATAAAGATCAGACATTGAATTCAGTAGAACCAAATATATCCTCAAGATCACTTGTCAGACAGGATATACAATATTGTTTGCGTTAGTCGGTAACAAACTAAGATGCGATGCCACGTAATATTAATTGTTTGTTTTGTGCATCTAAGAAGTCTCTGACCTTTCTTCGCCTTATCTCTTACATCTTGTTTGATGCAGCGCGGCTTTTATTTTCACACTCCGTCTGGGGTATCTCCCCATAGCTCGGCGCGAATGACAGTGCAGCAAAAAACCATCTCGAAAAAGGTCCCACTTACAAGAACAAGCCTCCCGTCTCAACCTCCGCTGGCATTAGCTCTTCCTGAGAGAGATTGCCGATCTGATTTCTTTCTCAGTGCCATTTCCCTTGCCTAAACCTACAGTTCGAGGCACAATATCGCTCCGGCTACGAATCAGAAGTCGCAGCATCATGAGGAGGAGCTCATGAAAGTCTCTAGTCGATTAGACGGCTCCCTCTGTGCGGTGCTTTCGAACCGAGCGTCGGCCAGTTTTGGGGTTACTACCACAAGGAGGAGTCTCTGCACTGTGAGAGAGGCTGGAAAAGAGACACAGAGAAGAAGATTGAACTCGAGATCCCCGTCCTCTTGTTCCAAGAGCTCGTTATGGCTTCTCTCGACCTTTTCGCCCGCTACCGAGGCTCGACGTGCCTTGCCTTGCCGTCGCTCCCGACCTGTCCTGAACAATTATAGCACCGCTTCCGCTGCCGCCGCACCGATACCCCCGATAAATCAGAGATTCCATACTCAGTATGGCCACGACCCTCGACATCTCATGGCTCTTGTGCCACAGGAAGACGCGGGAACCGTTGAAGAGCACTTGGAGTACTATCGGGATCCATACCGAAGGGGTTATGCCCCCGCCGACGGACAGAAAGTTCAAGTGTCGGAAAACAAAAGAGATGTTGAATATCCGACGGAGGATGAGACCTTCAAGGCCGATGACGAGACGAAAAAGTTGATCGCAAAATTATGCAAAGCCATATCGTACAAGCTCCGCCACCCATACCGAGCAACCCTCGAACCTATATACGACCTGTACCTTCAGCTTCCAGAACCAAGGATGTTGTATCTCACTTGGCCATGGCGGAACAGGTTGTTGAAGATTATGGGTTTACCTCCTAAACGAAACTCAGAGTCGATGCTGCGTTACTTTGCGCTGATCGCCGACGTCAAAACCGCAGGTTTGACGCTGCGACGGACGCATTGGAACTATGCCTTGGCTTTTGCAACGAAATATACAGCTCGTGTAACGACGACCGAGATGGATACTGCTTTGAAATTGTGGCAAGAGATGGAGCGATCACCCGATGCTAAAGGAAACGAAGTTACGTTCAACATTCTTTTCGATGCTGCGTCAAAAACCGGAAATTTTGCCCTCGCGGACATGATTTACAACGAGATGGAAAGCCGAGGTTATCAGTACAACCGATACCATCATGTCAGTCTGATACACTATTTCGGACTCAAGATGGACTCGAATGGGATCAGGGCTGCCTACAAAGACATGGTTGAGGCTAGTGAAATGATTGACACTGTTGTGCTCAATTGTGTGATATCGGGCCTGTTGCGATGTGGTGAGGAGTCGGCGGCTGAGCTGACATATGAGAGGATGAAGTCCGGTCACGAAATGGCGCCCAATATCCCGGATAGGGACTACGGGATGGGTCGGGTCATTACCAAGGTGTTGATGATGTTTACGAGAATTGGCAAGAAGCATCCCGAGCTTCAACAGCCGTTGCAGAAGCAAATGCAACTCTCACCAAACCTTCACACATACAAACTTTTCGTCGAGCACTACTCTGTCAAAGTTGGAGACTTGGCCAAGGTGGCACAGTTTCTTGATGAGATGAAGTTCCTCAAGATTCCCATTCACGCGACAATCTTCTTGTCTTTATTCAAAGGATTCTACTCCCATGGTGGCTTTACTGGCTCCGAATGGAGTGAGCAGCGGCTAGAAGGGGTGTTGAAGGCAATGTACCAAGCACGAGACGAAAGCATAAGAGGGTTTGCCATCGATAGATGGTTGGTCATCTGGGCCTTGCGGGCTGCCAAGAAGTGCAGCTCAAATGAGACCGTTATCGAAGTGTATGATGAGATGGAGAAGCGCTGGGACATTCCGCTGGACCGACAGCCCTTCATCGAGTCCATTCTTCAGACCATTCTCGACGGCGCAGACATGAAGTCATCGACGGGTCAATGGGAAGGCCCGTCGTATCGAAGATATAAAAAAGATGGAACGAGATTATGATGTAACAGTAGATTTTGTACTACCATGTACTTTAACTTAGAAGAATACCCCGGGGCTCTAGAGTTCTGTATATAAAGATCCGGTTGGCTGGGAATTGCATAGCTAGCGATTGTCATAATCGCATTTTCACGTATGGTTCGATACAGCTGATGGTCGAACAAATGAAATTTCGAATCAAGAGTCGAGAATGACTGATGTCTATTTCGGATATTTACACCACATTCCACCTCGAGGCTTCCCAGTCTTTCAACACAACAGCAAATCCAATCCGTAGGCGAGTAATTTACTGGGGCTTGTAGGTCTGGTAGACTGCGTAGCTCGTTAGCATCGTGAGTCGGAGAACATCGGGACGGAAACCACGCACCAGCGATGCCGAAGGGAGCGAAGAAGCCGGTGGCCATGAAGGTCCAGTATCCAAGGCCGAACCACTTGCTTCGAGGGTTGAAGGGGATGTTGCTGTAGGCGCCCTCGGGGTAGTGGTAGGGCGAGGACATGCGGGCGCGGGTGGTCTGGAAACCTCGCTTGGTGACCAGAGAGGTCGTGGTACGGGCGGCGGCGCGGGAGAGCATCTGCGGGAGCGAGTAAAGGGTCAATTCGGTTCGCGATGGATGGGAGAGGAGTGGCAAGCTGGTCAATGGCTCGGGGGACGACGTACCTTGACGGTGAGGAGTGGAGAGTGCGAGATGGAAGCTTGGGGATGTGTCAGTGATGATAGCATCCGAGGTCAGAGATGGTGGTCTGAGGTTTGGAGAGCAAAACGCTAGTAGGTCACGTGTGGAGATACTTTGTGCTTTGCTGACATGGAATCTCCAATTGGTTGTGATTGGATCGTAAGCTTGGAGACGTGACGTCGGCTGTAACCGCAGCATCGACTAGTAAAGGATGTCCATAACTGTGAGCATTTCTCTAAAATGGTAGATGACCTGTCTGCCTAAGTTATAAGAAAATATACCATGCGGTCACTGAGATAATGTAATTCTAGTCGTATTTACTTAGAATTACAGATTTGGCTTAGTTTCTGTCTTGACCTCACCTATTCCCAGTCCATGCTGTAGACGTTCACCGCCCTCAGCTTGTCCAGGGGGATTTTTTTTCTGCCATAAGCAACCCACTTCCCATCAACCAACTTTTTTTAATCGCCTAGGCCCGTGTAGCACGAATTGGGACGATCGATCGATTCCTCGCTCGTGTTGTACTGGACGACAAGCTCACACCTATTTTTTCGACGAGCTTTTTCTTTTCTGCCTTGCGTACACGAAAAGGCAACATTTTCAATTTTCACAAACCAAATTTTCCTTCCAAGGACTAGGACGCGACTCAAATCAGCCACCCGATCTCGATCACTTTTTCTTGCAGCTAGCGATCGGAAGCCGATCGCGGTAAAACACCGCCCAGCATGGATGAGATGTTTGATGTGTTCGAGGGCAAGGTGGACGCCCCGAGCGCGAGCGAAGATGAGCATGTGCCGAATCGCAAGGGTGACACGAAAAAGAGAAAGGCAAACGCGATAAATGGCGAGAATGGCGATGCTGCGAAAACTGAGGACGTTGACATGGACGCCAGCAGCGAGTCTTCAAAAGACGGAGGAGATTCTTCTGACGATGAAGAGTCTTCGGAGAGCGCCAGTCCACAGGAGTCCAAGCGAAGGAAGAAGGAGGAGGATGTTGGTCCTGTCATGACAGATACTTTCCAGACGGCCGAGTCGAGAGAAGTTGCTGGCGCAGCTACTTTCACAGAGCAGGATTCGTCGCTTGTCTTGTCGCACAACATTCAGCATCAGGTTGCCCTGCCTCCGGATCTAGACTACGAATACGTCCCCCTTTCCGAGCACAAGGCCCCCGAGCAACCCGCGCGAACATGGAATTTCAAGCTCGATCCCTTCCAGAGTCTTTCCGTGGCGTCTATCGAGAGAGAGGAGAGTGTTCTTGTTTCCGCGCACACTTCTGCCGGAAAGACAGTTGTGGCTGAGTATGCTGTCGCACAGTGCCTGAAGCGCAACCAGAGAGTCATCTACACAAGTCCCATCAAGGCTCTAAGTAACCAAAAGTACCGAGATTTCGAGGCCATCTTTGGAGATGTTGGTCTCATGACTGGTGATGTTACTATCAACCCTACGGCAAGTTGTCTTGTCATGACAACCGAGATTTTGCGATCTATGTTGTATCGCGGTTCTGAGATTATGCGAGAAGTCGCCTGGGTTGTCTTTGATGAGATTCATTACATGAGAGACAAGATAAGAGGTGTTGTTTGGGAAGAGACCATCATTATGCTTCCCGACAAGGTCCGATACGTCTTCCTCTCTGCCACCATTCCCAACGCTTTCCAATTCGCCGAATGGATTGCCAAGATTCATCATCAAGCTTGTCACGTTGTGTATACCGATTTCCGACCTACTCCCCTACAGAACTACTTCTTCCCCTGTGGTGGTACCGGCGCTCGTCTCATCGTTGATGAGAAGAGCAACTTCAACGAGCAGAATTTCAACAAGGTCATGCAAGAGGTTGAGGAAAAGAAGGGTGCTGACCCCAATGATCCTAATGCTCGTCAGAAAGGAAAGGGCAAGAACAAGAAGACCAACAAGGGTGGCGCTGACAGTGGTTCGGATATCTCCAAGATTATTCGAATGACCATCAAGAAGAAGTTCAACCCCGTCATTGTTTTCAACTTTAGCAAGCGAGAGTGTGAGAACCTGGCCATGAACATTTCGTCACTCAGCTTCAACGACGATTCCGAGAAGGCCATGGTTCGTAAGGTTTTCAACAGCGCTATTGAGAGTTTGTCAGAGGGAGATCGAGAGCTTCCCCAGATTATCAACTTGCTACCTCTTCTGGAGCGAGGTATTGGTGTCCATCACTCTGGTCTGCTACCCATCCTCAAGGAGACTATCGAGATTCTCTTCCAGGAGTCTCTCATCAAGGTTCTTTTCGCGACTGAGACCTTCTCCATTGGTCTCAACATGCCTGCCAAGACTGTGGTTTTCACCCAAGTGAACAAGTGGGATGGTGTCAAGAGACGCCCTCTCACTTCATCTGAGTACATCCAGATGGCTGGACGTGCTGGTCGTCGTGGTCTCGATGCTCGAGGTATTGTCATCATGATGATTGACGACAAGCTCGAACCCGACACCGCCAAGGAGATTGTTACCGGCCACCAAGATCGCCTCAACTCTGCTTTCTACCTCGGTTACAACATGATCCTCAACTTGCTACGTATCGAAGCTATCTCACCCGAATTTATGCTGGAGCGATGCTTCCATCAGTTCCAGAACGCGGCCAGCGTCCCCTCTTTGGAGAGGGAGTTGATGTCATTACAGCAGGAGCGCGACAACACCAGCATCGCCGACGAGTCTACGGTCAAGGACTACTATCAGATTCGACAGCAGCTCAGCGCTTATACCAAGGATATGCGCACTGTTATCCAGCACCCCAACTACAGTATTTCGTACCTGCAGCCAGGTCGTTTGGTGCAGATTTACAACCCCAAGGACGAGAACGAGACTATTGCTGGAACCGGAACCGACTTTGGCTGGGGCGTTATCGTCAACCAGACCCCTCGCCGCGCGCCCAAGATGGGTGAACCCGAATATGCCCCCCAGGAATCCTATGTTATTGACGTGCTTCTTCCCATCTCCCGATCCAGCGCGGACTTCTACCCCACTCAACCCGTCGAAGATGCCCCTATGCCCGTTGGCCTCAAACCTTTCGGCGACGACGACGGCGACGTTAAGTTTGCGGTCGTCCCTTGTCTTCTAACTTGCATCAAGGCTATTAGTCAAATTAGGCTTTTCTTACCCAAGGAAGGCCTCAAGTCTGAGTCAGAAAGAGAGACGCTCACAAAGTCTTTGATGGAGGTCAAGCGCCGCTTCCCCGATGGTCTGCCTGTGCTGGACCCCATCGAGAACATGGAAATCACCGATGAATCGTTCAAGAAGCTTCTTCGCAAGATCGAAGTCCTCGAGTCCCGACTTTTGGCTAACCCTCTTCACCTCTCGCCCCTTCTTCCTGCTCTTTGGGACCAGTACCACGCCAAGGTTAAGCTCACCGAGAAGGTCAAGGAGACCAAGAAGTCCATCGCCAAGGCGTACAGTATCGCCCAGATGGACGAACTCAAGTCTCGCAAGCGTGTGCTGCGACGTCTCGGCTTTATTAACGATTCCGAAGTCGTCCAGCTAAAGGCTCGCGTCGCCTGTGAGATTTCATCCACTGAAGGCCACGAGCTGCTTCTCTCCGAGTTGCTCTTTGATCGATTCTTCAATGAGCTTACTCCTGAGATGTGTGCTGCTGTCATGAGTTGCTTTATCTTCGATGAGAAGATTGAAACAACCCAGCTCAAGGAAGAGTTATCGAAACCTTATCGTGAGATTCAGGCAAAGGCGCGCATCATTGCCAAGGTCAGCCAGGAATGCAAGCTTGAGGTCAACGAGGAGGAATATATCCAGAAGCTCAAGTGGCAGCTGATGGAGACGGTCTACGCATGGGCCCAAGGACGTCCTTTCATTGAGATTTGGTATGCCATCCCTTTATCCCGCTACAGCACCGTTACTAACGCACTCCAGCAAAATGACAAAGGTCTACGAAGGCTCTCTGATCCGTCTTTTCCGTCGTCTGGAAGAGCTGCTTCGCCAGATGGGCCAGGCCGCCAAGGTCATGGGCAACGACGATCTAACGAAGAAGTTCGAGGACAGTTTATCCAAGATCCGTAGAGATATTGTGGCCGCGCAGAGCTTGTACCTATAAAATGGGGGAAATATCATGTAATGTGTTCTTTTTTTCAATATGTTTCACCGGCTTGGGAGTCTGGCGTGTCGGGCTGGAAAAAAGAGTTGTAGTATACCTTGAGCTCGAGGGATTAGGAATAAACCTATGCGAACCTTGGTCAAAGTGATATCTAAATTAATAGAGCAATTTGGAAGCTACGAGGAATCAGCATGGAGGTTTACATACAGAAATTGCAACGCTTGCTGCTATACATACTCAAGCTTCGGCTGAGTTTAAAAGGAATCTTGGAACTTACAAGACTTTATAAAAGCTATCCAGAATTGATGAAGCCTTGGGACTGATGTACCGGGACGCGTGATTTAATCGCCGTGATATATTCTGTCTGTTTCTCCTGCCCTGGAGAGCAGTATATAGAATGCGTGTAAAGCCATAACGCCACCCAACCGCTGTAACCCATGCTTTGGCATGACACCGTCCAAGATCAACGCCTGAACACTCGATACCCCAAAGCCAAACATAATACCGCCGTTGAAGCACTGAGCACCATCTGGAGCGTTTCAAGGCTCTACTAAGGCCGGTCTCCTGAAAGCTCCATGATGAAACCAATAAAAAGACTAAAGACAACACCAAAGCCAACGAATATCTGCCATCTCTTACTCCAGATACCCTCCTGGCGCATCAGCCACGCTAGACTTCCCAGTGGGAAGAAGAATCCGACTATCATGGCTTTGATTAGTATTTCTAGTACAGAAGCCATGCCGGAGTTTTCGTCCTCGAGCGGATTGGACCCGGACGGGATTCCCTCGGCATTGTTGTCGATCCATGCGTCTTCCATGTTGCGCAGGGTGTCAGGCGATGGCATAGCGTCTGGTGTGAAGCGTGATGTATGGATTGATGTAAACTGTGTTCTCAAAGTTGCGATTTCTGAAGGCGAAAATCCAGACTGCAGCAATCGATCGAACCCCCGTGGTCGCGGCCTCGTTGAAGTCGCAGGTTTCGAACCATCACCAGTTGCTTCCTTCGGCGGCTTAAGCGCCTCCTCCTCTTCCTTCTTCAACTCCTCGCTGGACAACTCATCACCAATGGAGCAATTAACATAGACCCGCGACACATTCGCACCCTCGACAGCCTTGCCCTTCCCCTTCGGATCATCATTGGTGGGCGGCGGCGCAGGATGTGGTTTGAGGACGGAGCTCAGCGCTGAAGCATCGGGGAGGATATGGCCTTGGTGAATGAGGCGTAGTCGACTTTTGGATGAGAGTCGTGTGCGGAGGAGGTGTTTGAGAGCGAAGACGGTTGTTGTTTGGGGTGAGGGGATGTCGAGTTCGAGATCTGGTTGGGCTGTTGTGAAGCGGATTGTGAGATGGAGGGGAGGAGGGAGAGGGTGGGATGATGAAGCTTGAGAGGTCATGATGATGGCATTGTTTGGGAGTTGGAGATGAGATTGAAAGATAGTCTTAATGATAGAGTGAGTATGGGAGTGAAGTTGTGAGATGCTACAATTGGATGCGTGTAACATGTAACAAATAAAACTGAAGTTGAGTGAAGTGAAGCTGGGTGGTATTGGTGACGTGACCTCCACTTGCCGACCTTCTAGAAGGATGCTTTACAGGGCTGAGGCAGAAGTCACTAAAGCTTGAGTCTTTCTTGTCCTTACAGCGTCATGTTTGGAGAATTTTGGAGATTGAGAAAGAATATTGCTAGAAGAGTAGATTCATCCCATTCAACCTCAATTCTCATTATAGAACCCCCATTGAAGGTATTGGGCCTTTCAGACGGGAGTAGCCTGCAGCTCTTGTTGCACCTCAGGACAGGGGTGTGTAACTGCGGCCCCGCTACAAGGGTTCCTGAGCCTCTAAAAAGTCCCCTGACCGCCCGGCAGAAACCACCCCAAACAACCGTCATCATCCTTGATTTGTTTTTTACGTCGATCAACAACACGCTCATTGGAACCTATTTCACATCACCACGTTTCCTATTTCCCTAGATTCCTCGATAGGGCGATGGTCTTGAAAGTATGCCACGCCTGCGAGGGACCAGATATCTAACCTGCTTTTATTGCGGGAAGAGGTCCAATACCAAATATGACGGCATCACACGCCAGTTTCTATGCCTATCATGCGATGCGACAAACTACCTCGATGAAGTATGAACTTCCTCTCGATATTGTGACGCAGTTACTAATTGCGAATAGAATGGAGAGATTACGGATCCGCCAGTAGCCACCGAGCGTGAAGCTCCCGCAACCCAATACGCTGTTCCTCGACATTCACCTCCGTCATCCCCAAAAGATAGCATCTTTTGCGCAACATGTCTGAAGAATCAGCGGCTATTTACGTCATCTCTGGCGCAGTATTTACCTGACGATACGAACCACCCCGATTACCCCGAGCTCGAGCGAAATTACTACAGATTCCGAAAGGGGTTGGAGGAACGATATCCCCAAGTTTGTGACGAATGCGCCGAGAGAGTTGATGGTCAGATTCGACGGGCAGGATATACGGCCAAGACGGATCATCTTCGACGGATGATGGAAAAGAGCAGGGGAAGAAAGATTTCACCTGAAAAGAAGGGCGCTCTGGATTGGGTTGATAGCCTAGGCAAGGGGCTATGGTGGGGAGGATTGGCGATACAGTTGCTGTGGCATCTCAGAGCAATCACTCTTGCTTTGGAACATCAAGATGTTGGAATGTACGATCCGGACGACAGGAGCTGGTCGACGCTGGCTGTGAAGGGTCTGGGCTTGGCTGTGGCACTTCTTCCTCCTGCAGATACTCTCATCAATAGCGCCGTTGTTGCGAGCATACTATCGGCATGGTGGAATCCTCAATTTGTGCAAGTCAGCCGAGGCTTCACAAGACACCTCCTGGGCTTTACACAATGGTATGCTTTTCAGGGGTTGATCGTCTTCTTCCGCGTCCTATTCCGCCGTGTGTTGGAGATGGACGGAGGGCAGGCTCAATCGCGGAACACCAAACTTAGCGCGCACTTGGTTATGTCAGTTGTTATGGTCATGGTAAGTTTTGGCGGAGAAGCCGCGCCTCTAAGAATCTGTGCTAATCTGTTTAGATATATTCTGCCGCAAAAAGGTCTATCAAAGTCGATACCACACCCCTTTTTGGCACCTCAAACACAACGTTTTCGCCACCGAAGCAACCTAGGATTACTCGGGAGAAGAGAGAGGAACCAAAAACCTTCTCAGAACTGTTGAATGAAGCCTTGGACTCTCCTACAGCAACGCCCCAGCCAGATCGATTCAATCCGTCACCTATTAGGACGTTTTCACCACAACCACTCCCCCCGGGCAATTCCTATAGGGCCCCAGGAAGCACTCGCACCCAATTCAACGCTCTAAACATCACGCCTCGAAAGACACAAGACGTTGGATATACGGACGAGATGGATTGGACACCAACCGAATCTCAGACTCAATCTCAGTCGCCATACCGAGCTTTCCAAAATCCGCCTTCCTCCAATGGACCCCGGAAATCCTTTGGAGAGGCACCCGTGAGCGCTGAAACAAGCCCTTTCTGGTACAAGGTCCCTCCTGCGCCGACGAACCCATCCCAGCGTATACGAAACCCCCCTAACGCGCCAATCATCAGAACCAAGCCGGCACAGCAGGAGAGTATCTTCTTCCGAGGCGCGGCTAAGAAGAGGGATGAGAGTGAAGATGATGAACGTGAAGTCTCGTTCAAGCCGCCCAGTTTCTTTGCGCCTGAACGCAGCAATGACGAGGCTAATGGGTTGGCTGATCTCTTGAGTCAGAGCTTTACTTTGGGAAAGGAACAAAACCATCCTGATGAATATTCAGGAGGATCTACACATAGAAGGGGTTCAGACACTCGTGTGTCTACTGGTACACCTCAGTTCGACAACCTTGGTATTGAATTCACCACTCTGGCTGTGATGCTTGTTTTCTGGGGTCTCACTGTAGCAGTTTCTATCCCTTTTGGACGAGAAGTCCAGCTCGCATTATTATCTGCGGTAGGCATCATTGCATTGCGAGAGACAGGCGAAACAAGCCGGCAAACAAGGCTCCCTACGACAGCGACATACATCAGTTCTGCGCTGAATGTAGTCGAGCTGGCAGCGGTTTGCTGGCTTGCACTGGAGGTTTTCCAGGAGAACGAAGGCGCTGGAAAGTACGGGATTGGGCTATTGACGACAATGCTTGGGCATCAGGTTTGGAGTACTATGAATTGAGCTTTATGCATAGATAGAGAGGGCGGTTTATGTTGCTTGGGAATATCATGTGCGGCGTTGGATGAGAAACGAAGTATTTTATGAACATGGTGGCTGGTTGGGATAGGTACCAGATGAGGCATGTCGAGATATCAATGAAACTATTGACACGCAAAGTTGCTTGTGTGACACATCATAATGAGCATGATTCGATATGCAGTATGACTTGTATTCTTGGTTCCGCTTCAGGGATGTGTGAATTCTCAACACTGTCCTATATACTATTTCTCTGTTATCTGATCTTGGATCTAACCCTCAAAAGGGGTCTCATATGGCCTCTCAGCCTGTGGTGTGATGCGAGCAAGATGTCGTCGCTGACCAGAGTGCCAGTCAAGAATAGCTGTATGCTGAACTGATCTGTTATCCCAAACCACAACAGTCTTTTCCTGCCATCTCACACGAGCGTGGAAGTCAGCGCCCCATGCGATGTGCTCATACAGGAAGTTGAGAATGGCATCGGACTCTTCCTTCTTGAGACCGACAATGCTTCGTGTGACTGACGACTGTTAGCTTGTTTCTCCAAGTCGTGCGCAAGGTAACTTACACTGAGGGTTCACAAAGAGCGACTTCTCCCCGGTAACAGGGTGTGTTCGCACAATAGGATGCTCATTGACAACCGGTTCACGTCTCTTGATACTCCCCTTCTTCACACTAGCATTAACCTGCTCAATCCCAGAATGCGTCGCCTTAAGTCCATGCAGCAACTTCTGAAACGTCGGCGACAATCTATTATACGCCTCAACAGTATTCGCAAAGAGGGTATCACCGCCAGTATCAGGGTTATCAAGGACATAAAGAAACGTCGTTCCCGGCGGCTGCTGCTCGTACGTAATATCAGAATGCCACGCTACAGAGCTAACCCGCGTCTTGAAGAACTCCTCGTACGACTTATCACCCGCACTTCTATGCACGAGATGGATCTCGGGATGGCCCTCTGGCGAACCAGACGTGGGGTGGATGTGATGACGGCCGAAGTAACCGCCGAACTTGAGGGCTTCGGCGATTGGAAGGTCGGCGAAGTCTTGGTTGCGGAAGGCGACGACTTTGCGCTCGGCGACGTAGCGGGCTAGTTCGTCTTTGCCGGCGTCGGAGAGACTGCTCAGTTGGACGCCCTCAATCTCAGTGCCGATTGTGGGTGTGAGATGGGAGATCTTTGTGGTGGACTTGAGGAGGTTGGGGAATGTTGGATCTGCGTCTTTGCCGTGCTCGTAGTGCTCGAAGGGCTCGAGGGGAGGGTAGACTTGGTCTTTGTTCCATGTTGGGAGATAGTTTGGGTACTGAGATGTTGATGTCAGTGTATGATCGATATGTGAGTGACGAAGTGATATACCTTTGCGGCAGCGTGGCCGTCGATGCCCTTCTCTTCGGCTTCACGACGGTAGGCGACGGGGGATAATTCCTTGTAAACGCCCTCGACGTGGCCGGGGTAGAGCTTTACTTTCTGTGCATCGACTGTAGGAGTCTGAGTCTCAACAGCTGAGGGAGCCATCTTGAAGAGTTACGTTCAAATACTGTATAAGTCTTAGATACGGGTTTAACGTCAAATGCGTAGTTCACATGGAACTCTACGACCTTTATATACCATGCACTCCTCATCTGACAAATCCCATTCCCATCACACTCTCAATGAGGGGAAGTATGCATCCGCAATACAGAACTCGCAATGACGAACTACAATTGTCAACCATTGTCATCATCCAAAGACATCGCGCAAGCATCGCATCTATTGCGTTGATCAACGAGACGCGAATCAAATCACGCAACGGCCGAGAGGGACGGAGAGTGTAACATTGCAATGTAGAGTAACTTGGCGATCCGAGAGTATTTATCACGGCGTTATAGCTTGGTATTGCGCAATGTCGGATCTCGTGGTTGAGGCCTCGAGGGTGGTGGTGAGTTGGCGCAATTCCTGGGGATTGGTCACGCAATATGCCTATCAGTCGGGGTTATCGAGAGGGAGAGTCGATATCTCGGTTATCGGCCATAACTCTTTAGAAGTACAATATATCTGTAGAATAAGTTTTGTAGGTATTGTAAGTCTTTGTGGCTCAAAATTTGAGAGTTACAGTTGTCTTAAATATCTCTATCGTCGGCAAATGACTATATAATAGTCGACCCCAGCAACTCGACTTCAACTATCGTACAAATGCCCCGTAACACTTTCAACTACCGAAACATGCCAAGTCCGAAGATTTCTCCATAAAGAAGCCTAAACATTCCCGTTTACGGCGTCTCGGTCGGATCTCTCAGCGATTGGTCCCTATCGCGAGCACGTCATGCCTCTATTCTCATGAGATAGGACAAACATCCGAACTCTACCATGGCTAGTCCCAGAGCACCCCATCTCTTGTACCAATTGTAAGCTTAAATCTCTTGACTTATCGAGAGGTTTTCATTGGTTCTTTGGCAGTGGCTAACAGTCTAGATCGAACCCCCAGGTTTAACAGAAGCTGTTGTAGCTTGATCGAATGTCCATGTTGGTTCAGCATCCCAGCGTATTAGTTGACCTGGAGGCGTCGGTTAACCCTGAATCGGCTGGTCATGCCCAGAAAACACTCGTTCGCCGAGCCCTGAGGTGATTTGCGTAGTCCATCGCGACATTGATAACCCCCGTGTCTTCTCGTAGAGGTATCCCAAGCAGCATGGGGGGCAAATACTGTAAATTTTAGATCAATGGCTTAAGAGAATTAGTCGTGGTAGGGGAACTGCCAGCCTTTATAAGTCCAGCCCTGCACCACACAACATCACATCATGTTCGACATCTCCGCGGCCCTCCCTCTTATTCTCTTTCTCCGAGGACTTACTTGCTCTCGGCTGCTACTAGTTCCCTCAGCTGTCACTAGTGTTACTCACTAAGATCTATAATGGCTGCCGTTGGAGACTCCAAAGGGGTCATCGGCAAGACTGAGTCTGATGACCGTCGTTTTGACAGCGGTGATGAGACCGCCAATTCGTCAATTGAGCATCCTTTCTCAGATCCAGAGATTGCGGATCGTTGGAGGAAGGTGTATGAGAATGCTCAATATGAGAATCGACATCGGTTTGATCCGAGTTTTACTTGGACTGCTCAGGAGGAAAAGAAGCTGGTTAGAAAGGTACTTTGCTCTGCCACAGGACTTATACTGAAGCCACTGTAAGGCCCTCTGGAAGTCAGTTGACTAACATGCGCTTGTCTCTAGATCGACTTCCGCATCTGTCTCTGGGCATGGGTCATGTTCCTGTCCCTGGACTTTCACCGTCGAAACATCAACCGTGCTATTTCCGACAACATGGCAAGTTAATTCTCCGATGCATCTGGGGTGAAAACTTGACTAATAGCTTCCTTTAGTTGCCCGAAGTAGGCATGAACACTAATGACTTCAACTATGGCCAAACTGTAGGTCCACCCCTGTATAGCTCGGCACTTCGACTGACCATTTAGATCTTTCTCGTGTCCTTCCTCTCAGCTGAGCTTCCCAGTGGCTTGATTAGCAAGAAACTTGGTGCGGATAGATGGATCCCGTTTCTCATTTGCAGTTGGTCACTTGTTGCGGGTTCTCAAGCTGCGCTGCATAGCAGGGGTGCTTACTTTGCTATCAAGGCACTCTTGGGTCTTTTGATGGGCGGATTCATTCCGTAAGTCATCAGCCCTGACACGGGAATAAAGACTGACAGAAATAGTGATATTGTCCTTTGGCTCACTTACTTCTACAAGTCCAATGAGCTGCCAATCAGACTGGCGTTCTTCTGGACTGCCCTGAGCACCAGCAACATCCTGGGATCTCTTCTCGCAGCCGGTATCCTTCAGATGCGAGGTGTTTTGGGCTGGGGAGGTTGGCGATGGCTGTAAGTACTAAGACTTTTCAACTTTGAAATCATAAGCTTACATGGCTCTAGATTCCTCCTTGAAGCTATTGGCACTTTCATCATCGGTCTCTTCTCTTGGGTTCTCATGCCTCCTGGTCCCTGCCAGACAAAGAGTTGGTTCCGTGGCAAGAATGGCTGGTTCAATGAACGTGAAGAGTATATCATGGTGAACCGACTTCTTCGTGATGATCCTAGCAAGGGTGATATGAACAATAGGTATGCTACCATAAAAATAATAAATATGCGTACGGACTAACACCTTTCGCAGAGAAGCTGTCAATCTCCCCAAGCTCTGGAAAGCTGTCAAGGACTGGGAGCAGTGGCCGCTCTATATCATTGGTCTTATGGTGTACATCCCTCCCGCTCCCTTCAACACGTATCTCTCCTTCATTCTGCGCCAAATCGGTTTCTCCGTCTTCGAGGCCAATCTTCTCGCTATTCCATCTCAGTTCCTCTACGCTGTCAACTTACTCATCATCACCTGGCTCTCCGAGCGCGTACAGGAACGAGGCATGCTGTCATCCCTCTCCAACATCTGGATCTTCCCATGGGTTCTCGCCCTCGTCGTTCTTCCTGGCGATATTTCTCCCTGGGTTCGATACGCTCTCATCACTGGCCTTCTGAGTTACCCTTACTGTCACGCTATCCTTGTTGGCTGGAACGCCAAGAACAGCAACAGTGTACGCACGAGGGCTATCAGCGCTGCCTTGTATAACATGTTTGTTCAGACTGGTAACATTGCTGCTTCTAACATTTTCCGCGAAGACGACCAGCCTCTGTACCGCCGAGGTAACAGGGTCATTCTTGGTATCACGTCTGCCAACATCGTCTTGTTTTATATCGTCAAGGCGTTCTATATCTGGAGGAACAAGGTCCGCGATGCTAGATGGAATGCTCTGACAAAGGAACAACAACAGGACTACATTCTGAACACGACAGATGAGGGTCAGCAGCGTTTGGACTTTAGATTCGCTCACTAGGCGAGGCGATATCACTGTGGTGTATTGTGGTAGATCCCAGGAGGAGCTGTCTCTGATGGAAACTCAATAAATTGATCACAACTACTGGAGTACATCATACCTGGTGCCTCTGTGCCGTATTTAAATGCCATTTTTGTTTAGATCAGTTATCTTGGGCAGTAGTGGTAGATGTGGTGAGTGATTGAGCAATTGCAATCCGTTTGGTCTGGTAGTTCAGGGACAGGACCCCTGGCTCGGCACTGTTGATAACGGCCTGTTACAGCAAGTTTGATAGATTTATGATTACAACGTAGTCAATAAACCAATCCTCCTCTTCTACACTCTCCTCTTCTAAATCTTAGCCTGTCTGGTCCTAAGCTTAGGGTAAATTATGCACAAACTTAGGAAACATCCTAAGTCTTAGTCCACTATGATCATAAGTTATGCCTAAACTTAGGCTAACTTAGATCTCGAACCATAGCCCCTTCATTAATGATCTGTGCTGGACTAGGCATGGCGGGTGATGAATGTCACAGTGTTTGTTCACTCGGAGGTTTGCACCGAAGTGCCCGGCTACTTGGTTAAAACAAGCTTCACGCGATATGTTCGTTGTATGAGACTCAAGTTTGATGTGGTCCGGGTTGATGCATCATCGCCAAATGAAACGGTGGGAGACCTCTGTTGCACATGTGAGGAGGCCTTGGAGGTCGTTTCGGGTAAGATTGACTAATATGTAGAAAGCTTCACGCTGTGCTCGAGGGGCAGCATCCCGAAAAATGGCAAAGTTGATCTCGTGCATAGAGAACAAGGCCCATGTCTGTCTTCTGTCGGTGCAGCATTATCTGCATAAGCTGGGTAAGGGTAGCCGACAGAAATATCTGGGAGAACCCAGAAAAACAATTCCCAGAGTTAAGAACTGGGCGGATCCGGGTGAGATACGGCTGTTGGGTGAGATTAAACTTTTGACAAAACTGTCCATATGCTTGGTTGATCTTTTTGTGGAAGTCTGGTGGTGAATTGTTATACAATTCCTGGAGTAATCGACATAGTTGGTTTCTGGTCCGCATTGTCCCAAAGTGGACGGGGGGATAGGTCGTGTTCTGCTGGGGAACAGCGAGAGGGCCATGGGTAACAGGAGGGCTATTAGAAAGGGGAAGCGTGTTGGGCAGAGGATCATCTTCGAGTTTAACTGTATCTAAATCGTCAGTGAAATGGGCCGGAGGTTGCTGATATCAGTGGCCATACCTTGGTCATCGTCGTCAATGACAATTGGGTCAAACCACATGCCTTTCGTCATTTTAAAGCTAGCCATGTTTTTGGAGATGATGGATGATGACAGAGGGGAAAAGAAGAAAACAACAGACATTCAATGACATATCCATGGTTGCAAGTCTGGGCAAGAGTGGCAGGAAGGAAGTAACATCTCCTGGATCAATTAATAAGGCATAAGAAATAGGTTCAAGTACCCTTACAGAGCAATAGAGGTCTTGGATAGATAGGTCACTTTATGAAAACATTATAATATAACTGGAAAAGTCTGTTTCTTGGGGATCTACCTTAGTCTAAGCCTGTAGTGTCTCCTTTTACTTATCCTTCGGAGACCTGAGGTGCCTGTCCAATTGCATCATAATCCTCCCATCTGAGAGTGCGAACCTCCACTGAAGAAATAATCTGCGCTCATTTCTGCCCATTTGTTACGGTTAGCGGCTTCCAAGGCTGACCCAAATGGGTCAGCTTGTCGGGGATGACATGGATAGGTGCGAAGGACTCTGCAGTTGTGATGAGCGGTTGGTACTGAACGGCTAGTCCGACAGTAGGCTGCTAGCACTGGGCCCTCATAGAGGATATGGTGTCTCTTGCCAGTTGACGGGTATCTGCCTCGTTGGCAAAGAGACAGATGTTAGTAAAGGAACTGACGTATGTTGCAATAGTGGTGGACTGGGTCAGGAATGCAAAGTGGCATGTCGATGGACATGACGAAGGACTTGTGAATACCCGCCGCCATGCGGGCGGTCGCGGATAGGGGGAGGGGTGGTGCTGTCTCCTTTCTTTCAGAGGGAAAGAAGAAGTGCACAGAATGTCTGCGCAGCTCTTTCATTCAAGAAGACCATGGTTTCATCTGCGGCGGCAAGTGAAAAGATAGCCTTACGGCTATTTCCAGCGATGATGGAATCGTCGATGATGACTGATGTGACCGGCCATGGTCGTGGAATGACCGGAAGAGCGTAATGAGGTATTGTAGTCGGTGAATTCAGTGCCCCCAGGAGGTCTTCATCCGAGTCGGGATCGGCTACCTGTCGCTTTTGACCGGAAGATGACCCGGTAAGTTCAATAGGAATAGGACTATTGTTGAACAACTTGGAAGTGCTAGAGGCACTTCCAAGTCCAGGGCACTGGAAAGACCGGAGGACTGAGGATAGTTGCTGAGTAGTCTTGTCTTCCTGTTCGGTTTGGATTATCGCACAACTTACACCAAGACCCTGGATGTCGCCCATAGTTCCGAGGATAGATTTAGCCTCCTGGGCGAGTTTGTATTATCGAGCAACTTCTTGACAAGAGAATAGATAGCCTTACGGCCACTACCGCTTGCAATGGAGTCGGAAATGATGAACGGCCCCGCAGGTAAAGGTCGTGGAGTGGTCGGAATCCCGTCTCGGGTTTGACCGGCGGGTTCCTCGAATTGCGCTAGATCCTCATCTGATTCTAGATCGACTACCTGGGTAGCCCTTCGCTTACGGGCAGACTGGGGCCCGGTCAGGTCGATGGGAATTGGCGTATCGTCAAACTTGGATGTGCCTCTGGCACTTCCGCTGCCAGAGTGCGCAGCCCGAATAACGGAGTCAATCGAGCTGGCCGCCGGTTCCGGGGCGTGGTCAGCTATGATCACGTTGAGGCTTGTTGTTAGTCCTTTAGTGCCTCCCATCGCTGTTAAGATCGAGGTCGCCTTCTGGCGCAACTCCGGGGTGACGCATTTTCAGCCGCGCCAATGGCATTTCGGGAACTTTCCCCGGCCTTTGCCTGCGCATTTCCTCGATAGTCAGCGAATACGCCCTCGCCAGGAGCGAACTGTCCACTTGAGTTGCGCGAGGTGCGTCGTCAAGGTGCCATATCTTCTGCAATCACTCCGGTTGTAAGGGGGGATGGTGAGGTTTGGTTTCTGGCTGACGTCGCTTGACGCCACGGTGTGTGTGGATAGATCACACTTGGATCTGTATCAACTTGGTTGAGAGATGGTCCACCAAGTGGAGGGGTTGGGTAATATATGCCGGTAAAGGCTTTGGAAGAGCCACCTGTAGGATTATATCCGTCTTGACGTGCCTGGTCTTGGTATGACCGGTGAAGCTCTGGGTTGCTCTTCACCCACCTATCGTACCGGTGGACTTTGTGGCTATTGACGAACAGGTCTTCTCGACCGTACAACTGAATTGCCCGAAGGTATCCCTCATATGAGAGAGTGCCACCCGGTTTTGTAAGAGGCTCGGAGAACAAGCGTCGGTAATCAATATCTTTAATGAGATGCTCGCTGTGTGAGCATGGTGAGAACTTGATAGTTGACATAGATTGTAATGTGACTGCAAGGTCTGGACTGAACTGCGATGCGGCGGAGGAAGATCATGACGCGATGGAGAATCGTATCGCAAGGTCGTGATGCGGCGGAAAGAAATCGTGAGACCGTGACTTCAACGGACGGAAAGACATCGCAATGGATGGGAGATAATACTTGAAATAAAAGTCATTATGAAAACAGTGTGACTAACATGCTGTGAATGACACTCTCGAGATGGTAAATCGGGATAGCTGCATGCAAGTGACAGATGAGCTGCCACTGCAGGGCAATGCCAAGCTCAACCCACCAACCTTACCAAAATTGGGTGATGAAACCCACTGAATCTTGTTAATTAAATATACGTCACTTATTTTCCCATGAGCTTTATGTTGGAGCAAAGATCTAATAGTATTAAAGAGAGTCTAAGAATATATCTAACAGTAAACCCGCACATCCTTCAATACCAAAATACTCCATTACATCATGTCCAAACTCATTCCAAACATAAAACATTAAACATTTCTCTCGTTGAGAATCGTAAGTCGTTCATAAGAACAGTTATGTGCGTTGTGCCATCGTGTACTGTCCCAGTTCCAACACCCCATTTCATCACCTTGTCAATCTGAGTTTTTGAGCTTAGAAGAGAGAGCCGATGAACTCCTTGGCGCGCTTGTAAGCGCCATAGGAGCTGTACTTCTTGTAGTTGTAAGATCCTGCGAGTGTCAGTTGAGTGTCGTTGCTGGGTAAAGGGAGTTGACTCACCATAGTTGGTATATTTCTTAGGAGCGGGAGCAGGCTTCTTGGAAGAAGGCTCAGCCTCAGCTTCAGGAGCAGCTTCGGGCTCGGCTTCACGCTTGTATGATCCGTAAGATGAGTACTTCTTATAGTTGTAGCTTCCTGGAGGAGAATGAGTATGAGAATCTCAGGGGTGAAGGGCATAGCTCACCGTAATTTGTGTACTTCTTAGGAGCCGGAGCAGGCTTGGGCTTAGGCTTAGGCTTTGCGCCGTAGCTTCCATAGCTTGGGTAAGATGGGAGGTTTTCACCGGCGCCCTTATAATCTCCATAGGTAGTATATCCAGGAGCGGCTTCAGCTTCAGGGGCAGCTTCGGGAGCAGCTTCGGGAGCAGCCTCACGCTTTTCAACCTCCTCACGCTTATAAGAGCCATAAGAGCCGTATTTCTTATAGTTATAGCTTCCTGAAAGAGTGTCAGTGTGTAAACTGAAGCTTGCTTGAGGACTGCTCACCATAGTTGGTATATTTCTTAGGAGCCGGAGCAGGCTTGGGCTTGGGCTTTGGCTTTGCACCATAGCTTCCGTAGCTAGGATACGAGGGAAGGTTTTCACCTGCTCCCTTATAATCGCCATAGGTAGTGTATCCTGGTGCTGCTTCAGCTTCGGGGGCAGCTTCAGCAACCGGGGCCGCCATGGCACCCGCAGCGAGAGTGAGGAGTGTGACAGCGGTGAACTTCATTTTGATGTCTGAAGAAGGACAGAAAGATGGTAGAGTGAAGGAGCAGAGAAGAGGGTGGGTGCTGGGTAGTTAAGGCTGAAGAGATGGGTGAGAAGGGTGGTGAGGAAACACTTCAGCTCAGGATGGGAGCTCCTACTTTATGGACAAGGATGGACGCCTCTTGGATGTACAGAAAGGTATCTCATGATCATCTTGATTAAAGCTTAGCTTGCAGAAGCACACTGGAAGCTCTCAACTCCGAAAGTCTACTTCCCAGATCCAGACTCAGACCGCCAAGACAAAGTCGACGATGGCGTCGGATCCTACGGCATCAGACAACTCACCAGCCTGCTCAGACTAACACCCGTGAAGTCTAAGCTAGAAAAGCAAAACCTCGTATCAGTCTCACAGCTAACTCAAGTCTCAAGCTTACAAGTGGAGGGGATCACCATCCGGACGAGGCTCTCCATTGGACCACGCCAAGGCTGAGCACTCATGACTTCCCTCTCACGGTAACGATCGCGCAGTTTCCGAGGAGCTTTGCATCATTGAAGTCCTACCTTAGCTTAGCAATCGTGATGGCTCGTTAGCTTGACCGATATTCAGCGTGGCTGGCTGCAGAGATACCCGGGAAAGCTACCCTCGTGTAAGCCTCGCGGAGCTCTAGAACGAAGCTTGCAGCTTGCAGCCAGCAGAATTTCCCTATCTGGGCGAAGACGGCCACGATCTGGGCAGCTAGCACGATGATCAAGGTGTGTTAGTGAGCGGAGCTAATGCACGTTGGATGAGAGTCTAGAGACGGACTTTCTTTCCAAGACATACTGTAAATAGCACAAGAAAGTTTATATGTCGTGTCAGACGTGCATAAGATCCCTCTTCGGGTGGCCCTTTTGGGATTGATGATGTAGTTGATGGACGGAAATGTCTTGGATTGATCTAAACCCTTGCTATACGATATGATCTACCCGTCCCAATTGCGAATCATGGGGTTCGATGTCGTCAATTAAAAAAAAAGAAGAACTTCGGCAGTACGGACTAGAAGCGATCGACTTCGTATAGCTAAACCACCAAGACCAACGTTGTGCCCAACCCCCCGCAAGCCTCATTCCCATCACGTCTTAGTAGCTAGCAATTACAACCTTAACTACCAAAAGCCATCTTTTTTAAAAAGAAAAAGAAAAGAAGTGCAGCCAAAATGTCACAGTAGCGATTGTGGCTTTCTGCAGGGAGCATTGTTGGTCAGATTCACCTCAGCCTCACGGTTGTGGGAAGTTAAATCGCCCTCCAAGGCGAGATGCTTCCAACAGTTTTTCCTGATCCCGTCTGGTCACGGAGAGCGAACTTGTCTGGTCGTGGTACATTAGCGCGATACCAAGTCGGATGCGGAGGCGGGATCCAGCCCTGCCTAAACACATCTCAGCCTTTCTTCACGAGGTGCGCTATGTCGATGTAGGTATGATCGCTTCTTGTCTGGGTCTCGGTGATTGGTGCCCGCCCTCGTTTCTCGTGTAAGTCGGTACTATCGTGTACTGCTATCTCACTTCTGCGTATCTCACTGCTTAGACTAGCTCCAAAGCCTCTCTTCCGATGCCCATGTCTAGAACCTTTTGTGAGGGCTGTGATAACCACGGATTGCCTCATCTGGAGCACCAGAGTTTGCTAGACTGCGCCGGCTGAACCGGCAGTGTGCATTGAGTTGGCACTATGGGTGTCAGCCGCTCAATATCGTCATGTTAAGGGTCTCGAGAGCTCCCGTTCTAATTTTATCAGAACCTCGAGAGCTTTGGGTTGTTTCCTTCTTCTCATTTCTGACTCTATCTATTCTTGTCTTACTCGGATTCATCTCACCTTTAAACACAACTCGTTCATCAATTGTTTTCTCTTCTATTGTTCACATCTCTCAATTGTTGCAAACATGGCTCCCAAGCAAGAACAAGAATCTGCACTCTTGAACCCTCTCGTCGATGGCCAAGATACAGACGAAGACTCAGAATCCTACCATTATGTCCCTCCTCGAAGACGGCGATGCTCTGCATGCAGATGTGTCGGATGGATCTTCACTTTGCTCTCAATTATCTTTATCTCAGCACTCACCGGTGCCTGGATCTCAATGGCATATCTAAACATTGACCAGACATGTGCTGAACACACAACAGCATGGTGTAAGTCCTCAACTCAATGACCCAGCTAGATCCATCAATTGACCTCTCAATTGCAGCACCGGTTCTCAAGGACGTTTCGATAAAATACCACGAACAACCATTTGACGGAAACTTTATGGAAGAGAATGACTTCCGCAAGAATGGCTCTGCTAAAGTCGATGAAGCCTGGGAGTCACTTGGTGTTGACTGTATGTGTTTGCCTCTTGAACAGCTTGCTGAAGCATTGACTAACATTGTTAAGATCGACCTGGTGTCATCTCATACGAGGATGGAATTGCCAGCGGTCTCACTGATGCCCATGTCCAAGTTAGTCCTGAGCATGGCGGCGGTTTCATTGTCAACGTTGAGGGCATGCATCACCTTCACTGTCTGGTATGAACTCAATTGCAAGATCAAAGGAAACAACGGCTAATTTCTTCACAGAACCTCGTCCGCAAGTCCCTCTACTTCAATTACGACCACTATAAGGCCCTGGGTGGACATGCCTTCAAGAACGACGGCGAGGTCTTCCGCCTGCACGTCAGTAAGTCACACCACCGCCCTTCTCTACCAAGTTTCCAGTACTAACTACTGTAGCACACTGCCTTGACACAATTCGCCAAGTTCTCATGTGCAACGTCGATACCGGTGTTCTTGGACAAGTGTGGTATGATAGGAAGAACCCCAGCGCGTTCCCCGACTTCAACACCAAGCACACTTGCAAGAACTACGAAGATATCAAGAAGTGGTCAGAGAAGCTTCAGGTTAGTATCCCCTGACTTGATTCTTGACCAGAATGCTGATGAACCTTGATGCAGGCTCCTCCTCCTGGTACACTGCCCCCAGACTTCCTCGCCAACCCACACCCAGAGCATGTTCTTGAGTTCACACCATAATGACACACATTCCCTGCACGATATAAAGTTTATGAGTTTTAAAGACGATAATGCAAGTCCAGTAATGTTTCTTCTTGGGTTGCATGTAGATAGGCATCTGGCATATACACCAAGCAGGCTCCAACGCCATCAATATTATAATACCCTCCTTTCATACATATGCTCAGGCATCTCTCCGTGAAATCTCTCAAGAAACTCTCACTGTCGCTTTCAGCGTTTGAACATACCAGCCTTGTCATGTCAACCTTAAGATCAAGTGGCTTCCCGGCTGCCCGGTCAGCATGTCTCACTTCGTATAGGGCTGTAAACTTCTCACATTCCTCATTCGGATTAACGTGTGAACATGGGGAATCTCAGCCGCACGAAAGAAATGCGCTTATAGAGATGCATATTTTAGGAAACGGCTAATCCAGCCGCCCAGCCGTTTGGCCGGAAACGGTTCATCAAAGTAGCGGCAGTCAGCATTCCAGTCCAAGGCCAGCATCGTCACGATACAACAGACTTCACGTAAATGACCTAAAAACACGGGAGTAATTTCTTGACATTGGTGTGGCAGAGCGTGCTAAACGAGTGACCAGGTAGCTTCCTCCAGACCAAGAGAGAGTGTATCAGATATGTATCTGTGCTAGGTCAAATCATGTTCCTTCGCATCATCCTAAGGTGCAATTAAGCCTTGACCTCGGCCTGAAGACGGTGGAAGCCACCAGAGGCAGCGACATCCTTCTGAAGCTGAGCAATACGCTTCTGGTCTCCAGTAGGGTCACTAGACTCTCCAGAGAGAGTCCACTCGAGGTACGAGTTGGTGTAGTTGGGCTCAAAGCTCTCATCGAGAACACCAAGACGCTTGCCGTACTTGGTGACCTTCTCCCAGTCACGCTTGACGTTCTTGAGGTCCTTGCTGAAGTAGGCAAAGCTGCGCTCAAAGATCTTGCGGTTGAGCGCGGTGCCCATGACGGGCTTGAAGTCGACGTACTCAGCCCAAGCCTTCTCGGGCTCGGCGAGGACAAAGTCGGTCGCCTTCTTCACGGCGCGAAGGAACGAGCGGACCTTCTCGGGGTTCTCGGCGAGGAACTTCTCGTTGCCGATGTAGAGGATGGTGCAGAAGCAGCAGCAGCCAAGCTCAGCGAGTTCGTCGATGCGAAGCATCTGGACATCATCCTTGGGACGGCCCTGGGCAGAGAGCCACTCCTCGAGCTCAACCATCTGAACATTCTCCAGACCGATACCGGCGTCGATCTCGCCCTTGATGATGGCCTTGGAGACGTTCATACCACAGCGCACGGCGGTGTAATCATCAGGAGTCATGCCGTAGTGCGAGGTGAGCTCGTCGATCTGGATCTTGCCAAATTCACCGACATAGCCGATACGCTTGCCCTTGAGGGTGCGGAAGTCGGTGGTGATGCCAGAGTCCTTGAGGTAGACGACGCCAGTGAATGGTTCGTCGAGAAGACTACCGATGGACTGGACGGGAAAGTTTCGAGCCTTGGCAGCCAGAGTATGAATCATGGCCTTGAATCCAAGGTCGACCTTGCCAGTACCAATGATCTCAGTGACATCCTAGACAGTCATCAGCATTTTGATCGTTATTCGTCATGGAACAAGCACTTACACTAGGATCGTTAGGCTCAAGAAGAGCAACCTTGATTCCCTCCTCCTTAAAGTATCCCTTGGCCTGAGCTAGGTACAGCGGCGCGTGGTAAGGCGTAGCGTGCCTAACAACAGTCAACACAAGTTCATTACTAGAGCAAGTCAGTTGTACCAGTTGGTGAGGAAAGTGATCTTATCAGTCGACATGATGAAAGATCAAGTGGTGTACTGCTAGGGTTAGTTTCCCGGTCACCCGGAGCAAAGGGGGGGATGTCAAGAAGCATGTCCTTTCGCTGGTATTATCCAGATCAAGTTCGCCGGTATTTCTCAGATCAACTGCCCTGCTCTGCCCGTCCTCACACACGATGCACAGTCATCACCATTAAAGGTGGGTGAGATGTATCGTGAGATGAGGGGAGGTACAGAGCATAGAGGCAGTTGAACACCCGGATGCGTTCTTTTAAACGTTACCTTGATACATGGTAATAAGTGCGAAGAGAGCCATTGCTCCTTGGTCGTGCGTTGTCACATCGTACCAAAAGTTATGTGAGTGGTGTTTGAAACAAAGTTACTGATTGAGACAAGAAAATTGTCAGATAATTGAGTTGAAGAACGAGAGTTGAGAAAGTGAGAGGATGCGTCTTGATATATGAATGCCTCAACAACCCCTCAGCGGGGTTGATGCATCCTACACGACCTCAACGTCATTGTAATGTGGGCATTTGTACGGAAATAAAGGTCTCATTGGCTATCGGTTATCAATATTGAGTAGTAATGTAACAACAAATGGCTCAGTTTTGGTGATTGAGGCCTCGAGAGCGCTTCACGGCTCGGCTTAACATTCAAGTCGTGGGGCACCTTGCAGTAGGGTCAACTCTAAGGAGATTGTGAATATGATATGACACCAGATCATAAATGAAAGTCACCCATGAAACCTGATGAAAGTGACTGAGAAAGGAACCATGAAATGAATCATATCACAAATTAAGCCGCTCGTTATTCACAGCATGATATTGAAAATATCGGAGTAAGGCTTCAGTTCAGGGTAGGCTCATCAAGGTCCACCACAACCTCAATCTCATGACACTTTTGCTCGATCGTGATACAATTAGACCGAGACCGGAAGCTCGGTTCGACCAACAACACGTTGCATATGTACCAAGATATCGGTTAGAGAACTGCCAATAGCTTCACAGATGATCTGACGATACGTTGGGACATGTGCCCGCTTGACAGAACCTGTCATTTCGATAGCATGATGCTCATTATAGCCGCCGGCAAATTCGGTGTGCTTCGAGAAACTGCCGTCTACCACACGGCTCAGGAGATACTTGCCGATAGATGATTGAGGAAAGTTCTTCGGCAAAACATGTTTCCGGGTTAGAAATGTCGATTGTGATTTCGCATGTGAAACAGTTGGGATGAACTTCTTTAAACATGCGTCCATCTAATGTCTTGGGTACATGCTCGAGTGAGGAGACAAGGAGCTGCATGACAATGACTGAGCTAGCATTGAGCAATTTGAGCATATCAACTGACGACAGCACACATAACAACAAAGGAGAAAAGGTTCTCGGATTCAATTCACGCGAATTCTTCATTTCCTACGACCAATCCCATTGGCCCTCTTCAAAGCTCACAGCTCCGTGCCCTCGGCCGGGCGCCCGCATGTTCCACTGCCGTCGACAGGGCTGAAGAGCCTCTCACAAAATTCTCAACACAAACGGAAATTCTAGATGCAATAGCTTGTCGCAAACTCCGTCTCCCTCATTGGCTCGGGGATCTAGACCCGGAGCTGGGGCAGAGCTCTCCCCTGAGAACGAGCTGAGACCGTGGGATCTCGGTGTCCCGAATAGGAAACACAAGGATTCCAATATCGCGGGTTGCTTGGCCCGTTGCATCTTCGGTGTCGAAAAGCGTAGGTCTTCACGTGGGACCTTGTCTCTTGTTCCCTATTGTTTTGGTTTTGAGACAGATCTGAGGTCGGTTGCTCCTAAAATAGGCGACCGAGATGTGTGCGTCTCTCACCGAGAGCTGTATGTACATAAGAAAGTTCCTGCAAAAGCTTCATCCCGCGCGCGGTGTAAGACATTGAATTTGACTTCAAACTTCCCCGGACAGGGAAGAGCCTGGTATACTGAGGCCTGCTTCGACCTAGGATGATGCCGTATCCGTGTCAGTTTATTGATACGGGCACACGAGCACCTTCCAGTCTTTGAACCTTGGATGCGACGCGAAACATTATTAACATTTCAAGCTGTTCACGGACCATGAGTTAAAGTTACGCCCAGGTCAAGCGAGAAAATGATTGGTGGTTGGAAGTATCTGCAAACGACATGTCGCGTGTAAGCGGGCGATGCACATTCGACGGCAGCATGCCATTGAATGATCTCAAAGCGTCCAGATATAGCAACAAAGTGAAGAATGTAATGACTACGGCTGTTAGGTGAGGCTGATATTGAGGCTGGAGTGAGACGAAACCAGTCTCGTAAGCCAGCGATGCTCGATCAGATTTTCAAATGGTGCGTTGCAGGAGAGGAAAACCCCGTGACGGTCGGGAATAGCGGACGGTGGAGATACGAATTGGTAATATCCACGGAGTCTGGAGCATAAGATCGGATTAGAATCTTGCGATATTCCGTTACTAACACAAGAAAAAACAAGAACTATTTGACGCCGGCATCATAAGAGCGACGCCGGGAGATATCCGATACAGCCGTAATTACGGCCGGGTCGGTGGTTCGGTCGAGTCCGACCGTTATGCTTCCGCCACTTACAACCAGACCATTTCAGTTCAGCTCACTCAGTTGGAAAAATATTTAAACTTTTGTGTGAAAACCACCAAAGCTTATGAGGCCCTACCAAAATGTACCTCAATAAAGTCTAAAGCAAAAGATGCCAGGCTAATATTAAGATACTTGTATCAAAATCATGCACATTTGCAAAGCAGGGCAAAAAAGAAGAATGCGATGATGCAGAATGGATCATCATTTCAGGGACTTGTTGTACATGCACAAGGCCCCCCCGACTGTGCCGAATCCGCCAAGCTACGATGATGATCACTGTGGCGGCAATGGCTCAGGGCTGGCTTGGTACAAGTGCTAAGCATGGGTGACAAAATAAAGCATTCGGTATCTCATTGGAGGGCCAGGTTCTACCAAAAACAGCTCTGACTTGAGCTGCGCATCATTGGTTGCACTCCGTGGGGAAATCCAAAAGCTACAGCTTGACGTTTGTCTCTTTGAGACGTCTGGATGTTGGTTTCAAGACGTTTCATGAGGTGAAGATCTGAATATCAGGTGCGGTACAATATGCATATTGAATATACGCATGTATACGTATACGTATTTGTGCTACGTGGATGTTTGACCTCGAGCATGACAGATCGACGCCGTGTCTCACCCGCGCCTTGTGCCTCGCCTCCAAATACTGACATCACTTGGAGACAACGACGCACAACACAGTTTCTTTTTATAATATCACAAAGTTTCAAAATACAGCGCGTCTTTGGTCCAGGTAAATCACAAGCCAAAAATATGCTGCGTTGTCGTTTATTACCCCTCAGTAGGTGATGCGTCGCTCAAGCGATCAACACACCAACCTAGTTTTTAGCGGGCATCAAACGAGCACGGCGCGTTCAGATCCAAGGTGAGCGGCGGTCTGTGTTTAAAAAGGGTCCAAGATACTACAAGCTTATTGGTTTCCCGTATGAGCTTCTGTTAAAAGACATCCACTCGTTTTACAACAGCAGCACACCATTTACTGATCTACAGCAGAAATGTGCCTTGCACGGTAGCCCACGAATATCATTACATTTTGAGGCAGGAAACTCTAACTTGATGTTCGCTACTCCAGACTTCCGCTGCGTGGATGATCCTGGGGTAAAACAGACAAAGAAAGAAAGAGGCGATATGTTTGCGTATTGATTGCTGTATAACGCATAAAATAATGAAGGCGGTTAACGTTACTTGATGCTGTCATCATATTTCGAGCTGTTGCTGTCGCGTCTGGAGATGCGCCCCGACCAGGGGATACCTTGCACAAAGGACGTGCGTCTCCGTCATCGTCATCCCCAAAAGAGGGTGAGATTGGTCGAGAGAGGGTGTGGCTTGGAGACACCATGTGGCTCGAGGGCTTCGAGGTGCGCGACGGGAGGGTTCTAGGCCTCTTGTGTACATACAGCCTATTTCCACGATGGCTTTGCTGCTTTTTTCCATTCGAGCATGCGGCATCAGATGCAGCATCGTGATGCGGGACGTGGGATGTGTAAACCTTAGGACGAAAGCTACGTGCCGACGGCCGAGAAAACAGCCCGCCTCGGCAAATCACCCAAACTTCAGTGCTAGGTGCATATCCGTATAAACTTTTGCATTAAAACAAGCGAGAGAAACATTAGAGAGAGCCACAAAAGAAGCATGCCATGTGCGATGACATGACAGAGTTGGATAGAGTTTCTGGTAACGCGGGGAGACTGAACAACCTTGAAACGCAAACGTGTCGAGTGTGAGAAAACATATGCATGCTGTGGTCCATGGAGATTGATACATATGCGATATTCATTCACTTCGAGACTCGTGCAGCCTACGTCTGCGATGTAACCAAGACCCGGCTTTGGTCTAGTCGTTTGAGTGGGAAAAATGTCTCTGATCAGAGGATGATCTTTGAGTTGTCACGACTAGTCGATTGTTAATCAATGGATCTTGGAACAACTGTACAGTCAGCTAGTCAAGACAAGACAAGTCATTCAAGTCAGTATCTCCGAGCGGACTTTTCACTCTCGCGTCCATCTCAGTGAGTAGTCAGTGGAGTTTAGTTTGTGATGGAGGCTCCAGAGCCCTGAACTCGCTGCTCCGTGTCTGGTCGCGGGCTACCATAAATTACCCCCGACACACCTGGCCCTCTTAGCTCAGCCGATAGAGTTTCCTCTTAGGGTATAGTGCGCACCAAGAGAGCCAATCACACATATCGTCATCGTCCCAGAGTCTTTTCTTACACCCCCATCGACTTTGGTGGTTATTCTGTCGCCCCCATCTCGGCCAGGTCACTCCTACTTAACCACCATCACCACCACCAGATTTTTCCCACTGACAATCCTTGCTTACTGTCGTGTTGGTCAACTACGGTCACTCCTCGCCCTTTTTCGCTTTCTCAGCAGTGAGAGAAGTGAGTCCTCTCCGCTCCGCCCGGCAGCAGCAGCAGATTACAGTAATCCCAGTCCCCAGTCGCAGTCACAGTCCCTGGCATCGTCGGGATTTTACTGCATATCCATCCGTTGGTGGACCCTTGTTCGAGACAAGACAAGAACCCACGACAGCCTTGCCTTGTCTTTCAAAGCAAGCCCGGCATCTTTTTTTGTCTCTCTCGCCTCGCCCCATTCTTCCTTTCATCACCACCAACCTTTCTCCTTCTCCTTGACCGAGCTCCTGTCAAAGACCCAAGCTAAATTATCTGGAGACTGGGACCTGCTTCAGAGCAAGGATTCACCCCCCACGCTTGAATACTTGATCTCGTGCCTCCCACCCCATATCCAGACTCGAATGAAGTTGCTTGTTCAGCTCATCGTCGCCAAAATGAATTTCACAATCTTGTAGCCGATACTTGCAACGCGCGAGCACTTTCAACTACTACATAGGTTGCATATTCGACCTACCGTTGCAACTTGAAACTTTCGACTTTAAAAGTCCATCCCGCCTTCCCCCACGACAACTTCACTCTTCATCCTACCTACCACCTACTTCATCCGATCTATCAGCCATCTGCATTACGGTTACTACCACAGCGACATCACCAAGTCATCCGAATTAGTCCTAGAGGATCAGAGCAAGACTGTATGACCCTAGACAATATGACTTCGAAACGCAGTTCACGACTCTTCGTGGATGAGCCCACGCATGCCAGAGAAGGCCAACAAACACCCAACGCCACACAATTCCGTTCAAGACAGGGCTCTCGAAGCTCTACAAGAGAAGAGACGATGCAAGAAGTAGAGGAAGCCCTCTTCAATGGCCGCGATGCCACAAATGTCAGCCGATCCGGGAGCCTTTCCGCCGTCAATATGGAAGCATCCCTATCAACCTCTTCAAGAACTAGTAATTCGAGTGGTAAGTTGCACTAGATAATCTAGTCCCAATGAACTATCTCTAACCAAAGTCAAGCCTCCTCAACATCGGCATATCAATCACATTCAACCGACTACACAGCGCCTTTCAATGGCCGACCTCACAATTTTGGCGTTGTCATTCCAGGCGTTTACCGAAGTAGCTTTCCTAGGTCTCACGATTTCGAGTACCTCAAGGGTCTGGGCCTCAAGACCATTGTGTTAGTGCCTCCATTATGATGCGTTTTTGGCATCGCCGCTAACCTGTTGTAGCACGCTTGTCAAGAAAGACGAACTTGATCACGATCTCGAGACATTCGTCCAGCGTGAAGGTATTCGACAAGTCGTCTTCAACATGAAGGGCACCAAGAAGGAAGCCATTCCTCTGGGCACAATGAAAGCTATCCTCAGTATCGTCCTCAACAAGTCAAATTACCCTCTGTTGATTCACTGCAATCACGGAAAGCACCGAACTGGATGCGTTGTCGGAGTTGTCCGAAAGATCGCCGGCTGGGACGCCGAGAGCGTCGTGGCAGAGTACAAGAGCTACGCCGAGCCAAAGGCCCGCGAATGCGATGTCAACTATCTTGATAACTTCCAGGTCTCAAGTTTGGGAATTTCGAATCCCGTTCCCAGCATCACAAAAGACGTCTACAAAAATCGCAGTCGGTTTCAACCTCGCACATTTTTTCGAGCCGTCTTCCTCTCAACCTTCGTCTTGCTGTTGTTCTTCATGTCAGGATCAAAACTCAGCACAGCGACAAGACCTGACCATCTACTTCTCTGACCATGGCCAGTCGGCGACGGCCGATACTGACATCCCGAGAAAACTTTGATCATCTCATCCCCCGAAAAGCTCAATCGAACACGAAAAAGCTCTTTTCACAAACTACACATGTACAACCGATACTTTTCCTTTTACTTATAACAACCTCGATTCGGCAGCCAACGACGACGACGTGTCCGAGCCACCAAGAGAAGGATTTCATATTTACCACTCGAAAAACCAGATGTATCGAGTTTTTTTCTATTCATGACTTACTATGCATTTGACGGCAAGGGCCGTATGGGTTTTGGGAGACGAATCAAGGGCTGAGAATGTCTTCCGGACTGGCGTTTTATTCTAAAGAGATGGGGAGGCACTGAATGCTAGACTTTGAGCTGGAGATTTCCCTTTTTCAACAGAGGCACGAGTTTGCCTGTTGATGCGATAGGAGAAGCAAAAGGCGCATTGGAATACAGAATTTGAACTGTATTAATAGATACCTACTGATGATACCTGGATAGCAAGGCGTTGAGTAGAATAGCAGAAGACAAAAGTGCTATCATTTATGACTTCCAACACGTAAGATACTGACACTGCTACCATGATTAGAGCCTAAAGCTTGAGTTTATGCCTTGGGCTAAAATTTGAGGTATCGCTCATCGGAACCCTAAGTTGTCTTTCTCAAGTCCTATGCGGTAGCAAAGCATCGCAACCCGTTCAATATATATCGTTCTGACTCATATGATCCTCTGGACAGCATGACTAACACAGGGTAGGATTGAGGCTGGTGATGCTATATTTGGTTGTCGCTGCAACCTGGGTCAGCCACAGCAGCAGCAATATGGGAATTGACTCAATTACCACTCCAGCTTATAAAAGGAACATTCTGCATGTTCTAGATGATGGGCTCACCATGTATGCCAGGGTCGCTTGGTTTATGTAAATCTGCCTCGCCGTCTCGTATTGCAACCAATTGTTGGTGGTAAGCTCGTTCCTGATGCCTGTCGACATTCCGGAACGAGCTTATGATCTGACCTTGTCTTGAAGCATTGCAACTTCATGACCGGCAGTTTCTACTATGAGAATATGTTGCGCAGAGATTTGCTTTGTCTCAGATATATGGGAGATGACTTGTGAGTCACGACAAAGGGTTACAGCATTATGAGGTTTGTTGGCGCTAGTTTGTTATCCTGGCCATGGGAAATTGATAGACAGATGTTCATTTTCGTGACGCATATACATCTTGATTCATAACCAACACACCCAACTGCCGGACCAACGGCTCCTATAATCCCAATCCGCGCTGACATACAACAAACATATCGTACAACACCTATCATACAGCCAACACAACTCAAGCCCTAGTTCCCCCACCGGTTTCTGTCTACTCTGGCCTTCTCATCCTTCTCAAAATCACCATTGGCATAGACCCAACCGCCAGCAACGCAGTTCGCGGCCCCCAATCCAATAGCCGTGCCACGCACGACCCCTCGGACCGAGAACCGTCCACGGAAAGGCTGACGCCGTCGCAGAGCCAACAGCACGTAGAGTCCCGACCAGGCAGCGGTTAGACCAGCACTGCCGGTTGGATAGCCGGACAGGTTGAGGTAGGACGAGAACAGTAGCGGAGGTGTGAAGATGAAGAGGGGCAGGGATGGGGGCCGCGCGTGAAGAGCGGTGATGAGGGTTGCTAGGAGAGATGGAGGGAGAGATGCAGCTGGTTTTTCAATGTTAGTCTATAACTTGTTTTTTCTCGAGTCACAAGAGCATTTGCACTGATATTGGGAAATGTGAATGGTAAGGGTGAGGGAGTGAGTGAGTGAGTGAGTGAGTGACTTACTGCCCCAATCGTTGAGATAGTCAAAAACAGACTTTGATTTAACCGCCGTCACTGGATCTTCATTCGCCATTTTTGCGAATTATATGCAAGTGAGAAATGCAACTGTTGCAATTGGCGCTTAGCGACGAGCTTAGAGTCGTGATGCAAAAAGCTTTGGGAGCTCGTTTGCTACCCCGGTCAATTTGTGACGTCGTGCATGATGACTAAGGCATTTCAACTCCAACTTCCAGTTCTACCTAGAACTCAAGGTCACATGCCTCCTCCAACAACACGAACAACACGAGGAGAGTCAGCATGCAATGCAGTGGACAAGTCATCTCCCCCCCGTGCATAAACGTTGTTTCCGGTTCGCGATTTCTATTATTATTCTTATTCCCTTTAGCTCTGGGGCCGAAACGTTTCGCTTTGGGCTCTAGCTCTTGCGCTCCGCCACAGTATAATCACCCGAAGAGGTAGGTCATATCAGAGATCAGAAAACATTCGATATTCATAGCTTGTGTGCGCCTTGCCACCAGAAGGAATGACGGTCCGTCCAAGCGTTGTGTTCTATGTAAGTGTAATAAACATGAAATTGGGTTGCTAAACAATGCCTCTAACAAAAGAAAGAAAAGACAAGAAAAGGAACAACAGGATTAAAACGGGGTATAAAGAGAAGTGAAACAAAAAAAAGTTTAATCATACACTTTCCATCATGATGTCGTTAAGATATTCCCGAGTCAGCCTTGCCCCAGGACTAGCGTCCGCTGTGATAATATCGCGGATCATGGGTGTAAGCACTCTGGTCATACTCGCCGCCCCAGGCTTCATTCGAGTAGCCCTGCGAGTACCCTGATGCATCCCATTGCTGGTAGCTTGTGTCATAGCCTTGCATGCTGTACTGGTCTCCCGAGGGTCCAGCCGTGGCATAGCCTCCAGCGCTCTGGTCAGCGCTCGAGAGCAAGTTGAGATCGAAGCCGTCTTCAGGGCTGAGCTGTGAGAAGTCGAACTGGCTCAGAACGCCCCCTGCTTCGTCTCCCGAGGTGACTATTCGAGACGAGTGTCCGTGATGCTTGCTAGACCGCTTGGACGAGCTGCCCCCTCGTCGGGAGCTGGAGCTCGATGGACTGTCGCCGTCGTTGGACTTGCGAGGACTGCTCTTCTTCTTGGAAGACTTGGAGCCGGAGCGTGTGTACTCGCAGCGAAGACCATTGCTCCGACACCGTTCGCAGCCATTCTTGTCTCCACTGCACTTGAGCTATACAGGACATCGTCAGCAAATAAGCTCTAAGCGAAAAGGGCGAGGAAAGATCTTGGCGTTAGGAAGCCTTGTTGGGCTAGCCAATGCTTCTGCAGACGTACCTTCTTCTCATGACAGCGATCGCAAGCCTGGTGGGAACTGGAGCGGGCCGTGACAGGGTCGAAGCCATTGCGAACGCTCTGGACCTCATCGGTCTCAGGATCGTACTTCCAAGTACCAAACATGGCTATTTCTGTTTCTGATAACGGATTGGTATAAGTGAGGGAGTCCTAGGTGGCCCATAGAACGATTGGCGAGAAGAGAAGGGGATAGGAGAGGTGGTAATAGGCAACTGAATTCTTGCAACTGATTGTATGTATATCGGCTCAAGTGCAGAAGATATGCTTGAATGGAACTTGTGTGTCTTGATCTTTATTTTCTGCCTGAATGGAAAGCATCTCGTGGCGTTTTTAAAGCCCGAGGCATCTGGTATAAGAGCGTCCGTGGACAAGGTAGAGGTCTTATAGGCAACAACGGGACTTGATCCAATCCAATCCGATCCCAACCCAAGCCAACAGAGTGTTGTAGTGAGCGAGCCCGCCCATTATCGCGGACCCCATTTTCCACAGTGGGCATGAGGTATCGTGCCGAGCCGCACTGCCAGGCTCCCGTCCATGGGATGTGATACCTTTTGGGTCGGTTTGGTTTAGGTAAAGGGCAGTTGGTCGAGTCGCACCCCTGTCTCCGATCTATATGATGCTCCGGGTCTCCGTCTAAGTGGTGTCCCTTGCACGACACACACCGCACTAGTCATGCCGGCTCCTTCAGGAGCGGTTTTTTGGCATACGTGACGCATTCTTCTGGGTGAGTTGATTACGTTGTTCCTCTATTTTAGAATCTAGGCTGCCTGATTTTACTGAGGTGTTTTAGTTTCCGTAGCGTTCTTTTTTGGTGGTTTATTATCTCTCGTGTAAGGTTATGTAATGCCGTAGTAGTGTGTAGTCTAAGTGACCCGGTCGAGTTCAGGTGGAAACTCGTGAGATCCCTGCGATATGAGTGGTCCAAACTCCACCTGTGCCTGGAGGAGGAGGCTAAGAGGCTGGAGGAATTCCTACGAGCATTATCCGTCGAATAAGAGAAACATGTGTGCGACGATGCTCAAACTCTGCGTGGCTGTGTCTGCGTCTGCCCTGGAAACAAGAGTTCTAGAGTCCAGTCTGTATATATTGATAGTAGGAATAGTGTAGCACTGCATGCAGGGCCCCCAATTCCTTCATTGGGCGCTTATCGATTGCCACGCTCAAGGCTATGTATGTGTTGGTATCCTCTTTTCCCACAATCCAATGCCAGTGAGAATCAGTTTTTGCTGTCTGCCGGGTGCCTTGCATCCTTTGATCTACAACATATGATGTAAAACCGCTACGAGTTGCTCCAACTGAGTAATTGCCCGTCTGTTGGTTGTGGTTGTTGGTTGCCAGTCCCGGCCGTGGGGAAAAGGCAACGCCGCAATTTTAGGCAAAAGCCTCCACAGTCGGCAGCGAACCGAAAGGCGAACCCTTGAACGTCATAACATTAACCCCAATCGAGACTACAATATGGTATTATCGTGCCATAAAGACACCGAGGCTTGACTCACTGCCCCTCTAGCCGGAGTTTTGTATCAGGTGGATCACAAGGTTATTTAGACATTAACGATGAAATTACAACAAAATACGATTTAAAGTGGTTGCATGAGGTTTTCAGGGAGGGCACGGTGAGTCGATATCAAACGGTGAAGGGGGTGGCAGAGCTATGTGCTGTTCTGTACTGTACTGGACAGCAGTTGTGAGCGATAATATAGACTACAAGATTGATATGATACTCCAGTATCAGCCTTGTACGGCACGGCATGTTACATAAGTGGTGGGTTTTACGTGTGGTGGTTCGAATTTAGGCAGACTGTGGAGGCTGAGGCTGTCATTCTTGGAATCCCCTCATCACTGCAGTATCATGGGACTTGACGACGCAGGCCTCAGAGTATATTTTCTCGTATATTTGTGTTTTTCCATCCAAAACTACCTACTCTTACACTCTCTGATATCGTCATATTCATCCGTGTCTTACTGCTGCTCACCCTTCAACCATCAATCTCCACAAAATCTCTCGTCTGTCACCCTCAATCTTCACATCTGGCGCCCGCGCCAATTGTGAGGTTGCCCACTTCACACGATCTACATCTTTCTTGACATCATGATACGCCGGTAGTCAGGCTGCCCAGCGCACCTGCTTCACCTCCCTGATCTCGAGATATTCTGCGTATTCTAGAAGATCAACCATCGGGACATTGCTGTCGAGCCTCTGCACCGTCCCGTTGTTCCAGTGCACTAGAACCTTGGCGTACCGCTTGTCGGGTGCCAAGAAGGCCACGATGCGGTCACATGATGCTCGGGGGTTGACTGAAATGGTAAACGAAAAACTGTTTTCGCTTCGCATTCCATTCCTTGTGTTGTCATATACCTCAAAGACAGGCCTGCCATTGCGGTTATATCTGTGGGGCGGATGCGAATGGCCTTGACTGGTAGTATGCACGTCGGACATATGTCCATAGTTATCGTGGCTATGGGAGATACCTGTCGGATGGGGGCAACATCTGCAAGTACATCTCGTGGGGTCCGAAGTTTGATAGCGTCCTTGCATGTCGAGGGGCATGATGTAAGTACCATATGTCGACCCTCGCCTGAGTTTTGGTGCCCGACCACTGTTGAGCGTTGTGTTGATCTCCTCCTGCGGCGAACGATCCCGCCCTCTGTCAGAGCGAGAGCGTCGTCGGTCATTGCTCGCACGGCGCTCTCTGTTCAAATGAGAGTAATCGTCGTCCAATACTGGGGAAGAAGCTGAGCCTCTTCTCGGGCGCAGGTCCTGATCTCGTCTGGAATAGTGATGTTGCTGTTCCCATCTCATATGGTAAGGCACTTCGGATTCGCCAGACCTACGTGAGTACGAGTGCGAATCACGACTACTTGAGGACCTGCTGCTGCGACGCCGATCATGGTCACTGTAAGCACTCTGGTTCGAATAGACGGAGTTTCGCCTCCTAGCTGCTGCAGCGTCAAGATCGTAGCGTTGTGATGAGTACGACATGTTGGGCTTTGATTCGGTATAAAGACCTGATTTAAGTCACGGTTTGGTTTGAGGTGAATTGGCTCTGTAATTTGCGTGGAACACTGAGTCTGTGAGTGTAAGAGATGGTTCGCAAGAGTACCTTGGGTATTTAAAGAAGTGCAGAGTCCATTAACGAGTCCATCATGAAGACCTCGATAGCCGGCCCATTGGGTCAACCGCCGTGGAAGTGAACATAACTTCGACTGAACAATAATCGAGAACATCGACTCTCCTTTGTTCAATTCGTATTAAGAACATCGAGTACTCTTTATTCATCAATTCCCGTCTTTCAACATAATGCCCACTCGAACAATGTTCAAAGATACGCCCATGGTTGTTCTGCAGAACTCGTCGAATCGTTCCGTTTTCATCAAAGAAACAAGTCAAAGGGTGCAGTTACACAGCTTCCGGGCTTCCGCAAGGTCATATTCGTGCTGAGCCTGTTCAGGCCCTGGGCAACTAGGCCTTTTCAGAGAAAATAGAAACGGGTCTTTCACGTTCACGCGGGACCCAAGATGGCAGGTCGATCTTTTGTTTGATTAAACCAAATCCTAAATGGAAGCAATGGGAAGTTGGAAGAATGAATGGCGCGATGAGGCTCGGGGACGCAACGGAGGCCGACATATGAAATTAGGGGCACACGCAGAGATAAAGTCCCCTAAAATTTGAGATAAGCCAATGGTTGTCTCTTCCTGTTTGCGGGCAGCTTCCCCACAGTGGCCAAAGGGGGCTAAGGGTGCGGCAAAAGCCACAGGTGGAGGCCACTCTCCAAAAGGCCAGCAAACCTAAGACATGTCCATTCCATTCCATCCCGCACTCTAATCTTTGCAACCATCTTCATACTCTATTCCCATCAGCCTCCAAATCCTTTGGCCTTGCCATTTTCTCTTTCCTTGCTTCTTCTCTTCAATCCTTCCCGGTCTCTTCAGCTCATTAATCAAAATGGCTCTCTCTCCTCAGATGTAAGTCGTTCTCCACGCGACAGCCGTCGCGCAGATTATGTCTCCGGTGGCGCAAAGAAGAAAACGCTGACATTTGCGATAGCACCAACCTGATCATCATCTTGGGTATGATGCAGGTGTCGAAGCGTGTTCCCTTCGATGATCCTTTCGTGCTCAACGTCGTTCGTGCCGTCTACCTCGCCAGCAACGTCATCATTGCTGCTCTCTACTTCTACACCCAGCTGAAGATCAACAAGAAGAAGGGTACGATAACTTGACGTCTGAGGCAATTTCTACCATCGCAATACTAACATGGGTTTCCACAGACCTCACAACCCTCAAGTATGTCGAGCCCGCTCCCATGGGCTCCACTGAGGAGAGCAAGCTTGTCACCACCACCATCCACGCCTACGACAACCAGCAGATCCGCACCGCTTTCCGTGGCCAGGCTATGGGTATGGCCATGATGGCCTTCATGCACATCTACATGAAGTACACCAACCCTCTTCTCATCCAGAGCATCATCCCCCTCAAGAGCGCCTTCGAGAACAACATGGTCAAGATCCACGTCCTTGGCCAGCCTGCCGCCGGTGACCTCAAGCGTCCCTTCAAGCAGCCCCAGGGTTTCATGAGCGCCATGCAGGGTGGCCCCGCCCAGAGCGACAAGAAGGCCGTTGAGGCTGCTGAGCGCGCTGGCCGTGGTGGTGCCAAGGAGGAGTAAGCTAGAACTTCTGAAACGAATTTCGGCTTTAGAGCATAGCGTGGACCGTAGGCTAGGGTTTGTAATAGACCTTGGTTGTACTATAATACAGGTGTCATGGCTCGCAAAAGTATTTGCTTATGGCGAAAGCCAAAATCAAGGGATTGGACCACGTTGAACAATTTCTTGAAATGATATCTAATGTAGAAAAGCAAGAAGAATACTACGACAACTTGAGGATTTCGACCTCAAAAGCCATGTACATTTTGGTGACTGTCGAAAGTTTGCGTAGGCTGTAGTCACGTTTTCTCGTGTAAATTGGTGACATAATTCAAATCTGGATCGCGACAAATCGCCCCTCCTCCACCCATCGCCGTCATCGAGGACCCTGAGTCAAACCTCTCTTTTGACATTTGCATTCGCTCTTTTCCCTCTGAATTATCCCTAAGTTTTCGCTTTCCACTTGTATTGCGATTCCGTGACGGAGCCAGCTGTCTCTGTCTCCGCATTGTTCCTTCAGTTCATTTCCGCTCCGATTGCTCATCATGGAACGGCCGTCTACACCACCTCGGGCAATAAAGCCTGCACCCACAATCACTCCGCCGACCCCTGAAGTAACGAAGCGAATAGTATGCATAGTCCTGGAGTAAATATCTCTATTTTCTGGAGATACTGATCTGTATCTAGGAAGAGAATCGACTCCGCGCAAAGGCGATCCGAGATCAGCGTGAAGCCGAACAACGAGCGACCGGCACCGCACCCGAAATCCCAAAGAGCTCCGGAGGCTTTGTACCAACAAAGGACGTTTACATCTCTAAAACTGCCGACGGAAAACGACCGTACAGCTCTATCTCAACAGAAGATGCTTCTAAGGGAACAAATCGAGATGGGCGTAACAAGGCCGATGAGGAGGCGTTGCGGCCGGCACGCAAATTCACAAAGTTCGTCGATTACAACATGAGCGCCATGACAGATACGAAGGGTGGTTTTCTATCAACGGAAGATGATCCGCACAACTATGCTCTGGGTGGCAAGAAGCCTGGACAGTCTGAGGATGACCAACGGCCGAAGCACATGAGCGTTCAGGAGTGGGAAAGATTACAGCTGATACGGAACTTGAAGAGGCTAAAGGCAGGTCCTTTTGAGCCTGGGCTGAGTGTGCTTGCGGACAACGAGACACGAAAGAAGTGCCAGGACTGCAAGAGCTTGGAGATTGACTTTGTCTGGGAAGAAGTCTTCCATATCTGCGTTTGCAACAAGTGCAAGGAGAAATATCCAGAAAAGTACTCGTTGTTGACCAAGACTGAGTGCAAGGAGGACTACCTACTTACAGACCGTGAGTGGTTCCATGCAAGTTCTCGGACTGCCATCGCTGACATGAAATAGCTGAGCTACGAGATCCAGAATTATTACCACATCTCTCAAAGCCAAATCCCCACAAATCGCATTGGCACGACATGATGCTCTTCCTTCGATGTCAAGTGGAAGAATACGCGATCAAGACGAAGTGGGGATCATCAGAAGCTTTAGATGCTGAGTATGAACGACGAGAGACACAGAAGAAAGCTCGCAAGGAAGCCAAGTTCAAAGAGAAGCTACTTGATTTGAAGAAAAAGACAAGAACGGACGCTTTTCGCAGACAGGCTGGCAATTTGAGCAAGTCTGGTGCAAGCAAGTTTGGAGATGCAATAGGAGGTGGGCGGCATGTTCATGAATGGGGAAGAACGGTTGAGAATGAGGATGGGATGACGGTCAAGACATGTGTTGATTGTGGTATGGAAGTTGAGGAGCTAGAATTTTGATGCCGTCACATTATGATTTGAGGCCTGGATTTGGAGTTTGGAGTTCAGAGGATTAAAGCACCGTCGTACGGATAGGCCTAACCAGGCTCGAGGACGATCAGGCATAGAATCGAACTATCTTTCTTGTGATTGGTATATCAAAGTAGAGCCTGATTCAGGAGTAAACTCGTGTTGGGCAACCGAATCACTTTTCGCTGCAATGTTCCACGGTCTTGGATTCAATTAAGGACTCCTTCATGTTTGACTTACAAAACCAGCACTAAAACAAGACACAAACAAAGGCGTTGTTTGTCATCAAATTTGCTTTGTTAGGAGCTGAAATTCCTTGTTGATTATCGGTCCCTGAATCGGTGATCCGCACCCTTAGCCAGGGGTTCCAAGTTGATGCCTGACAGCCTCATATACGTTTCTAAGTCAAGCTTGTTCAGCGCTGATTGGCTGAAATCTCGGCGGCAAAGTGTCAATACAGAGGATAGCACCAACTAGCAGCGTGGAGATACAGGGCACCACACAGGACAGCACAACAGACAGATGCACCCGACCTCAAAGTACCCGACCAAGACTGGCAAGCTTGGTTTCTTAGCAGCACACGACCCGACGCTCAAATTTTTTGGCTTTCTATCGACAGAAAGCAAACCACGATATCACGATTCGACGTCGATTCAGATAACCCAGGACCGAATCTTCACCGAGACGACAACACGTGCCAAGGCTCGTTGTATCTTTGGCGCAGGAGCTTCCAAGTTCCAGCATCTGGCCTCGTCACATCACATCACACTCCATCAACCGCACCGAGCTTGTCCGACTACGAAACCGGCACTCGCTCGCCTCCATCGTCATCTCTCCCAAACCGACTCGAAGCTCCATGCACCCGCCCAATTGAGAGAGGCGCGCCGCGATGGGCCCTAATGCTGGCAACGGCGTGGGCGGCCTGGAGATGGGACCTATGATGCAGGGCAATGGCTCCAACATCCCCCAGGCCACCGAATACACCCTCCAGGGCGTCATGCGATTCCTACAGACAGAATGGCACAGACATGAGCGCGATAGGAACTCGTGGGAGATTGAGAAGCAGGAGATGAAGGGCCGCATCGCCAACCTCGAGGGTCAGGCGCGGAGGGCCGATGCTACTCAGCGCGTGCTGAGGAAGTATGTGACTATGCTGGAGCGAAAGGTCAAGGAGCAGACGGCTCAGCTCCAGGGCCAGGAAGCAGTTGATGCAGAGACAGCGGCTAAGAATGATCGAGCTGCTAAGATACAAGAGAAGCTTAGATGTGAGCAATGCCCCTTTGTATCGACCTTCCATACTAACATTGTCATAGCTACCTTGGAGGATATGCCCGTGCCCGGTGTCGATGGCGTTAACTATGAGAAGCTCGACCGAGGTGACGAGGAAGCTCAACGACAAGATCTTAAGACCTTTCTTGATCAATGCCAATCCGAATTTATGTACCTTATGATTACACCCGCGAACCCGCAGCCACCTCGAGAATCTCCCCCGCTACCGATCATGGAGGATCTACGAGAAGTCGAGGCGTTTGGCATGCCAGCTCCCCAGCAACAGTTCCAGCTTCCTACACGAAATGCTCAGAATCACTCTCAAGAAATGAACTCGAGGATATCTCAGCAGAATCATGCGCCCCATGGTCAAAACCAGCAGCAACACTTTGGCCAGAAGCAAGAACACCAGCCTCAGCCAATGGTGCGGTCAGAGCATCCACCCGTCATGTATCAAAACTCTAATGACTGGCCCGCGCCCGTGTCAGTAACATCCCGACCGGTTGAAGACCACATGCCACAAGCAAACCATGCGGCAGAAGTTTTGGGTGGAATGGATGATTCTGCTGAACTTAGGGAAAAACACTCTGCACAGTCCGAGAATGATGGATGGGAGTTCCCCGAGGGCACATTTCCTGAACCTGGAAACTCCCAGCCCAACTCTCAACCTAACCGCCCTGATACCGATGCTTTTCCTACCGCTGATAATCTCCCCAAGTCGCCGAGCCGACGAGATAGCTCCCACCGACGAAAAGGCTCCATGTCTAGAAGACGAAGTGCCGATCATGAGCTAGCCTTGGCTGCCCAAAAAGCTGAGAGTGGTAATTTCAAGCTCAGATTTGGACTCCGAGGTCACCTCGATACTGTTCGCACAATCATATTCTCTGGCGGCGGTAGCCCCGGCGAGCCAGAAATCTGTACTGGAGGAGACGACGGTATGATCAAGCGCTTCCACATTCCTCGATTAGATGGTCACCCTGGCGGTCTTGCGCACACAGCGTCAGACCTTGATGTTACAGCCAACTTTACACACCGTGGTCACTCAGGAGCAATTCTGTGTTTGACATCGTGGTCACCCTCGCCGAATTTCTCAACTGGAGGTCGCGCACAAGGCGACGGCTGGATATTTTCCGGCGGCCAAGATGCGACCATTCGAGTTTGGGAGCGTGGAAGAGTCGATCCCAAGGCGACTCTTGAAGGACATACCGATGCCGTCTGGGCCATCTGTGTTCTGCCAGCAACTCTTGGTCAAATATTCGGAAGCTCAAGTCCTTACGGTAGCACGGATCGTATCTTGGTTGTTTCGGGTGCTGCAGACGGCAGTGTTCGTTTGTGGTCAGTGAGCGCACCTCCTCAGCTGAGCTCACCACAACCTGGAACAAACCGAGCCATGACCGGTCGCGGAGGTAGAGTCCGTGGTAACTCGATGAGCTCGGGCAGTGGATTCTCCAATACTCCTCAACCTACTATCGCCTCCAACTCGCCTTTCAACCATACCCTTGTACACAACATCTCGAGGTCTGACGGCTCCACCGCCAGTCCGACGTGCATCACACCACTCGGTACCACTGGAGAGTCGTTCGTTGTCTCGTACTCAGATGCCGCGATTATCGTTTATGACACCAGAACCGGTGAACAAATCGGCAACATGGACAGCCTTGAAACATATGATCAGTCTAACAAGACCAGCGTTAATGCCGTTGTGGCGACGACAATCGGCCTCGATCAGGCTAACCAGAATCACAGCGGTAGCATAGGCGAAGAAGATGCCAGCTCAGGTGCTACTGGAGGTGGACGATCAATGGCTGGTTCGGGTGTTGAGGGAACTATCATCTCTGGCCACGAAGACCGCTTTATCCGGTTCTTCGATGCCAACAGCGGTAAGTTGCATGTATCCCGAATACTTGCAAAGACTAATTGTTTTCTAGGCCAGTGTACATATAACATGATTGCCCACCCCGATGCTATTTCCAGCCTTTCACTAAGCCCTGACGGTCGTGAGCTCGTCAGCGCCGGTCACGACGCCTCCCTCCGTTTCTGGAGCCTCGAGAAGCGCACCTGCACGCAAGAAGTGACAAGTCACCGCGTGATGCGCGGTGAAGGCATCTGCGCCTGCGTATGGAGTCAAGATGGAAAATGGGTAGTCAGCGCTGGCGGCGACGGCGTGGTCAAGGTGTTTGCACGATAATGGAGATAGATGCTTTACATGTGTGTATGTCATGATATGGAGGAACTTTTTTTTTTTTACATTCAAGGGTACGGGTGGTGCATTGTTGCTTGGCGGACCATGGTATTGTAGCAGTTGGATTGGGGCGCCCAGCAACGAGACGGGAAACCCAAGTGTCATAGTATCTGTACATGTTGAGGAGGGTGATTTCGCTTATTTATACTACTCGTCGATACCCGGCATTTAGTGGTGGCTCATCTTTACTTCTAGTATCTCACGGAGTGCATCCGTAGTAAGATATTCTTGGTGGTAAAAAGAAAAGACATAGTGAGTGATCTGATGTGATGAAGGGGTAATGAGAAAAATGCAAAAAAGAAGACCTGCGTATCGCAGATGGCTGGATCTCTCCCGCCGGGAATTGAACCCGGGTCTCAAGCGTGACAAGCTTGCATACTGACCACTATACTACGGAAGACAAAACAGGCTAAAGCCTGCTGTAGTGAGGGGATTGTGATTGGCTCTCTGCAAAGAGATCTCATTAATGAACCATACCGCGACCCTGTACTTTGACTGCGAAATCGGTGCGACTTGGCCATAAGGGAATGAGTCAAACCTCTACCTTAAATACAACCACGATGACTTGTGCATCCCATTGATTACATCCCCCACGGCCCCAATCTACTGCAGAGACAATTTTGAAATGTTGCCAGCTGCTGCTGTTGTCCTTAGGACCAGCGCCCGTCCGGCTGCTTCCCGAGGTCTCACTCGTGTGTTCGCGCCCGCCCTAACCTCAACCCGATGCCTCAACCGCGGCCTCTCAACAACTCATGCCCTCTCCGCCGCTTCCTCGCTCAACAGAGACCGGGCCCGTGAGATTGTGGCCCAGACTCTTAGCAACATTGGCAGCAAGCGCGAGACAGCAGCGTACCTCAAAGTTTTCACGCTTGCCTCACAAAACTTTGCCGTCATCAAGGTCGGGGGCGCTATTCTTCAGGAATACCTAGACGAATTCTGTGCAAGCATACTACTGCTCTATGAGCTTGGGCTATACCCCGTCATTGTACACGGCGGTGGTCCGCAGCTGAATTCCCTCTTAGAGGCTGAGGGGGTGATTCCTCAATTTGAAGATGGAATCAGAGTGACTGATGCGAAAACCCTTACTATTGCGCGTAAGCTTTTTCTGGAAGAAAATTTACGACTTATCAAACGCTTGGACTCATTTGGTGTTGCAACACGAGCTATACAGGGAGCTTTCGTCGCATCTTACCTTGATAAGGAAAAGTGGCAGTATGTCGGTAAGATCACCGAGGTTCGGAAGGAAGCTATTGAGAGCAGTATATCAGCAGGATACGTACCGATCCTGACTTCAATGGCTGAAGGGGATGATGGTCATCTCTTAAATGTTAATGCAGACGTTGCGGCTGCTGAACTTGCTCGTACCCTGAAGCCATTGAAGGTTATCTACCTCTCAGAAAAAGGAGGCCTTTTTAATGGTGAGGGGAAGATGATCTCGCAGATCAACCTTGGTGATGAGTTTGATTACCTCATGGCTCAGCCCTGGTGCCGTTACGGCACCCGTCTCAAAATCCGGGAGATACAGGATCTTCTCAACGATCTTCCCCGAAGCTCCAGCGTGGCTATCATCCACCCTGGTAACCTTCAGAAGGAATTGTTTACTGACTCTGGCGCTGGCACACTCATCCGCTTGGGCAATCGCACACGAAAGACTTCCTCGATCAAGGAACTTAATGATATCAAGAAGCTCGAGGCTGCGTCAAACAGGAGCTCCGAGAGTCTTGATATTGCGGCTATCGTGGATCAGTTCGCCAGTATACTCACAGAGAAGGAGTTCACTGCCTACTATGATGATGCTATGCATTGCATGGCTATCGTCATGCCTCAGGATCAAGGTAGCGCTGTACTGACGAGTCTGTCTACTACCAAGTCTGGCTGGCTTAATGGCACGATGGAGAATATCTTTGCTGGTATTAAGAAGGATTACCCTACTCTGGCTTGGGCTGTTAGTGAGAGGGATGAGAACTTGACCTGGTTCTTTGAACAGGCTGATGGCAGTTTTCACAAAGACGGCAGAGTTCTCTTCTACTATGGAACCGATATGCACTCAGTGGCTCTCAGCTCTGTATACAAGAACTTCGTGTCTGGAAGAGCTTCGCTCGGCGACTTCAACCTTGAAAGCAGCGGAACAGCTTGAAGCGGAGGAGGCAGTCAATGAATTCTAATCACCTATAGTGCCGATGAAGTTCTAATAAATATTGGCTGCACCCACATTATCAGCGCAGCCTGACAGGCACGGGCCAAAGCCAACTTGCAACCACCACAGCACACAAGAAAACACAGCGCTGGGTTCATTAACAGCTCGCCTTGTTCCGTTCTCCCCTTGGGTATGTCCTCGCGTTGAAGGGGGAGCGGGCCAACTGTTGGCTAGTTTATTTCTCCATCGCCGACCACAGTCTGTGCACCTCGACCCTAAAGGCGGCTTGATAGCTTAGAATCATCATCACCCAAGAAGACGTTGATCAGCTTGGAAAACTCATCCGCATACTGATACAGGAAGCCATGTCCAGAATCAGGGTACAGGTGTAGTTGCGCTTGGGCATTCTTCAACTTCTTCCATATCACAATGCTATTTTCTGTGGGTAACAGAAGATCTTCACTTCCTACTCTTGTGTTAGTGCTTTGTAGCTCAAGTACCAGTCCAACTTACCATTTGCGATGAGAACAGGTATACGAAGCTCCTCCAAACGATCGTAAGACGCATCCTTGGCCTGCTTCGGATCCATAAACTTTGCAAAAGCAATTCCCTGCCGACGAGCATTCGCAGGATCAACATGATCGGTTCTGTCCTTTCGTGCACTAGTAATTCTCTTCCACGCAGCGTCGCCCGCAGCCCTGCTCTTATCAGAAGTGTTGAACATGCTCATAAGAAAAGCTTCCTTATGCTCTTCCTCCGTCTTGGCAGCACTGAGAGCATTGAATGCCTTGAGAGAAGGCGCTGGTACAACACCTTCACCTGTGCTAGGCATAGTTCCACAGAGGATCAGGCGGCGAACGAGATCCTTTCCGTTGAGGGCGACGAGCTGAGCGACACAGCCTCCCATGGAGAAGCCCATCACGTCAGTCTTGTTGACGCCGAGCGCGCGGAGCACGTTGATGTAGTATTGTGCCCATTGCTTGTATTGCTTGGGAACTTCGCCCTCGGAGCGTCCTACACCGGCGTTGTCAATGGTGATGATGGGGCGTTTGGCCGCGATGGGATTTATAAGGGCTGGGTCCCAATGATCCATTGTTCCCCTAGAACCGTCAGTTTTTGCCCATAGCTAGCTCATAATTGAAGAGAACTCACCTGAAGTGCATACACAATGTGAGGGGTACGCCTTGTTTCGCGCCGAAGCGCCTGTAGGCGAACTTGATTCCATCTACAGTGATGAACTGATCTTGAGCTGTTTCATATGTCGACATTTTGTTGTAAATAGTATGAGTCTGATATTCCGATTTTCGAGTGTCAGATTTGGAAGCTGCTGTATAAGTTCAATGAGGATGCCGAGGTCCATCGGCTTTGACGTCAGGTGATCCGTGATCCGGGGAACCTGGTCAATGTTTTGAATACTTTCCTGATTGGGAAGTTGCACCAAGTCTCAGTGGCAGACGGGAAGAATAGAGTTGACTTGATGATGCTCTTGGGCGGATCTCAATGTGACTCCAACGGGTAACATAGACGATTGTAGTAACCCAATATTAAATGAACAGAGTTCTATACAACTTATGAATGACGTTTGATGCACAACCCTTGTAAAGTTATCAAGCGACTCGGTATCTTATCTGCTACCCGCTTAATGGTGGAAGCCTTGCCTTTGGATGAGTTTTGCTAAGCTCGATTCTCACTAGAAGTCAACTGAGACCAAGGGCTTATTTTTAAAATGTCAAAAACTTACAAGTGAACGGTTACAGCTCACGGCATAAGCCATCATGCTCACGGAGCTAACATACCCTAGATCTCAGGGTTTGAACAATAATATGCTTGTATGTAAAGATTGTATATATGCATCATCGCCTATCTAAGTTCACCCACGACCAAGCCCAAACAAAGAACCTAACGCCTTTTCCTCTATCCCAGACCAGCTATACTACAATCATCCCCAGGTTTATTTCTTGCACTTGCACTTAGGATCAAACACCACAGGGCAATCACAGCAGACTTCATCCTTGGACCAGGTGATATGGGCACCCCAGTTGTAGACCTGGTTGAGGGTGTTGTACTCAGAGTACGCCTTCTTTATCTTCCCAGTCTCTGGGTTCAAGAACACCATATCGATGCCGTTGCCGCGGCCACGACGAGTTCCCTTGGGGACCTCGAAGTCGCCCTTCCAGTAGAACGTGAAGGAGTTGCAGCCATAGGCGATGGGCCCTTTGATGAACGCGCTGGGGTCATTGGTCTTTTCAGTATTGCCTTCGATGAGCTCCTTACGGTTCTTGTAGATGGGAGGAAAGTCATCGTTCTGACAATTGTTAGCTCGATGAGTGCAGTGGGAAGGTGGGAATGCGTTTACCTTGGCATACTTGTTTATCTTGGAGGATGATGAAGTCCACCAGATAGACTGAGAGTAAAACTTGACGTCCTCCTGGAAGATAGTCTTGGCCAGCGCTCCACCATCGGTGATACCAGAGAAAGTCGAGACGTATTTGTTGACTATAGACTCAAGCTTGCTCTTCGAAATGCACTTTGTGGTCTGCGTTGTCGCCTTCATGCCTCCGGTATTGGTAGTACTAGAGCTAGAAGCCTGCTTCTGCCCAACAGGCTGATACTTGTTCGTCTCAGGATGATCATAATTTCCTCCATAAGCGTTATAACCACCCTTGACGGGAATACCAGCAGCAGGAAGGATAGCGTCAGCCCTGCGGTGGATGTTCTTAGCTGAAGTTGAGATGGCGCAGGCCAAGATAGAGAGCGCGACGTAAGCCTTCATTTTGTATGATGAACCACGGTTTTTGTATTTTAAAGAGAGTGGAATTGATCTAAAGAGATCAGGAGTTTCAAGTTTGTGGAGTGGTGGTTAAAGAGAGACTGGGACATGACATCCGCAAACGGGAGGGGCTCGTTATCTTATACCCTGTGACTCGTCAAGTAGATCATTGCGGGAAAAGTCAAATCTTCAGTGAGGATGGACATGTAAGTTTGAGCTATTGTTGCTCTAGATTTGCGTGCCTTTGATGGTGGCCGTGGCAAAATTCCAGTTGTTCCTGGACTAGACTCGATGCAGCGGATGTGGAATTGGACTTGACGGGTTAGTTGAAGATACTGAAGGTCACGTATATTAGAAAGGACGCAATATATATAAGGTATTATGAGAGAGTCTGTGTAGCTGCGTTCATAAACTAAGTTTTGTTGTGCTGTAGAATGTCTCACTTCACTTGGAAGAGGTTCATCTGAGACTATTCCCGTATCTTGAACATCTGAGACACAGACTTGGCATGTCCAAAGGCGTTCCTGTGGCGCACCCTAAACACAAGCCATTCAAATACTTACACACCAAGAGACTGGTGATCTGTCCAGGGGAGATAGAAAACTCAGGGCCTTGATCCTAAGTGACAGAAAGGTTTGAGTAACTTAGCATAAGCTTAGTATAAATTTAGCCTGGGTTTAGGATACCTTTGCTAAGTTTATTTTGTCATTCAGGATAGAGGTCCTGAGTTTTCTTTCCTCCCCTAGCTGTGTAAGTGAACGCCTACAATAGTTGGCCCAGCGACTTCGGAATGTTGTCTCCTATCGCCAACCCCGACCCCAGCACGTATCCGGAACATGGTACGACGTCTGTGGCCCTTCCATTTCTTCTAGTCTCAGCGCTCACTGATTCACACACGATTACTTGAGTCGTCTATTGTGTTTCGAGATCTTGATCGTCCCTGGGCTTGCTTCCAGGTTCCGATAACCTGGGTGAATGTGGGCAGAGAACACCCTGGGTGATTTGAAATCGTACCTTCGTGTGGATTGGCCTGTTGTACTTTACTTCATGTGGCTGAAGGGGCGCCGATGAGTTCGTGCTGATGTCTTCACAGGGGCTTCAGCTAGGTAGGTAGCCACGGCGTTGGTCGACAACGCCTCTGGTCAAGTTCCTTAATTACTGTGGGTAACAATGAAGAAGCTACTCATGACTTGAGTCATTCTGAAGCCATTTTTAGTCATATGAAGTAAGATTGTGTTGTCCTACAGGCAGAAACACATCGAGAGGTGCGGCTCTCCCGCTGCCTCTACTGATACATGAACAGCCAAAGGCTTCTGCCATGAGCATAAATTTGACCCGATTCTTAACGCGATCTGAGGAAGGGTTTGTTCTGAACCAGTTACGCTCTCTCTAAGGTATCCAAGCACGAAAACGCAGTCAGTATCCACTGTCTATCAGCTTTTCTGTCTCACACCTTGCCATCATTAACAGTACGCCAGCCTCCTCACCAAATAGCCAAATTTCTCGCCCCTCGATTAAAGACTAGTAAGCCTCGAGGCCTCAAGTGATGGTCGAGTAAATGGGAGCATATGTGCTCACTTGACCATCGTTACTTTAACATTTGTGTTTGACCAGATGATCTTGAGCGGTTGCAATGAATTAGCACATACGGTAATGCATCAATATGGTCTTTGTACGGTGCATGGAACACTTCTCTGTCTCATAATGGATCAGTAGTATTCCTATTCTCGGAGTTTATAGTGCATTCCTAATGGCAATCCTTTTACCGATAATCTTGACCGGTAGTTAGTTAGGTCATTAGGGACAGTAGATATGGCAAACTGTGGCAATCGAGATGGGATAGCAGGCGTGTTAATACAGGTTCTCAGGCAAGATTCCGGTACTACCATAATGGCAACGATATCTATAGTAATAATGCTCATTCGTGTATGAGCACTTACTTTGGCACATGATTTCTTGTGGCTCAACGGCGATACACTAACTCATTGATAAGATCTAAGAACTGTCAGGGTGCCACTGCAGAAGGGGGCAAGGCGCCGTCTCTCATGGATATCCTCGCTCAAGATGGTCGTGTAAAGGATTATATTACAGCGAGCAATGAACTGAGGAACCTGTGGCCCTATAGACACACTTATCCTAAGGGATAAAAAGATTTAGGCAATCTAGTCTAATTTTAGAGGAGTCTTTATTGAGTTTATTTTGACATTCTTTTCTAAAGTCTCATGTTTTCTTGCTCCCTGAGGCTGCCTTCTCAGTTGCGCCGAGACGATGGCAAAGCACGCACTATAAAGCTGTATCTGAGATGAAGAGCCACAATGAAAGATAATGACTACACTGTGAGGGAGAGTTTATGGTGGATTCATCTCTTTCCCAGATGAATAAGTTATACTTCAGCAGTACGCCATCAATGATATCACGGGCGGGATTAACAGTTTTAGTATGGTTTCCCACGGATTTCCCATGCTTAGCTTCCTAACCATTCCCTCTCGAGATACCCCGAAACCCCGAAATATCATGTCAATCGCTCGACTTCGGCGAAATACAAAAGCGGCTCTCACCATCGGCTCCCATTAGGTTTCCATCCCATCCCTCCATTGGATGACAACTCTGGGGTAAACCGGATCCCTGTCCCATAACCCGCAAAGATCGACAAGGTCAGCACCATAATCTTGGTCCGGGGAAATCTAATAGCACGATGCCGTCACCGCTTCAACCCCACAAACGACAGAAATGTCTGCAAGTGGCAATCGGTACCGCCAGCACATACGATTTCCCGTGTAAATCGGAGTATCCGTAGCTTTGTAAAGAGAGAGCATGACCGTTGCATCCCCACAACTTCCCCGCGATTTCTTATAAAGAACAGGTTTGAATCGGTCCGAAAAGTCTGGGGATCGACTAACACGCGGAATTTCAGTTCTTTCGGTTCGGAGCAGATGCTGAGTTTTCACGGCAAGGACGGATCATGATGTTGCGGAAGTAGTTAGTATGAGCATATATATCGTGGGATCGCGCGGGCTGTTTTGCTCGTCACTTCTGTGTCCCAATCGCCCGTCATGATGACACCCTCACATGCTGTGATACAATTCCTCTTTGCGTCTCTGGCTGTCGGCCAGCAGATCTATCTTGATGCAAAGGGTCCTACTGAGCGTCCTCAATGCAAGGCGACAAAGACGCATGAGCCAAAATATACACATACACCGTTTAGTTACACCCTCTCTGAAACTGTGAGATATGCTACTTCGGTGCCGTCTCCTACTACAACGACTACATACGCCAATCCACCAGAGTCTCTCATCTCTCTCATGCCTTCACTGTCCTTCACAACCTGGGGAAAATGGGATCCCAATGCCACCACAAAGGCCTCGGATACAGAGGATCCCTACGGGCGCGCCGCATGGACTGCCCTCTGGGAACATGCAAACCCGCCCAACTTCACCGAGACGGGAATTTTCAGCACAACTGTATCTCCGACTCCAATTCCTAGCAGTGAGCTAGTCCTTCCACCACGGGACTACTTTGGTCCCTCGGATTGCTATAATTTCCCCAAGAACTTCAGCTTCGGAGTTGCTAGCTCTGCGAGTCAAATCGAGGGCGCAACTGCGGAAGAAGGCAAGGCGCCATCCCTTATGGATATCCTCGTTCAAGATGGTCGTGTGAAGGATTATGTTACGAATGAGCATTATTATTACTATAAGCAAGATATTGAGCGCGTTGCTGCGATGGGTGCTAAGCATTTCTCGTTCAGTATTGCTTGGACGAGAATTCTACCTTTTGCTCTGCCTGGAACTCCCGTTAATCAGGAGGGTATTGATCATTACAACGATGTGATCAATTTTATCCTCGAGAAAGGCATGACTCCTGAGGTTACCCTGCTTCACTTCGATACGCCTCTTCAGTTCTTCGGCAGCAACCTCACCAAGGCTGCTGATCGACCTGAAATTGGCTACGTCAACGGCGGGTATCAGAATGAGACTTTCCAAGACGCTTTCGTTCACTATGCCAAGGTTGTCATGGCGCACTATGCTGATCGCGTGCCTGTTTGGTTCACCTTCAACGAGCCTCTTCTCTACTCATACAATGCCCTCTCGATAAACAATGTGGTCAAGGCTCATGCGCGAGTTTATCACTGGTACAAAGAGGAGCTTGGCGGAAAGGGCAAGATTGCACTCAAGTTCAATAATAACTTTGGTGTACCCCGAGATCCCAAGAGTGAAGCTGATGTCTACGCTGCGGACCACTTCAACTCTATTCAACTTGGACCTTTCTGCAACCCGATTTACCTGGGCGAGGACTACCCCGAGTCATTCAAGAAGACTTTTGACGATTATGTTCCTCTGAGTGAGGATGATCTCAAGTACATTGGCGGTACAGCAGACTTCCTGGGTATCGATCCATACACCGCTACAGTCATCGCACCACCCGTCCCAGACGATAAGGACAGCATCCTCGAATGTGCCTCAAATTCCTCCTCAACCTTCCGTCCCTACTGCGTCAACCAAACCACCACAACCGTCAACGGGTGGAACATCGGCTACCGCTCACAGAGCTACGTGTATATCACACCCACCTACCTGCGTAGCTATCTCAACTACCTGCACAACACATGGAAGACCCCCGTCGCTCTCACAGAGTTTGGTTTCCCCGTGTACGGCGAAGCTGAGAAAGACCTATCTGACCAATTGTTTGATACGCCAAGGAGCATTTACTACTTGAGTTTCTTGTCTGAGACGCTCAAGGCGATTTGGGAGGATGGTGTTGAGGTTGTCGGAGCGTATGCGTGGAGTTTTGCGGATAACTGGGAGTTTGGGGATTATGATCAGCATTTTGGAATACAGACTGTTAACAGGACGACGCAGGAGAGGAGGTATAAGAAGAGTTTCTTCGACATGGTGGATTTCATGAAGGCTCGGGGTGTAGAGTGAATGAACGTCTTGGGAGATGTTATCCTAAGTGATTAAAAGGCTTGAGTAATTTAGTCTAAGTTTAGGGGAGTCTTTAATGAGTTTATTTTAACATCTTCTTCTAAAGTCTCATGTTTTCTTGTTCCCTGAGCAGAGCTTACCGCACTCTAGGCCCCCTTATCGTCAACCCAGTGTTTGATTTACCATGCAGATAAAGAATAGAGCGAGTTTCGGTTCCTCTCTAGCAATTTAGAGACGGCGGAACGAAGTTTTTGATGCGTCGGCCGTGCAAGGAAGACTCTCGTCCGCCAATTTCATAGCTTGTGTGGATGAGATGTCTCAAGCACATGGGAAGAGGGCACTCCCCAGGGGCATACAACGTAGTTGAACGAGATGTTGCCAGTCTCGTATGATGTCCGCTTCAAGTGCTAATGACTATCCCTTCAATCTATTCGTGCCTTGGATACCCCTTTGTGAAGCCTCGAAGAGTTGCCGTGAGGGGCTGCCGTGAACCCTTTCTCACCTTGCTGAACTCCATGTGAGTCACGACCACCCGGTAACATTCTTTCCAGACCCCTTGATCATTCTGCGATGAATCCTAAGACCACATCCATGTTCTCTCACCTTCACTGCCAAGACGTTCTCCTGAATCTTCAATTTCCTCAACCCGACTTTCGGCACTCACGGACTTTTCACAACTCCTCATTCGCCACTACACAATCCATCATGATCTATCTTCCCTCAAAGCATAGACCACACAAGCATTGAGCATATACCGTCCCCAATCCCAGCTTACGATAAATTCTCTAGCGTTACAGCGAATGCATGATCCGTGGATCTCCCCAGACGGCTATAACGTAATACTTGCCCAGGATCAACTGGGGCCCCGGATTTCAGCCCAAGTCTTGGCTTTTGAGGGGAATTGGAGCATCGTTACAGTCATTAGATTCCTTTTAATTTGGTGTGCAGTAGTGTTGAGGAGAACGCGCAAGTCTGTTCACCTTGATATCTCTCGGTGTGGACAAGGATGCGCACTAGTTGACCTTCGCTTGGTGTTTTGAGACATATAAACTGGGCGGCAAGGTCAAAATGTTAGTCATAGTAAGGCATCTTTTGATGAGTTTAGTATAGTTTTTGTCTTAAGGTTTGGTTATTTGTTTGTTTAACGTACGATAATCTCGACGAGGAGTCGCTGGCTGCGAGATCTGGCCTCTGAATGCTGTGAGGCGACCCGCAGGGCGTTCAAGATTGACGATAGCAACAAGGATGTTCGGATCCGATTTTTCTGACGTTGAGTAAGCGACTGTGGCACTGTCAATGATGCCACCGTAAACATTTACTCTGAATAAGGTTGTTGTTCAGCCACTTGTGCCCGATTAGCAGAGTGCCTATCCTACGCCTTACGAGCACTTGAGCAGGTGTCAAGTCCTTATCTATGCTTATAATAAACCTTCAATATGTGCGTGCAGGATTCAGCCTAAGCTTGTCAGCTTTTGACAGAGCAAAATGGGTGTGACTGAGCGCCCGAGGCTGGCTTCAGGTTCCGGATCGACAGTGCATCGAGGCGTACACCAAGGCATGATTTTTTTCATCACTTGTGTGATTAAAAAAGTCACAAATGTCTCAGCCTCTTCCGAAGTTGAATTTTCATGACACAAAAATATGTAATTAGAGTGTTGGTCCTCGGCGGGCTAAACTAGTCATGTCGATGCCTTTCCCCAAATCATCAGTGCAGCATTCATCATCATCATCATCTGTGCTTATTATTTCATTCCCTGCCAAGCAAGACAAACCCGTCTAGACCGGTCACAAAAAGTGCGGAGAGAATCCCTGACGGCCACAATAGGAAAGTGATTCCCGCTGACGACGGTCTCTCCGCACTCTTGGCTGGGGGGTTGGAGTTGGGGTATTAGCTAATAATAAGGTAAAAGATATTGTTTTCCCTCATTTAAGCATGCAGTTTAGAGTTGTTTTTTTCTTGGAGTTCTCGTCAGGTCTAACTAAAAACACTGACTAAAAGGCTAAAAGCCTGCTAAACTAACTTTTACTGGTATCTCTGGGTGCGGAGAATGGCAAGAATGGATGGAGCCAAAAATCTGTATCCGCTATCCCTGCCCCTGTACGAGATAAAGATCATGTGAACGTGATGGTATTATTCAAGGGGTGGACACCAAAAGTACCCACTGAGAGAACAAGCTGCTCAATCAGAGCTGGCAGTGGTCAGAGCCATCCCTGGCTATCTCTGTCCCTTGTCCTCATTGTGTTTTCCCCGCAGAGAAACAGACGGCAGATACTGGTAGATAAACATTGGAGCCAAGACCGCAGTAAGACCAGGGTGTGGTTTGGAGACAAGAAGAAGGGCCTATCTTTGAAGAGAAGAGCACACGAGAACCTTATTGACCTTCCGTAAGGGGCGTGGCTTGGTTGATAGCAGTGGATACAATAGGAATCTCATTAACAAGATCCTCACTGTGACACTCGCGCAGTATAGTACTATGTAACTTACAGGCAGCAGCCATTGGAGATGTCGTACAGGATCAGGCCTCGGAGCAAAGTGCCTAAGCTTATCTCTTCCCGAGCTTCTAGAAACCACACTACACTACAGTGAGCCTTGGCCTGCGCCTTTTTCTCCCCTCTCTCATTCTCACTTGCTCTCCCTTCAGCCTCGGCGCCATGATCAAGTGCCGGGCCGATCTTTGCTAGTAGGAGGCTGGCGTAACTATAGCGATGAGACAAAACCAACGGCCCAAAAGAAGCCTGCAAATCTGCCCTGCGCCCGATTAACATCACAGGCAATGGGTGATGTGAATTCTAGATTTCTGTGCTGTGCTACAGAATTACAGTACAAATGCACAACTGAGGCGAGGCACACACCTACTCGCCACAATGTTACATGCAGAGAGATAGGATCTGACCCCATTGAGAGACAGAGAGAACGGTTGGACCGATGATCTCTTGAATTAAAGCCAACACTAGCAAACTAAGGCACCCCCGGTTTACCAAGTTCCCACTTCACACACTGACAAACACCCCCGTTACGTGATTTGATCTTCACAGGACGGGCGTGCGTGTGTCTGACTCTGTCTGTCCGTCTAGGGTTCCATCGAGAGAGAGCATTACATGGGCTGCCACTTTGAGCATCGGGGCGTCTTGGCATTTTCTGTTCAAGTGATAAAAATTTGATAGCAAAGCCTGGTCTGGGTTATTCGCGTGTGGTTGAATCAGAGTGAGAGTGAGACGTACGTATTTGGTATATAGCTGTGCTCATCCCTCTCCCTCTCATACTTTCTTGTCCCGCCATCCTTTTTTCTTTTTCGTGCAACGTTGGGGAGAGAATCTAGCACCCACAATATCGCCAAGGTCCTTGGCTTTAAGATCCCGCAAAAGCTTGGTTCTTGTCTGGCAGCTTGGCCTTCTTACACTTGCACTTGGCAGCTTGGCCCTTTCTTTTGATCTCTTGGCTTGACATACACCAATCATCACAATGAGCGGCGTCGAAAAGGGAAACGACGTCGAGAAGACGGATCTCGGCTACGATGCCTCTGCAGCTCCCACCAAGGACATGGGCGTCGGTGAGGATCGTCACATTCGCGGTCTCGAGACCAGCGCTGAGACGTCGCTGCACCGAGGTCTCAAGGCCCGTCACATCACCATGATTGCCATCGGTGGTGCCATCGGCACTGGTCTTATTGTCGGCACTGGCAAGGCCCTGGCGCAAGCTGGTCCTGGCTCTGTCTTTATCTGTTATACGATCGTTGGTTTCGTCGTCTTCCTCGTCATGGCTGCGCTTGGTGAGATGGCTGCTTGGCTCCCCATGTCTGCTGGTTTCACTGGTTATGCTTCTCGATTCTGTGATCCCTCTCTTGGTTTTGCGCTTGGTTGGACGTGAGTATTATATTTCTGAGGCTGTACAAGTCATGCGAGCTAACAGGTTCAGTTACTGGTTCAAATACATCATCGTCACGCCTAATCAACTCACTGCTGCTGCGTTGGTCATCCAATATTGGGTTGATCGAGACACGGTCAATCCAGGTGTCTTTATCGCCATCTTCTTAGTCACCATCGTCGTCATCAACTATTTCGGCATTCGATTCTTTGGTGAACTCGAGTTCTGGCTTTCCTCGTTCAAGGTCATCGTCATCATTGGAATCATCCTCTTCTCTCTGGTCCTCGCTCTTGGCGGTGGTCCTGACCATGACCGAAAGGGTTTCCGATACTGGAGCAACCCTGGGTATGTTCACCAACTCTTCACTGTTTCTCTCTGAGCCTCGCTAACAGAAACAGTGCCTTCAAGCCTTATATCATGACTGGCGACGCTGGACGATTCCTTGGCTTCTGGTCCTGCATGGTCAACGCCACCTTTGCCTACCTCGGAACTGAGCTCGTCGGTGTAACAGTTGCTGAGGCCCAGAACCCCCGCAAGACCGTCCCCCGCGCCATCAAGCTGACCTTTTACCGAATCCTCTTCTTCTACTGTCTCTCCGTCCTCCTCGTCGGAATGATCGTCCCCTACAACTCTGAGGAGCTTGCCTTTGCCAACAAGGCCAAGACCGGTGCTTCTGCCTCTCCCTTCGTCGTCGCTGCCGATGTCGCTGGTGTCAAGATCCTCCCTCACATCGTCAACGCTTGTATCTGCGTCTTCGTCTTCTCCGCCTCCAACTCTGATCTGTACATTGCTAGCCGTACCCTCTACGGTCTTGCTTCCGACGGCTCGGCTCCTGCTATCTTCAAGAAGACTGACAAGCATGGTGTTCCCATCTACGCCCTTGCCATGTCTGCCTCTTTCTGTCTCCTGGCCTTCATGAACGTTGCCGACGACTCGACCAAGGTTTTCGGTTACTTTGTCAACCTCACCACCATCTTCGGTCTCATGTCTTGGATCTCTATCCTCACGACTCACATCTGGTGGTGCCGTGCCAAGAAGGCTCAAGGTCTCGCCAACGAAGCTCTCCCCTATGTCGCCCCCTTCGGCATGTGGGGATCCATCGTTGCTCTCTCCATGTGCATTCTCATCGCCCTCACCAAGAACTACGACGTTTTCGTCAGGGATCAAGAGACCGGCAAGATCTTTGGTGGTGAGAAGTACAAGACCTTCATCACTGGTTACCTTGGTATTCCCGTGTACCTGATTCTCATCTTTGGCCACAAGTTCATCACCAAGTCTCGCGGTGTCAAGCCCCATGAGGCCGACTTCTACACTGGAAAGGATGTCATTGATCGTGAGGAGGAGGAGTTCCTGGCTGCTCAGGCCGCTAAGCGCGAGGCTGAGGGCCCCAACCGTGGAGGATGGTTCTACAAGACTTTCGTCTCTTGGTTGTTCTAGATGCGTCCATTATTGGATGTTTATTGTGTATATGAAGATGCCCGTTCGCGGGTAATGAGCGTATGTAGTCAAGATGAATATTATCTTCCACATTCAACAATTCATAAATCATGTTTCTAACCCAAAGTCAACCCTCATTGTGTGCAAACTGACATTTGACATTTGTATCATCTCGGTGTGTCTTCACTCAAGTCCACTGAACTCAAGCTGTGGGTGACTTCAATTAGAAGACACTCCTCGAGGAGGCCCAAGTCCGCTAGATATATAAAAGCCTCAACACCACCCGTATACCTAGTTAAAGCGTACATGGGCGAACCTATGGCTGGATTGTAGAGTCACTCCCGTCAGCCCATAGGCAAAGAGCTCGAATGATGGTACCTCATAGAGCAGATGTAAGTCAATCTGGCTCTATATTCGTTTTGTCAGTATTGTTTGTCATTAGTGTTGTCCAAGATGTCAATATTGCCAACCAACTTCCTCAAGAGTCATCCAATTCTTATCACATGTAGACATCAATATTTCGACCTCACATTTGTGGCTAGAGATTTTGTCGGCAGCTTATCGCTATTTGAAGCACATGCTAACTTGGTCGCCGAGGAAATGATAATAGCATCATATACTTGCTAGACGAGCCGAAATCGCATCATGAGATAGCAGCATCAGGCCATCAACTCCATGCATCAGCAACGTAATTTCATCGAGTAATCTCTTTGCATGTGCTCAACTCGTAGACATATTTATTATCTAAAAGTCCAAAAAGTCCAGATATGACGGATTCCTATGATTCAATGGAAACTTGAGATCTCCTTCACTCGACCTCTTGGGGTGTCCTGGTCTGACACCCAACATACCCCTCCCAAAGGGAACTTGTGTCGTCTGCCCTATTCGGAATATGATTCCGTTTGATGCAAAAGCTTCTTCAAGTTCTTTGATCTGTTCTTTTGGCGGCGCTTCGTAAGGATCTACTGCGACGACGCTCAAGTTCTGAAACCTATATACCTTCTTCGCCATACCAAGTAAGTCGCGGTGCATCTCTGGCCAAGCCAACACCATTCCTATGTGAAGAATCTGCAATGATGAAGGTAGACTCGCCATAAAGATCTCAGGACCGCTATCTTTCATCGATTCGAATCTTTGCTTTCGCTCTTCTTCATCGTCGAATACAGGTCCGTAAAGGAGAAGTTGTTCAATCTCGAGGATCTCAAGACGGGGAAAGTCGACGAAGCTTGCGTCGCCGCGGAGTGATGAGTCCCAGCGGAGAAACATGGATACTTGTTCGATGATATCCTGTGCACCTCCAGATGTGTGCTCCCACGTTGTGCTGGTATAGCATAAACGTCGTAATGATTGACTAACGGGGGCGAGGTGGTGATGTTGGAGAACGGTGTATTTGTCCATGTCGCAGAAGTATTCGAGATCTTCGAGAACTGGACTCCGACGAAGTATTTTGGCGAGATTGTCGGGGTCTAGGCCGTGTAGTGATAGACGACGAAGACTTGCGAGGGCAGTGTCCCATGGTTCTGAGCGGAAGCGTTCGCGAAGGGGGATATCCGTCCCGCAGTCTGCATCGCTGGCTGCCAACACCTCAAGATTCTGTGCCTTGGCTAGGACATCCTGCATTTGTTGAATGTGGCAGCACTCGTCAGGATTTTTGCCCTGGCCTGGTAACACCAGATACTTGAGGTTAGGTAAGTAGAAAGGGGAGTCTCTTATGTACTGTAGCCCTTCTTGTGATGATCGGTAAATTAGTAGTTGCTCCACGAAAGGTGCAGCCATAATAGAGGCTTCTTGTAACCACTTTGAATCGACATGTTCATAAGATGGTAGAGCACGAAAACCAGCGCGCTCACCAGCCTGTCGAAATAGAGCTTGCGTTTCTTTCGAGATCTGACGAGCAGTCACTTCTCTCAGCGCAAAGAATGCCAAAGCACGAACATGTTTGGCCAAGTCCGGCCTCTCAAGAAGAGTACAGAGGAATCCTTCGAGAGTCTCAACCTCTCGTCTTCTTGCATCAGTATCAGCCCACCACTCAGGACTACTCGAAGAATTCGACTGTCGTCCAGAGTGATAACAGTGATACAAGATAGGCTGAGCTGTATTTCGAAATCGTCGACACGTGCGACTCAAGCGAGATAATGCCTGCTGAGCCTCAATGGCGTGGTCGATCTCATCTGGCGGGAGATCGACAACATGTGCATGCTGGCAATGCACACAGAGATTGCGACATATGGCGGTAAAGATCTCGACGGGAAGATCTCCAATGGAAAGCTGCCGTCGCTTACGCCAAAAGAAAGGAACCTCCGTCTGGAAGATTGGGCTGGGAGACCAGATATTCCCTCCGTGGAGGACATCCCGGTCCATCCTGGCAACGAGATGCATGGTATGGTATGGTATGATATGATGATCAAGTTAGGCTGTAGGTCCAGGGACGTGGGTATAAGGCGAGTGTAGGGATGATTGCTGCACAAGCTGGACAAGAAGGATTCGAACAGCGAAAGTTGGACAGTGATATAGGAACAGCAGAGGCCTTGAAACACTGAATCATGAACTGTGGATGTAGATAAGTACTCCTTGGCCCCCTCAAGCGGAGAAGGGGTCGAGTGACTGGAATAGGAGTTGGTTGCTTAGATGCGGATATTGAAAGCGGAGGTGTGATCGCGGGAGCATCAACAAGGTATAATGGATCTTACGATGGCGTCGTCAAGGACCAGCCCTCGAGCAGCTGAATTACTAAATCGCAATTGGGGTCTTGTACAGTAGAAAGGATCGAAGCTAAAGCCCAAGCCAATCGTATCTTGTGTCGCAATCACTCATCCAGCACCCACGGGTCCGTGAGCTGCATGCTTTACCAGGGATTGAACAGCTAGGATCATGACAAGTAACAGTGGTTTGAGCTCTTTTTCTGTCTTTTTGCTTACTGTATGTGAGTCGACCAGGAAGGTAGTAGTTTCGGGCATACGGGATCAGCCAAATGAAGCATCTGATGATGTTGGTCGGGGCAGAGCATGGTCTGTGTTGGCAAGTTGAAGAAGGATGGATGAAAAGAGAAGGAGAATTATGTGAGAGAAATATAGAGTCGCCGAAGACTGAAACATATAAAAAGCAAATATATCTCGATATCCCCTTGCATCGTGAATACTACAGTACGTACTAACAAAGGAAAAAGAAACGAAAGGAGAAGATGCTGTGCCACGTTGTTTGGGTCAACTCTACCTACGTACAAGGTCGAGATCGCGAGTCTCAGGACGCACGCGCAGCAGCAGGTGGACCAAGAATCTCCACATCCCGCTGATGATAATGGCCTCATTCTTGATCAGCCAAGCTTTTCCAATTAACAACCGTGCATCTCGTACCTCGTCCTATCAATATCCTTCACGACATAGGAGCATGGAAGTGGAGGCTTCGCTGCTTCGCGTATCGAGACGTAGAAACAGCAATGTTACAGTGAGAACCCAACGCCCGTTTCTATCTCCATGCATCAAAACTGAACTAAAAAACGTGCAATGGTAACATCGCCTGTGGGAAACTTTCAGGAACAGGGACGGAGGAGTCTAGTGCGGAACGAGACCGAGGCCTTGGTTAGTGCTGAGATGATGGGTCGAAACGTGGTCTGATGTTGGGCAAATAGTCTTTCATCGCCTGCGTAATTAATCAATCAGTAACTGACTCGTGGTTGACACCTGCTGCAAGATCCCGCTGCTATTCAACGGCTGGCGTCAGAGTTTAGAGCCCGCATTCTTTGCTTTTTTGCTTTTCTAGAAGGACTTGATGTTGTTTTGACAGCTTGGAAAAGATGAGCAGTCACTTTTGGCATCAGAGCCATTCATTCCATGTTAAGCTGTGGAGGTGAAGGTGTAGACGAGCTGCACGTGACCTCGCATTATGGCGCGTAACCTTCCCAGCTACGGCTCGCGTCTCACTGAAACCCCCCGCGTAAAGCACATCCAATTCATCCACATCCACACCCACACACACACGTCACAGCTCGATTCGATTGTGTCACACAAATCGTAAGCTGTACAAGATGCCCGAGTTCACCGGTGAGTCTCTATCTTAGCTCTGGTATTACTACTGCTCTTGCTAACGACCGTAGAGGCGGATACCATTCGTATCCTCGTTGCGACCGACAATCATGTCGGTTATGAAGAGCGAGACCCAATTCGTCGAGATGACAGTTGGAGAACTTTCGATGAAATTTTGAATCTTGCCCGGACTGAAGATGTACGACCCATAGCCCTTAGTATCAACCATGGCTTCTAACATGAATAGGTCGATATGGTTCTCCTCGCTGGCGATCTCTTTCACGACAACAAACCCTCCCGAAAGTCCCTTTACCAAGTCATGCGTACACTCCGACAAAACTGCTTGGGCATGAAACCTTGTCCTCTCGAATTTCTGTCCGATGCTGCATCTGTCTTTGAAGGTGCTTTCACGCATGTCAACTACGAAGATCCCGATATCAACATTTCCATACCCGTCTTTTCGATCCATGGCAACCATGATGATCCTTCCGGTGAAGGCAACTTCTGTTCTCTCGATCTCCTGCAAGCGAGCGGACTACTCAATTACTATGGCCGTGTCCCCGAGGCAGACAACATCGAAGCCAAGCCGATTCTGCTACAGAAGGGTCTTACAAAGCTTGCCTTGTTTGGGTTGAGTAATGTTCGAGATGAGCGCATGTTCCGTACTTTCCGAGATCACAAAGTCAAGTGGTTCCGACCTGAAACCCAGATGACTGACTGGTTCAACTTGTTGGCTGTTCACCAGAACCACCATGCGCATACAGCCACATCCTACCTCCCCGAGAATGTCTTGCCTGATTGGCTTGACCTTGTAGTCTGGGGTCACGAGCACGAGTGTTTGATCGACCCTACGCAGAACCCCGAAACAGGATTTCACGTCATGCAGCCAGGTTCATCCGTCGCAACTTCACTGGTGCCCGGTGAGGCGGTTCAGAAACACGTTGCTATTGTGAGCGTGACAGGCAAAGACTTCAAGGTTGACAAGCTGCCTCTCAAGAGCGTACGTCCCTTTGTCACACGAGAAGTCATCCTTTCGCAAGACAAGCGCTTCAAGGGACTTGACAAGAAGAAGGAAAACCGCCAGGAAGTCACACGAAGACTGATGGAGGTTGTTGAGGAGATGATCGAGGAAGCCAATGCGGATTGGGAGGCCATTCAAACAGACGAAGAGGCTCTAGAAGAACGCCCTCTTCCGCTAATTCGTCTGAAGGTGGAGTACACAGCCACAGAAGGCGGTCAGTTTGAGGTTGAGAATCCCCAGAGGTTCTCAAATCGATTTGTTGGTAAGGTGGCCAACACGAATGATGTTGTCTACTTTTACCGCAAAAAGACGTCACAGCGTAAGTCAATGTTGCCGTTGGCGAGAAATGCCACTAACAAAGCCCAGGCAAAGCAAATGCTGCAAATCCAACGGAGGCCCTCGCGGCCCTCGATGGTGCTGACGACATGGTCAAGGTGGAGAATCTGGTGCAAGACTTTCTGTCGGCGCAGTCACTCAAGGTCCTTCCTCAAGGACCGTTCGGTGATGCTGTGGCTCAGTTCGTGACAAAGGATGACAAACATGCGATGGAGCTGTTTGTTTCAGAGCATCTGACAGGACAAGTCCGATCTATGCTGGGTTTGGAGTCAGACGACGAAGATCTCAACAGTGCCATGGATATCTATCGAATGAGGATCGAGCAGCAGCAAGCTAGTGGCATGCAAACAGCACGAGCGGAGAGAAAACGAGTTCTCAAACCAAAGCCAGCGACCTGGGACAGTGACTTTGATGGTAGCTGGGAGAATGAGCCAGATGCCTGGACATACGAGGATGAACAACAGGCCGAGACATCTTCACGCGCATCTGCGCCCGCGCCTGCGGCAGCGCGCAAAACTGCACGTGGACGAGCCAAGGCGACTCAGCAAGATGATGACATGGACTTGATGGACGATGATGAGCCACTCCCTGCACCAGCCAAGAAACCAGCAGCCAAGCGAGCAACACGCGCCACAAAAGCAGCACCAGCCAAAAAGGCCCCTGCAAAGGCCCCCGCAAAGGGACGAGGCCGCAAGGCATTCGAAGACAGTGAGGACGAGGAAGAAGACGTGATCATGGAGTCAGAAGAAGAGCCTGCACCTCCTCCACCAAAGACACGACGAACCGCTGCGAAGAGCGCCGCCAAGGCTCCCGCGACTCGAGGAGCGGCTAAGAATACACGGCAGACAAAGCTGAACTTTTCACAGTCGCAGAAGGGCGGGACGCAGAGCAAGGCTGTTGAGATTAGTGATGATGAGATTTCGGATGACGATGCGTTTGAGCCGGCGCCTGCGACGACACGAAGTACGAGGAGAAGATAGAGCTGTGCGGAAAAATACCCTGGCATGTAAGAAAAGTATAAAGAGTCATGATGAATTGAGCAAACTGTCACAGTTATACCACATGGTGCGTGACGTCCCTATTCTGCGAAGTTGTTTGGCTTACAGGTAGCGATATCCGGCGGCAACAACCGTCTTGCACGACGACAACCTTCACCTTGATGGCATTTACAGAGTTTCACTCCCTGCCCCAGTGTATGTCGCTTGTGCTTGACCAGTGTCTCACAACGATGCTCCTTGCAAGAGCAACATGATGAGTCTCAAACTTCCACATCGGCAAACCCAGTGACTAACTTCCATTCCCATTATCAATTAGACTCATTACATCAAGTTCTATCCACTGTTCAAGTCATATCCTGTATCACATATCATCCGACATCGCCTCCCACTTCGGATCCGAAGCCCGAAGTCATGATGCCGCAGCGGGCCGCATATCTCCATGTCTATGCGGGGTAGCTTCAAAGATGGTCTAGCTCCCAACTTCTCACCCAGCTTTCAACGAACTCTGACTGTTTATCTCACCTTGAAAACGAAAAGAGGCGCCGAGGCATCCACTGGGGAAAGCATTGAAACATTTAATACTGTGTAGAAATGGGCTGGCTTGGTTTAGTTGCCCCGCTCGTTGCTGAGCATGCCATCCTCACCTGATCTATATAACCACTCCTCTACCCCAATTCCAACAACATCCTTCTTGTCCGTGTTTATGTTCATGTCTAAGTGATTCAAAATGGCTGCAGCTGGTCATATCCGTCTTGGAACCGCCTCTCCAGGCACCCAATCCTCCACCGCCGCCACAATTACCCTCATCGACACCCTCGCCCAGCGCGCATCCTCATCGCACATCGACATCCTCCTCCTCCCCGAGGCCTTCATCGGCGGGTATCCCCGCGGCAGTTCCTTCGGCTGCGAGATTGGCAATCGCAGTGCAGAAGGGCGCGATGAATTCGCTCGCTACTTCGATTCCGCCATTGATCTCGGAGACACCGTTGGGCCTGGCGGCGGTGGTGCGGGGATCAAGTGGGTGAAGAGACAGCTTGGTGAGGAGGATGAAGTCCGGGGCGATGGCTCGCGTGAGGAGTTGGAGCGCATTGCGAGGGATACGGGTGTTTTTATCGTGGTGGGGTGTATTGAGAAGGCGGGTGGGAGCTTGTATTGCTCTGTTGTTTATGTCTGTCCCAAGGAGGGTATGCTTGGAAAGCGTCGCAAAGTCCTCCCCGTAAGACCCCTCATCCTCTACCCTCTAACCTCCATAGGATGAGGTGAACTAACGGCTACAGACTGGCTCTGAGCGCCTCATCTGGGCTCAAGGTTCACCCAGCACCCTCCGCGCCGTAACAACCACCATCCGCGGCATACGCATCAATCTCGCCGCCGCAATCTGCTGGGAGAACTACATGCCCCTCCTACGCCAATCGCTCTACGCGCAGAACATCAATCTCTACCTCGCGCCTACAGCCGATAACCGCGATGCGTGGCTCGGTCTCATGCGAACAGTCGGTGTTGAGGGACGCTGTTTCGTCGTCAGCAGCAACATGTGCGTTCCCAAGAACACAGCGTCTTCTGGAACAAACGGTGTGAGACAGCGTCGTGGATCGTGCATGACAGAAGAAGGATTTGAGATTGCGCTGCCGAAATCGCCGAGTCGAAGAAGACGTAAGTCGGTGTTTGATGAGGATGGGAATGAGATTGTTCTAGGGTGTGATGATGACGGTGTGAACATTCAACCTCCTCCTGCGAAGAGTGCTGTTTCTTCTGGCAAAGCAGAGTTTCTTTCGCGTGGTGGTTCGTCGATTGTCTCGCCGTTTGGAGATGTCATCGCTGGACCGCAGTGGGAGGATCCAGATGGGTTGATCTTTGCGGATGTTGATTTCCGTGATTGTATCAGGGGTCGTCTTGATCTTGATGCTGCGGGGAGTTACTCGCGAAACGATGCCTTCAAGTTTAGCGTTGAGGGGTTGAACTTGGATCCTCTTCCTTATTGAGGGGACAGAATGTAACTATGGAAATAGTGTATCAGATTGTAATGATAACGCCTGTTTATGCTATGCTTTGTTGTGCTGTACCATGCCTTGTATGGGTATTCCTACGCCTCGCTGTCCGAAATGTCATTTAGTTACTTGGATTCATCACCTGGTGGTGATCGCTGTCTCTGCTCCTCCAAGACCTTGCGCTCAGAATCAACTTCCTTTCTCTGTCTTTCAAGCGCTGCTTGGGCTAGTACTTCTCGTCTACTCATCCCAGCAGTGGAATTGTTCTTAACGCCTCCCAGGACAAATTCACCACCCGTCCAACCCCCAAAGTCCTCAGGATAATCCTCCTCTTCCTCATCACGTCCAGAGACAGTATATCGCGATGTTTCGCCGATCGTGTGTCCGCCTGATTTCCAATCCGCAGCGTCAACTTCTCTCTCGATCTGATGACACAAGTCCCAGAAGTTTCTATCATGCGGACCATGAACATTATGCGCCAGTTCGTGGCACAATGTCTTGCGAATGGTTTTGTAATCGCGATATCCATCGTGCGCGTCTGTTCGTAATCGCAGTTCAATTACCTCGCCTTGATTACGATTCAATCCCAGAATGCGACTTGTTCCCTCGTGCGTTGTCTGCGTATGCGAAAGAGGTTCCATCTCTGTGAGGAGCCCAACAGCGAATTTGTGCTTTGTCATGGCAGCGCGAATACCAGGGTCCTCCTTCAGCCGCAGAAGAAGTTTCTGACTTCGGTCTGGGTTCGGAAGGCCTTGGAGTGGTCGGACTTGAAGAAATGTATATTGCGAGTCTTGTGGATTTCGGCGCGTCGTCGTCGCATGTCGTGCTTTACTCCTCTGCGCCATCCTCGCGGCATTGCGCTTCGCAACGCGCTCGGCCATATCCTGCACCTGCTGAATCTCGGCAGCGCCAGAGCCCATGAGCGTCAGGTGCTTGCTCTTGAGGTCGAGGAGGGGCATGTCGGGATCCTTGAAGGGGGCTTTGAGGAGGGGAGTCTTTGGGGCGATGATCTTTTGGTTTGCGACGGGGATATCGAGACTCGCTTCGATCTCGTCGAAAAGATCTGTGATTGTCGCATCTTCGGGGAAGGATAGTTCGTAGGTTACTTTTCGGTGTGTGATTGATAGTGTGAGCCAGGACTGCTCGCTGTCGGACATGGGAGAGTCTGCCATGTTTGTACAGCAGCGGAGTGGCGATGGATTCGTTGGAGACGTTATTGTGACGGTTGTTGAAAGAAGTCTCTAAGTGTGGGTTTGCGATTGTATTGAAATGACGTGATGGGAAAAGATAAGATTGTATGGAGGATATTTGTTTTATAGGTGCAGAGTTGGTAAGCAAGAGGGCGATTGTGTTGTGTCGCGTAGATTGAGTGATGCTATCGTGTTCGGGGACTTTCGGCGTCTGCTTTGTAATACGTCACTTGCACTGCCTGCCTGCCCGAGCGCCACCTCTAAGCAGGCCTAAGCAGATCTAATAAGACACTGAAGAATTTACAGTGATGATTATGCCATCGGAAATAGTGAATACGGAATTCTTGGCGAGTACCGATAAGTCCGGCTTTAAAATATTTAGAATTGAGTTTGTTAATAAAACATTGGAAGAGATTAAGTGTGGCGATGCTTCTCATTGAGATGATTGTGGGATGCCTCAATTGGTAATGAACAGAAATGTCTCTGTGGTTCTGCAGCACAACACAACCACCGTCATCATTGCAATGCAAATGTGTGACAAGACCAATAAAATCACTCAATTAAACATCGTATTCTTTAACCCCCTGACTCCGTATTCGCATCTCAAGATCAATCACACATCACGTCGGTCAGCTACCCTAAATCACCCGGCCCCGAGATACCCTCTCGTACGAGTGTCACCATATGATAACGACGATCTTATCACTCCCATCACGAGATCCGTTCCGTTGGTTCGCTTCAGAAAAGCACGAACCCGAACCCAAAAGCTTGGATCCGTCCGTCCGTTCCCGTGGGTGCCACCCGAGCCTCATCACCAGCCTCAGCCTCATCGACATCATCGCTTGCGGTAGATCTCCCGCTTGCAACGACACTATCGACGAAAAAACCGTTGAGATCTTATCACGATCGACCTAAGACTTTAGCTTCTTGTGGCTTATAACCGAGACGTGAACTATTACCGACTACAACTACACTTCACCACTAATAATGAGATGTGATCTGTACCTCAGACTTAGATCATGTCCTCACCCGCGAGTGTCACGTATCACATAATTCTGAGCTACATGTAACAAACTAAAACCCAATTTCAACTCTTTATTTACTCCTACTATGCAGAGTACATATCAACCAAACAAAAAAAAAAGTAAACGAAGTCGTAAACTTCATGTCCCCCCCAAAAACGCCGCTAGATATAAGACGTGAGAAAAAGCATCGTTCGTCGTAGTCGTCGCCGAATTAGATAATAAGCATTCTTTGAGTTTTTTTTTAATATACTTATGCTCCTTCCCTGCAAAATTACATGTCACTATTGGCTATGCACTTGTCAGATGAGAAAGGCGGACAAAAAAAGATAGAAAGGGGTCCGCAGCATAGGGGGGAAGGGAGAGAACACTTACAGTAGTGCCAGTGTGAGATCACCGTGGATTCTAGCCTTGAGCTCGATTTCGATCTCGAGGTTAAGCTCGAGATGCAAGCTGAGGGCGTCGCTCTTACCGCCGCCTCCCTGCTGCTGCTGCTGCATCTGTTGCTGTTGCTGTTGTTGCTGCTGCTGCTGTTGCATTTGCTGCTGTTGGCGCTGCTGCTGCAACTGCTGGTCTTGCTTCGAAAACTGTTTGCGGCCCTCATCGTCAGATTCTTCATCGAGCCATGCAGGTCGTCGACGTCTTACATCGGCGACCTTTGCGTTTCCGCGTCTTCCGCCCTTGCGCCCTTGCTCAGCCTGCTGGGGAGGTGTAGCGGGTTCGTTCTCCTCTTCGGACTCGGACTCTGACTCGTCGTCTTCGGAATCTTCCTCTGAGTCTTCTTCGGAGTCATCTTCAGAGTCAAAGTCATCGTCGTCGTCTTCAGAGTCGTCCTCGTCCTCGCTCTCCTCCTTGACGGGCTGGCGCTTCTGCTTGGGCTTGGCCTCTTGGGTTTTCTTCTGGGCCTCGGCCTTTGCTTGCTCTGGCTTGGACTCGGCGTCCTCCTCCTCTTTCTTTACTTCCTCGGGCTTCTTGTCGTCTGCCTTGGCCTCTTCAGGCTTTGCGGCCTCGGGCTTAGATTCCTCTGGCTTTGACTCCTCTGGCTTTGACTCTTCAGCCTTGGGCTCTTCGGGCTTGTCCTGACCAGGTTGTTCAGGCTTGTCCTCCTTGTTGCCGGGTGTCTCAGCCTTTGCGTTCTCGGTGTCGGGCTTGGACTCGTTCTTAGCATCTTCAGGCTTGGGCCCAGACTCTTGACCTGGCTGTTGCTGTTGAGCCTCTTGTCCCTGGCCCTGGTTCTGGTTCTGCTCCTCTTGCTGGCCCTCGTTCTTGTTCTGGTTGAAAGGGTTGCTGTCGTTACCCTGCTCCTGCTGGTTCTGGCCTTGACCAGGAGACTGGGGAGCCTGAGATTCGTCTCGCTTCTGCGAGTCCTAAAGGAATTTAATTCCCGATCAGAGAATAGAAACTTGTAGTACAACTTACCTGCTGAGATGGGGAAGACATGGTTGTGTATGGTAGTATTTACTTCGCTGAATGAACAATGGGTTTCCAAAAAATAAACAATGACTTATTTGCTTGCTGCTGACACGTTATAATTAAGTTGAAGTTTTTCTATGCTAAAGTCCCAAGCATGGTTTTTGAGATTAATACGTGTCGAGTCCGAAACCTGTTGAAGATGCTTGACTGACGCAATAGGTGTCATTGTATCCGACCTCGAACCCTTGAAGAACCGGTTTCCATCGTTGCGATGGGATTGGAAACGAATTTCGACGTGACAGGTCAAAGTGACGTAAAAAATGGCATCCCAATCCTGGCCATATGACGTTACCCCCTCTACTCTTACCCCCAGATCGGCCTGATGGGGGTGGGAGTGTAGAAGGGTTGCAGGGATCAGGATTATTTGCGTGTGGCTGGTGTTGAGGAGAAATGTATGGGTCAAGATCCTACAAAGTGGACTGGACGTCATGCAGTCTGGGTGAGAGAGTCTTGCTGCTGTCAAACATACCCTTTCACAATACGATACGCGGCAGAAAATAAAAAACAAGTCCAAAGAGAACAAAGCAGATCAGGATCAGGAAAACATGGTTATCGGATTGCTTGCCATCGCGGCTATCCCGACCGTTACAGGCGTGGGTAACGCCGTGAGTGCACAGAAGAGACAGAATGAGAGCATGAGCAAGGAACAAGAAAAGTTCCATCTCACGTTCATGCTACAGCAAAATGGAAAGACAGAAGAGGTTGGACAAGGAGTTCTCGTGGACAAGAAGGTGAGTTCCCTTGCCCTCTCACTTCACTAGACACATACACATACACATACTCACACACAAACATCAGATGTATCTCAACCTCTCAGATGCCCCCGTGCAAGGCTACAGATTTCTAGGCTGGTATTTCAAGTATCCCAGCGAGGAAGGGCACCTGGGGCTGGTGAGCATGGTATCGGACGACCCGCCAGCGCTGAACTGGATATTCGTGGACAAGGACACGCACATGGTGACCTTTGGGGGGAAGAAGGACACCATCGGGCACGTCATAGGACCCTGGGGCTGGACAGCAGATGAGCGCTTCCTGACGCTGCAGGGAGATCATGATTCGTTTGTGGCGGTGCGGGACGAGGATGGGAAATGGGCTGTCTATTGGGACCCGGAGGGTGATATTGAGGACGAGATTGACGATGAGGAGAGATGTCAGCCAGTGAGACTGAGGAGAAGACCGCAGCTCGGCATGGAAAGCAGTTATGTCAAGAAATAGCATGACATGACTTGGCTTGGCTGGGGTAGTCTAGTCTAGTGAGTAGGCGTAGGTGATGTCTGGGGCAGACCGTTAATGGCCGTTGGAGACAGAATCGTAGTGGAGGGGTCAAGTCACATAAAGTGGGTTGGCTTGAGCAGGGTATTTTACTGGATTCTCATCTCGATCATGACCTCATGGGCCTCTAAATCCTGTTATGAGATTCTGTCTAGTTTCAAACTTATATCATGTCCCGTTCTTTAAGTTACTTTAATTTCTCCAAAGCTGTAACTTTTTTTAGTGAGATATCCAAACCATACTAATCCACTTACACCACCAACACCAACACTCAATATTTACATCTCAAGCAAGCGGACTCTTTTTAATTCATCATGTCTTCCATGGAAAAGGACCGCATCGAGTCTGACGACCAGACCTTGTCCAGCGAAGAAGCGCCCCGACGAGAGCGCCGCAGCAAGAAGAAGGGCAGCAAGCGCCGCCAGCAAGCACCACCCCAGCAGCAGCAGCAGCAGCAGGGCGGAGGATCTGGACCTCTCGACCAGCTGCCCCTCGCCGGAGACCTGGGCAACACAGTCGGCGGCGTCACAGACGGCGTGACCAACACCCTAGGCGGCGTCACGGGCGGTCTGGGCGGTCTCACGGGCGGTCAGCAGCAGGGCGGCGGCGGTGATGCCGGTAAAGACACGCTGCGTCTGCGCCTGGATCTCAACCTCGACATTGAGATCCAGCTCAAGGCTCGTATCCACGGTGATCTCGAGCTCTCTCTACTGTACGTGACAACCCCCCAATCTTTCCTTACAAACTTGTCCCTGTGGCCGTCGTATCTTACTTGGCTTGCAAATCTCCAGAACGGGATAGACGCCGCCGTGTGTTGTTTTGATGACAAGCAGAGGCTAATTATCGCTTTGCGCTGTGCAGAAACTAGAGATTGGCACTATTTGTTTAGGCTATGTTTATGTTTGGCTTTGTTCTGTTCATGTCATGATGGGACCCATGTAATGTTACTGTTAGTACGACAGCACGACGATCTGTGGCGGCGCAACATGGTGTTTATTAATGATGGTTTACTGGTACTACTGCTGTTTCTGGGAGGGATAAATACAACAACACTACAACGTTATATACTACATGAATCCAAAAGCATTCACTCTCTACTCTGATTCTCTGTGAACACCGTATAATAGTAGATGTTCACAGAACTCACACTGAGTGAGAACAGAGTGACGAAAATGAAAGAACATGTCAGTTTGGAAATTCCCCGACACTAACCAAAACGTCAGATTGCATCAAACGACAAGGATGTAGTTGGCAGCTAGCAAGCCACACACGATAATGCCACGCAAGCCACCTCCAACACCATCCTCTTCAAGTCTAGCCCAACCGTTCCAGCCAGGAACCAGCTTCAGAGAAAGCTTGGTCCAGAGTGGAAGCAGGGACTAGGTTTTGTAGCAGCTCCCACCAATCAATTCTTCCCTCCAAGTAAAAAACCAGGGTTCACCCTTTTTAGCTGTCTTGTCTCATCTTGCTCACATCCCTGCTAGTCTCTTGTTCCCGAGTGGCCCGCGATCGTGATGAGCGCGGACGATCAGAGAAACTCGACCTGAATATTTCCAGAGTTACATTTTGTTTTTCACCTTGGTCTTCTTCTCAAAATGCGGCTCTCTCATCTGTTACAGCTAGTTAGTTAGACACAAGGGTTCAAATCAGATATACTTTACACTAAAGAAATAGGGGGCGTTGCCCGTTTCTTTTCTCTGACTCTGCACTGCAGCTAATAAATCCAGACAGCACTAAACAAAAGGTCAAGCCCCATTTCGAGGTTTCCAAGTTTCATGCATGAAGAGGCTGTCGTCATGTCCCCGCACAAACCAAGCTCTACCAGCCACACGTCCACATCAAAGCAGCCCTTTTGGCACGGCGCTGGCATCAGGTCTGCACTCTCCTCTGCCATCTCCATATTCCAGCCTGGAACCTCGAGACCCAGCAGACCCCCAAAACAGGTCCAGGATCAGCAGCAGCTACAGCAGCAGCAGCACCAGGAAAAACTCCAGCCTCACCTCGAGGATCATCAGCCTCAGGAACAACCTGATCTCATCCCAATGTCTTCTTCTTCTTCATCACCCACCCCTGGTGGCGATCCTACGCACAGCACCTACGAGGTCAATGTTCCTGTCCGCAATGGACGAACATCTGAACCAAAAGTCTCAAACCCTGAGATTCGCATACCAAGGATAAAGCCAGTATCAGAGACCACAGACCAGACACATGCACACTCAGACTCAGACTCAAAAACACAACCACAGCCACAGTCATCTGAAAAGCTGGCTGCTGGCCTGGACGGCAAATACGTCGATGAGTTTGGCAACATTCTAGACTGGGACGGTACTGTCCTCGGCCGTGTAGAAGGCGATCTCCCGTCCATGGTAGGACGGCCAGTCATGCCGAATGGACAGGTCCTCGACGAGGACGGCGAAGTGGCTGGTCACGTCTGCGAGAACTACATCAAGCCTGCCCTCAAGCCACTTGCCACAGGTGGACTCAAAGTCGATGATGAAGGAAACATCTATGATGACCAGGGCAACAGGATTGGCAAGCTCGACAAGCCGATGCCGCCCCAGGACGGAACCGACAAACTTTCCGAGAACAAGGACAAGGAGAGGGAACAGGCCCAGGGTGCTGGGAGTACTAACAATGCAAATGCAAATGCTCCAAAGCCACCGGGTGCTCCAAGGCCTGACGAGCTGTTCCTAGACGTCAAGTCCACCTATGATGGTATTCAGCTCACCATCAAGATTCCCACTGTCTTCAATAGGAACCTTGTAACCGAGACAAAGAGCAGCGGTAGTCAGACTGAGACAAACGATAGCAATAATCGATAATCTACTTATTTCTTTTTTTTCTTGGTGCGTTTCACAATTATCCGACCTTCTCCATAAACACCCCCATGCAAAATTGACTACACTCATGTAAGGCAAAGAAAGGTAAGGGTAAGCCAAGCCAACCAAGGCAAAGCAAGCATATGCATCCCATTCGTATGAGTGAAAGTGGACAGTAAACGCCCCTCCACACCTCGGAATAAGTAAACCTCATGGGGTAACCCCTCCCCGTCACGCTAGATTAGTTCATCATTCACTCACTCTTGCTACACATTTGCCATCTCAAAGTTCCAGTTGGACCTCAGAAACCCGGCTGTCTTTTTCTTTTTCTGGAGGCTACTGCAACACGCAACCCTTTCTTCTAGATCCCCCCTCACTACTAGACAGACCCAGTTTCTCATCTCGATCCATACCCTGAATGTGCAAGCTCCGTCTCGTAGATGGTGTGCATCCTCCACCCCGCAAGCCTGTTTTCACAACCGCTCGACATTCTCGTCGGGAAGGTAGAGCAGCTTCATCCCGGGCCTGCAAGCCTGGGAGGCACTTACACGGCACCTCTGCGTCTAGAGCTCTCTCCCCCCCAGTGCTCATTGTGTAACATATCCATGTTAGGAGAGCTCCTTATAACGTCATCCAACAGCTCTCGCCACACCCTCCCCGCGCTTAGATCTTCACCATGACGTGTGGCTGTTGCAGCTTTCTCGTCCGATAGCAAGGTGCGGCGCAGTATCATGGCTAGAAAGCAAAAAGTTGGGCTCACACTGACGTTGTGACTTTTTGAATTGACGTGATCGAAATCGAGAATGGCCTGGCCTGGTAGTAAAACTTGTTTTGTATAAGCCGTGTGTCGGTATAAGTAGTTGAAGATGTGGTGGTGGTTGCGGTTTCGACAAAAGTATCAATTCATTCCATTCTTGGCCAACTTGCGAAGCGATACCCAAAACAACAATAACAATACCAATAACAATAACAACACCAATTCCAAACTAACACAACGATACCCCATTAATCCTCTCTTATCTGAAAGATACCCTTTTCTCGATCTTGAAGGAGTTGAACCAGTCCAAAACCATCACAACATCATGGCAGACCTCTCCTCCCAGGTTCAAGACACAACAAAAGATACTGCCTCTTCCAAAGAGCAGGAATCCCCTGGTGCGTTCAATAGTCCTTCACCAAGTTTGGCGCTTATCGTCCCCATTGCAGTCAATCTTGAGTCAGTCCCCAGGAGCGGTGCTGGCGTCGTGAATGATGCCGGAGAAGTCTTAGATGACGCCGGCAAGACCGTCGGCAAGATCGCCGACACCGATAACCTCCAGAACCTCGTTGGCAACACCGTCAACCAAGCCGGTGACGTTGTCAGCTCCTCGGGCGATGTCCTCGGCAAGACCCTGCCCATAGGACAAGGCAAGCCAGCGGAGGAAGAGGACTCCCACGACGAGGAGAAGAGCGAATACACAACCCAGTCCAAAGAGAAGAAGTCTGGTGGTCTGGGAAGCGCCCTCGGTAGCGTTACCGGTACCATTGGAAAAGCTGTTGGAGGAGCCACAGGAGCTGTTGGCGACACAACGAAGGGTGCCACAGATACCGTCGGCGACACAGCAAAGGGAGCTACAGACACCGTTGGCCTCGGCGACACAGTAAAGGGGGCTACAGACACCGTTGGCGATACAGCGAAGGGTGCCACAGATACTGTTGGCGACACCGCAGAGGGCGCCACAGACACTGTTGGCGGTGCGACTGAGGGCATTGCCAATAAATCAGAAGCCACCTCCCAAGCTACCGACACAAAGACACCAGCCGAGACTCCTGGAGCCCCAGAGGTCAAGGATGAGACACCCGATGTGAAGTCCGAGGACCAAGACCAGAAGGACATCAACCTCGAGGACCGCGACGCTCCTGAGGCTGGAGACAAGCTGAAGGAGATTCCCCCAGAGTCCGAGGAGGCTAAGGAGGCAACAGACAAGGCAGAGGAGACTACTGAGGATGTTCCTGAACAAGCCAAGGATATCCCTGAGGAGGCCAAGGAGGACGTTACCTCCAAGGTCGACGAGCAGGATGTTCCCAAGCCTGAGGATGTCGAGGAGAAGCTTCAGGAGAAGACTGAGGGTGCCCAAGACGAGGTTCCCAAGTCTGAAGTTCCTGACAAGTCTGAGGCTGCTGACGAGATCCCCAGCGGTGAAGCCCTTGGTGATGACGGTGACAAGTCCAAGGCTGGTGATGACCTGAAGTCTGTCGCTCCCGGCGAGGAGGCTGCTGGTGTCACCGACGAGGTCCAGGACAAGGCTGCCGAAGGCGAAGAGGCCGCTAAGGACCTACCTGAGGATGCCCAAAGCAAGGCCGCAGAAGGTCAAGAAGCCGCTGAGGGCAAGGTTGCTGAGGGTGAGGAAGCTGCTGCTGACCTCCCCGAGGATGCCAAGAGCAAGGCAGCCGAGGGTGAAGAGACTGCTGAAGGCAAACTTGCCGAAGGCGAGGATGCTGCTAAGGATCTTCCCGAAGACGCCCAGAGCAAGGCCGCTGAAGGCGAGGAAACTGCCGAGGGCAAGGTTGCTGAGGGTGAGGAGACTGCCGAAGGCAAGGTTGCCGAGGGCGAGGAAGTCGCTGGCGATGCCACCGAGGAGGCCAAGGACAAGGCCGCCGAGGGTGAAGAAGCCGTTGAAGAGAAGGCTGCTGAGGGCGAGGAGGCTGCCAAGGAGCTCGACTTTTCCATCCTCAAGGGCACTACTGTCGACAAGGAGGGCAACCTCGTCAACGAGAAGGGCGACAAGCTCGGCAAGGTTGTCGAGGGAGAGCTCAAGCAACTCATCGGTCTCAGCAGTGACGACCAAGGTGTCATCTGGGACAAGACCGGCAAGCAGCTCGGAAAGGCTGAGCCCATCCCCGAGTGGGACCGCGAGCAGCTTGACTTCTCCGTCCTCAAGGGTACCACCGTCGACAAGGAGGGTAACCTCGTCAACGACAAGGGTCACCTCATCGGCAAGGTTACTGAGGGTGAGATCAAGCAACTCATTGGCCTCACTGCTGATGAGCAGGGCACCATTTGGGACAAGACTGGCAAGAAGGTCGGTAAGGCTGAGCCTCTTCCCGAATGGGAGCGTGGTGAGCAGAAGGATTTCTCTATCCTCAAGGGAGCTGTTGTCGACAAGGAGGGTGGTCTCACCAACGACAAGGGAGACACCATCGGCAAGGTCACCGAGGGCGAGGTCCGACAGCTCGTTGGTCTCAAGTCTGACGAGAACGGCAAGATCTGGAGAGATGGCAAGGTTGTTGGCCAGGCTGAGCCTCTCGCTGAGTGGGACCGCGTCCAGAAGAAGGATCGTTCCATCCTCAAGGGCGCCAAGGTCAACAAGGTCGGCAAGCTCGTCGACGCCAACGGTACAGTTGTCGGCAAGGTTGTTGAGGGTGAACTGAAGGAGCTCATTGGCAAGCGCGCTGATGAGAACGGTGACATCTGGAACGACTCCGGCGAGGTTATCGGCAAGGGTGAGCCCGTATCCATCTCCGAGCGTGAGGATAAGGCATCCGCCCCCTTCGAGCACTTCCCCGGCGCCACCGTCGAGTCTGACGGCCGTGTCATGTACCAGGGCGAGCAGGTTGGTGAGGTCGTTGAGGGTGATCCCAAGCAGCTCAAGGGCAGCGAGGTCGATGAGGATGGTGACATTCTCGACCGCCGTGGCAACACTATCGGTAAGGCCAAGCGCTGGGAAGCTCCTGAGGCTGAGGAGGAGAAGCCCGTCGACAACTCTGCTCTTGCTGGCAAGCGCGTCAACAAGGCCGGTAACCTCGTCAGCGAGTCTGGCGAGATCTACGGCCGTGTCATTGAGGGTGATGTCCAGAAGCTTGTCGGACGCATGTCTGACAAGGATGGAAACATCCGAAGTGAGTCTGGCGACATCATTGGCAAGGCCCAGCTCGTCTCTGAGGGCGAGCGCGGTGGTAAGAAGGAGGGTCCCTTCGCTCAGCTCAAGAACTGCACCGTCGGCAAGGATGGTAAGGTCGTCAATGGAGCTGGCGAGGTTGTTGGCAAGCTTGTCATCGGTGACTCTAAGGCTCTTGCTGGACGTGCTGTTGATGATGACGGTGAGATCACCGACTCCAACGGCAATGTCATTGGTAAGGCTGAGCGCTGGGAGGAGCCTGAGAAGGAGCAGAAGCACAACCCTCTCGCTGGCCGAAAGGTGAACCGCGAGGGTAACGTCGTTGACCCTGATGGTAACATCATCGGCAAGCTTACCAGCGGTGAGCTTCTCGACTGTGCTGGTAAAGAGATCGACGAGGATGGCGATGTCTTCAACCAGAAGGGATCCGTCATCGGCCATGTTTCTCTGCTCGAGGACATCCCCAAGGAGGAGGAGCCCGAGCCTGAGGGTGAGACTGAGGAGGAGAGGCTCAAGCGCGAGCAGGCTGAGGCCGACGAGGCTAAGCAGACCGAGGAGGCTGAGAAGAACAAGAAGCTTGCTCAACAACTGGCTTACCAGATTGAGCAGACTCTTGAGAGGCTCCGACCCATCTGCAAGTCCATCAACGACAAGATCAGCGCCGCTGAGGCTCAGAAGCCCGAGGACCGTGATGAGGAGGAACTCGTCCGACAGGTCAAGCCTCTCATCGAGGATGGTGGTAAGATCCTGACCGAGACCAACGGTATCATCCGTGGTCTTGACCCCGATGGTCGTATCGCCCGCAACGCCAAGCAGAAGACTGCTGGTGGTGAGGCGACTCCCGAGGAGGCTCACCTCGCCAACTTGCTCAAGGAGGTTAGTATCACGTTCCCATACCCTGAAGCCTTCGCTAACAAGATAACAGCTCTCTACTGAGATTCAAACCACCATTGAGGAGAGCAAGCGCAAGCTCGAGGGTATGCCTCACGCCAAGAAGGAGATCAACCCTCTCTGGGGTCTCCTCGCCGAGCCTCTCTTCCAGATTGTCGCTGCTGTTGGTCTATTGCTCAGCGGTGTGCTCGGCCTCGTTGGCAAGCTTCTCGGTCCCATCTTGGGTCCTCTGGTATGTCTCAATCCTTCATCTTCACAATCAATTGATCACCTCGCTAACAATATCTTCAGCTCAACGGTCTTGGCCTTGGTGGTCTGCTCGATGGTCTTCTCGGAGGTCTTGGTCTCAAGAAGATCCTCGGTAGCCTTGGTCTTGGTGACGTCGTCGGCACAGTCACCGGTAAGAAATAAACAAGTTTTAATGATTGGTTAATGGGTATTTCTTAATGAATTATATATTGGGAATCTTTGGGAATGGATTTTGTATGAATAGTTCGGAGTTTTGTCTTGTTTAGCTTTACGAATTTCACGATTTAGTTGGCCAATAATGTTGCGCATTGACCTGAAGTGAAAATTCCGAGTGCTCAATTGAAGGAAGATAGCCTTCATGGAGCAAGAAAATATCAGATTTTAATATAGAATTAAAATGAATTTAATGAAAGGTATCCTAAACTTAATAAAGATATCCTAAGCTCGAAAGAGATATGCTATACTTATGTCAAGTTACCTAAGGCTTTTTGTCATTTTGGATTGAGGTCCTGAGTTTTCTTTCCTCCCTTAGCTAGCTCACTTGAGGACTAGCCCCAAAACTGATGAGTCAGCACGAAATCTGCACTACAAATTTCTGACTTTTTTCTCCTCCAGCTTTCTCAACCATCAACATCAACAATCACCATGCCCAGCTTGCTTCTGGCGTGGCCTTCCTCAACGATGCAACGATGCGTCTCTTCCTCATACGCCATGGAGAGACAGTCGACAACGTCGCAAACCTCTATGCCGGGTCTCGCGATTCAGCCTTGACTGCTCACGGTGTCATGCAAGCTCAACGGTTAGCATCGCACCTCTCTGAGCACGTCGCCATTGATCGCATCTTCTCGTCGAACCTCTGCCGCGCAGTGCATACTGCCCAGGCTATCCTCGATGCGCAGAAACGCGCGGAGGATCTGAAATTGATTCAGGTGCCGGAGCTGAGGGAGAAGGACTTTGGGACGGGCGAGGGCACCAAGTTTGGGGCTGCGGCGAAGCATGAGGGCTCTGAGACACCACAGGCGATGAGGCAGAGGGTTGATGTTTTCTTGGACGAGCATTTGCCTCGACTAGACGAAGACTCAACCGTCTGCATTGTTGCTCACGGTATCATTCTCGGTACTTTCTACAAAGCACTTCGCGATAGGACCTCTTCATCAGCTGGTCCAGGTGCCGAACCGGAAGGTCAGGCATCTGCTTTTGTGCGTCCTTCATGGAGCAACACCGGCTACATCGAGGCCCTCATCACGCGCGACTCTTCCGACGAGCATCTCCACATGCGCGTCGTGAAGATCAACAGCATCGACCACCTCAAAGGTCTGAGAAAGACCCGAGGCGGAATTGGCAGCGCCAAGTTCGACGCGAAGCAAAAGACGATGGACTCATTCTTCAAGCCAACATCGCGAAAGCGCAAGCTTGAAGATGAGGACATCGTGTCTCGCTAAATGGTATGTTCAATTTTTTTCTTTTTTACTCACAACACTCCCAAGCTTTATGATGAAGAAGCAATTACACAGACCTGTACTGAAATACACAATGTGGAAACAATTTTGTCCAACCGCTGTCTGACAGCTTGTTCACAAATCATCTTTGTTGTCATTTCTATGGTAACACTGGCTAACGATGAACTCATAGGTCTCATAGAATTAAATCGTAACATGATCGATGGTCTTCATAGAATCATTACATATAATACACTATTCTAAACATCTGTGCTTGTCTCGTCCACTCCCGTGAAAACTTTGTACATGCGTCGACTTACTGCTTGGCCAACCATGCGATCTGAGAAAGCACCATCTTTGTTTGCGCTCTTCTTGACTCCCTCGAGAAGGGTTGGCCCGCGCTCTTCCAAGCCTCGAACCAAGCTGCTGACGGTACCAAATTCCGCCGCGATTCCATATGCAATGGGGGCTGTTACTCGTACAATCTCTTGCAGCATTCGGACGTAGGTGTCTTTGGCATCCTCGCCTGTCTTGACCTGTCCGCTCTCCATGCAAAACCCTGCTCCGAGCGTCGCGATGTCTCGTTGTTTTCGGTAAGGTATTGTTGAGATGTGCTGGGTGAATGTGAGGATTTGCTCAGCCGTTTCCATCGGTATCATAGTGTGATGGATCAAAACTTCATGCATCACCTGCAATTGCAGCAACGCATCTTCAATCAACTCCTCGGATACGTACTCCGGAGGGGGATTGTTGTTTCGTCGACGACCTGCAGTAGAAGCCGCGGCCTCCTGAGCGCGAACATTCGATGCAAATTGACGATTGCGAAGGCTTCTGTTCTTGCGCATCCAGGGTGTGAGACCCTCAATCAAGTAGACGAGAGAGTGATCAGCAAAATGTCTTTGCATCTTGCCAACGTGGGTTGAGATCTGGTCGTCCTGCGCCAGCTTCACAAACTCATCGGCATGCATCACAACGAGAGCATGCTTCTCATCCTCGAGGCGAAGAGGAATTGGCTCCCAGAGACCAATCTCGTCGTTGTATCGACTGCGAACCTTTCTTCGCCATTTGATCACATTGTCGACCGGGCTATCCCAAGTTGTGTACTGCACATCAAAGGGTTCTAGCATGGTCTGTAGCTCAGTTGTGACCGTGGCATTTAGACTCGAAGGGATATCGACCATCATTTCTGGTGTCGAGACCTTTTTGTCTGTACGTAGCTTGTTGACCTCTGCCAGCGCAGCAGTGCGTTCCTTTTCACGAAGTTTGGCTTCCTTTGCTTCTTGCTTCTCACGTCTCTTGGCCTCTTTTTCGACTTCCTTGGCCGCTGCCTTTGCTTCTTTTTCTCGTACTCGCTCTTCTGCTGACTTTGTATTCGAAGGTGCGGGCTTTGTTCGAGATCTAGATGACACAACATCGCTTTGTGAGCGCTGAAGTCGTGATCGACGTCGCATCTTGGCAACATCGAAAGAAGCGATATCTGGCAATTCGTCCTCGGAACTGTCCCCGCCATCGGAGTCGTCAATGTTAATAACGGTATTGTTCCTCCGTGGCGGCGATGAATCGAAAGAGAAGACATCTGGCGCCGAGCTAGAGATTGGATCCCATGTAGCATTCTTCTTTGGGGCTGGCTTTGGCGCAGGTTTTGGCGGAGGCGCAGGCGGTGATGTTATGATAGCCTCGGGCACCTTAGTCGTTATCGGCGCTTGATGGGGTGAACTTGCAAAAGGGTCGGAAGATTCTATCGGTCTTGCGAGAGGCTTCGGTTTCGGGGGAGATCGTCGGACCGGTTGTGGTGAACTTGCGAAAGGATCAGAGTCTTCAGCGTCAAGCGATTGATTAGTGGGCTTGCTGATAGTATCTGTCGAGGGTTTGCCACTAAAGGTCGAATGTTCCAGCTGGCCATGGGATTCGAATATAGGAGAACTCGTAAGTTCTATAGGATCAGAAGCGACAGAAGCTCGCCCAGTCCCATTCGTTCGCACAGGTGGAAGAATCGTTTGCGGTTCTGGAGCTGGAGAAATGCGCTTGAGCGGAGGTGGTTGCGCCGGAGGAGAAAGGCATCGTCTCTTGTTCGGATTTGTATCGACCAATATTGGCTCGTCAATATCTATCGTTGTGTCGAAATCATCGGAGAGAAACAGTCCTGGCGATGCTGAATGTGTTGTGTTGATACTTGGTAGGTGTCGCTTCTCTGATTCAACGATGTGATTGGTCTCGGGTACTTGCGCAGAGGGTGGGATGGACTGGCTTGGTGGTGGGCTCGATGAGATGAGATCAATAACGTCGGGTGCCATTTCGATTGCGATATTTGGACGATTACCATTGATAATCGTTAATTTGAAGTTGAGGCTCCCTACAGTCAATGGCGGGGTCGCGCTGTGACGCGACGACCTTGGTCTGGATGGCACACGAAAAACGCCAAAGTCACGTGTAGTGTAGTTATCAAGGAACTTGCCACTCAGCACTAACAAGTGAATATAAGATGAAACACAATAAAGTCATGTTATACACGGATTCATGCACTTTCATTGAGTAGTAGTGATTGGGATCAGTATAGTAATTTGTGTTGGTCCATCACAGATCTTGGCTCCCTGTATGTGAAGTAACCTATAGCTCTCGCGAGACTGGACAAGAACCATTGGTCTTATTACCTAGACTACATCTTTTCCGTACACTTTCAGGTCGCAATTTGGCAACCGTCATATGGTCTTCCAGCGGCTTGCTTCTGCATGAGGCTTGTGCTTCCTTGATAAAATTGGCCAGAAAGGTTAGGGCAGTGCCAAGTCCATGCCTGTTTTCGTGTTAACACAAAATCTACAGAGTACAGCATCAACGATACCTAGTCACTACTGATCTCCAAGTTTACGTCCCATACAAGTTCTCCAGTTATGATTGCGCCTTCCGTAAGTGATGACAGAGCTCGATAGGCACGTAGTCCAGGTGATACTCGCAAACCACGATCACTTGAGGCATGGGGGAGAAAAGAGACATCCTCAAAGGAGGCATCATCTCGTATTTCATCCCAGGAAAATAAAACGTATATCCTTAGCATAATGATAAGACTTGGTCGAAAATATAATAATACCGTCGATTATAGCCTAAGATATGGGCTCTCCTCCGAAGCGAAGTCCATTTATCGACGATCTCAACGATGAGGATTGAAGCTTATGTGCAAGTCAGAATCCTGTGCTATATCACGACGTTTTATTGGCGATACATCATATCCACACTGACTCGTCTCTCAGTCTCCAACTGCCTTCTCTCCATGATGCAGGCTTCAACCTTCAGTGCCGTTCCTCGACAGGGTAGACTGTTTAGCGAACACAACATGCTTCAGTAACCAAGCTGTGCAACGTCACATCGTGACGTTGTAAAGACTCAATGGGGACGCACAACATCTTGGCGTTTCTCAAAAGGAAGTCGAAGCAAGAGTCAGTATCTATAATTCATGGCATATGGACGGCTCAGGGTAGGAACAGGGATGAATATAGGGATTTGTATCCTGCAGAGGAACAGTATCATTGCGATAACCAGTTTCATGTTTAATAACAGGGCCCTGTGAATAGTTGCAATCTTTCTATCAATATGGACTATTACCAAGGTATACAGTCTATATAGCAGTGTTTGGAGTTGTATCGTGGTGGTCAGCAGTGTGTTTGGTAGATCCAACTAGCGAAGTGGAGGTATAGTATGTTAACACAATCCACATCTTATATCTGTTACCATGGTTTCTGTCCACTCTAAGACTTCAACTCTTGAGTCGTTCCTCGTGGAGATATTTTCTCAGTGGCACTGACCGACATGTTGTTTTGATAGTGGATAAGCCGACCACTGACAGCTACTGTGACAACCAAAGATCCCTGGCGATTTTATGTAAGTGGGCGTTGAAGCAACAAGCGAGAACGAAATTCTTAAGGCTGACGAATAAGACAGGCTCAGCCGCCGAGGTGTCCGGTAGTTCATGCTGGCAACATGCATGCATTCCATTGACGAAGTGGCTTTTTTTGGTGAGACGAATTGTCTCAGACAATCAGACATGCTGTGCCTGATATCTCGATGCAACAACGGCCTTGCCAGGCCGGCAAGAGAGTCTAACAAGGACCAACAGTTCGTAACCTTCAATAACTCACCGTTGAACACTTGTCAGGCCATGTAAGATTGTTCAAAAGAAGAAATGATAGTGGCAGGTTCAAAGTATCAAGGTTTCATTGGGATCAGGAGTGGGGGCTTGGACCTGAAACATACCGTGGGCGTGGTGTGTTTGACCCCCGCGATTTGCTTCCGCAGTAGAATACCACTCAAAACGCGGACAGAAACCATGCCGGCCGCAGTAACTGTTTCCACATTTTGCTTCTCACGTCGCGAAATGATGCCATTCAATACTCCGTAACTGATGGACCAAGAGGCCTGGGTTCGCTTCAAATGGGGCGTCATGTGAGCGCTAGGCTCAGCGGGACATGGGTAAAGGGCTGAAGAGAAAGTCTCAGGTTGTTAATTATCTGTCCGAGTATTTAGGAGACGATCATCTAAGACCCTGGATCTTACTGTAACAGGAGATGGGATGAAAGTTAAAGGAGATGGTCTGAACTTCATGGGTTAGTTATCGGTGGGATCTTGATAGTTGTCTCGGACGCCAAAAGCAACGAAACTGTTAAGTTAAACGGGATGGTGTGCATGGGGCGGTTGCTGGTGCGTTCCGTGTAGCATTGTCTGCAGCGTGATACGCGTCGATGTTCGTGATAATTATCAAGGTACTTCCATATGTATTTTGCTGCGTGACCGCCACAACCGCAAGGGGGGGGGGGGGGAAGTTCTGATATGGGGTCAAGTTCCATGACAACGCATCAAGAGGGGACGTTGAAAACTCTGTCGACGACACAAGACATCAAGTTCGCCGTTGAGTCAATGTCTAACGGTATTCTTCTCTTCTTCTATGGAAACTTGGCGTGAAACCGGTATATCGGTTACCGTTCTTGCATTGGTTTGATGAGATCCAGCCATATCCATCCAACAAACCGTGACGATGTGCCGCTAAGTTAGTTTGGACGCGTCGGATATTAGATTCAGCCCCTGAACAGAAAGAACAGAAAAGATCGCCTCGGGCTGAAGAGGCATTTGAATTGGTCCGAGAGACTAATCAAGGTGGTTGGTTTGGTTTGTAAAGACGATCTTAAATAAGGCCTGATTAAGCGGTTTAACCCTCAACATCCACGAGGATTCGTTGCCTGTTGCTCGGGTCACTGGGATCGGCCAAGTTTGAAGTAGTGCGAGATCAAATGGAGTCTCTTATCAGGAATACGGTCCATGAATCAGTATACGGATATCACATTTAAAAGAAATGAGTACTCACTCTCACAGCTTAATTGGTCTCGTAAAGTCCCAATCAGTCTCTTCCAACACTATCACCAAATATTATTCAGATTATGGCACTGATGCTAAGGGTCCAAGCAGACAAACCATTTGGAGGGTCCCTGCCACTAAGGCACTGGGCCTTGGGCCTGGTTGCGCGGACAAGGTTACCAGCGCCGGGGGAGGGATCCAGTTAAAACGAAGCTGTCCAACCAGTAGGCGCCCTCTCCGCCATCAGCTAACCTAAAGGACCACTAGCCCTCCCCTAGGATTCAGGGGTCAGGCAATCACATCCATCAGACGCGAGGTATCTGACAACGTTGCCCGAGCCGGCCCAGCGCTAATGTACCTCTAGCCCCCCAGGGGCGGACTTGACAGCCCTCCATCCCGCTGAGTGTGTGTTGGCTGGCGCTGGCACAATCCCCTAAATGAGTCGAAGGAAGCTGGAAGGCACTGAACTTTGAACCAACCTAACAGATGGAGGTGTCCAGTTTACCCCTGGTGGGCTTGATTCCACTTTGAGGCTGTCCCGTCCCTTTTTTCCTGTTGCTTTTTCTACTCCTGAATGGAAAAAGTGATCAAACAGCCAACGGCCCGCCCATTGAAGTTATTTCTTCTGCCTCTGCATCATCCACAGCCTCCTCTCCCACCGCTTTCTTCTCTCTTCCCTTCTCCTCCGCTCTTTTCTTTCACCTTTTTACCAATTCCACCCGACAAAAGCCCCTCCGCTAGCGACTTACGTCCCGCTCCACAACTGGAACGAGGAATCGCCAGCCCAGACCCAGACCCAGCCCTCGACAACTCCGTCGCCCGATCGTCCGTGGTCGCTTGTTTAATTACAATTTCCCCCTACACCCCTGGTCTGAATAAACAATCCAACATCCGCCTCGCGCTCACTCGTTGAAACTTCTACGAGTCCCCCAAAGGTCAACTGCCGCACGTGAGACCGTCTGGAACACTTCGCGATCCCCTCACCAACCGACGACTCTCGTGGCGCTGCAATCATCTATGACGTTCTGAAAGACCACCTCTTCTCCCTCCGAGGAAGACAATATACAAAGAAGCCCTTTGTGGCCTTGCCAGCTTTTGCGACATACATCGCCGTCAACGATTACGAGAACTGAGACACCGCGCATTTCTTTCGCAACTTAGCCATGGCGACCTCGCCCCCGGCCTCGCCGGGAGGAATCTCTCAAAGGCCCATGAGCGCCATCGCAAGAGCCCATCCTAGAAGCAGTAGCAGGTTGAGTATGACGAGCAAAACTGGAGGCGGGAGCAGAGCCTCAGACGACGAAAGTCGGACGGCGGTCAAAGTCGGTAAGTCGATCGTTGTCACCAATCTTTCGGGATACTCATGCTTATTCGTTGTCAGCCGTTCGAGTACGACCGCCGTTGAACCCTAACGATCCTGGATACGATCTAATTCCGCAGCGATTTCAACGAGCTATGGTCCAAACGACCTCCGATACCAGCCTTGCAATCGATTCTCCACAAGGTCGCAAACTGTTTGTCTTTGACCGAGTCTTCAGCTCAGATACACAGCAGGAGGGTGTGTGGGATTATGTGTCGGACTGCATTGGCGCCTTTACTCAAGGTTACAATGTATCCTTGATGGCATATGGCCAGTCTGGTGCTGGAAAATCATACACCATGGGTACTTCAGGCCCAGGCGAACAATATGACCAAGAGCTGATGGGTACGTTGAACCAAAAAAGTGGCGACTGTGCTTGCTAACCAGCATCCAGGTGTTATTCCCAGAGCTGCCATGGCGCTCTTTGAAAAGCTCGATACTCCCGAGACCCCAAAGTCCAAAGCCAAGGCAAACCACAGCTCTCTTTCGCATCTCAAAGGCCCACGAGGATTTACTCAGCAGAATACGCTTGGTGACCGCGAGTGGTCTCTGAAAGCTACATATGTCGAGATTTACAACGAACACCTTCGCGATCTTCTCGTTCCTGAAACGACCCCGATGAACGAGCGCGGCAATGTGGCCATTCGCGAAGACACAAAGGGAAACATCATCTTGACAGGCCTTCGACAAGTCGATATCAACTCGGTGGAAGATCTCATGAATGCTCTTAACTTCGGATCCTCTATTCGCCAGACCGATGCCACGGCTATCAACGCCAAGTCGTCGCGATCCCATGCGGTTTTCTCACTTAACCTTGTTCAGCGCAAGAAGTCGTCCGGCGCCGAGAAGCGCTTCTCCGTACCACTCGAAGCGATGACGGGCCAGGATGTCACTGTGACAACCGACAGCAAACTTCACTTTGTGGATTTGGCTGGAAGTGAAAGACTGAAGAATACTGGAGCTCAGGGCGATCGAGCAAAGGAGGGTATCTCTATTAATGCCGGTCTTGCCGCCCTTGGCAAAGTCATCAGTCAGCTTTCGTCAAGAAACCCTGGCTCCCACGTCTCGTACCGCGACTCTCGACTTACCCGACTGCTACAAGATTCGCTCGGTGGCAATGCCATTACTTACATGATTGCCTGTGTTACGCCGGCCGAATTCCACTTGAGCGAGACCCTGAACACCGTCCAGTACGCCCAACGAGCTCGAGCGATTCAATCGAAACCGCGCATTCAGCAGGTCGAAGAGGGTGATAAGCAATCTGTGATTGACCGCCTCAAGGCTGAGGTTGCCTTCCTCCGTGAACAAATTCGCAGTGCCGAACATGGCGGCAACAGCCCTCGACGTAACGCGCAAGGAATTACTGATCGATCTGATCGTCAAAACGAGCGCGAGGCCGAGCTCCAGAACCAACTATTGGATACCCAAGAAAGCTATACCGCCTTGAGCCAGCGTCACGCTCGACTGATTGCCGAGTTGGCGCGCGCTCGTGAAAATGAATCTGGCGCAGACCACCATGAGGAGTCGGGCGATACAGCAGATGACCGTCTCAACCGATCGAATTCATTCGCGCAAGCCGTTGAGCAAGTCGTTATGGAATACGAGAAGACGATTCAGTCTCTCGAGCAGTCTCTCTCTTCTACTCGTGGCACACTCTCTAACACCGAGGCTAACCTTCTCGAGAAGGAGACGAAATGCGCTTATGTCGAAACTATCAACTCCCAGCTCCAGAGCCGTCTCCAGAAGCTCATGGACCGAGAGAATAACACTGAGAGTTACCTCCACGATCTCGAAGCCAAGTTGGATGGACATACCAACGGTGAAGAGAAGAACGCCACAATCATCATGGAACTTCGTAAGGAGATTTCCCGTGTTCGAGAGAATGAGGCGTCATGTGAAGACTACATCTCGACCCTTGAAGAGCGTCTTGCTGAGGCAGACCAAGATGCCGAGTTGATGCAACGTGAAATCGACAGACTTGAGCAAGTGGTTGAGCGACAAAGAAGTCTTGGTAAGCTCGACTCGCTTCTCCACGAGCTTGACCAGATCCAAGATGGCAAGGAACCCGAGACCGAGAACGGAACCGAGCAGAATGCTGAGCAAACCAACGGTGTTGCGTCTCGTCGTGCTATGGCCGAACACTCTCGAAACCTCTCCCATGTTAGTCGCCATAGTCAAATGGAGGATCCGATCCCCGAAGGTGACGAGGAAGACCACCCTCATACCAAGATTGGCCCTGTCAAGGAAGTGGATGAGGATCTTCTGCGTCTTGAGAAGCCAACCGAGGAGGGCCCTCCTCCAAGCCCAGCTCAGTCCAAGTTTGTTGCTGACAAGCTTGAGAACGTTACCCAGGAGCTTATTGACTTGCGCGTGGAGCACGAGTCGACTCTTCATGACTACGACTCTCTCCACGCCAAGTACGAGGATGCTATGCGTAAGATTGCTGAGATGCAGGATGTTGTTGATGAGGCCCGCCATGTCAACCCCAAGCGCGAGTCGGTCATTTCTGTGGCCACACCAACCCATACCCGACCCGAGTCTTTCCTTTCTGACTCTAGAACAAATGATCTGAAGGCTGGGCCGAGGTCATCCTTTACGCGATCGCTCTCTTCGGAACTATCCTCAGCAATGGATTCTCCTGCCACTGCCGCTTCATCAAACGGTGACATCTTGTCCGATGATGAGACCGCTACCACGAAGCCCGCAGCCGCATCGACGGAGAACTTGCCCCAGGATGATAACGTTGAGATTGCCGCAGAGCTCCAAAGACTCAAGTCGATGGCCCAGGAACATGAGGCTGCCGAGAGAGAATTGGCCGAGAGATATGCCCAGCTTGAGTTCAAGCACAACGAGACCCTCGATATTGTTGAGGAGCTCAAGACTGACCTATCTCGTGCCCGTGTCATGGAAGCTACATCACCCCGTTCCAGCACTCCTGTCATTCGACGCAAGTCAAGTCAGAACCTGCTCGTTGTCGACCGTGCCCAGCGCTCATTTTCATCACTACGAAATATTGCTTCTGAGCACTTCGGTGGTCAGCCTGAGGCCATGCAGAGCTTCGAGCTGAACTTGAATGCCGCTATCCACGAACTGCACGTCAGGAGCGAACGCATTCAGGAACTAGAAGCAGACGTCGCAGCAGCGAAGAAGGAGATGGAGACCAAGATGACCATCATCTCGGGATTGACAAGAGAGCGATCCAGTCTCAAGGCCAGCCCTGTTGAGATGTCCATGGTGGCAACCCTGCGGGATCAGCTCGAGCAGAATGAGAGACAACTTTCCGATACGAGAAACGCTCATATGGCTCGTGAGCAAGCACTCACAACTGAGCTTGAGTCTCTGCGACAAGCACTTGCTGCCAAGTCTAGTCTCCAGGAGCCCGACAATGCTGACTCCAAGCATGAGCAGCGTGTTGCCGAGCTCCAGACTGAGCTTGCCACCTGGGAGCAGAAGCACAAGGAGGCCCTTGACTCCATGGCGACAACAGAAACCCAGATGCGGGGTACGATTGAGGAGCTTGAGGCTCGAGTCGTTTCCAACCATGCTCAAATCTCTGCATCTCGATCCCAGAATGGCGATAAGGATGAGTCAAACAGCGAAGCTGAGCAGCGACAACAGAACCTCATCAGCTTCCTTCGTAACGAGATTGACGAGTATAAGGCGATCATCAACAGCAACGCCACCAAGGTTGCGGAACTGGAGCAGGCTCATGCTGCTGCTCGCACCGAGTTGGACGAGCTCCACAAGAGTCACAGCGCTGTGCAGGAGGACAACTCCCGTCAGCTAGAGCTTATCACCAAGCTTCAGGAGCAGATCGCGACCCATGATGAGGGCGCCAAGAGTAACGAGACATCGCTCGAGGAGCTCAAGGCTGAGCACGCCAAGGCCCTGGCTGATCTTAAGACGACCGAGCAGAAGGGCTACGAAGAGCAGGTTGAAGTGTTGCTGTCAGAACATGCCGAGAGTGCTCACCGACTGGAGACTGAGCTTGCAGAGGTTCGCGATGAACTCAACAAGGCAGCTTCTCAAGTCGCCATGGCTCTTGGTCTTGATGCCGATGCTGAGAAATTGGTGGAGCGTATCAATGAGCTTGCTGCCAGCAAGAAGGCTCTTGACGAGGAGCAGGCCAAGCGGGCCGAGATTGAGTCACATGTTAACGAGCTCACATCTATCAATGAGAAGATCATGAAGGATCTCGAGGACGCCAAGGTTGCTTTGGCTGAGATGCTTGATGGAGGTGCTGGTTCTGGCCCTCTGGTCGAACAGATCAAGATCGCAAAGAAGAGGATGACAGATCTCGATGACCGAAGCAAGAAGAACAGCAGACTTGTGGAGGAGCTTGAGGAGCAGCTCCAGAATAACTTTGACGAGGTTCAAATCACCAATAACCGATTGAGCACCCTGCAAACTGAGCGCAACAGTCAATTGGTTGAGGCCAATGCCGCTACTGCACGCCTCACTGCTGAATTGCAGGTCTTGAAGGAAGATTATGCAGCTCTCCAGGTAAGCTTGTCCCTACAAGATCATTTGTGGACTTGACTAACACTTTGTAGACTAAGATGGACGAAGTGGCGGCTGGCGTCCAGCGGTCAAACTCTAACTCAACCATTCGGAAGAGCGCATCTCACGTCTCCCTTCCATCACCCCCACCAGCTATCCCTCTTCCTCCCCTGCCAAACGGGGCGGGATCTCCAGTTAATGGAGCTCCCAGCTCACCTACCAATGGACGTCCTATCAGCAAGGACAACATCAACATCTCTCATATCACTGAAGACCAGGAAGCGCGTATCCGAACCATCGAGAAGCACCTTAATGCGGAGCGTCAGCTTACCCAGACACTCGAGGAGGCTCTTACCGATCTGGAAAGGCAATCTAATAAAGTTAAGGCCGATTGTGATGCCTGGAAGAAGCGTGCTAGTGAGCTAGAGGTTGAGGTCAAGGAGCTCAAGGACCGCCCTCCCCCCGAGCCTGTCCAGGACAACAGATGGAGTCTCCAAGCTGTGGAGGAGGAGCGCAAGAAGCGACAAGCTGCCGAGGCTGCTCGCCGCCAGCTCGAGGAGCGTATGAATGCCATCAGCAAGGGCAAGAAGAAGAAGGGAAGCTTGAACTGCTTCTAGAGGAGGCGAAGCTGTGACTAGCCGACTTATGCGCGGCCCGTTCCGGAGTCTTTGATCACGGGACACACACATTCAGCATTTGGGGTTGATTGGGATGGGATTCTTTTTGCAACGCCTTTATGTGTCATCACGTTTCTGATTTGATGTTGTTCACCATATTCCCCCTCGAGTTTTATTGTCGGTCTGGCGATCCTTTTTTCGTCGTCGGGCATCCCAACCAAGTTTTCAAGCACTGGCCAGGAGTTTGGAGGATTCTTTTTTTTACTTTCTGTTGTTTTTTCGACCCTGTGAAGAAAGGGGGGATTTATCACATACACGAGCGGCTCGATGCATAAAGATGTCATTTTGGGTGTCTGTCTTGATACATGTGTAATTTTTCTTCTTTTCGATTGTGACTCCCTTCAATTTCAAGGCGAGGTTTTTGGGTGGCGGACTTTGATTCAAAGAATGAAGCGGAAGATGGGATGATTCTTATGAGGGAGAACCCATTTGATCTTTGGGTTCCGCAATTACAAATTACATATAGGGAAAACAAAAACGTGGAATTTTCGTTTTCCGAAAGACGATAGTGGTAAATACTAGTTTCAAAGACCTTAATCATTCGCCTTGATCGTCTTCTTCTGAGGGGAGTAGTTCTGGGAACCAGCCGTATTGGGAGAAGTCTACTGAGTGTTCGCCCATTGCATTTGTCTCGACTTGTACGCCTTCTGCTTGCAGGGCATCAGCTTGTGAGCGAGAACCTCCAGGTTGAGATCTAGATAGTTAGATATGAGGTGTATGTGAGGGATTGAGGGACGAACCTAGGTGATATTTGGCCTTTGGAGTTTATGACTCTTTGCCATGGGACGTTGTCGTGGTTGAAGGGCTGGGATAGATCGGCGGGGAGGTGTTTTAGACAGACGCCGACTTGACGAGGTCTTTGAGCTGGAGAACGTTAGGGACTTGGATTTCTGGATGTGTGAGGGAGGGTTTGGTACGGGTTCCAACGAGCATGGCGATGTGGCCGTATGTTGTGACTTTGCCGTGGGGGATCTCTTGGACAGCTGAGTATACGGCGTGAAAGAAGGCTTGTGCTTCGTCTGAACGGGGCATTATGAAGTTATATGAGACATGAGTAGTTGGTATGAGTAGTTACAATGGAGAGTAATTGTTAATTGGACTCACTGAGACCGTTGTAGTTCAGTGAGCGAAGTGCCGATTCATGGTGCTGAAAGGGCGTGATGTAAATAGCGGGGTATGCCACTATCCAGTCAATCACAAAAAAACGTTGGTTGAGTAAGATTCTTGTTCAAGATTATTCTATTGTTCATTCATGTCTTATGTACAGTCTATCTCTATCTATCATTTATATCCCGCTAATTCAATCAATGTTCTTCTGGTTAACCAAAACATATCGGTATCGCGCCTTTCCATTCTCCATATCAACAACAGCCTGGTTCGCATCCTCCATCGGCCTCTTCTCAACCCAAGGCTTGACATTCTTCTCAACAGCAAGCTGCAGCATCTCCTCGATATCCTTGGGCGATCCAATCAAGCTTCCACTCAGTTTGAACTGGCCCATGATGAGGTTGAATGCATTGATGGCGGGAAGTTCACCAGAGTCAGGAGCTCCGACCTGCACGAAGTCGGCGCCGTGGCGGAGGAGTTTGAAGTAGTCGCTGTAGGGCATCTTGCTGCTTGAGACGGTGCAGATCATGAGATCAACCGTCTTGGCGTTCTTGTTGGCCCAGTCCTCATCGTCGTCAGTAGCGATGTAAGCATCTGCGCCGAGAGCAAGGACTTCTTCCTTCTTGGAGGCCTTGCGAGAAATACCAATGACCTTATCAGCGCCGAGGGCCTTGGCGAAGAGAACGCCAAAGTGACCCAGACCGCCTACACCGACGATACCGACAGTCTTTCCAGGACCGCAGCCGTTGTTACGAAGGGGAGCGTAGACGGTGACACCGCCGCAGAGCATGGGCGCAGCGTCCTCAGAGGGCAGACTCTCGGGGATCTTTACGACGAAGCGGGAGTCGGTGCGGTTGTAGTCTGCGTATCCGCCGTAGGACTTTCCGATGTCGTCGGGGTAGATGGAGCCGTAGGTGCTGACCATCTTGGGGCAGTAGTTGAGGCGGCCGGCGGAGCACTCGGAGCAGTCGTCGCGGAGACAGCTGCGGGCCTGGGCGCCTACACCGACTCTGTCGCCGACCTTGACGTTTGTGACGTTGGAGCCGACGCGGACAGCCTTGCCGACGATTTCGTGGCCGACACAGCAGGCTGCTGCTGTCAGTACTTGTACCGTTGCATGTGTGGACTGAGGGAGGACTTACGGAAGGGTGTCTCGCCCCAACCGGAGCGAAGAGTGTGAAGGTCAGAACCGCAGACACCGCAGTGTGTGATCTTGATGTCGACGTCGTTCTCCTCCCACTTCTTGGGCTCAAAGGTATCCCACTCCATCTTTCCTTGGACGGAGCTGGGATCGCGGCCAAGCCAGCCCTTGAATTCGTAATCGGTAGACATGATGAATTATTCTTACTTTAGAAGACAAAAAGCAAACAAGATTGTATTGAACAGATCATCTACGTGAGTTGCAAGCTATATATATATATATATATGACTTCCACCTCCAAGATTCTACAAGCATCCAAGGCAAGGGCAAGAAAAAAAAGAATCCGACTCCGCAACGTCATCGAAGACCCGAGAATTTATCAGCGATGTAATGCTATGGAATGGAGATGGATATAAACGGAGTTAAAACTTCCATTTGGGACTGGACGCAAAAAGGAAGCCATCGCCGTTAGTTAGCCCACTAATCGTAGTCCGCATTGTGAGGGAAAAGGCCCGTAAAGGGAGGGTGGCGTCTCCAGGTTGAGGCGGGTCTGCCACGAGGAAGATGCATCGGCAGTTGATGATTCAATGGAGATACTACCTTAGCTAGACTCGATGGAGAGTGTTACTATTGCTATCTATGGATGGATGGAGCATGCCATTGATCTTGGAAGAGTGAGAGTCGGACGGTGCTTCAATTGATCCGAGTGTTGGGTTGGGTTGGGTTGTATTAGAGGTCTGACATCAGCGTCCCGTCACGTTAAACTAAATTCTGCTCGGGTCTTGATGTCAGCAGGTTGCATTAGCGCCATGGACACTATCTCCATAGCAAATCAGAGCCCATCACTGAAGCTTCGATCCCGGCTAATCAACCTTTCCAAAGCCTTCAGAAGCAGTGAGAAACCATCAATTGTAAGCAATAAACAGCCCCGAGGTCTACGTAGTCTTTTATCTCTACCGCTCAGTAATAAACTCCTTCTTCTCTCCCTCCCGGAGTTTACGATTTCCTCGTCAGCCAAGTACATAAAAAGTCTTGACCGAGTGAGTATTGAGGGTCTAGTCTAATCTCGCACTCTTCACGTAAGAATCCCGAATGGCAGAGCTTACTCAACCGCCGGCTCCGAAACGTCTCGGCCAGCTGCCCCAGTTAACGGAGCTCAAAGACCCAGACGATGATTGGACGGGGATCACTGAGGCGAGAGATAGACGGAGACGGCAGAACCGTCTGAACCAGAGAGCTTATCGTCAGTCCCCTACTACTCTCTTCATACTGTAGGGTTCATCGAAGTAAACTGACCTTGACAGGCAAACGGAAGGCTCGGAATGAGGAATATGCCAATGTCACCCCGGAAGAAATCCACACGAATGGAATTCTCATGTTCACTAATGCCAGAGACCGTGCTGTTGCATATGCATTCATGCAGCTGGTTCACATGCAACATAGTCTGAAGAATCATCGTCCAGCACTTCTACCTTCGCTCATCCGTCTCAACGCCGTTAACGCCGTGTCGAGCAATGCAGTTCACATCGGTATCCCACTGCAGGGATTATGCTGCGACGATGTGATATCGCCCTCGTCCGCAGACGGTACCTTGGTGAAGTCCTCATGTCCCGAATCGCTACGGCCAACGAAGCTACAAATCGAGCTGGAGCACCATCCTTGGGTCGATTTATTGCCGTTTCCTCAATTGAGAGATAACATGCTCAAAGGGTACACGAGTGGTGTATTTGATGAAGACGAGCTGTGTATCGATATCTTGGGACTCATAAGCAGTCAGGGTTTGGATGATGCTTATCTGATTGTTTGGGGAGAGGCGCATGAAGGCAGTAGCTGGGAGGTCAGTGTGGGATTTCTGAGGAAATGGGGATGGTTGCTCAAGGGTTGTCCGGAGTTGGTCGAATCAACGAATCGATGGCGACAACAAAGAGGAGAAGCAAAACTAAATATTCAGGTCTAATTAAAACGAAGCGATGCGATGCCAATTGCGAGAAAAACGAAGCTATACGAATGAATGTGAAGAAGGATAAAAGCAGAACGAATGCGAGGACAGACAAAACGCAGAAAACCAGCCAGCAGATCCGTTAACGAAAAACAAGAACTCTTGATGCAAGATCATCACTTGGAATTGAGAAAGGGGTCATGCGATGGCCTTCCACTGCAATAATCGAGGATTCCCCAATTCCCATGACAGGTCAAATACCCATCAACCGCACCAACAGCAACATCTATCACAAGTTAGCAACCAAACTTCAGACCCGGAAGGAAAACATACTCAAGTCAATACTCGTTCGATGAACTCGGTTCCCGAAATCATTCTTGCCCTCCTTCAAACCACTCCAGCATCCGCAGTTGAAGTTACTTCCCGTCAACTTACATGCCGTACACGACCCGTGAAAATTGCCACTACCACCATCATTAGCCATCACAACCCTCAACAATTAAGAGTGAGGATACTTACTTTGCACCACGATACAGCTCTCCCTCCGAGTTAAGCAAACACTTACTCAGCGCCAACCACGTACAGAGATACTTGCCGTTCTTATCAGGACATTTAGCGACAAGCCACGGCGAAGACTTGTACCCGGTGAAGCTGTTCTTGCGGGGATGCGTGTCGTCTGCTTTGGCGAGGTAGAAGCGCACGTCTTTGCACTTGTCGTAGAACCCGCCTGAGATGAAGCGCGGCGCGATGCGGGAGGGATGGTGCTGGGAGAGGGAGGTTGTGTTGAGGGAGGGAGGGGATGTAGCAAGGGCGCTGAGGGAGAGAGTTAGGAGGAGGAGGGGGGAAAACATTCTGATGGTAGTGTATAATAATATTCGTAATTTTGTTTGATCTTTGATCTATGGGGTGAGGGTGGGAGTGGGAGTGGTGGTGATAGTGGCTCTATATACTGTACCTGCTTCGATTGCCTCGAGAATGGATGTTTGAGACTCCAACGGTCATGCCAATGGGTGTCTTGACAATAACGAGCACATTCGTATTTGTTCTTTGGCTAATACATCAGACCCGGTCAAGGCCTTATTGCCATGGCCTCAAGTTGCTATTTCGAGGTGTAGAACAAAGAGGTAAAACACCAGCATCGCCCAATACGTGACCTCAGTTCAAGAACATTGCGACCCGACCACAAAGGTATTCCAAAGAACTTGGAAAACAGATACAAACTGACCGATGCTGGTCATCTTGTTGGGATATGACCTCTCGAACTTTAGGAAGGAATTGAGTCATGGGACGCATGCTACATGGGACCCAAGGCCTTGATATGGACGGTAGGTACTTTCTCCTGCATCCAACACTCCATTCGTAGGGTGAGAGGGCCGGACAGGCTACTAGATCGAAGACCTCGGGCCTTATATCAGTAGTAAAAGCGCTCATAGCGAGGCATTCTTTCAGTACGTTATCATCAATGTTGATATCCTGTCAAGATGATCATGACAGGCATATCCTGTCCGATCCGGGCTGCGCTGGTTCACTCAGCGCGAAGATCATTGCAATCTACCGCCCCTCGAGGAGCAAGAAATCATCGGACCTTGATACAGGATATCAAAATAAACTTAGCAAAAGGTATCCTAAGTTTATCCTTAACTTAGGTATACTAAACTTATGCTAGGTTACCTAAAGTCTTTTGGTCATTTAGGATCAAGGTCCGATCCCTTAATCCCGATTCAAAAGTCTTCTGAAAGGATGCGCCTCCGTATTCAGCACAAACTCATCCAAACTGATCAAATCCGGTTCCGAGAAGATCAAGTAGAAGTACTTTAACGTCTCCGAGAACCAAAAACTCTGTACACTCATTAGCACACATTCCCTCCCCCATCATCAAGTCAATAACTCACCTCCATAGAATCAGTCTTCGACGTCTCCGTACTCGTGACATCATCAACAGCCGCATTCGCAAACTCGGTGCTCGAATACTTCACAACAGCCTGAAACATGTTCCACGCCATATCCTGCCACTTCGGATCAGCCGTGAGTCTATACATGATGAAAACACTCTCGATAGCTTCAGGCCGGAGAATATATCGTGGATCGCGCGCGTGGCGGAAGCCGGGAGGGAGTTTTTGGTTGTTTAGCGGCTTCCAGAGCGTTTTGTTCCATTCGCAGGGTGAGAGGGAAGGACAGGCTACTAGGTCGAAGATCTCGGGCATTATACCGGTCGGAAAAGCGCTATACGCCCATGCACATCCTCGGGCGAGTTTTTCTCCGATATTGACGTGCTCTTCGATACTGAAGAGTTTTCCGGCGAGTGCAAACATCCCCCCTGCGAAACAGGTGAGATGCTGAGATTCTGTGCTCAACTCAATCTTCTCACCGACCCTGGCATCACCTAAAAACAGGACATCATCTTGGTTCGGCAGCATAGGTCTGTAGAGTAAATGCTTGATAATAACATCTGCCGCCGTGCGATACATGCTTTCGTAGTTCTCGTCCAAGCCACCGAGCAGGGCATGCATCTTTGGCAAATACTCATAAAGAGAATCAGCCAGCGCACCAAGCGAAAACGTATTATCGTGCACAGCTTCGTTCTGGAAGTCAAGACACATGGGCCACATCCCCGGAAGCAGCGTGCTATTCTGAATCCTGAGTAAGAACCGCGATACTCGATCTGTCGCGTCGTAGAATTTGGGATCGTTGGTTAGTTGTGAGAGTTTGGTAAACTCCATGACCAGCGAGCTCGGTGAGGCTGAAGGGTCGTGAATACCAGCAACTTGCTTGCCCTTCAACGCATCGTCGAAATTAAGCCAGAACCCCGGAAGGCGGTTTGGCGTGTCAAAGGCGATGTATAGCATTTCTCCGAGCTCTGTGGCTTTTTGCAGTAATGCTGGTTCGCGGCTTAGTTCATATGAGCTGAGAAGACCGCCGAGATGTCGAATTGTCGTTTCGAAGAGATTGACTGCTTTTTCGTCTGTTCTCCCCCAATCTATCGCCGCAGCCGCACTCGCAGCTTCGTTGAATTCCGCTTTGAGATCCATTATCCAAAGGGTGTCCAGCGCATCAACCAACGTAGCAGCCCACCCGCCAAACGGATCCTTCGCCAGTCCCGTCAGCGGCATCAACTCATCCCTCCCCCAAGCCTTCAACCTATATGACTCCCAGCCTCTCCTAAACTCCCTCTTCACAGCATCTCTTCTCTTCTCACTCTCTCCCGTCTTTACAAAATTTCCCTTCTCCGCTTGAATCCTCGGCATGCGCTTTGCGTGACCAACAGGTAGAGGCTTGATATCCGCCGGCGGATGGACAAGCCCCACGGTCGACCAGTCAAAAGAGCTCTTGACAAACACCACGCCGCTTTGGTGCGATAATTGACGCCATAGAAAGAGTGTTGTGAGAAAGGCGGCGATTAGCACGACGCGTGAGGGGAGGCGTCTTGAAGCACGGCGACGAAACATGGTGTGCTGAGACAAAGAAAAGAAAAACAAAAGGAAAACAAACACAAAAACAAAAACAGAAAAAGGTGTAAGATGTCCTGAAATAGTTTCTTTGTTGCAGTTTACGGATCGAGTTAAAGTCAGTAGTGATAAGCAAGCCTATCCTGATCCCTGTGAGGTGGTATCTTACTCGATGGGGTTGGTGGTCCGCAAGCCTAAAACGAGACTATTTCCGTTTGTGGAAATCCTCGCTTTGATGCTATACATAGTATAAGTGATTCTTTCACCTTGTCCGAGTCCCAGGAAAATAGGCCATTGGGATGGTGAGAAGGTGGTGTTCTTTCAGTAGACTTGGCTTGTGTAAGTGGTTGGAAAGTCGTGGTGTTGGTGTTGGTTGGACTTGGGCACGAGCCTCTGAGTCCTCTTGGACGACAAATAACAAGATGCGCTTTCTGCTCGCATTCATGAACATGATCTACTGATTTATTATCCTATTTTCTTTCTTTTGTAATATAAAAATTTGTGATGTATCGATTTCTGTTAACATTTCTCTTCGTGCGTAGGGCCCTCACATCGTCATGCGATGCAGAGCCCTTAGTTCTCCCGCTTCAAGACGTTCAAGTCCTTCCAGACGTCGCCGACTCTTTCATGAAAGGAATTCCGGCTAAAATAGGAACACCGCCTCAGAATCTCGTTCTTTTGCCTTGGGCGTACGTTCCCACTTCAATAATCACTATATATGACTAACACGGACAGTGATCTGAATAATACATGGATATACGCCGACCCATTCTGCAAAGACTCAGGCATCCCAAACGACGAATCATGCAAAGTCCGAAGAGGAGGAACATTCAACGAAGAGAAATCCACGAGCTTCACAGGAGCGAGGGATATCGTCAAAGCAGGTGGTGCATCAGACGAGACATTCTTCAAAGGCGGGCAATACGGAGTTCAGAACCTTGTTAAAAGCGCTAACGGCGCAGTCGACACTTTCAACCTCGAAGGTTCCGCCGATCTCGACGACTTTCCCTTTGGTATACCGACGAGTAAATGGGACGATACATACAGCACTCTAAGTCCTCTTGGCCTGGGCAGGAATTCAACATATCTCAACGCCTTGCGCAAGGCGGGAAAGATTGGTTCGCGAGTATGGTCTATATTCTGGGGCCGTATGTGGATCAAAGAGCCTCTCGACGGATCGCTAATTCTAGGCGGTTATGATGAGAAGAAAGTTACTGGTGAAAATTACACTGCGCCACTTGTGTATGGCGATTTTGATGGCTCGGATGGGTGCTGGACTGGCATGAAGGTGACTTTTACTGATATCCAGATCAATTATCTCGGTGGGACGAATGTAAGTATCTTTCCCAAGGGGACAACGCTGCAGTGCTGTATAGATCCGGCGAATCATCTGCTTCTTGAAGCACCGACGCCGTATATACGGAATTTTGAGTCTATCAGTGGCTTGAAGTCGAATTACTCGTCTAGTGGACTGCACTGGAACGCTCTTCAGACAGGTCTTGACAAGCAGTATGTTCACCATAGTTCTCAGTTCAGGCTTGAGTACTGACACTCGTAGATTCCTGGCAGACCTAACCTTCCATCTCGATTCCGGTCTCAAGATCCGCGTTCCAAACAACCAATACATGATTCCCACCGTCGACATCGCCTCCAACGGCTCAAGAACAACCGATACCTCCAAACGCGACATTCTCATAACAGACATTGAAGACGAACCACCCATCCTCGGACGATATTTTCTCACCGCAGCGTATCTCATGGTCAATCACGATGCTGGGACTTTTACGCTCTGGCAGGCGAATGCTACACGGGAAAGAAGCCTCTTGAAGGTTTTCGATGAAGAGACGGGGAAAAAGTGTGAGAATACCACGGGTGTTATACAACCTTCTGCATCTTACACTGGCTCTGCATCTGAGAGCTCAAGGCCAGATAAAGGAGTTGGTTCGAAATCGGGTTCACCCTCTGGTGCGGTCATCGGCGGCGCCGTTGTTGGCTCCGTAGCTGGGGCAGTGCTGATAGGCCTGGGGATTACTTACTTCCTCATCAGGAGGAAACGGAAATCTGGTAAGTAATTTCTAGAAAATCCGTGTTGTGAGAGTACTGACTGGGGTTGTAAGATACATACTACTTTTATCCTGCTCACGAGGAGCTGCAAAGAGCGGATATATATGAGATGGACGGAAACCCAGGAGCCGACGACGAATCCTACATGAAAGCTGGAATTCAGAAGTGATGGGTAAGGAGTGTATGCTGTATAGAAAGTATTGGAAAGTCAGGTGATGGAGAGTTGATTGTAGCGGGATCTAATGCTTCCTGACGTACTCCAAACTTCATATATTGGGGGGCCATGAGCGGGTTTAATAACATTTGTATCAAATGATAGATCGTGATGAGTACGAAAGGAAAGCTGTCGCGTACAGATCATTGTGAAAGAGGGTACGTGCTTGGCTGCATTTGTGTAAAGCCAGCCTAGGATCCCTGAGACCTAGGGTTGAGGTTCATGTTTTTACCATGTTTTTACCTTGAAAGCCTAAAGATCGTGCTCTTATATCAGTCTCTACGGTTTGAACAAGGCTATCCAATATTCCAAATCTCAAACGGCAAATAACGCGTATCTGGTGTCTAAATAGCTGACGCAGCCTCAGATAGCACACTGAGCAAGCTTACAGCTGCGCTGCCAATTCCAACCACACCACCCCGGCCACCCTTATCATAGGCCCCTACGCTGTGCTGAAGTCTGTCCCGCCTTGGGATTTTGGGACTTTGTTTGTAATACATTTCGTTGAACTTCTCTTGTCTACTACCGGGCTTTTCTTGCTTCTTTTCGGCTCCTCTGCGCGGGGGATACCATGTGACATCGCTATGACGAGCCTTGGTTGTCCCCCTGCGATGTGTTCGAACAGCTGCGTTGCCCTTGTCGCCACCTTCGATCAGAGGGATGAAGGAAATCTCTTCGTTATCGATATTTGCGAACACAGGATATCCTTGCCCAGAAGAACTTCTGTCTTCAGGATACGGCGGTGGAGGACGTGAGGTTATCGTCGATTCACTCTCGTGAACGAGCTTTGCCACTTGTTCTCTGGATAAAATACCAAGTATGGCCACATAATCCGGTCTTGCTTCGTATCGCACGCCCGCTCGTTGAAGTACCTCGACACTGACAAGTTTGCGTGATATCTTCGTCCAATGGGCACCGTCAGCTATTTCTATACCGTGTTGATCGGGGGACATATGTTGAGACGATTGAGTAGAACGGGACGGATGGTTATTGCGCCTGCGCCTGTATTTGGACCTTGACGAGGCAATGGGCGGTGATGTTTCATCGAGATCGCTTCCATCCTCATGTAATTCATCCCCATCACAAGAGGTTTCTTTTGGCCGAAGCTCTGCTGGCATGGCCTGTCGTGGAATCTTTGATTCCCTTGGTGAAAGGGCAGGTTGGATCTGTTGAATGGTTGCATCCTTTCCATCTAGAGCCATAATGTCCTCTGTAGTGATGACATCCATTTGTATGCTGGCATCATACTTGTGCTCCAGATGCGATTTCTTTCGGCCGTGAGAGTCAGTTCCCTGAGATTCTATGACTGGTTTATGAACATGAGAAAGTGTGTTAGTGGTGGTATCGGCAATATAGCCGAGGTCTTTGATATACGCCATGAGGATATTCTGCTCCATGTCAGCATTGGCCAAAGAGCTTCCGCAATTTTGTATGACTCACTTTCTTTTTGCTTAGGATTTGAGAAGAAAATCCTTCTTTCTCCAGCAGTAGCTGGAAATGTCGCCATAAATCATCATTCCCTCCTGAAAAGGATTCAGCATTCCAGTGGGCGAAAAGGTGAGCAGCAATATGGTCGACCTTGTCCTTGATTTCTTCGAGGTCAGACTGGTGTTGATCGTAAATTTGAGGCTTTTGTAACTGGATTGAGTCTAGTAGCAGCTCAATAGCCATCCTTTTACCAGTTAAGACAGGCTCTATGGGTTTCAGTTCACCGCCCATGGAAGCCTCTTCCCCTGCAAGACCTATCTCCTCCTCATGACACGTATCAAGTAAAGAATTGACCCGTTTCATGGCAAAATCCCAGTCCTCGACTAGTGAATGAAGATGATTTGTATAGGATTGCTGGATGTGCACAGGCAACTCTTCTTGTTCCTCAGCGACTTCATCTCGCAACCGCCTAAGAGTCATTTCAAGTTTGTACAATTTAGTAGCCACGCTGGCGAAATCTGGGCCATATGTACCAACTCGTCGACACGCGGCCTGGGCCAACTCCCGAATGGCGTCAATCTGAGCAAGATCACTACTTTCGGTCTTGGTAGATTCCGAAGGGTCTACAGATGCTGCTGCTTCCCAAAATCTTTTTCGAGCAGAGATTGCCATTTTATCACCGGCGAAGCGGTGCTGGAAGAAATTGAAGACGGCAAACTCATCTCTCGTCATAATATACGAGTCGGGCTGATCCTGTACCTTGGCCCATATTTCTTCCAGTGCAGATTCAAGGATCTCTCTGATGGAAGGATACGAAGCCCCGTCAGGACTTTCACGAGCGATCTCGAGGCTCTGTGCAACAATGTCTTGTTGAGATAGTGAGCGCTTAGACGAAGACTTATCAAATGCTTCCTTAGAAGGTGAGGGTGACATAGATTGGCCTCCCTTCATATCTTCCGGGCGAGTTGCCTGTGTACGTTCCTGCTTTTCGCATGCTTCAGTGACCGGTGAAACTTCCAGGTTGACTGATGCGTGACTCGTCGACTGCTCCTGCAACATTTGGATGTCGTCACTACTTGGCAAGAATACTCGCGTAGCATTCATCTGCACCTTGATACTGTCGAGGGTCGAACGAATAGGCATCACTTGGGCCTCTCCAAAGGCATCAGTCGAAACAACATGACCATATAATACCGAGGTCTTCGCATCGACTACCCATGAGCCTGAGTCACCAGGGCTTAACGCTGGGGCACATGGTCAGTTTGTTATAATAGAGTACTCAAACTCACTTACAAGAGCCATGCTCCATGGCAAGATCATAGACCTCGACAAACGATGATCCGGGGGATATCAACACAGAGGAAGTGTCAAGAGACATCTCTCCAATCGCCTTGGCACCTTTCTTCAGTACCATGACTTGCCTAGACACTGATACACAGGGGTTCCCAACTGGGAACAGGATGGGTTCAAAGTCACTTTCTTCCTCAAAATCTGACGAGTCAGACTGTCCACCTAGGACAACTCTATTTGGTAATGTCGCTTGTTGGTTCAAATCAATAATAGCCCAGTCATAGTTCTGTGCCATCGGAGAATCGAACGTATTGCAAAGGATGGTGCCGATTTCCAAGGTGTTTTGTGATGCAGTGGTGTCCAGTCCCTTTCCATCCAAGTGCTCAGGATGCTGCACTGAGCTTTCAGTCGTGATCGTGGACTCGCAATCAGAGTCGCTTTCGCTCTCGGAAGCGTCCGAGGATGAGGATGAGAAGGGTACTTCTCTATCATGCGTCAAGAGCTGGTCAGAGAGAGGACTGTGCAATTTCTTCAGAGAATGGGCAGCCGTCAAGCCAACTAGACGCTTATGAGTGGCTTCAACCACAATGATACCACCGAAAGTCGCTACGACAGACACATTGCCTCGCCTCAGTCTGATGGGTGTTCCACACCACGTTCTCTCTGGCATGGAGTCTGTCAGAACTTCTATCGCCTCGTCATCCGTCAGTCGCAGGAGTGCCTTTTCCAGTACAAAGACACGAAAGTCAGGCAAAAGCTCTTCCGCAACATGACCTTGCGCGAAGAACTTTCTCACTCTCTTGGCGATCTTTCTTTCGCACTGAATGACGATATGGAGTTTTGCGCTTAGCGAGGTGAGTCCCAGGTATTTCAATTTCATAGAGATGTCTCCTGGATCTTTCTTCTTCTTGAGGATGTAGTCCAGTAGTGGTTGGGTGTACAAGACTTTGATGTCGAAGAACCGCGCTTTCAGTCGATCAGATATAGGGCTATCGAAGCACTTAAGCTCAGTTCCGGGCAGTTCTAAGCCCGGAGACTCGCTGTGAGTACCTTGTGAAGATGGTGTGGTGATGCCGATGCCAGAATCAGACTCCTCATATTGAGGTGTCTTGGGATCTATCTGTTGTGCAGGTTTCGATGTGATGTTTGGAGAGGAACGAAAAGGAACAGAAGCTCGCCCATTTGAGAACTTGTGCCTCAGGCCTTCCGAACATTCGACATCTGGGCTATCTTGGGTAGCCACCTGGGTTGAACTTCCCTCGCCGCCTCTCAGGCGGGACGGCAGTTGCCCCTGCCATCTCTCAACGGTCGTCATTTCGGCATAAGTTTGTACAATTGAACTTTTTGACATTGATGAAAGATTCGACAGAATATCCTCAATTCATAAGATGTTAAGGGCACCATGTAAGACGGACATGTGTGCTTGGGGCTCAGCTTCGAAGGCGGTGGCTAAGCATCAAGAGTGCATAAGTAGCTGCATGAGCATCACAGATCAGACCAATCACTACGCAACAGCCAATCCGAGGCCGATTTTCAAGCCTGGATCTCCAATCAGGCTCTACATGAGGCTGTCTTCAAAGTTGCAATAATATCGAGGTTTCGCCCTCTGCCATTCTTGAATCGAAGCGCATTCCAGGTCTTGAAACTCATCACAGTTTCTAATCTTTCACATACAATGGCATCGAGGATTAGCAGTGACTTCAATCAAGATGTGTATTTGGACATAGTGATGGTTTTGTGGTCATGGGATCTGTTTCAGTCCTGCAATGAACGACGACCTCATGCCTGTATCCATCAGCGCTGCATCGGCGGTCGCATTCCTCAGCTTCAGCGATATTTTGCGTACTACAAAGCAATTGTCTCGACCTACATGAATGCAACCCCTACGAATGGAAGACGCATAGAAACACACAAGGATCTGTTCCAGATCGTTTCCATCATAAAGTCCAATCCGGATGCTTCTCTATCAGAGCTGTGCCGATTGACTTGCGGGAATACAAACTCACAGCAGAGTGATAGAACAAGTCACGTCGATGCAGTGGCACTTGGCGTGAAGGCACTTCTGATGATTGACCCTTCAGCACTGCATCATTCTTCCGACAGACTCGAGAAAGGGACCTATCGAATTCACTGGAGAGAGGATGTACCTTTCAGCAAATACATCCAAGACTCGTTTCCACTTGGTAATCACAATATACTTAGCTACAACAACAGCGAGCTATTTGCAGATATAAAGAAGGAACTCAGAGCCGTCAACCTGAAGAAACGCCTGGGTATCACTATCAGGGCGACATCAGATATTCGCAACCACCTGCACTTTGACAGAAAGAATAATTACCTCGAAGTTTATCACTACACCTCCTTTCTAAAGGAACAGTTGAGAGTGACTCGGGATGTCGGAGATTGTTCCAGTCCGTCTTCTTCACTCAAGAGGTGAGTTCCATGCACAGAAAGAAACCTCAGGTTGCTTACATTGTGAAGAGGAGTATTACCACGTCAGCTAGTCCTTGAAGTATTGGATTCTCTTCAAGGAACTCTGTTCCCGCTTTCCGATCCAAGATCTAAGAAACTTCTCCGCTCACTCATTTCAAAGTGCTCTTTCGATCCTGACATCCTCAACTTTGAAGTCAGTTCAGTCAGGCGCGTGGGTGAGGAGAGCGTTCCATATGTCTACTTAGCCGACAGGCTAGCAGACTTGTACAACGAACTTCAAACTCCCCGACCTCGTGGCTGGCTCCAGCAGTCCATGCAGAGGAAGAGTGGTGCGAGGCATGTAATGATGGCCACGCTGATCGGAGTCATCTTTGCTGTGCTCTTGGGGATAGCCTCGCTTGCTGTGAGCTCGTACCAGGCTTGGATAGCATATCAAGCTTGGAAGCACCCAGTGCAACCATCTTAGAGCTGGATACCTTGGAGAAGTGCTACAGTCATCATAAATCCCTCTACCAAATGTCCCTGGGAATGATTCGAGTTTGTGCTTCGGCTGTCACATACGACCATAGCTCGTGGAGAACACGGGATCCCGTCTGCTCTCCCATAGTTAAGCCACAAAGCGCTGGATCAGTAGTTGGGTCGGTGACGACCAGCGAATCCCCGGTGTTGTATGTTTCTTCTGCTTTTTTTTTGGGGTGTTTTGTCAGATGGGCATGGCGGTAGTCGTGTATCGAATGCGTTTTGACGTATTCGACGGGCTCGGAGGGACGGGGTACCATCCTTCCCTTAGAAGCAAAACTTATTTTAACTTGCAAAGTCTCTGAAAGGGGATTTTATAAATGCTCTCTTAATTCTCTGTGAAGTAAACCTATTGGCTATACCTAGCCAAGTATTCAGTCACCGATCTTGTTCCTCCCAAAATCACTGTTTTGAGTGAGATATGTCGATCTGAAGACATGATCGGCGAGAGCCATGCTGTAGATCCTGAGACCGGCAGTGTCCCTTGTTTGCTTACGGCTAGAGAAATGGAAGCAAGCAGAAGGATGATACGCTGGATGGAAACGTGATTTTAAAACCTTCACCATAGTACTATGTCAGTCAGGTATGCTTCGTCTAGAGCGATGCTAATGGACGATCTTACGACACTGAGCGGGTTTCCTAATATACTATCTAAAGAATTTTCATAACTTAAGCATATTAGAACTTGGTTACAGTAGCAATCTGGCTCTACCATACACTTCAGCTCTTCTGACTTTAAAGTTATCAGGCTTGACCACGAAAGAATGAAACGTTGTCAATCTTCCGTGCGCTTCTCCTCAGCTTGCAGTTAGACCATCTACCGACTTCTGCGTAGACTCCTGCTCAGTTTGGAACGTTGTTAACTCCTTCTCTGCTTTGGTTAGATTTTCCTGCTGGTTTCTTTAGTAGCTTCGAGAGTATTGATCATAGACTCTTTCTTCTTAATCCCAATCCTCAACTGTTTGGCCGATGAAGATTACACCACGAGCTTTTCTTGCAGTGTCATCAATTTAGCTTGCCGTTTCTAGAAGTTTTCGTCGGCCGCTTGTTTTCCTTTGAGTATTGCCTCGTTCTGTGCCTCTTGAGACCTAAGTTGCTTCTTAAAATCCGCCTTCTGTCTTTTAAACTCGGTTTGATAACGAGGAAGCGCTTCAATATTCGTATCGCATGCAGTTCGGAGCTTCGCTTTGTTTCGCTTGAGTCTTTCGTTCTCTCCGATGACCCCTTTCAAGGTATCGACCGCCGTCGGAACAGTACTGGTGAAGCAAGGCCACCAATTGATTGACGGCATCTGACGTGTCTTGGTGAGGCGACAGGTTCTCGATTCCCTGTACTCGCCTTTCGTTATACGACGGCATTATGGTCAAGAATAAAGTCTGTAGGAGGTTGACGGGACGCTGGATTAGTCTTGAGTATGTAGGAACTGAAGGGGGATAATATTAAACATTACAAGCGAGGAAAGCGACGGCAGCCTGGTCAGTCGATAACTTGATCTTTGGCTAAGCTAGACAGCCAAATGTGGCCATTTGGTGGGCCTCCCGCAGCATCAATGATCATAGATGCGTGCACAGGTGAACAACTGTTAGTTGCATTGATCACAGCCTGTTCAACAACAAAGCCCACCGCAGGCATTCAGTGCATTTCAATTGGATACTGAGACCGCTAACGACACAAGCGGAACCATTTTGGTACGTATTGCTTTTCCACCATAAGTTAGGCAATAGGAAATTTGGGACATCCGATGGCAGGTCTGTGGAAAAGTGCACCAGCTTCCTCGCGGGGCACACTCGCACGTCTGCCAGGTGTCAGACCAAACGCCTGGGCGTAATTGGAAGATGCCGAGGGGGTAACGCATACGTTCCTAGTTCTATGACAGACGAAGAGCGAGCGAAGTTCGGCCACGGTTATTGCTTATTTAATTGAGAAGATGTAGAAGCGGACAAGTCAATCTTTATGGTCACTCCAGGTTCACGTATGGCATGATTGAAGCAAAGTGATGGTAGAGGAAACCGTTGCTACGTTCTTACTGATATTTAGAGAGATGGCAATAAATCCTGCTGATATCCATAAGCTGGCTTTGGACTGCTATAGAACATATCCTACCCGTGTGCACCGAGTATGAACATTTACATCTAAAAGTCTGACTGGACAGAATAGGGCGGCAAAGCCAGTTCAGTCACCAGGATCAACAGGCAGCTCGAGTGGAGGCCAGGGGTGGACGTATCAGATTGGCCAGGAAAGCAGGCTGAGACGGGCTGTCGATCGGTATCTAATAAGTGATGTGAAGGGAGGATGAAGCTAATTGCTGCAAAGCCGGAAAGGTCAAGATCTGAACTATCCTACCTACGGTGAAGAAACTAAACTTGACGACCACGGTTGCGTAACTCACACCTCACAAAAGCACTTCTCCGCCACCGTCCTCGATGAGTTCTGTCTGTGTAGTAAACGGCCCAGTTCTGCGAACATTTGTCTCACAGGACTAAGGAATCCAAGGCTCCCGTAGTAGAGAAGACGATGAGTAATACCAGTACCAAACACTATAGAACAAGTAGAAAGACCGCGATAACACGGCACCATGTAGCGAGATCTGCCATGCCAGCGGACTTGAAATCGATGTTCCAGGGCCATGTGAGGGTTATTGCAGCACCTGATGGCAGAGAAGAAGCAGAAAAGGCTAGTTAAAGGGCTGCTGAAACATGTATGCGTATGTGTACCGATAAAGAGTATTAACACTGTAATAAGGCGCGGTGTCCTAAACAGTCAGGGTGAGAAGGATGGCGGAAAAGATTCAGTAAAGAGGGCTTCTGTAGCGGAATGAAAGTCGCCGAACTGATCTGGTTTGAGGTATTGACTAAAGAACCATGACTGATAGCGTCAGTGTCAGAGATGTCAAAGAATAGCCTGCAAGGACGATCAGCTCGACCAGGAGCAGGATGCCTCGCACAACATACCCTAAGAAAAGAGATGATGCAATCATCTCATGCGCGGAACTTCGTACCCTGTCCCCCAGCCCATGTCTAGATTGTGATCGGATACTCTCCCCGGAATGGAGTTCGATGCTTCACGCTAAAGCTAGACTGACAGCATTATGGATGTTGACTCTCACGACATGTTGGTTCGACGAACCTCGATCAGACTAGCAGTCAAATTTGCTTTGCTATTCTAGCCATGAAGAGCAAGGATGCCGATTGAACACATGCCGGTCAGCGGCCGTGCATGTCGCTTATGCTTATTCAGGTCATTATAATGCATGATTCGTCCGTGGGCCAACAAGGAAGCTTGGGTACGAGACCTTGGAGGCTCCCGAAGGTACCTAGGGTCCTAGAGAGTCAACCAATATTTTAAACCAGCCGCAGACATCAGTGGGGGGAGAATTATTACGCAGCTAGAGCTCTCAAAGCAATCGTTCAATTACTGCCACAGAAACAGCTTCTTTGCCTCTTGTCGCTATTTTACTACAAATCAATATGTTTCTACGACCTATTGGTCTGGGATTGCAGCTTGAACGTGGTAGGTTTTGAGGGCGGCATTACAAAGGGGATCGCAATGGTGAGACCTGTGGAACGAGGCTCATGTTTGAAGTTCACAGACGAATTGCAAACTATGTAAATAGATCACAAAGAAGACTAAAATAATCGGCAACATGGCCAAATGAATGTTACAGCTTCGCAAATGGGACTGCTGTGCCAGTAACGCAAGGTGTGAAGAGGACTTGGCAGCACTTGAACTTTAGATTCAGGGGCTGGACAAGCAACATTTCAGAGGTGCGTGAAGTGAGGCCAACATTGTGTTTCCGGTCTGGAAATTCATCTACAACATACGCAGATATTGTCCATTCAACTGCTCTACACGCGAGCTTCTAGGAACGCCGCTCATCAACATGCTTAGCTATCCTCATCCAGTCCTTTTACCATTTTGTTCTTTTTACATATTTAGCGGCTAGACATAGCATCCAAGCTCAATGCAGCTTTCTTTGTGCTGGTCGACATCAAAAGGAAGATAGACGGCTAGATCGGTCCCGGCATGTTGACATCTTAGGCTGTGAATATTGAAGTACTATGGGCGGACTGCCTCAGAAGCGCTTGAACAAGCCAACCTTCAAATCCAACTGGCCAACTACATTGATTATACCAGGCTACAGAAAAAACATTTGGCATCGAGGTTTGCCTACGAACATTTGGTGTATGTTAATTTAGTTCGTGCAGTCAGACACCATGTGTCGTGTTGTTTGTCAAGCGTACCTGCATTGGGTATGTCTTATTGATACCATGGGAAAAATGTTTTAAGCAAGACATGTCTGAGTGTAACCCCGTGATAACTTGAAGAGTCACTCTGCATGTGGCACTAATTATTGTAAGGCTATTCTTCCCCCAGGTGTATACCCAAGTTTCAGTGTAGCTCAATCGTATTTGGCATCAACCTATAACAATTTTTGTCCGTTTATTATTATCCTTTGGAATGGTAATGCTTTTCGTTGAAACAGGAGTCGGATAGTAATTCTGGGTTCAGTCGTAATCTTGACTTTGTGTATAGATGCGTTTTGCGCGTTAACGCTGCCTGGGAAAACCGTGTATCGAGCTTTCTCCCTGCTAATACCCTCCGTGGGAGCAGTCGGAGTGATGATAGACATGCCAAACACATCATGGGGTACAAATATCATCGGAATTGACTTGTACCTCGATTGAAACGACAGTTCAGTGCTCGTTGATGGGTCCTTTGGGCGATCAATCTATGTGAACGGATATAGGGTTCAACCTTGTTGTCCTCTATATGCTTGATACTTGGAAAGACGATTCAGCTCTACAAGATGCCAGTATTCAAATGTTAATGAAGCCAAGTTGAGGGGGGCGGCATCCCTAACAATCGACTAGCGAGCACGGAGGCCATGACTCAGTATAACAAGGGCTCAGTCTGATACGCGGTGCGGAGCGGAAACGGGAATCGATCCGGATGGTACTGTCGAGGAAGAAAGACAAACGGGTCTGTATCTACAGTAAATCCAGTAATCACTTGAATCAACCTCGGTAATAGCTTGGGCCGCTCTTCTCCGAGTCCTCTCGATGACGATGGCCACGCGACAGTCATGGTCACCACTGCGTTTATCAAGCACGAGCCATTCTAAGTAGCTATGCAATATCTACAGCATGTCTATAGCCATCTGTACCCGTGGTGTGATGGCCTGACCAGTTCCCTTCGTGCGACACTCTCAGGCTGATAGTGTTAAGAGTTACTTGGCGGCTCTTGCTTCCCCTATGCCCCCAATACTGGTCCGATGTAATTCGGCGTTGGCTGCCAAGGTATCGACCGGATGAATTGCTTTGATCGTGATACGGCCGGTGCTTATTCTTCGGGGAGGTTGAGGCCGAAGGTGGCGCCAAGCTCAGGTCTGCTAAATTCCATCTGTCCTAGCTCTTCTCATGACGGATACACTACTGGATGCAACGGGTCTACCGCATGATCGACCGGAACATAAGCTTCTCAAAGAAAAGTGTGATGGAGCCAACGGCTGGGCACATTCAGCTGCCTTCATTTATCTTGCTGCCTTGCGAAATAACGCTCGGCTTGGTGACTGCGTGTTGTGGACTTTGACGCTTCTGACTCTCCAACGGTGAAGCAATGGTCACAGAGACACTCTTGTACACCCCACCTCTAGCTGCCCTCGAAAGAGCGAAACCTGCTGGCATTGTTGTGTAGATAATTGAGGGAAAGATGCTATCTAGCGAGCAACATGCTATTGACACAAGAGGTATGTCCTGGGCAAGATTGATCTGGCAGCTACGTCCCACAGGATTTGCGAAGTCCATTCAATTTTATGAGTGATTCAGTATCCTAGCTGCTAACAACTAAAAACTTCATACAAAAATGATGTTCCGAAGCCAAAGACTGATCCCAGCTCAAGTCTCGGCACTGTTGAAAATACCCTCTTATCTTCAATGCTGTCGTGTAGTCTTCATTCCACTCCCGAATCTCTCATATCTTGTAGAGCAGCCTCTAATGCTGCTGCGTGTGTTTGTGTCGGCGTATGGATTTCGGGTAGTATCAGCTCTGAGGGCCAAGTCATATGCGAATTAGGATGCCCATAATGGTTCTCTTGTCTGGATTGCAGGTTCGGATTCGTAATGGTCTGCGAGCTGAGAATCACAACCACACAATATCTTCGACCGTTCTCCACGATTGTTATAGATTTATGTCTGAGATTAACTCGAGTTTCACCCTGGATATCTCTGATGAAAAATTCGGGTTCGGGTTCCTCAAAGCATGCGGGTGGGCAGGACACTTGGTCCGAAACTTCAAAGACAAAGACTGCGTTCGGCGGCCACGAGGATTGAGCAGCTTCTCGATCGTCTGGGCCGCGAGGAACTAGCTGTAGATCTCCATTGATACACTGAGTGACAACTGCACGGGCATCTTCGACTGTGTCAATTGACATATACCCGGTGGGGTTCAAGGCAGAGGCTGGAGGAACCATATCGCCAGTGGTAACAGGAAGATGGGAGTAAAAGAGTGGCCAGCAAAGGGTTGACCAAAATACAAGATAAGCTGGTTAAAATACGTCTTGTTTCTTCACTTCGAAGCGGACTCCCTGGTTTTAAAGCGTTGCCGACATGTTATCTCACTTCCATTGTCCAGCCGCATCACATTGTTGGTTCCTCTTCCGGCGGACATGATGAACCAACCGGTATTCTAGCATTGCGAAACCATCTAAGGGAAAGGTCTCGCACACAGGTGACCCACACCACGTCAAAGTGGACGTCCTCAATAAAGCCAAAGTTAGGAGCCAGCCTCAAAATACAGCTCAAGAGCCTCAATAATCGCTTCGTGGTTTGGAGCTCTCTATCTTGGAGCTCATCGGCTATAGTGAGTGCAGTGCCCTTCGAATAGAGCCAGTGAACCTCTCTACGTGTATTCCGGGAAAATCCCTTTCTATTAGGTGATCCTAAACCGCCTTCTCGCGATGGCTTAGACCGACGAAGTTCTACGTTTGTGCTATAGACTTTGAGCATCGGAGAAAACGGGTTGAACGGTTTGCACGTGGTTGCAAGGCCCCTGGCATGTTTAGCGCTTTATCATAACCCTACGCCCCTCACAGAGAGTGCTAAGCAGATCAGCGTCGCCTGGCAGTTCATGGTACGAAATGTATCCTTGCAATTACACACAGTCGCAACCTTTTCGACGAATCCAGTCCAATGGGCTTTGTCCCTTTTGTGGAGGTAGTGCTTGAAGCTCGATCCAGGACGTTCAGCTTCCAACTTGTTTGTCAAAGTCAATGCCATGACGAGCTGTGGCGTTAGATTAAGCCTGCACATCAGTTCATTCTAGATCCTTTGAGACTTTGACCACTGACTGATTGGACAACAAGAGGATAAGACCCTGGCTCCGGAGCCAGCCTGATGAGATCAATAACACCTCCACTATCATGTGGGGTACGGCTGAATTTACAAACGAGAGCCCTAGGAAGCCAAGAAATTTGATCGACAGCGAGGTTCACGCTGAGCCGATAAGATTCTGGCGATACGGAGAATGGGTTTATAAACGTTGAGGATGGAGAGAACGCAAGTTGGCACGCCGTCTGGTCGCTTTCATTGATTGCTTCGGAGAAATATATTGAACTGAGGTCGTTCCTCCAACCAAATGAAAAAAAAAGCAATCGGCCTGAAGAGGCAGAGAGGCTGAGCTTCTTTGCTTGATGTACGGCGTCTCCAGTGCAATCAGGCGTTACGTCCTGTTGACAGTTCTAAGCTAGCCCAATTAAGAGTGATAATGAATTGGGGGCCAAAGTGGGCATCGCCGCGCTCCACCTTCGCGCAGACCCCCCAAGCCCCCGAAGCCGCGAGTATGCGCTAGTGACCTATAGGGCTAATCACTGCACTGTCTAAGGCTCGGCATATCCGGATCGTCTAAGCGAGATCGCCAATCGACATTTTTCTAGCCCCGTGATAGCCTGTTGGAGGACCAAATGTTCAACGTCTTACCTCCACCGGACAGACTTTGGCAGGGGATCAGCGGTTTTTGTTGAAAGCCATTCCGCTGTTTTCCCCTACCCCGGAGGCTCCGGTAGCTAAAACGAGGTTTAGGCACGTTTTGGGTATGAAGTCAAAACAGAGAGCATTTCGGAAACGCGAGAAGATCCGAAGCCGTAATCGGTTCCATGACTAACTATACACTCTAGACATCTTCTGAGCACTTCAATTAAGTAGTCTCTACAGATAAACGGATTGCGGTATTTCGCTTTTACATGGCGTCTGGCTGACATCTTCCAGTCGTTTTTGATACGCGGATCTGCCGCCACCACTTTATGGTGTCGGCTGGTTCTACCAGTTATCGTGAAACTAAGTGCCGATATCCTCAGATGCGAAAGGATGTATAATAACGCCGCATGAGGACCATTCGTGCTGAAGAAAAATAAAATAAATGAAAACCAGTGTGATAACGCCAGAGTTCAATGGATGACGATTGGCCTTTGTCGTAGGCTCGATACTAGAGGAGTGACGGTGTCCTCGATCCTGCAGGGGCGCCGATCCATTTGGCATCTGTTTGCTAATCTACTTCAAGTAACATCTTATACGTTAGGCCGCCAGATAATAAGATCAGATGCTATGGAGCACTACGGTTCTAGTGACCTCATATTGTCTGAAAACTAATGCAGGTCGCTGTTCCATCGGGCCACGACAATAAATGTAATTTATCTATTGATACGTACGTCGTGTCGACGACTTCAACCCTTCTCGTATTCGAGCGCCTAGAACTCTTGCCAGATAGGTACATTGATACGATCACTCCACATCATCCCAGACTCATTGCGGTTAGGAGACCTTTGCGATGCCTTAGGCTGGTGGAGTTTAGCAACCGGTGGGCGTACCGTAGAGCTAAGTGGGACAGGGAGGAAGCATATCTTGTAGCGTAACGGGCTGAAGATGGGGGGAACAGAAGCAGGGCGAAGAGGGAGACTAGAAAAGTGTGTCAAGCTAGTGCGGCGGAAGAAACTGAGGCCTTCCGGACTTACTGGCCAAGTCGAGATTTAATGTCAACTCCCTTGAGACGCACCAAGAGTACATTTGATCACTGCGTAAAAGGGACACACGAACAGACCACGCACTATATTACCACCCTGCCGAAGCTACATACATCGCATCTGTCTACATGTCCTACCCTAAAAGCCGCTGACCTTACTACCTACCCATCGTATTGCGTCGGGACTGCTTTACAAGACTTTGGAAATCCCCTATTATATATCGGCTCCGATATTTCCAAGTGCCTGTGCCGAGGTCACTGACATTATCAGGATCTAAGTTGCGCGCACATGGTGTAGATTTACAGCATCTATCATCCTTAACCGCTGAGTCACGAATGCCTTCTTACCCTCAATGCGGTTTCATCTTAACTTGTCAAGCCGCTAGAGGGAGACTTACTTATTATTCTCTTGCTGTCAGTGAATAAAGTCATTGGCAGTATCAGTTCAACATTTTCCAGATCCTGGTCTTCCCAATGCTCCTATTGCAAGTATTCACAGCCTCATCTACGAGAAACCATAGAATACCATAAATGTCTTCCCAATGCACCCACTCCTCTCTGAAATTGTTGTCTGGGAACTTGCGCATGCATATTGCCACCAGCTCAGGTAACTGATTTCGTTCTGGAAAATACATGTTTGGAGTCAGTCATCAGGATATCTAGCTTTTCAGCCAAAAGCAAGATACTAGGCAACAGTGAGAGCAATGAGTATTGCCCATATGTGTTTATTGGTCTTCTTTACTTTTGTGCCTTGGGGCTGAGACCTCTTTTAAGCTCTCAAGCTTATCACAGCATAAGGACTTCCCTCCAGCTCTTCTTGGTACTTTATGTCTCCGTCTTTCATTGATGTTAAAATCGCTTCAACCTCGAAGCACAGGTCCAAAACTCGAGCTGCATCATCACCTTCTCCTTATCCACACCAACTGCGATCTTTGACACTCAACCTGCTGCAAGCCTAATAAAAAATGGCTATAGACGGAACACCCTGGAATCGATTCCCTCCCGAGATTCAGAACGAGATTGTTGGTCTGCTGCCAATTCTTGGCGGGAGGTGCAGTCAGCTTGCGACTGTTTCCCGAGCTTGGCGATCAATTATCGAGCCGCTCAACTTTGCCGAGATAAGTCTGACGGTACCACGTCTTACTGACCTTGACTCTCGAGCTATTCTGGCCCGAAAGAGAAACCAGATTCGCTATATCTGGTTTCGTGTGGAACTAAAGCGGTACGATTGCACACAATGTGAGAACAATGACCGGGACCAATGGGGCTTGGACGAAGTTGACAACCAATTCATCGTGGACGCGTTTGAGAACTTGTTCACAACACTCAGCGCATGGGAGCCTCGTGGTGACCTGGTTCTCGATATCAGCATCTACTCGCCCAGTGACAACCAGCACTGGTTCAAGTATATCAGCTTCTCCTCAGACACCGACATAGGCGAGCCGTCTCGTCATGGACACGAACATGGAGCGACCGTGAATGACCCGGCTCATGGCTGGGTTATCGGACAGCCTATCCTTGCTCCGGGTGAACATGCCATCGAGCTTACATTTGAAGAGATCATGGGCGAAGGGCCTTTCTATGATGACAAGACTGAGATGCAGTGGTGGCGAAGTCTCCCCAGTGTGCCTGTCGTTGGAGTCGTGCTCTTTCGCCAACAGACTCGCCGACGATGGAAGCCACTCGCAGTCGCCAATATGCTCACGCGGTTCCCAAACATGAAGGAAATTTGTTATGAACCCTGGAGAGAATTGGGTGGAATGGAAATGCAGACCGATAAATGTAAGTGCTTGCTTGATCCCCGACAGCTTAATTGCAGCCGCTAACCATCCGGAAACAGGGAACCAAAAGCTCATCCAAAGTTTCCCCCAAATGGGATCATTGTGCAAGTTAACAATATTCGAGAACTTCGATGAGTCTTACCCAAAAATATACAGGGCTCCCGCTATTAGGGTGCCAAGCCAAGACGTGAGCCTGAAGCTTGCTCGCACTAGCCAACACCTCGAGATACTGTCTGCGTCCTTTATGGCCGATGCCAGTCACTTCTTCTTGGCGCCCCAGATTCAGAATTCATGGACGTGGAGTAAGCTTGCTTCGCTGGCGCTGACTTCGAATGTCCTCACTGGAGATGCAGACCCACTGCGTGTCAATAACATGCTTGGAAATGCTGCCGCCACTGCACTTAGGATGCCGAGACTTCAAATAATGGAGTTGTGGAATGGCAGAAAAGGTGTAGCGATGCTCTTTCGTTACAAAAGGGCTCGAGAAGATGGGCAGCCAGCTATCATCACGATACGGGGGACATCAGAGCTTGCTTTAGGGACTGGAGTTGTGGAAGCTTGGGATATGGTTGCTTACCAGCACTCCCGTAGCAAGGTCGTCATGCAAACCTCTTGGATCGATCCGAATGGGATTCGAAGCCACGGTGATGCTATCTGCCAGCTGGGGCTTCTAAATGAGGTCACTAGACCTGTCTCGCTACGGCAGATCATTAACGAAAGTTTGGTTTCACGCTCGAGACCATTGCCACGATCACGACTTTCATCATTCTTATCATACAAAGCAGCTCTCGCAAGGTTCGAGTCTCTGGACCAACAGCAACAGCAATAATAAAGAGCTGTTTGCAGAGGTCAAGAAGGAGCTCAAAGGGGTTAACTTGAAGAACCAACCGGGGATCATTATCTAGGCAGTGTTAGACAGTTAACAGTTAACAAGTTCCACTTGAATAGAAGGAACTATACAGTCTAGGGTATATGGATCTGAAATTATTGCTTTGCCACACAGAACATGATCTATGAACAAGCTGTGTTGTCCCTCTTTCGTGTACCTCCCGGTGTGCCATCTATCAGACATCTATAAGTATTCCACTGAATCAAATATCCTTCCTCAAATACAAAGAAAGGAACTCTACAAAAGGAGATTCTAATTGGGCAGCTTTATGCCGGCGTTCTTTGCCAACTTCATGATCTCCGTTGTCACGGCGTCGACATCGTGGCTCTTGATCGGTATGCGATGCCCACCATCCCACTCAATCAGCGTCGTTGTACCAGTTGCGCAGTATGTCTGCATCAGAATCTGGTGTTGCTCGAGCCCAGGGTCTCGAAGTCCATGGACATGTAGTGTAGGTATGTTCAAAACATGGTCGCCAACATTCGACTCGGGGAAGTTCTTAAACTCAGAGCTCAACAGGGCCGCATCAACAACCGCCGGAGGATGTTGCAGCCGAGCATCCAGCGTAATCAAAGGCGCTCTCCCAGCCATGAGAACGCCAAACTTGAACTGCGTCAGAGCCTCTTCTGCACCAAACTGCTCCGTCACTTTCTGCTGCGTCCACAATAAACTCGCCGCAATCTTAGCGCCCTGCGAAAACCCCAGAATGCCGATCCACTCTCCGGTGCCGGGGTCGGTGTCCATAGCCCTGCGGGCCTGGTTCCGAAGTAGCTCGGCGGCGGCCTCTGCTTCGATCTCGGGGTGATCGGGCTGCCAGCGGAGCCAGCGCCGAAAAGGGCCGTATTCACCGTAGACGCTGACAATGTCGGGGTGAGGCACTGAGATGAAGGGTGCTTGCATGAAGACTAGACGCAGTGAGGAAGCGAGACTCCTGATGAGAGCGCGGCATTGTAGTTCGAAGACTTGTGCATTGACGCCGCCGCCGTGAAGGCAGAGAATGCGGGGGAGATGGAGAGTCTCTGGATCGCTGGAGGTTTGTATTTGTGTCATGTTGGAAGTCTAGTGACAAATGTCACTCTCAAGAGCTGAAGAGAATGTGCGATTATCACGAATGCTGAGATGAAGTTTACAAGACAGCGTTTCGGTCTTGTGTAAGCTTAAACCGAGGATCACCGGCTTCGGGTAAGCTTTACTCGCATTCCCCGAGTGACACCCGTTTCGGGCTCCGAAAAACAGCGATGATCTCCGTACACCAGCGCATCATACAAGACGCAGTCCCTCGGGGGGTAAGAAAACAGCGAACCTTACTGTAGGGTGTCAAAATAAACTTAGCAAAAGTCATCCTTAACTTAGGCTATATTACCTAAGTATTTTTGTCATTTAGGATTGAGGTCCTGTGTTTTCTTTCCTCCCCTAAGGCAGTATCTACAAAATATCTGGATAAGTCACCATCGCCGCCATTTCAATATTTCCACAATTTTACATGCTCCCCAACAATTTCCCTCTGGTTTACGGTGGAAGAGCTCGCATTGGTTGACATGGTGGCTGTGTAGGACCCTGAAATTCAGCCACGCAAGCACCTTATCGCCAAGCCACCATGATGACATCAGTCGCGTGCGGCTTGTCGCAGAATGGTTCAGGTTCCTTGCAGTTCATGGAACCGGTTTCGAATTGTCTCGTACGCCACTCTTGAGTCTAGAAGTGACGAGGCCTCTCATATCAGTGAATCGTCCCTAATAAATACCTGTTCGTCTATTAAAGACATCTCTCACCCAGAACCTAAAGATTCAGTCCACTTTCTCTCCCTGTTTCTAGCTCTCATACCTGATACGAAGCTACCCCGCCTCAACCTCAAACCTTACAACTACAACACCTACAGCTTTACATTAGTACCTATAATCCGATGTCGAATCCTGAGAAAGCCCCCCAGTATTCCGCTGGCGACCAGCATGGAGGTGGTCTGCTTCCCACCGCCGACCCTTCCCAGAATCAACCTCAAGACTCTTCTCTACCTCCAGCGTACAACCAAGGATCTGCTGAGCTTCCGGGAGACGAGAAGCCCCGCGTACCCCAAAATCCTGATCAACATGTCCAGTTCGCAGGATCCCAGAGCCAGCAGCAGCCTCCTCCGTTTACGTCCACCACCGGAACCGAGCAATATCCCAGTGCTGCAGATGAGAAGCGCCAGCTAGAGCAGCAGTACTTCCCTCCCCCTCCTCCCGGTCCTCCTCCCGCGCAAGATCAACACCAAGCTTCCGCTGCTCACCCGAACCCTCTCCAGGGCAACCCAGTCACCGCCCCTCAACAGCATCAGGAGACTCACCAACCCTTTGACGCTCAGCAGTCTCAGCAGGCCCAGCAAAACTACGCTATTCCGCAGTACGACCCTGCTCATCCTACTTTTGCGCCCCCTCCTACCAACCAGCCGGCTCAGGCTCAGGCTCAGGCTCAGGCGCCGCCTCAGCCAAGTCCTACAGCTCCTACCCACGGTCACGGTTTCGGCCATAGTCCCGAGACAACCACGACCCAGGCTTCGACTTCCGCGCATCCTGAGACACACAAGAAGCCTGGTTGGAGCGAAAAGTTCAGTCAGCTTGGTATCAAGGCCGCTGCACCCATCAACAGCTTGGCGCACAAGTTTGGTAGCCAGAGTTTCCTCCCCGAGACCATCGACAAGGAGTGTGACAAGGCAGCTTCTATTCTGAAGTCCTTCTGCAGTAAGTCACCCATACAGCTTGACCAGAACGTCCGCTAACATACTCTAGAAAACGGTGTCTACGCCGATCCTAGCTCTAGCCAGGTTCCCACATCGACAGACCCTAAGGCACAGGAGACGAATGACGAGATCATCGATCCCACCAAAGAGAAGCCCAAGAAGAGAGTTCTTGTCAACATCCCTCCCAAGGTCATTGCCAAGGCCCAAGGTCTGGCTATCTTCACAACCCTTCGTGCCGGCTACGCTTTCTCTGGTGCCACTGGTTCAGGTATCTTGATCTCTCGTCTCCCCGATGGATCATGGGGTCCTCCTTCAGGCATCCAAGTCCACTCCGTTGGCGCTGGTTTCATGATCGGTCTTGACATTTATGACTGTGTCTGTGTCATCAACAGCCGAGAGGCTCTCAACGCTTTCGCCAAGACTCGCGTTGCTCTGGGCAGTGACCTTGCTGTTGTCGCTGGTCCATACGGCGCTGGCGGTGCTGTTGAGATTGGTGCCGCTATGGACGGAAAGAAGAAGGACAAGGAGAACAAGGATGAAGAGGCTCCCCCCAAGCCTCCCCGCCCTACCGAGGACAACCAAGGCCTGAAGCCAGAGACCGATGCCGACAAGAAGAAAAAGCGCCGCAGTTTGAGCACCGGCGCTTTCAAGCCTGTCTTCTCCTATGTTAAGTCTCGCGGTTTCTACGCAGGCATTCAAGTCGACGGTACTGTCGTCGTCGAGCGCAAGGACGCCAACGCCGCTTTCTACGGCGAGCGTGTCTCAGTCGAGCAGATCATCCGAGGAGAGGTTCCCCGCCAGAGCGGTATGTGGCCCGCTGGCGCTCGCAACCTTCTCGAGACTCTGAAGGGTGCTGAGGTTGGATCTCTCAAGGTCAACTCCGTGTCTCCAACCGATCGGGACCCCACTTCCACCGGACCCTCCGATCCTTCGGCGCCGGTGGCGTCGGGAGCTAGCGCAGGACAGACACAGCCTCCGGGATATGTAGATGATGGAGTTCACCGACCTGACGTTGGAGATGTGAAGTACCGTTAAAGACGAGAACGGATATTATTAAGATACCACAAGTGAGGGAGGTAATATTTTTCAGTCTCGCTATGAATTTCTAGTAATTTTAGCCAAAATCACAATTGCATTATTTAAACACGAACATGGTCTGCGGATCTCTATGCGAATGTCTTTGACACGCTGTTCAGAAAAGCATGTAGATAAAATGCATGTCTTCGGTCCGGACATAAAACCTAGTGTGTACTTCCAGGAGGAGGCAGGAAAAGTCTGAATCTTTATCCCAAGGGACAAAAAGATTTTGGTAATTTAGCCTAAGCTTAGGATACTCTTCACTAAATTTATATGGCATCCTCTTCTACTCCGTACAGTCTGATATTCTCTTGCTCTCCCAACTCTAGGGTAGCGGCTGCTGCGCCACATCGTATGTCATTGCCCCTCCAACGTGGCGCCTCCACAAGCTCCAAGCTCTGATGAAGTCATTGCAACTCTCTAGCCCAGCGATCTTGGCAAGAAAGCCGACTTTACAACACAAAGGCTTAGGAATCCGCCCGCAGGTTCGCAAACGAAGCCATGTCGTCGTAAGTAGACCTAGATATGCTGCAAATACCTGAACTCAGCTAACATTCCCTCCCTCCTCAGAAACATCCTATCCATCCCCTTTCGCAAGTCGACCCACCTCTCGCTTGCTTCGACGATACGGCAGTATATCAACACCAAATATGATCAGCACCCTGATATGTTTAAGCATGACCTCGAGGTCATTGATGCACTTCGGCGCGATGCGGTGAACGTGCGAGAACCGCATCCGAGCGGCATCAAGAAGCTGCAAGCGTATGCTGGGCAGCTTGTTTGGGTTGGGGGCAAGTTTCCCATAGATGTGAGTGTCACGCGATGCTGGACGACTGCACAACAAATTGACGTTGATGAATAGATTGGTGCCGAATTTTCGTGGTATCCTGCGCTTGGATACAATACCGAGCGCCCTATGGTGCGGAACAACCTCAAATATGAGCTTATGAACATCCTCTACAACCTCGCCTCCCTCTACTCCCAGCTCGCCATCAACACGCCCCGAGGCAATACCGAAGGCCTCAAATCAGCAGCGAACTACTTCTCTCTCGCGGCTGGCGTTCTATCACACATGCAAAAAGAGATCCTCCCCGAACTGCGAATGTCCGATCCTCCCGAAGACATGGACCACGACACACTCGAGTCGTTGACCCAACTACTCCTTGCCCAGAGCCAAGAATGCTTCTGGCAAAAAGCCGTTATGGACGGCTACAAAGATGCGTCAATTGCAAAGCTCGCAGCCCGAGTGTCCGACCTGTATAACTTTGCTGGCGAAGCTGCTATGAAGAGCGAAGCCATAAGCAGTGCCTGGATCCACCACATGAGCGCCAAGCATCACCACTTTGCTGCTGCTGCGCAATACCGAGCAGCGTGCGATTGTCTCGAGAAGAGGAAATATGGAGAAGAGGTTGCGCGACTCAAAGATGCTGTTGCTTGTGCGACGGAGGGCATTAAGGAGGCTCGAAGTGGCTATCTTGGCAAAACCGTGGTTGATGACCTTAATGGGTTGAAGCGCAAGGTTGAGGAAGATTTGAAGCGAGCAGAGAAGGACAACGATGTTATCTACCTAAGTATGTGTGCTGCGACCCTTGTTTTGTTGAGTACTAACATTTGCAGTTGCTGTACCACCAAAGTCGGAGCTCAAAATCCTGGATCGCGCAAACATGGCCGTAGCTCGGGTGCCACCGCAAGTTGCCAACCCCTATGACTATTTTGGAGACCACGCCGAGTTCGGACCAGCTTTGTTCTCTCGACTTGTCCCCTTCTCGGTGCACGTCGCCACATCAATTTACGAGGAACGACGTGATCGCATGGTCAGCCAGAATGTTATCCCGGAACTTGAATCGCTCACAGAAAAGATTCACGAAATTCTCACATCTCTGGGGCTACCTGGATCTTTACAAGCACTTGAGAAACCTCTGGGTCTACCGCCAAGCCTGGTCCAACATGCTGAGGAGATCAGACAAGCAGATGCCATTGGCAGAGTGCAAAAGGGCTTTGCGGATATTGACAAGTTGCGGTCTGGAGATATGGCAATCTTTGAAGAGGGCAAAGCGGCCCTAGCTTCGGAAGAAGAGGAAGATCAGCGATTACGGATGAGATACGGAACAGACCGATGGGTGCGACCCGAGAGTCGGCAAGATCCTCAAGGTGGGAAACTTTGGCAGCACGCTTCTGAGATCGAGAGCTACTTCCAAAGCAGTATCAGTAGCGATGCGGTTGTTAGAGAGAAGTTCGGCGCGATCCAGGATCTGCTTGCTATTCTTTCCGGACCGGACCGAGATCTGATGGACTCTGTGCCGTCGAGCCGACGGGTTGACATACCCGAGACTTTAAAACCTGTCATAGGAAGATTGCGCGGCGCATACAACGACGTTCTTCGTCTTGAGAGCCGTCGTCGCAAGAAGGTTGAAAGTTTACGAGAAAACGCCCGACGCGATGACATCAAGCCGGACATTCTCAAGGAAGCAGCCCGATTGGAGCGAGCGTATCCTAACACAGCACTCGTCCCGGCTCACTTTGAAGAGTTCTTCGACAAACGACTTGATAAATTGTATGAGCCCGAAGTTGAAGCGATTGAAAAGGAGGCAAAAGACCAAGAACGTCTGTTGGCCGATGTTCAGCGTATTAACCGGGAATTTGAGTCGCAGAAGCGACAGATGGGTGAACGCGGTAACCGAGAACGCGAGGTGGCTTTGCAGAAGCTTGATACTGCCTATTTTAAGTACAAGGAGATTATCAACAACCTCGAAGTTGGACGCAAGTTTTACAATGATCTGAACAAGATTGTTGGACAGGGTTTCCGTGATGTTATTCGCGGCTGGGTGGCTCAGCGCCGCATGGAGGCCAGAGCGTTGGAAGAGTATGTTTCCCGTGAACTTGATACGAATCGTTTACTGACCGAAATTACAGAGAAATCAACATGCCGACATTGTCAAACCTCAACATCTCACACCAACAACCTCCGGCCCAAAGCCCAATGCCGTCACACCAAGACCCCTCCCACTCGTACGCACCACCACCACAACAAGCCCCGCAACCTGTGCAGAGCCCAGCTCAGGCAAACATACAGTCTTGGGGAGAAACGGTACAGCAGCCAAAGCCAATGCAGCCAACGCCGGTTGGTGCAATGTGGACTCCTGGTATGGGGATCAAGTTTGGCCAGTCTGGTAGTTCAGGCCAGCCTCCTGCACCTGGGACGTGGAATCCCAACTCTGGAATCAAGTTTGGTTGAGTGCAGTTGTATAGATACCCTGATTCTTTAGAGGGCTGTTGTTTAGTAGACATAGCATACATGGCGAATACGAGTTTGTTTACACCCACTACGGGAGGAAGAACACTTGGGGACCCCGATCCTAAATAGCAAAAGACTTAGGCAACTTAGCACAAGTCTAGGATATTCTTGCTAAGTTTAGGATACCTTTTGCTGAGTTTATTTTTTGTATTAAGGTCTGATCCCTCCTTGCTCCCCAAGCACCCAGTATCATTAGTGTCAATTGATCTCGTCCCAAAACCATCGTGAAGCTTTTCGCTGCATCCCCCCCTCCAATGTCAATTCTTAGACAACTAATTCATCGGACAGTGTAAACACCGTGGCTGACAGCATGGTATCCTCTCTTCCCAACCTTGCCCGTCAACTCGCTCTTCCACTCCTTGCCCTGCCCAACCAACTCGACAACCTTGTTGAACGTGAACTCCGGCTTCCAGCCCAACTCCTCAACCGCCTTGCTAGAATCATAGACCCGATCAATCCTCTTCAAGTGACTCCACCCCTTATCCTTGAACACCTGCACACACTCCGGCGCAACAGCCTCAAAGACCTGCTTAGGGTCTTTGTCCAGCATCGCCAGCGTGTTAGCGTCATTGGGAAAAGGCGGAGGCGCGCTGATGATGTACTTCCGAAACTGAATCTCTCGTGCTTTCTTCATCGCGCAGACTGCCGCCCGGACAATGTCTTCAATGTCACAGCGGCGATACGCTAGTTCGAGCACTTTGAGGTTGTCGTCTGAGACAGCCGCTCTGCGATCCTCATCGTCATCCTGCTCTGGGAAGAAGCGGCTCGTGCGGAGGATGATGACGGGCATGTTTGTTTGCTTCTGGACGAGGAAGCATAGATCCTCGGCTGCGACTTTTGTAGCGCCGTAGATGTTTTTGGGGATGGGGACGACGGTCTCGTCGATCCAGGCGGCGGGTTGGCCGGGCTTGGGACTCAGTGCTGCGCCGAATGTGCTTGTTGTGCTGAAGAAGACGAAGCTCTCGATTTGAGCGCCGAGCTTGGCGGCTTCTTCGAGAAGGACGAGGGCGCCGGTGATGTTTGTGTCGATAAAGTCTTGCTTGGAGTGACTCTCGACATGAGGTTTATGCAACGTCGCAGCGTGAAGGACATGCTGGATGGGGTGTTTCTGAAGAAGAGATGTTACAAACTCGCGGTCTGAGATTGATCCAACATGTGTTGTGTTCTCAGAGGGTAAGATGTCGATCCCGAGAGGTGTGAAGCCGAATGTCGGGAGGGAGAGCATGAGGGCTGTGCCGAGATGGCCGGATGAGCCTGTTACGAGGACGTTGTAAGCCATGATGTTTGGTTTGACGTTAGAGTGGTGTTGAAGGATGAAGAAGAGGTTTAGAGGCTGTTTCGGGGAGGTGATGGGTGAAGGTGAGGGTTTTGTAGATGAGGTGGGGTTAAGACGGCGAGTGAGTCAGGCACTAAGACGAAGAGAGGTGAATCACGAACGAGAGCGGAAAAAAGGGATTGGATGGTGAGGATGGATGCTGTGATAGGGGATACAGTGGTTGTGAGATGTTGTTGTGAGATTAGGCAGGGTGAGTTTCACGACGTGGTGTGAGGCCGAATTGAGATGTTTACAGTTGTGTTCTACGGAGGCCAGCTCCTTATTTATGATGTCTACGGAGTCTTGGTCTTATATTTAAGTATTATGGAGTCTCTAAAAGTGATTCTGTCGTTGGTGATGGCTTCAAAGTGTGCGGTCAGCATTAAGTCACCTTGGGGGGTAGTGAAGATATGGTTCGACTTAACCACTCACTGTATTACATGCCGCGCGCCAATGCACAGAAAAGACCCCGAGATGATACAATGTGTCACTGAGTGATATCGGCTAAAGGAGAATGTTTTATTCTGCCAAGTCTGACTGTTGAACTTGGCGTGTCTCGATGGAATGCATTTGCCAGTCTGATGCAGGTAGCAGTGAGGACTCACTTGGATCTCAGAATCACATCCGCAATTGAACTTGACAAGATGCTGGCTGGCAGAGAATGTTCTCTGATGATGTTCATGTCTTTGTTGTCCAATAGACTCTATATATATCCTGTGTTCACAATGCCCTCATTCTCAGCCCATGTCCAACATGGCCATCACTGCCGTAACTTGACCTTGACCACCAAGCCCCATCCTGTCTTGCCCTCCCAAATACCCATTTCATTCTCCCGCCGAAACGTAACCTCCTCAGCCTTGACCGTCATAGTGACCGGTTCCTCGTCCTGTGCCTTTACTACTGGCGCTGGTGGTGTCGATGGCTCTGATTTCTTGAAGAAGCCCCATCTTGATGCTTTCTTTGCTTGTTCGACGTGTGCTTTGACAACCTGGCGGTCTACTCGTTCTGGGGATATGTACTTTGCTAGACGGACCGCCATGTCGTGGTCTGACCACCAGAGGACGTCGTCTGAGGCTGATTCTTGGGTGTCGTCTTCCCATCGGCCCCATTCGTCGAAGGCTCTGTTTTTGGGGGGTTCACTTTGCTTAACAGGCTTCTTTTGGTCGCCTACTAGCTTGCGATCTTCTTTAACACGTACAACGGTTCGGGACTGATCTTCATCGCTAAAGAACCAACCTTCGCCAACTGCTTCTTCTGGCACCATGGTCATTTCGACGACTCGTGGTGGCGGATCCATGGCCGCTATTGATGAGAGCATATCCTCAATGTGAGGTACGAGCAGGGTGAGTATTTCACTGTCCCGTTCATCGCGCGCTGAGTTGCGAACTGCTTGAACGGATTGAATGCGTAGGGGAAGGTTGTTCAAATGTGAGGAGAAGATAGTCGTGACTGACTGTCGTGGTTGTGATGAAGGTAGTGATGCTGAGGGGCCGGATTCAGTGTATGGGGGAGGAAGATCCCCGTCCTCGAAGGAGTCTTGCTTAGACATGATGTTGCACTGAGAAGAAGCCAAGTCTGGAGATTCTGCAAGACGTATGTTTAGTCGATGTCACAACAAATGCCAAACGCCCGATGCATATACATACATACATAAAACCTGAAACTAGACAAAAAGGTCAATCAGTCAGCCCACCATCCATCAATAGCGCTTGAGTGACCACCAACTCAGCCTTGTATCGCCCCGTCTTCGAAGCGTAGTATCAAAAGCGTCAAACTAGCAATCGCCGAAACGACAAAAGAGGAGGGGACTCTCATCACAGCCTTGGGCTGCACATTATGTCTGCCTGAAGGAGTGCCTGTGGTGGTCATTGGTTACTCATCGTGGCGCAGCAGAATTGGTGGTTGTTCAGTCATGCAATTTGGGGCTTGGCGGTGTTGGGACATTCCAATATCATCGAATCATGTTTTGTGCACGTGAGTTATTGCATTGCGGCCGGGCGTTTAGCCAAGATGCTCGATTCGGATACCGGCAGGAGATGCTTGAGTGACTGATTGATTGATTGATTCCGCGATGTGCGCGGAAATTAAAAGATGGTCCGTTTACAGGGCTGTGTTGATAGTGCTTTGCGGCTGAAGGACAACATAACAGCAAGCGCTAGAGCTAATTGCCAATAAACGCATTGGAAAATGACATTTGTTGGGAAGAAACCGACCTTGGGACTTTGATCCTAGGTGATAAAAAAATTGGGTAACTTAGCATGAGTTTAGGATATCTTTTGCTGAGTTTATTCTAACACCCGAAAGTCTGATGTTTTGCTCCCCGAGGCCAACTTACACGAGTGCCCTGAAGCTTCACCGAAGCTTTAGAGGCGAACTCCACTGTAGATCACCCGAGAACGCCCAACGCCCAACCAACAACATCACCACAAAAGAACCTCACCAAACCCGGGCATTCCCCAAGTGGCGATCACATCACAAGCTCACTCTCTTTAATCTTATTCCTCAACTCAATCTGATCACGGGACCGCATTGCATACCCGTTGTGGACATGGAATTCTTCCAGAAACATGGGATTTGACAGGGGTACTCCAGACTCCGCCACCACCTCTTGGAAGCATTGAGCGCGAGGCACATTCATCATGGAGTATGACCCTTGCAGGCTTTGAGACGAGACATGCATGTTTGTGTTCCTGTATCATGATCGAAGCATATAAGGGAGTGGTTGTCCGCTTTGTGAGACACATCTTTTTGATAATCCTATACAAATAATTCTCTAGTAACATTGGTTCTAGAGATATACAACACTCGCTGCAAATAACTACCTACTTACATCTGGTCACACAACACCAGTTCAATCCTTCAATACTCAACTACACTTTCACTCTCTTCTACCTTCAACACCACCCAAGATGTCTTACAGAATCTCTGCCCCCGATGAGTACCTTGCCATCACTGGCATGGGCATCAAGACCGTCAAGATCACCAAAGCAACATGGGTCTGGCCTCTCCAACGATGCACACGCTTCAGGTATTCCTCCCCCCTTCTCCAACTGACCAACACCCACTAACCCCTCCCAGCATCCGCCCTCACGACTATGCCATGGACCTCCAGGCCATGACTAAGGAGAAGCTGCAGTTCTCTCTTCCTGTCGTCTTCACAGTGGGTCCCGATGTCAACCAGCGCGGGGCTAATCGCCCTGATGGCGACAGTGAAGCCGATGTCCTTGATCGTGAGGATCGAGGGGACGCTTTGATGAAGTATGCTATGCTCTTGGCCAACTCTGAGGAGAAGGAGAATGTCACCCAGGGCCAGCATGTTGCCAACATCGTCAAGGGTATCATTGAGGGTGAAACTCGAGTCCTTGTGTCTAGCATGACTATGGAGGAGATCTTCACTGAGCGAGAAGTCTTCAAGAAGAGAATCTTCCGAAACATCCAGAACGAGCTGTCACAGTTTGGTCTGCTCATCTTCAACGCCAACGTATGTAACCTTTCCCCCTTTTTGCTCGCACAATAGCTAACATTCCACAGGTCAAAGAATTGAAGGATGCCCCCAACTCAGTATACTTCGCCTCGCTCTCCCGCAAAGCTCACGAGGGCGCTACCAACCAAGCCAGAATCGACGTCGCAGAGGCTCAACTGCGCGGTAACGTCGGAGAAGCTCAGCGCAAGGGTGAGCAGGAGCGTGAAATCGCAAAGATCAACGCCGAGACCGCCGTCCAGAAGACAGTCCGTGATATCGAGCGCGCTCAAGCAGAAGCACAACTAGACACCAAACGCACAGGCCTCACCCGTGATGTCGACATCGCCCGCGTCACAGCCCAACGTACCCTTGAGTCCAAGGATGAAGATCTCAAGAAGGAGGTCGAAATTAAACGTGCTGCTGCTGAGATGGAACGTCTTCGTGCCACGGATGTCGTCAAGGCTACCATTGCGAGGGAGAGTAAGCAACAGGCTGCTGATGCTGCTGCGTACGAAGTCGAGGCCGATGCGCGTGCTCACCAGGAGGCTAGTCAGCGCAAGGCCGATGCCGCAGCTTACCAGACCAAGCTCTTCGCAGATGCAGATGCAGCAGCTACATACGCCAAGATCACAAGGAACACAGACGCCGAAGCTTACCAGACCCGCAACGAAGCCGAAGCCTACAACTACGCCGCCCAGCAGCGCGCCGAAGCCGAGCTCGTCAGCAAGCTCCGCGAGGCAGAGGGTATCTCCGCCATGGCTGACGCCTACGGAAAGCTGTCCCAGGCCTTTGGCGGTCCCGCCGGACTGCTGCAGTACATGATGATCGAGAAGGGCACATACGTCGAGCTCGCCAAGGCCAACGCCGCAGCCATTCGTGGCCTCGAGCCCAAGATCAGCGTGTGGAACACTGGAAATCAGGGCGGTGCTGGTCAGGGCGGCGATGCGACTGAGACGATGCGCAATGTGTACCAGATGCTGCCGCCGCTGATGAGCACTATTAACGAGCAGACGGGTATTACGCTGCCGGAGTGGCAGTTTGGAAAGTTGAATGCTGGTGTTAACGCTGTTGGACAGGAGGGTGCCAAGACTAACGGACATAAGAGCCATTAGAGATTGAAAGGGGGTGGTGACTGATGGATGTACAGTATGAGAGGAGAACTATGATGGACGATCTTTGGATGTGATTGGCTTTTGATATCCGGCTTTGCCACAAACTTCTTCTCCTTTGTTTATAGACTTGTTTGATACCAATTTGTTAGCTTAGATTGAACAATTTACTTTAATGAACACGTCTTGAATCTACTGGTGAGCGTCGAGAAGAGCCTTCCCTGTGACAATTGGCCCATGTTTCAGTCAATGATGGGAATAATAACGCAGTTGAGTCCTTCTGGAGAGAGGCAAGGTGCGATTTATCCTCGGAGCCTGGTGTATAGACTCACAATCAACGATGAATGCTCGTGGCTGAAGAGACGAAATGGATGGAAGACAGACACTGAGGCAGAACAGATATTGAATGGCCAAATATTGAATGGCCAAATATTGAATGGAATTGCCGAAGTCCACAAAGAGATTTTGTCAGCCATGGCCTGCTCTTAACTCCCAAGCTTTATCCCTTCTTTCGAAACACCAAGGAGAACTCCCTGCAGGATCTTGACAGTACCAATTGATGGCTCAGTTCCTGACTTGAACGGTCGTGGTCGCCACACACAAAGGACCAGAAGACAAGTTGGCCTTGAGGAGAAATAAAACATTAGACCCTAATGTAGGGAATTAAGATAAACTCAGCAAAAGATATCCTAAACTTATACCAAGTCACCTAAGTCTTTCATAAACTCTCAGTCTTCTCAAGCGTTCCGCAGGGAAATACTAGCCCAGGACTCTCACAAGAGGGATGTGCTCGTGAAGTGCTCGTTCCATTCAATGGGGACTTATGAAGAGTCTGCGATACGCCTTTGATCAACTCAAGTGTCGTCGGGGCGCTCAAACAGCTGTTCCTGTCGGCGAGTGTACACAGAGTAGAAATAGCGTCTGACAACGTTGGAAGAAGACGATCAGATCTCTGATTCTTCGAGGCTCACACCTCTCGACATGAGAGACAACTGAACTGGTCTTTCGTTTATTGGAAATGTGGTATACTGAAGCCGCCCAGAGGTGGTTTCGAGTCTCTGCGACTTGGGCCAAAACGTATCATCGCGGCTTGGGACGGACGGTGTGACTTTGCTCTTCTACTTGGAACACTTGCTGAAGAGATCAAAGGGTCGTGATGTACAGCGGGTTGTCATGGAATCATCGGAAGCGGGGGAGAACGGGTTCGTGGTTGGGAGCTGCGCGTCGATTTTCTGGGACAATGAATGAAAGGTTAGCCAGGTTTACGCCTTAGAGTGTGACGATATCACCGGGGTACTTCTCTTGCGTGAGTAGAAGAAGATTGATCTGACGCAGGGTGACATGTTGTTTACAGAGAAATGCTTCTGTTCATGGCTCGGGCCACGAGTTGTTTTTGGCAGTGGCTGCATGCTTCTCTGCGTTGCGCGGGGAATCGGTCAGTCTTAGCATGTTCACCGAAGGAGTTGGTGCGGAGAGAGAGAGAGAGAGAGAGAGAGAGAGAGATGTTCAGTTGTCGGAGTGGACGAAGAAGGTGGTGGCAATGAGGCGGGACGGACAGTCACATTTGGAGTTCACAAGGTCTTGTGTGGGAGATGTATGTTCTAATTGATATGAATTGTTTGCATGCTATGTGCGCTGATCATTCCCAAGTGTCCACCACAAGTAGTAACCAAAGAAGATGACATGCAAAGTCCAGCTAAGTTCTCTCTGCTGATTTAAGCTCTCAGTCACAAGTCTCGCATTGCCTTGTCAGGGACATAGAGCGGGAGTTGAAGATGGTCGAGGTGGGAGGTGAGTTGGCGGTGGAGGGGCCAATCGTAGCCAAAGAAATGTTTTGTGAGACGGGAGAGAGGGAGTGAACCGAAGGGAGACTGATTGACAAGTTAGTGATGAGTCAAGTCAATGAGAAGTGAAGACAACTTACCAGTTGCTGGTGATCTCCGCCAAGCTGGTCCAGGCTTGGATAGAGAGCGGAACTAATGTTCGCTCGTCCAGTGGAAGTCATGTATAATATAATATACAAAAGGGAAGTTTGTCGCTTCGCCTGAGCGTCGCCATTGAAGGGCAATGTATAGTGCATGTTGAGGAATCGTGAGGTAGGTTTGCTTCAATCTCCGGTTGACTCGGCATGGAAGATGGGCTGAGATCAATGCGACCCAAGGCTAGACATATTAATTAGTACAAGGTCAATGTCGGAGAGAGGGGTGAAGACAACTTACCAATTGTTATGACGATGAGACGAGTCTTATCCAAAGCTGGGATAGAGAGCCGAACTAATGTTGGCTTCTCGAGTTTCCCCCCGCTGAAGTGTCCTTGCTTCTCACAGTTGCGGCAGTCACAGTTGCGGCAAGTCAAGTGGAAAATACGGGATCCAGTCTGCTCTCCCGTTGAAGCATGCAGAAGAAGTGCCATGGTCTTGGATGTGAGAGAGAGAGCTTCTGTTTTGTGGTTAGTGACTATAGACTTCATGCGACAGTCGACTTACCATGTAGAAAGGCTCATAGTCAAGCCACTAACCGTCGATCCCGTGCTGACCAGGATATGACTGCTCTGCTGCCGGGAGAGCAGGCCCCGTGGGGCTTCAATGCTGCGGTCGGCCGCGCAGTGTGTATATATATATAGTGGTGAGACAAGACCCCGTGGGGCTTCAATGCTGCGATCTGGTCGCGCAATGAACAATATATATAGAAGAAAGGTAAAGATGTTGATGAAGGAGGGTAAAGATGTTGAGGGTACGAGGTAAGGATGTTGATGAAGGAAGGAAGGCAGGGAAGGATGGATGTTGAAGTGATGATAGGCTAAGGCCGGTAGCTGACTTTGATATCATCACAGGCTTCCTGGTACTCTTTGAGAAGCTGAGGGAGCTTTTCAGATTGAGACCGATGGAAGGATTGTCAAGAGAGCACTAATGGAGTCGACGCGTGCAAGTAAGCGACAGGCAACTTCGGTGATGTAGTTGCCGAGTTCAACCGGCGAATTTGTGAGGCAAGGGCAGATGTGTTATTTGCAGTTGAGACTTGTGGCTGAGAGCTTAAATCAACAGAGAGAACTTGGTTGTCGCGACCTTAGTGATACATGAAGTGGTTGTTGTCGTGGGCTCAGATGAGGTTGTTGCTCTTGGTCTGAGTGCCGTCCCAGATGCCACCATCTTTCTGGGTGACGGCGTCCTTGCCAACAGTAGCGTTCGCAGCATTGTAAGCCTTCTGCTTCTCGTGAAGCTCCCGGGCCTCCTCGGGAGTCACCCCGAAGTTGGTGGTGTTGGAAAAAACTGTTTAAGAGTTAGCATGTTGAGATGGAGGGCAACTCTTTTGAAGATAACTTACATAGATGATATGCTCGGCCCCACCGACGATTACATGAAATCGTACCGGCCAAAAGAACGGTGACAACATCATGCAACCACCGGGAAGACCGAGACATACCAACTTCAAATCGCTCCGATGCTGGTTCTCATGCAGCTCGCGAGCCTCCGCAGGGGTCACTCCGAAGTTGGTGGTGCGAGGGAGCATCTGAGCTCCGTAGACACTGCGACGAGCAGCGACCATCACATCCATCGACCGCTCAATGCGATGCTCCGTCCCCTCACTATGCAAACATGGGTTAGCTCCGTCATGGATGGACGTCGAAGAGAGCTGGAGATGAACTTACACTCGCTGGACTTGACCGAGTCGCTCCTCATGTGGGCCCCCGAGAACCAGGGCCGACACTCACCCGCCTTGCGACGGGGATCGGAGCGGCTCACAACAAAGTCACCAAACAATTCCGGCCAACCTGAGTCGAAACAAGCAATCGGGCCTCCCGAGAGAGGCGCCAACAATTTGCGCCGAAGGAGGTTGGCCATCCTTGTTTGGGATGTTTCGAAGCATGATCTGTGAAGAGGTCAGTCCTGCTTGTGATGGAAGACAGGGTGATAGTACTTACGGTAGTTCGGACATCACGTCCGGCCCCGTGCTTCGGAACCGCGGAGGTTCGTAGGGGCGGCCCTTTTGGGGCGGCCAGTCACCCAGTATGTCGGGGAAGAGGAGTCACCCAGTGTGTCGGGGAAGATGTTGAGAAAGGTGATTCGGAGGTTCGGTAAGTTGATGCGAAACATGGTCCACGCCTGAACTGTGCCTGATCTGTCGGGAGGTCAGTAAATTTTGCATTTCCTTAAATCAAGAACGATACTTACGGTGATGTAGTTGCCGAGTTCGACGATAGAGGGCGCAGGAGTGTCACAGACCTCGATGCGGTGGGAGATGTCCATGTCCTGGCTTAGAGCGCCAGCGACAGTGGGACTACCCTCCGGGTAGAAGACAAGTGCGTTCTTGCCCTTAAACCTCCGACCAATGGGCTGGAAAGAAGAAGCGTGGCCGCCGCCATACTGAGAGTGGCGGCGCCGCCGCTCATCACGGAAGTACTGCCCAGCAGTTGGGGTGAACAGACCTAGATCAACAAGTGTCAGTTGCCTGTCATTGCGGTTGATTGTGAGGAGCTGTTTACCAACGTGTTCGGCGTTCTCCACCGAGCGCTTCATTTTGGACTGGTTGTCCGGGCCAGGGAATGGCTCTTCCTGGAGGGGGTCGTTGGCGCAACCATCGACGGCGTTCTCCGGCACCATAGAGAAAATATGGGAGGCTTTCCTCTATGGTGCCAGAGACCACAAGAAGGACGGGCAGTCACTTCAAGTGGCTGGCCCGGGACCCTAGATGAGTGGTGAGTATGTGATATGTGCTCGTGCGTCAAAGCGAAAGTGAATCACTGAGTGAAGTGAGACGCGAGGTACCGCGTGTTTGGGGCAAGGGCAGAGAGGAGGGGATTTGGGGAAAAGAAATGAAGAGCAGCATGAGATGTTTCTGCGAGGAGAAAGAAGGAAAGACGATGTGACTCACTGTCGGTAGGTTGAGGCCGCGCAGGGCCCGGAGCCAGACGTCGTTGGCGATATATATATTGGAGGATAATTATATTTGATGTGTGATAAAGATATTGGAGGAGAGGGGATAAAAATGTTTGAGGATGAGAGAGGAAGGAAAGAAGAGACGGAGGAGAAGTGGGAGGGGAGAAATATAAAGCCCCAGCAACCGAGCTGCATGAGGGCTTCTGCCCTCTTGCCCTCTTCCACTGGTAGCCATGCGTCTCTGCCACTGGCAACAATGACATCACGCTTGCCATTCACTCGAGGGGAGGCTCCTTGTGTCACCGGGAAGGAGCTTCAGTGGTCGTTAGTACGTTGTCTGGCCCCTGGGGAGACGTACGTGCACCTATCTAGGTAGTCACCCGCGGGCAGCTGGTGCCCTGAACAGACCCCCCCAACGCCTCTCCCGGTGCTGTGCCATTCTATTGTTCAGTTGTATCAATTTGCATCAGGGGATTGGTAGCTTTAGACAATAAGATCACTTTGCTATCCTCCTCGTTAATGTGATTTACTGGCAGGTTGACACTTGGGGATCAATGGATACACTCTTAGTCAATGGCGTTAGGAAGCCTTTGGCTTGGTCTCAAAGTGTTGCACTTGCCCCCATCTACGCGTAATAATGTGTGGTGGCCAAGGTCGCTGGGTAAACGGATTCTATGCACAAGGCCCGTGTTCGCGTTCTGGCACTGCCCTGACCAAGGGACACTCGGTGATTCAGACCACAAGCCAAATGCTACCGCCCCCACTTTAACACATTGGACCTTCGCAATCAAGAAGAATGTTTTAGGGGAGTGTCAGAGCCGTATTTTGAGAGTCAGTGATATGCCCACTCGTTCGCTCCTTGTCCAAGATATCTTGATCAAGTTACCCCTTTTGACGAACACCACACATCTTACAGATCTCTGCAAATTCAATGTGATGCTCGGATGCACTTAAAGTGAGTACATGCACCGAAGGAAAAGCGACAGTGACTCAATAGAAGTACGAATACCACTGTGGACTGTTGCGAGCTGCCCACCACCACATTGGCCACAACCAAGGGATTAGTAACAACCGGCAATCACAGCAGTAAAGCACCATTAAAACACCGAAAATAAACCATCATCACCTTTCGTGCAAGTTCGCAACAGCAATATGTAATTTGAGCGCTGTCATAAGAGTGTCCTCTACCCCTTTTCACATCGCCGTCCAGTCTTGACCAACTTCGACCTTATGAGATACGTGACATCAAGCTATCTTATTGGACCGTAGTCACCACGAATCCAACAGAAGGCGCACAAGCTATTTAATCTCGCAACACATTGACCCCGTGTTTAATGACCGCTGATCAGTTTCATCATACCGAACACAGCATCACACGTCCACGGACTCCACAGAACACTTGAGTGAGAAGTATTGAAGATCTACATGATTCACGGTACTCAGTGACAATAATTGGAAGCCGCAGGACTTCCTACTTCGGTCGTGGCTTTGTTAACAACAGTATCTAGTGGTGATCTGGTTTCAGGGGCTTCCAAATCGGAAGCGACATCTGGACAATTTACATTAATCTGATTCATAATCGATTCCGACTCTTCCGAAGACCAGGGAACACTTGCGTCAAGAGAAGCTCTGTATCACGGGATGACTTATGCCTGGTGAGGGGGACGTGGTGTTGGCCTGAAGCAGGGAGTGGTGAATTGTGACCCTTGGATAACGACGTGCGCGGTCTTTGAATGCAGGCCTCGTCTTGAAACAACGCATGTACCTCGAAAGCTCGTGAAGCTACTTTTTCCCTGATAGGACAGTCAGAAGACAGAACTTCTAGCAAGTTCCTTCGCGCCGACACCTCCACAGTGACACTAATATCCACTACAGGTTCATTGATGGAGACCAGAAACAGCTCTAGTCACAAATCTGTACCAGTAGCATTGTACATTGACTGCATTTTGCATGACTATGCGTCAGAAATTGGTGCTACCGAAGAAAGGGTGGGCACTTGTTCTTGTGAAAGAATTACAGGCGTAGAGAAAGTCTCGGGACACGAGGCAATGTCTTGAAGGAATTTGACAAGATCATCATTTTTCTCTCTGCAGTGAGCTTGGCCTCGTCTTGTTGACTTGCCCCACTCATCCATCTCGATCAGTGCATCTTAGAGCAGGCCATTTGAGCGTCTTCTACTAACCCCCGCTTCCACTGATATCCCCCCTGGAAGACGATTCAGGCGCCAGAAACGCTTAATGTTCGAAGAAACAGGCCTCTTCGCCGCCCAAACACTTCTTCGGTCCAGGAATTTGGAGTGGTTTGCGGAAAAGGGGTGCATCACACAGTCTCACTTGACGACCAATATTCCAAACCGAACTGAGCATTCAAGGCCACTTGATCCTGGTTCCTCAAGCCGGGACCTAAGATCAGCATCTGTTTCACTCGTCGTACATTGCCGCTTGGGACGCTTTCAAAGCCTTCACCCTAAAAGAGGGGCGCTGTTCGCCCATATCCCGCGAATGTCATCAGCAAGGGGCCCACCGCGGAAAGTGATACAGCGCTTGGAAGGGAGCTTCTCATATTATACACCTTTATCTCAGAGCCTCACATATGTTCAGTCTCGGAAATGGGTAAGTGAACAGCTCTGTGTCATGTTCAAAACGCATTCTCATTGACCTTCTGCGCAGAACAACACTTGACTCGACTGACAACGTCAACGCTTTTTGACAACGCCATCAACCCGAACCCGATATGATCATCTCAGCCCTGCCTGGGGCAAAGATTAGATACACGAGAAATCCAAGCAGCTCAAGTCAGAGATGAGCCAGCGCGCCCAGAGTCCCAAAGAAGATGTCCATCAACCGTCAAAGGCGCACAAGATCCCAGGCTTGGTTCGGGCCCGGTCTGTATGCCGCTACTCACAAGGGATAGCATCCAAAGGCTCACATATGCTTCAACATTGAACTCTTGAAGAGTGACCACTGCATCTCCACCCCCTGGGAAGATACACGAGGCCACTGTCATCACAATTCGCGCCAAGCGACGGGGAAGTGGCTGTCAACGGTACGTCAGCCTCACACTGATGCATTTGATACACCTCTGATAGTTCTCGACAGATCACGAGTTCAATGATGAGATACACAGCGAGCCTAGCAGCACTATTGCGGCAACTCCGAAGCAACAGCCGACAACGCACTACCGCCCCTATCAAACTTACCATTTGACCGCTACATCATGAGTGAGCTGCAAGTCAACGAGCATGAACTATGCATCCGGAGCCGGTACACTACCCAGAATTCTTTTCATGTCATGATACCCTCGACTAACCTGCCTCGGGAGCGCCGTCACCTCAGGGACACGTGCAAGCCAGACGAACCACCCCAATACTTGATCTTGCGACTTCCTATTATCCTTGTGTTTGGGTACCAATATCGTGCGGCTTTTTGGGGATGAAGCATAGTTGTTGAGCCTCACGAAGCTGCGCATTGATCAAACTTCATGGCAACATCTGCAACTCCCAGCCAGAAGCTCATAGATACCGCCAGCGTTGTTAAACGGCCCCAGTTCCGACAGCGCAATTAGAGTCTCTTCAGCCACTTCAAGCAGGATGCGATTCTTGACAGAAAGCCCATTTAGAAGGCGTTCAAGACCTCAGCGCTCATTGATCCATCGATGAACTACAACACGAATGAATGGTGGAGATCTACCCGATAGGTGACTCGAAGTTCGTTGGGAAGAGTCCGATTACATACTCGATCCTTCCCCTCCTCTTCCGTGATGCCAAAAGGGGGTGCTGGCGATGTGCCAATCTAGCACACAAACGGAAACTTGACAACTTGCTCCAGACACGACAGTCGCTAGAAGGAGTTATAAGGCGCTATCGACGTTAATGTATCAGGCGCCGCTGGGTTGGGCTTCTGGGACTACAGCACACTCCCCAACAGCCGCCCTCCAGAGCGGCGGAGTCGCCTATTGAGATCAATTCCATGTTAGCTGAGATATGTTGTTGAGAGAATGGCGTGGGCCAGTAACGAGCAGTAAACACACACGGCCCAGTGAAGGAGTGACTGGTCGAATGATGGTCTCCTTTACGAAACAGAACGTCCCTCCGCAGTCTGTCCACTTTCACAAGGATCAAGCTAGTACTTGCAGTAGAGCAGTCTCCTACCCAACCTTGATAGTGATGCGATCAATCTGATCAGGAGTCTTATACTAATGTATCTGGTCTTTGCAGTACTTCCACTCCACACCGTACCCAGCATCCCGAATCATATGCGCCGCGTTCAAACCCATCCCTGCCGTTATCGTTTCGTCCACTTCGCCTTCAGCATGGACAAGAGAGTCTGAGTAACTGTGGCATCAAACGAGGTCGCCCAAGGGTTCCAAATTCAGAGACCCTGCCACAGGGCTACACTATCCCTCCTTCGCGTTAGCTTCGATACACATCGCAAGAGCCTCTTGGCGCATTACAAATCGTTCATACCCATGTATCTCAGCTGATCGAGTACTGCTGCGCCAGTAACGCAGCCAGCGACATAGCTCATCCTTGGGTCAGCTCACAAACAATGACGGTCTCTGGCTTCCCCCCTGGAGAGTCCCTCTCGATGACTTGCCGAGTCTCTTCTGAGGATTCAGCCAGCTCTTTGGTCTGTCACCCTTTCCGAAAGTGTAGGTCATCAAGCCGAGGGATGTCAGACCGCGTAATGAGCGTTGAGTGCTCAAAGGCGGTTGACCGACGACTGTTTTGAAGTATGGAAGATAACTTGGGGGCTTTGCAACATGGCGGTGAAGTCATTTCCCAAAGAGGTCGTATCAGTTACCAGCAATTCTACTCCAGACATCTCGCCGTTGGAGACCAGGTCGTGGAAGAGGATGAAGGTCCAGGGTTGGATGACGCAGAAAGGTTACGCGCTCAGGTGGCGACGTGTGCGGCATTTTGCAAAGGGTCAGAGGATTTCTTTACTCAACATGAATAGCAAAAGCGATGACAGAGTGTTTGTGACACGGGGAACATGGACGAACAAAGATTGGGCCTGTAAGACATGCGCGCGGCTGTTCTGGCCAATCATGTATTTTGGAGCGGCAACTGGACAGGGGATCACGGACTACATGTCCTCTTGTCAACCGTGTTGTTCATGGAACAGGATGTAGTTCTTGCCTTTTCAGAAATTTATACAATGAATTATTACAGAAACCATTGAGAAATTCATGTTGAGGAGGCCGTCCAACTCCTTTGACTCGTATGTCCCATTGTGACTCGGACAAAAGTTGCATGGATGTGTACTCCTCGTGAACCTACCCTACAGATTGTAATATCACCCCTCGTACCTTTTTAAGTGAGGGAAATACGTCTACATCTTTGATGGAAGCACTCACAGTAATATTTGAGATCTTCTACCGGGAAGGTTTATCCCACTTCGTAGAATCTCGTGGTTTTATCGCCATTATCCTCCCGAAGCATTGTCCTGGTGCTGATCCCGCCCATTTCTCAATCAACATCCCCCCCAACACTCAAGTATTACACCACACAAGATTGAGAAGACAACTCGAGCCCCCCAAAACACGGAACCACGCTACAGATTATGCTTTTATCTTCATAACACTCAAACTGGCGAAGCGCTGGGACTCTTTCCAGTACGTGCGATCGTGGGCATCCGTGCCTCCTTTAACTGCTGAGATTCTACTGAAGACTCTAGAGTCGCGCAACATTTTCGGCACGTTCATTGCGACTGTGTCCCTACAAGCTGACGATAACATCAAAATCTAAAATACGACTGGTCCCGAAAGCGCCGCTCATTATGCTTTACCTTTATATTCCCCCTTCCGCTCGATGATTCCACCTCGAACTCAAACAAGTTCCAATCCCGAAGGTAGCCAGCAATAAAGCCAAACATTACACCGGCGACTTCAACGGTGCCCTCACCAGCTTTCGGAATATAAATATGGAGTTGAGCGATTGTGTTTAGTCAATAACTCAGCGGTAAGCCCCCCTTTGTTGGTGTTGAAGTATCGTGCCCCGAAGACACTGTTGCAAACCTGACGAAATAATGATCTGCCTACAGTAAGCCACCAAGCCCTCGCTCAGAATATCCGCCACAGTCGGAACCCTCTTAGAAAGAGAAGGAAGCGAGCTCAACGGAGTAGTTGGAAAGCTACATGCAGTCGGATGATAGTTACGAATATCTCACCAGGAAACGACAAGTTAAGATGTGCGATTCCATGCTGTTACGACACGAAGAACACGAGACGAATCAAGGTTAGGATGAAAGGCGAAGCAGTACAACGACGAATTGGGGATCATCAAGAGGAGTGCAGTCGAGTCTTGCTCCAAGACTCGAAGGTGATGTGGGGTTTCTTGACAGCGTCGCCGCACGCAAGAGAGTGGCGATGTGAGGGATGGTTTCACGAACATTTGTTTAAAACGGTACGCAATTTGATTCGAGAAGAATAAGGAGCGAATAGATGTGACGGGGAATAAAGATCAAGAACCAGTTCTCAGCGATTAGTGGTACTCAAGCACAATATCATGGTTCTCAGCAATAGTCGAAGATCGTACTCCGGTGTAAGACACTTGGATAAAGCCCGACGCCCCCATTCATGAACTTTCTGAAACGCATGGAGTTGTGGCACAATTACCGGTGATCAATGAGACCATCTTCTGATGCAGTGAGCTTCCTCGCAGATGAGTGACCTGGCCGCAGGGGTTACGGAAGCTTACATCTTTCACAGCTTGTGAAGTTCTTCACAGCATCTAGCCTCTTCGCAAACTCAAGTAGGATAAGACACCTAGGTACTTCAAAGCTCAGACGAGACCTCCCCAGGACTCCTACTTGTAACGAGCCCACTGTAAATTTGCCCAGGCTGCTAGAGTCTTGGTGAATAGTACGAGCAGACCCGGCCAAGCACCCCTCCATATCAGTTGCCGCGACGGTTTGTTGCCAGTGCCAGTGCCGATATGTTACTAATGCACGTCTCACATCCTTAGTGCTGGATTCTCGCTCATAGGTTCCCCACCATATTCCCTCTTCTCTCCTTCTTGTCTCCTTCTTCATCACTATCCATCACTACTCAACCTGATCGCAGAAACAAATAACACCATGAATCAGTCCTCCCAAGAGGGGACCGAGGCGGGGCCGATGATGAGTAGGTTGCAACACTCTTTCTATACACTCTCATCCTAATATTCCACAGTCATGACGCTTGAAGAAACATTTCGCCACTATGCTCACCACATTGTGTGGATCAAATACGCATGGATGTATGGCACCGAAGAAGCTGCCAAAGAGGCATTTCGGAGATACATACACCCTTCTTTTTTCGAGGGGCTCAAGTACCCCAAAGACGGCCCCGTCTGGCGTGACATCCAAAGAAATTTGGATTCCTTGATGAAAATTGTCGTCAAGATCTCTCAAATCATCGAACCTTTTCAATTCAACCGCCCGGACTTGGGGCTCATTTTTGTTGCCTGGCTCATCAAAACCAAGGAGATCATCTCCCGCGACCTGCCCAACCTTTCGGGGAAGAATGCCCTCAAGGCCTTGGCCGAAATGAACACCTGGCTCGCCATAATCGGCTCTAAAGGCGGAAGGCATGTCGAACGGATCAAGGTGTCAGCTCGGGAGATTGAGTTCAATGAACAGATTTGGAAAATGAAAAACCACCTAGGAATCTTCGGTCGTCGATGTGCTAGGCTTTGAAGGTAAGTCACTCGACACGACAATACCACAGCCATTACTGACATCCTCTTCTACCAGCTTTCGAATTTGGTTGGATGAACATCATAATGGAAGGCACTGCTGCTGATCCCTCCCTGACGCGTCCGATATTCGCTCTTGTGAGGCTGGTGTTTCGCTTGATTAGGAGCTGTGTTTCTTTGTCTGTTTTGCAAGTTGTTTTGCGGGCCATGGGCGCCATACCTCTCCCCTTCGGGCATCTAGCTGAACAATCGTCCTTCTCGGGGTAAAAATTTGTATTTCCAATATTGCATCAGTTTTAAGAGATCTTCAGTGCAGAAATGACCTGCTCCCAAGAAACAGTATCTTCTATCCTCATGAACAGTAAAAGCTATACCGTTCTTTGCTAAAGACAAGGCGCTCTCCCATGCCGCCTCCGCCGCTGCCGCAGATGACAAAGACACGTTATCCAGGTTCTGACCATAATTTTATTTACGGCATGAGACATAGAAGCGCAAAGAGATGTCCATCGTAGGTCAAAGTCGTTTGGGGATGAGACTGTATAAAAAAGGGGCCAGAGATGAGCTCCCCCCAACTCCATTATGTGACCAGCCACAGAGGCTTTGATCACGTTGACTACGATCTCATTCAGTGCAAGGGATGGACCTTGGCGGCGCTGCCTACACTTCCAACGGGATGAATCCCCACTTGAGACGTATCTCATACCCAATACCGCTTGTATCCTCAGATTCGCTCTCAACTGCGACACATTTGACCACTTGCGCGTCAAGCGCCCAAGCCCTTCGCTATGAAACCAAATTCCTCTGGTGCTCATCCGGCCAGTCGTACTTCAGCATGGCTCGTCTTTGTTGTCCATCCAAGTGACGACACCTCCATCCCAGACTTCACCACTATCATCTCTGTGGACAGTTCAGGATGCAGCGACCAAATAGCTGGCGACAGCTTTGTCTCGCCACACCAGAGGCCCGGATCTAGAAGAAGGTCAGCATGATTGGACAGCATGTAGAACGAGGTGAAACGCACGAGTGGATGGGTACATGCAGAGCGCAATCCATCTCGTAACTCAGCGGCTATTGCTGCGAGAGATGACGGAAGACCTTGAGCTCCCGCACAATAAAGAGCTTTTCGGTGAATCCCTGAATTTCGGCCGTCGAGGTCAGCGACTGTTCCTAGACAAGAGCCGGTCAAACGTACCATTTTGGCATTGTTAAGACAGACACACATTAGATGAGAGGCAAGAGTTGAATGGAAACAGTCGAGGTGATGAGCATAAACACCACGAAATCCTGGAGGAAAGATGCCGTCTGAGATGCAGATGCGTGTGTGGAGCTGGAATGAAAGTCCGGGAGCGAAGTGGCGCGCGAATACGGAACACAGCTGGGAACCAAGAAAAGGTCGAGAAGCTGGTATTGCAGTGGAAGAGAAATGAGATCGAGGGGAGAGGTTCAGGAGGGAAGGGAGTCGGCCCGTGATGGCGGAGGGACAATCGACCACGGCGAGGGAGAGTTTCTTGAGGCAGTCTTGTTAGGTACCGACCTAACCTCAGCCCGCCTGCAACGCGAAGGATCTCGATTTCAGGGGCTGGCTTCCACTGCGAGATCAATGGCCTTAGTCCTTCACCAACACACTGCCTCCTCCACACATTCTTGTCGCCAAAGCAACTATCGAATCACATTCATGGGGCGGGTGATGAAATCCAGGTATCCAACAGCTCTGAAAACATGCCGCAATCGGATGTGTAGTCTCTGTCTCTGTCTCTGGCGGATGTTGGTGTCGGTTTCTACGCAGCCATCAACACCACCTTATCAAGACATTCACAATGGCATTTAAAAATATTTCACTTTTCGACTTTAGGCTCAAGATTACAGACTCATACATCATTATTATTCATTCGTGTAGTAAAGTGTAGGCCTAAACCTCTGCATCGACATCCTCGTAACAACCTTAACTCCAACGCAACACAACAAAACCTTTCCGATGACCCTGCCTGGGTAAGACATTACCTTGGTAAGTCTTTTCTCTCTTAACAAAAAACAAAAACAAAGAAGATGGGAAAAAGAAGAAGATAAAGAGCACGCCTTGTACTCAATGGTACCAGTCTCGCTCATCGCCGGGGGCCTCGATCTTGACGACCATCACACCGTTAGGGTCGCGAACACCACGGTGAACCATGCTGATGCCGTTGAACTCAGTGCTGCGCTCCACCAAGCAAATCTCCTCCACCTGTGTCAGTCTCGCCGCCATCGCCACTATCGCTCTCATCAGAAACGTGTCGAGATCTGTTCGCAAGCGGTCTCCAGGAATGAGGCGTCGGGTGGGGACGATCCAGGTCATGATCCTGGGATGAAACTCGAGAGAGAGTCGTCTCAGACGGGACAACCCCCCCAGCTGGTCGGCGATCAAGGTCAGCCGGAGAGGGATGTCCACCGGTCGGGGTATCCCGCCGATGGGCCATCTCTCCGCCGGCCCCCTCTCTTGCACAACCAGCTGCTCGAGATTGTCCAGCTGGTTGATCTTGACCCGGATGCCTCCCCTGAGGTGCTTGAGGAAGTCGGGAAATGGTGTCTTGAAGTTGACACGTAGTCTGCGTAGATCTGGGCAGTTCTCCTTGATAGAAGCTAACTCATGTCGGGCCGTGCTGGGTACAACGTCAACGGTTCGAACGTTGACCAGGACGTATCTAAGCAAGAAAGACAGAACCGGGGCGCGCAGGTCTGATCTGAGGACTGTAACCGCGTCCCAAGTTGGCACCTCCCTCACCATTCGGTTAAGTGAGGCCACTTCTCCTCTCGAGAGCCCATCGAGGGCAAGGGTCAGGTTTGTCGCTCGAGGGAGATGTTTCTTTGCCGAGATCAAAAGGGCAGGCAGCAAGTCTTTGCACTCGTCGAAGGGGTCTGCATCCTGTGGTAGCACCTCGATCCGAAGGTAGCTGCAAAAGCGAGTCAGCAAATATCATACGAGATATGTTTTCTGGACTCCTTACTGGCATGCCCTGCTCATACCGTTGGTACGAGTTTGGTGTACACTTGCCAGGAATCGCATAAGAACTTCGGTGATTTGTGTTCGGGTCCCAATAAACGACATGTACCGAAACAGTTGCGTCTGTATCCCCGGTTCCACGGCTTTGCAGATCAGCGAGCTGTTCTTTAGGTCCTGATAGTTCAAGTGACTTCCAATTTCCCCGAGAATCTCTAGGGGCAGTGAGACCAGAGAAGGCATGATGGCTTAGCTGAAGGGTGGAAAGGGGCGTGGGAGAAGAGTGATGTGGGAGATGAGAGCAACACCGAGAATCTGAGGTCAGTATCTTTGACGGCGAGAAATGGTTGCTGTATGACGGAAGAGAATATCGGTCGGGTGTTTAGAATTGTGACGGAAAAGTTCAACGATGTTGACAAGTTTAGACGTCAAGTGGTCAGCTCAGCAGTGCTGGAAGTGGTGAGAGTCTCGACAGAAGAGAAATGCGAGTTGATGCAAGGGAAGTGTTGAGTGTGTATTTTTGAAAAGAAAAACTGTGGGTAGTCTGTACTTTGGGTAGAACAACAGAAAATATCCAGCAGTGCTAGGAACTGGCGGGCATAGCAGTGCGGACCAGGCTAAATAATGGATGTGGCTGTCACAGTTACTCCATACTGTACCTTGAACGTGCTAATTGTCTTCCTTCAGGGGTCCTGGGATTTATTCAGCAGGAATTGCAATATGGCCGAGGCACTCTTCGTTACTAAAACTTGAGATTCCAGCGAGATATGTCGGGCCAGCACTCGTAACCAAGCTGGTTCCTTTGGCTGCAAGCAGTAAGACGGTCTTAGTGTATACTGGACTCTTGGGAAAGCCAGATACCAGTGTTAACGCATGTTGGATGGACATACTACAGCAGGTCTATGGCGAGATATCGCACTGATCAAAGACAATGGTCTTTGGACTTTACGTTACTACTGTCTTGACATGCACGAAGATATCTTGAGGAGGTGGCATTCTGAGTTGAACACAGTGTTGATGGTCTCCTGAATACGGAAAATTCTCAAAGTGACAGCAATGATATTACATGTGTGAATCTATGCGTACATGACGTTGTGTATTATTGTGGCATCTCTCTCTCTCTCTCTTTCTCTCTCTCTCTGCAACTCTACGGAAAAGTGCTGTTTCTGCTAATCACCCACAGATAAAAGTCGAATTCTCAAATAAAAAGAAAAACAGATACTCCGCAACTCAATGCTCCATAAATGCTCACAGGGCAATAGAGAACAGGGGTTTGAAAATTGGTGGCCGATGAGGGTGTCAACGATTTTGCCACTTCCGACGTCTCTTGGACTCCCCGTTCTGAAATAATGAACAATTCTGCATTCTCAAACATCTAAGGCTTCCTCAATGAGGTGGTAAGTGCGAAGGCAAGGGTTCAATACTCTGTGAAGTGAACGAGGATGATGGGAGTGGAAGGTTGATAATCGTAAGTGTTTCGAAGGTCAGGATGTCAAGTCTTTGTGGGCAGGTCGAGGTGAGAGAGGTTGGTGAAGTGAAGTCACTGGCTTATGGAGGAGCTCCTTCCACTCTCCGAGGAGAGGAGCGCCATGACAGTCGAGTGTATGGAAGCCACGATCAAGTCTCGCGGTGTGTTCTTTCGGTGAGCGTTATCTCGGGGGCGGCAAGAGGTGAAGGAAAGAAAAAAGAATTTTCGATCTGGTGTCTCCTCAAATCCGTTAGCGAAAACTCTCAACGTGAAAGTATCTTCAAGACTCACTGGCAGGGCCTTGCGCTTGTCACCAACGGCTGGCCTGAGCGAGCTCAGTACAGGGTCCCAAAGGGGAACGCGTGTCGGTCCAAATCGCTCTCGACAGAGAAACGAATGGTGGCATCCGCCTCCCTTACTGCCCTCAACACAATGGCTCCATGAATGAAGGCTACCTGCTGTAGGGCAGGGATACCGGCGAAGATCTGCTCGTTCCACTGCCGAACATAGTGTTCGACAGCGGGCAAACCCGCACCAGTCCCCGGGACCCCGGGTTGATTTTCCGCGAGGATCATACTCGGGAACGTCAACCCCAGCCGCTTGAGGTGTGGTAACCTCGAGAGCTCCTTCACGAGCACATTTAAGAACACCTGCGAGAACGTTAGTAAAGGTCTAAATCAATAAGTGGCATAACGGTTCAGTTGAGCCACAGACATAATATAGACCAGTTTAGTCTATGTTTAGACCAACTTAGACAGAAGTAGACGAGAAGTAAACATACCTTGGGATCCTCGCGGACCATGCCAAGTGACAATGGTTTGACAGGGGTTGGCGTCAGAACCAGCCATTCCAACCGGCCAAATTGCGTCAATAGGCTGGTTCTGTTGGAGATAAACCTCAAGTGGTCAACAACATCTGTCGAAGCTGGAAGTCTAAACGGTACCAACAATCGTTTAAGTAAAGGTGAACATTGGCTGGCGGCCTGCAATTCGGTCTGGGACCAGAAATGCAGTCCGTTGAAGGACTCCGGACGAGTCTTGCTGACCAGGATAGCCAGAAGCTCTGTGTCGGCTTCGTTCTCCATGTTGATTAACCGGAGGCTATTCCAGACAGGCAGGCCCGCGCATCTATCGCGCAACTCCTGTCTCTGGAGATCTGAAAACCACCAGAGGATCAGCTGGATCCCCTGGAGGTTCTTCATGACCGCCAAGGATCTGGCGACAAGTCGTGGGAGTACCGACGCGACATCCGGACCAGGGGAGGGAATGTCGGGCTCAGTCTCGATGGTTATATACCTGAGTCTTACATTAACAAAGGTTTGCGATGTCGAGCAAGATCATTCGAACTTACTTGATGGTGGGGACGACGACGTCCCTAGTTGTCGCCTGGGTATTGTTTGCGTCGAGAAAAGCCGTCAACTCCTCCATAAGATCTGCCTTAGTGCCGCGAAACGCAACGTCATGGAAATACGACTTTGAGTATCTCTTGCGGACTATCCCTGATGAGACAATAAGTCCTTCCATCTCGGAGGGCTTGAGAAACCCCCCTATCAGGAGATGGACTTCCGCCGGCAACTTTATGAAAGACGGGGACGACATGATATAGATGAGTGCTGTGGACAGGTCAGTGGAAGGTCCTGACAATCAAACGAATTCTCGAGGGGATAGATCCTTGGGTCAGTGTTGAGTGGATAGTCGTTCTTACCGAGAGACAAGAGAGCCTAATATTTGAATGACAAGAATAAAGCAAGCAGTTCACTTACTTGTTGTATGAGTACAAGTTGATATCGGGAAAGACTTTCGGGTGATTAGGAAGGCGTTTTTGGTCAACTGGTGATCTTCGATGTTTGCGCAAGTCTTGTAGGAGAAGGAAAAACGGGGAGAGGGTCGGATTTCTACAAGTATTTGACCCGCTCTCGAGCAGCAACGCCAGTGGGAGACCAGCGGGGAAGGACTGACGGCTGCTTGTCAGTGCTGGCTCAGTCTTCTTGACGGGGCATTCACTTTCGTTTTTTGGCTTACAGTGCCGCTTGTAACAGTAGTGAGTATCTGGATTGCAGAGCAAGCTAGGTGTCACATCAGGGGAAAGGGGTTCTGGTAAGTGTTGCACAGTGAGGTAAACACTTCTCGACACCTCACGCTCACTTCAACAGTTCTTCATGAACAAGTGAGAATACCTGAATGCAGACCGATTCGAAGAAAAGACTGAGTGTGATTGTGAGACAACAGAAAAGCGAGTGTTCTGTCACCCAGCTTCGAGTGTTCACATTGTTGATCAAAGGGCAGTTTAGGGCCTCTCGAAGTGAGCACCACCCCCGCTCTAGCCCAAGATGTTACAAACGCTAACTTGCTAAACTTCTACTCCAGATTTTTATATCCATGTCTCAAGAATAAGTCGCAAACTCGAATTCTTACTCCAACTCCGAAGCCAGACTCTTGTCTTTTCCCGACATTCCCCTTTCCAAGATCGAATTCCCAAGGATAACGTCAAGTCAAACCCACCAACCATGCCTGAAGTTCAATCCATAAACTGTATCATCACAGCTGCCGGAGACTTCTACCTGAACATGTGCGCCGACTCGCCGCACCAATCAGCTCATCCTCCAGGCACAACGCAGCGAAGATGCTGCCCGTGGGGACGAGCACGACTCAGGGCGTGACCCTTTGTTCTCAAGAAAGAATCTGAAGCGCAAAGCAATAGCCGATCTAGGGGCAACAGTATGACCTCTTGAGTGCTTCCTCGCTGCCAACGCTAGCCGATTGTGCATTCTTTCACTGATACAAATATCTTTGACCGCAATTTGAGTCTATTGTCTGACAGCAGGCTCGTCTACGTCTTCTGCGCAGCTACCAGAGACCTACAGCTACAAACCAAGTGCCTCAACCACTGCAGTGTGTAAAGTTTGGGAAATCAAATCATCAACGATATAACTCGGTATATTCTGATTCTTTCTACTTATTTACTTTCTTTGATGGATCACACGAAGCTTCAGTACGTACCTACGAAGTCGATGGTTTAACTTACACACATGGTTATCTCGTTGACCAGCCTTGCGCTATCAACCAAAACCGCCATTGATCTGTGTCATGTTCTGTTTGCTTAAGAACACTTCGAGGTCAAACTTCATACGGAAACATCACCCACACGACACTCCAGCGCCGCCCCCGGTGATACAACCCAAGTGAAAGGTGCCCGTTGAGGTCGAAAGCAATATTTATATCAGCCATTCAATTGAGCTGTCGATCTCATGGTGCGTTCGAGTATATATGGCCTTTGACGGGACCTAACCTCTACAGGATCAAGACACCACTTGTTGCAAAGCATCTCCGCGAAATACACTTTCCATCTCTTCAAAAAGCATCACAATCAGTCCTCAGCCCTCGATCACTTCAAAAACTCCTCTTTCCCCTGCTCGATCAACACCTCCCTCACGACCTCCAAAACCCTTCCATGATCCTCCCTCGCACCAACAAACCCAAAGTTCGCACTCACCTTCCTCCCAGCCGTCAAGTCAATCTTCTTCCCATGGACATCCGTAATCTTGCCACCAGTCTCTTCGAACAACAACATGGCACCCGCATGGTCCCAAGCCTTAGCGTATCGATCTCGACGCTTGTAAACCCAGACTGTCGTGTTGCCGAGACCCATTGCGAGAACCGCCCAACGCAGAACCCAAGGGAGGAGGTCGTTGCCTGGATAAGCAGTGTTTAGACGCGAGGCGACGATTTCGTGAATACCGGAGAGGGCGGAATCGACCGTTGAGCTGGTAACAAGGCTGATGTCGTTGGATTTGTAAAGAGGGAGTTGCCTTGGTTGGTCAGTTCGCAGGGGGCGAATGTAAGCGCCGTGGCCTTTGACAGCAAAGAATATACATCCTTCGCCAGTGTGATCAATGTCTTCGTTCTTGAGAGGTGCCTTTGCATCAATTGACAAATTTGGCGCACCAACAATCCCAACAGTCTGTTCACCATCCACAAGCAAAGCCACATTGATAGCATAAAGCTGACCGAGCAGATACGTCTTCGTCCCATCAATTGGATCAAACACCCAAGTTCTCCCAGTGGCAGACGGGCTACTAGCTCCGCACTCATCAATAAGATCACACATCTGCTCCCTGCTCTTTGGCAACTTGCACAGCGACACTGTATCCTCATCCCCAGCAACCCCCTCCAAGAGCTGCCAAACCCTCTCCATCAACACAGGGTTCTGCCTCAAGTCCGAAGCATCTTCCTCCCCGACAACTTCGTCCTCCGGAAACGCATTCTTGATCGTCGCCGTGAGGAGCGCCTGGACCGCAAAATCGGCAACTGTGACGGGACTCAAGTCATCCTTCTCAATTGCGCCTTTGTCCTTGTCAGAAACAATCGATTGGCTCAATTGAGCAGCTTTTTGCAAAGCGCCAATAGCGACGGTGAGTTCTTTTGCGTACGGACTGTTCATTTCGAGTTGTGTTGAGGGATGATGAGTGTTCTGTGAACAAACCCCGCTTTGAGTAAATAGTGGATAAATGCATACTGACCTCATTCACGCTTGTAAGCTAACTCAGCACTTACTCATCTCATCTTCATCACCAACATTATCATCGCCAACACCAGATGGATCATCACACATGCCTGAAAGATCGCTGAAGCTCAACCCCGCCGCCAACACTTTTCTAGGCGAACCGTTCGAACTCAAACCCCTCGTCAGTGAGATCCTACGCACCAAGTATTGTGTCTCCGGAAGCATATTCCTTGTCGAAGGCGTTGATCGCATTTCTGTCTCAAGATCGGGAAGATGGCAGGCCATCCGACTTATCCTTGGTGATGGGGAGGTCTGTATTCAGGCGATATTGGCGCCTGATATGCACCGCTTCGTCACAACGGGGGACATCGCTTTGGGGGCTTATGTTCGCTGTGAAAAGTTCGATGTCAAGTGGAAGGACGTTGGCGAGGAGAGCATGGTGATGCTCATGGTGAGGGATCTGATCACTGTCGGTTGGAATGAAACATACCGAGCACTTCAGAAGAAGGATGAGCCTCTGCCTCAACAAATTCCGGCACCAGCACTTCAAGCAAAGTCGGCGCCTCAGTCCAAACCAGCACCAGAACCTGAGCCAGAGGTCAAGCCGGCTCCCAATCAGCCCGAACTTCCAAAGGGACCTCCCAAACCAGTCTTTGAGGATTACATGGAGTTTGACGATGTTGACGAAGCAGCAGCCGAAGAAGCTTTCGAAGCCTTTGAGAGACTCATGGATGCCAACAGACCCAAAACACCCCAGAAATCACCTCCACATCGAAAGATTGAGTCTCCACGCAAGACGGTGGCACTTCCGAAGCCGCAGACACCAACCAAGGGAACACTTTGGCGGAAGCCACGAACACCGCAAAAGGTAGAGACACTGCAGAACCCGAAGACACCGCAAAAGGCAGGGCCTTCACTTAAACCACAAACACCACAGAAGGTGGAGGCATCGCGAAAGCCACAGACACCACAAAAGACTGAAGTTCCCCAAAGACCACAAACTCCACAAAGAACTGCGATGGCCCAAGACACACCAACATCCCACCAAGCCGTCGCCCTCCCACGAGATTGGCACGATCCTCAAACCCCCCTCAAGCTCACCACCCTCCGCCAAATCCCCCACCTGCCCTACGCCCAGAACTGGTCCTGCAACGTCCTCGCCATAGTCTCCTACCTCTCCGCCATTGAAGCCTCGAGTATTCCACCATATCGACAGCGAAGTGCACGCCTCGCAGATCCGTCTACGTCGAAGCAAGTAAATCTCACAGTCTTTCTAGATCCAGAAGCTTTCACTCCTCGTGTTGGAAGTGCGGTGTTACTCGTGGGTGTGAAGAACCATCGTTTTGATGGGGGCAGTTTGAAGAAGTATGAGAGTGATCGGAAGAATGGACGGTGGTGGTTTGAGAATCCTATTGAGATGGACTGGTGTGATGTTGAGGGGATTAATGATTGGTGGGCGCAAGTGACTGCGGCTACACAGGGTCGACGTTAGTACCGTAGATGAAATGACTCCGTAAGTTTCTTGCGCTATCTCGTTCCGGTGTTATCTAGATCACATCCGAGGCCATCACAAATGAAGAAAGTAGTGGAAGAAAGTCTCAATACAAATGCCATACATTATTAAACACTAGTAGCAAATATCTAAGGGTATTGTTCATCATCCCTTTCCGTCAACGCCAGGATCGCCGTCCTCTTCCTCACGATCTTTGATAGCCCCTTGGGTCGGGAGTCCAATCAAATCTCTGAGGGCAATAGCAAGATAATCCTTTTGACTGATCCCCAATCTAATCAACATAACGCTAAACAACAATAAGAACAAAAAGAGGATCTAGCCTCTGCCAGTGAACGCAAAGAAAATAACGAAACCTCCGAAACACGACCCAGCGTGAGATGGCAAGGTGCTTGGTGAAGGGGCGAAACCAACTGTGTTACCAGACTCGGCACAGGGTCCTTCTCCGGAGACTGAACCGGAGTGACCTCGTCTAGTCAGTATCCACTGGTCGACAGCTTTGGAATTGGTCTGAACTGCACAGTCTCCGACTTTAGTAAGTCCTCCACGCGATGATGTTCAATGAACTCCTGCGCCTCCTGAGACAGACCTGCAGCCAACACCATGAGGCAACCGTTGGCAACCTCATCTAACCTGGAAGTTGGATATGAGTGCTGGACGGGCGATTTTGTTGATGCCCTACTAAGTGCAGGGGAGCATCTTTGAGGTGTCATGAAATGCGCATCGTCTAAACGATCTTGAGATGCGTTGATCTGTGGTGATAGTTGTGTTGGGGGATGAAGTTGTCGGGATGTAAATTGTGGCAGAGAAGTTTGGTGTTTGAGGAAAAGAATGACTGGGCCGCTACTTTTCAGGAGACTGAACCGGAGTAACCTCATCTGATTTGGTAGTAGGGACTGCCAAGGTCGGAATTGGTAGAGGCCTGGGCTGAATATCCTCCGGCTTGAGCAGGTCCTCCATGCGATGGTTCTCAAGGAACTCCTGCTCCTCTTGAGACAGGCCTGCGCTCGATACCATGCGGCGGTGGTTGATCGGGGCAGCCCGCCGCTACCATGTTCTCCCCTCAATTCCCGTTGTCCCCGCCAACATCCCCATCGTCATCACTCCCATCTTCATCATCCCCCTCCTCATCCTCTTCCTCCGGATCTTCTTCATGCTTAAGCTCAATCAATCTGGCATTTTGCCAGAATTGGAACTTTAGCGGCAGATTTTCATGCCCCATATCCTGGAATGGTAGGGTGTGATCAAACAAGGTCCCCGGGTTTGGGGCCTGTTTCTCTGGTTTATACAGTGCTAGCCCGCCTAGGCTCGGCACAACAACAAAGTCGTCATCCTGGAACACCTTTGTCCGTAGCACCTGCCCAGGGTCTGCGTGTCTCATGGGTCTCCATTGGGGTACTGGCGCTGCTGGTGTGCCCAAGGGTCGGAGAGTCTCCAGATGAGTCTCTGTATAGTACTCAGCGTACTCGTGAGGTCCCAATTCATCGTAGGTGATTGACGACGCAATGACTAGATCACCCTTCCAGAAGTGGGTGTCTGTTAACCTGGCCACGTTCCTTTGGCCTCGCATGGCCGTAGGGTCGCCGTTATACCGGAGGTCGGAGTCTGCGGAGAGAAATTCGTAGTCGGTGAAGGCCTCCGTGAAGAGATTGAAGGTGATGACGTTCCAATCACCCTTCAAGGTCTTGGGCTCACAGCAGTCGCAGAGCTCGAGCTTTCTCTTCTCGACGCCCTGGAAGCGGTAGGTGGCTAGGGTGTAGGTGCCGTGGTCGTCTGACTTGCGGGCGGAGAAGGTTATAGCAAGTTGAGTGAGATCGTTGCACCCCTCCTGGGGGTTCTGCAACGGGTTTGGGATTGCCTTGGTCTTGATGGCGACAATCTTTCCGTCCTTGAACTTGACTACTTTCAGGGTACAGAGGTTCAGGGCTACTGGCGTCAGTAACGGTTGAGAAATTTGTGATTGTTTAACTTACCACGAGCGGGGTGGGAGAGTGCCCAGACAGCGAAGAAAACATCATCATGTTGAGGATGTGGTAATACTTGCGCCAAGCCATAACAGCCTGGCTGCGGCCCAAAGGGGTGTCCAATTCCGGACAGGTCTATTTCTTGCAGAGACTCACGCCAGCTGTAGCTAAAGATTTTTCCATTTGTGGTGACAAAGAACATCTTTCTCAGATCTACATATGCGTGGTCGAGACCAGCGGGAAGGGTGAGCTCAGCCCAAGCACCCCTGGTATCCATCTTGGCAACATGACTAGAGATGTCAGTCGGTGATTACTCTCAACAGAAATGCTAAAGCACTTACATTTTGTTCAAACCTGGCAGGAGCTCGAGAAGGATCAGGAAGTAGTCGCTGATTGCGGCCGCTTGGAATCGCGCGCCTCTCATGGCACTAGCAAGAGGGGCGAATCTCTCCCGGTTTGCGTTTCTGATATCATCGACTATGATGATATGAGTGGACAGCTGCCACACCAGCTTTCCCTTATTGTAGAGAAAAGCCCAAGGAACGCCCTGGGAGTGGACTGCGGCTGTCTGACGGGAAAAGAAATTGGTGGTTGACAAGTCCCAAGGTGTCCAGGTTCGACTGTCGTGAGGGTACCTCCACTTGAGGTGCTTAGCTAGTTCAATCGAGAAGAGCTTTTGAGGGTGGTCATTGGGGTTCATGGGGATAAGTCCAGGGAAGAAATTGTGTAAGGCTTGGGCCATTGTTTCTTTCTGACCGAACTTGGTCTTCCAACTCTTGTTCACCGCAAGGCAAGTGCGGTAATCTTCAAAGTCAAGGTACTTCAATATCTCACAGACCATCTCAATCGGTAACTTCTCTAGGCCTGCAAGGGTGATCGTTGTCTCGGAAATCTTCTTTCTCAGGTAAAGGATATCGAAGGGCGAGAGGCTCTCGAAGAGAGCATCAAGCTCCTCCTTCCTGGATGCAGCGCGCAAGGACTTGTCATTTTCGTCCATTGCGGCAAGTGTTTAACGCGTTTATGCGTGTAGATCGATCAGAATTAGTCAGTGGTAAAAAAAGAATTGAGAACGGACGAGTTTTCAGAGGTTGAGAAATGAGTGTTACCAGAGCAAGTTCCCCTCCTGTAGGGGACTTGGGGACTTGGGGACTTAGGGACTTCTGCATATTGCACAGGTCACATGATCCACCTCCTCTAAGCTGGCACTGTCACCTCCTGGCCTTCTTGCTCACAACAAAAGCTCCCAATATTTTTCCCACACACAAAAATATCTCTCATCTCTTCTCCCTCTTCCAAACATTCCTCACCTCCTTCACCCCAAACAAATATTTCTTATCACTGCGCACCGCACTCCCCAAATGCACGAGTCCTTCCCACTGTGTTGGCTTGATATATCTCCTTGAGATGTCATAAGCTTAACTGTCTATCAAAAAGGTATGCTTTCTCCAAAAATATCCCTCAGCTCTTGGATGACATCCGGAGTTGAGCTGACTTTTCATCGCCCAGTCCCTTGCGTACCATGGGCACCGCTCTCCCAGGTTCACTGTGACTTTGGTCGGCCAACGCTCACCGTCGCTGTTGAGTGTGGCTCCTGGGCAACAGGGAGCGCCTCGCCCATGTCCATCAGTGCCTTGGTCGGTCCTCACTCACAAGTTAGTATGACCCTTTGGAACAAAATCATCAACGCTGACCCCTCATGCAGCACGATCTGGCGTGAGAATTATTTCCTCCCGTGGATTTTCAAGGGACGTCGAGAGCGCACCGGACCCAGCAGAGGTTTAACGCGTGAGTGATGGCTCTCAAGGATCTTCGTGAGACTTGACACTGACCTTCGACAGATTTTGGCATCCCGGGTCTTCGGACTTTGGTGATATTGCCGAGTGTCAGCTGCGGGTTGAGACCCCCGTTGGAGGGTGATGCGGACCGTCTCTGAGGCGGATCCGACCATCGACTCTTCAGCATTGGGTGCTCTCCTGTCCCCCATTTAAAACGGGGTGATGCTGAGCGTTAGCTGCAGAGTGTGACTCACGTCGGAGGGTGACAGGGACCGCTTCTCGGGCGGATCTCGATCCTCACTCTCCAACAACCAATGCTCTCTTCACTATTCCGCAACTCGTCAGCATCCAGACAGCTTTGGAGCCTAGTAAGTCGGCATCAGCCCTGTTGACAGCATCGGATACTATCACAGCTCATGCCCCATTCCCAATCGGTGTGACATTGAGTGCCACCTCCGAAGTATGACCCACGCCTGAGGGTGATAGTGACCGCCTCTCAAGCGGATCTCGCTCCTCCCCTCATGCCCTTCCATTCTCCTATTCACCTGCCGTACTTTCCCCTGCATTTGCGAAGCACAACAACCTTCGTGTTCTCGATTCGGCGCGTTGCCACTGATTCACCAACTCTCCACCTCCCCTTCCCCCACACCAGGGGTGATCCTCTGTCCCCCGCTCTAGGGGTGAAGCATCAACAACGGCCGAATGACAACACCCTGGGCTTCATCGGATGCCGCAGTTAGTACCAGAGTTTCCGTCCCGCATCAATTTACCGCCCTCTCCCAGGGCAGGTATCGTCCCCGTTATGGGTGAATTGAACATTCTTCCCTCGTAATGAGGTGATGGCGGTACGTCGTGAACACTGAGAGGTATATTCATAAGAGCTAACTTGACACCCTTCCAGGCCTTAACAAGGCACGCTCCTTGGATGAGACATGTCTCTGAGCAACCTGTTGAAGGATGTTGACGCTGGTATCCGTCCCTCTTCATGAGGTGAAAGCGGTATGTGACAAACACTGAGACATGTTTGCATGGGCTAACCTTATGACTCCAACAGGCCCTACGAGGGCGCGCTACTCGGATGGACCAATGGACTTTCTTCAATAAGAAAATCGAAGCCTTCAAGGCTCAGTCGAACGATGGAAGCACTCCTTCGACTCCAGCCAAGAAGGCGACTCCTGGTAAGCCTATGCTCTCCCTCTGATCGCAATGATCAAGTACACTGACCGACCCTCAATTCAGGTCGGAAGCGAGCCCCCAAGGCCAAGAAGGGCGGTTCCGATGAAGAACCAGCCGCTCAGGTCATGGGAAACCAAATGTACCAGGCACAGCCAGTGCTCACTGGCAACTTCATGCCTATGAACGAGGTAGTTCGACCGTTGGCACGAGGTGTTGGTGAGACGCTTGAGCGCCATCCATTTTCAGGGCTAGTACATTCGGCTGGGTGATGGTGAAAAGCGGTAAGTCGAAAACGCTGAGAGGCATGTTTGTGGAAGCTGACTTGACACCTCAACAGGCCCTACCAGGGCGCGCTCCCAACCCCACGCCTGATGCCACTGAGCGAGCCCTTGAAGGACAGGTCGTTGTCGCCTCTCAGCAAGTCCCCGAGGACCAGCTTGTCGTTGCTGCTCAGCAGCATGTATATCAACGGGCCATGCCTTACACCGACATGGTCCCTCAATACCCTCCACCCATGCCGCCCCCAGCCATGGCTCCCGTCGCTGCTCCTGGTGGCTTCACCTACATGGATGTACCTCAGCATCCTCATCTGCAGTTCAATGAGCCTATGCAGACGTACCCAGGCCCATCTCACCTTGGGTATGCAGGCCCAGGGCCATCCTGCCCGCTCTGGTGTGACAGCGTACTGGGGTTACCTGTGTAGAGGGTCCGACGAAGAGGACGCCTACGAGACACAAGTCTCTGTGCCAGCTTCCTGGATGACACCAACACTTGTCCCTCATATTGAGGTAACCTGCCCTCATTTTGAGGTGACCAGCGGTACGTAGATGACACTGAGAGCCATATCCACGAGCTGACTTTGAAACTAATAGGCCCTTTCCGGGCGCGCTTGATCGGGGATGACGAAGGCACGGAACATCGCATCGAACGTTCCATGGATGCCATGGAGGCTGCACGCCGTTCGGTGTAGGTGCAAGCCATCTTCCCGCCCCCATTCTTGGGGGACGGTGACATCCTGTTTCAGGAATGGCGAGGGGACGGAGCACCGAATCGAGCGTGCGGTCGAGTTGACGGAACCGAACACCGCATCGAGCGTGCTGTGGATGTAAGGTCTACCGAGGCCGGAGCCTGCAAAGCTGTACAGAGGGGCACGCAGTGGAAGTCTGCAAGAGCTTCTCGCTCATTCACGACCACCACAACACGTACACAAATCAGTCAAAGACACATCTCCTCGCTTCCATCTTCAGGTTTGCTTCCTATTAAATCTATATTTGCTCTTTCCTATCCTTTCTTCTACCTCAAACCCCGCTCGTGTTGAAATTACAATACGCGAAATACCACGACGCGCTTCGAGCACCGTGGAAGAATCGCCCGCTGCAACCTCGCCTGCGAGGAATGGGGAGCGTCAGCATCGCTTGCTCCCAACCCAAGAGACGTTCACCAACCCAAGCACAAACCTCCATTTCCTTCGACCTAAAGTCAGCTTGATATCTTAACTACATTTGCTGGGATAGCCTTGAAAATCGATGATCCTGATGATGAACGTCAACGACATCAAGGATGAGCAACAAGAAAATCGACTCACGGCCACCAAACCACCAAACCATTTTGCACGCATTTTTTCACAAAGTGTATATGGACATGGAGGCGACGCGGTCGTCAAGGATGAGGAAATGGATGAGGACGAGGGCGCCGTCGTCAAGGATGAGGATATGGATGAGGACGACGGCGCCATCGTCAAGGATGAGGATATGGATGCCGGGTGCTCCGAACGCCAATTCGACAAGCGGGTGCCGCGTACGGCCATTTCCATATCGATATATGTTGACAGCAACTGAATCTGTGTGCGAAGAGGCTGTCCGGTGGTCGGTGAGGACAAGCGGTCTGTAGCTAAACAAGAAACATTCATTTCACTCAATTATGTCTTTGTTACTCTCGCCCATTGATCTCGGCGAGTTTTGTGATGCGGTATGCTAACTTCGATCTACACACTTCCTTCTTCCGCGTGCGGCAACACGCATAGCTTCGTTTTCTTTGTCATTTCGCGTTAGTGGCACTTCTGGTGTGCTTTTCTATGCTACTAGGTTTGTTACAGCCCGTGCCGAAACATAGCGAGGGATCTGACGTGAAGTTTTCACAGCGATTCACTTCACTCCGCTGTTTTAGCGCCCTGTACATCCATGAACACGACAGCAGCACGGAACCAGATCTTTCCATGTCGCAAGCATGCGAGACGGTATTACAGACGTTCGGCCACGTTCAAGCCCCGTCTCCCGGCGACTGCCCCTTCTCCATTGTTGTTTGAACAGAAGCGGCACGAACCTCGGACCAAGTACCGCCAGTCAACAAAGGAATACTTGGTTTGACCTCAACACCAAAGCCGATGTCCTGGTTCTTGTTGTATCGACGGATGGGCCTTAATAGAATTGTTGTAAAGGTACGCGCCTCACAGGTTCATGTTGTACAACATCTAATGGTTATATGCAGGACTTGTTTCTCATCACCTTCGACATGGGCGGTGATCTACCTCATTTATCAAGCCCGACAGCTCCTCTTCGATGCTGAAAACCCAGTTACGGGCCACTGCTCCCCTTCTACGAATGCCACCACTCTTCTCGGAGACTGGCCACAGAGCACACGAGCCTTCTCGCAATGATATGCGCCGCGATACCGTCCTACCATGACTGGAGAAGCCTAGCGGGGCGCTTAAGCCTTCAATTCCGACACTTTCAACCCAAACTTGAAGAGTAACCGACCCGTCGCAAGCACTTCAAGACTTAATATCCCCTCATCTTACCAACATGTTCGCAGGCCATTCACTGGGTGACAAGCAACAAGCGAGCGGAAAAACAAAAATATGGATCTCACTCCAGTTCCGAACACAGATACTCTGTATGAAGCCCTCTCGCGAGATTTGGAGCTATCATCAGTGGTGACTGACCGAAGCCTCCCGCCCCGAGAGCATTGAAGATGGCCCTGATCACAAGATGACTCCTGCCATCTTCCGATAAGGCCACTGCCCTCATATCACGACATGCTCAAGTACCTTACCTAGGTACCTTAGATTGTCTCCTCTTCGGTGACTCAAGACACGACAGACCATTTCGATAACCTGGTGTCTCTCCTCTGGTGCCGAAAGATGGCCGGATTTGACGATGATGCACGCGTTGCTGGAGGATGTTGATCGCCTTCCGCCGTACCATCTCAGCTCTCAACTCTAATAGAAGCTGCCAGGCCACACGCAGCAGGTATTTATGGTATGAGACTTGAGGTGAGCATGCGGTCCAGCTGTCCCGAGTGTCGCCCATGCGTTCATTGCACATCATAGATCTTGCGAGCTCGAGCTTAACTCAATTTGGGCTCAGTTAGACGTATAATACATACTGATCTTCATGTGTTGCCCAGCCCAGTCTTTAACTTAGTGTTCCACTGGAAATGCATGACAATCTTGCTGCACCACTTCAACTGACTCTTAGTATTGAAGTGAGACGGTCTTTATATTGTTACAACGGTCAATCTAGAACACGCACACAAGCAGAAGAGTAACACATAACCGATGGAGTCTTTTTCTATTGGTTATTAATGTCAAAGATGCAAGGCATAAAGGCATTTTAGCTATCCCTTGGCCTCTGGCATTCCGTCTAATTGTTGTTCGTAACTGTCTAGGGTAGTCCATATCACAAATTATACGGCCAAGACATATGTTGTGGTGTATTGGTTGTGAATCAGCTGTGATCTACTGTGTGGCTTTCTGACTCCATGTCTGATCCAGTAAAACACATGAATTAATTCAACGAACCAAAAGTGAAGGTATCGTGATGAAACTCGTGATCAAGTCTTGGAGATTGATAAGATTGATAAGGCTCTACTCTGACTGATCCGGAATATTGTCCGACCTCGGCATAGAATTGTGGGGTACGACTCGAAGCATGACCCATGACGTGGGATCGCGATGGACCAGTCCCAACTGACGTGATTCACATTCACCAACTCTATCTATTTACTCCGTATATCAACCATGAAACTATCCTAATCTCCCTCCTCAACCATCCTACACCATCATCATTATGTCGTCTCCCGCCCCCGACGACACGCGCCTCGACGCCGACCAAATCTCTACACACAGCTCCTACGCCTCGTCCTCCGACTCGTCCTCCCGCGCGCGACGAAACAAGGAGAAACAAGCCCTCCGCCTCATCGCCTTCATCGCAGCAAACATCATAGCCCTCGCCTGCGGCTCCATCGTAGTCTTCTCCCTCTACGCCCCTCTTCTCCAGTCTCGCCTGCACTACACCCAATTCCAGGTCAACGCCGTCGCTATCGCTGGCTCTGTAGCGCTGTACCTTCCTATTTCGCTCATCGGGTATATATGCGATCGCGTTGGGCTGAAGCCGCTTGCGCTGGGGGGAGGAATCCTCTTCGGTAGCGGGTATGGCATCGCAGCGGGTGTTTATCGAAATTTGGATCTGGAGTATCGCAGTCATCCTGGATATCGTGTCAATGGAGACTGGTCCGTTCCGTTTCTGATGTTTGCGTTTGTGTGCATTGGTATCGCGACATGCTCGCTTTACATGGCTTCAGTGTCATCTTGCGCCAAGAATTTTGGAAAAGGTCGTTATCGAGGATTGGCGCTCGCTACGCCGATTACTTGTTTTGGATTGAGTCCCATGTGGCTGAGTCAAGCGGGAACTCGTCTGTTCACTGAGACGCGACCAGACGGGTCCAAGGGTGACTTGGACGTATTCCGCTTCTTCCTCTTCCTCGCCATCTTGACTTTCTCCATGGGTATGCTGGGCACATTCACATTACGTGTAGTCGACGAAGACGAGCTTATCGATGAGGCTATCGAGGAGCTGGAGCAGAGCGGATTACTCGATGGAAGCTCTCTACTCGGCAGGTCCGAGAGGAGTTACGGTGCAACGGGTGATGAGACGGAGGGCTCAGCGCTACTTGATCCGTCGAAAGACGATGCAAAGTGGAAGAAGAACTGGGTCCTCAACGCTGAAACGCGTTCGTTCCTGTCTGACCGCACCATGTGGCCCTTTGCCCTGGCATTCCTTCTGGTCGTTGGACCAGGCGAGGCTTTCATCAACAATCTGGGCACAATTATTGGTACACTGACACCACCTGAGATGGAAGGCCTAAGCCATCGCACTTCAGCGGCGACACATGTGTCCATCTTTGGAGTCACGAACACTGCTTCTCGTATCTTTATCGGTACTCTGACAGATCTTCTGGCACCGTATCCCCAGACACAGCATGTTCAAGCACCGCATGCTCGTTCAGCTGTGAGCAACCGCTTCTCCATCTCCCGCGTCGCCTTCATGGCCTTCTTCGCAACTCTGCTCTCAATCGGTCTCTTGATCCTCGCATCAGGCCTCGTCCAAAACCACGCCGAGCGCTTCTGGCTCGTCTCAGGCCTCGTCGGCGCAGGTTACGGCGCAATCTTCAGCCTCACGCCCCTAATCGTGACGATCATCTGGGGCGTAGAGAATTTTGCTACGAATTTCGGCATCATCGGTATGCTTCCTGCTGCTGGGTCTACATTCTGGGGACTCGTCTACTCAGCGACGTATCAGAACGGCGCGAACAACTCAAAGTCTGCGCCTGGGAGTGAAGAGCGCGGTGATTTATTCTGCTATGGTGAGCAGTGCTACGCTCCGACTTATTGGGCTGAGACTGTTACTGTGTGGGTTGCTGTTGGGTTACTGATCTGGGCTTGGAAAGGTAGAGGGGGATGGTCCCAGCGTGGAATTGTGATTTAGCATGTTATCTCGGCATCTCATCATCTTGGCGTTTTGGATAGACAGCATACGTGGGTCGGTCTAGTTCATCTCATAGCAGCATAGTTCTGATATCATCGAATACATAGCGTTTCTTAGTCTGCCGTTGTTCCGTTCGTCAAAGCTCCCTGCATGCATACATACAGCTTACCCCGGATTTCAGATCAGACTCCACCACTATCACTTGACCAGGGTGCGAGTTTCCCGCGGCCAACTTCCCCTCTCTTGATAAGTTATCGTCTTCGGAGCCCAAGCTTAGCAGCCGATCAGCACGGATCTCAAATTTGACAACCGTAGCTCTAAACTCTGTGCATCAGCGTTCCCACTTGATTCCTTGCAAGTCATCCAGATAGGAAAGTCTCGGGGAACTAATCCGGGGAACTTGGACGTTACGCCCGACGGAAAAGTGTCAGTGGCTGTTATCTAAATAGCACGATCGTGTAGGTAGCATAGCTCAAGATTAGATGCTATCATAATCGAACATGGCTGAACGCAAGGGAAGTTCGTGGACGTGGTTGGCTGCATTGCCTGTCCTCTTGGCCGCTGCGTTTACAGCGTATCCTGATGTCTTTGGACGTTCTGGGCCGGAGGCGTTGCCTTCTGTGAGAATTAAGCAGGGGACTGTAATTGGGAAGTTTGTTGATGACGGAACGTTCCCTGAACCGCTGGAGGGGTTCATGGGGATTCCGTATGCTGTGCCTCCGGTTGGTGAACGACGGTTCAGACATGCTGAGCCTGTGGGTGAGAGCAATGAGACGATTGAAGCTTATTATCTAGGGCTAAGGTAAGTTCCCAAAGCATCATATTGAAGTTTACGCTGACATTTGAAGATGTCCTGGCATACAACTTGTTCCCTTTCTCAAAGACCCCATCCTGGGACCAGATTATGAATCAGAGGATTGCCTCACCATCAACATCTGGCGTAAGAAGGGCCATACACCAAGTAATGGAAAACTTCCTGTTGCTGTTCTCATTCCTGGAGGAGCATTCAATCGCGGTGCTGCGAGGATGCATAATTCTCACACCATGCTTGCTTTCTCGGAAGAGCCGTATATTGCTGTTAGCATGCAATATCGCATTGGTGTATTCGGTGGACTGAACACCGAGTTGACTGCCAACGAAGGTCTGTTGAACATTGGATTGAAGGATATGTATGTTGCGCTTGAGTGGGTTCAGGAGAACATTGCTGCGTTTGGAGGTGATCCTAATGATGTTACCATCATGGGACTGAGCGCTGCAGCTCATGGTGTAAGTGACCTCCCCTTTGACCTCAAACTGTTATTAACAACTACAGATTGGGCATCTCATCATGGATATCAATCAGCCCAAGAAGCTATTTCACAAAGCAATCATGGATTCAGGAGCTCATACCGCACGAGCAGTCCATCCTCCAAACGCCGCGCTCAACACCCAGCACTTCCGGGAACTTCTCGACCTGACACCATGCTCACACTTCAAGAACCTTAAAGACCCAAAGATACTCACTTGTCTTCGCGGACTTCCATCAGAGACTGTGGACAAAGCAGGAAAAGAGGTGTTTAGACGTTCAGATCCTTCTATTCGTTGGGCGTGGCAGCCTGTTATCGACGGAGATGTCATTTCACGCCGACCTATTGAAGCATGGAAGTCCGGCAAGTTCCACAGAGTTCCCATCTTGACGGGCTCAGCTGCGAATGAGGGTGCTTTCTACGTTCCTCGAACAGCCGACAAACCTGAGGATTTCACGGGCTTCTTTCGTGAGCTTCTCCCACATCTTACACCCACTGAAGTTGCGGAGCTTGAGAAGCTGTATCCTGATCCCTCAACAAATCCTGACTCACCACACCTTGACACTCGTGCTATTCCAGGCGTAGGATCGCAGTATAAGCGCCTCGAGACAGCATACGGCCACTACGCATATACATGCCCCGTACGCCAAACCGTAATCTGGTCAACATACCACCCTGACGCTGAGCCCGCATATCTGTATCACTGGGCCCTCAACAAAACCGCCCTATTTGGTGCAAACCACGGTGATCAAATGCGATATCAGACGTTCAACCGAGAAGTTCGTGAGATATCACCTGCACAGAGAGAAGTATCTGGCCAGTTCCACGCGTATTGTACAAGTTTCATCAAAAAGGGTGATCCGAATGCTATAAAGGGCAAGTTTGCGCATAGACCGGAGTGGACCTCGTTTGAAGACGGGAAGGGAAAGACGATGTTGCTTGGGAGGGGGAATGATGAGAGGGCTGGGGGGACGGGGGTTGGGAAGGCAGCTGAGTTGGTTGAGTTTACGTGGGGAGATGAGCAGTGTGAGTTTTGGTGGAGGGTTTCGTCCAAGTGGGAGGACTAGATGATTCAATGAATGAGACTAAACTGTTGATTCAGAGTACATGACTCCGTAGATCAAGTGATGGTGTTATGCTCGGAGAAACAGACATCACCTCGACTAACCCATGTCTACCCCATCTTGCCAAGAAACCCCGGGATCAATAACCTAGCATCGTGCATGACCATATGATCATATTAATTCCTTTACGTAAAACCAGCATCAAAGTGGAATACCCCAGATTTCACGCACAGGTTCCCGAGTCATCACCGAATCCGGGGTATACAGGGTCCAAGACCAAAGTTCGATTGACTCTAACCAACACTAACTAAACAAACACTCATGACATCATAAACATCTCCCATAACTAGTAAGAGTATCGGAAGTTGGGGTTCTCAAAGTCAGTGAGATCCTGCAACACGGCATTCTCATCCTCCACAACAGGGCCTTGAGCGTCACGAAGACGGTTTCGACGGATGAGCACGAAGCGAAGAGCAATCGCAATGACAACTTGGCCTGCTACACAGCCGATTATAAGCTTGCAGCCAGTTTGGTAGATCGGTGCTTCGGAGCCAATGAAGCCGTGGGGACCGATGATGTTGCCGATGCAGTATGCGAGGAACACAAAGGCTGTGGCGGTAGTTCGCTTCGTGTAGCCGCCGACGTTCGAGGCGGGCATTTGAAGAGCGACGATGAGGGCACCGACAAAGGACGCGCACTAAACAGTTAGAAAGGTCCAGCTCGAGAGGGGTTGGGGACTTACCATGTAGTAACCAGCGAGGAGACCGCCCTTGTTGGAGCGAGGAAGTTGCCAGAACAAGGTAACAGCAATAAGTGTGGGCAGAAGCCAAACACACATGACGATCGTTCTCACATTCTTGAACTTGGACGCAACATACGGTCCAGTAAACATAAAGATGGCGTTGCAAGCACCATAAGGAATCCCGTACGCCGTCGTTAGCAGCGCATCATGCGTGAAGCCCTTGACGATCAACTTGGAGAAGTTGGCGATACCTCCGTTGATGACCTCGTTCAATAGCGTAAAGAAGAACAACAACCAGATCTGCGAGTCCACAAAGACCTCTCTGATCTGATTCCACTTGATCTTCCTGTTAAACACACCCGTCTTGTTCCTCGCGCTCTGCGCAATCAGCATCGCACGCTCCTCAACACTGAATCTCTTCGCAGTGAGGATGTTGTTGGGAAGGAAGAAGAACAGGAGCACACCCCAGCAGATCGTCAGTCCGCCGCAGAGTACGTAGATAGTCCGCCAGACATCCCACCCCTTCGCCTGGCCGACGCCGTAGAAGAGAATACCGCCAAACATGGCGCCGAAGCCGTTGAAGCAGTAGAACAGACCTGCGCGCGCAGGCTGTGTCTCGCGACGAAACCATTGCGAGACGATGAGCATAAAGGCTGGTGTGATGACAGCTTCAAAGGTGCCGAGGAGGAAACGACAGACTGCTAGACCAGCGAAGTTCTGGCACGCTGCTGTGAGGCAGAGAATAGAGCCCCAGGTGATGACGAACGTGCTGACGATGGTACCTGTTGGTAGACGCTGCGCGAGGTACGAGGCAGGCCACTCGGCGACGAGGTACGCAAAGTAAAAGATGGACGCCATCCAGGAGTATTCATCAGAGGTCATGCCAGTTGTTGAGAAGAGGTCGAAAACAGCTGAGTAGCCGAGGGCTTGCTTATCGACATATTGGAGGAGATACGTTCCGCAGAGGAGCGGCATGAGAGACCAGTCGACTTTTCTGCGGAGTTTCTTGAGGGCGTCTTCATCGGCCATGAGCTCGCTGAGGCGGGAGTGAGCGATGCCATGTTGCTGGAGGAACAGCTCTGCCTCGTCGAGGTCAGTGACGGTGCCGTTCTTGATATCAGCCTCGACATCGTCATGGTCAAGAGGGATGATCTTCTTGTCCACCTCGATATCGTTCTTAGTATCCGCCATGATGAATATTGCAATATGTGATCAGAGAGGAGATGGGTCTCGTCCTGTCCTGCTGAGCGGAAACAGCAGCGGCGCAGCGCCCTTTTTGAACCCGGGGGCGATTATACGATTCATGATCCGGGGTATATCAGTGGAGATGCGATAAGTTGAGTGGATGTGATGAGATACCGCTAGCCAGGGGTTGTTGCTCAGTGCATCCACTGTTCTGAGATAGGTAAGTTAACTAACTGGGATGCGGGGGAATGGCCTGACGGGTTGGGAGATGTTTTCCCGCGGAAAACAAAAAGAGGGCGGTGGAGAAAGCGGAGGCTAGAATTGGGAGCGAGAGAGGAGATAGGATGTTAGGTTTGGAGATATCGTGGGAAGAGAGATAAACTTGGTGTATTGTATATCTGATAGACGAGAGATGGGCAGATGATTCTTGTGATAGGGATAAGTTGAGTGCGCCATTGATTGAGGGAGTGAGAGAATGGTGTTGGAGCTGAGATGGGGATGGGGAGAGATGCGTGAACATAGTTGAACACTGAACATTTACATCAGCATTCGATGTAACATGACAGGGACAGGTAGCTAGAGGATCAGCTCTCACCGTACTCAATTCGCCAAACAGTCTCAAAGATCACCCATTGCATTGTCTATCTCATTTTGTACTCCATCCCAAACCTCAACTTCAACCCACCAACACCACGCTCCCAATCAACCCCCAAGACTCCAAACCCTCTTCCCAGCAAACCACGTCTCCTGAATCTCCGCCTTCAACAACGTCCTACTATCCCACTCCATATCCGCCACTACCAGATCCGCAAACTTACCCACCTCCAACGACCCAACCCTCCCATCCTGAAAAACACTCTTGGCCGCGCCCTGCGAGCCCGCAACAACAGCCTCGCAGACTCCCAGCTTGAAATGCTCATTCACCACCTCCTCACACTCCGGCTCCCTCGCTGAGCGTCGTGTCGCTGCTACGTACACGTTGTGCAGTGGGTTCCAGGGCGCCGTGGGACTGTCGCTGCCGAGCGCGAGGAGGGCGCCTGAGTCGGCGAATTCGCGGTATGCGAAGGCGCGGTCGCGACGGGCGCCGATGAGGCGTGGCCATGCGCGCAGGATGGCTGGGTCGGCGTGGACGGGCTGGATGGATGCTGTGAGGCCTAGTTTGCCGAGGCGTTTTGCGTCTTCGGGGGATGAGACCTCGAGATGCTCGATTCGGTGTCGGGATCCTGGCTTGCCGTACTTCTCGAGCATGTCGACCGCCATATGGATCGCTGCATCGCCGATGGCATGAAGCGCTATTTGGATTCCTGCATCCGCGGCCTGTTTGACAACGGGTTCAAGATCCTCTCTTGACCAGAACGGCGGCGGTGATGCAACTGAAGAGTATGGTTCTGAGAGGTATGCCGTGCAGGCGTCGATGATGCCGTCGCAGATGATCTTGATGCCCGCGATGCGAAGATCAGGCGATGTCTCTAGACTATACTGCTTCGCAAGTTCAATCGCCCTGTCGACCTGCCTCTTGCGCTCTTCAACTGTATCAGCAGGCTTGACGATCCAATACGCTGTTACACGCATCGCCACGTCGGGATGTCTCCTCTTCAGCTCAACAAGACTCTCCCAGCTGTACTCATCCATCGCCATCTCGATGATCCCTGTGTATCCTGACGCATGGTACGCTTTGAACGCAGCGAGCATACACTCAATCCGCTCCTCATTCGACGCAAGCTGCGCAAGCGTAGGCCAGACAATCGACAGAATGGACGCTTCGCTAAGAACACCAGATGGTTTGCCGTTCTCATCCCTCTCGATAATACCACCCGGCGGATCCTCCAGATCAGCAACTTTCATCTCCTCCAAGCCCGCTGAGTTGCACCACGTCGAGTGCATGTCCTTTGTATCAACATAAATCGGCCTCTCATCAATCTCATCCAGGATCTTGGCCGTCACGCCATCTGGCGTCATAGAGTGCATCCATCCCTTGGCCATGATCCGCGGAACATCCGGATTCGCCTTTGCATACGTGCGCAGCTCGTGAAGAATATCCTCCAGATTCTTGCACCCCTCCAGCGCAATCTTTCTCAACGACTGGCCCAGTAGCAAAAGATGCATATGCCCATCTACAAACCCCGGCAGGACCGTCTTCCCCCCGAGATCCTGCGTGACAACATCATCCCCAGTGACTTTGGCCTGCACATCGTCCTTTGTACCGACGTCTTGAATGATGCCGTCTTTTATGTACATGCTCTCAGCAAAGGTGGGTTCGTCGGCCAAACTGGCGACAGTCCTCGAGAGGATCTTGCCATTGATGAAAAGAGTCATGCTGCGGTAGGTAAACTCTGTGTGATCAGAACAGGGTTTTTTTGTGGCAGCGAATTGGGTAGGTAAGGTACTTATAGAGCCATGGGCCTCGTCTTGATTTGGGCCGTGTCCATGCGGGAGCCACTCAAGTGGGCTAGATGTGCCTATCACCAAGTTCGGGGCTTGATGGTGGGGTGAAGAACCGTCCAATGTCGTTGAGATGTCCTGCGAGGCAAATGCATGCATGCAGTTTGATATGGCATTAACTGATAGGTCCTTTACACGTGTATATTTTTTAACCCTTCAAAGATCTACACAATACAATTAATTACAGAGCATGCTCGTGCCTGAGATTGTTGTATGTACATTTACAGTACAACCTCGGCATCGTCATGTCCGGCACCGGCCCTGAACTCGTGGGGACCCTTGATTTTGACCTGTCATCGCCTACATGTCTAATTGGTTGCTTTTCGCACAACAACGGGTCCGTGAAAATCGCTCACCGAGATGATCTTATCAGATTAAAACGTCATCTGATCTGATCTAATGCACGCAATACGTATCAATCTTCCAAGACCGAGGTCTGGGTATTTCGCCTCCACCGTTTTCGCTGACGCTAAACAAAGATGTACCCTTTCCGGGAATAAATGGTCTTGTTAGGATATACGATTTCCCTGTTACATCGGATGAATCAACCTGGAGCGAGACGATTTCTCCGAAACTTTGCTCTTGTGTTGAAGGGGGCTCGAAACTTGAGTCCGGAGCTGAAGTCTTTGCTCTGGTGGGTACCACTTGTAGGTGCAGTAGCTGTTACTCTCTAACATGGAGTTGCACCCAAACCGAGGAAGCTATCGTGGGCCGAGAGTGTGAGTATCCTTTCAGTGCCTTCACGGTATGGCAATCTTCTGCCTGAATGCAAGTCTTCTAGAGCCAGCACCAACCTGAGCATTGAGGCTTTTGTTGCGGGCGCGGCAAACAACGTAGGAGCACACATAGTTCAACTCGTAGGCCCCGGTGCCGTAGTATTAAGTTAAACACCCTTCAACTGCTCCTATCACCTCTTTTAGATGCGCGTTCCATCCTCAAATATACCAATCTTTCCACACAGAACTTGGAATTAATAGTCGACCCGGTCGGCAGAAGAGTCCTCCTCAAGCCCAAGTAGAACTCCATGCTGTCCTCTGGAACCCCCATGTCACTTGACTCTCGCAGTTTTGACTTCATAAACAGTCCTCCCGTAGGTAAAGAGTACACCAAGCCTCACCTTTGCTTTTGGACCTTCGAGGACATAGTTCCAGAAGTTGTCGGTCACATGCGATGATAGACGTATCAGGGCGTTTCGGCCGACCCGTTCAGATTTGGAGAGCGATGGTGCTTCCAAGGGCTTATTAGGTGGTACAGAATGGTGGAAGCTTTTCATTACGTGTTTTGTTGCGATGTCAATGGCTGGACTGTCGGGAGGCTTAAAATTAATATCGTGGATGGGCTTGTTGCTGGGTTGAGTTTGTTTCACGAACTCTGTGACGATCACGCAACAAGTCAATCAAAACCCCAATGCGGGGTTCCATACATAGATACTTGTAATTATACTGCTTTTGTGTTAGGGAAGATGTCTAACTGACCTCAAAGAAGTCACATGGTCGCCTTGGCCGAACAAAGAACATCATGGGTTGACAACAGCCTCAAATGCGGAGATGGGCTTTGCAATAACATGACAACGGGCACATCACGTTATTCAGATAGACGATGTCGAAAACAGTAACCTCGAAGGTTGTTGTATAAGTCCCGAGATCCTTCCAGGTTGTGATGCCAGTAACCCCTATTCCTTTGCGTCACCCATCGAGTCTTCATCTACAGCTTGAAGTACAGCCGTTGACCGTTGCCGTTACAGCGAAACCTGTAAGCGTTCTACTTATAGGCATCAGCAGTATAACTAACAACATAATTCCAGCTACCAAAATGACCGTCGAGTACGAGTGCGGCTTCAGCATCTACCCTCCTCTCCCCCCAACACCCTCCAACCAATCCCTCTACGCTCTCTTCCTCGCCCGCCTCAGAACAACATTCTCGTCGCGAACCCATCCCTCTACATCCAAACCGCTCCTCATAGCCGATGCCGACACCGCCTTCTACTACTTCACGCTCCCCAAGTATCCCAAAATCCCCGCTCATCCTGAACACTGCAACTTATTCCTGAGTTTCTGTCTCAGCTTCGGAAACGGTGGCTTACCTCGGGAAATAGCTGTCGCTCATGTCCTCGAGGTATTCGTTATCGCGAAGGAGTTTTTCGGCGAGAGGGTCAGGTACTGGAATGGTATGTATAGAACGAGGTGTAATAAGCAGTGGGGGTACTATACACTTGCAGATGTGAAGGAGGCGGAGGCAGAGGTCAGCAAGTTATGCAGGAGTATCGACTTTAAGGTTACAGCGATGGAGACAGTGGGGGAAACACTAGATGAAGATAACGTCGTGGAAGTTGGGCCTCTAACTCTGCTTGGCTAGCAGTCTTCTTGTGTACATATACACATGAAATATGTCTCAGTTACCTTGGATCGCGAGTCCCCCATCGCCATCAATATTCTGGCAAGTTGCAGACAGACCTTAGTCTTACAGTAGACAGTGTCCATTTCCTGCACTGGTGTCGTGTTTCACATATCCATTGGCATCCAATACTGAACCAGTTATCAGAGACCGCAACTCCTGACGCGGTGCCATTGGAGCTCCGTCGTGCTTTACCAGTAATCTCTTTACCTAAGGGGACCAACTTACCTTGCTACGACATCTTCTCAACGTCGACCCTATTCTCAACTGAGACTCTCGGTCCCATTGAATGAAGCGTAAAGCGAGAACTTGTACATTACAACATGGTTTCCCAGTCCTAGATGCAGGAGACCCAATTGCAGAATGCGTTTAATACACATAAACTCAACTAATTCAGCCAGAAATATGTATGTAACTGTAACCCCCAAAATTCTGAGTAGTACTGTGCTGATCCCAAGCAAAGCATCTCTAGAGATACAGGTATGGGAAGCTGTGCATGAACCCCCTACTCGGGCATGTTTGATCTCAAAGCCTACACCTCCTTGCACGAAATAGCCGAGATCCCATCAGTAAGACTTGAACGCATGGCTCTGGCTAAGCTCATGGATCCTGAAGGATGCTGGTTGGTAGCTATCAGGTATCAGCAAAGTCGTGTGCTACTGTTGACTTCATCCTGCCAACACTTTCCATACGTTGGATCCACCCGACGACTCCCCGTCTGGTTTCTATACAAGTCACGCTCACAGGCTACAAGATGATCCAGTGGCAGCTTACTCAAGAACTCCATTAGCGAAGCAGGCCGAGTCCCTTGAGGGAGGGAGGGAACGCTCCGATTGCGGTATCTCACATCTACTTAGCCATTTATCCGGTAAAAGATGTATGTCCCATGTATTGGTCGCTATGCTTGAGTCGAAATTTGGTCGTGGCGTAATTGCTTGCAAAGTTGCAATGATGAAGAAAGAGGCTCAGCTCTGGGTGCAGCTGTACTTCGCACCCTGCGAGCTACTTCTCTCTGTGAACTTCAAGAAATGTGCCATCCATTTCTATCAGGCTTGCCTCCATCCTCTTTGCGAATGTGCGTTTATGCGCTTGTGCACCTCGCAAGCAGCCCCAAGTTGGGATCCACACACTTCGTGATAACTTCATTTACCATCATTCGTCACTCCAAACAAACGGGAGGCAGATAACTGACACCACGCAGAATCTGCACTGACAACAGGTGAAAAGATGGCAGTAGTTATTGCAGCGACTTGACCACACACATAGGCCGGTACGTCTTGTCCGGGCCCAGTATACAGATGGGAAAGCTTGTTCGTGGTGTTAAATTTATGGTTCACCCTTTACAACAAGATTTGTAGATTAGAGTGTCGTGAGTTTGATCAAATGAACGACATGTTTGTTCAAGCCTCGAAACTAAGGGCAAAGTGTGAATAAAGGCTGGAGCAAACAGCTTCGCAGTTGCCAGCGCCAGGCAGGAGCGCAAAGAATTGATGCTCAACCTTGGCCATCAACTCCATCTCAACATCTCTTCCATCTTCACCCTCATAAACACACTCCTTCACCTCAATAGCCGTCTTCATCATGTCTTTTGAGTGCGGCTTCGACATCTTCCCCGCCCTCTCTGCTACCGCCGAGAACAAAATCCGGTATGCCGAGTTCCTCGACGACGTGGTCGCCGTCTACAAAAACGACGAAGAACCCCGTCTTCTCATCCTCCCAAGCGATGCCGACTTCCCCAAATTCCTCGACAAGCGCTTCGTCCACTTCGTGCTCACCAACAACCCGCGCATCCCCGCTGACCCCAACAACTGCGACCTGTTCTTCAGCCTGCGCAGCTCGAGCGTCTTCGACGCCAGTGTCACCGACACCATCAAAGAGATCGCCGCTATCGCGCAGCACCATTTTGGAAGTCGTGTGCACTTCTGGACCAATGTCAGCAACATCTACACTCATGGCGAGGTCACCCGCGCGGAGTGGGAGGTCTCCAAGAGGGAGGATGTCTCGGACTCGAAGTGAAACGTGATAAATCGGATCACAGCGCGCTTATCTTACCCCGACACTTCCGATTACGGTACTGGGAGTTGGGTTATATACGCCCGCATCTGCCGAAATTGCGCGGCAGTCATGGCATGGGCTTACTTTTACGGGTTGGGCTGGGGCTGACGTTGGGACCGAAGGAATGGGAATAAGCACCAGCGTGTGTTATTTTATTAGACCACAAGGCAAAGGCGACAGATCAGTTCATTCTGATACAGGGATATCTCGATCCAACAAAAGAAAAAGACAAGTTTAATCATAGCGTGCTCCCATACGTCCAAATCTCTAGCCAAAATTCACGGTGTCATGTCTCGGTCCATTTAGAGCAGTGCTACTAAGAACGCATTAGCTTCGGCATTTGGGTTAAGTGATTATATGGCTGACCTGATCGGGCTTCCCAGGACTTGTAGGGGTCGGCTGGCTTTTTTGTAGGGTCGACTGAGCCTGCGAGCTTCCTCTGGATCTTTTCCCTGAGTGAAGGTTTATGAGGTGCTGTTTCAAGACCTGGTTTATTAGTGAGAGTGATTGAGGGGATGTGAATGAGACATACCAGGCTTGGTACTTGTCGAAGGCTTTGTTGTATCGACGAGAGTTGTCTCAGAGACGTTGGCGTTCTTGTATGTAGGATTCGACATTGTGGAGGTGTTTTGTGTTTTGTGTTTTGTGTTGCTTTGTAAGTCTGTAGTGTAGAGTGTAGAGTGCTTCTTTGAGTGTAGTGTAAATGTCTTGCAGACTGTAAACTGTAATGATGCTGATGTATCTTGATCTGATGCCTCAAATCTCGGGGACACAGCTTCTACTTATACTCGAGATAGAGTCTACACACCATCAACCGGTTGAGTCACAAACGTTAAAAAATGACATCTCAGCGCCCTTGAAATGGATCACATCTTGTCAGCCCTGCATGATTGAAGGCTTTCGATCCGACTCCGAGTGACACATTCCGCACTCTGCATCACGACTCGGCGTGCCAAAAGTAGTATAAACCCCTGTAAGCCGAGCTGAACCAAGTGGGTACTGGGCCCGGCTCTCTATTATTCTCGAGCCGAGTCCCTCGAGTCCAAGCCGAAGCCACTTATTGTCAAGCCGAGTCCACGAGTCTCAGGCCCGAGTCCACCAAGTCAAGCCGAGTACTCTATTGTCAGGCCGAACCCCCGCATTCTACACTAACTTATTTCCAACTCGACATACAAAGCAACACACACAATTTTGAAGGCCGATATCTCAAGCCGAAGACAACGTCCAAGCCGAGCATTTTAGGATTTATCATCATCGGATTCATCAGCAATTCAATGGCGCCATGTCGACGGCCCCTCTCCTCCTACGCCTAAACGGTCGCCCTCAGGCCTGCGATCCATGTCGAGCGCGGAAAGTAGCCTGCGATCACGGCCAGCCAACCTGTTCACGCTGCAGAAAGCGGAACGAGACGTGTGTCTACACCGTTTCGGGCGCCACGGTCAAGAAGCAACGGCTTCGGTCCCCCGTCCGCTCCGAACCTCAACCTCCGCCGAGCACTGACTCAACGCCTTCACCCGCCGTGGCACCTGGTTATCTCGGCTTCACCAGTCACAATGCTGTCTTTGAAGAAACGCGCAATAGCCTCTCGCTCGTCCACGGGCCCCCGGTGGAGGTTGTTGAGCCGAGGCCGCCGAGGGGTAGAAGTGTGATTGACCTCCCGGCTCACTTGAGGGAGATGAGTCTCTATGTTCTTCGGTGTTTACCTCAATCTCAACATGATGTTATGGCGCATAGACTTCACTGTCTCACAGACGGCTGGATCTTTAGAGCGATTCGGGAGATTGTCGACACGCTTCATAAAGACTGGGGACGGTATCTCTCTTCACGAGATGATGCGGACCTAGATGTGGTAGCGCGTCATATAAGCAATAATACGGCGAGGCCTTGGCGCGATGAGCATTCGAGCGCAAAGGCTTGGACTGATCAGTTCACGGGGAGTAATATCCGATGGGAGTCAGTCGGACTGATCTGGACGTACTGGGATGGCTCGCCAAGCTTTGATGCGCCTGTTGTGGTGAAATGTTTGGGGTATTGCATTGAACTGGCTCGACATTTCACACCTGGGAATGACATTATGCTGTATCTTTGCTACCGACGAGTGACCACTGAATCTCTCGTCTCGGGCGATGCAGGTGAGTTGGTGGTCATCCCACAAGTTGAAGCTCGCTAACAACCGTAGGTTTGACGTGCTGGCGTTACTTTGCAGAGACCGTCGCACTCCTCACATTCCTTGGTCGACACGTCGGATCAGAAGACACAAACTACATGCCCTCTCTCTGCTCCGAACACAGACGTCGCATCACCGCTCGTATCTTCAACATCGACAAAGTCCTCGTCTCCTTCACAGGCCGTCCGCCGCTGCTCAGTCGCCGCTTCTTCTCATCCCCACTGCCACTCGACCTGACAGACTTGTGCCTTGAATCTGACCAAGCTACCATACGCCATGCGGTGCAAGAGCTCGATTCCAATGGGTTTCGTCATGTGGGTGATCTGAAGGGATCGTCTATGGTCAGGGCGCGGTCGCAGATTGCTTACATTAAGGATGAGCTTCTTGAGATTGCGCTCGCGAATAGCGTCAAAATCACTTTTGAGAGCCTAACGTACGTCATTCTCATGCTTTTGGGTGCTTTACTAACAAGGGTAGTGAGATCAAGGCTCGCGCTGAGAGGACGTATGAGAGCTTTCCAGCCAATCTCATCCATCGACCCGACGAACTCGACGATCCAGACTGTGATGTACAAAAAGTATACTCAAGAATTCTTATTCGACTAGAACACATGCAGAATCTCTTCTTTGTAGAAAGACTGTTGCTCCGTCTCGGTCACATTGATGAGAACCGGTTACTCCCGATTAGCTTTGAGATGGTCACTCTGACACTTCTCTTCTGGACACACCAAGATCGCTTCTCCGGCATGAGACGAGATTTCGAATGGCTCGTAAGTCGAATTCGCACCTAAACTCCCCCATATCTCTAACACCTCCAGCTCATGGCCTTCGCCGCTCCAGGAGGCGGTATCCTCTGTCTCGAACTCCTCCGCCCAACATTCCGCGGCACCCATCCCGACTGCCCCAAACTCAGCCGCTCCGCCATAATCCAAAAACTCAGTCTTTTGATCGGATTCCTCGACTGGGTCCGACCTCCCGCCCCCAACGCCGATCTCTGCGCAGACTGTAAAGCCGTTATACAGGGTGTACTAGACCACAACCTCAATGCGCCGATCGCAGGTGGAGGAGCGCTGGATACGCTCGATTGGGACATTCCGACGCAGTTGGACTTTAATTTTGATCTTTTGGATACGTTTGATTGGTTGAGGCCTGAGCAGATAAGTCTCCCTGCGTGAGGTGAGGAAGTTTTGGATTGTGGAGTTGGTTTCGGTGGGAGCTTGGATATGGATCCAGTGGCTGGTGTTCAGTTTGACGGTTTTGAGATGAGGTGCCCAGGATGATACCATTTGTTGCTGTTGAGCTGCGGATTGCTCGGGCTCTGATGGGACGATGAAGAGAACGGGCTGCGAGATGCAAAAGTCTTCATAGCCTTGTTCGTCAGGGGCGAAGAGGTTATCTTTCCACATTCTATACCATCGACACACGCCTCTATACCCATCAGCCGAACCGAATGCTTTGAGATGCGCTTTTTGCAGATATTCGGTGTACCACGATGCGATGGGTAGTCTGCGGTCTTCGCTCACAAATTCCTCCATCTTGCCAAGAGGATGAAACCACGTCTCCCACTCTTGTCGATCGCGACAAAATATCAGACTCATCGCCGCTTCGGCGTTCTTCTCGAGAATTTCCTGCGACCTGTAATTGGCTAGCCATGGGATGTACCCGAGCATCTCATATCCCAGAAACTGCTTGGTCATGGTGTTGATCATGTCAACGTCGAACGGCGTTCCCAGCTTCGGCGGTCCAACGGCGAGAAATACGAGAGCTTCCCAGCGCGAGGGGTGATACGCTGCCATTCTCGATAAAAGCGTCGCGCCGAAATCATGGCCAATTCCCACGAGGGTCTTTAGGTCCAAATGGTCGAGAAGTTGGATGACCTCATCGCTCATCGGCTTGAGACGGTACGCGTTTACATCTGTTGGCTTGCTACTCTCACCGTAGCCAAGAAGATCAGGGGCTACGATGCCGTATCCTTGGGTTGAGAAGTGCTGAATTTGATGGATCCAGTCTGTGAGGGTTGATGGGAAGCCATGGAGAAAGAGAAGGGTTGTGGACTGGGAGGTTGGGGGGATGAAGATGTATGAGTATACATTGCCGCTGCGGGCTGTAAATCGCTGTCGCGCGGGTAATTCGAGTGCCATATTAATATACTATGAATCATTAATTGATACAGAGTAAAATTGAAGCAATTGAACGGAGTGACGATGTCTCGGAGCTTTATACCCTCGCGGAAAGTTCTCGGACACTTCCTCACAACCCCACGTCATCTTCACGAATCCTCAATATACCTCTCATAAACCTCCCCATAAAACCTCCTCCCAATCTCTCTATGGCTTCTAACCTTTGTCCTCAACTGCGTCTCCCCCCAAGTATCGTACAAGCCCTTTACAAACGGATTATCCACCGCTCCCGCCTCACCCGCCTCCTTACCTTTTCCCCACCGTTCAAAATGCTCCTTCAACGAAGTCATCGCCTCCTCCCTCGTCAAATCACGTCGCACACCTTGAAAGAAGGGAACGCTGAATCGTTCATTTGGGGAGGATAACACACGATGTGTTGTCGCTTTGCACACACCGTTGGTCACGACTTCGAATGCTTGGCCGATGTTGACGACGAAAGTGTCCGGGATGGCGGGGACGTCGATCCATGAGCCGGATTTGTTGAGGACTTGGAGGCCGTTTACTTGGGGGGATGCTTGGAGGAGAAAGGTCCACCATCCTGAGGAGTCTTTGTGAGGACCGACGCCTTGGGATGAGGTTGTTGATGCAGGGTAGTGAACCAATTTGAGACGATGTTGGTCGGATAAGTACGAGAAGAAGATGTCATCCGGAAGATCAAGAGCTTGCGCAACAAGTCTCAAAAAGCGTTCCCCTAGCAGTGTAAGTTCATCGATATACCGAGTAACAACACCCTTCAACTCGGGAAGACCAGACGGCCATTGATTCGGTCCCCTCAACCCATCGTACAGCGGCGCCCCATCAGGCGCTCTCTCAAGTTCCGTCGCAAGCTCAACCTGTTCTCTCAGATCAGATTTCCCAGCTGTAGTTTCCGTCCCAGCAGCGCTGTGTCCTAAAAAGTGCGGTGAATTTTCTAGAGCGATTTCTTGTTTTGCTTGGGGGGGAAGGGAGAAGAGGTCTGGGAGGATGTTGATGAGGGATGTTATGGTGGAGGTGGGGACGGAGTGGTTGGAGATGTAGAGGAAGCCGATGTCTGTGAGGGCGGTGCGGAGATTAGAGAGGGTTTGGGGGGTGGGTGATGAGATGTCGATGATGGGGATTTGGGTGAAGTCTTGGGAGGGCATTGTGATGATGGTTATTGAGTTGTGAGTGAGTGCCTTTACGTGGTGAGTGTATTCACGTAGTGAGTGGTTTGTTACAGTGTACGACATACTTGGTAGATCACGCAATGAGGGGTTCACTGATGCGATGTCGGCAGACGATTGAGAAGCCACTGAACAATACATCATCTTCAAAATACATACTCAATTAACCTTTGTCCCGTTCAATTGTTCAATTGTTCAACGGAACATACCGTCGCAACATCATCGCTACCCTAAACCATCCAACCAAAGTCCCAAAGTCCCTGCCATCTCATTTTATTTAACCGCCCCAGACAAAAACGACGATAAGATAAAGATTAGCCCACCCAACATTCAAGATAAAACGTGGGGCGCTAGCAAGATCTGGGCCACAGCTGCATAGAGTTAATCTTGACACGTTAATTTTTCGTCACAGGATTGGACACCCAGGCCTACGGAGACACATTAATCTCTCGCACCACGGAAAGCAGGGGTATCTAAAGCTTAGCTCGCTGGAGCCAAGACTGCAGTAACCCCTTTCTTGCGATTTGTGCAAAAAAGGCGCAAGCTTAATTACTGAGTGAGGTAGGTAGTTGTGCTGCGCCGTTTACGAAAAACAGGTTCTTTTTTCGCGTTAGCCAAGGTTTTTTTTGTTGATCTTGGTTCGTGTGTGGTTCGATTCATGGCATGTTGTCATGAGCACGTAGCTACTCTACTCTACGCTAAGATTGGCGCCCCTTTTGAAGCTAGAGATATCTTACTCGAGATGGTTTCGAGTAGAACATGACGAGCTTCCAACAGAGTCACCCACGTGCAACGCAATGTACGTAACATCCAACAAATGCCGAGAGAGACCCTGTAGCAATTAGACTTTTCAAGATAGAGACCCTTATTCTAGAGCGCGCCCCTTTTCTTTTTTGACTTTTTCCTCACATCGGTTTCGTTTATTTCGTTTACGCGTACGGACCAACCGCCAATGCCAATACGGGCGCCCGCGGGACAGGACCCAGATCCCCCTAAAAAGAAGAAGGAAAAGGGAAAAATTCAGGGTCTCTGCACTGTAACGCCCCCCCGCTGCAAGTGGGCGAGGCGCTAGCTCAGCGTGACAGGGGGGAGTGGGACGAGGAGGGGGGCGCAGGACCCAGAACGCGTGTTGTTTTCCGACGGTGGAGGAGGGATTTTCGTATCCACGGACGGAGCAAGAGATGAGCTATTCCTGGAGGGGGAGGTATCCGATTACGCGTTAGAGGGAACGAACGAGGAGACGAGAACGAGAGTCAATGGTCCGTCCGTACGGGTACGGGAGGTGTTTTGAGTACCGTAGTGTACTATCTGTTACGCGTAATTGCAGACAGACGATACGTGCATCTCTCGTGTCTGCTCGTTCAATCAATGCCAAACGTTCACAATCTGTTGCCATCCATTGCATACATTGCATACGCAGGAGCAGGGTGAGGAAATAAGCTATTTTTCTAGAACGTATCCCGTCACTATCACCATCCTTAAGCCACCCTCGGGTCTAGATCCCCCCCTAACTTCGCCAGCAACTTAACTGACCTACCAGGGCCAGGCCACAACGACTCTTGTTTCACAAGCCCATCTCCACTCTGGCCCTTTTAGTCCCAAAAACCCCAAGACCCAAGACCAGTTTTAATATGTGGTCCTTGCACCTGAGAAAAGACTTGGCTACACAGGGTTCTGGAGATGAGCTAACCCCCAGCAGACGCTATCTTTTTTGGCTATTGGCATGAGGGGGGCGAATATGCGCCATTGGGGTACGTACGATGTGAAATAAATGGATATGGTAGCTCTATCGAAGGCTGTGCCCCTGATGTGTGTGTGAGAGAGAGAGAGAGAGAGCAAGTACTTAGCTCGTTGTGCTGCCTCGGCTGTTTGCTGCTGTGATTCCCGTTCTGCTCTGTTTGCTCTTCATTCATATCCACTCTCTCTTCCTACAGTGACACTCAATCACTGCTCCTCTCCTTCTTCCCACTTCTCTTTTTTCTCAATTGTCTCTCCTTTCATTTCGACATTCCTTATATACCAAATCAACGACCAAAACATACCCCGAAATGAACCGCGACGAGATCTTGACCGCTGCGGCGGTTGAGAGGATGATCGCAGCTGGTCAAACAATCGTCGTCTTCGAAGACTCGATACTCAAGCTCGATGGCTGGATGGACAGACATCCCGGTGGAAGATTGGCAGTTCTTCACATGGTGGGCAGAGATGCGACCGATGAGATGAAAGCGTAAGTCACGATGCTTTTTTATGGTGTTGAGGTTGAGGTTGAGTGTTGGACGGGTGCACTACACCAAAAAGAGAAACACACTACAGCACCCCATTACCCAATTTGGTCTCTACATACCAATATGACATGTGCAGTGCGTTTTGCGGGGGAGAAAACATTACAGATCATATCAGATCAGGTTAAGCTAACACGGGTTTTCTTCTTTGGGACAGCTATCACTCGGAAGCGACTTTACGAACAATGAAGGCCTATCGGATCGGTCGGAAGCAAGGATCCTGGGTGAACCGCACACCACCAATTAGAGGCGGCGTCTTCCGCCTCGACGCCCAAGAGATTGATATCTCGGACTCGAGCACTTCCTCCGACACCGACGACAACGACAACACGAGCCTCGACGACGCCGTTAGTTCCGCCTCGTCATCTCTCAGCGTGGCCGACGCCAAAGATGAAGGACAAGAGGGTCTCCGTCAGCGGGCGGTAAAGACAGCGGCGGCGGAGGATTCGCGAAAGCGCACTGCGACGCTGCGTGTGGCCAATGCAGGAGTCGCCCGGGAGATTCAGAACGATCTTGAAACGTACCCGTCGTTGGATACGCGGGTGCAGGATGAGATTGCGAGGAAGTACCAGCTTCTCCACCAGAGGATTCACGACGAGGGTCTTTATCAGTGTCCGTACGTTGAGTATGGGAAGGAGATGATGCGGTACACGACGCTGTTTACGCTCTTTGGCGTGTTGTTTTATAACCAGTGGTACATCACTTCTGCTGTGTTCCTGGGATTGTTCTGGGTATGTGCGCTCCTTGTCGTGTTGTGAAGCTCTTGACTAACATGGGTAGCATCAAATCATGTTCAGCGCGCATGATGCAGGCCATCTTGCGATTACGTCTAATTTTGTCGTCGACACCCTGATTGGCATGTTTATTGCTGATTTCTGCTGCGGTCTGTCGATTGGATGGTGGAAGAGCAGTCACAACGTTCACCACCTTGTGACGAACCAACCGGTAAGACACTCAACCTCATCAAACACTACTCAATACTGACCTGTTTAGGAACACGATCCTGATATTCAGAATGTTCCCCTGTTTGCGACATGCCCCTCGTTCTTCAAGTCCCTTCGCTCAACTTACTACAACTTCACTTTCGTCTGGGACGCCGCCGCCGATTTCCTCGTTCCCTTCCAGCGCTGGACTTACTACCCCGTCATGGGCATCGCGCGCTTCAACCTGTACCTCCTCTCCTGGCTCCACGTCCTCTCAGAGAAGTCCTCGCAGCTTGGAAAGAGTCGCGCCTGGTGGATTCGACCTACCGAGATTACCTTCATGGCCTGCTACTGGTTCCTCTTCGGCTACTGCCTCCTCTGGCGCGGTCTCCCCGACTGGACCACCCGCGTCATCTTCGTCCTGGTCTCCCACATCATCACCATGCCGCTCCACGTGCAGATCACCCTCTCCCACTGGGGAATGTCAACCGTCGACCTCGGCGAGACCGAGTCCTTTGCGCAGCGTCAGCTCCGCACCACCATGGACGTCGACTGCCCCGCGTGGATGGACTTTGTGCACGGCGGTCTGCAGTTCCAGGCCGTTCACCACCTGTTCCCTCGTGTGCCGCGCCATAACCTGCGCAAGGTGCAGTTCATGATCCGGGAGTTCTGCAACGACACTGGTGTGCCGTACTCGATCCTCAACTTCACCGATGGCAACAGAAAGGTGCTGGGGCGGTTGAAGGATGTCAGTGATCAGTTGGATATCATGATCAAGTGCCAGCAGCACATGGCGAGGACGGGCGAGAGTGGATTGCATTAGATTTTCATAGACTAGACTTGCGAGAGCGCGTGCGATTTGTTTTTTGCGAGACAGTACAAGCAATAGATTTCTGTCTACTTCATCATCAGTGTCCATCGACTTCCCCAAAATAGCAACGTATCCTCGTGATCATACATAAAACCCCTTCAAATGATAACGCTGCCTACTCCTCGAGAGGAGATGGAAATTAAAAACACATGAGCACCACATCCATCCTTTCATACGCCTAGACCGTCCAACGCCATGTGAGTCCTTGTTACCTCACTACCCTGTACCCAGCCAACCGTCACATCACCTCGTCCACCACTCAACGATTCTCAGCCATGAATACTCGTGAATGAGGGCGAACAGGCGAAATGATGTTGAGATATGAAAGATCAAGCGAAAAAGAAAAGTCGAAACGCAAAAGGAGATCATTCGGTGCGGCGAGGCGTGAGTGTTTCGATGGACTCGATGCTCAGAGTCCAAACGACCAGCAACCGGTAGCTTGCGAACATCGTTACCATTCAAGAATACCAATACGGGGTGATGTAGCTACGATCATCGTACATAGCCTCAATCTCCTCGGCTGGGCCCTCATCGACGTCGTTCAGGTCAGCACCGGCCTCGAGGAGAGTGAAAATGATGGATCGCGAAGGAAGCACTCTCTCCCACGACCCGCGACCACAACGAAAGGCAAAAGAAAGAGGCGCCTCACGCAGATGAATCAGAACCGCTTCCAGGAGCGTCTCATCAGGATCAGCCCCGTGCTGAAGGAGCCAGTCCACCGCCACGTACTGTAGAGACGAGATAGCCTGGCGCAGAGGGCGACAGCCCAGGGAGAGGTAGAGTCGCTGGCCGTGCCCAAAGGTCATGGTCTCGCTGAGAGGCCAGTGGGTGTCGATCACGGCGCCGAACTCGAAGCAGAGCTCCAAAGTTGCGATGTTGCTGGTGGATGCTGCAAAGAAGAGAGGGTACCAGCTGTCGTACTTGCCTGCGAGCTTGTAGATCTCCCTGTTGAGGGTGCGGTGGAGATGCTTTGAGGTGCGGGCGAGGCGAGAGGCACCGCGGAAGACGAGGAGTTTGGTGATGTGGAGGAGGATCTCCTGCGGGATGCGCTCGAGGATGGAGGTGTTGGGGGCCATGGTGGGCTTGGTGATGGCGGGGATGAGAGCAGTGGAGGATGTACTGCTTTGGGAGGTGTTGGTGATGTCAGGGGAGGTGTTGGTTGCGGACGACATGATGGAGAGTCGCTGGGGGATGGGGGATATGGGAAAGTCTTTCTGGTGGTTATGAGAGATGAGATGTGAAGGAGGGGGCAAGGTGAGTTGCACTCACTGTTTTGTGAGCTGTGAAAGATTGAGTTGTGGTCAACCGCCTTGGTGGCAGGAGAGGAGATGTGAAGAGGGTAGAAAATGAGGCGCGTTGTTGTTCTGGGCTGTTGATCGTTGTGATATCGACCAGTGGTTAGTCGCGATGACTGAAAGATGAGAGATGAGATGAAGGAGAGGGCAAGATGAACTGCGCTCGGTGTTTTGTGAGATGTTAAGGATCAAGTTGTGGTCAGCCGCCTTGATGAAAAGGAGGGGAGATGTGAGGAGTTGGGAGAACCTGGAGCGAGTTGATATGGAGGAGAAATCTGACAGTGGCGCCAAAAGCGTTCGCACAGTTCTGGCTCCTGTGAGTCAAGCTCTCAAGCACTACTGAGCCCTGAACACAGTCTTACAATGGAAAGGGGTACGATTGGTTGGGGGGATGAACACTGAGGATCTGAACACTGGCGGGCAGGGAGATGTGTGGGAGTGGTTGTTGCTACGGTGAGGGGGAAATGCTGGTTGATAGGGATGACGCAGCACCAGAGTGGCTAGATTCCCCGGGCTGAGTTATTTGGTAAGCAGGATGGTAGAATTTCAGAAATAGACTCAGCGTCGAGGAGTCAACGTAAAGAAGAGAAGTCACTGCACTGCAAAGGAAGTCATCCCAACTCAAGTGACAAAGTTACTGTGTGCGAACAGTCCCCCTCATATTTGTTCAGCTAGCCTAGCTGCTAGCATCTCGTCCTTCTCGCGTTCTCCGACCACAAGGGAGTTTGGTAAAGTTGACTTTCTTTATCTAGATAATCAGAATTCTGAGTGTCCGCATGCCACGATGCTGTCTACCCTCATTTTGGACGAAACAGGTAGAGCGGAACAACCGCGTAGCCTCTTGCAGGATCTCTTGGCTCTAGAGTCAGATTATTCCAGTGGTGATCTCAGTAACGAGACGATTCATCAGAGAAGCATTCAAACAAGATTGGAAGTGCAATACGCAGTCGTTTCGTTGAGTGGCTTATCTACATCACAACCTCATGTGTCTTTCTCAAGACTCTCCAGTACGATACATCTAGGACCTTAGATACAGTAGCTACAGAAAATAAACATCAATTAGTTTGCACTGTGATACCTAATCTCGTGCACATCATGATTTCAGAGTGGAGTGTTTCCCAATATACCGAAAAGAAACCATCAGAAGACAATACCACTTGCACGAACTGAAGGACCCTTTCCCCTTTCCGCAAAACCAAATCCACACCAGCCTGGAAGGTACCAACGCAATAAACCCTCATCAAAGCAAATCCCTGAATCAAACCTGCAAAAATCAATCGTACCACACTCAAATCCGATCATCAGGCTCGAGAGAAGCCACCCACTGCTCATATCCAGCTTCGTACCTAGGGGAGCAAATCAGTGCTCACAATGATCGTCGTAGTATCAAGACATGTTATTGGTCTCGATAAGATGGAAAAAAACCCATCAATCGTGAGATCTGACCACAGCACTCCCAATACTCCAGAACGATGGATAGATGTCCTCGTCAATAAAAAACCGGTGCGGACGTCGCGTCTCCTCAGGATCCTCAGACTCGTACCAATCATCCTGGTCCAAATACGTGCTCATGAGCTCAGGTGCGGTTGCGAAGTCTCGAATGGCCTTGCGGAATGCGCTCCATCGATACTTTCCGGCGGCGTCGTCGGTGCCTGGGCTCATTTTGGCGATCTTTCGAAGAGCCTCCAAAACTCCCTGGAACAAATCCCGCTCATGCTCGTCGATGGCGTTGTAGCGCAGGAGCAACTTCATCTTGGCTTCCCAGATGTCGGCTGTTTGTCCTTGGTATTCCTCTTCCCACCCCGTAACAGGCTCCATGAGGTCGGCGTATAGACTCGAGATTACAGATGCAAAGTCTGTCTCGATGAACCACGGCTCGTGGTGAGGCCTGCCTTTGAAGAAAGGTTCCTGGGCTTCGCACCAGTCCTCCAGTGCTGGCGGGGCTTCCCAAATATCCAGTTCCAAGTCTGTGAGGAAAACACCGCGCTTTGTGTACTCTTGGAGAAGGACTTCGAGGATGATGGGTGGACAGTGAGAGCGAAGGGCGATGGCCATGGTGGTTTCGTGCCATACGTGACGCAGGGGAGGACCGCATTCGAAGCAACTGCAGCCTACTGCACTCTCTTGTCGTTCCTTTGCTGCGTAGCCTGGAGCCCGTTCGGGATGCAGACGGAGAGGAATGGGAAGACCCTGACCACTCAGAGACTGGATGATGTCGCAGATTCCTTTGACTTTGTCAGGATCTCCCATCCCTCTTTGGAAAAGCTGGATAAGAGATTCAGGCATCATATTCGACATAGATGAGATCGAGTGATGGTTGCGAGGCCAGTGCTGGAGCGAAAATCCCTTGGAACACAACCATATGAGAGCATTCGCAAAGTCCGGGTTCCATTCTTCTTCTTTGAGGACGCGAAACAGAAGAAGGTCAATTGGTCTGTGTCTGCTGTGCTTTGCAAGCTTGTTGCGGCACTGACACTTGACATGTTTCCTGTCCCAGACGATCGAGACATCAACACCGCCGAACTCGTAATTGCGCTCCATTCTGGCGACGTCTGCAGTCTTGAGTGCTTCCCGGAAGTCTGCAAAGCTGCCTGATCGGTAGTATAGTGGGCGAAAGACGCTGAAGAGCGCAGCTGAAGACAAGGCTAGAGATTTAAGGTCTTTAGCTCTGGGCTTGTCGATGTTCTTGGCTATCATGCGCTTCAGCTCGACGGGGAGACGCGCGAGAGCTCCTGTCTGCTGAGGTCGCTTGTCGGAGGGCTTCACGATGAAAGATGAGCATCGTGAGTCGAGAGGGAGGACGGAGCCCATGGTGATGGATTTCTGGATGGGATGACAATGGGGAATCAAAGTATCACTATGGCTTCTGACTTGATGATGTTGTGAGAGTTTACTGTGAGGGGAGTTGAGAGGAGTAAATAAAATCTGTAGCGTTGCGGTTGTGAAACCAGCAGTTAAGCAGTGGGGTGAACAAGAGTGGCATGCCACTGCTGTAGTATCAGTCTGCCACTGTCAGATTTTGACCTCAGGTTGTGCTAGCTAAACGCGGGATAGGGAGCATGCTCAGGCTGAAAAGTGAACACTGGCGGCACTTGGAGCGCAACAGTCACGAAGAGGAAGAGGCCTTGATTGATACTGAGAGAAAAGGAAGAACTCCGAATTTGTGGTTGCGATGTTTCTATGCCCTATCTATGATAAACGCAATAATGATATAAAAAAGTTTACCACGGGCTCACTACAGGCTTATTGAGAGATTTCGGCAGGCAACTCTGGGGTTTATCACCCACGAACCTTTTCTAGTGTATGTGCTCCAGATGTGAGCTTTTTAGAGAGCCATATATTTACGTGGGATATAGCTGTAACCGTCTTTGCGGAGTTCTGGTAGTGAATATGGGAGGTTTACATGCATTGAGAACCTTGGTACTAGATACTTGGCCCGTGGCGCCCACACACAAGTCACAAGTAGTCTGTTTACATCAGCCGTAAACGAGGCGAATTCGGGAAGTATATAAAGAAGTAAGCCTCGTTTGTCAATTGTGGTGAGAAGATATTTGTATACAGTATCGGATTCAGGGTTTTACCATTTCCAGTGCAAACATCCATTAGAAGTTTCAGTCTTGGGCATCATCAACATTTGCAACAATCGTGATTTCTCAAATACAGTGATAATATCTAAAGTTGATCTCGTTTGGCTACCCCACAAGACTTCTGCCCTTCTACCAACGACATAGAGAACGTAGAAATGAGAGTTTCAAGCACAGGGATAAGGAAAGGAACTAGAAAACCAAAATAAAGAAACCCCAAAGATTCGCACAACTCTTTCGTCTTCTGTACCGGTGCCCCCGTTCAGGACACCGAAATCTGCACAGAACTTTCTCAAGGAAAGTTTATTATTATGTTTTAAGTTTCAGATCCTAGCTAGAGGCATGCCCTAAAATTGACTAGGGGAGGAAAGAAAACTCAGGACCTTGATCCTAAATGACAAAAGACTTAGGTAAACTAGCATAAATTTAGCCTTAATTTAGGATACCCTTTACTGAGTTTATTTTGACACCCTATATTAAAGTCGGTGCTTTCTTGCTCCCCGAGGGTTGAGTGTGTAGTCCTGAACTTAGAAACAGGTTTCCAAATAACACAATCTACATAGTGATTTCCTGAAAACATCCGTGCAATAGTCTGCCAGGCTTTAAAGCCAATAGAATGCACCACGAGGTCTATCTTGAAACCGCCGAACTATCTCGTATAGCTTTCTCAGCCGTTCTATCTCGTATAGCTTTGAGAAAGCTCTGACTGGAAACCTCTACATTCATGCTCATGACAACCGTGCTGAAGTTGTAGATACGTGGAACCAGCCAGGCACAGGAAAGCACCTCGTGGATGCTCAAGAGCGTAGCGGGTTTCTCCTGAAGACACTCGGGCATCGGCTGATTCGAAACTTACCTCGACATGAATTGCCCAAAAAGTTCAGCCCGCATGCTAGGTCTCGGTGTCATAAAGGGGTAAGTGAATTCTTCGGTGGGCGGCAAAAAGTCTGATCTGTCTTGAGGCCAAAGACACAACGAGTCTCAAGGATACATATACGAGCTGGTGCCCGTTTGTCTGACTTGACCTTATCATCAACTATCCACCCCATCTACAAGACTTGATTGCTCCTCACAACGCTCTACATCACATCTCAAACTTGACCAAGTTCTTTCCTGCCAATAAGCCTTTTTCCAGCATCATCATGTTTTCCCTCATTCCTCTCCTGAGTCTCCTCGTCGTTGGCTCTCATGCAAACCCCTTCCTCGACGCACGAGGCGTCGCCAGCGTTGGGCTGCCCGCCAAACTCAGCGCCATCAAGTTGGACCCAGCCAATAAAGACGGCGTGACTTTCCACATCACGGCCGCCGGCGTTGACGCTCAGTGTTACCCACCTGCCAAAGACACCGTCGCTGCGGGCAGAATCTACAAGTGCTGCGAGAACGCTGCCGTCACCTTCAGCTACACCGGTGAGGATGGCAAGCTTAGCGTTTGGCTGAGCAATGAGAAGGGCTCCTTTGCTGGCTCTGCTCTCGTCCCCGGTCCCGTTTCAGGTGATGTCGTCATCGACCTCGCCAGCCTGGACGGTTGAAGATTTGCTGCAAGTATGGGGTTAGTAGTGGGAGAGTTAGGTTGTTAGATCGATTGTGAATCAGGGGCAGTGTGTGTGGGGAATAGGGACGGAGGAACCGGCAGTGTGTTGTGTTATGTAGTTAGATCCATCCAGGGACAATCGCATCTCTTTTCGTACTGCACTTTGAAGTGATACATTTATTAGCATAATAGTAGTGTGATGAAATATTAGACTTTTATACGTGATTCGGTAGATTATACTAGCACGCTCGGGCCATGCCGAGAAATTTCCCTCTTCCTTTGTAGAACAGCCATATATGCCGAAGCCTTGCGATTTATAGCGTAGTTTCCAGGGGACGATTGTTTCAGGGCGGAAAACCTGTAGCCAATTTTCAGTTCCTGCGTGTTCTAGAATTACCTGAACATTGTTCTATCGGAGTGTCTAAGTGAGCTGTCCTTCTAGGGGCAATTTAGCGTGCGGCTCGATCCAAACTTTAAGTTGTGCACGTGGGTTTTATATCGCTTTTCTTTCGTGACATCTGACAGCGCAAACTTCAGGTCAATATAAGGTCAAAGCGTGCATGGACTCACTAACCTGGGGTCGGGGATCGTTAATAAAGAACCCATAAGCTTGTAGCGTTTTCTCTGCCTGAGATTGGTCAGGGGTGCCTTAAAACTCAGTAAACGTGTAGATGCTAAAGGAAATGCTTGGCTCTTTCTCTTGACCGAGACTCAGAACCTGCTATGGCTTCAGCTGAAACAAGCTAGATCCTGCTGAACCTAAAAAGCACCAAGTATGGTTGATGCCCAAGTGTTATACGATGATATGGCTCCGTCCTTATGGCTTATCTTGCATTCGGGCTCGTATTCCCAAGGACGGATGCTGACAGCTTAGCCCGCTACCTGTCTTCATCATCAGAGATGTCGCACCTTTACCGGGACGGGTGATGTGAGCTCTGTTCTTGCATATAAGCCGGTTCCACACTGTCGCCTTCTTCTAAGAAATAATTCCTTCTTTTCAAATTTCAAACAAAGCTGCAACATGTTCGTTCCTTATGCGCTGTTGCTTCTCACGTATGGCACCTTTGTCTGGACTCATTCAGTCTCCGACCTTGGCGAAGATGACTTCTTCGACCTTGTGAATTCAGACAACCTTGCTCTTGTGCTCTTTGTTACTCCTAGTTGTGTGAAGTGCGACGAGATTACTACTCAGTTCGAGCAGGCCTCAGACCTATCCCCCAAGACCAACTTTGTACGGGTAGATTGTTCAACTAACGGTAAAGTCTGCGATGATGTCGGAGTTCTCCATGTTCCAGAGGTCAGGTTTTCCAGAGGCCATGGTCGACTCACGCTTTACCGCGGCGACTCAGACACTTCAGCGTACTATAACCCCGTTCCTCTCTCGAAGTTTTGCACTAAGCGCCTTGTTTATTTTAGACTGTTGTCATTCATCGAACGGCAACATGGTCCAGCTGTTATGGAACTAAGTGATGCCAATTATCACGAGTTTTTGAGCACTGATTACGTTTCAATCGTCGCCTTCATTGATGATAATGATAAAAACTTGACAGAGCTATATTCTCAGGTGGCTGAGCAGCTTCGGGGTGAATACGCTTTTGCAATTACCCATAATTCTAGTCGAGCGAATGATGAAGGTGTCGCTCGACCAGGTATTTTGCTTCTCAGCACATTTGACGAGCGTCGCAGCAGCTACGAAGGTCCTTTTGACCAAGATGCACTCCGGCTTTTCATCAGGAAATACGGGACGCCCTTGATTGGAGAGCTACACCCGGAGGTTTACGCTACCTTTGCCGAGGTATACCAACCTACTCGTACACTTATAGGGAATCCGCCAGCTGATCAACAGTATTAGACCAGCTTGCCACTAGCACAGATTTTAGTAGCTTCTCCAGCAGAGCGCAATCATCTGGTTGACTTGCTCTACCCGCTGGCTCGAAGATTTAGCAGCGTCTTGACCTTTGTTACCGTCGATTCAAACAGGTATCCCCAGCGGGCGGCATTACTCAATCTCGCCGACGGCACCAAATTGGGCTTCGCAATTGAGAATGTCACCTCAACGGAGAAATATACCTTGAAAGACAGCTTAGTCAATGTAGAAAGTATCACAGTATTTGTCCAGGATTTTGTGGCTGGCAAGCTGAGACCAGAAGTCCGATCTCAACCTGTGCCAGTAAAACAACAAGGCCTCTGTGTCGAACTGGTTGGACACACTTTCAGAGAAGCAGCCTTTGACGACACTCGAGATGTCCTTGTGGAGTTCTACACACCGTGGTGTGATTACTGCGTCGAGTAAGCCTGCTTCTCACCTGGTCGAGATCAACTCTAATCAGCACGCTAGGTCACATGATGTACTCGAAGAGCTCGCCGTGCACTATCGCGATGTCGGAATCAGTGACAAGATATCCGTCGCCAAAATCGACGTGAGCAGCAACGATGTCCCTGAATTGATCACAGGTTACCCAACGCTGAAGCTATACCTAGCTGGTAGACAAGCCCCGGTTACATTTCAGGGCAACTATCGCGAGCCCATTCCTCTAGCGACGTTAATTTCTTTCATTCACGACAATGGTAGAAATCAACAAGAGGCTAGGTCTTCACAGTCCTCAGATTTCTCAACAATGTCTAAAGCCATGATTCCACTAGAGGCAAGACAGGCTGACATGGCGAGTCATAGCCCGAACAAAGCCAATTTAGTCCAGCAGCACGAAGAACTATAACATAGACGAGTTTAAATTCTGGAGAAACAGAATACAGGATGTTGGGGAAAGAAAGAAAAACTCTTAAGTTGTGCTTGCTATGCTTTTATGACGTCTATAATAAACCCAATACTCAATCTAAACAAATACCCCAAAAACAGTAAAGACAGTGTCGCTCATCTATCCCAACAACCCCATGTAAGAAAACAGCCCAACACAAGAAGCACCGTCCAGCGTGTGCTTGCCAATAGTTCAAAATCGAATGAGATGTCAGGCTTGAGTAGAGAAACTACAAGGTTGTGTCTTCCCCGCGGGCTGTCTGGCTACCCAATAAATGATGATGTATGCTTCGTAGCTTGGCCTCAAAAGATATCTGCACGATAATTCTTGAGGGGGATCAATGCTGGGTTAAAGTGTTCAATAATCCAGTACGAGTCCGCCTCGATTGCGGGCACGATAGTTCTTGAGGAGGATCAATGCTGGGTTGAAGTTCTTAATGATCCAGTCTGAGTCCGGCCTGATGGCGGGATCAATGAACTCAAGAATGACTAGCCCAAGAACATGATTAAGCGGCCCATGCTGCTGCACATACAACCACACAATGTTGAGTATGCGCCTTGCACAAGCCCACTGGAAATTATTAGTCAACTGTCCAAAGATGATACGAAGGATTGATGCATTACCTTGATCTCAGGGTTTGAACCGGGCAACTTGGATCCGCATTTGAAACCCTCGCAATAGTTGCTGCCAGAAACGCCTGTGAGCGGACATTTGGGGCATTGGGAAAGCCGAGCATTCGTCAAAGTGTTATAGATCTCATCAAGCATGGATCGCTCGCTCGCCGAGAGTGGAGGAATCTGATTGGCTGTGGCCATGGCTGGCAATAGGGTACAGGGAACCTGGTAGCTTGCTCCAATGAGAAGAAGAGATAACCGGGTTGGTCGACCTTCACAGTATGAAAGTACTCAGGTACATGGGCAAGTAATTTGAGGCATCATAAAAAGTTGCCTCCCAATACAACTAATGTCATCAGAGTTAAGAATAGACATATTGTTCACCAGAATGAGTCAACCTAAAGAAATTATGAGACGGGATAAGCGAAAGAACAATCAACTGATGTCACGCTAAACATCAATAGCTGAAATCTCAGCAACGCCGCTTCTGGAAGACTACCATATATGGTTGCCATATGGAAGTCCTGGGTCAAAGCGAGCAGGCAGTCCTTTTCGGAACATGAGAGCTGACCTATTGCGGACCCCTAACTATACATGGCTGCTCAAATAAACCGCGAACTGCCCTCATTCCAAAAGGCTGATTGGTTCGATCGCGATTGAAATAACCAAGATTTTGGTAAACAGCATCATCGGCCAAATGAGCAGGGAGCCCTGGATGAATCAATAAGCGCCACTCAGATTCTCACGTAGAAAAATTAAGCTAACACTTGAAAAGCAAAGGCAACGATCCCTGCTTCTCCTTGAAGCATCAGCGCAAGAATAACATCTTCATCAGCATCCTCCCCGCAATTTCCACGGATACAACTGGGTAATGGATCACTACAATGCTAACTTGCTAGCTTCAATAGCTCTCTATAAAATCAGTAGTAGTTGCAATAATAGAAGGAATATCTGAGAGGCTGAAATATTGGAGTTAGCGACCAACTGGCGAAGGGGCTGGGAAGTATCTTGACGAGCCTGGCCCATTCAGAAAGAACCCAGGCGCAGCTCCCACGCCCACGGCCTGGTCGCAAGTTGTTGCGTAGGCAAGAGAGTGTGATTGGTCAACACACCGAGGTGGCGTGTATTGATCGGTTCAACCAGGTTCCGTGAGTTGGTAGTGCGATATCCGGGCGCATGGTGGCCCAGATGGGACGCAGTACAGTTTCCCCGGTTGGTTGAGATGGCTACTAACTAGCTGTAAGAGTGAACCGAGCAGGGGAGAGATTGAAGCTTCCTAGAGTGTTTGTTGCGAGAGGCGAGTCGACGTTGAGTGCATCGGGATCTCCCTTCAGCAATACTTTTGAGATGCCCGCGGAGAGACCTAGGTATATGAATACGAGTGCAAACATGAGGACAAATAAGACTTGTCATTAAGCATCCAGACTGAGCTGAAATCTGTTCTGATCAGCCAGCTGATTGACAAGAGTTGCCGGGCTTTCCGGTTTGTAATATATCACATTGATGATGAGTGATTGTACCACCATGGTAATTTCCCAAATTGGTCATAAAGGAGAGTTTCAAGCAGAGTTAACGTCAACTAGATTTTGTCAGTTCAAGCCTGGCTACGGTATTAATGCCTTATGCTTCTATTTAGACACTTGCTATTCAACAATTTGGTCACAGTTTCCAAAATTTCAGAGTTTAGATGTTGAGTTGCATCAGAATTTAGGTGCCATGATTGGCCCAAGCGAATTGGCTGCGCCAAGTCTAGCTCACAGTGCTGACTAAGGCCCGCTAAATGTCGATCCTCAACCTCCGCCAGAGTACGGAGCCTTGGCACTATCACATGGGCAACGGTAACGGCTTGGCTGCGTTTGGAGGCGGGACAGATACGAAAAGGAGAAATTAAGGGGTACTAATCCAGTACGTCACTGAGTTTTTGGCCCTCCCCCCCCCCTCCCACATGAGCGAGATCATGATGTCTTCAGATTGATGTTCCAGCATTTGTCCCAAGTTGAAGTGAAAAGCAGGAGGTCACTCTTTAGGATACATGTACCTCTCATTAGTGGAATTTTTATGATTCAGCAATCTGAGAGTACTAATTCTTAAACACACCCTGAATGTAAGGCAGAAACAAGTGGAATTTAAGAGTTTATTTTGGGTTAAATGGGAGGTGAAACCAAAAGTGATGGATTATTGAACTGCGTTTGTTTAGCGCTAGACAGGCAGAGCAAGCCAATTAAATTTCTAGTATCAAAAATACATCACCTTGCAGCAAAATCGAGCTAAGATGTAAGTACCTTTGATAATACAGGTTGGGAATTCTAACTGCTCTGCCACCTTGTGGCCAGTATATATGCCGTATCGATCAGCGACCAATCAAAGCCAGAGACAGCCCCCTGACTCGGATTAAACATCAACTGTCTCCCCACTTGTCAGTCGAGAACACACTCATTGGCTGTACAAAAAGTCTGCTTGTTATGGTACAGATGACCTGAAGTTCATACTTGGGAGAATAGTCTGAGCTAAAGGAAAGGAACCCTGCAAGCCCTTCTCATCCCACCACCTATGAGAATCTGGCCATTGGAAGACAAGGAATAATCACCCAATCACTGTAGTGGTGTCAAACATTCTATGATGAAGTTGCCCAGTTGATGTAACCGTACGACATGCAGATCAGTCGAAACTAATATTCTAGATTTGTTAGAGGGAGCTTTCTTGTCATCAACTCGAGGCGGCGGTCAGGATGACACTCATCAAGCTACCTGCACAGATTCGATGCTGGGTCGTCTGAATATGACCAATCGGGAGAGCTGGGCTAGTCACAACGCAACATCAGCCTTGTCGGTCGCCATTCGAGTTGGAAAACCCTGAGTAAAAAGGGTTCAAAGAATTATAACACTATTCTTCCAAACAACATAAGGCAAGAAATGTCAAGTGCAACTAAACAAGAGAGATAATATAAAAACACCAGAGAAAAAGAAAATGATAATAAACCAGTACTAAAGTCTAGGTTCTGTCTGCTAGAATAAGCTCTTAGCTATAAGTCTTAACTGTAAATAATATATCTAGCTTATAACTTAAATATTATATTAAAATATCTAACTAATTGCTATAATAAAAAGCTAATATTATAAAAACCTAAAAGATAACTTATTTATTTACTATTATAAGTTATCAAAAAATACTTTTAATATATTTTTAAAAATAATTAAATATAAAATAATAATAAAGTAAAATAATAATATATATATTTAAATAAAAGTTTATTTATATAGTATATTTAAATAAATTTTAATAATAATATATTAATAGGCTTCTTTTTAATTTTATTAATATTAAAGATTATAAATAAATACTTTAAAATAAAGATTCCTTTTAGAAAATTAAAGCTATAAAAGATAAAGTTTTTAAGGTTATTATAATTAAAAAATATAAAAGGCTTTTTAATAAGCTTATTTAATAATTAGCTATTTTTAGTATTTATATTTTTACTTATATTATAATAGGACTTTATTAAGAGGTTAAAAAAGCTATTAAATAAAAATGTTATAACCCTTACGGTTATATTATATATACCCTATAAAATTCCCTATAAACTCTATTAATTATAAATAGATTAAATAGATCTTTTTCAGTCTATTAGATTTAACCAGTTAGGATAGGACTAAAGCTTTATAATATTAATTTAAGACTAAACTATTAATATTTTAGTCTTTAATAGAAATATTAATAAATACCTTATAGATAGTAATATATAGCTTATACTTATTTATATTTCTATAGACTTAACTTACTAACTATTAATAAAACTTCTTTATATTAATTAAGCCTAATATATATTAAATCTACTATTAAGAAATATAATACTTTAATAACTACTTAATATTACGCCCTATATTGTGACGGTTGGGGTTTCCAAATAAGTAAACTAGTCCGTACTAGGTTTATATTTGCAGAAGACGTAGGGCGTTGTACTGAGCATGTTAGGTTGTCACGTCTCTTATTAGGGTAATACAGGTTAAAGTCGTTTCCATGCTTGTAGTTGGCTTTCTCTTTTCTGCATTTATACTGTTGTTTGTCGATCTTGATCGCCATCGTGATATAGGTAGTCAGGTTATCAGGTCTATCTATAAGATATAGTTTATCTTTAACCTCTTCCTTTAGGCTTTAGTAGTAAATTTCTATAAGGGTATTATTATCCTATTAGGTCTTAGCTGCTAGCTATTAGAATTTAGCTAAATATATAATATATAATTTCTATTATTTAAATGTAAGTAATTTAGCTATAGCTTATTATTCTTTATTAATTACTTTAAAATTATCTTTAAGGGCTTATTTAAAATTATTTTAATCTCTAAAGATATTTTATATATTTTAATCTTATAGATTTTTTTTATTTTTTAAGTAATCTCTTATAATAAATTTAAACTATTTTTTAGTATTACCTTAAATTAAGGGGGCTATAAATAGAAGTTTCTTTATAGTAGTATCTAATTTATTTAGAAATAAGTAAAAATATCTTTTTATTTAAGTTAAAAATAGAATAATATTAATTACTTATCCCTTAAAGGGTTTAAACTTTAGTGGCTTTAGGGCTTCTTTAAGATCTCTTCCTTATAGTTTATTACTGCTATTACTGGTTATTATAGCATTCTACTAGTTATTTATCTAGACTTATAGGGTATTATAGTTATTATATAGCTACTATAGCTTTACTATTATCTTAATATTATTAAGTAGAGCTTTAATATAAAGAGATATTAGGCCAGTATTACTAAATATCTTAATAGTATAATATTACTTAACGTAAATATAGTATATTTTAAATAAGAGCTATTAATATATAATAGTTAGGGTTTTTAAATAAGTAAATTAATCTATATTAGGTTTATATTTATAGAAAATATAGAATATTATATTAAGTATATTAAGTTATTATATCTCTTAATAGTTAATAGTATATATTAGGCTTATTAAGGTAAAGAAATCTTATTAATAGCTAGTAAGTTAAGTTCTATTTAATGCTAAAGGAGTATATTTATATACTATATAGTATTAATAGTAATTAAAGAGATTACTATAAAGTTAATAGTAATTCTTAAGAATTACTAATAATTAACTAGAATTACTAGTAATCTATCTTAGATTTTAGTAATTAGGTCTTAGTAGTTACTTATAGAATTCCTTAGTGTACTATAATTATAAATAATTAGAAGAAAAATATAGGGTGTATATAATATAAGCATTTCTTCTATTTGGGTTGTAATATATATAATCTGCTAATAATAAACCTAAATATGGCTTAGTTTAATACAGTTAGACCTAACTGTTATAAAAAAAAGGGAGGCATTTAAAGCCCTTATTAATAATAGGGCTAAAGCTAAAAAGATAATAAAGTTAATTAAAAGAAAAAACTAAAATTAAATTAAGTCTTTAATTAAAACATAAATAGTAATTTACTGCTAAAATAATAACTTTTAAATATAATATATAGCTATTAGATTTATTAAGAAATATTAATATATAAGAAAAAAGAAAGTTTTATAATAATATATATATTAGTGCTATTAGGCTAAGAATAAGGTTTAAGAAAAGGTTTAAGGCAATTGGAAGGTGGTAGCGGTATTAAGTTTATAAGTCAATCATAAGGTTAGAAAATATACTTCAGGTTTAACACAATGGCAGTACTAAAGTCAATAAGCTATAAGGGAGAAAGGTACAAATACTAATGAAAAAGACAAATACGCCCGTCTACCATAGTTCTAACCCACAAAGTCAAGGATCAAGATGTGCCTTTACCAATTCGGGCACCAGAGACGGGGTTTGTGATGAGAACAACAGTGAACCCCTGCTTCAATGGCATCTAGATGACTTCGATTAAGGTATCCAAGGGGCTGCTCATCAGCACCCGCTTGACGGAGGGTTTTGATAATCTCGCGATTATTACGTATATAATGCTCGTGGCGTGGCACCTTGTAGTATCTAAGTTTCATTTTATAAGGTACAGCGCTGAAGGATAGTCCTGGTTCAACGATAGACCCAAGAGCCTGTGCAAGAGGGCATGAGAAAGAGGCTTTGTCGGGGTCTCTCGTGGAATTCGGGCTTGCCCCATGATTAAGAAGCCACTTGACGGTGAGAGGCCGAGCAAACCCGATGGCTGTTTGGAGAGGACGAATAGGACGAAAAGGGAATTCAGAATCCTCGTAATCAATAGGTGCCCCCGCTTCTATACATCTAGCAAGTGTGCGCCAATTGCCACTCTTTGCAGCATCAAACATTGGCAGCCATCTGAGCCGTCTACCGGTTTCAGAGTAGACAAATAGGATGAAGAGATTGTATAGCCTCTTACATGTCCTTAAGAGCCTGATTTTATCTGAGTATTTTCCAATGGCATCCAGAATGTCTAGCAGGAGCTCTGGAGGGAGGTGGCAGAGTATGCTTTGAGTTTGGGTAGAGAACTCCGAATTCATGTTAAAGAGAGTAGAAGAAGAATGTGCAGCGTTTTTGCTGATAAACTGAGAGATTTTGCAGAAGTGAGGTTGAAACGAGCGTGATTGCTGGGGTTATCGGTAACATCTCGAAACCCAGGCTGATTGGAAGTGTTTTATAGCTATGGAGAAGTCTTTCACGGACCAATCCTTCTGAGTCTTTATGGTCAGCCGCCCATGGACTTCGGTTGATCCGAGTGCCGTTTGCTCCCAATCCAGGGTCCCTGTTCTAAAGCGATAAAGCGACAAAGCGACAAAGCGACAAAGCGACAAAGCGACAAAGCGACAAAGCGACAAAGCGACAAAGCGACAAAGTGATCAGAGCCCCGCTTCAAGTTCTTAGCAAAAGTCACATTGTTCTGAGATTGTAAGAACAATAATGAATACAGTCTCAGTTCAACACTAAACAGTAGTAAATTGATATCAGAACAGTCTTCTCAGGACTAAGTTCTCTGTGCTCACATAAGCTCTCAGCCACGAGTCGCGGCTGCAAACAACATATCTAGCTAACAACTTGTAGTCTCGATGGCATTGCTTTGTTCATTTAGGTGTTTCCGTCAAGCTTAGAAGCAAAGGAGACTTCAAACGAAAATACGGAAGAGTTTTCTTGGACGGATAGTCAGTCATTAGAACTCTGCTTTCGCCGTAAGCTGGAATGCTCGTTGTGACTAACCTACGCTTTGTACAACAAGAAGTGATGCCAATGAGCCCCACGTGACAGGGCTGGCCCCATTTTCCCTTATCGCCTTGTCTGGTTATCTGCAGTCTACGGAGTACAGACCGTGGACCAGAAAGTGTCGATGCCTGAGGCATGAAGACTCACCAGAACCAGTTGGCCTCTTCCATCCCTTGGTTCCATCAGGCTCTGATTTACCAGTATGGTTGTCACCTCACATCTCATGGAACAAATTTTCGCCATGGTGGTGACTAACCAGAATATCATTTAAAATTTGGTTGATGAGTAGGCTGAATTCTAGACCAGCTGTTGTGAGCAGGGACTTAGTCTCTGGAACTTAGAATACAACTACAATCAGTCAATCAGACAGGATGCTCTACGTTAAACAAGAACGACGGGCAATTACTATAGAAAATGGTGAATAAATAAAGCGAGATAAAGAAAGATACAGGAGGGAAAAAATGCCGCACCATAAGATAAGACAATCTGTGTAGGCCTAGCACACAATGGCAGCCATGAAGATTCATGCCTAACCCTAAAGGCGGCTTTTGTGTTGAGGACAACAGAAAACGCCGGCTTCAATAGAGTCAAGATGGACTCTCTCAGGATCACCAAGGGGTTGTTCCTGGGCGCCCGCTTGGCGAATGATCTTGATCATCTCCCGAGCATTCTGGGCAAGACGTTTGGAGCCTGGAGTCTTGGAACCTTTGACTTTCCATCGAAGAGGTATGTCCCAGCCAATCCTGGGCCTTATGGCCAAATCGACGGCTGCCCCGAGAGGGCAGGTTGCATATATGGATTGATTGTCACCTCTCATTGAATCCGGGTTTGCTCCATGCGCGAGAAGCCACTTAACCGTGAGGGGTCGGCAGAATGCGATGGCCATCTGCAGAGGCCGAACGCAGTTTTCCGGCTCCCTATAATCGACAGGCGCACCAGCCTCGAGGCATCTGGCAAGAGTACGGCAGTTGCCATCCTCTGCTGCTTCGAACATGTGTCGCCACTTGAGCCGTTCACCGGCATCAGAGTAGATATGCAAGATAAGCATATCATATAGTTCCCTGCATGTCCTGGAGAGATTTATCTTATCTGAGTAGTCGCTAGTGGATCCGACGACATCAAACAGGACTTTTGGAGGAAGCAGGCAGAGTTTGCTTTGAGTTTGAGTTTGGGTGGAGGAATGAGGACTCATCGTAACGGGTGTAGTTGAAGAATGCTGAATAATGTTGTAGGAGTAAATTTGAAATGAATGTGAATAGTAGGTCAAGAGTGATGCCCCAACTAGAGTCGAATTGGACGTGTTTTATAATTCTAGGCCATTCTTACACAGACCAGTTCTGTTAAGTCTTTGTAGTCGGCTTTGGGCGATCCGAGCGACATCTGCTTCCATTTTTAGAGTCTTGGTCTTGTCCTAGGGCGACAAAAAAACGAGAAAGCGGCTTTTGGCTCATAATATAACTCACAGTCATGAAGACTTAAGAATGAATATGCACGTAGTCTGGGTTCGAAACTACACCGTGGTAGATTAATACTAGAGCAGTGTCCCGGGATGTCATTTTCTCTCACACAATCGCGACCTTCTTCTTTAGCCCTGTTTTCGATTGGGCTGCTCTATGACGTTGACCCATCATGTTACCAAGCGGATGAGTGCGCGGATTTACAGAAAGAAACCGAGACTCCAAATATCGCGGATTCGGTCCGCGAACGCAAGCGTCCTGTAATCTTCTGCCTGGGATATGGTATTTAGCCTGACTGTTCTTGAGGCGTCTTGTTACACCCGTCTCAGCCTGATGATACAATGTAGCCAAGAAACATCTGACATGCGCCCGCAGCAATCTTGACCATTCCTTCTTGGGGAACCTCCTTCTGTTCAAGGTGACTAAAAGGTCGATGTTGTTTTTTGGTCGTGACTGAGGCAATCGCTTTGTTCAGACTCGCAAAGACAACAAAGAATCGAACAGGGCCTGAACGAAAGCATGCTTTGGAACCGGCCATCCCCGCGTAAAGGGCTAAGGCGCCAAGGTCTTCAAGATTCTCATGCTTTGTTTCCATTACTCCCAATAGGATGATACACCATTTACCGCTTGTTCTACGTTCGTTCTCTGCGCTGATTCAAGCTCTCAACCACGAGTCTCAACTGAAGATTCCCATTTATCCATTTAGACCTTACTGAAATGTATGGTATAACATAGATCAATCGAAATAAAAGCACTGATACGTTCTTTTGGTTTCTATGTGTTCCAAAAGCTGTGCGTCAGGTAATTTGCCTCTGTTCCTTGGTACATAGTTATCTTTCACGAACAAAGTTGGCCGGGTTTGAATATAAGTACAGGCCATACTCAATCCAGAGTAACACATTGCTATCAGAAACCAATATCCTATTACGATCACCAACCAACACAGCAAGGTTAAAAAACTATTCGCAGACAATTATATAACAAAAATATGTCAATCCAGGATATTCAAGTCGCTGTTCCTTCTCCATCTATACAGATGACCCCTTGGCGACCTCGGCGGCAGGGAAAGCTGGCCCTTCTCCCCACCGAAATCCTTCTCCAGATCACTGGCGAGCCCGGTAAGGATGGAGGAAGTATGTCTTACAGAGATCTCAAGGGCTTGGCAGTGAGCTGCTCCAGGCTCTTCCATTTTATTCGTCCAATGTACTACTTTGCTGATGACCATGCCGTCTTTCACTCCGCTGTTGCACATGGCGATTTGGAGGCCATCGGAAGATGTGCTCAACTTGGAGCTGCACCTCGTCTTGCGAGAAAACTCCACCACAGTTGCAGCTGTCCGTCGGAACATCCACACAAGGTGCATAGACCTTTTGACTCTCTTCTGGAATATGTGGCCACTGGCTCCGTTCCCGTCGGGAAATCCCTAGACGTCTTGAAATGGTTGCTCGACGAAGGCTTCGAAGCAAACGAGCAGATGGATCAACCATGGTACAGGAATGGTAATGAAGATTGCGATCATATGCCTGAACTACTGGTTACTATCCTAAGCCAGAGTAAAGAACAGACTCGAACAAACGCGATTATCAAGATGATTGAGATCTTACAGAGTCACGGATTTTGCTTGCCTTACCAGATGAACATTCGGAAACGATATCACCTGTACCTTCACAACGAAACCGATGTAGACCTGATCAAAAAGCCATTAGATGTGGCCTTGCGACTCCGCTGCCCACCATCCTTCCTCAGACTCATACTCGAGGAGTACAAACGCCGCAATCTGGATGTCAAAGCAGGAGGCCAGCTCACCCCTCCCGAGATCGCCAGATGGGCGGGGCACTCAGAGGGAAACCGACGGGGCTGGCGCCGCCAAAGAACAAGCCTAGGCACGATGGTCGGGAATATGTTTCTCGACATCTTCAACCCATCAACAAGCTGGAAAGAGGCAGATCTGAGCAAGGCGGCCGATAGCTTCCAAGAAAAGATTCAGCTACTGAAAGACTACCAGGCAGTCAACTCGCATGAATTGACTGTTCTGAAGAGCATTCTAGAAAGCCTGAAGGACATTACAACTCTATCAAAACGCGTTAGGGGACTGGACAATGAACGCGACGCGAAAGAATGCTGGCAAAGGCTATGCGAAGCTTTACGCCCTTTTGCAACCAAACAAGCTCTTATAGTGGATAGCCAGCGCCGACTGAGCTACGAAGACATTTGTGCACCTCTTCACCGTTTTGTCTTTGAAGTCGACTGGAATCCTTGGAAGTTATGGTTTGAGCACAAGTTGCAAGACCCTGAGTTCAGAGCAGAGATGTCATTTTGCTGGACGCAACATGACTTCTGGAAGCTGAGGCAGGACGAGAATGGGATATGGTATGATAATCAATGGGAATATGTTCATAGCTATAGGCAAAACAGCAGTGATCTGCCCAGATGGCACCTTGTAGACTTTGATGGGTTTGTGGCTGCGGTCGAAAAGCAGTGGCTCAAGCTCAATCCATACTTTTTGACCTCCACGATTCAGGATTCAAATGGCAAGGTATGAGGAGAATTCAACACCAGCATTCAGAGTCAAGAGTTGTAGATAGGACTATATGGATTCAGGTCTGGAAGATGAAGATTTATTTACCCGAGTGTCAGGAGTGTTCAGTATGAACCAGCTTTTAGTGCTAGCCTATCATAAAAACATTTTCAATTTGAGGAGTTTCAACTTCCCCCCTTCGTTGCTTATATTTAAATTGTATTATATCTGTGTCTACGTATTACCAAAGGTAACCAAAGTATATTCACTCGGCGGTCTCGGAGGATTGTGTCCTTGGCTTCATGCTCTTATCCGTGCCTGTCGTTAAATGCAGCTCAGATTTCATGTAGATGAAAAGCTTGGACCTCCATGAATAGACTAAAGATATCTATTAGAGCCTGAAACGACCTTGAGACGATGAAAAAGGTGATTGTCCGAATTCTGAGAGTGCTTCCTCTGTTTACAAGGCCCTCAGCCCCGAGATTGACTGATGGCGTGTAAGCTCTTGTGTAAGCCCTGGACTCGGTTGATCTTCCGTGTTCATAATTGAAATTTGCAATAAAGTGCATGGTGTCCTGTTCAGGTTTCCGATCCTTTGTTTCCGTGACCGCCAAAGAAGGGCCTAAGCACGACAGATGCTCTCAATCAACTGTTCTTTGAGAAGTTCCCACCTTCATTGAAGCCGTGGGAGACTTGAAACAGAAGAACAGAAGAACAGATTCCCTGTTGTCTCATGAACAGGAAGTGAACTCAATTGCAATGTAACACGACAGCAATGAACAGCACCTGACATTTCGATCTCGGCATCGTTCTGTGGTACAAAGGTATTGCAAATGAGACTTGGACATATCGAGCAGGTTCACATTGACTATAAATGTAGGCCATATTCCCTCTAAGGTATAGGACTTTCTTATCAGTATCGAGTATTAACTACAAAGCACAACATACACCGTACACCATATCACGCACAACCACGAGTTTTCACACGAAATCTCAGAAAGCAAATATATCGGACCATCATATCGAGGACCTTCCACTTTCTTCTTCATCCAGAAAAATGACTTCTTCACGACCTCAACACCAGGAAAAGCCGGCTCAACAAGAAGGAAGACCGGCCCTCCTCCCCGTTGAAGTTCTGCTCAACATTACAGGTGAGCCTGAGAAGGATGAGCAGACTCTATCGCATAAAGACTTCAAGAGCCTGGCATTAAGCTCTGGGGTATTCTTTCGCGAGCCACGCCAAGCATATTATTATGCCGACAACTTTGCTGTTTTTCACTCAGCCCTCAGGTGTGCAGACATGGAAACAATAGAGCGATGCTATGAACTGGCAAAGCCCCCTTTGCACCTAGAGTGGAAAGTCTCCTGCAAATGCCCATCCGACAAGGCTCACAAACACCACAGGCCTATCGACGATGTACTTGAAAGCCTTGCCATTGGCTCTGTGTCTATTGACAGATGTGTCGAAGCTATCAGATGGCTACTGAGTAAAGGATACGAGGCAAATGAGCAGAAGGAGCAAGTTTGGTATAAGAACAACCAACACTGTGATCACATGCCTGAGCTTGTAATTGATCTTTTGGGCAAGACTTCTGACAAGGCTCGTGTAGAGGGGATCTGTAAGATAATCACGATGCTACACGATCATGGATACTCCCTGCCTTACCACATAAACCTTCACAAGTATTTCATCTCATGGTACGACCAAAAGAGTAAGCCTGGCTTGATACGTAAGCCGATGGATGTAGCTCTCAGATCTTACTGTCCGATATCCTTCCTCGAGCTTCTTCTACAGGAGTATCGACATCGTGGGGCAAACGCAGCGACCGTACATAATGCCTGCCCTCCTGAAATGAGAACCTGGGTAGGCATCTGGTACTACGTTCTGCCCCACTGGCGTCAGAGCACAAACTTTGGCAATGTGCTTTGGGGACTGTTCCTGGACATTGCGGACCCGCTGACTAGCTGGAAGGAATCATACCAGGGTGAGGCTGCGGACATATTTGACAAAAAGATCCAGCTCCTCATTGACTACCAATTCGTTCAATTGGAGGAGATACAAGTCTTGCGACGACTTGTCGAGGTTCTGCGGGAGAACCCCTTGGATTTCAACCTCATCGACGAAGATCACGATGGAAAGGAATATTGGGAGAAGCTATGCGCCACCCTAGGTCCTCTTATGAAAAATGAAGACCTTGTAAGAAATGACTTGCGACTCGGCTGGGATGTCCGCCCTACACCCGGGAGACTCCACCGCTTCATTATCGAGGCTGACTGGAACCCATGGACAGTGTGGCATGACTACAAGATGCAAGATCCCAAGCACAGGGCCAATCTCTCTCATCCTTGGATGAAATTTTATAGGTGGAGATTAATTCAGAGGAGAAATGGAATGTGGTATGATCCTGAGTGGCATACTCAAGCTGAGCGTGAAAATGACATTGATGCTGAGTCTGGGTTTAAACGGCCCAAACACTCGCTGCCACACTGGAACGTGGTGGACTACGATGAGTTTGTGGCTACTGTTGAAAGATTGTGGTTAGAAGAGAACGGTCCAAACAATGAGCAAGAACTCTAATCAGGAGGCAATGGAGAGCATGATAGTATCGATTTTGCTGTCATAGTGTCTCGTGGGACTCGAAGGAGTCTGAAAGAGATGATAGCTGGGTCTCAGTAGGCTGGGTGGTGGCTAGCGAGCGGAAGCTAAAGATAGAGCCGAAGGATTGCCATATCGAGGTGTAAAGGTGTATACCAGCAAAACTGGGAGGTGTTCGGTGAGGGTTTTTTTTATTTCTTACTTGTATTAAAAGATCATTATCCCATTTGTCATACTGTAGTCCCTTGCTTTCTTTCCTTGCTTTCTTTAATGTGATGACAAAGAACAAAAGTCATAGCTCTTCAACTACCGTAAACGCCATTGCTCTAGCCTATTTCTCTATGCTGGTTCCATATCTCTGATATGCCCCCAAAACAACACCAACAGAATGTGCGTATTCGTCAAATTATCCCAATGAGGCTCCATCTTTCGAGGCTGATGTTACTGCAATACCGCTTTCAACGCTTCAGGACATTTAGACGAGGTATTTCTCCACGCACAACACCCCGAATACAACATCCTGGCATGAATCTTGCAAGTCGCTCCCTAACAGCAGGCCTTGGCCCAAACATCCCCACCTATCAACAACCCTGTCTAGTGCTTACGACACACGCGTAATATGGATCTCCTCCATCCTTTCTTCCCATCTCCTCACCGAAACGGATAAGCCATTAAAACCACACACAAGCCATGGCCGGTCACGCCACTGACGAAACAATGGGCAAAGGCAAAGTCCGACAGCGGCGCGCCCACACGCGAAGCCGCACTGGCTGCTCAGAGTGCCGTGGTCGCAGGGTGCGGTGTGGCGAGCAGCGTCCCACATGGTGAGATGAGATCCCAGCCAAAAAGAAAACAGCCAGGCTTGAGGGCTGACTGTGCAAATTGGCAGTGAGAACTGCGTTAATAGTAAGAGAACTTGTGAATACCCGCCTGTCAAGATACCGCTGAGGGAGAGACGGGCACTGGAGAAGGCGGGGGCGACTCAGCCGTGGGAGCATGTTCCCTGGGAGGCTCCGAGTTCTTCCAAGGGGCCTGAGGTGCCCAACACCCAGGCTCTGGTCCGTCAGCTTATTTTGTCGAGCTCTGCAACGACGCTGGACTGCCTGGCCATTGACATGCCCCTCAAATCACATGAACTCTTTAATTACTGTAGGTCTTATCACTTACAAACAACCCTCAATCACTAACAGCCTTTTTGTCTACGGTGAAACCCTTGTAACATCTGTCACAAATCATGGCAAAGATTGGTACGTCTAAGAGGCTTGTCTCACCAACCGATGCTTACCAATGCAAACCAATGCTTACCTCGATAGCATGCCATATACCATATCAGACCCCGAAGCCCTCCGCAATGCCATCTTGATGGCAGCTACTCATTTTACTTTCAAGGTCGGCAGCCTCGAAGCATTTGAGCATACATTCCTCTTTCATAGAATTGAGACCGTGCGACTGGTGAAAAAATGGCTTTCCAGTGGAGATCTCACCCTTTCAGCTGCCATCACCAAACAGATTGCCACCTTGGCATATACAGAGGTATGGCACATGAACGTCACTTATCGTTTCGGATGTACTAAGTCACTTTTAGTTCTGTAGTGGTGACATGCAAATGGCTGAAAAGCATTTAAACGTCATCTACGCTCTGCCATATCGGACAACAGACCCGTCGACTACTAATGACAAGACTCGTGACCAAGAGCTTTCTGATCGCTGTTTTCTACTGTGAGTATCTACCACCCAGAAATAACCTCAAGTCAACTAACATCCCAGAACGTCCACCTTCATCCACGGCGTGCAGACCGTTCTCCATGGCATCCTCCGCGCCGAAGATTCAACCAAAAACAAGAACAGCCTCTCAGTTTCCAATCCCATGCGTCTCATGCACAAATGGTATAAGTCAGAAGGCCAGTACCTACACTGTCTCAAACTCAAAGCCATACGCCTCTTTTCAACATTCTTCATACTGCCTGACATCGGCGCAAGGCTCTCTGACGTCAGCAGCGCGTCAATAGTAAACAGTCTTCGTCAAGTCACCGACGAATTCTACAATCTCACGGAAGCTCAAAAGATACACGATGACTTTTGGAGAACCGGTGCAGCTGCTAGAGTTTATGACACAGTTCTTGAATCGCACCAAACCTCAATTACACCTACCGACCAACAACATGAAGAGACTTCAGAGGGGAAGCAAAAGACTTCATGGTGCGGATTGGTCATTGCAACAGAGTTATTCCTTGAACAGGTAGTCGTTCTCTGGCGTCCTTTCACGAAGGAGATATACCTCTGTAGCATGAGGATATTCCAGCGTGATCTCACTTTTGCGCTCCAGAAGACAAATACGCCTGACATTGCAGAACTGTTGTTTTGGCAATCGTTTCTGGGGTTGATGAGTATTTATTTGCATGAGAAACTTGGGGATATGCAGCGAGAGCCCGGCTTGAAGCCGTTTTTCGAGAGGGTTATAAAGGAGCAGAGTCGAGGTATGGGGTTGGAGAAGTGGGAGGATGCAAGGAGGGTCTTGTTGAACATTGCGTGGCCATTGGACTTTTCTGAGGATGAGTACGTGAAAGGGATATGGGAGGCTGCAAGCGTTGACTGAGATATTTCATATATATGTTGGTCATCAGGATGAGCTACCCCTATACCAATAGCTTCCCGATTCCATATCTCTGTGAAAACACTTGCAAGTAACTTCACCTAAACTTGCACTTTGAAGCAGCCGATAGGTTTATGGAAATGAATTTGGGGCTGACACATATGCTCATAGCGACTGAAGTCAGATCCCGAGTACTGGGTCGTCCGAATCTTTGAGGACGATGTGATCTTGTACCTTGTCAGGCACCCTTCCCGACTTTGGAGGGTTTCTCGGGTAGATGATATCTGCCTTGACAGTAACCAATTGCGTATGGCTTCTGACTCGGCCATACCATGATCCCAACTCTGACTATCATATGTTTTGTGTTGCCGTAAACTCGCAACTATCTTCGGCGTCTGCGCCCCTGCTCAGAACCAGTCTGGCAACCCCGATTATAGGGAAAGTGACAACAGCTCTCATCGTAGTACAGGTACTGGTTATTTGGGACTCAGCCTTCGCATTGATGCGATCCAGCAGGATTTGGGTACCTGCATTGGCGGCAAATCCAGCCCCTTGAATTAGGATGAAGTTGACAAAGCAGTCAGGCTTGTCACAGACCTGACTGTCATCTTGTACAAGTGTAGTCGACGTTGGAGGCGAGCAGCGGAGAAGCTTTCCCCGGCGAGCATTGCGCCTATTGGCAAGCCGTGCCCTCAAGCAATCTTCAGGGTTCTGGGGATACCAATGAGACACAGCGCTGTTTGTTATCTCGACTTGTTTGCTGATGCTGAGAATTGCCTAGCCGCCATTTGTCGCTCGCTGACTTGGAAAGATAAACTCTCTTAGCTTGGCCATACCCATGCGATCCCCTTCCATAGTTCCCGCAATCTCCTTACTGACCCAATCTTGCGTGTAGCCGCCGCCAAAATCAGTAATCCATGCATTGTTATCATGATCTACCAAGACATTTTCTGCCTTTACGTCTCCCCAGACAATGCCTGCCTTGTGCAACCCAGAGACGGCAGCGTCAATCTGGCGCATCCACTTTTCTCTCAAAGAAACTGGAGGATTGCCAGGGTATCCGGGTGCGATCTTTGTCGATAGTGGGCAACCCCGGTTATCAATGTAGGTGAGCAAGAGGCCAAGAATATAGTCGTATTCATCCATGACGACACCGTAAAGATGACAAAGGTTTAGTTGAGAGTCCAAACCAGCAGCATGAACCAATTTGTAAGTTTTGAGTTCCTGTTTGATTTGGACCCCAGAGGTGGATGGCTTGAAGAAACATTCAGTCTGGCAGTTGTCGATTAGAACCTTGCTTGGTGGCTTGAAGAGCGCATCCTTGGGGTCCTTGAAACTCAAGATAATTCCAACAGGATCATAGAAGGCAGTCCATGTCTCCAGATCATCGGGGAAGTCGTCATCAAAGCGTATGAAAGAAGGTCGTGAAGGGGAGTCCTTCACCGCAATACGTCGAGGACATAGCTTTTCATCAATGATGTCCAGGTCAAAGACGAAGAATTCTGGAAAGATGTGATCTTGAAGAGTGATTTTGATGTCTTTGGGTGGACAATCTGGCGGAGGCGCGAGCTCGACGAGGATAGGCTCAAATGGGGCCATGACCCATTCGTAGACGTCGGTATCATAGATGTCGCCGATGACCTCTTCACCCGACTTCAGGACTTCGAGATATGACATGTACTTCTCTGTCATATTTGGAGAGTTGGTAAATTGGGTAGGCGAGATATTTATGTAGAATACCTTGCCATTCCGACGGACGGAAAATCGTGCATTGTGATTATCACTCCGAAGGTTGGTGAGAATACCTTCGATCATGTATCTTGGTGTTTCGGCCATGTCGGACTGCGCACTGGTCTGCTCAGAACTCTCAAGCTCTGCCATTTTGTGAAGACAGGGATGGCAGCCGATCCGTAAAGAGCCGATTGATTTCCTTGTTTTGGTGGTATTGTTTAAGTATGTTAGTTATGTTGGTGTTGCTTGTGTTTGTTGCTTGGCTGCGATTTGGGCTTGGCCTCAGGCAACCAGAGTCTCGGCGCTTAGGTAGAGTCAGAGGCGGCTATAGGCACCCAACGATTGGTCACTCACCTGATTAGCTGCCCAAGCGCGTGTAGATCTTTTTATGGTCTCGTTTCGAGACCATGCATTTGTCAAGGGTCTAGAACAGCATGCAATGTTCTCGTCAGTCACGCAGCAGATCTCTTTGTTCAAGTTGGCAAGCCAGCGCGAAGATGAACTGTTTTTGAGTTCAGTCAGCACTGAATTAGTGCTTGCAGATAACAAGTCTACCCCAGTAGCCCAGATACTTTTTAGGACGTACTGGCTCCACTGTGCCGAGATAGGCATGCATCCGCGAAGTGGCCAATCACAAATAATGAGTTACGATGTAACGAGATGAATAGCTATCACTTAAATTCGACCTTCTCTAAGGTACAGGTCAGGCATCATAATCTCTGTAACTAATTTTTGGAATATTCCAAAGTTCCATAATTTCCAATATGACAAATACCGTTGTCGTTATCGGGTAAGATATTCAATCCACCGCATCAAACTTCAGCTAACAATATCTAGTGCCGGTGTAATTGGCCTCACCTCAGCATTGTTGCTGGCCAAGGAGGGAAACAAAGTCACTGTTGTTGGCAAGCATATGCCCGGCGACTATGACGCCGAGTATGCCTCACCATGGGCCGGGGCCAATGTCATTCCGTAAACCAACCACTGATACCCTCTCCAAACCATTATACTGATACTTTCAAGCTTATCACCCAAAGACGCAAGTCGTTGGGAACGAAGAACCTGGATCGCTTTAAAGAAACTCGTCGAGGAGACTCCTGAAGCGGGCATTCATTTCCAGAGTACGTTCTTGATAGACTTATTAGAGATCAGTTAACGGCTAACATCGTAAGCAACGCATGTCCTCCGTCGGAACAAAGACACAGAGTCTGCTAAGTCCGGATTCTCAGCCCATTTCTATGCCGACAACCCATGGTTCAAAGAAATCTTCAACAACTTCCGAAACAACCATCCATCTGAAGTCGCAACAGGCTACGACTCTGGCTTTCAATACCAAGGAGTTTGCATCAACACAGCCATCTACCTCCCCTGGCTTCTCGGCCAATGCCTCAAATACGGCGTCGTCGTAAAGCGCGGTATTCTCACTCACATCAACGAAGCAAAGTATCTCAGCCATACCGGTGAAAAGGCTAATATCATCGTCAACGCCACTGGTCTTGGATCTCTTAAGCTCAGAGGCGTGCAAGACACAACTGTCGCACCAGCACGAGGCCAAATCGTCCTCGTTAGCAATGAAACGCCCAAGAACCTACCGCTTTTCATGTGTTCTAGCGCCCTCGACGAAAGCGGTGAGGAGATCTACGCCATGCAACGAGCAGCTGGTGGCGGTACGGTTATTGGCGGGACGTATCAGATTGGAAATTGGGACACGCAGCCTGATCCGAATACCGCGAACAGAATCATGCAGAGGATCGTAGATCTTTGTCCGGACATTGCTGGTGGAAAGGGAATTACTGGGCTGAATGTTATCCGGCATGGTGTTGGGTTTAGACCCTACAGGAAGGGCGGTTTGAGGTTGGAGGAGGAGAAGCTGGATCATGAGACGTGGGTTATTCATAACTATGGGCATTCGGGATGGGGATATATGGGGTCTTATGGATGTGCTGAGGGTGTGGTTGAGCTTGTCGACAAGGTCACTGAGAAGACTCGGGCGAAGCTGTGAGGTCAACATCAAGAACTGTCATTCAGCATGTTATTTACAATCAAATTTCTGGAGAAAGTCTTTTCTAATCAGCCTCTGTCATTTAAACTCAGAAATTCTTGTGAAATGCTTGTGGGTAGGTATACATCTCTCGTTTTCCAAACGGAACTCAAGATTGCGAGAGACTTGATGAAATATGATAAAATCTCAGACTGACACGCAAATTGCGGAAGACACTATGTTTATCCCTTCATTCTATAAAAACACTACTTATGGTCAAAATTCATATGGTGATGTATCATAATTCTCTATCTAGAGTAGAAACCCAGTGGGAAAAGGATCCTCCGGGTCAAGATGAACATTCTTCTCCCCCGTAATCCAAGCCCTCCCCTTAACAGTCGGCAGCACAGCATCCAACTCCCCCACCTTCGTCGTCCCTCTAATCCTCCCCACAAACTCCGTGTTAATAATACTCCTAAACTTGACCGACTCTCCCTCCTCAATAAGACCCCTCGCATGCAGAATAGCCAGACGCGACGAACTCCCCGTTCCGCAAGGACTCCTATCCAGTCTTCCCGGCGTTACAACAACGGTATGCTTGACAGTCTTGCCTTCTTGTCCTTCTTCCAAAGGCTCTGTGATGATGACGTTGTTGATACCGCAGATGGCTGGGTTCTCAGGGTGCGTGGGCATGCAGTTCGCCAAGACTGCTTGTTTCAATCTCTTGCCAAAATCTATGAGACGGTCGGCATTGACTGTTTCCACGCGAAGACCCAGTGCTTCTGCTTTGACGAGCACGTACCACTGTCCTCCGTATGCAATATCCACCACCACAGTTCCGAGCCCAGGAACATCAATCTCTTTATCGAGAGCATAAACAAAGGCCGGGACGTTGTCAAAAGACACAGATCTGCACTTCCCGTTCTCACACTCCGCCGTCGCAACCACCAATCCAGCAGCTGTGTCCAACCTCACGGTAGTAAGAGGCTCAACCATGGGAACAATCCCCGTCTCAAGAAGAACAGTCGTCGTGCAGACACAATTCGATCCAGACATTGGGACCCAGTCTCCCGGCGCCATGATAAGAAATCCAGCATCTGCATCAGGTCGACAAGGCGGGACGATTAGGTTAACGCTCATCTCTAAACGCCCTCTGGGTTCTTGGAGGAGTAGTTGCCGAAGATCATCTCGCTCGGCCATGTAGTATGTGAGCTTATCGTGCATTGTTTTGGCTGGCACATCGAGGACGCCGCCGATAATGACATCGCCGACTTCGCCTTCTGCGTGGCAAGTGACGATTGAGATGACTCGTTTTGACCGCATGGTGAGTTATGTGAAAAATTTAAGATTCAAGTATTGACCTTTGAGTGAGAATGAAGGGGGAGTTCAATTGGCGTGCTTTTATCTTTAGTCTTCAGTACACTTGATTGGCGTCTTTTTGGAGGGGTTCGACTGATCTGGGCGAGGGGCGGAAAACTACCCATTTTAGAACGCCCATGTTGAACACGGCTAGAGATCCCGAGCAGCCACGCAAAACGGAAAGTGTAGTTTGAATTGATAAGAATGACCTAAAATGTTAGATAACAAGTCAGGTGCTCGAGAATGGCCAATGGTCGATCAAGGTTATTTCAACACCAACCCCTGCACGAGAACTCTGGGCACTATATGGAATGGAACGATGTTAAGAGGACTCAGGTTTATTCACATGTAACTATATACAAGCTATGAATGATATGTTGTCTGTAGCCAACAGAACTCAACTAGAGCTGGTGGCTGGTGGCTGGATAAGCCCAATTCACGAACAACCAACCTAAGCACGAACAACACGAGCCTTGGACTTCCATCCCCAAGCCGAGACATCCCGCTTGTTCATAACAGCCACACTCTCATTGTAATCACTAGTACCGTGCTCCGGATCAGCATCCTTAGCCTCACAAGTCGGACCCGCATGAGGCGCACCAAGCGCACCCTCAACAGCACTGAACTTCTGCTTCTCCAGCGTAGTAGCAACCATGTTCTTGGCCGCCTCCTCAGTCCAGCCGTTGATGAAGTCGCCGTGCGAGCAGAACGCATTTCCGCACGCGAGCTTGAAGGGCCCCTCGCCGCTCCAGCCGTTGGGGAGGACCTTGCGCAGGTCGTAGCGGATGCTGAAGCGCAGCTGGGGCATGGACTTGCTGCCCTCGGGGCACCAGTTGGCGGTGCCGTAGTCGCGCGACTTGTAGGCTGTTTCGAGGGTTTGTTCGTTGACGCACTGCGGGAAGTAGAGGAGTTGCTGGAGATGGGTTGCGCAGGTTGAGGTAGGGAATCCGTTTGCGCCGAGGGGGATGGGCTCGCTTTCGCACATCCACTCCGCTTTGGCGTCACCTGGCATATCAGCTTTGGTCTGTGCATTGGCATCACCCGCGACCATCCTCAAGTTCTGAGGAATAGGAACCTCAGCGGGTGTTTCACCAAGGTTATAGTACGCGCTGAAGCGCATAACAGGAATAGGCTCGAAGTTCTTTCCATCAGCAGTGTAGAGCGGCGTAGGAATCCAGTAGACAGAAAGATCGTTGGGGTTCTCGGCATTGGTGCAGCCCTTTTGCAGCTCAGCGCTCGTCTTAGTGTTGACGGTGACGGCATCAGAGCCGAAGAACGAGTGGAGATGAGACTTGCTGTACTCTCCGGGAAAGACAATGGGATCGATGTTCTTGAGCATGAAGGGAGAAGCAACATTGACCTGGGTGTAAGCCTGAGCGGCGCCGACAAGAAGGCCGGCAGCGAAAAGAATGGAGGAAGACATCTTGCGTCTAGCAGATTATAAAAGAATCAGATAAGATAAGAATAAAAGGTACAAGAGAAATGTAGTGACAGTCAATGTCTAACGAATGAAAAAGAACGAGTGTAGTCTGAACCAAGAACAAATGCACAGATGACGACCAAACACTTGGTTTTAATACCAACGCCAAGCTCCCATCTCGCATCTTGAGAAATCATCCCGCGTACCCCCGCCGATGTTTCGTTGAGATATGCTTAACAGAAAATAGAGATGAAAGACTCGGAGTATCATTAGCGGAAGAATTTGCATCTGTAACAAGGAGTTCAACGTAATTGGTCAATTGCATCGCGCTTGGAAACGTTGGAAACGCTGGGCCTTGTAATGTCCGTTTTGAAACAGGGAGAGCTTCTCTATTTGGGTCTTCCCGCGTTTCAGTATTAGGGCGACATTGTTAAGCGACAGTGGCTTTCGGAGCTGAGGCTTGGCTGGCAGAGAATTGCTTTTATACGCGTATACGATTTAGCGTCTTTATCGATAGTTCCCTACCCTGCGGCATCGACTTTTCAATCAGGCTTTGGCTATAAAAAAGAAGGCATCCATCCCATCTCAACTTTTTAAGCCATGATAACCTCTGCATCATCACTGCCCAAGTTATCTTGCGCATCATACAAACTATTGCCACTGCGGCGGGCCAGGAGTACGTCGCACTTTTGTATTAATTTGTATTCCTTACCATGACATCAGAGCTGAAGCACCTTCGACTGTCGACCTCAATACAGCTGTTGCAACAATTCCTGATAGAGGTAGAGTTATGTGATGATTTTGTTCTTCATGTTTGTGTTATTTGCCCAACCCTGGATATCGCAAGCCGACAACTTGGCGCTGTTGGTCTTTGTCAAGCCGTTCCGATAAGCGAGGCCAACTGACTCGCGCGTTTCCTCATCGAATGGCTTCTGACTGCGATTTCACTAATAAACCGACAAAGCACGTAAAACAGTCCAAAAAGCCAATCGCAATTCTCATATCTATCCCTCACTGTAGTTAGTGGAAGCATTTCTCTGATGGTGGGTCGTCAGTTTTAGAAGTTCTCCAGTATTCCAGTTTTTTAAGATTAAGGTAAGGAAAAAGCTTACGCGCCATCCTTATCTGATGACAGATTGCTATTCCCGGCCCGGTTTTCAGATGAAACACTTCGTGAAACTTGGATATTTTGTGCTCATATATACAGCCTTATGCCGGAATTATGAAATGGATAATGAGTTATGCATTTGTCTCAAAAAATCATATCATGGAATGGAATGACACACGATGTGATGAGTGTCCCAAAAAGGATGCATCCTTCAATCAAGCGAGATAGAATTGTGATTCTTTGGTCCATGAACCTGCATTTCGGGATTGCTGACAGGTACCATTCGAGCAAACATCCCCGAGTTGCCAGTAAGCGATGGTGTGAAGCTGAGCGCTCTCTACGAATGACAACCTGCAACTAACATCACATCATAATCAAGGACCAATCCAAAGTCCCTCCAGCCCAAGCACTTCCAGGCCACCCCTGTCTAAAAACGTTGGCAAAAGCTTGAAAAGTCTTTTATGGATGGAACTCCAGTATGACGAATCTCCTGATGATCTGCAACCCATCCATGCTGCAAACGGTTGCATCTTTCACATTGTCTCCACATATCACTTCATCAGCAGTCAGCTTTTCATTTCCACAATGTAATCAGGAGATATTTCCCTCAAGCTCGAATCTGCCCTGAAGATCACCTCTCTAACTCGTACCTGGATCACAACTACTGTGTCCACTTGGTTCAAAGTAAAAACTCTATCGGAGGATATTCGTAACTGTAGGGCTGGTCCCGGGATTTGCAACTTCTGACACCGGCATCTAAAAACTAGGGGTCTCGCCAAGCCTAGGATCACTTAAGCTGAAATGTGGTGGATGCCTTCCATCTACATCCGTTCAGCCAACAGAGCGTAAGCACAGCCCAGTGCAGACACAGTCCGCGAATCCTTTGAGATGACGGGACATGGATATTCAGGAGTTTCTGCGGGCCACTTTACCCGGTTGTCCATAAAAGTGACAGTACATCATCCCAGGCTTTGACTGTGATCTTCTCTTGTTCTTCTTCTTCCCTTCCTCACGCGATCATGGCTGTCGCGGCAAGTCTACCGTCGCGCCCTGCGCTGAGAGTTGGGGTTGTTGCCGCACTGGGCATTTTCTTCTTTGTCGTTCTTTTTACTTTTTATTCTGACACTGTAAGATCGCCTGTTGAGTTTGCGCATCGAAAGGCACAACAGTACTGTGACTCGTCGCAGAATTCGTAAGGTTGTTGTATCTGCCATGCTGATCTCAAGCTAACTGTAAAGAAACATTCTCTCTTTCACACCAACACCTACTCCGGTAGCAACAGTCACTCCTGAACCTACACCAGAGCCTATACGTAATTGCGAAGATCCGTATCGTCGGCCGGGATACCTTTATATACCCAAAGAGCCGAAGGCTTATAGAGACACACAATGGATTCCTTTCACCGAGGATTACCTCAACTCGGAACCACCCGAGTACGCCGCTTACCCACCAAAGCACGAGATTATCTTCAATGATACAGCTGTTGAGCCAGAGTATCTCAATGCCGTCGGAAACCCTCAACAATGGATGCGCATGGCTGTCGTTGAGAGTCGACGTCGTCGCAAAGCAGTAGAAGCTACTGTCCCACCAACAAGGAACACAACAGTCAATGACTTTGTTCAGATGAAAGAGGACAATGGTCTTGGCTGGCTGTGGGGTCGTCGTGTAGTCATGTTCGGAGACTCAGTCGATCGTTACATGACACAATTTTTCTGCGAAGAGTTCGACAGCAAGATGTATCTCCCCATCCAAGACAAATCAGGCCGTCAAGCAAAAGGCATCTGCGAAGTGCCCGCCTTCAACCTCACGCTCGTCTATCTCCACTCCGTCGGCTCCTTTACCTACCGTCCAGACTGGTGGTGGATCGAAAACCTCAAGAACGTCGCATGGGAAGAACGCTGGAACATCTTCTGGAAGCCCCACGAAGCTCCCATACAAGGTCCATCCGGCCGCCCCGATTTAATCCTCTGGCAGAATGGTCTCTGGGATCAGCGTGCTTTCTGGGAGGGATGTGCGGCGATGCATAATGAGGGGGATAAGCCGATGACCTTGAAAAACAGGCAGATGGCTTGGGAGGAGGTCCGTTTTGTGACTGCGCGTATCAAGAAGATTACCAAGCGACTTAATGATGAGTTTGGGGAAGATGTTCCGATTATGTTTAGGGCATTGACGGTTCATAGGGAGAGCGGTATGGGCGATGCTATAATGATGGAGATGGATCGTTTGGGGAGGGCTGTGGCAGAACAGGCTGGTCATGAGATATTTGAATGGGCTAAGTTAATACATCTTCTTGGGAATCTGTATCAGGATGGCTTGCATCCCGGGAAGGGACCGGCGAGTTGGCTTTGGGGGAACATGGTCTTGGAATACCTCGCGAGGTCTGCTGCTTCTGAGGTTGGTGGTGAGGCTAGATCGCCGTACTTCAGGGGGTGGGATGCCTGTCATGAAGAGTTATCTGGCTGGGGAGGCAGATGAGATATTCACTTGACCTTCGGATAAGTGTTTTGCAAATTATATAGAACTGAATTAGCTTTTGGCCCATTATGTATCCGTTGCATCTTTCTCCCTGGTATCACGTATATGCGCACTATTCGTGTTCTTTTCCTTCGCCAAAAGTATATCTTCAACTTCACTTTGGCGTCCTTCCATCAGCATGCGAAAAGCATAGCCTTGTATCTTTGCTGCCTCGACGATTCGTGCCGTGACTTTGAAGTTAGTACCTGCTTGATTATAAAGGGCATCGAAAGCTTTGGGTCCAGTTTCAATGGCTTTGACGGCGGCATCTTCCCGAACATCTTCCTCCGCTTTCCGTATTTCCAACAGCATCTCCAGAGTCTTCCTGTCTCTGGACGCACTGATTATCTTATCGGTAATCTGAAGTTTTCCTAGGAAATCTTGCTTCAAAATTTCGATATAACCCGACCCGCATAAGATGCCTAACTCTACAATCCTCTCTGTGATTTTTGGACGCGATGCCCAGTCACGGAAAATGAGTTCGAAAACTTTACTCCCAGCTCTGAAGGCTTTCTCGCATACCTTCTCTGTCACATTAAAAGGCTGAGTACTCCTCTCTAACAGGGACTGAAGTTGTTTCGGGACCTTTTCAATTGCTTTAAGAAAAAGATCTTCTTCCAGCTCGATTGGTTCTTCCATGTGGTCAAGATAGAACCGAAAAACTTCCTCTCCTTCGTCTATACCATCAACAATCACCTCTTTCGTTATCAGTGCAGACCTCCCATTTTCATTGACGAATCTGATCCCTTTGGGCTCATCAAGAGTCGCTTCGAGAAAGATATTTTCAAACCACGGGACTGGAGACTCAGCAACCTCAAGAAGAAGCTCAAGAACTCCTCCGCGGTGAGAGCCAACAAGTACTGCCCTCTTCACCATCCTTTGTGTTATTTTGGCGCCATGACGGCATTGGTTGAGAAATGGTTGAAATGAAGACACACCCCTTGAAATTGCTTCCATCAATGCATCATCCAGTAGCTGGTCTGGCTTGGAAGATGATTCAAGGAGTCGTTGTAGATACTCCGGGCGGTGTTCCATCGCTTCGGCGATAAACTTCGGCATATCTTCAATGATGAGATCCGCCTTCTGGAGGATCACCTCGAAGACAGTCGGGTACTTCTGGAGGCACCGCAATGCAGTCTCTCGGTGAACCGAAACTGTCTCTTCACACTGATCAAGAAATTGACTCACAATCTCACTTCCATGCTGCATAATTTCAAACACCGCTGAATAATCGAGAGCCGATATCGGGCCCTGCCGGTAAAGAAATTGTTTTAAAGACTCTATCGAGCTTTCGTGCTCAAGTTTCTGCATGAGAAGCTCTTTAGACACAGATGGAAGCTTTGATTGGAGTCCTTCAATGGTTGGAGCCGGCAGGCTGACGGCCCAAGCCTGACCCAGAAGGTATTCACAAAACTCTCGAATAACCACATTCTCTTCTTTGGAATAATCAGCTTGGATACCAGCGGTTTCTTTGTCGGATGCCATCCCAATCAATGCATATATCCTGTCCCTTGCATCTGTGGCTTTGCACCCCCTGAACTTCCACAGCAAGTTGCAGAGATTTCGTTTTCTTGGTGTCGAGGGTTTTGATGGATCAGGCATCATATCCAGGACAGCTTGACATTGTTTAGTGGCCTCAACGCCGATAACACTGGGAAGCAGGGCGAATATGTTGCCAGGTATTTCACCCAAATTGCACTTCACGGTGGTTCTTTTCGCATTGGCCACTTCCTGCAAAATCCAGACTCTCGAAAACCAGGGCTTTTCCATGAAACTTTGGAAGCCATCGACTAACTCATTATGGCAAGATAGGCCGATGTTTGCTTCAACTTGCTCCCACTGATACTTCCACCTGGGATCCTCGCGCGGCCAATTTCGAGCGATCCCCGGTAATTGTTTAACTCGATGCTCGAACAGTGTGATGGCAGATTTTAGCTTTGCGGCATTGCCACTCAAATAACCAAGCCAGATGACCACTTTGTCGGCTTTCTCGTAGATCTCGCCCATGCGACTGACTTGGTGGCCGCGCTCCTTGATATTGGTCTGGTCAATGCAAAGAGCATCAATCCAAAGCACCCGATCTTCGTCGGGTCTCCTCAAGTGACAGAGAGCTTCGTAAAGGCTTTCTGCGATTGATAGTGTCTTCTTGTCTACTATGATCTCACGAGGTGTGCTTTGGCTTTCCCAAGTATATGACACTGCTTCGTAGGGAATTATGTCGTTGAGGTACGCTTGGACAAGGTGGCACCTTAATATCGACTGAGTGCTTTTCTCAAGAAGTGCTAACCGAAATCCAGCACTCTCCAAGTCAAATGGCTTGTATTGAAACCGATCCGTAAAGGCACGTTCGCCTTCTAGTTGGGCGGTACTGATTCGATGAGAGACAAACATGGTATAAATAACCGTAGCCATTTTTATTCGACGTATCTCAGACTCATCTAAGCTTAGAGAACTCGAATTTGTAGAACTGACTGTGCCGCAGACAGTCAGAAATGGAAGCCTTGATTTGATACATGCAGCTGCTCGTTCGAAACACATGATCTTATTGTCACTTCCGACCTTGTTGGCCAAGTTGCGATCATATATGAGACTGTTAGATGATGCTAATTTGCCAAACAAGACTTTGTTTGGCTGGCGGAGACCCTGCTTGAGCCGCTTGCAGTCCTTTGTGGAGTCAAGCTCTGTTCGCGGTGAGTGATCTTGCAGGTATCGGCTCCATTGCTGCCGACCTTCTGTGGATTGGAGAATCTTGATAACGGATTTGACGGAAGAAGGTGGGTGGTTTATTTCAAAAGTAGTTGAAATGTGGTTGGATGCGATTGTCTCATCGGCGTTGAACTGAATCAGCCCAGGCTGGCGCCCTTGTGGAAAGCCCACGACGATATCGCCTGGTTTTGCAGAGCTATCTTCAGGCGCTGTAGCGTCTACTCCTATGAGAAAGCCAGCTCGGATAGAAGGGAAAGCTTCAAGTAAATCGTCGACAGCGTCTTTGACGAAGACCGAGACATTGGTCATGTGCTCGGCTTTTCCGACTAGGACGACATTGTGAGGGCCAACTTTTCCAAGAGAACATGCAGCTCCCGAATTGTTCAAAGGATATTCAGCCTGTGGTTCATCCAATAAAGCTCTGGCCGTCTTATAGTCTTCCAGCAAAGGCGCCACGATTGCGATATGGTAACTATTCGAATGTGGGTTATCCATGACCGGCGGGCAAGGACGGTTCATGGAACTGGAAATAACCTATTGAAGAAGTTGAAGCTAAGAGCGCTAAAGGAAAATTGTAAGCTGAAGGAAAGGAAGTTTAAAGAGAATATAATTTATTGAATGTCAGACTTTAGATGTCCAGCGGCGAGGCTTTATGCCACGTCAGAACTGCACTGAGGCTTGGCAAGCCACCATGCTGGTGATCACACATGAGCCTATCAATCGACAGACACAGCCTGCAGGGCTGATTGCACAAAAAGCAAATTACAATCAAACTGGAAATACATTACAACAATGCCTAGGTCGACAAATGACGATGTTCTTGCATAAGCAAAAACACACCGATACAAACCGATACAAGTACCTAGTAAATCCCATCCCTGACTAAGAATACTACTTCCCTCTCATCTAAACACCATGATTGGAGCGCTTCTTGCCATCAAGTACTGTCCACTGCTCACATACAGCCTTGTCGATGTTCGCGAAGCTGCCCCGTCGGTCTATCTGAGTATTCTCCAATAGTCTCCCACCACTCCAAGGCCTGTGCCATCATTGCTGTGAACCACATGCTTACACTCGCGATCTAGCCACTTTCCAGCATCTCTTTTCAAAACTCCCTCGGTGCCCCACAGACGATTCGAAGTTGGCCTGATCTGGCCGTTTTGCATTTGATAGTCGCGATACCTTGTGCGGATATCCAAAACGACTCTGGCTGTCTCGTGGTCTTGTTTCAAAGGTGCCAAGATGGTGATGCGATAAAGGTCTTAGTCGATATGCCCCATGGTGGACTATGAGGAACATGAGGATTGCGAGGTAGGGACTGCAAGGAAGGAATTGAAGATTGGTGGAAATTGAGAAGCTCTTATACAAATCATCTTCTTTGTTCACCATCTGACAGCGAATATCCCGTCTTTAGGCTTCCGCTTTGGGCCAATGCCTGTATGCATTGTGACTCGACAAAACCAAATTCCTGTTCACAACGAGTCTGTCAATGAAGAAGCGTAGCTTTGTGAGTATCACTGCAAACATCAAGTGAAAGTCACGGATGAAATGCGATATAGCAGTATTTCCAAGACTGCCACGACAAACAAAAGAACAAACAAACAATGGTAATTATGAGTAAAGCACGTTACAACAATACCTTGAGAGTTATCACGACAAATAGAAAGCAAACACAAACATCCCGTTGGAGACTCAAATGCCTGCCTGCCTGCCTAAATTGATCGTTGCCTCACAGAAAGACCAATACCTCTAGAAGAATGGTTCCCACTGTCCCATGTCTGAAGGGTATCGAGGGACGACGCCCGCTTTGACATAAAGCTCTGTCCACCTCTCGCCCACAATCTTTTCAATTTCCTCGTAAGTGTGTCCATCCAACCAGCTGGGCAGTCTCCAATTTGAGTATATTTCAATCAAACGTTCACTGGACTCGTCTCCAGTTCGTTCTGGACGAGGTAGAACATCTTCGTATTCCACCACACGCATCCACTCGCGATCCTGCCAACTTCCATCATCTCGCTTTTTAATCCCCATGTTCCCCCAAGGAAGTTCAATCGTCGGTCTGATCTGGTCATTCTGTAGCCGATAGTCATGATACATACTGTATACACACCATAGTCGGTTTATGATGAAGGAGTGATATCGATGACGGTGACCCCTGGTTTCCGCGTCTCCTAGAACGGGATCCCATTCGTCGTCCCAAATATATAATTCTCTCGTGCTCGTGAATGGTATGAAGACACTATAAAGCTTTTCCCAACAGCGTTGCGCCTCCCGATCGTGGGCTACCGCTGCGATACTGTCTTTGATGGGAGTAGTCAAAGACCTCATGGCTTTCACAATCTTTCTCAGTATCTTTCTCTCATCCAGGTCGGCCACGCGATATTCCTTAAGAATTTCAATCTTCTGCTCGAAGATATCTGCAGCTTCGCCACGATACTGCTCGGCCCAGCCGGTTGACCCGTCCGTTAGGTCCAGGAAAAGACCCCAGATTGTGTCAAGCAGGTTCGTAGACTTCCACCACGGCTGTTTAACCACGTGATCAGCTCCCTGGAAGACATATCCATAATCTCCAGCCCATCTATCCATAAGAGGAGGAGGCCTAACATGGGAAACCCTGAACTTCACGAACCGGCGCATATAATCTCGAAGAACAAGTTCAAGAAGATAAGGGGGGCAATGAGACCGTAGAGCCACTTCCATAGGTTTTCTGATCAGGCCTGGGGAATCTCTCCAGCGAACGTATTTCTGCCAGTAAGTATGCATATTCATAGTAAAAGGAAGCGAATAGCCATAGTCCTGAAGCAACTTGATCATCTGGCATATGCCTTCTGTACGGGTACGATCAGGACTCTTGCTCAGAATAGTGACCAAAAATTCGGGTACGTGATCGCAGTGCTCGTTTGCTTTATACCAGTGCTGGTCTCCCTGCTCTTTCATGTCACACCCCTTATCCAGAAGCCACTTCAGAGTGTCGACACACTTGTCGACTGGGGCTCTGCCCAAGTAGACGCTCTCCAACAGCTCGTCGATGGGCCTGTGGTGGGTATGCGGAAGTTCAGACAGACATTGGCAGCCGTCGGATTTGGGGAGCTCCCACTTCATATGGCGTATATCCGGTACAGGAGGTGCAGCTCCAAGCTGAACGCAGCGGTCCATTACTCTAACGTCGGCATCTCTGATTGCGTCACGGAAAGCGCCGTGGTTGTTGCTGAAATAGTGAAACGGCAGGTAGAGCTTGTTGAGAGAAGGACTAAGCAAGCATAAGCCCTTGAACTCACGAGCCGACAAGGTGGTTTGGTCCTTTCCAGGTTCGCCCGAGATTTGGAGAAGGATTTCGGTTGGAAGAAGATCCAGCGTCAACGGTCGAGGGAGCTGGGAGAACGTCAAGGCGGATGACGGGTATTCGGTGGTTTGATCAAGGTTGTGATGGGAAGGCATGTTTTTTTCTCATTTTTTTCTGCAGTATTTGCTGTAAAGATTAGAGGTTTGGCTTTTGGTCTGTGTGTATGAGTGCGTGGTTAGAGTTGATGAGTCTCAAATCTTGTAGGCAGATAGATACTGCGTTACCACTGGAGGAGTAGGGCGGGTGATGTGAGCAGCAGCTGTCAGGTCTATCATCTCAAACTAACATTCTCGTAGTCAGACCGATTCTACTTTGACACTGGACGTACGTGTCAGCATCAGGCTGATCCTACTTTACCGATGGAAATGTATGAACCGGGCTGAATAAACCCCTTCAGCTTCTGATTTTGGCCATTCTAGAATGCCTCTGCTCCTCAAGACTTGATACTCTCTGCCCAGACATAGCATGATGATCATAGGCGCTGAGATGCCAAGTTGACTGAAGATAGAACATCTAGCTTAATAGTTAACCCTATCTTGATGCCCAACTAATTGCTACAGTAAAAACACCAAGAAGAATAAGGCCTTAGTTATAAAACTTTGGCCCTCTTTCAATAGATGCATGTACATAGAAATGCATGGCAAATAGGTAGCTTTGCTCACCTCATGAACAGACTGTGAACAATTGTAAATATCCACCGGACACCCGTTTAGGGCACAAATAACAGTCTTTCACGGAACATTGTATATCTGTTTTATAAAAGAACAAACACTTTGCTTTATTTACTGTTCAAATCCGATACAGAGAAGTTCGTCTCGACTCTAGCAAGGAATACAAAGTACTGCGCTCAACGTGTGCGTTCTTCAGACCTTGGAGATGATGATAATCCTGTTGACTTTTTTCTTGATGCATTGAACAATGAGCTGGATGTAGATACCTTTTGGACGCGTAAATCGTGTCCCTTTCGCGCGATTTTTCTACTAACAGAGCAAGTGGCCATCCTTGTTTGACACATACTCGTGTGCCACAGCAGCTTCTATCAGTCTTAATCAGTCATAGTCTCACGACAATTATGCCCAATGTTAACTTACCAAGAGGAACAGAGACCTTTTCACTCTGTCCCTCACAAGTGCATCTGATCCAGTACTCTGCACCACCGTACCACGGATCAGGCGCTACAAACATCTCGCATCCGTGACAGCTTTCAGCAAAGTTTCCATGGTAAGTTGGCTAACAAATTGCTTAGATTTTAAGAACTGAATCACCTACACGAGCTCGACTTACTGTAATGGTGGTACCGTCATAGCCGAAACAGTCGTTGAGGTCCAGCTCGGAGGGGATGTAGCCTGAGTTATCGCGAGGCTGGCATTTACCCGACAACGTGTTTGTTTCGGAGTTGAAGGCGATACCGATACAGGTTCTGTCGATCTGGGCAAACGCGACACCCAGAAGGGTCAACAAAGCTGCGATGCCTTTGGCCATTTCCCGCTATTTCACTGGCCGAGTAAGGTTATCTTCACAGCAGTAACCTCACTGCTGAACGTGGCGGGGAATATATGTCTTTATGTAATGGCTCTAAAGAGGGGCCATGCAGTGATCCCACCACTCGGGTAAATGAGCTCTGATCCTGACTGCTTCAGCTATAGCACATGAATCCTTCGCTCGGGTCTAGTGTCAGAAACACATGATCCGAGGGAGAGTTGGTGTTGGGACACTGAAACACGATAGGCTCGTCGTAAGTTCTACTTGACGGTTGAGGTAATATCGGAGCTTCAATGCATTACTTATCTACCTAAATCAGCTCATGCTGCATATCTCGCTGATCCTCCCCGGGAATAATCCTTCGGAGAAGTTTCTTTCTCCGGCTTACATTCCCCGCAAGCTGAAGTCTCGGCCGCATTAGATACGGTTGAGCCTGGGTAAACGTTCATGTCAGACGACCATGTTTTCAATGTGACACGGAATTCCGTCTTTCCCGAGCCACTCGTGCGGCGATAGGATCCGCCAAATAGTCTATAGTATCGCTCAGGGGAACTATTTCTTCTTGCCAAGAATACGATTCGAGTCCTGTTCACAACCTTTCTAAGAAAAGAGGTCTAACCTTTGGCTTAAAGGGCTGCTGTAGCTAGGGGCTGACTACGCTTAGTATCAACAGGTTCAACATCTTCTCCTGTAACTAATCCATATCCATTTATCAACCATTACATCTATCATAAGCATCATATCACCGTCTAATAATTCGTCCTGCTCTGATCCCCATACCCCTCCATCAAAAACTCCATATCATGCCACCCCGTCATCTCCATCTCACTCCCCGGCACATACTGCGCCAAAGATCCCTCAGCCATCCCATACCCCGGAAACGGCAAAAAGTCCAACAGGCCCTCCATCGATCCAAGTGCCACCCCTTGAGTCTGCTGCACTTGCACTTGTTCAGCTGACCAACCAGCTGGATACGGCAGATTGTTCATGTTGATCCCTTGCGGGGGTAAATTCGCTATACCCGGAGGATCAGTCGGGTTATTGGCGCACTCCGAGAACGTATCAACGACTTGAGCCAATCGCTTCATTGAGCCGCATTTATCCGTGTGGTTTATGACGTTTCGTAGGGTCGCGACGAGACGGCGGACTTTGCTCTGCAGCATTACTTCATCTGGTCCGATGCTCTCTGCACCTTCACCAGGGCGCAATCGCAATAGCCGTAGGATTATAATCATGGCAGAGCAGTAAGCGTAAAAGATATCAAGGCCCGAAAGGCCGTTGATAACATCAAAGTGATCCAGGAGGATCATCAGGTAACTCAGTTGGCATGCATGCTTCACACAAAGAGCTGCATGTGTAGGAACCGCAGTTTTCGGTGCATCTTCTTTCCGTGCTGCTGCGACGTCGCGAAGAAGAAGTGGACGTGTAGCCACGATGGCGATGTAATGAAAGTGAATATGCAAAAGTAGCACCGCGCGAAGTTGAGCTCTTGTTTTCCACGCCAGCGATACCTTGAGTTCTTCCATATCAACAGCCCCTTCATTATCAATAGACTCCAAGGCTGGCCCCTCCATTTTCATCCACGAGACATCGAGACCGGGTGCTTTCCCAATATCCCGCTTCCAGCCATTCAGCGCGTTCAATATCTCATCAAGCGTTGGTCCTGAACCTCGATTTATGCCGACATGTAAAAGTCTTGTTCGCGCGAGAATAGCTTGAAGCTTCACAGACCATGATACAAGTCTTGCATCGGTTCCTATACCTCCTTCTACAAAACCTTCTCTTGGTGGGACGACTTCGACGTCGAGTTCTTGAAGGCCACTAGGTCGACCAAGACTCGAAGCTAGGAATTGCTCGAAGGAGTAGAGTGTGCAAAAGACCCATTTGCGAACTTCTCGTTCCAGAGGTCTGAAGGAGGCACTCATGTCTGAGCGGTGAAGACCAAGCGCGAAGGAGATCCGAGTAGCTGTTCCGGCAATGTTCCACGCAGCGTTCCTTTCATTATTGTTGTGCAAAAAGAGTGAAAGAAGTAATAAAACTCGAACATTCGTAAGTGAACACTTCGAGATGAACTGGGGGAGTAAGCCCCTAGCAACTGCAATTGATCTCCGTCGAAGAGCAGAATGATCAACATTTGGTATCGATCTATCAGCGATAGAGCCAAAAACCACAATCATATGAAGACAGCCTATCCATCCCCAGTCCGGTAATCGAAGTGGCCTTGACGGAAGTCGAGAATTGCTGCGAGCTTCGACGATGAAGTTTTCGTACTCTTCCTCAAAGGTAGCTCTGTGAAACAGAGGAAAGTCATCATGGACGTTCTTAAAGTATGACTGGATGAGTAAGTCAAGGGCTTCGTTAGGAGGAAATTGGCCAAGTATTTCATCCATGTCTGCTGTTGGAAGACGGGTAAAGTCACGTGCTATAGCTGAGGTGACTGTTCCAGGTGAAGGTCCATCTTGAGGTGTTGTTGTAGTACGTGGTGGCTGGTCATCTTCATCTTGTCCATCAGCTTCTAAAAGCCGGCTTGTGTTATCCTGCGTAAATTTTGTGGCTCCTTCACGACCAGGCGAGGAATAAGGACTATTATTCGAATCAACAAGATTCCGAAGCTGATTCCAGAAGTTGAGAGTCCCTGAAGGTCCGATATAGTGCTCATGACCAGAGTTATCCTTCACAAGCGACGATTGCGGCTCTTCACTATGTGACTTTGAACTCCTAGGCGATGTGTCACCCCTCGAATCCGTCGTGATGATATCCGGGCCTGTACTCGGAGTCCGTTCTTTACTAGGAGGATTCTGCACCAGGTCTTCAACTCTCATGTGTGTTCTATTAGGGTCAGAGACATCAGGCATCTTATACCCCATCTTCTGACCCAACTGTGCAAGATCACTAACATGATCAAGAGTCTCATTCGGAAAAGCGCCTCTGACAATAGCTTCGAGACATCGATACCTAATGGTGTCAACGACGTTACACAAGATGCACAGAAGTGAGACAGACCTGTCACTCAGATCATCCACACTCCCGTAGAAACGCGTCTTTCGTGGCGCCGTATACGAGCAAGTGACGTTGTGTTCAAGACAATTCACACAGCCCGCGCCCGAAGGATCAGGCACACATTTGCATCTCCTCTACACCAAGTCAACACCAGCCCATCACGAACAACAACCAGACATCCTTACTAACCTTTCGACAACGATCGCAGCTTTGAGCGTTCCGTTTGCGGGATTCGTCAGGGATACGCCGCAGACGACGCTTCGCATTTGCAGATTCAGACATGGTTTATAGGGAAGGGAAAAGGACTCATCGAATCGATGCTTCCCGGATCTGGGGTTCCTTTTCCCGCGGGACGGAAGCATGCTTCCGATGGGATACGTAGATGGCGTGGGAATAAGACGCTAATGGAATGTTACGCTCAAGGTTTGGGGATGGAGAAACTAAAGACCGCTGGCTACCCTACGCCTCAAGGTTGGGACCAACATGACGACACCTCTATCAGTTTTACACTGGCACTTGATATGTTTCGACGTCTTATAAATCCGTCGATTGTCTACCATACTCATCATCTTATCGCGAGAAGTAGCACTAGGATGGCCAGCTCTTTGACTCTCCCGGACTCCAGAACGTTGGCCTACGCTTTGGACTGGTCACCCAAAGAAGGACCCCTCATCATCCTGTCAAACTCCCTCACTGCACCTCTTTCAGTATGGGATCACGTCGTCAAGGTCCTCAACAGCAATGGTTATCGCACTCTACGCTATGATCAGCCCGGCCATGGTGGGTCATCCGCACCAAAGGACCTAAGCCCTACGTTTGACTCTATGGCTGAAGATGTCCACCATCTTCTCAAGAAGCTCGAGATCAACAAGGTCTACTCATGGATCGGAGTATCAATGGGCGCATCGGCGGGTGTATACTTCACAACCAAGTATCCCAACGTGGTAAGCAAGCTCGCTATCTGCGACACCATCTCTTCATCGCCCATCAACGCCGGCACAGAAGATGCCTTTGGTTCGCGCGTCGCCGCAGCGCGAGAAGCAGGTAATCTCGACGCAACCATCCAAGGCACTCTAGAGCGATGGTTCGGTAAAGAGTGGCTCGAGAACAACCCTCAGGAGACACAGCGTATGCGAACAGTCATGTCTGGAACTACGATCGATGGTTTCGAAGCATGTTGTAACGCACTGAGAAGCGAGACCTTTGATCTTCGACCGAGGTTTGCCAAGATTGGTTCGAGTGTTGATGATGCGGTTTGCATCGTTGGCGAGAAGGATGCGAATCTACCGGAGACTATGAAGGAGATGAGAGATAAGATCCAAGAGGGGTTTGAAGCAGCGGGCAAGAGCAACAAGATTGATTTGGTGATTATCAAGAATGCTGGCCATGTTTCGTTTGTAGATGGGTTTGAGCAGTTCACCGCGGAGGTGTTGAAGTGGTTGAAAGCCTGATTACGCGTATCTTTCCTACACCATGTATCGTATAATCAGACGAGTCTCGCTCTCCAATACAAGGATCATGTCGTATCAGTTCAACTCCCGCTGCTAGGTCGGTAAGCCGAGGCTATCACCAAGTCCCCAATCCCAACCCCGCACCATGAAATGTCGGTATTTCACCAATGACACTTTCTCAACCAAGTTTGCATGCAAAGCAACAATCTGATGTAAGATAGATAGGTGATTCGGGGAACTTAACTTGATCATCACCTCGAAACGAATTATCACAAGATCCTAGTCGATAGCATCGGCGAACGTTAAAGGTGGAGTAGTGCCGAGACTAGCTAGCCATGACCCCCCGACTCGCCGATCGGATATTCAGCCACCAAATTCTGCTGTGCATGATGCACTCAGCGTTGGCCGATGGTGCAGATTCTATGCCATGGGCTTGCATGAAATTTCGATAGTTTGACAAAATCAAGAAACTTCGCCGAGTTCTATTGAAAGCCACTTTTGACAGGTCAGGTAATTAACTTGTCGTATCCTAGTCGATGTCACTCTCTCTGGTGCAACATCGGGAAAAAGGGCAATTTACATAGGTAGGATTCAGTTGGTCATTACTCATTATGATAGAAAAGATTGCACTCTAATTTCCAATTATACTCCCCAACTTTTTTTTAAGATTCACCCCTTGGGACTGTCGTGATAGGTGGTTCAAGAACAACAGTTCTTCCATGCTTGATCAGCTCTGTAGCTTGCATAAAGAACGAGTCAATCCTCAGAATAACAGGCCGCAAGAAGACCCTAGCCGCTATATCATCCGTACCGCCAAGTCTCTGCAATGACGAATGAAACCTCTCCAGCAACCGATAAGCAGCCTCGATATCTCGCGGATCACTCGCCAGCAAGAAGAGATAGATCAGAAAGTTTCCGCAAAGGATAAGCTGCGTTCGGGCAACTGCACTGCATTAGTTGCTGTTTCAGAGTGACATCTTTGATCGGCAAACTTACATCTTCCCCAGAAGCTCGTCAGTTCCTCCTCGGTGATGTACGCCATGAATGTCGTGAAGAGCTCGAACTCTGCTAGTGCGGTGGAGAGCCATCGCTGAAGATTAGAGCCCGGCGTGACCTTTGCGGCTCTTGTGGCTGGGAACATTAGACCCCGGAAGAGCAGCACCTGCGTAGCGAAGAAGGATATGTGAAGGGGGCCTAGTTCATGTTAGACATCGGCGAATTCAAAAGATGCGTGTCACATACCGTTGTGGGCGTAGGGTCTCACGGCCAAACAGCTAGGGATGAGGCTCGGCCATTCCTTGAGGGTGTCTCGGATAGGAATCAGTTGAGTACGCGTTTGCTGAGTTGATCGTACACCGCTGCATCATGTAAGTCACTATGACCTTTACTACGCCAATGGTAGGGTTACTTACAAGCTGCAGTCAAGGATGGCACGCATCTCCCGAGACACGGTGATCATTTCAAGGAAGCGTGCACCGTCAGACACACGGAACGTGGCGTCCTCAGGATCTATCATATAGCGAAGATCGTCAGGGATATCCTCGCCAGACCGCAGATCATCCATGTCCGGGGGTGGAGTCGTGAAGGACTCGTAGCTTATATGCGGGGGGTTACCGTGGCTTGCAGCTGACCAGCAGTCTGTGTAAAAGACTGCCCACCAGAGCTTCTTGCGTAACCTCTTCTCCCACGGTGCTATGTTCCACTTGTCAGGGTCTTGGTGCAGACCGAGCATTTGCGCTATTGCTGTGGCTTGACAGGCCATCACCCAGATATACGGTGTCTCAACGCTGTCAATGTCTGGAGGTACCATGTGCATCAGAAGAAGGGCTGACATTAGTCTTGAGAGGTTGGGAGCTTCAAGTTCTCGCCTCAACGCCTCTTGCGCATGATTGATTAGTTCGTGCTGCTCAAACGGACAGGGGATTCTCGCAAGTGTTGCATCTTGCTTCCAGAACACACACGCCAAGGCGTAAACGGCGCCCCGTAGCGACGTGGGTAAGTCTAGCTTGGCGGTCGCGTATTGCCGAAGGAAGCGAGTCTTGTGGATGACGGGCAATCCTACGTGAACGTGCCGGAAATAAAGACGGACAAGGGCCGGGCCGTGGGGCCAGACGATACGCTCTATCGCATCGGACGCCATCTGCTTAGCCTCGTTCTTGTGATCGGGGAACTCATCAAGCAGCAGGAGGAAGTGCATCGGGGAATCATCCACATCAGGCCCGCCATGGTAGACCTGCACAAAGTTGGCGTCAATGCCCTCGCGCTCGCTGAGAAGCACGGATCTAAAGGCGTCGAGGAAGTAAGGGTCCTGCTCCGAGCCTAACGCCATGGCGTGGGCCGTACGGCCTGGAACATCTTCAAGAGCATAGGCGACTTCTTGGTTGGGCTCCAGGCGCGGTGGATCTAGGCTGATGCTTCGATCCAGGGAAGCTTCTCCAGGAACTGGCACGGGATGGCGCACGAGGCCGTTGTGGACAACGGCTGCGGACTCGGATCTGTGCCGAGCAGCTTCAGATGGCGCCGAGGGTGAGATGGCCGATGTGCCAGATGCAGAGACAGATGCAGATGCAGACTCCGGGCTTAGTGCATCGTGGCTTCTGGAGGACTCGGGCCCAGGGCCGGATGTAGGCCGGTGGGCTAGAGGGTCAGTATCGGAGAGGGACTGGCATACCAAGCCTCTGCTTTTACAGAACAGGCCTGTATTACAGATCGATGCAACGGTCAGTATAAGCAATTGACGAATGGCTAGCGGGAAGTGTCAAGTGGAGTTTTGTGTGACGGTGAACCACTGAACTGGTACTGATAGGTAGTAGTGAGTGGGTGGGAAATCTGGGGGGGGGGCGCCTCACAAGGGGGTTCAGAGGTGATGACACAAGCAGTCTTGCGCCTCCGACAGGCGTCGCAGGGTCTGTTTTTGCGGCTCCGTGGCTGGCGGGCTTTACCAAAGTTACTGCGAATGCTGAACTTGCGGGGCGTAGCAGTGGACGAGGAAGAAGTAGCCCGTTCCCGATCGCTAGCCTCAGCCTGCGAGTGAGGGTGATCCATCTGATCTGGTCTGATCTGATTGCCTTTTCGGAGGAGGCGGGCCAGGTACCCGTTAACGGCAATACCTACGCTCCACGCGCGCGTGTTTGAGGGAGAGTGTGTAGGTAAAAGCAAGCCCAGGCTGCGGGAACGAAGGAGGGAGAGAAAGAGGCGAAGGAGATGTCGGCGAAAATCGCGTGATGGAGGGGGGGGGGACCGGGAATGATAAGTTGGCCGACAACCTAACTAAGGGAGAAACAAGCCGAGTTGGCCGAGTGAGTTCTTTTTAGGGGGCGCTTCTGCTTGCGTACTAGTGTCTCGGAAAATGAGATTAGTGTGAAATTACAGAGGGCACGGGAGCTAAAAGGAAGAGTGTCAAGCGTGTTCAAGTGCCGTAGCTTCAGAACATGTTCGCGTTTTAGCCTGTCATGACGCGATTTCAAGATGCGACAATTAAAACAAGTGGATGATCTCCAGGGTCTACCGAGGTAACGTTGCGAAAATCACAAGATAAAGTGATGAATTTTTATCCAGAATCCCCGCTATATCTGATATTGTAAATGGTAATTAAAATGGTCTCATTGTAGGTAGATAGAGTAGCAGATAACAGGCTTGCATGCAATCTTGAAAAGAAACATCGCCAACATGAATCTCGTAATTAAACGGACGTGGTCAGGGAGTTAGGGCCCTTGTTTCGCTGAAAAGAGTGCTCTTCAGTTGTTCCAGACTCACTCTCGGAGTAAGTCATGTCCCAACGCTCATCATAAACAGCCTGGACCTCCTTGGCAGTAGTACCATCCTTGATGAAGGTGTCGAACTTCTTATCAGGGAATACAGTGTGAAGTCCGTAGTAGACAGCAGCACTGACGATGAAACCAAAGAGGTAGTTGAGCTGGTAGAGGTTCTTTGCGCCATCTGAGACATTAGCATTGAGGTTGACGGCAGCGATGAAGCCAGGCATTGTAGGTGCGACACCAACAATCCACTAAACAAACGAGTCAGTTATTTTCCCGCGCAATACAAACAATGTGGAACTTACTGCTACAAAAGCACGCCAGTTGATACCAAAGTTGTACCAGTAAATGCTATCCCTGTTACCCACAAAAAGATCGTCAACATTGACCTTGGCCTTCGCCACCAGGTTGTAGTGAGCCACCATGAGACCAGTCATGGGCGCCAAGAAGACACTGTAGCCTGAGAGCACAGTGAGGAAGACGGTAGCTGTGTTGACAAGACGCCACGGGTTGACGATGGGGCTGAGAAGGGCCATGAGATAGGCACCGCGTCGAATGTTGATGTACTTGGGGAACACAGATGCGAGATCGATACCGCCTGCGAGGGCGTTGCCGGGAAGATTGCTGCCGAGCTGAGAGATGGATAAGGCGAGACCGGCGAAGAAGATGGCTGCTCGGGTGCCTGCAGTTGGATCCTTGGCTAGAAGCGCGGCGAGGAGGGTAGGAGGATTCCAGATAGCCTCGCCCATGCGTTTCTGTGTCGCAGCAGTGACGAGAATGCCAATGACGGAAGCTCCAATACTGTAAAGCGGAAACGCAACGGTCTGGCCCCAGATAGCATCACCAGGCTTCTTGGACAGACGAGCATAATCGTTCTGGTTAAGAATACCCGCAGCAATACCACCAATCGTCGACATGATTCCCGAGATGGTGAGCCACGTAACACTCTGCGGACCACCAGTGACGGGAAGAGGCGTGCTATCAGCGAGGGTATCTCCAAAGCCATCCGATCCCATGGTCGCCAGCGCCCAGATCAGAAGAACCAGGAAGAAGACGAGGGTGACAGAGCTGGCAAAGTAGAAGAACTTTTGTATTCGGTGCGGTCGGATCCATAGGAACGGGAGCGTGACGATGCAGAAGATGAAGTAGGAGACGAACTGCGCGGATGTCATGCCGGTCGACGCGGGGATCGTGTTGGGGATGTGTTTCTCGAGGTTGGGATCCCATGATAGGAGCATGAGATACGTGCATTGTCCGCCGACCCAAGACTGGAAGCCATACCAGACTGCATACGTCAGTACAGCCCAAACATTGGTAGAGGAGGGGGTGTGTAACTTACCGAGAGAGAGAAAGATGCGATTCCAGATGACGAACTGTGATCCCCAGATTCCCCATACTGCTCGACTAAAGACAGGGAAGCCCACTGCAATGCGTGAGCCAATTGACCCATCACGAAGGATTCAGGAGTGGATAAACGTACCATGGTAATAAGCTCCAGCAAGCGAAGCAAGAATCAAGGCAGCAGTCGCGAGGATGTTTCCGAGGATGATGGCGATGATGGCCTGCCACCACGTCAAGCCGAGAGGAATCAACGCGCTGCCGGTCAGATACGTCGCAATGTTGCAGTTGATCAACAGCCCTGTAAGATTGCCCGTTGGTTAGATGCGCTTATGCAGTGTGATTGATTGAATCCCATCTCGGCAAAAAGAAACACAATAAAATCACCAATAGCGAATGAGAAAGTAAACGTACAGAAGTTGTGGAACGTCAGAAACGTCCATGTTCGTCGCTCAGTCCCAACGGGTCTGACATCTTCATTCTGCGCAGTAGCAAATTAGGGGGGTGACGCATGTTAAGGGGAAGGTTTTTGGCGTACGATGAAGCGCGAGCCACGCGGTAGTTCAATGCGCTTGACGAGATTCGCAACGGCCATTGTTGAGATATTGCGAATAGCTTCCAGTCAGATAATTATTTTCCCGAAGCCTCCGGATCGATAGTGTGTGCAGTAGCTTGAGGGGGCTGCTGTCACTGCGGGAGAGATTTTAGGGGAGGACAGAAACTAGTTATAGGGGTCCAGGGATGGGGAATAGCGTCGGGTTCGATCCGGTTCATACAAAAGTTTAATCCTCAGCCTTAACTTGTGATTGATTTGAGCCACAGACTGGAATTCGGAGCAGAGATACGTACCCCGGATTGAGGCGTCAGCCAAGAGACAGTCTGAGTCTGCACGACATTGATGGTCCAATGATAAGCAGATCGGCAGTTTGGGGAGATACAATGCTCAAAGGAGAAGACGTTCCGCTGCAGTTCGGGCAAGTCTTGCACTGTCTCCTCTTTTCTCTTCTGGCGTCGGCCAACTTGCTCCATCCGTTCCTCGCCGCCCCCCCTCTCGCATGATCCAGGAAAACATTGGAGAGGAGTGATTTTTCTTACCTACTCACTAATGAAATCTAGAAAAAACAAATGCGCTGTACCTAAAATCCTGACCTGAAGCATGGACTGACCTCTGACTTATAAAGATCTGGTGATATCTCTCTCCTCCTCTGCCCGCCGCCCCCACCGTAATATTATGCTTTCAGGCGCCTCCAGGGTATCATCCTCCCAACCAACAGCACAAGCACACTTGTCTACCGCCAACATGTCCCTGTACCGAATCGGAGTAGACGTCGGAGGTACCAACACGGACGCGGCCATTCTCGACATCCGAGCTGCTGCCACATCCACCCCTGGCCGTGGCGTCCTCGCCTCCCACAAGGCCTCTACCACGCGAGACATCACCAGCGGCATTGGGGCTGCCATAAGAGCGGTGCTGCGCGACTCGGCCGTTGACCAGAGCGGTGTTTTGAGTGTCACCATCGGCACAACGCACTTTATCAACGCCCTTGTCGAGGCTGATGCGCGGAGATTAGATCGCGTCGCTGTGGTGAGGCTGTGCGGGCCGTTTACTAGACAATTACCACCGTTTTCCGACTTTCCTGTCGGGTTGAGGAGTATTCTCGACGGAGGTGTTTATTACCTCGATGGAGGGCTTGAGATTGACGGGAGGGAAATTGAACCGTTGGATCATGAGCAGATTAGACAGACGGCGCGTGATGTCGTCGCAAAGGGAATCAACGTCGTCGCCCTGGTAGGCGTATTCTCACCACTTGACCACGACGGCAAACATGAAGAAGAATGCAGACGGATTCTTCTCCAAGAAGCACCATCTCTCCAGGTCGTGTGCTCCCACGACATCGGCCCAACAGGGTTCCTAGAACGAGAAAATGCCACCATTCTCAACGCCTCCATCCTACGAACAGGACATCGCGTAAAGAAGGGTTTCAAGCGCGCTATGCATCGGCTGCAACTCACATGTCCTCTCTTTTTGTCGCAGAACGACGGCACGCTCATTGATGCCGACACAGCAGCTGAGTTCCCCATCAAGACTTTTGCAAGCGGTCCTACGAATAGTATGACTGGCGCTGCGTATCTCGCTGGACTGGATCATAAGCGGGAGAATGTCGCTGATGATGAGGAGCCGCAAATCTTGGTCGTGGATATCGGTGGGACGACTACTGATGTCTGCGCACTTCTTCCATCGGGTTTTCCACGACAAGCACCCGGTTTCGTCGAAGTCGGCGGCGTGCGCACTGCGTTCTCCATGCCAGAGGTTGTATCAATTGGTCTCGGCGGCGGAAGCAAAGTGCAAGTCGATCCTACCACGCAAAACGTCACTGTTGGGCCAGGATCAGTCGGACATTTACTCCAGCAGGAAGCCAAGGTCTTTGGAGGCAAGACTTTGACGGCGAGTGATATCGTCGTCGCGCTGGGTAAAGCGAAACTAGGCGACCCCGAGCTCGTCAAAGATGTCCCCGCGCCCATCATCGAAAGTGGTCGCAAGGAGCTCAAGAAGATGCTCGAGGGCGTCGTTGAGCAGATGAAGGTATCCTCCGCCCCAGTGCACGTCCTCCTCGTCGGCGGCGGCGCACTCCTCGTGACCGAAGACCTCGCCGGCGTGGACAAGTGCATAGTACCCATCCACCAAGGCGCCGCCAACGCCGTTGGCGCAGCAATCGCCAAAGTATCCGGCGAGATCGATATCGTCGAGATCCCCGAGGGACGCTCTGAAAAGACCATCGTGGACGCCGCGTGCGCCAAAGCGATCGACATGGCCATCTCCAAGGGCGCAGCCAAGAACGACGTCAAGATTGTTGAGATCACAAAGACGCCGCTTCAGTACATGTCTAATGGCGCTATGCGACTGCAGGTTCGAGCGGTGGGACATCTTGCTATCCCTGAGGAACTCACGCCGCCGCCTTCACCGCCTGTGATAAGCGTGCAGGAGACAGAGGACGACGAGGGCGAGAAGGTCAGCGTTCCTGATGCGCTTACACCAACGTACAAACCCTCTCTGCACGCTGATCTCGACGCCTACCGTCCTGATGTCCAGAACGGAACGTGGTATCTTTCTGAAATTGATCTTGAGATGATCGCGACAGGATGCGGAGTCCTCGGCACAGGCGGTGGAGGACCGACACATCATGAGTACCTCAAGGGCTTAGATGCGCTGCGGAATAATCCCAAGGGGAGATTGAGGGTTATTTCGCCGAAAGCGCTCAAGGACGATGCCATGATTTGTTTTGGTTCGTGGTATGGCAGTCCGAGTGTGATTAATGAGCGGATCGCGGGGGGGAATGAGATTGTTACTGGTATCAATGCTGTGAACAAGGTTGTTGGGAACAAGAGCTTTGATGGCATGTACATTGATGAGATGTAAGTCAAGTTCACTCTTTTGTTTGAGAGAACGATACTAACAAAGATAGTGGTGGTGGAAATGGTATGAGTGCTTTCCCGCCAGCTGTTCACTTCGACGTCCCCGTCGTCGATGGCGATGCCATGGGTCGAGCTTATCCCACCATGTATCACGGTATGTCCCCTAGCACTCATCCAATTGACCATATCTAACTTCAATAGCTACGTTCAGTGTATACGGCCATTCCCTCACACCCTGCGTCCTCTCCGACGCCCGTGGAAACACCAGTGTCGTCATGGTAAGCATCACCATTCACCAATCTCTTCACAGTTCACTAACAATAACAGAGCACCGACAACCCAATCCGTCTTGAGAGTCTTCTCAGAACAACAGTAATCGAACTCGGTCTCGGCTGCGCAGTCTGCGCCAATCCCCTCCCCGGCTCCGTCATCAAGTCGCACGGCGTTCCCAACACGGTATCTCAAGCGTGGTATCTCGGCCGCGCGGTACACAACGCCCGTCGCAAAAAGACCAGCTACGTTGACGCAATCGTAAGTTTCCCTTTGTTCAATTGAGTATCACAATCAATTGAGCGCTGCTGTAATTGAGCTTCTGCTAATTGGTCAGTTTGACGTCTGCGCTGGAAAACTCCTCTTCACCGGCAAGATCGTCGATGTCCGTCGCTACATCGGCGGCGGCTACACAATGGGCTCCGTCGTCATCGCGCCCCTCAGCGAAGACGAGCGCGAATCCCACAAACAAGACGTCCCCAGCGATCGCCACATGGTGATCCCCTTCCAGAACGAGTATCTCTACGCAGCCCTCTGCGACGCCGACGGTTCAGAAGCTTCACAGCAGGTCGTGTGCACGGTTCCCGACCTAATCTCCATCCTGGGCCAAGACGGCGAGGGCATTGGCTCTCAGGACTTGAGGTACGGGCTGCGCGTTAATGTCGTCGCGCTGCCGGCGCATCCGCTGTGGAAGACGGATAAGGGTATGAAGGTGGGTGGACCTGAGGGCTTTGGGTTGAAGATTCCGTATACGGGTGTTGATAATGACTTTGTGGAGGGGAGGAGTGTGATTGAGGAGTTTGGGGCATAGCGAGTGTGAGCATGATGGTGAGATTTTGGTTGAGCTTTTTAGAGCTTACGGGGAGTTTGGCGTTGGAGCATTGCATGCATGAGAATGAGAATGAGCGATGAGTGCTCGTCAATGATGACTTTAATACTGATAGCATTTATGATTGTAATGACGAAATTGATATCTACGATTCGAGATAATTTGGTAGTATGAGAGGCAGCGTTTGTGATGAGGCTCAGCAGGACCATGCGTGAAAGAGGAAGCGTCGGCATGTGTTCCAGTAGCTTCGGCAGTGACGCGAAATGCGGCACGGCACGCCAAGCGCGATTGTCTTGGGTTTATTAACTACGTCCGTAATGAGTAATTACCGAGAGTTCCCTGTGGGAAATAGAATGACTCGAAGCTCTGTTCTTTTATTCATGGTTGGCAACCCGCGAGAGCTTGTGTCTCGTTTACAGGTCTCATGCTAGACACAACGGACTCAATGAAGCTGCTGAGGCTTTCGGATACTGAAAGGCTACTCCGCGACGAGGAATTTGATTCGAGGAAACAGAGACATTAGCAACAGAGTATCTGATAGAGTATTCGGATAATGGTACGAGAATGCGGAGGGGGAAATGTCTCAGCTTATGTCTGACTGAAGAAACGCGACGCGATCACAGCGCGCTACATAGGTATAGGTTAACCAGTCTGCAAGGCTTTTGCTCTAGATAGAGACAACCAATTTACACAAGAATGGTGGGATTCTGAGCTTCTAGAATTGAGGACACAAGAAACTGCCAAAGCTGGGATTGTATTACTGCTCAATGGCTTTGCTGACAATTGCAAATGCTGGTGATATGATATTCGGCTCCCAGCGCTTTGGACCTGCCCACTGAACACACATGACCATCAGACTCTTCCAAAAGCACAAGACAATAACCAGCAAGAAGAGGCTGAAGAGCAACAAAAAGCATCAGGTTCAATTTAGCCAGAATTGAAAAATGCCATTCTCGCTTCTCTCGATTCATCCCATCACAAGATCTATAGTTGCACCAATCCTCGCGTGTCAAAACACACCAAACATGTGACTCCATTCTCCCCCCAAACGACCCCCCAAACTCTTGGGTCTCATTGCAGCGCTTATCGCCTCTGTATTCGGACCTATTCCCACAGTGGAGAATCCGGGGGAAAACACACCATTTTCCCTCTCGGATCCGAAATGATCAGCCCGCATAAGCCCTGTGAGCTTACCGGTTTTAAGCACTATTCCCTGCGAATTTACGGAATATTTTCTTTGATCCAAGTGACATGATCGACAATGACACCACTAGCCAGTTAATGTTCCGCGGCAGCCTATTGCCGAATAGAGAGTACTTTGACGGCCAAATGCTCGGTGGTAAAGATGTAACGTCACAGATGAAAGATCCACTGGAAAAGTGGTGATCTTTGGGGATGATGGTTTTTCGTATGGAGATGGAGAATATGGGGATAGAGTTGGGTTTTGACTCTATCCATGATGTCTGAGTGTAATGAACCTCGGCAACTTAAGGTGTAGAAACTCCAAGGGCTTGAGTCGAGACCATAAGCAATTGCCAATGGATCACTAGGTGATAGCACAATGATTGACTGACACCCAAAAGCTCGAAGGATTTAGCAATACGTCATATCACAAACAATTCCATGTCCTACCCACCTCCATCAACCCCAGAACATCATCCCCGTGCCCAGTGGAGAAGCTCCCAACAGCAAGGATCTCCAGCATCAGGAGCTCAAAATGTATGTAACCGTAGGACAAACCAGAATCCATCAGCGTCCACATTAACGGGACACATTACCCCGAGGCCATCGTCTCAAGCAAGTGTAACCAGCATAACAGCTATAAAACACATCCCCCGCCCTAGTTGCACCGTTAATTTGCAGCTCAATCACTTACAAACTGGCTTGACTACACTATGCCTATTGGCAACATCTACGTGATCGCCGGTGTCTCCGTCGTAGGCGGTGCACTCTTCGGCTTTGACATTTCTTCCATCTCTGCTCAATTGGGCGAGAACTCTTATAAATGTTATTTTAACCAGGGTCCTAAAGGACCGCCATTTGACGATGATGAGGATTGCAGCGGACCTACGTCGCTGAATCAGGGTGGCATAACGGCGAGTATGGCTGCTGGTTCGTGGCTGGGTGCTTTGGTATCGGGTATTCTCAGTGATCGTCTTGGAAGAAAGTATTCTATCATGGTTGGTTGTATCATCTGGTAAGCCACTCCCGTCTGGTACAAAGGTGGCATACTAACATCGATAGGATCATCGGGTCTATCATCTCCTGCGCCTCCCAAAACATCGGCATGCTCGTCGTCGGCCGTATCATAAACGGCTTCGCAGTCGGCATCGAATCCGCCCAAGTCCCCGTGTACATCGCCGAAATCTCCCCGCCCTCCAAGCGCGGCCGCTTCATCGGCATGCAGCAATGGGCTATAACATGGGGCATCCTGATCATGTACTACATCTCCTACGGATGCGCCATGATCGGCGGCCGTCAATCCTCCGACTACTCCACTGCTGCGTTCCGTGTGCCCTGGGGTCTTCAGATGATTCCTGCGGTGTTCCTCTTCTTCATGATGATGTTGCTGCCGGAATCTCCGCGTTGGTTGGCGAGGAAGGATCGTTGGGATGAGTGCCATGGTGTACTTACGCTTGTGCATGGACATGGAGATCCTGATCATCCGTTTGTGGCGCTGGAGTTGCAGGATATTAAGGATATGTGTGCTTTTGAGGCGTCGATTGCTGATGTTACGTACCTCGATCTGTTCAAGCCCAACATGATCAACAGGACTGTCATTGGTATCTTTACGCAGATTTGGTCTCAGCTTACTGGCATGAACGTTATGAGTAAGTCTTCTCTATCATACTACTGATTTTATGCTAACAGTTTTAGTGTACTACATCTCCTACGTCTTCTCGATGGCCGGCTACAAAGGCAACGCCAACCTTCTCGCTTCGTCTATCCAGTACATCATCAACGTCTTGATGACTATCCCTGCCCTTCTGTGGATGGATAAATGGGGACGTCGTCCTACATTCCTCATCGGCGCTACCCTCATGTGCACATGGATGTTTGCCAACGCCGGTATCTTGGCCGCCCACGGCACCGAGATTCCCAAGGACGAGCGTGACTCTCCTCAAGTCTCCATGAGTGTCGGCGGAGGTGCTGCGAAGGGCCTCATCGCCTGCACATATCTCTTCGTCGCTTCTTACGCACCAACATGGGGTCCAGCCTCATGGACATATCCCCCCGAGCTCTTCCCTCTCCGTCTTCGAGGAAAAGGTGTCGCGTTCGCTACCTCATCCAACTGGGCTTTCAACACTGCTCTGGGACTGTTCACTCCTGTTGCCTTTGAGAACATCACCTGGAAGAGCTACATCATCTTCGGTGTCTTCAATGTTGCCATGTTCATCCATGTCTTGTTCATGTTCCCTGAGACAGCTGGGAAGACCCTTGAAGAGACTGCGGATATGTTTGAGGATCCTAATGGTATCAAGTACATCGGTACTCCAGCTTGGAAGACTCATGTCGCTACTCATCTTACAACCAAGGCTGAGAAGGGCGATGTCGAGGCCAAGCTTGGCGCTGCACATGAGGAGGATGCTCAGCATTCGGTGGCTACAACTGAGAAGTAAAGAATGTATAATGACTAAAATATAATGATGAGGGATGGATAGCGACAGAGATGGCGGGAGGGAGTGAGTGTGGATATATCGGATGAGAATGGCTCAATTTTCAATACAATTATTAATTCAAGAGAACTGAACATAGAAAGGTCCTGTTTTCGTCTATGATTGATGAGGAAATGCGGAATAAGTTATGATTTTGATGTTGGTCTACGGAAGCATCTTACCTAAGCCAACATGTGACTCCGCGTTTCCTATGAGTGTCCCCGCCCTGCCACCACCGAATCTGTCGATTTGCAACATCAACACCACAGCCCCACCAGATATACTATCACCTCCATTAAAGAATACTATCTTCACTCAGACGCCAGGAACACAGCATCAATCCTTAAACTCACAGCGGCCAGGCACCGTCATCACCCACCATAGTGGTATCTCCAAATCCGCCGTCGCTAGGTCAACGATCCTGCAGCTACAAAAAGGCCTGAAGCGACTGTTGACGGGAGTATCGAATAGCAGTGATGGCCATGTCTGGGCTATTTGTTGAGCAAGGCGTCACCGTCGACCTTAGCCACAATGGCCTCTCAGACTCATCCGCTGATACTCTCAATAACCTCAATCTGAACGTTGAGCGGTCTGTGCTTCAATCATTCACGCTTATGTCCACCTACTAACCCAGTCCACCAACAGGCTTGCTTTATCTCACAACCGACTTTCGAACATACCGCCACATCTGTCTCTGTTTACTTCCTTGCGCTACCTTAACATTCGGAGCAATTGCATCCACACTTTTCCTCCCGTGGTACATATTCCCTCAAGCCGTGATATGCATGCTGCTGAAGGCTAACTACAAGGCAGCTCTTGGAGTTAGGTCGTCTCGAGATCCTCGATCTAAGCAGAAACAAGATTGAATGCCTCCCAGACGATATCGCAAAGATGGCGTCTCTCAAGGTCCTGGCAATCCAAAAGAATAAGATTCAGCATCTACCATTCTGCATCTCTGAGATGACTGCACTGCTCGCCCTCAAGATCGACGGCAACCCGTTGACTCCGATGCTGAGTCGTATTGTCGAGGCACAGTACCTTGAAGATACTTCCAACAGTGCACGGGACAACGAAAGCACTGATATGGCTGTCACGGCTCAGATAAAGCAATTTTTGAGACATGAGGCTACATCTACTGCCAGCCGGTCTGAACCGCCGATTCCGCAGGCTTCGAATCAACAGTTGAAAACGCGCCAGCACTCTTCAAAGCCAAGCCGTGCCAGGCGTTTCCCCATTAGAGTTGATGGAGCCGATCTTCCAACTACACGTTCAATAGTCTCACCCAAGCCGCACTCAAAGGCTTCGTCACTGCAAAACAAAGCGCTCTCGAGCCCCAAGACAACTTACCAGAGACAAGATGAAGCAAGCCCTTCATCAAACAACTTTGACGGCCTTCAGACACCTGATCTTCGAAATATTCGTATCCGCAAGGATTTGTCAGTAACCCATGCGAATAAGAGGTTCGGGTTGCAACAGATCCCGCAGTTACCGTCAACGGACAGACTGAGTCAGCATCTTCGCGGACTAAGCCTCAATACCGCGATGTATCCACGAGCCCAATCACAAGAGCCGAAAGACCCCAAATTCTTACCGACTGGTGAACTTCTCAACATCGTTCCAATTTCTCGCTCCAGCCGACGCGATCCCACGTTGGAGATGGCACGGACAGTCTTTTTCTCCATCCATCGGATACACTGGCTCATCGAAGCTCTATCAGATCTCACGGGTGACGGAGATTCTAGACGATCAAGTCTTCAGATGGTAGCATATAACGCAAGCCTCCATCTTGGCGAACTTGGAGACCAGATTCAGACATACGTCACCCAGGCTGATGAGATCTCGAAGATAGAACAAAACATCAACCATATCAGGCGCGCTTGCAGTGTTCTAATAAAGGCGTATATTCCGATCTGTTCACAGGTCTGTCGAAATATTGAAGTTCTCGTTGAACGGGCAGAGCGTCGCTTTGTTAGCGACTTGATCTACAGCCTATATGCTAGTGTCATGGGACTACGAGCCGAATTTCTTTGTTTCCAGAATCAAGTTACTCTCCAGAAGACTACCGAACTTGGCTACGTAAAAGGACAAACACGAGAAAATTCAAATGGCAAATCAAGTCTATCTATTCCAACAATTGTTCCAGGACATGCTGAACGCCCCTCAAACAAAGACGCAGCTCCTCAAGAGTATCCGTGGACACCTCCACCACCAGCACGTACATTGACGTTGGATGGAGAATCTGAGGTTCTTCATCAGTTACACACAGCTCTATGCCGACTCTGCAAGCTCATTCCAGAGACTCTACCATCTACTGGCCGCAGGTTCCAAGCCCAGATCAAGGACGCGAAGACGCAACACTCTGCACTAGATGCCTGCTCCAGAGTCATCAGGCTATCAGAAACTGTTAAACAAAGTCTTGGACTCGCCCATATGAACTTGAGCGCTCCGCTTCGCAACCTCTATTATCAACTCGTTGACGCCTGGGCTACCTTTGGTGGTATTGTCAAATCGCTTAACAGCCAACTGAGTCTTGACCCAGATTCAAGAAAGGGACTCCAACAAATCCAGCAGCTTGTTAAAGAAGTGATGCACTGCTTGGGAACTTTGCCGATAGAGACGAATGCTAACGCAGCATTTAATGATAGTCTTCCGTTGACACCACAGCAGGCATCGCTAGGACCGGCAGTCCAAGCGACAATCTCACAATCGCCATAATCTCAGCTTACGCTTTATAGATATAGACCTCGTTATAGAGAAAACAACTCTGCATAGCATGCGTTATGCCAAAGGGCAGGGATCTTATGACTGACTTGCTTTACTGCTGTTAATTAAAGCTGGCTTAATATATAACTAAAGAGCTTAATTGCTTTTTTTAGTATAAAATTATTTAATAAGTAAAGTTTAATCTATTTAACTTAAAATTTATTTTGAAAATAAAAATAAAGTTCTAAAGAATATATTTAGTCTTTAAGAATTAATTCTCTATATAGAACCGTTAATAGTCATTAAGCAACCAGTACTTCACAACTAGGGCAATTTCTGTAAGAATTTGTAAATCTTCATCTGGATAACAGAAAGAAGGGCGGCAGCAACGAACCAAAAACAGTCAATACGGTAGAAAGCATGTGCTGGATCATTATTGATAAAGAAAACTTCTGCCATTTTTTTTCACGACCCGTCCTATTTCACAAGCCGGCTTTATGCTCTTGTTTGAGAGGCATAAACACAACTCGCATAACTGATCAAGATCTCAGCCACCTGCGCATCATTGCTGAAACTGAGATATTAAAAAAAAAACGTATTCAGGACATGTTGCTAGAGCAGCAAGAAAGGCTGCAACGCAAGAACGCACCTTGCGGTGTCCTTGGTTTCGTTGGGTAAAGGACCGCCGGGCCAACACGTGGGAGGCTCACCCCAAAACATTTCAATAGGCCCTTGATCTGCCTGCACAAACTGTTGCTAAGTAGGGTGATCTCAGGACTTGGCCCCAAATCATATCAAGCGTGTACTGGCCGGCCGGAAAAGCAGGAAGTGGGACATGAACTTGATGAATTGCTGCTGGGCCATGAGTACCTGAAGGGGCTGATTCGAATTTACTTAGGGAGATCAAAGCTGCTTTAGCCAGACGTGTTATTTGCAGTTGAGACTTGTGGCTGAGAGCTTTCGTCACCACAGACGACTTGGCAGATTCATGCCCTAATCTAGTTAAATTGACTTGCTACTTGTTCTCTTCAGTGACGCCAGCGCTTTGACATCAGTTGCCAGAAACTTATATTGGCTGAGAGATAACCTGCTCGGCTATAACTTCGTTCCTCGGACCGTGCTCGGGCCGTGCAAGCCGTGTTTTCAAGCCGTGTATGCAAGTGGTTGGCATTACACCTGCTATACCTGGACTTAGCTTCGTGCGGGGAAAACAGGATGAAGATAGTCTAATTTAAGTCTAAATCCAAGCTTTCTCGTTATACCGAATCGGAATATCCCCTCTTTGCAATTACCCCAGAGCGCCAAGAGCTGCTTAGCCTCATCAAGATGATCCAGACTGTGGGGGATTAGATCTCCAGTCTTGGGAAACGCATTGATGTCTGCGATCTCCCTTGTATGGGGTATAAATAGGACACAAGAAGACACACCGTAGGAGTACAGACCAGCCTTCAAACCACTTCTTTATTCCATACATCCATCATTCCAACTTTTCTCTGACCTAACCGCCGCTATGAAAGAGGACGCAGCAGGCAGTGATAAAGCAAGTGTTAATATTGCTGAAACGAACGACAATGCGAAAATCTCCTTGGCCGAGGGCGCTGCCTTCACCGAAGCCGACACCAAAAGACTGATCCGCAAGATCGACTGGTCCATTATTCCATTCGTCTCTCTCCTCTACCTCCTCTCGTTCCTCGATCGTACAAACATCGGAAATGCTCGTCTCGATACCCTCGAATTAGACCTCAACATGTCAGGTCTAATGTACAACCACGCACTCGCCATATTCTTCCCCTTCTACATCATAGCAGAAATCCCATCCAACATGGGCATGAAGCGGTTCAGGCCCTGGATCTGGATCCCCTCTATGATGGTTGTATGGGGCATTTGCTGCACCCTGATGGGCATAGTCCATAACTACGCTGGTCTGTTGGCTGCACGAAGCTTCCTTGGTTTAGCTGAGGGCGGTTTGTTTCCAGGAATTGCATACTAGTACGTCTCTTGTCGACCGCGAACCTCTTGTATCGTCGGCTAACATTTCCAGTATCACCATGTGGTACCGCCGCCACGAGTGTGGCTTTCGCATGGCGATTTTCTTCTCTGCTGCGACGGCTGCTGGTGTATTTGGCGGCTTTCTCGCCCGTGGCATCATGGAGATGCGAGGTCTGGCAGGCTTGGCAGGCTGGCAATGGATCTTCATCATCGAAGGTCTTCTTACCGTAGCAGTCGGTATGTGTTCCGTTTGATACACCCGCTTGAGATTGATGCTAACAGTTGTGATTTACAGCACTGGCCTCATTCAAGCTGATGGCTGATTATCCCGACCAAGCCAAGTTCATAACAGACGCAGAGAGGAAACATATCCAAGAACGCTTGATGCTTGATCGATCGGGGCTAGCCGAAGAGTTCGAGATGAAATACGTCTGGGATGCTTTCAAAGATTGGAAGATCTGGGTGCATATGCTTATCGCAACTGGCACATTTACCGGGGTCTACTCCTATTCTCTCTTTCTACCCACCATCATTCGCGACCTCGGGTATTCCAGTACAACAGCCCAGCTTATGAGTACTCCTCCATATTTAGTCGCGTGTTTCGTGTGCGTTGTGGCTGGCTGGTGGGCGGACAAGATCCAGCAGAGAGGAATATTCATGATTGTATTCATCACCATGGCGTAAGTAACCATTTGACCTTGATACTTGTGGCTACCTACTGACAACTTACCAGTGGACTTGGCCTCGTTCTCCTCATGGCCGTTCGTCATTCTGGGGTTCGCTACTTCGGCTGCTTCCTCCTCGCCTCGGGGATATTCCCATCTGTTCCCCAAGGCATTGCCTGGAACAGCAATAACATCGGTGGATCACTCAAGCGAGGTGTCGGTATCGCGATGAACGTGAGCTGTGGTAACCTTGGCGGCATCGTTGCATCTTATCTATTTCTGAAAAAAGATGCTCCAAGATATTTCCCAGGCTTCGGTACTCTCTTAGGCTGCCAGGTTATGGCATTGGTCTTGTCCGTCTGGATGACCATCTACCTACGCCGTGAGAATGCTCGCCGGGATGCTACACATAAGGATCCTAGCTTATATACCGAAGATGAAAAGCATGCTGAGCGGGAGAAAGGGGATAATGCCACATTCTTTCGGTATACAATCTAGCAAGTAGGATCAATTTACAACCATCTGAGACAGAAGGCCATAAAGATTGTTGAAGATGCCGCAAGACCAAAAGTAAAGAGGCCCCTTCGACAGGTCTTGGCGGGTGACTTATTAGTCCTATATGCCTGCACCCTTCAACAGAGATGTCCTACAAAAATAAGGGGATTGTTAAGATCCGCAAAAACATACAACAGCGGGGATTCGCTGGTCGTCACCGACCCAACTACTAATCCGCCGGTTAGTGGCTTAACTATAGGAGAGCGGACGGGATCCCGTGGTCTACACTACCTATGGTCGTATGTACCAGTCGACGGCGCATTACGACACATATCCATGGTTTCTCGTAGCAGATTTCAGTACACATTATACCCTTATGCCGACGCTGGCAAGCATAACAAGATGGTAGATTCAGGCTTCATATTCTTACACAGTGGGTATACTCCAGTTGACTCAATGGCCAACCTTCAGTCAGACTTAAAATTTGTGACTAAAATGCTACCGGGTTTCTAATCTGCGTATAATGCTCGACCACCCCATAGTTGCCTAATGCACTGCAATCTCTCAAAGTGTAGCCTTTCCTGAACACCCTATTCACTCAGCTTCATCAGGTAGTGCCTTTCTATATACACCTGGCATCACTCTTCTCTTGGGGACGTGGTCGCCTCTTCTCGACACCTGTTGACTGCGGCCAGAGCCTCTTCCCCGATTTCCACCACGAGCTTTATGTCGCTCTGGTTGCGACGGGCCTGGTCGATACTTGGCAGTCTCCCCCTGATCATCGGGGTAGTACATGTTGTCCCCAAAGTCTTGGTCGTATTTCTGCGCCGGCTGTTTGCCTCGCGCGGCAGGACGGTCTTCATAACCCTCGTCATAATCGTCCTCCTCATCAAACGACGGTCCGTTCTCAAAGTCCCTACCATCGTCGTCGTCCTGCATAAGGCCTTGATCATCCTCGTACCCATGGTACTCATTGGCATATCCGTATTCTTCTGCAATGTCCTCACCATCCACGTCCTGTTCCTGTCGATACCGGGGTCCTCGTGTCTGCTTGTCTCCTCTCCCACTTGGTCTCGGACCATAACGCTGCCCATATTCTGGCTTGCCCTCTGCTCCATACTCTCTTTGTCTGGAAGCAAGCAGACTAGCAGACTCACCAAGACCCCATCGATCATGTCGCAGACGGTAGTTCTTAGCTTGTTGCGCTGCACTGACACCGTGTACTTCCCGAAGATACTTTATGAATGCCAGATAAGCCTTGGCGACGTCTTGGAAGTGCTTCTCTGCCAGCTTGACCTTTATCATCTTCTTTGACATGGCTGCGAACTCCATGACGTTACGGCCGCCGCTCGCCGCTGGGTTGGCTAGCTTCTGGCCCTCAAATTCAGCCAGTGCTAACGCTGTCTGACATGCATTTCGGATCTGACGACCGTTCCAGCGTGCGTCCTTATTCTTCTCAAAATACCGATGAATGAATGTGGCGATCGACAGCTCATCTAGCTCAAGCTCGGCTTCCCCTCTCTCTTTCTTCTTCTCGAAGCGGGCTTTGATGCGCGTGAGATTCACTTTGAAGACGGCAACTGTGGATTCTAGGTTGAGAGGAGGATAGTATAGACTGATGTGGATGCGTGACGTGAAAGCTTCGTCGAAGGTGCCGACACGGTTAGTGGTGAGGAAGAGAATACCGGTATAGTACTCGAGCGTCCGAAGGAAGACTGGGGTGAGATAACGTGGTTAACTCACTGCGATGTTTCAGGAAACCTTTACTTACCAGCGACAAGGCTGTTACGATCAAAGTTCTCTGTCTGTCGAGCCTCGAGGAAGACATCAGCTTCGTCAATTAGCAGAATGCAGCCCCATCGACTCGCGAGGGCGAAGTTCTTCTCCAAGCGACTCTCAACGACGTCTGCTGTAGACCCCAAATCGCCTATAAGACTCTATTAGTAATTACACGTCAAAATTTGATAGACTAAGACCGGTCGTACCGCAAGTTATCTGGAATAACGGCTTGTGGAAGTATGTCGCAACGCATTCTGTCCAAGTCAGTCGACGCCCCGTGTATGCCGCAGCAGTTCAAAAAGCTTACCCGCTGTCGTCGTCTTTCCTACTCCAGGTGCTCCATGCAAAAGCAGAATCAAGCCTTTGCCTGTGCTGTGCGTCAGTCATTGTCAATAACCTTTAGACTGGGACTAAATACCTTTTCCACGGACGATATCCACTTCATCCGTCTCATCGTAAGCAGACGCCTTGTCCAAGAAGTGCTGCGTCACCAGACTTTCCACCATTTCTCTGTGTCCAGTTGGGAGGACGAGCAAGTCGAAAGTATTCTGCCCCTTCATAGGTCCGAGGTATGTCAAGTCGAGCTTAGCTGGAAGTAGTTTACGTCAGTTCAGCGTCTGCAATAATCTGACTCCTTCAGGAAGACACCACGTGCGATACCAGGTCTAGCTTCGGAGTATGGTACTCACCCCATTTTCTACTCCTCATAATAAACCCAAAAACCCTGTAACTCGTAATCAACCTGTCCTCATCAGTGATGTAATCCTCATCCTCCATCGCCTCTCTCAAGGGTCTCGCCGTGATAGTTAAAGACGGCAACCCCTCATTCAAATCATCCTCCCAAAACTGACTCTGCACAAATTCACTGCTCCTATTATGCTCCACGAAAACATCATCGTGAACGTTCTCATTCGAACAACACTGTGGAAGACAAGTTCGATTCATCTGAGCCCGGCGTCCGCGAGTACGCTCACGATCGCTGCCTTCGCTGTCATATGAGGAGGCCGTATCGTAGTCACTTCCTAGGTTGATGTCTTTGAATTCGGGTTTCCAGTTTGTTTGCACGTCATGCAGATATAGCTGCATCTCATCCTTTATACTGCCGGCAAAACATTCGAGGACCAGCTTTTCGATCGTCCAGCCTGATGGCTTGGTTTTGCCTCCGACATCGTTGCTGGCGAATGCTTCTTCGAAGTCGATCACGACTTGACTGTCAATTTCTTCCTGTGCTTCTAAGGAGAGGCCCGAGTAGTGCATGGGAATACCACGACGCTGAGGATCGCACGCTTCAATAAACATGGAGCCTCGCTTGATCAAAGCCTCCTTCAGGTTGCGATTCTTGGCCCGTCGTATAGGAACGACCGAAAGAGACCGAATACTCCTTTCGCCTTCGTACCGATGAATATCTATGGTCTGTGTAACGGGACCGATCCGTTCTCCATCAAAGTCTAAGAAAACACACTGGATAGTAATTGGCGAATCATCAAGCTTGGCTTTTGCTTCTGCCATCCAGAGGTTTCTTCCGGTTGGTGGCTTCATGCTGTGCGTCGCGTATTTGACTTGGATAACGCGATATGCCTGCTTCTCGTCCTTGCTGACAACAAAGTCACCTGGCTTGAAAAGGTGCCAAATGTCACTCCATATGACCTTTGTGCACTCTTCGTTAGCGAGATAGGCCAACTTGTCTTCCAGGTCATGGTCAATGAAGTCGACTAGGCAGTTGAGGTCGTTCAAGGCTTCTTGCGTGTTTATGAGACTCTCTTCATCGTCAATTTCGACGCCCTGACTACTACTCCCACTGTCCGTTCTTTTGTCTTCCTTGGTATCAGTTTCCTCTTCTTTCTTGTTAGGGATTTGGCCCTTTTCTATACTTTCAAAGAAATCGACAAGATCGGGGTCTGGGCCTTTGTTTGCGGATTCCTCTTTCTGGGGCTTATCTCCATCATCCTCCATTTCTTTTTCGTTTGCAGAGGCCTCTTCTGCTGCACTGGGCCCCGGCGTCTCATCGGTAGTAGTCTTTTCTTCGGCAGTGTCTGCTTTGTCTTCCTCCTCATTTTGCGTCTTTTCGGCTTCTATCTGAGCCTTTATGACTTTCTTCTCAAGATCATCTCTCCATTTCCGGATCTCGTCCTTGTACCAGATCAGTCCTCTAAATGGCCTCATCATCAAGACTGGCTCGAAGTCGGTTGAGATTTTCTCCTGGAATATCTTACTCAGAATTACCAGTATTGCCGTCGAGTTGATACGAATACGTTCGGGTAGTGGTCCCTGGCCACGAGACATGGTTCTACCAGTCGGCTTTCGTAGATTTGCCGCTGCCGAAGAGCTGGCAGTAGCGCCGGTAGCATCGACTCTTTTGTCGAAGCCGTATCTTGCAGCTTCTCCTCTAGTGCGATACCGAAGACTGGGGAGTGTGACCTTGACGTTGGGCTCACCAACCAGTACATCTACCGCAAATCTACTGGACTGATCCGCGACTTCAAGAGACTGTTGGAACTCAGCCCATGGTACACGATTCAGCATCGAAGTGCTGGGTGGCCCGCTTTTTGACTGCGGAGCCTGATAATCTTGTCCCGGGTGAGCGAGTCTCCAGGCTTGAACAGCCTGCCTCTCAGCTTCCCGTGCATAGTGAAGAATCTCAACTTGATCCAGTTCCTCGGCGAAGTCTTGAGGAACCTTTTCGCCGACATAGGCGTGATGGCTTCGAGTGAAGGGCATCCCGTGTGCTTTGACTTCACGCGTGCTCCAGCTTCTGAATTCATAGTCTTCTTCCAATGCATCTTCAAGCTGCTCTCGCTCTTCTTGGTGTATCATCTTGAGATCCTGGATCTGGCGATTGAGCCGTTTGATCTCGGCCTGCATGTCACCGGCCTCGTCACGAGGGGTCGCACTTCCAGACGGCTTCGTCTGGTTCTGACCTGGGAGCAACTTGCTCGGTTCATAACCGATATCAGCGGCGGTCTTTGAGCTTGATATTGGCTCATCAATCGCCTCGTCGGGTACACTGTTGGTGGGTTTGTCATTGCTCCCAGTTGGAGCCTGAACATCGAGCGGAGGAGGCATCGCAGTGGTTTCTTCCATTGTACTCATGGCTCTATGGATCACGAATTGACGGAGCTTAAATGATTTTGTTCTGGATGAATTAAATCGCTCAGTGGGAAAGCCCGCGGTTGCAGGTCCAACTGAAGGCCAGAGCCTGATTCGAAAAGTGGTTGTACAGGGATTAGACCGTGTGTGACCAAGTTGTGAAGAGGCTGACCAGGCAGGAAGGAATATGCATGTAAGACAAGTCACATCACCATGCATCCTCCTCGCAACACGGAACTTGCTCTTATCTTGCCCTCAAACAATGGTCTAATACGTCCGGCTTTTTCCAACTCGCCGCTTTCCATTCATTCCAAGAACGTAACGACGCTGTAACTAGAACTCCTGATCTCAGAAGTACAAGGTCATGATCTTATTTTCTGGTGTGATGTGAATATCCTGGGAGCTCTGAGCGCTTGGACGATGCATAAGACCCTGGTTGAAAGAAGGTTGTTGATTGGATAGTACCCTATCTTCCTGCATAAGCTAGGGGCCAATTCTGCAATATCCACCGGAGCTGAAACGGAATAACAAATTTTTGCTGACCACCTTCGGAGACAAGCTGCCATTAACAGACTGACACAGACATCTTCAGCGGAGGAGCTACGTGGAGGCCACAGCGCGAGCGGGGTGATGATTGTACTTGGCCATCACTTTAGGGCAGAGCAAGCAGAGTTCCACCCAGTTATCCATCTTACGCTATGACATTGTTGTTCAGCTTGAAAATACGTTCTACTTCTGAAAACGCACTGCAGCTCATCTTTTATGTACTGGTGCTTTTACAGTTGAGTTGTGTCAAGAATCAGGCTGTGCTGACGAAATGGGGCTGAGTTCCTGATGCGCCAAAAAACCCCATCACCTCCTCTCAGCAGCACTCAAGCTTGTTGGCTATGGTCAAACTCATGGCCGACAGCCAGAATAAGAATAGAGGGTTCATAAGACGGCAGCCGTGTCTTGAGTTCATTGAAGAACGTCTGCCCGAGTTTCACGAGGCTTTCGCCAACCCTGACGTCCAATTTAGCACAGCTCGGGGGCGATTCGAGCCAATGACGCATAATCAAGATCCAGCCACTGGCTCCCAAGAGCCCGGGGAGCATGAACTTCCAGATATACTGCCCGAACATACCTCGGAGGACTCTGACCGGCGACCTTTTTGGGAAGAAATGCTCCCTGAAGCGATGGAGGAGCTCAAATCCAGCCGCGACGAACCAAAGAGACTCGCCGGTACAACGCGAAGTATTCGGGGCTTGAACGGATGGGTTGACATCGTGAATGTACTCGAAAAGGCCAGGGCAAATTACTACGATTACTCAGAGTTTATCGGATTCTGGAAACGGTCCGCGCACAAAATGGCAGACAATGTTGATGATGGAAAGAGACTTCTCTCTCTCCTGCCAAACACGGACTACTCTTCAGTGATTCACTGTGTATTTGACATTGTTTTTGATGTGAGCTCAGAAGTCCCATGCCTCCCGATATCCCCCAGTGACTAACTTGATACAGGCTGCTAAGAGGACAGCCAAAATTCGAGAAGAGATTGAAACAAGTCTTCGTCAGTTCCTAGAGAAGTTGGAGGATGTTGAGAGCATAGTTGCTGTTTACGAAAAAGAAGAGGATATCGTTGCTGCCGCCAAAAAGGTCCTTAGCTCAATGCTCCAGGCGATTGAAGATATCATCGACTACTACTGGGCGAAGAAAGGTAATTCTCATCCATGTGATCGAAGAACCATCCATTAATCCATCTGTAGGAAAGAAAATGCTTCTGTCGATGTGGCAAGCTGATAGCTACAAGGCTGATCTAACGGGCTGCCTAGAGGACCTTAATTCCAGCAGTGCAAGACTGATGGAGAAGGCAAATATCGGAAGTTTCCGTGAGCTTCGATCAGTGAATATCAAGGCTTCAGAAGGTGAGCTGCCCGTCGACATCGATGTGAATCTACAGGGCTAAATCCTCGCTAGGAATCGACAAGTTAAAACAGCTCCAGCTGGATCAGATGAAGATCATGAAGGAACAAAGAAGACTTGCAGATGCCCAGTCAGAGATGAACAAATCTGGTCGCAAAATAGCAGCAGAACAACAAAGACTAGCCTCAGCCAGCGAACGCAATGCTGCTGCGAATGAACAGAACGCCGCAGCTAACATGGCCAATGCCACAACTGCGTCTAATGCCATGAATGCATTCATGCGGCTATCACAAGAGTATCTCACGAACCTGACTGCTCTGAACGGTTCGTACTCACCTCTGCACCACTTTGAGAAGTTTCACTGACGTATGTATGTGATAGAACAAAAGAGACAAAACGCAAGGCTAGCAGTTCAGTATACACGACTTCATACCCAGCTCGAAGCAGAGCGATCTCGCAGTCGAGACCGAAGACCTTGGATCGGTCCAGCACGTGTATCACAAGCTCAGCTTCTACGAATTCTTAACATGAACTTGGACTTTGACCTCTCTGCCGTTGACAAAGTCGACATGGAGGAGATCTCAGGCTCAGCTGCACTCGTGAATCGCCGTGATCAAGGGAGGGCTGAGCATTTGGTTGAGAACGCACAGTTCAAGCAGTGGGTCGTCAGAGCGAGCTCTACTGAACTGCTGGTTCACGGACACATGAAGCCAAGTCGAACGAGCGTCACGCCTTTGTCGTTATTCAGCGCCGCTATTGTGCGGAATCTTCGACAAGTCGATCGTTTCTGTGCCGTTACGTTCTTTTGCGGACAGCACACCGACCTTGATGACCCGCTGATTGGCGGCGTCGGACTCATCAAGAGCCTCACAGCGCAAGTTCTTCGTCAGCATCACTTTGATGACGCGGATCTTGATAAAGTTGCCCAAGAAGTAAATCTTCCTTTGTTAAAGAGAGGGGTTGAGGACGTCGAGGAGCTATGCCAGCTGTTCTCTGTCCTCGTTCGTCGCTTGCGTAACGATACGACACTATTTTGTGTAATCGACAGTGTGAATGTTTATGAGGATGAAGATATACTGCAAGGAATGTGTGTGGAGAAAGTACTCTTCGAGATACTGCAGTTAACGGGCGACCCAAGGGTCAAGACACATGTCAAGATTCTTTTCACCAGTGCCACAGACACAAACACAATCTGGAAGGCGTTCAAAGAAAAGGATGTGTTATCTATGCATGAGTCAGGTCGATTGAGTCTGGATAAGCATTTTAGCGACAGTCGGTTTGCGAAGCAGGTAAAGGGGGCTATCGAGCCGTCTTAGAGACATCAGATCAGACTGTAATTGTATTAAACCATTGTTCTAAACAGCTTAAAAATACTTTCGGCATTATAAACAGTTCAGCTACCTAGACTAACTATAGGGCTTCCGCTGGCCGGGTTAAAGGTATCCCAAGATATGCATGCAGACACGCCCGCGGCTTCACGTGGGTTGACAAAACCCTCAACAGCAGGATTGCTGCTGGGAGGTAGAGGGGGAGCTGCGAACTCCATCACAGTGCCCTTAGACTCAACGTGAGGTCCAACCTGGACTCCATGAGGCCACTGGAAGATATTGTCTTTATCCCAGTATGCCTTGATACTCTGCAACTCCTCTCGGTTAACACCGTAGTATGCCTTTTCGTATGTGTCTTTGTCGAGTGTTGCATCTGGGAAGTTGACATAGACACCAAGCCCATCCATAGAATATCCTCTCAAAGCCTTATTAAACTCTGCAAGGAACAGCCTCATCTTCGTCTCTAACCACTTATCCTTCCACTCAATCATGATATATGTGTGATAGACGCACCCACGCCAAGGATAAGCAGAGTCGTGAGGGCCCTTCTCGTTGGCTTTGCCGCCGGAATGAATCCAAGTGACTCTTATTGAGCCTTCTTCGCCTTTGAACTCTGTTTTGAAGGCCGTCAGCTTTGCTTTCAGAGTTTTGATTATCTCGGAAATATTCTCTTTGACGCTTGCTTCGGTGAAAGAAAAAGAAGTGTAGATCCTGAACATCGCATTTGAAGGCAGGGCTTTCTGGGTTTCTTCTGACCACTGAGCTACAAGAGTCTCGTGGAGAAAAAGGGTTGAGTTCTCCTGCAGAGTACGATCCTTGAGCTCTTCTGCCAGTGACTTGTTTTTGTTGTCAACCTTGTCTTTCTCATCAACCTTGCCGCAATCTCCGAGACGTTCATCGACCTCTTTGTCAAAGTCTGTCTCTAGCCCATTATAGTAGACTAAAAGTCTAACGGAAGGGTCAACGCGGGCATCTTTGAGGTCCATCAGCCAACTGCTGTCAATCGTCATGTTGTTGGTCCAACCAGCAGTGTAGAACTTGATCATTGCTTCTGTAAAAGCCGTCTGGTACTTGGGGTCATGGGACGGTGCCCATGTGTAGACTCCAGCAACAACATAGTCGTGGTGCAGTTCTTGAACCTTCAGCTTGAGCTGGGTGACCACCCCGAAATTATTGCCGCCAGCACCATAAAGAGCCCAGAAGAGCCTTTTCCTTTCGGGGTCACTGTCATTGGGGCTGACTTGGACGATTCCATGGTCTGCAGTGACAATACGAGCCTCAAGAAGCGTGTCGCTCCCCAGACCAAAACTTCGAGTAAAAGGTGCGAGTCCTCCACCCAGGGTGAAACCGCTGACTCCGACACTAGGGCAGCGTCCTCCATTGATGACTAATTTGTCATGATGGTCGTTGATCAGTTCGTGATACGCATGAGCCCAGAGTGCGCCAGCATCCATGGTGATGGTCATGTTGTTCTTGTTGGCAATGTCGAGGTCTACGCGTTTCATATTGACAAGATCAATCGAGATACCGTTGTTGATAGATGAAAAGCCAGCGTACGAGTGGCCTCCATTCTTGATCCGTATTGGTAGGCCTACCGTCTTAGCTCGGTGAACGACGATGCGGACATGAGATTCATGCTCAGGTTGGATGACACATCCTGGTCTGTCAAAGCGATAGAGCAGGTTCGAGTTTGCGACAGATTTCTCGTACTCGAGATCTCCGGGAGTGTAAACAGGGATCTTCTTCCCTCTGAAGAATCCCACTTGTTGCATGCAGAGCTCCAGGAGACGTCTCTGTCTCTCCTTCTCTTCGTCCGTCAGCTGAGATAGTCCAGGTCTTTGAGTGGCCATTGTGTCTAGTTGCAGCGTAAAACAAGAGCAAGATATGGCAGAGAAACTATTTTAGATTGAGATGAGCTAGTGAACTGCTTTGTATGGCCTCTTGGACTCAAGACGAGTCAAAAGTGAGCTTTTATAGATGATTTGGAAGGCCAAGTAGCGCTCTGCAGATGTACCCAACGCTAACTGCTTCATGAGCTACACGGACTGTCGCATATATCACATTCCACCACACATCACAATTAATGCGTCAGCGTCGGTCCATACGAAAGACACTATGCGACCGCTCTTGCGAGAATTTGCCTCTATGCTGGCTCCCGACGCTAGTGGCTACGGGGAGATCAATAGTCTGGTCTAGACTTCGCCATTTTCCCAGTAGACCAATAGGAGCAATATGATGAGTTCCGGAGGGGGTCTGCTCAGCCAGCCCGATTTCGACTGTTTCAACAACCCCTCATTTTTCAGCTAGCCACAATCAATGATAATCACCAGACAGAACTTAGCTTCCAGAAAGGGCCGGTCCGTAGTGCACTGAAACGGCCTCGATCCGGGATGGATGTTGACATACACACCAGTTGAGATAGAACCTCTATTCTTGGCCTGGATCTCTATCACAATGATTGGATTGCCTCTTCTCAATTCATAGTTGACTTGGACATAGTTATGGCCGACTTCTATAGGTACCGTGGCTCAGCTTCCAAGCTGCATGAACCAACCCCACTCGTCCTCTAGGTCCTCGTTCTCACCCTCGTCCTTCTCATCATCAGCTTCTTCATCATCCTCATACTCATCTTCGCCATTGCCCTTCTCATCACCCAACATTCCATACTTCAAATTCTTCTCGACTTGAGCCTTGTCATTCTTCAATGGCAAATAATACAATTGATATGCAATCACAACAGGTCCATACATCTTCCCCGAAGCTGACCAATTCCTGCTCCTGTCCATGACCCCAGAGGCTTGCAGACCTGCCGCTTGGTGCGGATCTAGAGGAAATCCGGCATCAGCGTTTGCTCCGCGGTGGCGTTTCTCTGCGACATATCTCTCCATGTCTGTGGCGACCTTGATGCCCGTGATCATGAATAGTCGTCCTGGCTTGGTGGGATCGAGCCTGAGCTTTCTCAGCGACTCTGCATCCTGGCCGAGCGACTCCAGCCGCTTGTTAACATACTGATGGAGGATATCGCCCTCCATGGCGATCCGGTATGTCTCGACCTTGCCAATCTTCAAGGCAACATCCCCTTCTTGCGAAGAGTCAAAGCCCGCGCCGATACCAAGAAAAGAACACAGCTTTGCTTTGAGGCTGGCAGTCAGGCGCTTACTTATGTTGAAGATGAGTTCTACATCACGCTCGGTTGCGTGGAGCTGCATGAGGACGCCGTTGGGCCCTGGTCCGGCGAACGGCTGCTGATCGACCTTTCTACGATCCCTGAAAATGTTACCAATGGCAATCTGCGAAGTGGGCTGTCCAGGTTCCGGGACAAGAATGTAACTGTGCTCTGATACCATGGTGGGATGATGTTGAAAGGACTAGATTGGAGTTTTTGGTTTGCCGTAGGATGATCTTGGAGAAGATGAAGCGGTGTCAGATTGGAAGAGGGATACTGGGATGGGACCAAGGCAGGGGATAAAGGATAGAATTTATGTTCAATGATAATGCCCAGGCTGAAAGGGATAGCTGTGTGTACACCAATGACGGCAATGCACGCCTTGCCGCCGAGGGACATGGAGGGCCGTATGTCGATTCCATTGGAGAACGGAGATCCCCGACTGCTCGCCTCGCGTTGAGAGGTGCATGAGGCGTTTTTCTGAAGCCGAATGAGTATGCCTGGGCGAACCACGCTGCAAATTTCTCATGATATGCAACCACCACTTGGTAATGCTTACCGGCTGTTGTGAATTTATTTCAACCTGTATCCGTACCGTGATACAGCCTACTGAGATCTCAAGTAGGTATGCCCCTCTCGACTCTTTTAAATTGCTCTATCGCAACGATGGATCGTCGTTCATGGTCTCTCTTGGCGTTGTAACCGGGGTAGCAACTTTCCCATCCCTCCCAGGGTAGCACTTCGGAATCCCACTCATGAACCCACTGCGTTCTCATTGTAGTATTGCCGCTCGCCATCATGCGGCTGGTGGAGCCCGAGAGCCCAGATCCGCTGATGGTTGCCATGACTGAGGATGTACAGGAGATCCGATTATCCAGTGATTGCTGTTCAAAATTAAGAGCTGGTAACTCATCTTCACTCATCTTCCGTCGCTTCGTCGGAGGGCCATCGCTTATCATCGCTGGCTCGGGTGATGGTGCTGATCCCTGCCCAACATTTTGCGGAACTACCAAAGGCGAAGCTCTCCTGGCAGCGCTGCGAAGGCTATGGTGGTCTTCGCGCTTTGGCAATCTGGTCGTTGAAGATTGTTTGGATCCAGTCGGAATCTTCGTCAGGTTACTGGGGCTGATAGCTTGCGGGCGATTTGGAACTGGTTGACCTTCTGTACTCAGCAGATCAATCGGCATGGCTATGTTCTCTACAGGCATATTGAGACCAGTGCTGCCTAGTGCGTCGGACGGTTCGATTGGTGACACCGGTACTGCCGTCGATGCCCTATTCAAGTCTCTATTCAGCTGCTCAGCATGATCTCCTTCCAAAGTGGACGCAAATTGCAGAACATACGTATCGTTGTATAAAAGTGCCTTCAAGGCGAAGCCAAACAAACAGCTGGCGATATGATCCAGAGACCGCTCCCCCAAGGCGATTTCGGGACAAAACGGGCATTCTAAAGGCTTGTCAATCTGCCAACTAGCCGTTTCGGTCGAGAATTCAGGTTCCCCGAGCTTGAGAACGGCAGCATGCAATTTGTCGAGTCGCTTCGACTCGAGATGTTTTCTCAGGGTTTTAAGACTATCGAAACTGATTGCCGGGTCGCAATAATAGCATGTCCACCTCTGCACGCCATGCGCACGTTCTAGGTGTGATCTCCAGTCAAATTCGGATGTGAAGAACAAGTTCGGATGTTGACATTCCGATACAACACACGTAAAAGGTGCAAGATCGGCCATGACGTGATCCCTAGGAGATCTGTTAGGCATGAGACCGATAAAAGAGACAAGGGAATCAACTTCACCTCCAATGATCTGCACAAGCTAGATATACCGGCAGATTCTCGAAACAGTGAGGACATTCAAAAACCTTGCTACCAGTTGCCACTGGAGGTGGTAGGACAGGATAAAGACCTTGGCCTTGTGGTTTGGACTCAGCCTTTCGCTTTCTGGCATTCTGTAGACGAACACGTCGTTTTGAGTTTGCTTCAACCAGTCGATCTCGTACAGCTGTGATACTCTGGACACGGCTTTTGTCTGTGTCGGCCAGTAACGGATCGTACTCTGAGAGGAGGGTGGATTTAAACGACACCAAGTCCTCATCTGCTTCATCTCCAAAGGATGACTCAGAGTCCCAGAGGTGGGTAAAGGGAAGAGATCGGAGAAAGTCAGTCGTAAGGGTGAATAGTTGTCTGAGCACAGATTCGGCTCCTTGGACGTTGGACTCTTCGGTAGGTCCACCTATGTTGGAAAGAAACAAGACTCTGTTAGTCACCGAATACGTGGAAGATTCGTGGCCGAGCTCTCCTGGGATATATATACTTGCCTATTCGGCCGACAGCGTTGACAAAGTCATCAAGCATCCACAAAAGATTCCGCAGAATGCAGCTGTCCTGTCTGCGCGTCACGAGCTTGTCGTCCAAGCTAAATTCTCCCCAAACGCCAGCTCCCGAGGAGACGGACCAGGCGTTGAAGCTTATAAGGTTCTCCTCTGCCCATTTCGACTTATTGTGCCGTGCGAAGCAGATGCTCCTGAAGCTGTGGCGACAGGCCAACGTCGCGTCCAGAATTGGGCTACGGAGACGAGGGAAAGGAAATTCGTCTAGGAAGGCAATCCTGTCCCCGGGCGGATGCCAAAGGAGTGCAGCCGCTGGATCCAGCTTGCTTGATGTCGTGATGCGCTCACTCATCTTGGCGGCCGCGCTGATACTTTCGCGATCCCGCGTTGACGACTTGCGATGGCTTCGCCTAAAAGCGGGCATCTGCGGTAGCGGGTGGCGGTCTTTCATAGCACGATGCTTGTGTGAATGCGTTGTTTTCTTCAGGCAGAAGTGCGATGCTGATACGTCCACGTGACTTTTCTGGCCTCGCTGCCTCTTTAGCTGCCTTGTTTGGAGCTATCAAATAAAGCGTCTTGATAGGTAGAAACCGACCTGAAAGGTATGGGTGGCTGAAAGAACGCTGCTTGGCAAGGAGGGGTAAGTAAGCAGCCTACATAGCGATAAATATAATAAATATACTGTGCACCGCATCTTACCCAGTGGCGAGAAGTGTATGACTCCAGATCAATTAATACACACTGTGCACCGCACCATCACATCGCTTACATGCGTGATGACAGAAACGGTCTTTCAGCTAGTCAGCCCCAGATGGCCAGACGCCTAATTTCGGGATCCAAGTGTCGAGGCTCTGGGAACTCTACCGAGCCCCGGCTAAAATCGGGCCACTAAACCTGCTCGCTGTATCTCGGTAGGTAGGAAGGTATCTTCCATTCCAGTGCTGATGCCTGAAATCCCGTCTGTGTAAATTCAAGGACAAGGACCAGGTCCTTGTACCTATCCGAGGTGAAGTGTGACTGCACGGACCTAATCAAGCTTGCAGAGACTATGACAGTCAGTGGAGTCATCCAGGATCGCTGGGTCCATCAATGAGATGTTAGTCATGCAATCGATTACTGCAGCGCGGGTTAGAGGTGTGATATCCTACTTGCACTGCATCCCAAGATCTCTCGCAACAGGTTGGTCTTCTGAGCCATTCAAGCCTCTTTCTGATTGGCTGGTTTGCAGAGACCTGCAGAAGCCCCGGCGCTTACGGGGGAGCTTTATCGCGCGTGAGAACTTGATGGCAGCTAAACCATCCCCCCCAGGCATTTAGTTCAGTTCAAAGTGAAGTAGGTATCAAGCTCAATTACATCTTACGTTTCGTTGATGGAAGTGCAGTCGCTGGAGCGTCCAGTGGCGGCTGAGGCCCTGGCGCGTATCGCGGAGGAGAGCTCCAGACTCATAGCCCCCAGCGCCGAGCAGAGGTTGCGCCTCATCAGCCTTATCGGATTGAGACGACTGTCGTTCACCCTACCACCCAACACTCCAGAACTTGAGATTCTGTTACGGTTCCTGGAAGACACCTGTCTTGTATGGATCAGCCATCGCTATCTACATATTTTTGAGCTCGCTAATCAGATCTTCAGAAAACATACTCCAGCGATTCGTCTTGGGAGCCTGACTCCGAGCTAACATCCACGACTTATCCCAAGTTGTCTTCCGTTGCCCGGATCGAAAAAGGCAAAGCCAATCCTAAACTTCAATCTTCCATTCGACACGCAATTGAGTGCAACTTCACGGTCAGTGTCGATGCCCTCATTGATCAAGTTTGTGCCTCGAGGGACGGGTCACGAGCTGGAGTAGTGTCTTCAAACGCGGCACAAAACCCAGTCAATAACGTGCTCGATTACATCGATGGATCGATTTCTCACGGACGTAAGCGTCGGATTGAAATCGAGTCGGACGAGTCCCAAATGAACCGACCTGCCAAGATGCGACGCAACTCAGAGGGTTCAGCAACACTTGATCTCCAACGCAGTCTCCCATCGGAAAAAGAGTCTCAGCGCGAAGAAGATGTGCTATACTCTGCCTTGAATCCCCAGATTCTATGCCATGCGCTTCAGCCGCAAGAAAACCATCTCCGGACCTTTCACCTACGACTTGACGATCCAAAGTCACCTCCAAACCCAGAGGGTACCTGGATATACGAGGCTATTTTCAGCGCTTCCATGCCCGGAAGCACCAGACACGGGTGCATAAAGGGAGGCGGTACAAAGTGCTACCATGAGGCAGAAGTGAATGTAATCAGTAGGTATGTATCCATCTCCCATGCGATGGAAACATGAAATACGACTTCGGGTGCTGATGCATTTCAGAGCAGAAATGAGCCGACGAAGGCAACCGGAACAGAGTGTGAAGGAAGTCGTGGAAGGGACGTTTTGTCAAAGCTATATTTCTCCCAGTCACGGGTGCCGCCTTTGCCTACTCTCCTCAGAGTTACAAGACGCGAAACCCATTCTTTACGCTACAGCAGACACGGCCAGGGCCCTTGAAGCGCATATGCCTGAGCATGATTCACAGCTCCCTAATGCCCGGCGCCTAACATGCCGTGCAGGCAACAGAGAAGCACCTCGACTACTAGAGCGGGATGTCGCAAGAATGTCGGTTCACGACAAGGTTTTTCTGGCCTACGTCGTCGGTAGGTCCGTCAGCCAGTACTACAATACTCGACTCGCAGCCCAGCAATTGTGGACGCTCCAAACCCTGTCCACGATCCCCGACATAGAGGGTCCGCCGGAGCCTCAGATCGGGCCTGCTACTGGCCTGTCCCTCTTCTCACATCGGCACCCTTACATCCGAATTGATTTTAAGACAGAAGATGAGCTCAGCCGCGTTTATCACGGCGACCTGGGAATGGACTTTCACCAAGATCGTGGAGGTGCGAGATTCTACCCTGGTCCGATCTCTCTCGGCCTTCTGCTTCTCGATATTTGGGAGGACTTGGATCTAACAAACGACTTGAAGTGGCCAGAGGCACACGTGCGGCGAGCTCAGTATGCAGGGTATGCTCGCTCACAGTTTGAGGGCCATCAGCTTGTCCAACAGGCAATCGTGAATTGCTTGGACGTCAACCTTTTCGCTCGCGGTCCAGGCAAAACCAATACGCGTCTGACAGAGAAACGAGACTGGCTCATACGCAATGTCGTTCACCCATTGAGGCTGCTTTATCTATCCACGTTCCATGCGGACACTTTAGCGCAGCCAGATCTCCATATTCGGACAATAGGATATCCTAGTCGAGCTGATGTCAGTACCTCGACCAAGATTGAGCAGTACAAGAGCTTTATCAATTTCCTGGAAAAGCCCAGAGGAGGGCGAAAAGAGGCGTATGTGACTTCTCTTCCGTTGTTGACTTGTCTGATTTGTTTGACTACATTAGGACGGAAGGTATTGAATGGATATCAGACTTTCTAGACCTCAGTCGTGATGTCCACGACCGTGTTAAAAACAAGGGGAAACAGCCAAAGATTTGTATTTTGGATACTGGATGCGATCCAGATTGCAACTTTTTCAAGAGCGAACGTGCAGGTGACCCCAATGACTTGAACAGAATAGTTTGGCGAGATTTTGCCACCCCAACAAGTACGGGCATGGTTGACGAAGATGGTGCAGAAGCTGGCAGCTTTGGTACAAGAGGGAAGCACGGCACAAGCATCGCCACCCTTCTTCTCATGTTGCTTCCGCAGGCCAACATCTATGTCGCCCGCATCGCCCCCGACAGGAGAGATATGGTCAACCGCCAGACACATGACGGGGTTTTGGATAGTATTAGACGGGTGAGTCAAGCTTACCCTGATAGGTTTTTCTACCGAGATATTGTGCTGACAGAGCCTCTATCAGGCCATACACCATGCTGCAACTGTGTGGATGGTTGACATCATCTCCATGTCCTTTGGCTACATGACAGAACCGGCGGTCCTAAAGGTGGCCATTGAAGACGCCATAAGAGATAGGAGAAACGGACATCTTCATCCAAAGCTCATCATGTTAGCCGCGGCCAGCAATGAAGGCGGCCTCTCACCGGAACTAGCTCCAGCCTGTTGGCCCGAAGTCATATCTGTCAGGGGAACCACATCGCGGGGCAAATTTCTGGAGGAGTATAACCCGCACGAATCGAAGAGTTTGCCCCCTCATTTCGGAACCCTTGCCCATGGAGTTCCCTGTGGTTATGGCTTTCGGCAGGGAACGTCTTTTGCGGCCCCAATCATGGCTGCAACGGCTGGTTTGGTTCAGTTATACGTGTCATTTCTCATCGATAAGGAAGTCGAGTCTGGGAACCCTGAGAGAGCGAATCTGTACTCTAGGGTATACGAGACAGAGGGGATGCGCCAGATCCTGGCGACATTTACGGCATCGGGATCCGGTGGAGATGGTACACGAGCAGTCAAGCCGCAGTTGTGGAGTTCGCTACAGAACTGGGAGGGCACAATATGGCATGCTTTGGCGCAAATGAAGACGCCTGGTTGAGGTGGGAGGGACTAAGTTCTGTGCGAATTTAAGCTATCAGCCACAAGTTAACACTATTGCCACTTGAAGTTACTGCGAGTATAACCTTAATTTGAAGTTATATAATAAGTACTCAAGTTCATCGTTGACCTCTTTCAATTTCATATCCTTAATATTTCCGCCATTTATAGGATCTTTGTGTCAACAAAGTCAACAATCCCCGTCATGCCTCTCCCACCTTCGGGCAATCTTTTCACGATCGAGTCTCAGCCCACTCGCACCATGGTATTCTTCGATCTTGACAACACATTATTCAATCACCGACAATCTATCTATTCCGCCATGTCCGCCGTACGCACTGTACTCCCGCTTCCGCGTGAAATCCCGCTAGACGTGCTTGTCGACAAATATAACGAAGCCCTTGATCATGTTTATGACCAATATCTCCGAAATGAAATAGCACACGAAGACCAGGACTCAGTAAAGGTCAAGCTATTTTTCAAGAGTTTAGACCTTGAAGAACCGGACTCCGAATGTATCGTGCGGTTTCGGAGTGTATATAAAAGAATATACAGGGCGAATCGAAGGGCTATGCCGGGAAGCATCGAGACCTTGAGAAGCCTTCGGAAGAATGGGTATCGCACTGCTATCATTACAAACGGCCCGACCGAAATTCAGGTAGAAAAGGCTAAAGCCATTGGCGTCTTCGATCTCGTTGACTGCATCATCACATCACAAGACGCTGGTCATCCTAAGCCTGATGTCAGGATCTTCCAGTATGCGCTAGAAAAGCTGGAGGTGGAACCAGATGACGCGTATATGGTTGGTGATTCTGTCAAGGCTGATATCAAGGGTGCTCTGGATGCGAAAATAACGCCTATTTTGCACTATCCCGCTTCCAACAGCTCCTTGAAAGTTCTGTTTGGAAGGGAAATTCCGGTTATCCGTCAATTCGATCAGCTACCTATAATTCTGAAGCCTCCATTAGATTCCAGCTTGGACTGAGCTTCCCTATACCAACTCAGAAGACGATCTGGGTATAGTCACCGCATAGAATTCCTTTGGATTATATAGAGGCATTTATCTTACAATACGCTTTGTACCTTGAAAGGCTAAGGTAGATTATAGCAAGAATGGACTTTGGAGATGCTTGGATACCTTTCGGGGCTGATATGCAAACTTAAAAAAAGATATAGCAAGAATGGGATTGTTGCGTGAAGTGCCAGTCCTGATACTGCTTGTTCTTATGGCAATACAAGATGACCATTGATTGCTCCATTGGTATTGGTGCTCATTGACAAAATTCACAAGCCCGCCTGTTTCACTATGACGTTGTGATAGGTAGTCAGCGTACCAGTGCAGGTTAATGAGTGCAATAATGGTTGACCGAAATTTTGTTTCAAGAGAGATATAAGAGAAACAATATAAGAAATTGCTAGCTAGGTTCCCGCCCAGAGAAGGTCAAGCCATGCGGCCATGTCCTCAAAATACCCAAGCTGCCTACCTCAGTCTTTTGTTGCACTAGGAAGACTGAGGCTTGGAACTCTTTGGCAGCGAAGAGGAGCTTATGCAAAGTTCTCTATGCCGATTCAAGCTCCCCGCCACAAGTTTCAACTACAAAGCATACATCTAGCTCATAACTTAAGGAGCTCCGACATTAGTGGTGTAGCTAAGATGGATAGCACTATGCAGCGAGCTGTTACCGTTTCCCATTGGGATCGGGTAGTAGACGTGGCAGGCATGAATGTAACCATCTTGAGTTGAGACTTCCGCATTGACTTTGGCGATAGGATTCTCGCTCTTAGAAAGCTCTGCGAGATCCTGTGGTCCAGTCTTTGCAAAGAAAACCTGTCCAATCTCATTGACAGTATCATGAACATGTCCAGAGTCATCTTTCCAAGAAACCGGGATGTTCATAGTTCCCATAAAAGCCGAAAGATCATGATACATCGATGTAGAAGGTTTCCCATCGGACGATAGGCCCTTGGGGTCTGTCCACAAGCCAACAAGGCTGTCATCGACGGTGGTGGTCTGGCCAGTCGTCTTCGGGGGTGCCTTGACTCCCGATTTGGCGGTGACAGCTAGCTGATCACTGACGGAGGCAAAGTTCTGATGATATTTGGCGAGCTTTTGTGAGTCCGTCTCAATTTCCTGGCTGTTCAGAGTAGTATCAGCGGCAAAGGCGTGGGTGCTATTATCCAGAGTGAGGAGACCAGCTATTTTGCCAACTGTCCCGACGGCGGATGCAATATCGCCCGAGTGGTCGAGGACCCAGCCACCAGCTGACTTGACGCCGTCCCAGAGGTTATCAAAGAAACCCATGGTAAAGGTGAAGAAGAAAGGTGAAATAGAGTCGGATGATTGTGTGTTTCAAGAATAGGTCTGTATAGAGAAAGAGAAGCTATTGATGGTGAGTGGCGAGAAGGCGATCTCAACGACTTTATAACTTTTTAAACTTCTTTGACACACGTTTGCGTGGGAACGTTCGCTTCTGAGCATTTCTTGTTGCTTATGTCTCAGTCCTGAAAAGCATTCTTGCCCCGATTCGGTCTTGTCACATACTTGAGGCGGGTCAGCTGAGGGTCATTGATTCCAGGCCTCAACCAAGCTGAGCTTGGAGTCTCCGCCACGCTATTTGACATAGCTTCCCGTATCATACGTGCATCCAGGTGATTGGTGTTCAGTTGCCGCAACGATAGTTTGAGGCTTGAAGCTTTGCCTATTTGAGCCGGTTGCTAGGCGGATCTGATGTTCTGCAAGAGAAAAGAACGGTAAATTAAGCGAGGACAGCCAGCCACATTTCCTTTAGTTTATGAACTAAATTCCATCGGCCACCAAGACAAAGGGAAAGGTTGAACGTTCGTTATTCTGGGAAAATGTCTTGACAATTTGTTATCAGAGTCAATATAAGTTAATCTTAGAAAACGCTTTCGTATCTACTTCCAAACAACGCCACAAGTAACTGATTTTTCAGCCAAAGAATAACGGGTATTCTCAAAGTCTAATGCTAAACACCACCTTCCAAAGTATGACAGACCATACATCATCAAGCGCCCCGAAGATAATATATGGTGAAGTATCGCGAATGGCGGAGCTTGATCGATTCCCAGAGCGTTTATCTGTGTGATCCTTCACATCTTACATATCCAGTCAAGGCTCAATCCCCTCGAGTCGATGTATAGATATAAATGAGATTTAATTTAACTCTCTCTATAGAGTCAGTTATTTAGAAGTATAAGGCATATAATATAAGCTATTAGCTATAGGGCCTATTAACTTAAGATAATACTTTTCTAAAAGTTAATTTAGGTAATATATTAATTAATTAATATAATTATATAAAATAAGTTTTTTAAGACTTTTTAAAAATAATTATATTTAAAATATTAAAAGAATTTAAAATATATTCTTTATAAAATAAAATAGCTACTTTAATTCTCTATTTTAGCCCTTTAACTTAATATTATTAGAAATACTGGTATTTAGAAGTAATATACCAGGACCAATATAAGCAAGAGAACGAGAATAGGCCTTATGGCAGTAATGTGAGCCTTTCTTACGACGTTTTGATTCTCGATATAGATCAAAACACGACTGGCTTTTACAAGATGAAGGAATGGAAGAGCCAGAGAAATCAACAGGGATTCAACACAAGAAAGAGATTCGGGAGTCTGTGGCACCCCAGCCTAAGGATGGGTCAGGCTGTTCGCAATAGAATGGGCCTGGAAAGTGTATGTTAGGCGAGCAAGAATGTTGATCGATTTCTATGTGCGACACTGACGTGTTCAGATAAGGGAAAGTTCCAGTAAACGACTTTCCACGTAACACAATGGATAATTTACTGCCCAAGGCCTAGTGTACAACAATTGAGGTCTCCATTAGACCAATAGTAGGGTGCAGGGCATCAAGATTGATGTCTAAGGAGGGCTCATTTGCAGCAAAATGCTGATGACATAATTCAATTGGGTACCGCCGCTGCTGAGGTTGCCTAACGAAACACTAGACAAATCTCTCCCTCAATGTGCTTGCAGATTTACCAGCTACAGGAGCCTAAAGATCAGCGATTTATCAGCATACCAGACAGATCCGATACGTAGTCAACAGCAGAGAAACATGATATATCGATGATGGTTTAGATCTACTTCAACAGAACGCGCTAGAGGTCGCCTATTTATGGTCACCAAACCTCCCAGGATCAAAGACATAGCATGAGAATCCGGGCATGAATATATCTCCACTCTTTCTAATTTAGTGGCCTGTTGCAGCAGCGATTTGGTTATAGGGCCGCCTATTTTGAGGCCTGCTAGCTACCGTGGCCAAGCCAATGAGATTTCCCTTCAGTACAGCCAAGCCGCCAATTAGAAGAGGTATACACAGCTGTGCTGTTTGGGTTTCAAAAGCCTTGGGTACAATAAAAGCTCACCGAAAAACGAGTTTTATATATATATCTGGTGGCAAAATGGATTGTATCTGCCTTGCAAATATCCAGGAACTACCGCGACATTTAGATAAGTATCCATTACTCAAGAAAGCCATGTGCGACGACAGATCTTATTACAGGCCTTCCGTGAACCAGCGGCCTCAATCTCATCACACAAATCTCGCCCTGCCCTATCGGGGCGCTAGAAACTACAGGGCGGGCGATTGCCAAAGCTCTGCCGCCAATCGATATAGTGAAGCGTTAGCCGAGTGTGCCACACTTGAATCAGACGAATGGCCGGGTTCAGCAACTGAGGCCAATCTCGACCACCGACACCCTTTTCGGTATTCTGCATCTGCGTACCATCACCTGAAACTGGACCTACTGCAGCAGTCGACAGATTCGTTCAAACGATGGATGCCCGGAGTGGTATACAGCGCGCCACCGGAAGATAGGTTGCAGCCCCAGGAACGATTCAGAACACCTCGTTGCAATTCAAGCAGGCGGCAAGTGAAGCAGGAAGACGACATTGACGGCGACGACTTTGTTTTTGTTTCATATGCAGCCCTCACCAAGGCATTCTTTCACTTTGCTTGTCCGTTCTACATCTACGACCCAGAGAAACACCAGCAGTGCCTCCTCACTGTCGGCCTCAAGTCAAGCGAGGGTGTTATCGAGCACGTCATGAAACACCACTCCCGATCACCGTATTGTTCAAGATGCTATCAGAAGTTCAACTCGTTGATTGATCGCGATGATCACGTTTTGAGCGGTAGATGCAAAATGCGATACCCAGACCCATCGGATGGGGTCAACGAAGACCAAAAGGTCTTGATGATACGAGCCAATGATCAGTACTTGAGTGAAAAGAGGCGCTGGAATCGAATGTGGTCTATCATCTTTCCTGCCACAGAGTGGCCCCGCTCCCCGTATCTGGATCGAGGCCCTGGGCTCAAAGCATCGATGGCAAGAGACTTCTGGGATCTATACGGTGTGCAGCTTGTCTCGGAGATTCTCGACCGTAAAGGGTCATTCGCGAGCCAGGGCAGTACTAATCATAGTGTGCTCTATGAACTAGGGCTGCAGGATCTCTTACAAATGGTTATTCAAGAGTAGGACTTTGAGAGAATGGGCTAGATGTCATGTTATGGATTGGGGGCGTATTTAGGGAGGAGTTTATGGCTTCAAAAGGATTGATCGAGATGGGTATAGATAAATCTTGAACTGTTCTATAGGTGTGTTTCTTTCACCAAGGTTACTTAGAAGTTAGATCAAAGTTCTCACGATCAGTCTTTTGCACAGACTTAATGCATAACGCCGGGGGGGTGAAACACCTTTCTATTATATTTATCAAAGTTCTGTAAACTTTCGCGTTGATTAAACCTTAGAAGAATCAAATGATGGAAAGTCAACCCGCACATAAGAGCATAACCCAATATCTTCCTCCAGGCTAAACAGATAAAAGTTCCTCCTTGATGCTAGTTGTAATTGAGCCTTGCGGCCCTAAGATTGACTTGGTCTATTTAAGTTCTCTAGAGTCCAAAGCCTCCCAATTTAGTAAAATAACATAAACCGTACTGCGCATGCCACGATCAATAGTGTGAGCCACGGCGACCCGTAGTGTTTCCGCGTGTATTTAAGTATCCATTGTCTTGATTTACCGACTCGAAAGAACCGGTGGGATATCCAACGTACGGAACTGGAGGATATCCAGAGCCGGGCACAGTAAAATATCCAGAGGAAGCAAAGTTGTTCCCAGAACTCGTATGTGCCATAGAGCCCGGAATTGGACTTGGTGCACTGTAATTCGTCAACGTATTATTCCAGTCAAAGGAACTTTCTTTCTGTCCCCCAGTCGGCGTTCCTTGAACACCAAGATAGGTTGGGTCAGAGCTGTAATCAAAGTCTTGCGTTTGTGGTTGCAAAGTATGAGATGCAAATTCTGTATCAGAATGCATGTGGGGTGTGCTACTGTAGGTTGGTACTGGTGCCGTCGGCAATTTACTCGACTGTGCTTGTGGGTGTACGGAAGGGCTGACTTGGGGTTGTGGCGAATGTTTGTAGATTCTATCCACACATCGTCTAACAAGCGATTGGACTCCTTCTGGAGGAAAACCTTGTGTAGATTCAAGTTCGTCGTGGAGTATCGACTCCATCTGTAGACGTGGAACACTGATTTCAACGTAGGGCGACAGTGGAGGTTGTTGCCCTGGAAAGAGCCTTTTCCAGATAATGAACCACTTTTCTCTTTCACTTTTCCCTTTGCATGACCCAAGCTCTGATTTCAGGGCCTCGACTTCTCCGTCCAACATGACACCTGATTCTTCGATATTCGTTATCTGACATTGGTTTCCCGCAGTGGAATGGACTCGGAGCCTATGTGCAGCACCCATGCCACGGAACAGATGGCGACAAAATGGACAATAGAGAACGATGTCCTCTTCTCGAACTGTGCCGTTAGGCTTTATGTTGACCTCAACCAGTCGGTGCTGTCGGCTGATGTGTTGTAAGACATCCGAGAGACGACTTAACTGGTAGCCCCGACACTCGGCATATCGGTGCGGATCATGTTTGCAAAACGGACATTCGAAGGACACTATTGCCTCCCTTGTTCGAGGGTATTTCTGGCCGTCTTGTTCATCACCTCCCCCGTTCTGATCGTGGCGGCGACGCTTGTTAGCCCTGCGGCTGCTTTGAAGAGATGATTCGCTGGCGACTTGGCGGGGCTCACTGTTCCCCGGGTTCATCTTGGCACCAGTTTCTGGGGTAGTACATTTGGACTTGATGATGGAGCTTCAGTAATAGAGCGATAGAAAAACGAGTGTTGAAAGCCAAGCTATAGCCATTCAGTAAAGCCATAAATACGAGATCGGCTCCTGGTGTACTTAAGATGTTAAGTGTAGGAGCCGCAAGTCTACTAGTTCACACAAAGACGAGGAGAACGGCTATCGTTGAGGCCATGTTTTAACAAACATCATTCTTTGGGCACGGATTTGACTGAGTCAGGTATCAAGGCATTTCCTCAGTTTCCTCAAATCTGGGTTCTGAATGCACTTAGCTGCATGTTCCAACACAATTGCGAGCGGGCAATTAAACGTTCTTCTGGTTGGAGATAATATGCTTGAATTTAAGGCCGTTAATTAATGATTGGTGATGGGGCCTCTAAGAATTAGCCTCCGTCTTGCTTTGTCACGGCCAGCGCAGACCCCACTTATGCGCCTACAGTTGACAACAAAGCACTGAGGCTAGGGCGCTGGCCACGTCAATCGCACCTCAGCGAGGGCCTCCTCCCGTCAGGCCTCGCCCACAATTGAGGAGGAGTCCTAACTTAATTAGAAGAGTAAGCTTGATTCCTGATGTGGTGGCTTCGTCTTAGCGAGGCTACGATGCACTTTGTAAATGCAATTCGTGATAACCTGCAGTACCCGTATTTTGCTAATGGCTGTTGCGTGGTTGCTGAGCTGTTTGCCAGGACTCGATGTTTACAATATCGTGCAATTCTTTGAATGAGGTCCCCACGATCGTGTGTGAAGCCTTCAACTGTAAGAAAATCTACACAGTTGCGGAACATGTTAGGTTTATATATGCTACCTAATCAAATGCAATTTCCAGCTTTTCGAGAGTTTTACATGACTCCGACAGTAACCTGGGCAATTGGGTACCTGGTAAGCTCATGAGCTCTCAGCCAACGTAATGACTCTTTCCGCTCCAACCGAAAGGTCTGTTTCGATCTTCGATCATCGATACACACCACATGCTGATAAAGCCGTTCCTGCAGCCCCTCGCACCAATCGGGTGCCGTCACAAAGTACAGTGATCGCGTCCAAGACTGGCTGGTTGACCCTGGCTTGGATATCCAGGGTAGACTGTTGGGCCACCTCAGCGTGCAGCCCCAGCCTTCAAAAGACACGCCAACGAACCCACCACCCAAGGCACGACTTTAGGCGGTCGCCCTTTCCGGTGTCATTTCAGCGGCTGCGCGCGCCTTGTAATTGCTTTGTTGTCTCCCACCAGGGGATTGTGGCTTGTATTTCAAGGTGGTAATAGAGGCAAAATGAGAGATTTAGGTCATGTTATATACAGAGAGAAATTAGGAAAAGCCGTCGCTCATCTTGCACATAGCTTATTTGATTTGGCGTATCCCCCCTCATTCTTTTCAGCGACTGCCAGCACATCGGCCACATTTGTGTGACATACTCCCCCGTACTCTCACACCTAGTTCACCCTGCCAATGAATGCAAGGCGAGCTGAACCAATCACTCCAAGCCGAATGGCGAGATTATCGAACTCCAAATCACCCAATTGAGAAGAGCGACACTCATTGTACCATTACCCCTCACAAAAATATGTAGCGTCTGGGTAATCAGGTCTCACAGTCCCCGGGCTGACTGCCTTGCGTGTTCTGCACTTAAACGCCTTTACTCCGCCTTGAGGCTCAATGCACCTTCAAGTTGATACATCGACATTCCATACCAACGGGTTTCCAAACGTCCAGCTCCCGTAAATAAGCGAAGTCTCGCATCGGCTGGTCATCTCAGTTTACGGCCTCGAGCAAACAAAACCATACTCCTTCAAACGAGTGTTTGAGACGTTCTAAGCAATGTCTTTAATGCAGGAAGCAACTATACATGAGTACATAAGAAAAACAACAACAACAACTGATAATCATGCGACACGTCCATTATCGAGGTTGCAATTCCATAATCGCGTCTCTCAAGGCCCTTATGGAAGACCTATCTCACCAGCCCCGCCAAGATCAGGAACAGCAGAAATTTATCCACAAAAGTCAAGTTAGAAAACGCCTAGATTACACTACAGACGCAAGGCTAATTTGTATTTCATTTCTAGTACCAAGCGAAGACACATTGTTAGATCAATTTTTTACTGGGTTAAAAGAAAATGCCTTCTCAACGCAGGCTGCATCACTAAATGGCGTGATCTTAAAAGGACGACCAGATACACCAATCCCCATTTCACGAAATACAAAAAATAGGAGCGGACTATCATTAGATGCTCTCCGACTTCCTTCAAACATACCCAGCAATCAATATTCTAAAGAGGAAGAGAAGCAGAGTCCGCAGTTTCCATCCCGCAGCTCAACTCCCAGCAAAAGGAGACGTACAGCTGGACTCAGCGATGATCTTTATGACCTTGATGAAGACGGTGATCACAGCCCCAATGAAATCGTCAAGAGATTCGCTTGCCCTTATTTCCGAAAGAATCCAGAGCGTCACCTCGAATGCATCAACCTCAAAATGGTCCGCATCTCCGACGTCAAGCAGCATTTAAAGCGAAGACATACAGCGCGTTACCACTGCCCAATATGCTGTGAGGGATTTTCATCCCTGAACCTGCAAGGAAATCATATTTTGCAACAAACCTGTGTCCCAGGATCTGGCGCGAACTGGGACAGTGTTTCCCCAGCTTCTCAGAAGGCTCTGCAGGCCCGCTTTGGGAAAACCCTTTCGCCAGAGGCACAGTGGTATGGGATCTGGACGATACTGTTTGGAGAACGCCGACCTATGCCAAAGCCACATCTGGACGGCGTCGTGAAAGAAGTTATAGGGATTCTGCGCGGGATTTGGCTTGATGAGGGCCGACGACTGATATCTGAGTTCGTGGAGGCAAAAGACCAGCCATCCAGTTATAATGATCAACTGTACCAATTACTTGCGGGGGTTCTGGATGAAGTTGAGGCTCGCTTTGAGCAAGAATCGTCTCAGAAGATCTCCAGCAAAACATCTGTTATCTCTGAACCAAGCCCCGAGGAATCTGCGGGAGTGCAGCTGGACACAGTTTCGCGTTATATCACGGAGGGACCTGACAGCCAATCGCTCGTTGCACCCTTTGACACTACAAGCTTGTCTTTTGATTTCTCTGCTGCACAGTCAGAGGTTTCCGAAGTTTCCTATCAAACGTCAGAGCTCGGCTTCCCTGGAACGCAGTGTTTCCAGAATCAATATCCTTATGCTGATAATTCTGTATCGGATTTCTCGTTTTCAGATTACAGCCAGGAGCAACTTATTGCGATAGGTGGAGCGATGCTGTGAATATACATAACCATTCAGGTAGACTACGCCAGAGCAGTACGGGTTTCTACACTTGCTACACTGTGTTTGCTAGTAATAAATTATCGTCTTGAAAATCAAGAATAGGGAGTTTGGGCAATGCAGCTTCTGTGGTTACTATGGTTATGGGATCAAAACCCCACTGGGCCGGTGCCACTAGACTGATACTCTTGTGTTGCTTGGTGCAAAGCCTCATATAGAGGTAATAGAGAACGGTGCTAGACAGCTCGAACGTGGATTGCTAGAAACATGCCAATGCTTCTAGACTAGTTATGTCATCCTCGAGGTCTTCCTCAGTCTGTTCATTGAAGTGAGCATAGAAGCCAAGAAACTCCTCCACATCCTCATAGACATCGCTATACCACTCTTCATCATGGACTCCATATCTCCATTTCCATTCCTTCTTATATTCACTCCTGCAGTACAAAGCAAATGAGCCGCCCCAGCCACGAGGGCCACCACCAACTTTGAACACTGTAGCAATTTCCCAATCCTCCCAAAGCCCAGTGAGTTGATTACGTTCCCCTTGTGCTGCATCGCTCCGAAATGGCACACCGACAGCTTGAATCATGGCCTCCATTTTCCCAGGTCGGAGAGGGGTGATGAAGTCGAACTGGCGTGCCTCACGATGGAACGGCAGACCTGGACCTGTGATGCCGCTAACAAGTGTGCAGAGGTACTCCAGATCTGAGGGAGGAAATTCGGCAACCTCTACACCCCTGTCTGCGATGCTGGCCTTAATGCCGGCGAAGTATTCACGTCTTAGCGAGGGGTCCGCTGGATCGTCATCCACACCCTCGAGCGAGGCCGACAAGATCAACGAAGAGATGACGCTCTCATTAAGGATATCTCGTGGGGTTTCGATGGACTCGGGAACTTCTATGAGCTCTTGGATTGCCTGCATTCGTAGGCTCTGTGCCATCGGTTCTGTACAGTTCGGCGGAGTAGGCTCAGCTTCGACTTTTTCTACCAGAGTACGAAGGAGGAATATATTATGCTGAAGCACAGTTTCGCAGTACCGACGAAGTGCGGCTTCGATGTTCTCGCGCCTTTCTTGATTCATGTTGAGTGCGTGGCTGATTAGGAGTGTGCTGGTACCTCTAAATGAAGATAAGAGAGATACCTTTGACGCACTCTTGGGCAGGGCCCGGAATAAAATACTCTCCTGCAGTCATACGGCGCTAGAACTCATTAAGCCAAGACAAGTGTGAGTACGCCGAATGGGGACCAAGTGCTGCCTGCAGTGGTTTGATGACGATGACGTTACTGCAACTTTCTTCAAGATAGAGCAAATTATGTATATCGCGCAGTGTCACAAGAGAGACGTCAAGGAGGACAGGCAAAAGATAATAGCGTGTTGAAGGTCTCCCTATGATTATTGGCCAAAACGACTATGTATGATTTGATACAAGTTCACTGTCATCTGCTGACTTGTCCGTAACACAGCATTGGACTCCGCGCCTTTTCAACTCCTCGTTGTATGCCCGAGTTCTAGCTCTGTCCTCCTCTGTAGGTTTCCTAGGAACATCCTCCACATTGGGATTGAGCATCTCCCTACGCGATACATTACGGCCATCTGCGGCGAGGAATCTCTCAGGCATCGGCAAACCATCGTAATATTCTCTGATCTGGGATGGATTGAGGCCAACTGCATCAAGAACATTCCGTTCGACGTCAAATGTACGCAGCACACCATCAAAGCCGAGTGCAGTTATACCATGTCCGTCTGGATCTCTCTTCATCGATCTTCGTATATCGCGCAGTGACATATTATCCCTCGCGGATTGTCGATCTGCGAGGACTTGAGCCTAGAGTTGTTAGGTTAATTCTCATTGCACTGAGAACTCTGTTAGTTGGACGAACATTCGGTTGTTGCGTTTCTGCCATATTGATAGCGAACCGTTGGATGTGCCTGAAGAACTTAGAACCAATTGCAAGGATGTAAGTGAAGTATGTAATAATGGCAGAAGTTGTCAGGCGGGCCGTGCAGTGCGTGGGTAATGGATACCTATATATGATCCAACAGAACTGCTTTATCTGGAAATCACCGTAAGGCAGTAAAATTAGCCGTGGAATGCGGCGCAGGGTCATCGACCCGCCTCAGGCTAGGTAAGCGGCGAACGAGGTGTCATGGTGGCCTACCTCAGGCGTATGACATCTTCGAGAAGCGAAATTAATGTCTTCTTCACTCTGAAACATTCTCACCTACGTATTACAGATTTTCTCCGCGCAAATCTCGTTGTCTTTGCACTATAACAGCATTTTAGGCAGGTGATACATACTCCAAAAGTCCCACTGTTGGTCCGTTGGCCTGCGGATCAAAAGTCCCTCAAACCAATAGAGTTAATGAAAGACAATAGCACTCGTATGCCATTCAGTGAGCGCCGTCTCTAATTAGTCAAGCCAAGCCTACTGCGCGATTTAGGCGACTTTGTGAGGTGAAAACTGTCAGTACAGAAGGGAAGATGCCATTTAAGAGTCATAGATAATGATTTGTTTCTAAAATATGAAAAGAATCTAGCTAAAGTCCCACGGATATAATATCAGTGGATCAATGACTCCCCCGTGAGCTGGAAAATTAAACATGTGCGTTTTAAACCCTTCTATGGCCACCCTCTCCGTGTCAAAAATAGTCCAATTTCCCAGCTCTCTCAGCTGATTATCGCTTTGTACGGCGCGGTCAAAGCTTGTCAGTGCTGGGACCCATTTGAGCAGAAAAAATTGAGCGCACCCAAGATAACACCATCCCCTGACGAGATTATACAAACGATGCCAATCATCATCTCGAATCAACTTGGCGCGCTGGATGAGAATGGTAGCCTCCGTCTCCAATTGGACAAATTGCCTTCTCTTATAGATAACCTCAAGCCTGAGGGCGATGATATCTAATGAACGTCGATTACAAACGCCGAAGATCCTGTCGTAATGATCCACTGGAGGGAGCACATCCTCAAGTCGAGCGTCATCATCTCTCATGAGTAATCTACGTGCCTGGTTGACCATCATAACGGAACTATTGTAGCTCCTAGGACCTTGATACCACTCAAAGGATTCTTTGAAGCGGCCCATTTTCCTTGCTTCCAATGCCGGCAGGTACACCGTTGGTATGTGTGCGAGAGAAGTGTAAATAGGGTATACTGCAGCGTTGTCTTCGAGGTAGGTATGAGCGCATCTTGTGATGTGCCGTAGCAGCCCTAGGGCAACTCGTACTTGTCCCTTATCATTGACGTCGTTGATCTTCTGTACAAGATTTGGAATGATATCATGATAATGGCCTTGTACGAGGTGATCCACGGCCTGATATGCTGCGTCCCAATGCAGCACGGCTTGAGTCAGATCATTTCGATCAATAGAAAGATGCGCACATTGAACGCTGTTTAGGAACGAATGCAATATCGCCTTATCTTGTTGTTGCTTGCTTGATGAATGGATGATTGTTTCTCGGCCGCTCCATCTCCAGTTCCCGGCCTCAAAAGAGCCTTGGATAAGTTTGTCGATATGGAAGAATACAGTCTCACACCCTCGCCATCGCTCTTCCCTAAGGAAACGCGGTGAATCATGGCTCATGATTTCTTCTGAACCGTTAGAGCTGCGATGAGAAGTGTTCTCAATGCCGCCATTGCCCCTCTGGACATGGCCAGAAGTCAGCGGTAAAGACAGCTGTAGGGAGGAATTATCGCTTGGTTGAGTCTCGCTTTCTTGTGTATTAGATGGAAGTTGACAAGTCTTGGTATATTTAAAGTATCCCCATCTCTTAAGCTCTGTTGTTAGCTGCTTCTTCCTGTGGCAATGTTAGTTTTGTACCCATGGTGCCTCGAACCACTGAGACCTACGACACGTTAACACCATGTACATCTTTCAAAATTGAAAGGACGTCCTTTTGGGTTCTTCTTTTCGCCTTGTAATGGTAGTAAATCTCTCCTTGGTAATCTTCCAAGTTGAAGGGATCCTTGCGTATCGGAAAATTGTCAGCCATCATGAGTGGGGGACTGCGGTTGACGCTTTTGGTGACAAAGCCAAGGCGGGTACGATATTTCTTACTCTACATATGATTCTTTGGCGTTCCAGCTCATACCATCACTAGGTAGTGGGTAATAAATGACAGGCAGCGGAAAAGGCCAATGAGCTCAAAGTGCACTAAAGAATCTGCCATGGGACGTCAGCTTCCAGGCAGCCTTACGTGCTGGTGGCAGTTCAAAACAAGGTAGACAATCCCAAATTTCCTTAGCGCTATCGAAAAGGGTTTGGTTTCGGGTTCTCAGCTTTGACAAGGGACATATCACATAGCCACATATTTCATCGTTATTCCACAGCCTTGATCAAAAGCAATGTGCTTATGGACGAAGGTGTAGTGGCGAAAGACTCTCCTCCAATGAGCGATAGCCACGTTTATAACTTTGATTTTGCGAAGCTTAGCTGCGGGCGTTGCCCAATTCGCCAGCCCGAGGGAAAATGTGATCCGTCTAACAACAACGCGCTTAAGGTCCGGTTGAGCACGATCGGTACTGATGAACCGGACTTCAAACTTCCATTCAATATGATCTGATCCTGTGACCACCGACGCAAGGCGTATGCATGCGCCTGTTCGTTGTAAGGTAGCTTATTTCTGGTTTGAGATGCACTTCCAATAAGTTAGAAGATGAGGGACTTTGGGGCAGCCATTCAGTCAAGTGGTGGGAACAACACCACGCACGCATTGAATGAATACAATGGCGTATTTTGAGTATCTATTTTTGATATCATTGTTTGCATGGCTTGAATAGAGGTCTTTTAGGTGACGAAGCCAAAGCATCATCTTATGTATGCCCGAACTTGATAGGTAAAAGCCCATTGGGTGTGCCTCAGCAATTGAAAAAGTTCAAGCCATGTTGTGCCATGAATACCAGCCCCTTCCGTGAAGGCAATACTGACGCATGGCGTCCAAGTTATCAAGTGGCGAGTAGGATCCCCGTGTTGCTTGCCGCTCCTCGAGCAACTTGAACGATTATTCATCTTAGACCGCCTCTGCCCTGATCTAAACTAGTTAGTACTCTGAAATTTCCTTAGCGCTACCGAAAACGGATTAGCTTCTATAATACCACGCCATTTGCTGTCGGATTGTTGGTTGAGTCTTTTTTCTGAGTGTGCTGACGGTCACCGCGACCAATAGTGAATTACCGTGTAACACCAAAAGTGCAAAATACGTACTCGTCACTCCTGTATGTGTAGATGGACTGTAGAAAGTCGCAAAGTGATACTGATGCACATTGAGAAGATGATATGACTTGAGGCCTAATTAGCTAGGAAAGCGGTCGTGAAGGACAACCCTTTTTTAACTATAAAAGCTTGAATCCTCCCCGAGTAAATCTATTTTTCATCCACCCAAAACCATCACTCTCAAACCATTCTTCTTGTTACTAAAACTCAAGCCTAAAAACTTGTAAAGTTCTATTTCTTTTGTTCCAGCTGCTTTGTACTTGGCAGATGTTTTGGAACTAAGCTAATACCATCTATAGACAGCCCAATCCACCCCTCAAAGTATCCGCATCACTCTTATCACAACATGCGGGCCTCCAACATTGTTATTCTTGCTTCGGGGCTCCTGACCTCGCAGGCTTCAGCTGGTATTTTGTCTAGCTTGGTTTGTGCTACCACAGCCCTTTCTACCGGCATGATCTGCCATGGCACTGTCACTCTCGTCACTGGCGGGGTCGGCGCTGTGGGATGCCACGCTGTGGCAACTGGATTGTTCAAGACTTGTGCCTTGGCTACACTCCCCGCTCCTTAGAGCTAAGGCGAACGGCATTTAGAGGTACAGCTGCGACATCAGAATGAGTGCGAGTTTGCGAGTGGGCAAGGGCAAAGTTTAGCTTCATATTGGTTGCATGCAGCCTGGAGTATTCACTGTGTAATGATTCAGTCTTTACCTCCTGTTATTTCAGTCTTTACCGGCTTCGATAATTCAGTCTTTACCTTGCTTATTTGATTAAAACCTGTTGCTTTGCAATTTATAAATCTCGTGAATAGGTTATTATGAAGTAGCAGCCTAGCTAATTGTCTTAAAGATCCCTCTCACCCGGTTGATCAGAACAGCATACAATGTATAATAGTAGACTTCGGGTTACAACAAAAGAGAAGTGTGTTTGGCAAACCTCGGATATACCTTATCTCAGCATTAGGTGTGAGTGAACGTTAGGTAGACTTTGGAGGTAGACTCTGGGGTAAAGTATAACAATGTACGGGATTGAAATAGGTAGAACCACACTTCCAACAATAGCAACCACGGCGGGGATGGCTCGGAATAAATTAAACTCGTTATTGGGATTTCGTCTATTGCGTAATGTTAAAAGGGTATAGTTATAGCTGCACTATAGCCCTTCTATAGCTATGGGGATAAATGCAACCTATAAGGTTAACCTTTAGGCTATAAATATAGATAATAAATAAAAATATAGTATTTTTTACCTTAATATAAGCTTTTATTTAAAAGCTTTTATAATAATTATTATATCTTACTATAAGCCTTAAGGTATTATAAAATAAAGAGATTAAAAGGTATATATATAACGGTTAGGGTTTCTAAATAAGTAAACTAGTCTATATTAGGTTTATATTTACAGAATATATAGGGCATTATACTAAGTACATTAGGTTATTATATCTCTTAATAGTTAATAATGCGTTTTAGGCTTATTAAGGTAAAAAAGTCTTATTAATAGCTAATAAGCTAAGTTCTATCTAATATTAAAGGAGTATATTTATATACTATATAGTATTAATAGTAATTAAAGAGATTGCCATAAAGTTAATAGTAATTCTTAAGAATTACTAGTAATTAACTAGAATTACTGGTAATTAACTAGAATTACTGGTAATCTGCCTTAGACCTTAATAACTGGATTTTAGTGGTTATTTATAGAATCCTTTAGTGTGCTGTAATTATAAATAATTAGAAGAAAAATATAGGGTGTATATAATATAAGCACTTTTTCTATTTAGGTTATAATATAATCTCCCTTTCTTTATTAGTCTTATCCTTAAGACCTATATATTTATTTTTCTTTTATATTTATCTTTAATAAGTCTAATTTAGATTTATATTTTCTTACTATTACTAATAAAATGTCTTCTATAGTAACTTAATGTTATCTTACTTATATAAAACTTATTGCCTCTATTAGTTATAAAATTATATCTTATTCTTTATATATTAAAAATTACATTAAATATATAATAAAAGATAGATAGAAGAATTATTCTAAATATACCTATTATAGTTATTTTTATAATAGGAAAAATATAATATTATTAGAAGGTTAGTTTTTATTATTATCTATAAGGTATTTTATACTAATTTTTATAGCAGATTATTTAGTTTAAGAAAAGAATTAAATTAAAGCTAATAAAGAGGCTACTAAAAAAGAGCTTATTTAATTATAGTATTAACTAAATAAGTATCTTTTAAAGCTAATATATCTTTATTATTAAAAGCATTTAATTTAATCTAAAGGGCTAAAGGCCCTTAAGTAGGATTTTAAGGCAATAAATAATAGTAAGAAGGCAGAGAACTTAATTATACCTTCTAATTCTTCTGCTATAATAGAGTTAATTAAGGCAGGTGCAGTAAACCTTATTAACTAATCTGCTATTTTAAATCCTTCTTTAGTTTTTAATAAAAGTTCTTTAGGAGTTATTAGGTATTAATAAGGTATTTTAGTAGTTTCTATATATTTTTATTTTCTAGATAGTCCTTTTACTTAATTAAGTATTTTATTTTTTTATTAATTATCTTTATTTTCTAAATTACTTTTGCTTTATAAGCTTTTAGTCCTTTTATTTCTATTAGTTTATTATATATTTTAATGTAAATTATATTTACTGCTAATTTAAGTAGTAAGATATAAAAAATAGAGTAGATCCTAACTTTTAGTAGTAGGTCTAGTTTATAGTTATTCTTTAAGACCTTCTTAATAATCTTATATAGTCCTATATATTTAAAGTTAAGTTTATAGTTTAGTCGTTTAATAGTAATATTTTTTATAGATAGGTAAATTATATCTCCTTTTAAAAAGGTAGGTCTTTTTACCTTCTTAAAATTATAGTACTGTTATATCTATTTTCTAATAAATTTAAGTTCTATCTATAGTTTATTATATAAATTCTTTAAGTTATTACTTTTAATTATTACTGCTAGGTTAATCGTTTTAGGCTCTTATAGGTCTTTATAGGCTTTTAGTATAAATCTAAAATTGGTATATACTGGTATAAGCTTTATGCTTTTATTATAGGCAGTATTATATACTAATTAGGCATATAGTAGCTTTTTAACCTAATTATCTTATTTATAGTTTATATAATACTATAAGTATTATTCTAGCATTTAATTTATTTATTCTATTTATCTATCTATTTAGGCTTTAAATGCTATTATAAACTTATAGTTTAGGCCTAGTAATGCTAAAAGTATATTCTAAAATTGCAATATAAATATTAGCCTTCTGTTTAAGATAATCTTAAATAGCAATCTATATATACTAATAATATATCTATAGATAATATATATAAGTTTTTCTATATCTATATCTTCTCTATAAGGTAGGTAATATAAAAATTTAGTAAGTCAGTTTATAATAATTATAATACTATTATAGAAGATTTCTATTAAGGGTTTTTTAGATAGTAATAGCTTTATAATAAAGTCTATTATAATTAAGTCTTATAGTTATTACGCTATAGGTAGTAATTAAAGTTTTCTATATAGTTTATATTATTATACTTTTATTTTAATATAAAGATTATATTATTTAATAACCTTTTTTACTGTTATTTACTATACTTTATATTTATATTATAGGAGCTATTTAAGAGTCTTTATTACTCCTTAATATCTATATATAGAATATTTATAAAATTCTTATATAAACTTTTCTAGTTTTTTTAAAAAGTTTTTAGTTACTGTTACTTATATCTATCCTAAAGTTTATATTTATTAGGTAAATTTATATTCTCTCTTATTGTTTATCTTTAGTATTTATTCTATTATTTTTATAGCTTTAGTATTATAATCTGGTTATTAATTTATTATATTTACTTTTCTATTTTTTAATCCTTTTCTATAAATAATTATAAAGTTAAATTTATATAGGTATTTAATATAATATAGTTATTATTAGTTAAGTTTATATATTATAGTAAAGTAAGAGATATTCTAATAATCTATATATACCTTAATTTGGTGCTTACTTTCTATTAAGTAGTATCTAAACTCCTTAAAGTAGTTAATAATTGCTAGAAATTCCTTATTATAAATCAGATAGTTAAGTTCTGCTTTATATAACTTATAAGAGTAAAATGCAATAGGGTATAATTTCCCTATATTATTTTATTAATTAATCTATCCTTTTAGTATAAAGTCTAATATATCTATTTCTAGTTTAATTTCTATCTTTAGATTAAATATTATTAATACTAATTTGCTAGAAATAGCTTCTTTAAGCTATATAAAGGCCTTTTATATCTTATTATTCTATTTAAATATCTTTCCTTTTTTTATTAGTTCTGTTATTAGGTTGGCAATTTTATTAAAATCCTTAATAAACTGTTAGTAATAGTTAATAAGTCTTAGGAAGGCTTATATTTCCTTTATATTATTAGGTCCCTTTTAATTTATTATTATTATAATCTTTTTTAGTTTTATTCTAATTTTATTAGGTATAATAATATATTTTAGAAAGTCTACTTTTATAATATAAAAGAAACTTTTTTCTGGTTTTACTAATAGTTTAGTATTTTATAATGTTTTTAAGACCTTATAGATATATTCTATATATTTATTTTTATTATCTAAAAAGATTAAGATATTATTTAGGTAATATACTATAAAGATATTAAGGTACTGTTAAAGTATATTATTAATTATCTGTTAAAACGTTATAGGTATATTAGTAAGACTGAAAGGTATTACTATATATTTAAATAGTTTAAATTTAGTCCTAAATGCCATTTTCTATTTATCTCTTTCCTTAATATAGATAAGGTTATATACTTCTTTTAGATTTAAGGCTATAAAGATCTTTTTGCCTTATAACCAGTCCTTAAGTTTTATAATAAGTAAAAGTAGGGTTTAGTCCTTAATAATATATATATTAACCAGTTAGTAATTAATAACTGATCTATCCTTTTTATTTTTCTTTAGTATAAAGAATATTAATAATACTAATATTAAGCTAGATTCCCTAATATAGCCTTTCTTAAGCATTTTATTTATATATTCCTTTTAAACTTATAGCTCTCTTTAGTTAAGTAAATAGAGCTTTTAAAATAGTAAGTTATTATCTATAAGGTTAATTTTATAGTCCTATTTACTGTATTTAGGTATTTCTATTTTTAGTTTTTCTTTAAATAGTCTATTATATATTTAATACTATTTTAAAATATTTTTAAGTTAATCTTAACTTAATTCTATAGGTATTTTATCTTTATATAGGTCTTATGCCTTAAGGATATTTAGGATTTCTATTTTATTTCTTATACCTTTTTTATATTTATATTATACTCCCTTTAGAGGTAATAGACACTTTATTTTATACTTACCTATACTATTCTCTTTAGTTAGGGTTTAAGATCTCTTATTATTTATTATAATCGTTTTTTTATTGCTATTAGGGTTATTAGGGAATATAACCTGGCTATTCCTTTAGTTAATAAGTAGGTTTTATCGTTTAAGATATTATATACTTAATAGGATATTTATATCCTTTCCTAAAAGTATAATATTAAAATCTACTCTTTAATTCCTTCTTTTAATAAAGACCTTAAGGTAATTAATCTCTTAATTTATAATACTATTATTATAATTAAAGAGCTATCTTTTTATATTAACTAATAAATAGGGCAGTAATTTCTATTTCTATAGTAACTATAGCTTTATAACTATTTTTAGGTTAATAAAGTTTCTCCTTATTTTATAATTAATTTAAGCATTTAGCTATCTTTCCTTAATTTAAACTTATAGCATTAGGCTATCTATTAAGTCTATTATTTACAGTACTTCTAATATATTTATTAGTTTAAGTCATTTTTATCTATAGTTCTGGCTTATTTATAGCTTAGTTATAGATAATATATAACTTTTCTTAATGCATTTTAGTATATTTACTTATAGTTACTGTTATTATATCCTTTTCTATTAGGGTAGTTATTACTAAATTTATTATTAAATATTATCTATTAAAAGTGTTTTTTTAATTCTATATTTATTTCTATAGTTTCTTATTTAGAATGTTTTTTATTAAGTAGGTATAATCTATCTGCTTCCTATAGTCCTTACAGTTCTTCTATATCTTCTAAACTAATATTATTAATTAATAGTTCTTTTCTCCCTTAAGTATACCTCCCTTAAGTTACTTCTTTAAGTTCTCTTTCTGCATTTTTAATAATTTATATATTTTCTTTAATTCCTTAAGTTAGTTTATTAACTTAATATATCTTTCTATATAATATTATATTAAATTATAGTTTTATTACTTTAAGGTATTTATACTAAAGGTATATTAAGTATTTTTTTATTTCTTCTATTAGGTAGAGGTTATTATTAAGTATTCTAAATATAGTTATAGAGAAATAATTATTATTTAGCTTATTTAATCTATATTATTTATATTAATAGTTTTAGTATAATACCTAAGATATTATATTATATTTAGGGTATATTAATATTATTTATATATCGTTTTATTTATTAAATACAGGTTCTAGGTATAGTAGGTTTAGTGTCTTATTAGTATAGTATGCTTTAATATAAAGTTTATTTCCTATTTTTATATTTCTGTATTTTCTAGTACCTTATATATAGATTTTTTCTTATATCTTATAGATCTTTAGACTGTTTTTATTATATTTTATTTTATAAGGTTATTTCTATTTCTATATAATTTATTTATCTTAGTAGTAAAGATACTTAGCTGTATTTCTGGCAGTCTTATTTTTATATCTTATATTGCAGGAGTTTTATTATTTCTTCTATTAAAGTTAGCTTTTTACTTTAACTTTCTGTCTTTAGTGTTTTTCTTTATTCTAGAGTGTTATTTTAGTAGGGATATTATTAATAACTTATAAGGTTTACTTCTACTTATCTATATTAAGGATATTTAGGCTACCCTATTTTATTATTTTTAATATTTACGTTTTTTTCTATTTTAATTATTCCTTAAGTTTTTCTAGCTTTTATTATTTTATTTTATCTTTTTATTTTTTTTACTTTACTTTAAAGTATTCTTACTTCTTTAGATCTTTTATATATTTATAGTAGTTCTTATTCTATTATTTATTTTATTAATTCCTTTTTTACTTAAGTTCTTCTAGAGTATATAATTTATTTTTCTTTTCTGGTTTTCCTTTATCTTTAGGTTTAATTTAGGTAATTCCTATATTGCTATTAAAGTATATATTATATCTATTATATATTATTCCTAATATCTAGGTATATATAACTATCTGTAGATCCTATTATTAGGTAAGTCTTAGGGCTTGCTTACTTTAATTTAGGTTTTATAGCTTTTATGGTTTTAGGTATTACTATACTATATATTCTATCTAATTGTAATTATAGTATTTACATTTAGATATATTTTATAGCTTATAGTTATTATTCCTTTTAGGCTATATAGTGCCTAAAGATATAGGTCCTAATTGCATTTTATATAAGGTATTATTTTATTAATATCCTTATTGCTATTTTTAGTTTTAAGAGTTACCTTAATTATTATTATCTTATTATTAATTAAAGTAATATAGATTAAAGTCATTTTTATACTTATAGTTAGCTTTCTTTTTTCTATATTTATATTATTATTTATTAATTTTAATTACTATTATAATATAGGTAATTAGGTTATTAGGTCTATCTATAAAATATAATTTATCTTTAACTTCTTCTTTTAGGCTTTAGTAATAAATTTTTATAAAGGCATTATTATCCTATTAGGTCTTAACTACTAACTATTAAAATTTAGCTAAATATATAGTATATAATTTCTATTATTTAAATATAAGCACTTTTACTGCAGCTTATTATTCTTTATTAATTACTTTAAAATTATTTTTAAAGGCTTATTTAAAATTATTTTAATCTTTAAAGATATTTTATATATCTTAATTCTATAGATTTTCCTTATTTTTAAGGTAATCTTTTATAATAAATTTAAACCACTTTTTTATATTACTTTAAATTAAGAAGGCTATAAATAGAAGTTTCTTTATAGTAATATCTAGCTTATTTAGAAATAAGTAAAAGTATCTTTTTATTTAGGTTAGAAATAAAATAATATTAATTACTTATCTCTTAAAGGGCTTAAATTTAAATAGCTTTAGGGCTTTTTTAAGGTCTCTCTCTTATAGTTTATTGCTACTATTATTAGTTATTATAATACTTTACTAATTATTTATTTAGGCTTATAAGGTATTATAGCTATTATATAGTTACTATAGCTTTACTATTATTTTAATATTACTAAATAGAGCTTTAATATAAAAAAGTATTAAGCTAATATTACTAGATATTTTAATAGTATAATATTATTTAGTATAAATATAATATATTCTAAATAAAAGCTATTAATATATAATAGTTAGGGTTTTTAAATAAATAAACTAGTCTATATTAAGTTTATATTTATAGAATATATAAGGTATTATATTAAATATATTAGGTTATTATATCTCTTAATAATTAATAGTATATATTAGGCTTATTAAAGTAAAGAAATCTTATTAATAGCTAGTAAGTTAAGTTCTATTTAATACTAAAGAAATATATTTTATATACTATATAGTATTAATAGCAATTAAGGAGGTTATTATAAAGTTAGTAGTAATTCTTAAGAATTACTGGTAATTATCTAGAATTATTAATAATCTATTTTAGACTTTAATAATTAGGTTTTAGTAGTTATTAGTAAAGTCTTTTAGTTTATTATAATTATAAATAATTAAAAGAAAATATAAAATATATATAATATAAGCGCTCCTTCTGTTTAGGTTATAATAAAATAAGGTATAATTTTATAGCTAGTAAAAGTAATAAGTTTTATATAGGTAAAATAATATTAAGTTACTATAGAAAATATTCTATTAATAACAGTAAGGAAATATAAATCTAAATTAAACTTATTAAAAATAAATATAAAAGAAAATAGATATATAGGTTTTAAAGATAAAATTAATAAAAGAAAGGAGTTTATATTATAACCTAAATAGAAAAAGCATTTATATTATATATACCTTATATCTTTCTTTTAATTATTTATAATTACAGTATACTAAAGGATTCTATAAGTAATTACTAAAACCTAATTATTAAAGTCTAAAATAGATTATTAATAATTCTAAATAATTACTAGTAATTCTTAAGAATTACTATTAATTTTATAGTAATCTCTTTAATTACTATTAATACTATATAATATATAAATATACTTCTTTAATATTAAATAAAACTTAACTTACTAGCTATTAATAAGACCTTTTTACCTTAATAAGCCTAATATATACTATTAACTATTAAGAGATATAATAACCTAATATACTTAATATAATATTCTATATATTCTGTAAATATAAACCTAATATAGACTAGTTTACTTATTTAGAAATCCTAAACTATTATAAAGATAAAGAAGTCTTATTAATAGCTAATAAGTTAAGTTCTATTTAATACTAAAAGAGTATATTTATATACTATATAGTATTAATAGTAATTAAAGGGATTACTATAAAGTTAATAGTAATTTTTAAAAATTACTAGTAATTATATAGAATTACTAATAATCTATTTTAGACTTTAGTAATTGGAATTTAGTAGTTACTAGTAAAATCCCTTAGTTTACTGTAATTATAAATAATTAAAAGAAAAATATAGGATGTATATAATATAAGCGCTTTTTCTGTTTAGGTTATAATAAATATTTAAAAACTTTAAATAATTATTAAACTATTTAATAAAAGTAATTATATTAATAGTAAGTTTTATATTAAAATTACCTTTTTTAATTATAATATATTTAATATAATTATTAATAAATTAAATACTTATTATTTATTATATTTTATTTCTTAAAAAAAAAAAAAAACTATAAAAATTTAATAAAAAAGAAAATAATAAAAAAAAATAATAATAAAATAATAATAATAAAAAGATTAATAATAATAAAATTAAAATTAAAATATTAAAAAGTAATTATAATTAAATAAATAAAATTATAATATTATAAAAAATATTAAAAGCTAAAAAATATATTAAGTAATATTATAAAAAGATATTAATTTATTATTAAATAACTTTAAAAAGGATTATATATATAATAAAAAAGTTAAATTATTAAAAGTTCTATTAATTAAATTATTTAAGTTAACTAAAAAAATTAAAGTATTAATACTTTATTAAAGTAAGTTATATTTAGGCTAGTAATTAAAAGCTTTAATAGCTAAGAGAATATAAGCTAATTAAGTTTATAAGATTAATATATAATAATTTATTTTTAAATATAATAAGCCCTTCTATAGAAGAGAAGTAGTGCTATATAGTAATATGCACTTTTAGAGCTATGCCATACATTCTAGGCTGTCGACATTCAGCTGTACGGTTGCAGTGCCTATGTCGGCATCAGTCCGAGTGACTTTCTCCTCAAAGCTTATCGGAGAGAATGTTGGACCCTTTGAGGCCCGCTGAACGTGATGTCGAGTTCTGTATAATCTCGGTATTGGCCTCGCCACGAATAAAACCCGTGATTCAAGCATCAGCTCTCAGGTCTGTCAACTCAGAATAACACTGTAATAATCACAGTTCGGGGGGCATAGCCACTGCCCACATAATTGCCCAAGATAAGTTTCCAGCCCAGCCAATGAATCTGACTGTCAGGGAACAAAGAGCTCAATGACCAAATTTGCCCATATGTTGTTTACCTTGGGTGTGTTGTAGCTAACCCCTCTTTCAACCGCTCAACCTTATCGCAGATGAAGTCTAGTGGATAAGCAAGCAAGATGCACTGATGAATGTAGCATTGTAACCGAAGAGACTTATTATTTCTCAAAAGCTTGATAAATGGCCTTTCCATAAGCCTCAGCCCGATCACTACTAACAAGTCCACCGCCCATCTTATTCATAGCATAAGCAATCGTCATACGCTTATCCAAGTCCATGATGATAGTCGAGCCTCCCCAACCGCCCCAGAAACAGATCTTGCCCTCTGGAATCCAGGGAAGAGCCGGAGAAGGCGTCAGTCCATATCCAATACCAAGTCTGAACGGCAACCCAAGAACCAAGTCCTTTCCATTAGACTGTTCCTGGAAGATCAACTTGATAGTCTCCTCAGATAGAAGCTTCTTGCCTTGGGTTGAGCCACCCAATGTGATTGCGGAGAGGATACGCGCCAGTGAGCGGGAGTTGGCGTGGCCGTTCACAGCGCCTAGTTCGGCTTGTCTCCAAGGTCCCGTGTTGACAGAGTTAGGGTCGAGAGGTGGATTGAGGAGCGTCTTGGCTTGAACCGACCCCTCCTCAAACTCTGGCGTAATTCCTGTAAAGTCTGGAGGAATGATAGGGGAGATGCGGTCCCAGGTCTTCTCCGCTGCGCCAATCTGGAAGTCGGCATCCAGAACGCTCGCGATCTCGGTGTCCACGAACTCGCGCAGTGATTTCCCAGAGACACGCTTAATCAGCTCTCCCAGTAGATGCCCCGAGCACAAAGCCTGATATCCCGATGCCGTTCCAGGAGTCCACCACGGAGCTTGTCTTGCTAGCATAGCAGTCGTCTTTTCAACATCATACATATCTTCAGTCGACAATGGCTCTTCCCAGCCTGAGACACCAGACGTATGGCCCAACAAATGTCTAACCAGAACATCCTGCTTGCCATTTTGCTCAAATTCGGGCCAGTAGTGTGAGACTCGCTGGTCGACATCGATCAAGCCTCTGTCGACGAGCATGAGAACCGCGAGACTGGTGATGGTCTTTGTGCACGAGAATACATTAACGATTGTATCTTTCTCCCATGGCTTGGTTCGCTCCTTATCTGAGTATCCTCCCCAGATATCCACCACTTCTTTGCCATCAATGTCGATGGTGATTGAGGCACCAATCTCTTCACCTGACTCGAGGTACTTCTCGAGAAGAGCCTGAACGTCGTGAAACCTGGGGTCACAGGTTCCCTGGATTTGAGTCATTGTTGGTGTGGGGTTGTGTTTGCTATAAGATCGTGTCCTGGCTGTGACGGGTATTGATGGCAACGACTTTATACCTGTATCCCTTGGAGCTAGCGGTCAACGTGCCGAGGCATCTTGACGGTGCTGTACCGCGGGAGGCTAGTCTAGAACGCGGGGTATACCAGGCTAATGTGGATGTGTTGGTGTTAGTTGTTTCATTTTGGTCAAGTGGGCAGCGATCTGATGGGTCCACAAACGAAGAACAATATAGTAAGGCTTCATATTGCTATATGCATGAAGCCTGGTGCCAAGCAATTATTATGCTGAGGGAAGATTTCTCATGAAATCCAAGTCGGTAGTATATGTCTAGATTAAAATAAGAACTCAACAAGCCTATAACTTACTGTATGACCCTTGGTAGTAGAGGATTCTTAGATGATCTGATCTTGTCGTGGCGGCCCTCACTGGGTACCCAATCAGCTCATCTCATGGAGTGTATGGCTTGCATATAACCAAGGATCGAGACCATTCTAGAGAAGCTATCTTGTTCTGGCTAGCTTCAACTTGTCAAGCCTTTGATCAATCTCGCCTACTGTAGCTCTCGCTTAATTTATAATAAGTAGCAAATGATTAGTAACATCTAACGTCACTGCATCCGGACTTGAATGATCAATTGCTTAATTGAACGTCTTCTCAAGCAGCTAAAGTGAATCACGGTGCTTTAAAACGGCGAAAGGTCTCTAATTGACCAGGCGAAAGCTGAAGGTCGTTAAGAATTAGGAAGCGACTGGCTTGACAATGCAAACGCTCAAATTGATATTCAACATTGGATTAAAATATCACAGATAGTAGTTAAACCAGCAAAAGAACGTTGTATGGTGAATTGATATTGGACTTGGTTGACGGATGTGAATCACTTCATTCACTTGACATTAATTCCATCCCGACCAGCTGACGCCAAGACCAGCGTTTTAATCGGTGATCGGCGGTCCCGGTTTAAATCGTCCTTCCCGTGCATGTTGAAATGCCGACAAGGGTTACAGGGATTCATCGCAGAGCTCTCACGTAATCAACTGTGAATTTGAACTTATGTGGATGTAAAGAGGCGAAAGAATTCATCTCATGCCTCGTTTGGCGAATGTACGGTGAGTCTTCGGGCTGGGGACTGATACGCGAAGATATGCCGATCTGATTGAGATGCAGATCGCGTGCCAACGGTGCGATGCACTAACGGACTCTCGGGGAATAAGATATCTGACAGGGCTAACGTCTTTCTTTGTTCAGGTACCCATTCCATGTCAGCAAGATTGAACGACTGCCTTGTTTCTGATGAGGTGGGGTCAAACATACGTTTCCCGGTGGCTGAATAACGCTCCGAGGCATCCGAAACACAACATGATTCGCCATAAACAGCCCAACCCGCGAATAGCAGCCCATCAGCTGAATGTCTTGTGATCTCATTGACTCTCTATAATATGCGGGGAGACGCCGCACTCTAATCCAGCCTGGCGATGATGCCACTTTTCCACCTTTCATCTAGCCCCAACGCTTCCAAGACCTCAAATACTAAGCCAGCCATGGCAAAGACAAAATCCAGAATCCAGCCATTTTTAGAGGCTGTTCGCAACGCCAGACAACTCATCTTCACCGTCATTGTCATCGCCATTTTCGCTATTGCGTGGTTGGTCCAGGGTGGTACGATTGACATGCCAGAATGGACCAAAGACATGCGACACCTTGACGGGGACGACTGGACGAAATATGCCGTGATAATCATCGTCGCTGTCTGTGTCGTTTTTGCACTCATGATGGCGACGGGCATAGCGTTATTGAGATCCGATAGTGCTCATGGGTATTCCTGATTTTTCGGATGCTGCGGAGGTAGGTCACCTGCTAAGTGCCGAAGCGGAGATGCAGGACAAATGACTGACGATTACAGACATAGAATCCTTTCAAAGGAGATGAGAACAAAATACTAACTGATTCATGAGATTATGATAGAAAGGGATACACTGAGCGACGCCTTTATGTGGTTTTGGGATTTGTATGAGCTCGGATATATCATATGGAGCTGGACTGCGCCGCTGCGGCAATGATAATGAGATTCCCCCATTTGGAAGATTTATATGCCGCCATTGGCTATGGATAATGGAGTAAAGGATAGTTCATTTCAGTAATCTAATTACATTTTGTGACTGCTTTTCTCTTGCAAATATATCTTCGGTCAGAGCGAAATTCACCGCTCGGATCTACATCGTTTTCTCTACAAGACTAACCACTGCGTTTACTTCCCTGCATATTTAAAGACTTGTGAGACTGTCGCTCCTGTAAACAAGTCAGGCTATATTCAGTCGACGCAAATCCTTTAGCTACGTATTGAAGTCCTCTCTGATCGTCTAGAATCTCGTCTCGTTACAAGACACCATCTACGATACACCCTAGGGCAATTACATTCAAGACGTTCATATTTCTGTGTAAACTTATACGCTTATCATAACCTGGGCCTGAAAGCTGGGACCTGTGATGTTATCTTGTTGTTATTCCTATATGTACCATCTCACAGCAACACAGTCCTCGACGCCTGTCACTAGCCCCTCCCTACGTAGATCTCTTAGCCTCCATGGAAAAGCTCCCCTAACTACATATGCCTATTTAACTCCGGGCCTGAAACCAGAAGCGATGTTTATGCGGCATTTCTTAACTACCTTCTGATCATGAATGGCAAAGCCTATAACGTGTCAGCGAAGAACAAAAATGCTCAAAATGTCTAGGAAATAGATTCTCATCTGTCAGAACTTACATTCCAAGTCGCGATCCACAACCTTAATGACCATCGTAAAGTCGATCTTGTAATGTCTTTTCCCAACCTTTCGCTGATTCTTATTAACAGCAGGCTCAATTGGGACTAATCGATCTCGAAGTGAAGAGAAGTCTACCTCTATTTCGCCAACACACTCGGCACCTTTCAAGATACAGTTAGACGTGTCTCCCATCAGGATACTTTATCTGACCTTCGTTGTTGGGATGACTTTTTCTATAGTGCGATTTTGTTGCACGGTCTGACACGTACAATACCTCTTTGCAGATGAAAGGCCGGACAGGCCAGACGTCGAATGTATGACTGCAGATAAAGGGCTCACACTGCCATACTGATGGAACTATTTCTCCCTGCATTGGAGTTAGGTGCCTGATGGATGAACTTTGTGTAGAAAGAGACTCACTAGCTTCAAGACCCAATCGATTGTTTGCTTGATATATGCCATCCCATCATGATGGTCATAGGACGGCTTAAGACCTTTGTGCTCATCATAATGTCCGAAAGGCTCAGACCGCATTATTCCATAACTTGAACGAGCTACCCTCTCTGGGCCATTCGCCTTATTCAGAGCTCTGAGTACAGCCCCTGATGCTACCGCATTGATGATAGAAGTTCTATACATCGAAGGTTAGTCAGCGGCGTTGGAATACTTGCCTTGGGAAACAAACCCTTGCTGAGGCTCCATCAACGTGACGCGACAATTATGTTCGCGGCCATATTCCTCAAGGAACTCCTGGAGTCTCTGGCTCAGTGAGATTGAGGTTCCGAATCCTCCAATGAGAACAACTTTCTGCGGTATTCTGTGTCAGAGCGATCAGGTTGTTTGGCCAAATGGAACTTACCTCAACGGTGAATCCTTTTCCCCTCGCTTCTTCGAGCTGATTCTTCACAATGTCAACTATAGCATCTAGATGTCTGAAGAAGATCTCTTGAATCTTGAGTCTATCGCCATCAGGTTAAGAAATTGCTTTCGTTGTCGGTTTTTTGAACTGGACTTACCTAGGAATGCGAATGCATTCATTTCTAAAACCCTTGTCAGGGTTGTCACGAAGGCCCTTGATATAAATCTCCTTCCTTCTTACTTGCTGCCTATAATCATAGCCCCGCTTGATCCTCTTTTCGAATTCTTCGAATGTTATCCTTTCAACGATTCCGTGAATGGTTTCGATGCCGTCATTGAGGTATGTTTCCTCCTCGAGGAGATCCTCGAGATAGTCCCGGAAACCTTCATTGAGATAACTAGATCCATGTAGACCGCCTTCCATACAACAATTAGCTATAGCTGCAACAAATCGCTATCATAAAAGTTACCTCCAGGAGCCACTATCTCGGTTTCTAGTCTCAGTGGCACTTCCCTGTTGACTCGGTATGTATTCGCATCGACAGTTCCGCCACCTTGTTCATTTAGTTAGCTGAAAAAGGCATAATCGGGGTGAACCATACCTGCGTCTAACAGAACAAAGCAATCGCCAGACTGGTGAATTATGTTAACGACGTATCGTAATGAGAGTAGCGAGAGATGCTTGTACCATTATTTCATCCGAAGTGGAAAGCATGTGTGCAGCTGCTGCCTCTGGCTCCGAAACGATGAAGAGGTTGTCAATGCTCTTGTTTTGTAAATCAGCACTTGTGAAGTTGGCTCGTTTCATAGCCGCTGCAAGACATGCCTGCATATCCCGGCATGCTTTCTGCGTCCAAATAGCAGGCACACATAGTACCATCTCTTTCTCGTAACTATCATCGAAGCCTCGGAGACGCAACTGGGACCGGGTATGCTCCAAAAGGTAGGTAAGGAAGTCAGCGATAACGTGAAGGGGCCCTTGGATTACATTCCTTCTCTTGAGTGTGTCAATAGTCTCTCTTACATCTCGCCTTACCGATTCAGTCATCTCACTTTGGTCAAGTAATAGCTTGAATCGGGACAAGGGCTGGTTGGTGGTGTTGGAGTGCGTAGATGGACGATTCCAGACTTCATGTACTCGGTAACCCCATCTAAATTCTTCTGGCACGTCCGAGAGCATGGATATGTCCCCATCTTCATCGGGTACTTGCACCTCAACGCTATCGCCGTTCTCTCCATGTTCCTCGGGGTTGTCAAGATCAAAGTGGTCGCGAAAGTGGCGGTTCAATGGATAAATCACCTCGGTGGGAACCTCCTTACCCATTTGATCATTGTAGCCGAAGTTGTAGTTATCTGGGTAGTTTCCGATCGAACGAATAGACCTCGAGTCGACGGAATCGGATGGACATCCTTGGGGCACGTCGACGTAGGAGACTGCTGAGTAAGTGGTGCCAAAGTCTACGGCAATGATAAGGCGTTTTGGGAAAGGATCTCCACGATCCTCATCTAGTAGGTCCAGGTTGATCGGTTCCGGTCTAACATGGTTCTCCTCAGATTGAGATTGGTGATTGGGTGCATTTTCTCGACCTACAGTCACCGTCGATGACCTTGAGAACGACATGATCTAAGCGCAAACAGAAAAATGGATAATTGGCGCATAGTAGGCAGGGAACCGTCCTATTTAATCTGCTTGTTGCTGCAGATGAGCCCCATGACACGGCAGCGAACCATCTCTCTAGGCAGCAAGGCAGAAACGTATTAAGCTGGCTTAGTTGGTTACCCCCCGGGCTCACACCAACGGGTAGGCATTAGGGGAGCGCGTAGATTTCGCGTTGGCCAATAGAAACGTGTTGTTGGTTCGGTGAATATGCAGTATTGCAGAGTTGGATTGATACAATTGGATAATTTACGTATCACATCACCTGTGCGCAGCCTGCATACAAAGGCGACAGGGGTCAAACCAACACACACCAACTCCACCAGCTTCGAAGGCCTCCAGCTTCTCCCCAGCAACTGCACCATGGCAAGGAAGAACAATCGAAAATCCAGGCGGCGTGTCAGGTCCAAGCCGACGGAGCGTATCTCATGGAGCAACACTGAACGACTCCAGCTTCTAGCGTACCTAGACTGGTGCGTTCAATCCTGTGTAAAGTTCGAGGCCACGGCTCCTGGTTATCTCCACAGTGCGACGGGAAGGCACTTCTCAAAAGAGCGCATTCGAGGAAAGTTATACCTGGAATGGAAAGCTTATGGAGAATGCAAACAATTCAAAGATCTATTTGAGCAAGGAACAGACGGTCTACAGCCTCTTGAAGATGAGGACCAGGAGATTTTCTACCGAATCGTCGCCGGCATGAGCCCTCTTCAAGGAGCGCGTCGCACAAGAAGCAGATCTTTGGGTCTTGCTGCGCGGTCGGGTACTCTCTCTGCGCCTCGTTCTACTTATTCATCAAGCAGATCCAGAGAACCCAATGAGGTGTCTGCTTCACAGTCTGGAAACTCAAACGTGATACCAGAACGTCCAAGACAAAGGGTTAGGGACTGGACCTGAGAGAAGGGAACATGAACTAACAGATTTGTAGACCACAACAAAGTCCTCTTCGGGTCCGACACGGATGGCGTCGAACAACGATCTTAGTGAAGATGAGCTCACGAGAGACGACAACGACAACAACGCAGATAGGGTCAAAGGCGAGGATGAATCCGAACTAAGCACAATGTCTACGCCGGTACTTTCAGCCATGGGACGTCAACTCGCCAATGCAATCCCCGACTCCCAGGAAGACACTATGACTGTTATCTCGGAAGCACAGTCGTACTCCTCCACAGAGATCAGATTAAGGCAGTCTGAGGCAGATCTTCTCAAACAGAAGAGCTATTGTGTGACTCTGGAAAACCGAATATCGGAGCTCGAGAGAAGAAACTTCCACTTAGACCAGTGTATTTACAACGCCAGGCCAGCCCAGAGCTTTAATGGGAGGGAGGCTCAGCTTCAAGAGGAACTAACTCTCTCTAAAAAAAGGCTCCACCGAGAGGGGCTTCTTATGAAGAGCTACAAGGATCTAGACGCTGACAGGCTTGGATTTCCTAACGCCTCTCTCCAGGCAGCATATGCAAAGCTAGAATCAAACGTCCGGGACGTTTCTTCATTCATTTGCGATCTGAGTTTCGACAACACCCTGCCTGAGCAGCGAAAGGGCTTTACTGACCTGGCAAACAATTGGGCTAAGCGCATAGGCAGGGACGATCTCGGCTCTCTTCTCGGCCACTGTGAAGCAGCACAAATCTCGAAGCAATTCGTTCTGGCCTCTCTGATGGCGGCGGGTATCTTCGAACTAGTTCTCGAAGATGTGTTTCCAGCCTTTCTAGCTGCTGACTCACCACTCTTGGATCAGTATAGAAAGCATATCGAAACTGAAAGTAAGCATACCATTCTCTCAACACCTAATCTACTTTTTTCCAAGGGACCAAGCTAATAAGACTAGATGGATGGGATGCGCTCCAACGACTTGATGTGATTTCCATCAAATCTCTCTTATCTGGCAAGGACCTTAAAAAAAGGATTATCTCGGAAAGGTCTGAGTGGCTTTCCAGCTTAATGCTCCAAAGTCTAAGCTGTTTTCTGCCTCCGGAAAATCGTGATATAACCCAACGTTCGTCTCCCAGTGACCAAGAGAAAGAGACTATTGAGGACATGAACACTGTTTTGAATCATGCGCTGGGAGTCAAGATTGAGCTTTTGTTGTCTGTAAAACGGCTTAAGTACTTATTTTTCAGTCCGGGTACAGTATTCGACGCGGAGAAAATGAAGGTCGGTCAAACTCAAGCTGGAGACACTGCACTTTTGAGTCAAGAGGTTAAAATATGCCTATTCCCCGCTCTTTACAGTATCCCAGAGGCAGGCAATAAGATTGAGGTTGGGAAGGAGCCAGGTCTTAGGGAAGTCTACAGGAAGGCTTTTACACAAGCATCATACAAGGAAACGAAATCTCTGGTTCTTGTGGAAAAGGCAATTGTATTTCTTTAGGTACAAGATTAGAAAGAAACTTATCCTTACCCTGTTATTGCTGGTACAATTCGTTCCTGAGATATGTGCATACTTATTGCACAAAGAGCGTCGACTCGACGATTTCTTAGCAAATTTCATTAGCGCAGAAGTATCAGATTGTATTAAAGTAATCAGTAGGAAATTCAAATATAAGAGTCGGAACAACAGATGCATGTGCCGTTTGCCGGTTCTTAGCCTTGGCTTGCTCTATAACTTCATTTTCAGTGGAGTTCTAGTGGAGTTTTAGTCCAAAACTCTGATCGATGAGACTGGGTCAAGTGACGACATCTTGGCTTTCGTCACGAAGCCAAGAAACAAAAATCAAGGAAGATAATGTTTAGCTATAAAATAAGTAAATGCAAGTGCCCACAGGGTCTCAGTTCCGATCACGCGACTAGACGAAAATTATCGCAATCAAAATGCCGCAACCAAGTGACCCCCAGTACGATGCAGGGGCCGGCTATGCACGCAACATGAATGGTCACCCCGTAGATATCGAGTCTGGGTCTTCAGCACGCGACAGAGCATTCCCCAAAAACGCACCTCGGCCTCTACGACTAAAAGATCGCGTTGTCAGGATAACATGGAGTTGGTTCCCCTGCACAATGTCGACAGGCGGTCTCGCCAATCTCCTCAACGAACAGCCCTACACATTCACCGGCCTCAAAACCATCGGCAAAATATTCTTCATCCTCAACATCATCCTCTTTTTAACATTCACGGCCCTCATCATCGCGCGCTTCGCCATGAAACCCCGCGCCTTCTCGACGAGTCTACACCATCCGTCTGAGTCCTTCTTCTTTGGTGCTTTTTGGGTCTCTATCGCGTTGATCCTCACTGGCGCGCAGTCGTACGGCGGTCCGGAGACGGGACCGTGGTTCACGACTGCTATGAGGGTGGTCTTCTGGATTTACTATGCTTGTGAAATGGTGGTGGCGGTGACGCAGTATCATATTATCTTTGAGACGGAGAGGCTTGATATTTCGGAGGCGTTGCCCGGTTGGATATTGCCTGCGTATCCGTTTTTGGTAACGGGGATGTTGGCGGCCAAGATAGCGGGGAGTCAACCGCAGTGGAGTGCGGTGCAGATTATCGTTGCGGGTTTGATGGGCCAGGGACTTGGATGGATGCTTGCGCTGTTTATTTATGCTGTTTACTTGTCGAGGCTGATTCAGCACAAGTTGCCGGATGCATCCAAGAGGCCCGGCATGTTCATCGCTGTTGGACCAACAGGTAACCTCTCTCCCATTCACTTATCCTCCTCTCCATGCTAATTCTTGTAGCTTTTACATGCGGTGGTCTAATTGCACTTGGTACACAAGCCAAGTCCGCTCTTCCAGATGACTTCCTCAGCACCCCCAGTATCCCCGCCGGCGAACTTTGGTCCGGCATGTCAGTGGCTGCAGGGCTCTTCATCTGGCTCATGGCGATCTGGTTCTCAGCCTTATCCGCGATATCAGTCCTCCGCGCCGCTCGAAGAATGGAGTTTAGTTTGTCGTGGTGGGCACTTGTTTTCCCCAACGTCGGTCTAGCTCTTGCGAGTATCAATGTTGGAAACACTCTTTCATCAAGAGGGATCAAGATTTTTGCATCTACTTTGACGGTTGTGCTGGTTATTGTGTGGTTTATCTGTGCGGCTTTCCATATTCGCGCCATTATTAGGAGGGATTTGCTTGCTGTTGGAAAGGATCTGGATGTTGAGCATGTCAATAAACAGCATGATATAAAGGCTGAGAAGCAAAGAGATTAGCCAACTCGAGCGAATAGCATTTTTATACCATTCAATATTATCGATCTTGGTTTCTAAAAGCACCTCGTGGATGGAAATAATCGCGGCTGACCTATTTTCTACCACTATTCATTAAGTCAGACTCTCATATGCTAATCCGACCTCTGCCAGAAAGGAGATGCTGGAAGAGCACCGCACAGCACTCTATAAGTCCTTGCGCTTAGACAGCACTATCATCTGAGCCATAATAACATACAATAATGGTAAGTTCCAAGGCCACTGCAAAGCTAGTTGTTCAAACCTCTCTGGCTCTCACTTGTTTCAACCATACAGACTAGACATTGTCCGCTAAATCTAATGATTTCTGTCCTTAAAAAGGATCTCAAAGTCTGGTTCAGGAGAGCACTATCGAAGGTTAGCACCAAACCCAAGCATCAGCTCAAGTATTCAGACCTACCAATACTTCAAACTCGATATTTTTAGGCCGACTCACTCCATCGGGCAGCTTGATATCATAGTTCATCAACAGCTCCGCCATGATGAGCTTGATGTTAATGGCGCTGAGATATCTCCCCGGGCACGCATGTCGTCCGAAGCCCCACGACAAATCATCAGTCCCGCTGCTGGAGTACATGTACTTCTTCTCCTTACCAGGGGCTTTGCGCCATTTATGAAAGCGCAGACCATCAAACTCCTCTGGGTTCTCATACAACTCGTGATCTTTGTGAATGGAGCAAGTGTTGATTTCGAGTTTGGTGCCTTTGGGGACGAATGTGCCGTCTGGAAGTTTCATGTCTGCAATGGCTGCGCGTTGGAAGGTTGCTATAGTCCTGTTAGCCCCTCACGAAGCTTGTAAATCTTCTCAGTGGACATACTGAGATCAGGTGAATTGAAACGCTGACTCTCTTTGAGAAAGCTGTCAAGCTTATCCATAGCCACTGTTGAGTCTTTGGTGAAGTTCCCATTCTGATCTCGAGGTACAGACTTGACCTCCTCCCGAAGAATAGGGATATACTCTGGGTGCGCCACGAGGTCATAAATAGCCTGCGTCGTCGACGAAAACGTCGTCACAGTCCCAACAGCAATCAACGTCATCTGATGCAGTAACTGCAGCTCAACATCATCCGCAATGTGCTCATTCCTCCCATTACTCAGATGGTCCAACATCGTAGGTGGATTCTCAAGATTCCCACCCTTTTCTTTCCTCTCACGCATCGAAGCCATGACACGCTTGCGGCCCTTGGTCCATTGATCTTTGATGGCTGCGCGCTCGGGGATGAATCTGTAAACGACGGGTCGCAGCCATGGGTGCCATTGTTTGAGGGCGCGGATGCAGTCGAAGCATGCTAAGACGTAACCGGTTGATGCTTCGAGCCATTCTTCGTCGAGGCTTGCGGCTGTGCCTTGGAAGACGCGAGCGTTGTTGGTGGCGATGAGGCGGAGGACTCTGTCGTGGACTTTAACGGGAGTCCAGTCTTGTCGCTAGTCAGTGGAGCTTCATCTTAGATAATTACGAAACTGACCGTTGTATTTTCCGATAATAATTGGCATGTTCTTTTGAACCATGCGATGCAAGAGTGGTGTGAAGGCGGCTAGTGTTATTAGCCTATTTGGCATACGAAGCAACCCGCAGGGACGATACTCACAGAGGGATCCGGTCAAATTAGCCTTGATAGCGTGGATCACGTATTCTGCTGGACCGCCAAAATGCGTATACTCGATTTGCATATCCTTGCAGAATCAGTAAATATCGAACAGAATGCTGGGGAAGGGCATACGGACATTGTCAATTGAGACTTTGAAGCTGAGCGCAGGATGGCTTTTTAGTTCATCAAGGAAGCTAGGTGGGATCACGAGCTTGACTCCTTTCAATCCGTCAGCGAATTCCATTGATTACTATCATCGCCCGTCTTACCATCCTGTGTGTCAAGACCAAAGACCTCATTTTTGAACTAGGCCGTTAGCATTTCGCCTTGTGCACGACAGTTGTCGCCATACCTTTGCATATCCTTTTGCCATAACAGCTCGAGGATTGAAGCAATACTCCAGAGCTCTCTGTCGCGCACTTTTTATCTCGTCTTGAAGGAGTATCTCCACTTTGGGTATTCCGCTCGAGCTCCAGAATCTCAAAACGACTAGGACGATGGAAGTGACGGCTATAGTTCCAGCAGCGACGATGCTTGTCCACGGCGCTTGGCTGTAGATTGTCTCCATCGATTGTTGGAAGTGAAGTTTGGTACTCATGTTGGAAGTGCTTGCCATCGCATAAGATGATTAGACAGGACGACTCAGTGGACTTAACAGAAATCATTATGGCGTAAGGAAGATCCTTATATGTTAATTGAATCTTACATCTTCATGTGAATTCAGCATTTGTTTGCTGCGCTAGAGATGGTTCCTGCTGAAGTCACGGCGCTAGACATTGTTCTTTTTTGTGGCTGAGTTTGCGGACCGCCAACGGCCAAATTAAGCTCACTAGGTCTCTGATTGTTCTTGATGGTCTTTTAATTCCGGCTCTGTGAATGGACACAGCTGATTTAGTCATCAACAACTCGGCATTCGGACTCAGCGTGCCCGTTCGTTTTTGTCGCGAGCTTCTTTGGTGGAGGCGTTTGACACCGCAGCCGTGGCTCGCAAGACAGAACGTCAGATATCAGTGAGCTCACCCTCATTCATTTTAAATACCTCGAAATCTGTTTGTAAATGCAATTACCAGGCGAAAACGGGTAGTTTCTATACTTCTAGTGTATTTTATATGTTATTTTACTTTTAAAATAATTATAAAATTTCTAAAACTTGGTTAACTGTATTTAGAGGAGACTTTTTATATCCAAGGCAATTCAAGTTGCAATCAAGGTCGCGCTTGACTATATTGGGAATATTTAAAGCAGTCTTGGTAATAGGTATCTTTATGGGGAGGTCTATTATCGATGTCGCCGGACTCAAAGTAAAGAATCTATAGACAAGGGTGCTCGAGTGTAAAATAGGCCATCAACTCCATTGTTGGAAGCTAAAGTAGAATTGATAGCGCACCTCATAGAGTTAGAGAGATGCCACCTTCAGCTCAGAGAATGACTTCATCTGGAACATATGTTCTGCACCACCACCACTTAGTCCCACCGTCTTCTCGCCACGCTCCGTCATCAATTTGGCGTAGTCTTTAAGCGCCTCAGGACCAAGCGAGGCACGGGTAAGCACGCTGCACAGATCCGCTGCTTCTTGGAACGCAGAGTTGGCACCAACGCCTCCAACAGGTGTCATTGGATGTGCTGCATCGCCTAGCAACGTCACTGCCGCACAGTCGGGGCTTTTGGCCAGTTCGTCCCATTCCCGCTTGAATGTCTCTGGCGAGGATGCGAAGAATGCAAGCGTCGATGATGCAGATGGCTCATGTTCCTGCAGCAATGACCGGACGGTTGGATGCCAGCTCTTGGTCATCTCCAGTGTCGCCTCAACAGACTGCGCGGCATCGAGGCTGTGGAGATCTTCTGCTGCGATTCCCCGCAGGGTCCTGTTGATGCATAGCACCCAGTACACGTATTCATCTGGCACCCTAAACTTGGCTCTTTCGTCTAAGCTTAGGTCTCGAGGAAACTCCATTGTATCAGTGAAGAGCTTGAGCCCAGGCTTGCTGCTATCTCCAGCGAGACATATTCCTCCGAAGAATTCATTGGCCATCGAAGCTCGAGTTTCGGGCTTGGTGAATGTCTTTCCGTAGATCGCTCCGCACTCGGTGTCCAAGACAGTGTAATTAGGCATCAGCTGCCGACGAATATGAGATCTGGTACCGTCGGCGCCGACCAAGATGGCTCCTGTTTCCTTGGTGCCATCTGCAAACGTCACCTCGACACCATCACTGGTGACACGATAGCTTTCAAAGGTCATTCCAAAGCTGATATCATTCTCCAACCCCTCCAGCAGCACATTTCGAAGAACAACACGATCAGCGTTATAATACTTCCCCTCCGGCATCAGAGGTGGACCGCGTCGCTCACCAGACGGTGTTGGTTTCTTACCGGTGACAGCATCGAGACCGCTCATGGCTGGGTTGGCGAAGGCACAGGTATCTTTGTAGACCTTCCAGAGATTGTCTGGGAGCAGTTTGTGGAGTGCACCCGCGCCGTTGAGGTTGATGCGAATGCGATAACCTTGGGGACGGAAGTCTGCGGATGAATCACGCTCAAAGATGTGGAATGGTACAGATGAACTTGCGAGTTTGAGCCCCTGAGCGAGAGCAAGTCCTCCAAGTCCTCCTCCGACGATCAAGATTCTGTTTGGGCAAGTGGGTGACATTTTGATGGGAAAAACAAGTAGTGAGTTTGTGGTTTCAAGCAAACAAGTGGTGAAAGAAAATTCTGCTGAGATATTGCTGAGTTCATTTCCATAAAATATCTTTAGATTATTTATACATATTCAGATAAGGGGCCTTTTATTATAACATCGCTGTTTAGTCAATTCGTATCATCCGGCTGGAATATTCGGGACTTTCTGCCATCCGTTAAAAGTACCCTGGGGCTATCACCGGAGAATTGCGCGAGCCGAACGAACGCTCTGTCCAATCAAAGGATCGGGGATCCACACCTTGCCTGATCGAGCTAAGGTTCCTTGATCAGCTTGCGGCTTTACTGTTTATGGGAAGGTTATTTCCCGTCATCATGCTTGGACACTTCCTAGCATACGAGATGAGAAGCATCTAGATCAAGATGGGCTAACCGCGGATTCTATCATTTCTAAAATCACCGATGGTTCAATCAAAGGTGGGCAATGGTATCAGTTCAGTCAAAGAGCTCGTGCCGGGTCACGTGTTGCTCAAGTTACATGAATAAATACTATAGCGACCTCTTGACATACGCTGACCTCGTCTGATAGGGCATACCTTGTCTCTCTATACTCGTTCTATTTTCTCTCTTCAAACGTCGTTACATATTAATGTGATAGTTTTTAATTTTGAGATTCGTAATGACTTATTTTCTTGAATTGCTGGGACCAGATCAATGACGTAGCCCGTCGCTACAGAGACGCGACTCTAAGGCTAATGGTGACGTGGTTGACTCGACTCAAATACTCATGACTTTTACCGTCATAAAACCAAAGTCAACACCTACTCATGAACTTTTCTTAATTCAAACAACTCACACCATCCAAATCAATCATCATGTCTCTTCGTATCTCCCAATCTCTCCGCCGCGCAGCCCTGCGCCCCAATCCATCAACCGTCCTCAGATCCCCAATCATCGCCCACCGCTTTCAAAGCACCCAGCAGAACAAAGACCTCTCCATCCTCTACTCCGCCCACGCCAAAGTCGTCGGCGCCCGCAAGGGTCATGTCGAGGCAGAGTCTCTCAACGTCGACCTCACCATGTCCAAAGCCCTCGGCGGCCCCGGCGACGCAGGCAAGACTAATCCGGAGGAGATGTTCGCCGCTGGCTACGGCGCGTGCTTCCAGTCCGCCATGAATGCCGTGGCCGCCAAGGACGGTATCACCATGCCCACTACGCCTGAGGACAGTATCGTTGAAACGACAGTGCATCTTGTCGGCGATATGAAGAAGCTTGATATGCAGCTTCGCGTGGATATGAAGATCATGGTCAGGGGCTTGGAGAAGGAGAAGATAGAGTCTATTGTTGAGAAGACGAAGAAGATTTGTCCGTACAGTAGGGCCATTGATGGCAATGTCTGGACAGAGTGCACGGTTGTTAAGCTGGATTAATTAAGGATAGGGGCATTATATACAAGTCAATTTTAACTTGTGTCTTTTTGATTGAGCTGACTGGGCAAAAGTATCTAGTTGTACGTTTACCCAGACTTGCAATTACTTGAGTTAAGCAATTCAATGAGACGAATGTCCTCCGGATGTTGTTTACTTAACAACGGATAAAATAGTCAGATAGTAATAAAAAGCAACATTTTATAAAATTAGGAAATTTAGTACGTAATAAAAGCACAGATATAATATTCTCTTTTTTGGCATGTTCTTTGATTGCTTGAAGACATAATGCGGCTCTGCGAGAAGGCCTGAGAGTCATATCTAGGGTAGCAGACATAGATAAGAGATGATCTATAGAAAAACCCAGCTGCACAGAAATGCGCACCACGCCAAGAACGTTTGATATCTGTGTAACAGCGCCATTGCTGAAATTCCATTACTAAGCCACGGTTGTGACTCATGGTTCTTGTGTCCTCACTGAATTTATGCCATCTGTCGTCTGATTCAAGCTGGAGGTAAAATCTTGCCCTTTAATACGTCACCATACAAGCGACATTCTCCGGGACTTTTACTGACTAATGACATTCACATTGAACCCAATGACCCCGTTTACTGAATCAAACCTTCTGTATGAAGTAAACGAGGTCTTCACTTCGGTTCTGTCACACTGGGTAACATCGCGCCCAGTAGACTCCGATCCGAACAGCCTGGCCTCAACAATCGAGTCGTAGTGAGATTTTAGATCAGCCTCACCTGAAGACTGAAGAGGGGAAACCAATTGACACGTGCAGGCTATAATAGGTATCCATATGTTTCCGAAAGGGGAGGGTTAGACGGATGCGCCGACTCCCGGCCGAGAAGCTCTAGGCTTTTCTCTCTCAAGACCCCAGGCGGGTTTGACTCTCTTTGGGCCTTAAGAAGAGTGAAATATGTACGGCCTCATCTAGACCTCCGTTCGCGAGCGGGTGGTTGAGTTGTGAAATGAGGCTCTAGGACTTGAGTTACAGGGATCACCAACTGCCGTGGATCCGAAGGCTCTCGGTGAACATTTCAGCTCTGGGCTGATGCATTTCCGGGGGTAGAACACCAGCCTCTTCTGCGTTTAGTCTGACCATATGCAAGATGCAGTGGTACCACGATGCCAATAAATTAGTCACAATATGGTCCTGATGAAGCGACATGTTGAAGCCATGTTGCGGGGTAATAACTACAGCACCGGATGTCGGTGGAAGTAATTTACAGGGGTATTATCACGAAGTTTTGGACCCTGAGTTGGGAGCTTCAAGGTCTAGCTGAGAGTCTAGTGATAGTTTATTTCTTCCCCCTCACTTAAAACTCATTGCCAAGTGAGCAGCGTCTTGGTGTTTCCAAAGACATCCGAGTTTTGATTCTGGCTAGTGTTTGTGCCGAAACAGTCCCGACGAGGCGTTACGAGCAAACATTGGACATGCATGGTAATGCAATGCGTTCAGGGTCGTCAATGGCTATTTGCTACCGTATAACCATGGCCACGTCTCACTGCGTGCTTGATCACGGCACGATAAATGGGTTCCTGGGTCGATCGTTCGGTAATACGGCACAAACCCGTCAGCCCGGTTCAATATACGAGGCCGGTGTTACAATAGCAAAATGCAAACGCTCAAGTCTACCCGAGGTTTCAATTCCGTCGGAAATATGTTCTTCATCCCCATAAACCTCGCATTGCTATCGCACAATAGATGCAGCAATTAATGATCAGACCATGACGAAATCAAATCCTATTCACCGATCCTGCGTCCACCTTAAATTTCCATCCCCAGTATATATCCCCAGTCATTGGTTCTGGGAACTGTCAGCTACAAAACTATTGACAGGGCTATCGAGGAGCTATTGGCAAGGCTTGCAGTAGCAGAAACCTTGTCTCGCCAATCCCCCGCCACCAAAATCTGTGGCGAGGAATCACTGGCCGTTTTTTCTTCTGTGGCACCCGACTCTATACGGGCCCTGACCATACCCGAACTGATCGCCGTTGGGCGTACTAAGAGCGGGTGTTCCTTTCCACTACCGTCAACGTCGTTGTTGAACATACACTTGAGGTATTTTTAGATCCACCGCGACGACCCCTTTGGGCTCTTTTCTCAATTGAACCGAATTTTGGGAATAGCTTATTCTTTGTAGCGTTCTGCTTCTCTCGGAACTAAAGATTGCGTGATTTGAATCAAACGTCATTAATACATCTTTATTCGAGCCTAGACTTGAAGATCGATCTGAGACTAGCGCGCTGATCCTACGCATTGACACTCCCCGGACTTGCCAGGTTTCGTCTATCTCTTGACGGGACACTAAGATCTCACTCCCATGTTAAGGCTGACAACGATCAAGGATCTCCAGACCAGGTACCAGGTTCAGGCACAAACAACAAACGTGCCTCAAACCGCAATGCCGAGGGGTCGATACCTCTACAAGAGTGGCTTTATTATCCTACGTGGCAGGGCGGCTCAACGTCGTATCACCAGAACGTGTAACAGCTAGCTTCGATTTAGCGCAAGCCATGCTTATTACCGTAATGGCCTGTGCTAGTGCGATGAGAGGCTCTGGGCCGTTGAATTGCCCTTCTCGTCTTGGGCGTTGATAGAATTTCTCACCAAACATTACCCAGTTTGGGTCTACGCTAGGAAGAGCTCGCGATCCACATTACCCCATGTTTTCACAGATCTGACGAAAGTACGGAGCAGAGATGAGTCTTTTCAGGTTCAAATCGCCCTTTTTGGACAGTTAAGGTTGACTAAGTACTATGTACGAACCCTCTTCTGTCCCATTGGCCAAGCTCATCATCCCAATCCATCATCAAAGGAGTGTGAGAAACGAAAGTAGGTACAGCTAATAAGCGTAGATACAAGACTCTGGGTAGTATGTACAAGATGGTCACTTACTCCTTGATGGACTTGTAGCCGCCGCCCTTGCCACCCTTTCCGCCCTTGTAGATGTTGATGTTGATGGTCACGGGCGCATTGAAGTCAATTTCGCCGATGCACATTTGGAACTGATTGCTGTGAGAGACGCGCGAGGAATGGGGATAAGGTACTTACGCCGCTGTTGTTGTTGCAGCAAATGATCTTTGCGTTGCAGACCTCAGAGTTGGAGCAGGTTTGAGCTTTAGGGTGTCAGGTTACTCGCACAGTAGGAGAGAAAAAGAGGAAAACTTACTTCCGTCAGCGCTGGTGGTGCAGCAGTACTGGGTTCCAGAAGAACAAGCGTTGCCCTGGTTGTTAGTCGGAGCAGGACAGTTCTTGTCACTGCCCTTCTTAGCTCCTTCACGCAGATCAGGTTAGATTCACAACTTTATCATCTTTCGGTGAACTTACGACGAAGAGCTGGCATTCTGGGCCAGGGAATATCTCCCATGGAAGGTGCTCTAGGCTCAATGTCTCGAGCCTCAACCTCAACAGCCGGCTCAGCGACAGGCGAAGCAATAGCGCCCTGCAGAACGGCAAGGCCGTAGAAGATGGTGGAGAATTGGAGCTGCATGATAGCTTAAGGCACAAGGCGAAGCTGAAGACAGAAGAGTGGCAGAGAGAGAGAGAGAGAGTGTGTGTGTGTGCTCGAGTAATGTGAACGAGTGGAGTAGTGATGCCGAAGATAGTTTGAGGGAGACAGAGACTGGTATTTGTGCAGATGTCTTGAAGTACATGCCCCGTAAGCTGAAATTCCAAATTGGCACCCATTGCTACTGTGGACGTCTAGATGACAATAAATGACATAAGTGCCGTCTGTGTTAAGGTTGGTCTGCTCATGTTGGGGACTGCGGATGTCGGCGTTGGGTCAATGCGCATATGCATGGTGATCCGGGGTATACGGTAATAACCAATATTCAGCCAGCCATGATATGAGCCACTGAATAAGCTTTTTAGTTTTGGGACTTTGGCCTTTGTGACGAGAGCTATTGAACCTTGCTCTTAGTATCCCCATAGTCTTCTAGTTGGGACCGTTTCAAACGTCTTGTGTCTTACACGTGATTCCAAGTCACTGCACCCTGATTGTTTCCGAGCTCAAGACTAGTAGATCAAGTATTTGGAGTTTCGTGGTGAACAGAATGCACTGCTTATGCTGTGAGGCCCGAGACTCTAGGCGTGCTGCAACATCTGTGCTGTTACATGCGTCAAGCTCTCGCATCTGTTGGTCCATCTTCCCCTGCTGATCTGGGTCTCGGCCTCCGAATCGACCAACACAACCAATGAATCACTCTGTAATTGAAGTCTAATTCGCCGATGCATCCTCGCCTCCGTTGGTTACCCTCATGCATTACATGTGCTGTACTCACAGGCTGTCGTTGCGGCTGACAAGCCATGCTTGTGTCTTTCGCTCACCTCATCGGGTCTTTCGGAATCTCGGTGCCGACTTAACATGAGGTATTGGACTCAGCTCATCCGGACTATCGCTTGAGGCTCAACCTAGACCTGGGTCTCGATCAAGCCTCTTGTACTGTCCTCCAACGATTTCACGATGTTTGTTCAGTTGTAGAGTTAGCCAACCTCTAGTTGGGCTTCCCTTTGCATGAAATCGGCGCTCATTATGGTCTAAGAGGCAGGAAAAGAGTTCGATAGCTTCAAGCTCAGCTGACACAAGTCCACTTGGGCGTCAAGAGAGGGTATCGTGGGGTCTCAAGTTGAACAAGACTTGCATTTTTGTGAGACAAAAATGTGTATATAAGGACGACTATTCTCCCCCTAAACTCGTATTTTCTTCATCACTCACTCACTCAACAATCAACTCGGATCTCAAATCAACTCTTCAACACTTTCTTTCGAGACAATCACTTCTTACCAACCTTCAACATGAAGTTCACCGCCTCCGTTCTTGCTCTCCTCGCCGTCGCCACTGGCGCTCTCGCCTCTCCTCACGGCGGACCTCCTCCCCCTCCCCCTCCCCCTCCCCCTCCTGCCCCCAAGAACAACAACAACAACAACCAGGGCAACCAGTGCGGTAACGGCCAGTCTCTCTACTGCTGCACCTCCTCTGGCAAGAACGCCGATGTTGAGTGTATCTCTTTCACCAACGGTGGTCTTGGAGGCGTTTGCAACGGTATCCAGATGTGCTGCAACAACAACGTGAGTACACTAACATCTTAGACCTGGGTGCGACTTGCTAACTTGGACGTAGAACGGCAACCAGGGCTGCAACTTCAACGTTGGCGGTGGCACCATCACCATCAAGAAGACTGTCAAGAACTTCGGCTGGTAAAGGGTTTTGCCCCTCTATCGATCATGGTGACTTCGGCACTTGAGTCACTGACTATGACATCTCGATACTTACGAAGATCTACGATCATTTGACATACGAAACCTTTACGATCATTACTACGCGATGGATGAATGAATTTGAGATTGATATGGAATGATTCGCTTCTGCCGGTTCTGATAGGGGATGGCTCTGGCCAAGCCGCCCTCGAACATTACCATCCACACGCTTCTTGGCAAGCATTTCTTGGGATCTAGTTAGTTGTTAAGTACATAACAATGAAAACCTGTCTGGTTGTTGGAATTTCTCGCCTCCTAAGGCAAACTGATTTTGAGTTCTCTGTCATGATTTAAGCTCCCAGCCACAAACGTTATCTGCAAACAACAAACCAGGCTTATGACCTATTAAAGCTGATATGTTAAGCCCTCGCTTATGAGTCTCTGGCAGGCAGCTGGCTGCGCACGCTTTGACTAGAACTGACACTGCAAGTCTTGAGGTATGCAATCACCACCATGGACGAGTTTGATGGAAGCCTAATAAGACCCAATTACACGAGACGGAGTTCAAGAGTTCATTTGAACTTCAGTGTATTTGGTATTGTAAGAAAAAGATAATTCTGATGATTTGAAACGTAAAGGATTGATTTAATGTGTCGATGGCGACTTGTGCTGAAAAGAGAGGGAAGCCTGTCGAATTCGATGGGAGATATTGATGCGATAAGCCGCCACGAATGCCAATGGGTGAGCATCTTTCTATCGGTAGATCGAAGTTTAAATGATGAAGAGAGCCTCGAGCAGTATGATAGAGGACCAGCCACGAGGCGAATAGGCGATGCTTTGAGAAGGCTGGTGCCGGTGGAGAAATCCTTTATATCATGGCCTTGAGTGGTAGGAGATGGGTGTGATTTCGCCCAGGCCGGCGGGTCATTTTGAACTGCGAGATCAAACTACCAGCAGGAATACAGCAAATTGGGCGCAGGAACGTGTAACGCAGTTCACCGCCAAGGTGCAGCCGGGATATTTGGTGGAATGAAGCCATAGACCAAAGGGCATCAAGATACTATCCCTGAAACAGAGTCCAGTGATAAGTCCCACGGTGACCGAAGCGATTACTTTGCTGCGGCTGTCCATCGTGATTGTAATTATTTTGAATGAACTCCCGAGAGAGATGAGTCTTGCAGGTCTGATTTGTGGGGTGTGATATTGGTCTTGCGCGGGGAGCTTGAGTAGAGGATAAATGATAAAGGAGAGGAATAATAAAGGAAAAGACGGGGGAACGGTGAAATTTATTGATGAGGAACAAGAAGACAGAACCTTATCAGTATTTATATTCTGTATCTAAACTGTAAAGCTGGTCTCGATGTTGGTGGGCAAAGCTTGATGACAGTGACAGTTTGCGGTATTCCAATGGGAGGTATGAAGCTTGGAATAAACTTTGGTAGATGGATTCGGGTTAAGTGATTACTCACCAATGCTAAAGCGGGGATGTTTTTTATTGATTAAGCTTTATTTTTGACTTACTTAACTTGGTGCTGGCTATACAACTGGGTAGCTGATTGTGCGCAATGAGCTTAAACTTTGGGCACTGTTAAAGAATCTTAACAGTCTCAATCATTGATCACCAATCCTTGTATACTATATGTAGATCGACTGCATGCTTATCGAACTGATATTTACTCCTTGATAAGTCAACGCTTAAAAAGATCACAACAAGGTTGCGAATTGCAGCTTATCATGTGAAGGCATGGAGTTGATTAGAAATAGTCAGTGGCCGGCTCCGAAGCCGAGACGCGAAACCCGGAAATTTATCAGCAAGGAGTGTGGAGCAACTCCGTCGAGATATCATTGGTCAATTGACAGACGTGCCCCACCCGAAGCAACTTTTATCGAGGCTAAGATCTGACTCGATGGATTTATTATCGACACTGCCACGAGCCCGCATTAGCTGGACTGACTTATAAATCAGCGAGGAATAGAACCTAATAGTAAGAAGATTGACAAAAAGTAGTATATAAGTGCTGGTTGATGCCGTCTGATACTAGTGACATCTCACCACAAGACAATCTAAGCTCTCAAACTACAATCCTACTGCTCCAAGCTTATTACCCATTACGCAAACAAGATCACACGATCCCAACATCAAAATGCCCCACCCAATCATATTCAACGGCAGTCTCGGCCTAGGCCTCATGTTAGTCGGCCTCGGTCTCAACGCAACCCTCCGCCCAAACGACCATCTCCAACGCCTAGAATTTCCCATCCCCACTGAACCTCTGGCTAAAAAGTTCAGTCTCGCGCTCATGAGGATCTGGGGCATTCGCAATATCACTGTCGGAGTGTTGATCTCGATTATCTGGAATACGGGAGACGAGAAGCTTATGGCTAAAGCCTTGACTGCAGCGCTGGCTATGCCCATTACTGATGGGTTTGTGAGTCTCATTGTTATCGGCGGTGGCGAGACACAGCACTGGGTGTTTCCCCCTTTGCTCGTGGTAATGATTGTTGGGTTGTTTGGATACTTTTAATGACAAGTCTTGTATGTTGCTGTACTATATGCTCAACCATCGTGCACTTTGCCCGTGGAAAGTAGCTTTATTGGTTACGTGTTGCTGCCCCTTGTTTTCCCCAACGTCTTATACGCGTATTCACTTTTCATAAGAGAAGTTCCACATAGAGCAACGTCAGCGGTGAGGACATGCTAGCCTAATTCAGGTATTTTTCGTATTTTATAGGGATTTTCGTATCTATGCACCCCAGTACTGACTTTTCGCATTGACTTTTCCGCGTATTACATACAAGAATGTCAAGTAATGACATTAGCGATGAGCCATTTGCTCATATAAAATGGAATTGTCTCTGTTTAAGGAAATGTTTCATTCATTCTTTATACATACTGCCAGATGAACCTCAAAATGCGCCTCTTATCGAAGTTCTACGTTCCCGCGCTTGCGGTGGTTGGGTCATTTGTTACGTCTGGACATGCAGAGGACCAATGTCGCTGCGTAAGCTACTTTACATATGACTTGTACGCTCTCTAACAGTTTCTTAGACAATTCAAGAATCTTGTTGGCCCTCTACAGAAACCTGGAACTCGTTGAACTCTACGGTCGACGGACATCTGATCCGATACATCCCACCAGGTGCTGTTTGTTACAAATCCCACCCGAGCTACAACCCCGCCACCTGTGACACGGTCATTAAACAATGGTCTGAGTCAAAGTTCCACTCTAGCGACCCTGCCAGTCTACACACCGAATGGGCCAATGCTGGCTGCACTCCAGTCTATGAGAACGGAACCAGCATCTACGGCGATGCCGAGGCTGGGGAGCGAGGGTGTTCAAATGGAGCGCTTCCCACCTATGTTGTCAACGCTACTACGGTAGATCATGTCGTTGCAGCGCTGAAGTTTGCTGGTGAACGAAATATACGATTGGTCATCAAGAACACTGGCCATGCTGGTAACGGAAGGTAAAGCAGGATCACCATGGCATCTTTATACATATATACCTGCTAACCTGGTTTAGGAACTTGGGAAATAGTAGCTTGTCGTGAGTAAAGTTGCAATCCAAGGCGTCCGATACTAACCTCTGTGTCAGAATCTGGACCCATAACCTGAAGAGTATTGAACTCCGTCAAGACTTTAACCTGACTTGCCCCAACGCCCAAGAGGACCCAAGCACTTATATGGCAGCCACAGTTGGTGCAGGTGTTCAAGACGGCGAGATGTTCGAAGCCTTGGCAGCACAGAACGCGTTGGCGGTTGGCGGTACCAGCAATGTGAGTATCGTCTATCATTCCTAGTGCCTGTTCCTGACTGAAATTTGCCGAAGGCTGTGGGAGTGGTCGGCTGGGCCACTGGAGGCGGCCACGGGTTTGCAACAGGAAAATATGGCCAAGGGGCAGATAACATTCTCGAGGCAGAAATTGTCACGCCAGCAGGAAACGTACTAATTGCCAATCAGTGTCAGAACCAGGATATCTACTGGGCTATTCGCGGCGGCGGTGGAGGTACGTTTGGTGTCATTACAAAGCTAACTGTCAAGGCCTATCATGCACCGACCGTGGTCATAGGAGGCTTTGACATCAGAGCCAAGAACCAGACCTCGGAAGACGAGTTCTACAAGTTCATTGCAGATGTCCATGCGCTCTTCCCCGCGATTCAAGACGCTGGTATCCATGGTTATTATACCGTGACAGGTCCTCCTGAAGCTGACGCGTTGACTTTCAGTGGATCATTCATGGGATTTGACATTTCTAACAAGACCTATGGCGATGCTCTTGAGCCATTCAGAAAGATGCTTGAAAAATCTAACGGTACGGTTAATTGGTCTTTGACAAAGATCCCAGTTAGCACTTGGCAGGGTCTGCTCAAGGTGTTGCCCGACATTGGGACGGTCAGCGCAGGCTACGGCATTAGGGCCTCTCGATTGATCTCACGACAGACAGTCACAGAAAAGACAGAGGAGTTTGCGACTGTATACAAGAAGATCGGTCCTACAAAGGACGCACCATTGGTATAGACATCACCATGCTCCTATCTCATTCACAGCGCTAACAGACACCCAGAAGGGCTTGCCTAACCTCTCTATATCCGGCACTCTCACGATTAGCTCCAAGCCCGTCAACAACTCTCTCCATCCCTCCTGGCGAAATGCGACCGTCCATCTGATCACAGGCCAAAGCTGGACTGACGCTACAGACGACACTGAAGTCAGAAATATTGTTCACGACATGACATATAGAAAACTCGCATTGCTGAAGGACTTAGATCTTGCGCAAGGAGCCTACTTGAACGAGGTAAGATAGCGCTCTAGGATCACTCTCGTCACACATGGCTAACTGAGCTAAACAAGGCAAACTCGATCGAGCCTGGCTGGCAGTGGTCTTTCTGGGGACCAAACTACGCCCGACTTCGTGATCCAAAGGAGACGTATGATCCTAAAGGCCTCCTGTGGTGTCCTCAGTGTGTTGGTAGTGAGGACTGGGTCCAGCGACATGATGGTAGACTCTGCCGAGCGTTTAATCCTTGGTAAACTCGGCCATATTTTCTTAAACACTCCCCTTGAGAATCCCTCCATATGGACCTAATAGAGGCGTCATCGAACATGCGTGGCATAACCTAGGTATATGGCCATTTACTACATAGTTGAGCAAATCTTGTAATTGCATGACTACGTTTGCCTACTCCGTCCCATCAATCGGCTGAAACGTGCCCATCGTGTCAAAGATGCTATCATGCATCCAAGTTCCCAGATCAATCTGATAATCCCCATATTGACTTAAAGCTATTCTAAACCTCTAGATGCCCTGGCTCGTCTGCCACAAAGCCAGGCTAAATACCATCCCGCGACACCTGCAAATTATCCTCAGATCTCGAAATAGTGTTGTTTGCATCGTGGTCACTTTCTATCGTAGCAGCAACAAGCCGATCGAATGCATTTCGAGCCTGAACCGCTCTCGGTCATCGCTCAGAAATGATGTATAGCATCATGCTACATTAGTTTATAGTTTTTTATATAAGAATTTCTTCTACTTCTAGTAATAAGGAATTAAGCTAGCTTTTTATACCCTAATAACTATTAATAAGGTTATTAATTAAGTTATTATAAAAGTATATTATTTACTTTTAATTAAAAGACTTATCTTTATAGAGGCTATATATATATTACCTTTAGAAGCCTATTATTAATTGGTATTTTTTAGTATATTAGCTTAATATACTCGGCGCCTCAATCACATAAACCGTCTAGCTGTGAATGAAATACTATTTAGGCTGTTTAACCAACGGCGGAGCCTTCTGTCGTATTGCGAGGGAATGAAATGAAGATATTGAACTCCTTGGTACCATTTAATTACTCGTAGTACTCGGGGCTGTTCTCGATGTTAATCAGGGACGCGATGAGAGTCGTGTTGACCCTCCCGCTGGCGATCAGGTTGGTCAGAGAAGGGTGCGTTTTTCCCGATAAGTCCGAGGCAGGCGGTCAAACTTGCAACAACTATGAAACGGTGTGAATGTAGTCAATCCTGCACTAACCCACTGTGCGGTCGGTGCGGCCGCGCTTCACATGGATAGGCTTTAGCTTTCTATTCACATAAGACAGGTCGGGACTTTACATTGTGAGCCCTCCGATTCAACCCCCCCAAGTCGGCGGACTTGTAGTCGCTGAGCGGAGCGGGCTTGGCCTTCTGTTTCAATTCAGACACGTTTACTGTAGATGGCCCTTCTCCATGGCACACATCAGGCTTAACTAAGCATGGACATGTGACAAACGAAGAAAGCATAGTCAAAGTACTCCGCTGCGGGACGGACATAGTATTCATGTGGCGGAGAAAAACGGAGCTGAACTCGATGTCAGTCCATTCCCCCCCTCCTCGTTCTTTATAACTACACATTGCTTCTAATTAACTCACAGCCACTTCCTACTGTAGTACTACACATAGTTTCTTCTCATAGTTTACGATAACGCCTCGCTCCCCACCCCCCGTGAAGGCTTGATCTTCGAGCCAAAAAAAAAACATCAACCAAAATGGTCTTTGTCGCTGTTGCTGGAGCTTCCTCCGGTGTGGGCAAGGTCATTGCAGATGCCGTTGCAGCAGGGAGAAAGCATGAGTACATTATCCTCAGCCGCAACCCGTCTGCAGAGCCAAAGACGGTGCAAGTTGATTACAATGATATCGATGGTCTAGCTGCGACGCTAGATAAGTATCAAGTGAACACGGTCATCTCTGGTCTCTCTCTCGCCACCGATGAGGCGGGCCAGAACCAGGTCAATCTGATCGAAGCCGCCGAGCGGGCTTCCTTCACGAAGCGCTTTATTCCCAGCGAGTACGGGTCCAGGTGGAACCGATAGTAAGTCCCTAGCGTTTGGCCTCCCCCTCCAATATGTTGGTCGCTCTGCACCATATCTTTCTGGGACCCGGTCAATTGCTAAAGCTTCATGCCTGGACAGGAATATGCCATCTATGCTTACTTACAGGGGCAAGCTAAAGGCAATCAAGGCCTTGGAAGACTCATCCTTAGAGTTCACTACAGTCTACAACTCCTTCTTCCTGGACTACCTCGGCGTCCCCCACATCCCGACCACCATGCCCTATGCACCCAACGTCTTCATCGACCTAGACAACAGATTTGCCGCTATTCCCGGAGATGGGATGGTATGCTTTGTCGCCACCCACACCCGTGACGTTGGCGGCTTCGTCGCGGCTCTCCTGGACCTGGAGAAGTGGGAACCAATGTATACTATCCACGGAAGCCGACAGACCATGTTTGAGGCTGTGAAGCTGGCCGAAGAGCTCACAGGCTGCAAGTTCACCGTTGTCCATGACTCGCTTGAGAAGCTAGAGAAAGGGGAGATCACCCTAACACCGACGGCGCTCAAGATGTATAAAGATAACGATCAGGCTATCCGGCTCTTGACCCAACAGCTGTCCGTGTTTGGAGGGTGGCTTGCCGAGGGACATATGGATCTGGACATCTCTCTCAACTCTCTTAACAAGGAGTTCCCCGATATCGAGCCCCTTACCTGGCGCAACATTATTGAGACATACTTGAAGAAGTACCGTGATCCACCTAAACTCCGGGCACCCCCCAAGACTATGCACTCTTATAATATTACTTAAATTTAAAGCTAAAATTAACATATTATAGCCTTAATATTCTTTAATAAAATTTTCAGTAATTTCTTTCTATTTAGCAGGTAATTATAACTTAAGTCTTTAAGACTATAAAAAAGATTTCTTATTTTCTATAATTTAATTAGGCAATTAAATGCCTAAATAATCTAGAAATATATTATTTTTATCTTAAAGCAATTTTAATTTTATTTAGAAATAATAAGTAACTTACTAGCTATTAAGAGATATAGTAATAAATAGCTTTTAGCTAATAATTATAATAATCTTAAGGTTAAAATAGTATTAATATTTTAAAGTTATAGTAAATATATAAAAATAGACTATTTAAAGTAGTAATTTTATATATCTTTTAATTAAAACTTATTTTCCTTAAATAATAAAAATTAATTATAATAAATAATGTTTTATAAAATTAAAAGTTAAAAACTTAACTTTTTAATATTAAGAAAAGTTTAAAAAAATATATAAAATTTAAATTTAAAAAAGTATAATATATTTAATAAATAAATATAATAAATAAGTAAATAGATTGCTTTTTATTATTTTTATAGTAAAATTAATATTAAAAATATTATATTTTTTTTAAATTATTTAAATTATTTATTATATTCTTTTTTATTAACTTTAATTACTTTTTATTAGGTTTTTAAATTATATTTAGCCTTACTGTATTTACTATAATATAAAACTTTTAGTCTTTTTAACTTTTTATAATTATTACTTTTTAATAACTTAGCTACTATCTATATATTAATATTTACTTAATTAATTACTTATATTATCTCTTTTATAGTTAAAGTCCCTTTTTTTTATATTTTAGTTTTTTTCCCCTTTAGTACTGCCTTACTGTTTAAATCTTTTATTTAAGTATAACAGTTAGGGTTTCCAAACAAGTAAACTAGTTTATATTAGGTTTATATTTACAGAAAATATAAGGTATTATATTAAGCATATTAGGTTATTATATCTCTTAGTAGTTAATAGTATATATTAGGCTTATTAAGGTAAAGAAGTCTTATTAATAGCTAGTAAGTTAAGTTCTATTTAATACTAAAAGAGTATATTTATATACTATATAGTATTAATAGTAATTAAAGAGATTACTATAAAGTTAATAGTAATTCTTAAGAATTACTAGTAATTACTTAAAATTACTAATAATCTATTTTAGATTTTAGTAATTAAGTCTTAATAATTACTTATAAAATCTTTTAGTATACTATAATTATAAATAATTAAAAGAAAAATATAAGGTATATATAATATAAGCACTTTTTCTATTTAGGTTATAATATAATCTCCTTCTCTTTATTAGTCTTATTTTTAAGATTTATATATTTATTTTTCTTTTATATTTATTTTTAGTAAGTTTAACTTAGATTTATATTTCCTTATTATTATTAATAAAATATCTTTTATAGTAACTTAATATTATCTTATCTATATAAAACTTATTGCCTTTATTAGTTATAAAATTATACCTTATTTTTTATATATTAAAAATTATATTAAATATATAATAAAGGATAGATAGAAGAATTATTTTAAATATATTTATTATAGTTATTTTTATAATAAGAAAGGTATAATATTATTAAAAGGTTAGTTTTTATTATTATCTATAAGGTATTTTATATTAATCTTTATAATAAATTATCTAGTTTAAAAAAAGAATTAAATTAAAGCTAATAAAGAGACTACTAAAGAGAAGCTTATTTAATTATAGTATTAACTAAATAAGTATCTTTTAAAGCTAATATATCTTTATTATTAAAAGCATTTAATTTAATCTAAAGGGCTAAAGGCCCTTAAGTAGGATCTTAAGGCAATAAATAATAATAAGAAGGCAGAGAACTTAATTATGCCTTTTAATTCCTTTACTATAGTAAAGTTAATTAAGGTAGGTGCAGTAGACCTTATTAACTAATCTGCTATTTTAAATCCTTCTTTAGTTTTTAGTAAAAGTTCTTTAGGAGTTATTAGGCATTAATAAGATATTTTAGTAGTTTCTATATATTTTTATTTTTTAAGTAATCTTTCTATTTAATTAAATATTCTATTTTCTTATTAATTATCTTTATTTCCTAAATTACTTTTACTTTATAAGCTTTTAGTTCTTTTATTTCTATTAGTTTATTATATATTTTAATATAAATTATATTTATTGCTAATTTAAGTAGTAAGATATAAAAAACAGGATAGATTTTAACTTTTAGTAATAGGTCTAGTTTATAGTTATTCTTTAAGACTTTCTTAATAATTTTATATAGTTCTATATATTTAAAGTTAAGTTTATAGTTTAGTTATTTAGTAGTAATATTTTCTATAGATAGATAAACTATATCTCCTTTTAAAAAGGTAGGTCTTTTTACCTTTTTAAGATTATAGTATTATTATATCTATTTTCTAATAAATTTAAGTTCTATTTATAATTTATTATATAGATTCTTTAAGTTATTACTCTTAATTATTACTATTAGGTTAATTATTTTAGGCTCTTATAGGTCTTTATAGGCTTTTAATATAAGTCTAAAATTAGTATATATTAATATAAGCTTTATACTTTTATTATAGGCAGTATTATATACTAATTAGGTATATAGTAGCTTTTTAACCTAATTATTTTATTTATAGTTTATATAATACTATAAGTATTATTCTAGCACTTAATTTATTTATTTTATTTATCTATTTATTTAGGCTTTAAATACTATTATAAGCTTATAGTTTAGGCCTAATAATACTAAAAGTGCATTTTAAAATCATAATATAAATATTAATCCTCTATCTAAAATAATCTTAAATAGTAATCTATATATACTAATAATATATCTATAAATAATATATATAAGTTCTTTTGCATTTATATCTTCTCTATAGGGTAGGTAATATAAAAACTTAGTAAGTCAGTCTATAATAACTATAATACTATTATAGAAGATTTCTATTAAGGGTTCTTTAAATAGTAATAGCTTTATAATAAAGTCTATTATAATTAAGTCCTATAATTATTATATTACAGGCAGTAGTTAAAGTTCTCTATATAGTTTATATTATTATACTTTTATTTTAATATAAAAATTATATTATTTAATAACTCTTTTTACTGTTATTTACTATACTTTATATCTATATTATAGAAGTTATTTAAGAGTCTTTATTACTCCTTAATGTCTATATATAGGATATTTATAGAATTCCTATATAAACTCCTTTAGTTCCTTTAGAATTTCTTTAGTTACTATTACTTATATCTATCCTAAAGTTTATATTTATTAAGTAAATCTATATTCCTTTTTATTATTTATCTTTAATATTTATTCTATTATTTTTATAATTTTAATATTATAATTTAATTATTAATTTATTATATCTGCTTTTCTATTTTTTAATCCTTTTTTATAAATAATTATAAAGTTAAATTTATATAGATATTTAATATAATATAGTTATTATTAGTTAAGTTTATATATTATAGTAAAGTAAAAGATATTTTAATAATCTATATATACCTTAATTTAGTACTTACTTTCTATTAAGTAATATCTAAACTCCTTAAAGTAGTTAATAATTACTAGAAATTCCTTATTATAAATTAAATAGTTAAGTTTTACTTTATATAACTTATAAAAGTAAAATATAATAAAGTATAATTTCTTTATATTATCTTATTAATTAATCTATCCTCTTAATATAAAGTCTAATATATTTATTTTTAGTTTAACTTCTTTCTTTAAATTAAATATTATTAATACTGGTTTGCTAGAGATAGCTTTCTTAAGCTATATAAAGGCCTTTTATATTTTATTATTTTATTTAAATATCTTTCCCTTTTTTATTAATTCTATTATTAAGTTAGTAATTTTACTAAAATCCTTAATAAACTGTTAATAATAGTTAGCCAGTCCTAAAAAGGCTTATATTTCCTTTATATTATTAGGTTTCTTTTAGTCTATTATTACTGTAATTTTCTTTAGTTCTATTTTAATTTTATTAGGTATAATAATATATCTTAAAAAATCTACTTTTATAATATAAAAAAAACTCTTCTTTAGTTTTACTAACAGTTTAGTATCTTATAATATTTTTAAAACCTTATAGATATATTTTATATATTCTTTTTTATTATTTAAGAAGATTAAGATATTATTTAGATAATATACTATAAAGATATTAAGGTATTACTAAAGTATACTATTAATTATCTGCTAAAATATTATAGATATATTAATAAGACTAAAAGGCATTACTATATATTTAAATAGTCTAAATTTAGTCTTAAATGCCATTTTCTATTTATCTCTTTCCTTAATATAAATAAGGTTATATATTTCTTTTAAATTTAAGGCTATAAAGATCTTTTTGCCTTATAACTAATCTTTAAGTTCTATAATAAATAGAAGTAAGGTTTAGTCCTTAATAGTATATATATTAACCAGTTAGTAATTAATAATTAGTTTATCCTTACTATTCTTCTTTAGTATAAAGAATATTAATAATATTAATATTAAGCTAGATTTCTTAATATAGCCTTTTTTAAGTATTTTATCTATATATTCCTTTTAAACTTATAGCTCTTTTTGGTTAAGTAAATAAAGCTTTTAGAATAGTAAGTTATTATCTATAAGGTTAATTTTATAGTCTTATTTACTATATTTAGGTATTTCTATTTCTAGTTTTTCTTTAAATAGTCTATTATATATTTTATATTATTTTAAAATATTCTTAAGTTAGTTCTGGCTTATTATAACCTAAATAGAAAAAGCGCTTATATTATATACACCCTATATTTTTCTTCTAATTGTTTATAATTACAGCATACTAAAGAATTCTATAAGTAACTATTAAGACCTAGTTACTAAAGCCTAAGATAGATTACTAGTAATTCTAGTTAATTACTAGTAATTCTTAAGAATTACTATTAACTTTATGGCAATCTCTTTAATTACTATTAAATACTATATAGTATATAAATACACTCCCTTAGCATTAGATAGAACTTAGCTTATTAGCTATTAATAAGACTTCTTTACCTTAATAAGCCTAATATATACTATTAACTATTAAGAGATATAATAACCTAATGTGCTTAGTATAATGCCCTATATCTTCTGTAAATATAAACCTAGTATAGACTAGTTTACTTATTTAGAAACCCCAACTGTTATATGGCTTAATTCTTTAGGTATTTTATCTTTATATAGATTTTATGCCTTAAAGATATCTAGGATTTCTATTTTATTTTTTATACCTTTTTTATACTTATATTATACTCCCTTTAAAGGTAATAAATACTTTATTCTATATTTACCTATACTATTCTCTTTAGTTAGGGTTTAAGATCTTTTATTATTTATTATAATTATTTCTTTATTACTATTAGGATTACTAGAAAATATAATTTAGCTATTTCTTTAATTAATAAGTAGGTTTTATTATTTAAGTTATTAAATATTTAATAGGATATTTATATCCTTTTCTAGAGGTATAGTATTAAAATTTACTTTTTAATTCCTTTTTTTAATAAAGACCTTAAGGTAATTAATCTCTTAATCTATAATACTATTATTATAATTAAAGAGCTATCTTTTTATATTAATTAATAAGTAAGGTAATAATTTTTATTTTTATAGTAACTATAGCTTTATAACTATTTTTAAGTTAATAAAGTTTCTTCTTACTTTATAGTTAATTTAAGCATTTAGCTATTTTCCTTTAATTTAAACTTATAATACTAGGCTATCTATTAAGTCTATTATTTATAGTACTTTTAATATATTTATTAGTTTAAGTTATTTTTATCTATAGTTCTGGCTTATTTATAGCTTAATTATAGATAGTATATAACTTTTCTTAATACATTTTAGTATATTTACTTATAGTTACTATTATTATACCTTTTTCTATTAGGGCAGTTATTATTAAATTTATTATTAAATATTATCTATTAAAAGTATTCTTTTAATTTTATATTTATTTCTATAATTTCTTATTTAGAATATTTTTTATTAAGTAAATATAATCTATCTACTTTCTATAGTTCTTATAATTTCTTTATATTTTTTAAATTAGTATTATTAACTAATAGTTCTTTTCTTCTTTAAGTATACTTTCTTTAAGTTATTTCTTTAAATCCTCTTTTTATATTTTTAATAATTTATATATTTTCTTTAATTCCTTAAGTTAGTTTATTAACTTAATATATCTTTCTATATAATATTATATTAAATTATAATTTTACTACTTTAAGGTAATTATACTAAAGGTATACTAAATATCTTTTTATTTCCTTTATTAAATAGAGGTTATTATTAGGTATTCTAAATATAGTTATAAGGAAATAATTATTATTTAGTTTATTTAATCTATATTATTTATATTAATAGTTTTAGTATAATACTTAGGATATTATATTATATTTAGGGTATATTAGTATTATTTATATATTATCTTATTTATTAAATGCAGGTTTTAGGTATAGTAGGTTTAATGCTTTATTAATATAATATACTTTAATATAAAGTTTATTTCCTATTTTTATATTTTTATATTTTCTGGTATTTTATATATTGATTTCTTTTTATATCTTATAGATCCTTAAGCTATTTTTATTATATCTTACTTTATAAGGTTATTTCTATTTTTATATAATTTACTTATTTTAATAATAAAGATACTTAGCTGTATTTCTAGCAGTTTTACCTTTATATTCTATATTATAGGAGTTTTATTATTTCTTCTATTAAAGTTAACTTCTTACTTTAACTTTCTATTTTTAGTATTCTTTTTTATCCTAAAGTATTATTTTAATAGAAATATTATTAATAACTTATAAGGTTTACTTCTACTTATTTATATTAGGGATATTTAGGCTACTTTATTTTATTATTTTTAATATTTAAGTTTTTCTTTATTTTAATTATTCCTTAAGTTCTTCTAGCTTTTATTATCTTACTTTTTCTTTTTATTCTTTTTACTTTACTTTAAAATATTTTTACTTTTTTAGGTCTTTTATATACTTATAGTAGTTCTTATTTTATTATTTATTTTATTAGTTCCTTTTTTACTTAAGTTCTTTTAGAGTGTATAATTTATTCTTTTTTTCTAGTCTCCTTTTATCTTTAGGTTTAATTTAGGTAATTCCTTTATTACTATTAAAATATATATTATATCTATTATATACTATTTTTAGTATTTAAGTTTATATAACTATTTATAAATCTTATTATTAAATAAGTCTTAAGGCTTACCTACTTTAGTTTAGGTTTTATAGTTTTTATAGTTTTAGGCATTACTATATTATATATTTTATCTAATTATAATTATAGTATTTACATTTAGATATATCTTATAGCTTATAGTTATTATTTCTTTTAGGCTATATAGTACCTAAAGATATAGGTCTTAACTGTATTTTATATAAGGTATTATTTTACTAATATCTTTATTGCTATCTTTAATTTTAAGAGTTACTTTAGTTATTATTATCTTATTATTAATTAAGGTAATATAAATTAAAGTTATTTTTATACTTATAGTTAGCTTTCTCTTTTTTATATTTATACTATTATTTATTAATCTTAATTGCTATTATAATATAGGTAGTTAGGTTATTAGGTCTATCTATAAGATATAATTTATCTTTAACCTCTTCCTTTAGGCTTTAGTAATAGATTTCTATAAAGGTATTATTATTTTATTAGGTTTTAGCTACTAGCTATTAGAATTTAGCTAAGTATATAGTATATAATTTCTATTATTTAAGTATAAGTAGTTTAGCTATAGCTTATTATTTTTTATTAATTACTTTAAAATTATCTTTAAGGGCTTATTTAAAATTATTTTAATTTCTAAAGATATTCTATATATCTTAATTCTATAGATTTTTTTTATTTTTAAGGTAATCTCTTATAATAGGTTTAAACTATTTTTTAGCGCTACCTTAAATTAAAAGGGCTATAAATAGGAGTTTCTTTATAGCAGTATTTAGTTTATTTAAGAATAAGTAGAAATATCCTTTTATTTAAGTTAAAAATAGAATAATATTAATTACTTATCCTTTAAAGGGCTTAGACTTAAATAGCTTTAAGGCTTCTTTAAGATCTTTTCCTTATAGTTTATTACTACTATTACTAGTTATTATAGCATTTTACTAATTATTTATTTAAGCTTATAGGGTATTATAGCTATTATATAGCTACTATAGCTTTACTATTATCTTAATATTACTAAATAGAGCTCTAGTATATAGAGATATTAAGCCAGTATTACTAAATATCTTAATAATATAATATTACTTAATATAAATATAATATATTTTAAATAAAAGCTATTAATATATAATAATTAAAATTTCTAAATAAGTAAACTAATTTATATTAAGTTTATATTTATAGAAAATATAAAGTATTATATTAAGTATATTAAGTTATTATATTTTTTAATAATTAATAGTATATATTAGGCTTATTAAGGTAAAAAAGTCTTATTAATAGCTAATAAGCTAAATTCTATTTAATACTAAAGGAATATATTTATATACTATATAGTATTAATAGTAATTAAGAAGATTACTATAAAGTTAATAGTAATTCTTAAGAATTACTATAAAGTTAATAGTAATTCTTAAGAATTACTAGTAATTACCTAGAATTACTGGTAATCTATCTTAAACTTTAGTAACTAGATCTTAATGGTTACTTATAGAATCCTTTAGTGCACTATAATTATAAATAATTAAAAGAAAAATATAAGGTATATATAATATAAGCGCTTTTTCTGTTTAGGTTATAATATTAAGTTATTAAACCTTATTTTTTAATAAGGCTACTTTATTAATAAAGATATTATTTCCTTTTTTAAAATACCTAATAGCTTTAATAATTAACTTTAGAAAGCTGATTTTATAATTAATAATCTATCTCTATAAATACTTAAAGTATAATTATACCTTTAATATTATCTTTAAGGTCCTTAAAGCCTAGGCAGTTAAAGATACTATAATCTTTATAGAAGGCATTAAGGTCTATAACTATATATTTAGCTTTAAGATAATATTTTTTAAATTAAAGAAAGCAAGCCTGGCTTTTTTAAAACCTCTTTAAATATTACTTTTTAAAATAATAGCTTAATAAATAATATAAAAGGCAGAAAAGCACTTAATTTTAAAAATCTAATTTATAAAGCATTTAATTAAACACTTTATTTCTTACTTATAAGCCTTTTTTTAGCAGTTTAAAGTAGCTAATATTAAAAGGCTAAAGTAAATAAAAGGTATAAATAGATATATAAAGTATAATAATAATTATATTTAAAAATAAATTATTATATATTAACTTTATAAACTTAATTATTTTATTTTCTTTTAGCTATTAAAGTTTTTAATTACTTAAATATAACTTACTTTTATAAAAGTATTAATACTTTAATTTTTCTAGCTAGCTTAAATAACTTAATTAATAAAATCTTTAATAATTTAATTTTTTTATTATAATATATATATAATCCTTTTTAAGGTTATTTAATAACTTTAATTATTTTTTTTTTTAATTATTATTAACTTTTTTTAATTTATTATATTAATTTATAAAGTTATAGGCCTTACTATTTAATTATTATTATTTTTTAATATTATATTTATTTATTTTCTTTTTTATTAGCTTCTTTAATATATTAGCCTAATAGTAATGTAATAAATACTTAAGTTATTAATAGTTATTTTAAATACCTTATAATTAAAAAAGGCTAATTAAATATAAATTATATTTAAAATAGCCTTAAGCTTAAAGTAGGCTTTTATATAAAATTAAAAGTCTTTAATTATATCAAGGTTTTTAAAGTTATTTTACTTTTTAATTTACTATTTATTTATATATAAAAAAGTAATATATATAATAAAAAGTTTATAAATATATAAAAAGTTTATAAATATATATTTAAGCCTTTTTCTTTATATAGTCTTTATTAATAATAGTTTAATTTATTATAAATATAATATTTATAAAGTTCTAATTATATAGCTGGCTATATAGATATAACTTTCCAGACTTAAATAGCAAAGAGCAAGAAATAGAGGATATATTTACTATACCTCTCCTTTACTAAATAAGCAAGTCTTTTTAGTACATAATTGCTAAAGGTGTTATTTCATTTCGTCTCTTATCCGATTGCCGACTGAGTAAAAACGAGAAGAATAAAGCTATGTGCGTAGACACAAGTCTTATTATGAGGAGACTAAAGCCTTCTTCCCCCTAGCCATTGTAAGGAATGATGTTGCACTGGCTCCCAGAAGCCGATGGACAATAGTATGTAACTGCCTGGTAAGAAAGGGTTGGCATTGATTTTCTGAGCAACCCTTAGATTGTTAAAGAACTCACATTGTTCCGGATGTAGCTGTTCCAAGCACAGCCACTGCAGCAATTGAGGTTAGGAGCCGGCACTGAGCTTCCAATGGTGCCGTCTGGCTGGCATGCCGATGCGATGGAGGCTAGAGATGCCGAAGTAATGGCAGCGATGAGAGAACTGAAACGCATTGTTGGTTTGAGTAGAAGAGAAGAAGGCGAAGTTTAGATCTCGTGGATAGCTTTTGAGGAAATGGTCCGAGTAGTGATTGATATGATATATATATCTATTCTCAAACGGGATCCACATCGTTGAGTTACCAGTTTCTCGTAATAACGGGTCTTTCAAAATGTCCTTTACTACAGGACTGATATTAATGGTAGTTTATGGGCCCATCAATCCATGTAAGCTTCGAAGCTCCGCGGACAACGTATGTTAATCTGCCGAGGTTCCGCAATGCACTCGTAGCGAGCCATGGCGGATATTCTCTGCTGCCTCTTTAAACCCCAAATTGGCTTAAATTGCCGCCTCATCTTTCTCAGTTGCCGAATTGCAATCAAGTACCACGTAATGCAATATCCCAAGATGGAGAGGGCTAGTATTAGTGGTCTGTGATTGCTATGGTGATGCTGAATCTTATTGCGATTATCTACCCACAGAACCCAACATGATGCACACCACTTAGTGAGCTGGAAACTGAGGTTGCGAGAGGAAGAACACAATATGGAAAACAATATCAGTTATTCTGGAATGGCTAGCTCTAGCTTAACAACCGGGTTAGGGGAGGAAAGAAAACACAGGACCTTAGCCGTAAGTGATAAGAATACTTAGGTAAATCTACCCTAAACTTAGATAACTCTTTGCTAAGTTTATTTTGACACCCTACAGTAAGGTTTGCTATTTTCTTGTCTCCCGAGGGCTGAAGTACCGCTTCGGCTCTTCGCGGGCCGTGCTAGCCGACAAGGTTTTCGTGTAAAGAGATGTGCCCTGTAACCACTCCAATCATTCTCCACCAGTGGGGAAGTAAACGAGAGACTACTACTATGACATTCGAGGTCTACCCACTATTCTTGAGTGGCTACACCGCTATATATCAAATCCATTTGCCTTTAGCAGGGAGTCAACCGAATCCGTTATATCCCGTAGCGAAAAGTCAGTTCTGTTACCCGCCATCGTAGGGTTGACTTTATTATCATAGAACAGAATGCTCGAGTAAATGCGATCGCCAAGCTCATGCGCAGATGTTTGACTAAGAGCCACCGAAGCAGGCTCCAACTTCCTGTCAATGCTCTCAATGAAGCCCAAGAACTTGGCAGTTCTCCAGGAATCCTTCGAGCTGAACACAGAAACCCCACTTGTGTTCTTATCAATGACATCTTCTGCCATCAGCATAACCTTTCCGTGGTACCGGTGAGGTAGGCTTAGGGAACTTCCACCGGAGAAATTGTGATAGTTTGTCTGTGGGATAATAACTGGTGAGTGATGGCCACTGTTAATAGTGAACTTGACGAGCTGATGATCGGTGTTGTCGCTGGCAATGAGAGTGTCGCCGACGCGAACCACTCCTCCAAACCCAAAAGATCGTGGAGGAGTCGTTGGTTCGCGGACATAGAATGGTGAGACTTTATCCTCGCAGTCAATCTGAAGGATACTGGATGGATAAGCGCCATTAACATAAAGATCTCCATATAGACCATTATCAACATCAAGAAACGCCCCGTACTGGCCCCTGGTGGTAGCCGTCAGGTTAATCTTCTTAGTTGTAAAGGTGTTCAGATCAACCTTGACGACAAAGTTATCGCCGCTCACATCGTTTCCCGCGCTTAGAAAGAATGAAGCGGCCTCTACGACAGCAGACAGGACGTTGTTTGTGGGGTCGATGATAGTCCCAGAGAGTCTTTTGTCTAGGCTGTGGGTTATTCCAGGGATAGAGATAATTCGCTGAATTGATGAGGTATAGGGATCCCAGACGGCGATGCTCGCGTTGTAGATCGAGCTGTGATGAGCTGTTAACTCGGACCTGGCAACTACATGCCATGGGGCGCATACCTGAGGTACAGAACGCAGCGCTGATCATCCCATCGAAAGAAAGATGGATAGAGCTGGAATTGATTGCGGAATAAGATATCGCCAGAAATTTGACGGCACTTCGAAGCTGTGTGCTTCGAAGCGGAGGCTGTTAAAATCCAGGACGCAACCAATGATATAAGTAAGCTACACTTCATAGTGAACTATTGTGTCTAGCGTCGATTTACAGCTTTATAGTGTAGATCCCAGATGCGTTCATAATGTTTTGAAACTTGGGACTTGCCTGTAGAGTAGAAGAAGTCGCAATTATATACAGAGTGCTTTGTATGTTGATCGCAAAATTTCGGAAAGACCGGAATACTAAACTTTAAACGTGCGTCACCGACATCAAGCAGCGAATGCCGGTGCCTGATATCAATTACAAGCCCCCCCCCCCTACATAATGCATGATCCGCGAAATGAGTCTGCCGGAACTCTATTATTTACCGAAACTATTGCGCTTAGACGGCACATCGAGACGTTCACTTAGCGGTGAAGAACACCAGCTGATGCTCTCTTAGGCATTGATGAAAGAGGCCCTACCGCCATGAATACGTCTCTGCAGCTACGGATGCTTTACAAGCTCCCGTATATCATCCAAATCCTCCAGCGCCCAGCACCGTTGGCTCACGGCTTCAGCGTCGCGAATCGAAACGCTGTTACATCCATCCATGAACTTCTGCTGCAGTTTCTCATCACTCAAAGGATTTGCACGACTGCCAACAGCAGGGTAGCCTCCTTCAGCCATGACAGCAGCTATAAGGCCGTTTTGTGCAGTCCTGCCGACGTGGAATGATTTGCAGTGTGAACCGAACATCTCTCGAAGGTCGGTGACTTGGGTCGCTGCGAGGCCAATTGCATGGGTAGTTTTTGTTGGAGATAGCCCTAAGATCTTTGAGACTGCAAGTGCTGCTCCAATTGAACCGAAGGTGGACGTAATGTGCCTAGAGGGTTGTAAGTTGGTGTAATAGACAGGAAGATGCATACACTTACCAGCCAACATCGTAGTGTTCCGGCCAGACAGCGAGTCCAGCCTTGCATTCAGCTTCTACGCCAGCCACTAGAGCGGTGATGAATTGCTTCCCAGATATACCGCCTCTCCACTCAGCAACAGCAAGAAGAGCGCTTGCAACAGGCCCTGTCGGATGGATGATGGTGTCGAGGTGCGTGTCGTCGTAATCATGGACGTGCGAGGCTATGCCATTGATCAAAGCCGCATACTGAGCATCTAAACGTATAGCTCCCTGATTTCCAAGGAGAGAAGCGGTAGGTGGGCAGAAGAAGGGAGACAGTGTTTGGTGCTAGCAGCAATTGGGCCTATGTTAGCTAGCGTTTGACTGGGCAGGTATTGAGCTTATGGCAATCTTTGTAGTTTCATGCTGACTACCTGCTATGGTACAGCCAACCCAGTTGTAAAAGCTTCGAATAGCTGCACGGGTCACTTCTTCCGGAAGGTCCGAGTATTGGAGGTTGTGAGACCAGGTGGTGAGGCGTCGAGTAGCCATTGCAGGGACACAGCGGATGATGGCCAATATATTCAATTAATAAACCAATTTATATCGAAGAAATGTTCACGATTGGAAAAAGGTAGGATTGGAACTATCACTGCTTATATTGACCTGGTAGGTAGCTCGATGGCTGTTCCGACGTCATCGGCTGTTCCGTTGGCTCAGCCGATCTTTCGGGTGCCGATCGAGCCACAGCAATGTCCGTCGGTTGAGCCGACAGACTAACAAGACCACTGATGCCTTATGGCTATGACAGCACTGGAGGGTGTGAAGAGACCCAAGTTGTCATTTGTCTAGGAGAGAATGGGTTAGATTCTTGCTGTAATAAAAGGCGACACATTTCCCCAGATTCTGACAAACATTTCTTCACAGTCTGCTTGGTCGCCTTACTTTAGCTCCTTTTTCTGAAGCCAGCTAAACCTGCAAGCATTTATCATCTAGGGGAGAGATGAGTTTCTTTAAACTTCAAGGGAGGAAACTCCACATGGCCCAGATCATGGCGGTCATTTTGCCATGCTATATCTTGTAAGTCAGCCAAGCTTTTGAATGCACACGAACGAGTTTGCAGCAGTATCAAACGGCTGACCGATTCTGCTTCAAAATGCAGATTCGGATATAACAACTCGATTGCTGAAGGATTTCTCAGTCTTCGTCATGGGTCGAAATATTTCCTGCCCTCGACACCGTGCACACCAAAGGAGCTATAGGCATTGAGATGTCTTTCCGCTCTGCATATCCACAAGATATTATGACCAATCAATTATACGTGTATTTTAAGTATGATAACACATTCAAAAATCTGTTATGTAAATTCATGCTGACTCTTTCTCAAACCAACCGCTCAGTCCGCCAAGTAGCATGAGGTCACATAGTCACTAACATAGGTACCTTGGGATTGAACTAGTTACTAAGCACTATTACAGAAGTACAGGGCCACCATTAGAGGTGAGGTAACGGCTTTGGCCCGCTGTAAACTTGGACCTCTCAACCTCCTCTAATGTCCCATTCACAAACGGAATCACCAAGCGCAAGACCCGCTCGCCGTCGCCGTCGAGGTCTTGTCGCTTGTCGCCGGTGCAAGAGCCGCAAGCAGCGCTGCGACAATGAGTTCCCAGCATGCTCGAATTGCCTCGCTGTGGGAGAGAAGTGCTCCTATGGTGCCAAGCAAGCTTATCCAGCAGAGTAAGTGAAGTCGCTTAAGCGTCAAGTCTTACGGCTACAGCAAGAAGTAGCCTCGCCGCGACAAAATTTCGTTAGTCCAACTAACAATTCTTCGAACCAGCTGCAACAGCAACAAGCGCTATCGATGGTTGACACTCAATCTGGTATAAATGAGGCTGAGGCCGCAAACTTGAACGATACTGCAACTTCGGACTTGGAAGCCAGTGTTGGGATTGTTGCTCCATCGCCGGATTATTTTCTGGGAACTTCAAGCCGATATCCTCTCACAAAGCTCCTGCGATCAGCATTGCCCCCAGTAGATGCACGCCAAACCGAGAGAGCAGTACCTTCACACCAAGTAAACATCGCGGCACGGTCTTCTGTAGGCATGCGCGCCCACACAGGGCAGCAGGCTGAGGGCTGCCAAGTTTCAGAAAACTCAGATTTTCTCAGCAAGGAAGTCGGCGACAAGTTTATTGAAGCTTACTACGCAAGGGTACACCCCAAACATCCCTTCCTGCCTCGCAGAAGAGTCCGGTCGTTGCACGAGACTAGACTTGAGCTCGTTCCTAAGCACGTTGCTTGCAACTGAGTAATGATGATGATCATTATTCATCTCCAAAGGTTAGGATGTATCCCAAGAGGATTTAAATGTCTGACTTGAGAAATCCAGCGACACTATGCCTGCGCAATGGCAGATTCAGATAGTATATTTGCAACAGGTAGTTTCGAGAGCTTGGAGGTGATGCCTCTGCTCACGATATACCAATTAAGGTCACCGACAGGTCCTGGCGTCTGGTAAGGAACCACCGCTTATTGAAGGAGACCAAAGACCAAGCAGTCTAATGGCGAACAGGTGGATGATCGAGACAGCAATGCGGTATTGCATCGATAATGGCCTCCATCGGCAAGCCACCAACATCCTTCCAACTTTTGATGAAAGACGGAAACGAATCTTCTGGACTGCATACATGTTGGAGAGATCAGTCGCCCGGGCCATGGGTCGACCTCACTCTATTTCCGATAGAGATATTGACTTCGCGCTCCCAGCCAATATCTACGTTGACCTGGACACCGACGAAGCCATCCTTGCAGCAATTTCTAAGTCGAGCCAACATCCTTCTCTGATCGCCACGCTCACGCCAGATATTCATATCTTTCGGCTGCAACAGATCGATTCCAAGATTTCATACACGGTATGTCGTGTGGACAAGGATGTCTCTGCGATAAAACCGCACAAAGTCGCTCGTCTGAGATAGTCCCTGGAAGAGTGGAAGGCTGCTATTCGTCAAGCTGATCCTGAAAACAAGCCTCACCCTTATCTCACGACAGATTACCACATGATCCAGTACCATAAAGCCATCATACTCCTAAACCTCCCCTTTTTACCCACACTCACCCCACAGAGGCCGACCTTCCACGAGATTGTCTACTCTGCCGGACAGGTCTGCTCCCTGTCGAAACGCCTCCATGACCAGCAGACATACATCTCCTTCTCTTTACTCTCGCTACATGCCAACTTTGTCGCCGGCTTGGTAATGGTTTACTGTTTCTGCCTCGACTCGTCAATCTTCAGTCCCAAATTCAGCAGCAGCATGCAAGCGTGTAGCATAATGATTGATAGTTAAAGCTTATAATATCTTAACGAGATGTCGAGATTTAAGAGTGGGTGTGTGAAAGTTGACCATTTAGGAGGAGTCTAGTTGAGGAGTTTAATTGAGATGGACAGAAGCCCGTCTCGTATGACGGAATTCAAGAGATTTCGTTAAGAGGAAAGTAGATTATATCTGTACGCTGCACTGTGTGCTGGGTTTGCTGGGTGGAGGGGACACATGCGCGGGACTGACGTCTTTCATCAGGAGAAGCGCAGTAGCACGCTGTATGCTAATACACTAGTTTGTGCTTACATGGCACACTTCAAGTCCAGCTGTCGGTAAATAACATAGGCCTGAATGGAGTACGATTATCGTGAGTATTCTTTCTATGTAGTGCTCCCCCGTCTTTCTTGTCTATCAACTGCGTTCTCTTACCAAGGCAAAGGGAACCAGCAATATATGTATATATTACCATAACCATTACATCCCAAAACCATTGCACTGGCTAAACTCTCATGGTAGAACCAAGTCTGCTCAACACCTACTTACATTACCTCCCTAGGCTGCACCGCCACTCTCCTTTAGTGCTTCGCGACTAAGCCTGTCCCACCTTTGCAAGAGGCTTACCACGAAAGCAAGCCCGACGCCTCCGATAGCGACTGCGAAGGCACCCTTAATGCCTGACATATAAGCGCTGAGGATTCCATTAAGCTGATTGGTCGGGAAGGCTGCGCGGACCTCCGTGGCACCAGTGGCGAGAAGTTGGTGTGGGTTCACACCAGGGGCGTCGGTGGGCAGCACGTCGAGCATGATATTGACGAATGCTGACTGGCCGGCTGAAACAAAAAAGGCCCCCCCAATGGTCTGGAAGACTAGCGGCGAACGCTTGTTAGCGATGGATATTCAACGAGTAGTTAGGTTCTGGAGAGAGACTTACATAGAATGATGGCCGTGACTGAAGACAATGTTTCTGGCGAAGACGTTGCCTGTCCGATGATAATGGGAATTTGCAGCGAGAGGCCCCAGCCGACCCCGCCGAGCACCTGATAGCCGATCCATTTGCTTGAGCTTGACCCGATGTCCAAGGTGTAAAACAAGCCTGCGGCAACTGTTGCGATGGCTGCTCCAACTGGGATTATCGGCGCCGCAATACCCGTCATGGAAATGAAGGCGCCGGAAGAAATCGTGGCCATTGTAATGGTGAGAATCAGTGGCAAGTTGCGGATTCCTGAGCTAGTAGGACTGGTGCCATCGATGCTCTGGAAGTAGATAGGCAGATAATAGATGACCAGAAAATAGGGGCCGGCCAAAAGGAGGGACAAGGCGGAGCTGGTCCAGATATGACGGTCCCGTATCAAAGCAGGGGCGAGCATGGCCCGATCGCCCTGAGTATACTCCCACACGGCAAAGGCAATGGTGATGAGGACAAAGCCAACAAGCAGACCGACCACGACACCAGATTTCCAGGGGTGAGTCTGGCCGCCATATTGTAGCGCCAGAATATAGGCAATGATGGCGCCCATAACCAGGGCCACGCCGATAAAGTCCATCTGTAGTAGCTTTTCGGTCCAGGAGGCGACAGCGGGCTTCCCCTGTGGAGGGGTTCGGAAGAAGAACATGATAATAAGCGCAGAGAGGCCGCCGATCGGGAGGTTAATGTAGAAGCACCACCGCCAGCTGACCCTGTCTGCAAAGGCACCGCCGACCAAGGGCCCCACTACCGAGGCAATGCCGTACGATGCGCCTATTATTCCTGTGAATATAGGTCGGCGGGACTGCGGTACGGAGAAGGCAATCAGTGTGTATGAACCAGAACCGATCCCTGCTGCGCCAACACCAGCGATAGCACGGCCCACGATTAAGGCTGTCGAACTTGGTGCCACGCCGCAGATCAAGGAACCGACTTCGAAGATAATTATGGACAACAAATAGGAAGGCTTCAGTGGGAAGAACTTGTAGGTTTTCCCCCCTGTATGCATGCACACGGTTAGAATGGATATTGTTTGGGGACCAGAGGTGGAAAGGCCCGTCATTGCGGACACACTTACATGCTGATTGGAAGCCGCCAACACACATGAAGAATGCAGAACCGTACCACGACACGTCGTCCAGGCTGTGGAACTCATCCGTGATTTTGGGGATAGCTGTGGCTATAATGGTCTAGCCGCACTTAGCATACGGTGTGTATGCTATGGCCATAGTAGAAGCTTACCATATCCAGAGAAACGAGGAAGATACTGAGGACCAAAGCAAGGACAACAAAGGCCAGACGAGGCCCCGTCGGATATTCCTCCTGAAAGAATGATGCTGCGCCATCCTGCTTAGCTCCATTCCTGTTCTTATTACCACTTTCCTCCGCCTCCTTCTTCTCGCCGGGGAAGAAGGATGAGTCCACAGGGCTGCCTGGGTCATTCTCAGGGACTATGGTAGGAGCCTGCGAGTTGGGTATCTGACCCAACATCCCCTGAGACGTTTCTTCGGGCGAGAGAGTCATTGTTGCTAGGGCCGTGGATGCCAACTGTGACGAAGGCGTTAGAAAAGGTGGCTTATTTTGGGATGGCGCTCGAAGTCGATGGAATCTGGCCAGGAGAGGGCTCCAAATATTTATACTTAAAAAGCTGCCTTAGAGCAACGTTTAAGTTGCCACCGATACTGGACCTGAGCTGCCTTCATTTAGGACATTTGAAACGTGAAGCCCACCGGAGTAGAACGAGACATGCGTTGTTCCGATATAGTGGTCGGCCGGGAGTCAAGCTCCGTTGCACTAGACTAAAAAAAACACACACACCCATAAATATATACACTAAGTCGCTAATTTAAGTCTTTTTTGTATGAAATGCGATTTTAAAGTTATGCTCCGGACGGCGGCATGGCGGAGTTGTTCAAAGTCCGCACCGCGCATCCAATACACTAGACTTATCGACAACATTAGCGCCCGCGTCGGCCGCGCCAGCCGCACACGGCAGTAGGAAAAGTTCCCACACAAACCCCCTGACTAACTTGGAGTCGTTGAATCGGCCGTGACTTGTCCAAAACTGCTTGGAGTGCAGGGATGCAAATAGTTCCAAGACAGATGCATTATCAGCCAAGAAGTCTTCCAGTTGCTGACGTATAGCTAAAACTCAAAAGCATCTTGAGTGTCGGCGTCTCTGAGCCCAGAGGGAAGGAGGATCGGAGTTAAAGCAAGTCACTCTGGTTTTATTCCGATTCCCGGCATGTAATTGTATGTTGGACCCCAATGTCAAAATCAAGCTATGCTGTGTTCTTTCGTTCTAGACATGAGGGGGTTGCAACTGGGAACAAGTTAAGAGCTCTCATTGAGGCCTATGGAGTTGTGCTCGATATAATCAGCCTATGGAAGCCTCGTAAATATAATTAGAACAAGGAGAAATCTTCTCGTTTGCACAGTCCTCCTGGCTAGAATACTTTATGTCCAAGCTCTAACCACCAATCATGACTGACTCGAGGCCAAGAATGCGTCGAGCTCCTTTTGAGTCCAATCCCATAAATCGTCTTGGAGCTTGTGGTCCCTGGTGTGAGGACTGCCTTTACCGGTCTCTCCCATGCGAGAGTAATACTCTCCGCTCCTAACATCTTTAGCTATGCAAGCCCATAGCTGTGCCTTGACTCCCTCCTCAACCGAGACCCCCATAATGGGAGATAAGACAGACAAGATCACACGATAGGCCAAGTTGTTCTTGCCCATCACATTCGTCAAACCTGTTCTCACCATTCCTGGATTTGTAGATGCTATTCGAATAGTAGGGATTCTGTAGGCCAGCTCCTTGGCGTATAAGATGTTTGCTAGCTTGCTCTGGCCATACCTTTCGACTGCTGAGAGAGAGCTGGCGTCTGTCTTGAGCGAGTCGAATACAATCCCCGCCGGCGGCGCTCGAGCATGTGACCCTGATGTCAGACTCACGATGCGGACGTCCCCCGGCCCCATCTGCAGCGCGGTTCGCTGCATGATGGGCAGGAGCAGCCGGATAAGGAGAGCGTGGCTAAGGAAGTTCGTTCCGAACTGTAGTTCGTACCCGTCCTTGGTGAGACTCTCTGGATGGGCCATGATGCCTGCGTTGTTCAACAGTACGTCGAGCCGAGACGATGATGCGAGAAATTGAGATGCGGCGCGCTGAACTGACGCGAGAGAGCCGAGGTCTAGCTCCAAGATGCTGATGCGGACATTGGGAACGGACTTGACGACTTCATTAACCGTTTCCTGCGCCTTGGCAACATTGCGCGCGGCCAGCCAGAGGTGGCCAGGATCATGCTTTGCGAACTCCAAAATCGACTGCTTGCCCAAGCCTGCGGTACCGCCAGTGACCAGAATCACTTTGTTGGTAAGTGGCGGGATGTCTCTGGCGGGGATGAATGAGATCGGTGACGGGTGAGTTGCCATATCGACGGGAGGGAAGAGAAGAAATGCTCTGGGAAAGCTGAGGCTTGCAATCAGACCTCGCCCAAGCTTGAGGCTTGCGGCTGATGTGGAGTTGGCACCTGTTGTCATTAAATGCAATGCCTGTCAGTGTTGGCAGCGCCCAGGTCTCCCCACTCCATGCTAAACCAAAAACAAAAGTCCGCATTCTACAATGCGGAACATGCGGCCGCAGCATCCGTCCCTGGGGGCATCCGACACCGAGGCCGGTGGTTGGATGGTCCTAACTGGTGTGGCTCCACGCCGGTTCAAGTGGGCCTCTGGAGCGAACCTGGTGTCCTGTGGCCGGTCGTAGTTCACCACATCAGGGCACGCTCTACCGGAAGCCGAAAGCGCCCATGTTAACGGGTACTACTCTCTCACAGGCCCCAAGCACCTACATAATGACAAAAGTTGAAATTCCCCGGCATTCCACCATGTCATCAACTAATTCCATTAGTCTACGTATCAGGGGTGTATTGTAGGTCGGCCTGTGCCGAACTCTTGACGCGCACGGAATGATGCTATAGTGCGAACAAGCCCGGCATGGTAGGTAAGGGGCAAATGTGTTGGGGCCTCAAGGTGGCGTTTCTACTCAGTCACGTCGAGCCCGGCCTGGCATGCTGAAGTCGTCCCCTCATCTAGCCTGTTTGTTAGAAAATCCGCAATATCTCTCGCAACCTCAACGATCATCGTTACAGATGGCCAACTCTGACATATCTAACTCCATTGAAGCCTCACCCGGAGCAAACCAAGTGCCTCCACTACCTGTTTTTCAGCCGCGGAGTTGTTTTGCTTGCCGCAGGCGTAAGGTGCGATGCAACCGCCAGAGCCCTTACTTGAGCTGTACGAGAAACATAACCGAGTTTCCCCGCCCCTGGAAGAGCGACGCGCCATGGCAGCACCAGCACCCAGACGCCGAAAACAAAGCAGGCTCATCTGCTATCACGCCTTCAACGTCTAGAGTCTGTCGTGGAGATCTTGGCAGCCCAGGTCAAGGGGCCGATAGAAAGCGGCTCCCTCGAGTTAGATGGTGCCGGGTTTGTCGGTCAAGAGATTTGCAAAGACGGCCGTGGTTCCGTGCTGCATGACAAGACTGCGAGGCTTAGGGAGGAACTCGGCCGTCTCGTCGTCGATGAGAATGGAAGTGTCTATATCGGGAATCAGTTTTGGGCCGCGTTTCGTGATGAGGTATGCAGTGGACTCTATTGAATGTGAGCTCGACGAACCAGGAGCCCCTTTTGGGTCCGTCAAACGCGGTGTTCTTCGTGCTACGGGGCCTGCATTGGACTTGGAGTGGAAATGTAGCAGAAGTACATCCGATTGGAAGAATCCTGGCGGGCATCATCTGAGATACTTGACGCCTGATGGAGGTTATATCAACGCCCATATCGGATTTCGTCCCGATGCAGAAGAGCCTGATTCAGACTGGGCCGCGGTAACATTGCTTGCCGTCTTAGTTGATAACTCCACGGCAGGAATTCTTCTGAGAAAGAAGAATGACACTGATTACTCAAGATTGGGTTTCTTTGATGCGGATCTTCCAGGCGACACATCCTATATATATTGCCAATTGCATGTGGTCAAAGAATGGGATAGTAGAACTTTTACAATTGTATAGTTCAGAAATCTCTGCATAAGACGGGAACAAGTATGGTCGGGCTTCGGCATCAGAGTTGTAGTGGAGTACCTAGTGAGGGGTTAGTTCAGCGGAGAATGCTCCTCAAAGCGGCAGAAGAATACTCCGCGCCTAAAGTCTGGGGAAGCAACTGACATAGATAAACCACAATGAAGATCAGAATTGTACAAAGGAAATACTAGGATTCACTCACTTGAATAAGAGAATTGTTGTGAAAATGGCTTCAGAAGACCAAGAACAGCGCACCTTGCACCTCGTTGGCATTGGTGTCGGTCACTCGATCGCCCCGCCAATGCACAACCATATTGCTCAATCCCTCGGACTCCCATGGACTTTCTATGCTACGGAATGCGCCACCCTCGATGAATTGATGGACCTTGCGCGAAAAGACACAACAGCAGGCCTGGTTGTTACAATGCCTTACAAGAACGCCATCATTCCTCGTCTCGATGGGTTAGACCACCTTGCTGCCACCATCGGCGCTTGCAATAACGTCTACCGAGACTGGGAAAATCCCAAACAGTTACGTGGAACAAACACTGATTGGCGCGGTATCAAGGGCTATCTTCTAGAGAAGGGCGATCAAGCTGGTGTACCTGTTCTGAACAAGCCAGCGTTGATCGTTGGTGCTGGAGGAGCTAGTCGAGCAGCTGTTTATGCACTTGGCTCATACTTCCGATCTTCAATCATCTACGTGTTGAATCGCGATGAGCAGGAGGTAAAGGACCTCATGCGAGACTCTCAGAAACTCTCGCCTGTTCCGACAATCATCCACGTCAAGGAGGGGGAAGCGCAGAAGCTTGAGACACCATACTACGTTGTCGGCACGGTGCCCGACTTTGAACCTCAGACACCGGATGAGCTTGCTGTTCGAGCAAACCTGGAAGAGTTTCTGTCTCGTCCTGAGAAGGGAGTTTTGCTTGATATGTGCTTCAAGCCGAGAAGGACGAGAATGATCAAGCTGGCGGAGCAGAAGGGATGGCCTACGGTTGAGGGAACGCATGTTATTGGGTATCAGATTGAAGAGCAGTGGAGGCTTTGGGCTGGTGAAGAGAGGGTAAAGAAGCTTGATAGGGAGGGAGCGTGGAAGGTCCTTATTGATTCGGCTGAGAAGAGTCCTGGCATCAACTTCTAGATTATATGTACTCAAGTATTGATACCAAGTATTTCACGTAAGACTTCTTGCTTCAACAGTCTTCTGAAGGACTTCGACTTCGAGTAAAAATATCCACTATGAGCAAGAGATAGCTAGATGTACTGCTACGTTTTTGGTTCAAATTACTGCATATCTAAATCTCGTTCAACTTCAACCTCTCAACAAACTTCTTCCAAGCCGCGATGCCCCTCTCGGCATGTTGCTTCGGAACATCCTGCCCCTCCTCAGCCATAGTTCGTGAGAACAACTCCATTGAGACATATCCCTTATATCCCATATCATGAATCAACACCTTGGCAATCTCTTCAACTGGGAGGTATGCACCTCGGTCCGTCTCATACATATAAGCCCTAGCATTTCGCGACCAGTTCATCCTAGCCGGGTTTCCATCAACATGGAATGGGTGCCCCTTGACCAAGGGACTTTCCATCCTTTCAGCATCGACGACTTGGATGTAGAATACCTTGTCGAGAGTGACCTCTTTGACAAGTCTTTCTAAGTATTCTTTGAGGTCTTGATCGGCGTTGGGTGTCTTGCCAGTTGGAGAAGCTGGATCGCCCCAGACACGTCCGGCGATGTTGAACGTGTCGAGGCACAGGCCAAAGTTGGGTCTATCGACCTTCTGGGCTACTTCCCAGGATTTCTCCCAGGTATCTACATGGGTACTCCAGCACAAAGCTTCGTAAGCAAAGCGAATTGGGGGATCTTGTTTGATGCCCAGATCAGCCAGTTCCACGAGATCTCCTACTATGACATCCATGTCGCCGGTCAATTGATCAGCCGGGAGGAAGTTGGCAGGAATCTGAATAGTGTTGGTACCCAAGATCTTTGCGATCTTGAACCAGAATTTAATCTTGTCGATGAGCCGAGCATGTTGCTCGCGGTCTTTCAGACCCTCGTAGAACAAAAATGGCTGAAGACCAATGACTGTAAGCTTCAAGCCATCCAGTAACTTCCTGATATGCGATGCTGCAGCAAGAATCTCGTCGTTACTGGGAGTTTCGACACTCTGTAGTCTTTTTGCCTCATATTCAATATCCTCATAGAAGACTTCGATGCCTTGGAAGCCATGTTCCGCGGCCTGTCTGGCCTTGTTCGCGAAGTCGTGGAGCCATGCTCGGCCGAGCGAGGCTGACAGGATTGCAGGCTGGAAAGAACTCATTTTGTGAGATTCGGTAGCTAGATAAACACAAGATGACAAGGATGTTGTTGATTTTAGGTAGCGCTTTATCTTGTGTATTCGCCTGGTGACATATTGTCGCTCAAGACCAGAATGACGAAAGTGAGCCGGCAAAATCCTGTTCCGATGATACCGAGCCGGGGATACGAATCCCGAGGTTCAACGGGTAAGTCATTATCCAAGATTCTACATCCGGTGTCTCAATGCATATAGTGACAGCACTGACAGGGCATTGGCGGTTGGATCGAAGGCACAGTTATTGAGAACGTTCATGGGCATATTTTAGTATTTTAGCCTTGATAGATGCCATTGCCTTGTCTGTGTTCCTATGTATCCGCTGCTCTTTCCAAACGCTCCTTATATGCTCTGAACACTTCTTCCCGCATAAGATTAGCTGGTGCTCGCCTTGTAGTAAATAACTCAAATTGCATCATCCCTTGCTCTGGTAGGACCTGCAGACCATCAACGGGTATCCAACCCTTTTCTGATAACGACTTGATTTGCTTGAGCAGTGGCGTCTCTAGTGGTGTGTACGACAGCTGTAAATGTATATTAGCTTGATTCCAGCAGGTAATGTAACACTAGAGCTTACCTCGATTGCGACGCCGCCAGTCGGGCTTGAAAGCCAATGATCTGGGAGACTTGTGTCTGCTGAGCACTCCCCATCGATTTCTCGCGTTGCCACGCATGAAACGACAATCTTTGGTGGACTTATATCTTCAGGCCATATGTCGTCTTTCGAATCGATGATTCGAAAGGAAGGATGATCGTGATTTCCGTATTCTGTCTCGATGCCACCCACCGTAGCCTCAATACTCCCGTTTTTATGCTGGCTATCGAATTGCTTGATCAGTTCTTCTGCCCTTGACCGAGTTCGGTTGTGAATCAGGATAGTCTTAACACCGAGTCGAATGAGCGCATACGCAGCAGCACGAGCCATGCCTCCAGCCCCGATGATGAGCCCTGTCGTACGTCTTCTAACAGCATTGATAGGAGACAAATTTCGCTGAACGCAAGTATGAATGCCAATCCAGTCAGTATTTTCCCCAAAAAGAGCTACTGTTGGCCCAGCTGTATTTCTGTCAAGTAAAGAGTCCATAGTAGGCTTCTTCAGACATAGAAGGGTGTTGACAGCTCCAATAGCCTTTGCCTCTTCACTCAGGAAGTCAAGCCTGGGTTTTATAGTAGTCTTAAATGGCGAAGTTATACTCGCACCTCCGAAAGTGTTATCTTTGACAAGTTCAAAAAGCTGATCCATTGATTCGTGTAGGAAGATTTTGTATCGGTGAGGCATGCCCAAGAGTTTGAAGGCTGCATTGTGCATGGCTGGTGACAGACTCTTGGACGTGCAATTTCCGTAGATGCCAAAATATTGACCATCTAGTAGGAAGGATGAGAAGACTGCCTTCTGCGCTTCTTGCACTGTAAGAAGAGCATTTGATGGGCAGTTGGGTGCCAGCCTTCGGACAAGTGGATGCGTAACCGGGCTGAGTATAGGGTTGAGATAACAGGACATGCGTCCAAGACGGCCGGTGTTGTATGCTATTAACGGGATGGTATGATCTGGCGATGATTTGACTCGGTGGATAAAGTGCTGGGCGGCGAAGTTGTCCTCCACGGACCTTGCCTCTTGACAGATGCGAATTATATCACATCCGAGACTTTGAGCTCTTTCAATCATGGCCCATTGCTTTGGCAGGTTCCAACCATCGTCTGCTGGATCGGAAACAACATAGTGTGCGATGATCTTCGTTTGGCCTTTAGATGCAATGAGGTTCTGGATCTTGGCTGTGTCGCATTTGAGATCGACGCAGAGGTACTCCGGAGCCAGGCGTAGCCCATGATGTAGAAGCTCAAAGTACTCATCCTCGGAGATTCTCCTTTCACTTCCGCATGTATCGATATGGTATATAATTGGAAGTCGTATGTTTCTTCTGACGACAAAGAAATGCCTGCTGATTCTATCTGTGGCAGTGTCCTTGCTGTTAACCTCATTTCCGAGACTTGAAGCCGGTATTGTGAGCTCAAGAGCATCTGCTTCCGTGTCCAGTCCACGAAACTCGGTGATTAGCGAGCTGAGTGTTGATAGTGGCAAGCATAAAGAGTACGTAAACTTTCTGGTCTCGAGTGGTATGGAAGAAAGACTGTTCTTTGCCTTGTACTTGCCATAGCAGTCGTCTCGTCGTGTGATGCTGTATATCAACTGCAGAAAGTCTTCTTCAACCTTCTTAAGCGCAAGAGCTCGAGGTGATATATCTCCCCGTGACGATGTTACATCCAGCTTGGATACTGACATATCTGAGATGTTGTAGAACTCAAAACTGGACAGTTTTCGGTATGATGGTGCTGCACGGCGCGTGAGATCCCGAATAGTTTTCACGTCGAATACTCGCAAATGCCGTTGAATCTCTTCAGCGTCTCGCATAATGTAAATGATGAGATGATCCTTGGCATACTCGACAAGCCATTCCTTTCCCGTACCTTCAACAACACCAGGACCGCACACAATAACTGCATCAGTCGGGTTGTCGAAGAGCATAGATCTCATTAGTCTCAACTCTTCTTGTCGATATTGAGAGATTCCATTGGTGGACTTATAAACTGCTCTAGAAAGACCAGTGGCTCTGTAGAAGTACTGATCGGCGTCAAGAATTCGAAAACCCAAGGCGCTCGAAGCCATGACCGCTAGGGTTGACATGCCACTGCCTCGCATGCCAATGAGCGCAATAGAGGCGTTTGGTGCATAATTGTTTCTGGTTTGAGAGTGGCTGGGGGTACATGTCCTTGTGAAAGGCGTCTGGGAAGTTGGCATCCTCGAAAGCCCCAAAGGTGTAGTCGCAGTTGAGGTTGCCATTGCTTCTACCACTGTTGTGCCGGGACTGACGATAGTTCTTTGCATGCTTGGGTTAATCACACACGCCAAAGCATCGAGTCTGAGTCCAAGATGTGTGCTTTCGAATCGCAAGAGTCATGGGTACACGAGAGGACATGGTCCTGTTCTCTGAGTGGCCTTGCCTTTGTCCTCAGTGTGTTTAATCATATTGCCGACCCTTGATACTCGCCCAGGGTAGGTAAGTGGTCGCGGCATATTCCAAGCCAATCAAGCAGCACCGGCAGAAATTTCTGCCGCTCCAGTTAGACCCAGTCACCCCGCACAACGCTTACCGAATTAGGAAAGGATGGAGAAAGATGATTGTGATGAGTGAGTCTGATGAATTTGAGTGCCGATGAAATCTGGCCGGCGTCAACCACCGGCAGTTGAGATACACAGAAGAGTGTGAGAATAAAATAATCTCACAGTATTTAACCCTCACAATGTTGACGACTTCCCGAGACTCGAAAAGCAGAGGTCAGCCAGAAGCTAGTCCACGAGCTTCAAAACGTGCAAGGACCGATACAGAAACTTCAGACAAGGGGCCCAATGGACGTAATCGACATCGAATTACACGAGCATGCAGTGAGTGTAGGAGACGCAAAGACAGATGCGGTGGCCAACGTCCGTCGTGCAAGTCATGCATCGATAACAAGCGAACATGCAGCTATGGACCTTCAAAGAAGCGTGGACTGCGACCGGGCTACGTGAGAGGCATCGAAACATTGCTGGGATTGATATTCAAGTCTATTCAAGGGAGTGAAGAGTGGATATGTGGCCTTCTGGAGGGTGTTGTTCAACCATCATCCTTCTGTCCTGCATCTGGTCTCCATGGGACCAATATCTCCGTCGATCATCTCCTCGAAACATGGCATAAATCGGCGGTATCTAAGAAAATGGGAAGTGTTCTCTCTACAGAAAGTGAGTTTGATGAAGAGGTTGGCGAGTCGAGTCAAATGTTCGATACAAAGGTGGTCGAGGGTCTTACGCTTTTGGTATCGACAAAGGATACGTCAGGGGCACCCATGACGCCAATGGACACCAATACGACACAACCAGACATAACAACCTTTGATTATTCTCCTTTGCCTATTCCAGTATCTTCATCCCCTCAATGCCTCGAAAAGACGGCCCTTCAATCCACCATCAGCCACCAACCAGAACCCGCATCACGGTCTCTAGATTCCACACCATCCCCTATCCCTGAGCTTCCGAAGAACTGGTCGTATCTCTTAGACCTCTATTTTGAGACAACGCATTGCTGGTTTCCAGTTTCACAGAAGCATGAACTGCTGCGTGCTGCTTACACACTTTCCAACGGTCCGTCGACGACGTCTGCTTGTTCACTGTCTTCAGGAGAAACGGCGTTTCTTCATACTGTCCTATCATACGCCTCCTACCAGATGAAAACGCTATCAGATAACTCCAGCAGCAAGTCTGATGATATAAATGGTATCAAATCGCCACAGGATCTACTCAAGACAAGTCTGTTCGCGAACCCAAGTGGCTTTGATCTTGGACATGTTCGAGCTCTGCTTGTCATATGCATTTTTGAAATGGATCAGAAACGTTGGCCTTCAGCATGGACTACGATCAACCGGGCCATATACACATCGATATCCCTTGGATTTCTTTCACAAGACACAATGGCTGATCCGTCAAGCCGGGATGGTATAAAACGGACAATTATGGGCTGTGCAATACTAGAGACTATGGTCGCAGCACGTCTCGATACTCTTCCATATCTCACATCCTCCAATGTCTGGCTTCAAGCCGGCTTGTTGGCCGATGGAAACGAGGAATGGGAACCCTGGAATCTCAAGATCCTCGTCGAACCGGAATATCTGCGAGATCAACATAATACGAACCCGCATGTTCCGGGGCATGTCATAAGTACATTCAACCGATCAATCCAGATTATTCTATCATTAAACGAACTGATACACCATAAAAAGAACCTTGCTCCGACTGGGAGCTTTGGCAAGCTCATAGGCTTATGCAAAGAGAACTTCATCGCTATGGATAGTCTGAAATCTGCCACCTTGTCACCTCAAGCTCTTGGTGTTTGCATAGCTTCAGTAACCATTTTTGAACTGGCAGCAACTGAGGCTTCGGTCTCCAATCGTCCTATCCTCGAACGCCCAAGCGGCTATTGGGAGAATGTTTCATTCTTGGCCAGCCTCACAGAGAAACGCATCCGGATCATAGGTCGATGTGCTATCTCACCTGTTGTCAAAGCTTGCATGGAATTAATTATGAGGTATTTTCGTCAGCAGGAAACGCATTATACTCCTAGCAATATCGGCGATGATTTCCATTGCGCTAAGGAAGCTGTTGCGAAATGTTTACATATCTTACAAGAATCTTTGGGCGAAATGTCCCAAGATGATGTCTTGAACGATGCACGGCATATATCTGCCGGTAACAACAGTCATTCACTCCTCCCACTACACGGGAAGAGACCAGTTCCACCTTATTTCGAACTACCACCAACTCCCTCAACACTATTGTCGAGCAAGGTGGACATATCAGTGCCCGGCAATGCAACACATTCACAACCACCAAGCGGAATGCCATTCCCAATAGACCCAACCTTAGGGTCAAACAACGAAGACGACGGTCTTTTCGACAGTCTCACTACGTTGGATTCAACGGATTGGTAAGTGCATAAAAAATAGGCAATGTTTTCGTAGCTAACGGACAGATAGGCTGGCAAACCCGCCAGAGTTCATGCAGCATCTGGGAATGCTTGATGATGCCCCTAGTAATCTTGAGCACCTTTTTGAAATGGGTTTCTAGTTTGAAGAGGCACGCATATCAACTTGTTCAATACCTTGGCAATAGAATCGGTTGCGAGCCATGTCCATGAGACCACGAGGACTCGCACGAATCATCCGATGGCTACACACTACACATATCATAACCTTCAGAACATGGCTTGAAATGGGCCGTTGAGCATACCTGTGTGTAAAAACAAGCTGCTAAACGATTTAACGGCGGGGGATACCCTAAAGCCGCCCAGTAGTGGATGTTGCTCCGGCCGGCAAAGTTCTTTCCCACTCCCTTGGTGGCCGGTCTATCACAACAAGGGTTGCTCCACTTCTTATCAGTTGAGAAAAACAGGTGACTTGATATTCTGTTCTGATATCGGAGGGATCAATGCTCTCAGCATCATCAACATTTCCTTCACCCGTTCATCATGGTTGCAAATGACAATACCCCATCTCATCAACGTCTCGATAACCAAGACGCCTCTATAACAAACCCAATGACTCGTGTGTCTGAAATCGTGCTGCAAGGTGCTCAAGAAGATGGCCAAAAGCAGTTCTACATCTTCGGCCACAACATATCACACTCTCTATCACCGACACTTCATAACGCCGGCTTCAAAGCTCTGAACCTGCCACATTACTACCAAATCCACGAAAGTGAAAATGTTGATGAGTCAGTCGAGAGCATAATTCAACGACCTGACTTTGGCGGCGCATCTGTCACGTTTCCACACAAGCTACAGATCGGCAAGTTGCTAGGATCAGTCTCTCCAAGAGGAGAGAGCATTGGAGCCATCAATACCGTTGTTGTCACAGAATTCAATGGGAAAAGAGTGCTCCATGGCGACAACACTGACTGGATCGGCATCAAGAGATGTGTTGAGAAGTCTGGAGCTCGAGACTTTGGTTCATCGTCGGCTCTCGTGATAGGTGCTGGTGGTGCTGCTAGAGCGGCATGCTATGCCGTCCAGACTCTGGGCTTTGGGGAGCTCATTGTGACCAACAGGACTTTAAGCAAGGCTGAGAATCTATCGTCAAGGTTTCCTGACCTCAAGACCCGGGCATTTACAACATTGGAGGAGGCTGCCACTGCAAAGGATGCTCACATCAGGCTAATCGTTGCCTGCGTCCCGGCTGACGATCTTGGAGCTGAAAAGATTTCCAGTAGCTTGTTCTCAGGAACTGGAGATGGAGTGCTGGTAGAGATGGCGTACAGACCGCAAGTGACAGGAATGATGACAGTTGCTGAGAGATATTCTGGTTGGAAGGTGTACAGGGGCGTTGATGTACTGGAGGAGCAGGCATATGCCCAGTTCGAGTTGTGGACGGGAAGAGAAGCTCCTGTAGAGGCTATGAGAAGTGCTATGCAAGCGAAGCTGAAGGAGCAGATATGAGAGTGACGCTCAGATCAAGAGATGTCAAATGGCAAGAGGAATCGAGTGAAGTAACGCTCAGTATAGAAGGTTTGATGAAATAGACTAGAAGGACTGCAACACCCAGTCAGTACTACCACAATCATGCCTCCTGACGGGTATAAGTTTCTTAGCTTATGAGCCGCAACTGATGCTAAGTGGTTTCCCCATCTACAAGCCTGGCCATAAGCGGCGGCGTCAGCGGTCACTAACGTAAGCGTAAAATCTCGGATTCGGGTTCCGAAGGCGCTCTGGGTGACACGGACAACAATTAATCTTTGGTGTGACCAATGTGCTGTATAATATGGCCCTGATTGGCAAGCTCGTATTAGTATATCGGCGTCCATTCTTTGCAAACATATTATTCCGGGCTTGCCGATCATGGGGCAGCATGACCATGCTGGAAATGTTAGATTCCGGCAGTTTCCCAAACTTAAGTACATAAATGGACAAAGGTACCAGCTAGTAATATCCCGAAGCAAGGGAGATGGTACGTCGCAGAGAGGGGGGAAAGACAAGGACAGGGATTTTACCTTACCAACCATGCGGGTTATGGTTGTGACCGCGGTGTCCATTCTCGGCAGATGCGTTATTTGCAGTTGAGACTTGAGACTTGTGGCTGAGAGCTTAAATCAGCGGGGAAGTTGATCAAATACCACTCCATTTGGCTCATGGTCTAAACTTACTGTACTCTATTATGTTTCTTCATCTTTAAGCCTGCTCCTTACAACCAGAGGCTAGCATACCTCCACTAGCCTAAGCTTCGGATTCCGAAGGTGCCGTTAGTGCCACGGACAATAATTGACAGTTATTCTTATTACGTGTAATCCTCTGTTACCATCCCCTCAAATGAGTATATAACGACAAGTATCTATAACGCCCCCATGAATCGTTACCTCGTCTATCATCCTCACTCTAGACACAAGCATTAACTGTCAATAATACTCACTCCGGTGGTACGTAATGTCCTCGATCTACACCCTTAATCATGGCGACGCCGACAAGGAACGGCAGCGTCTTGACTTTCAACATGCCTATTTCAAAGCCGTCACGCGAGATGACCTCCCTCCCGTTATATGGAAGCACATTAACTCGATCCCGGCACCCAAAATCGCAGACGCTGATACAGGCACCGGGATATTCCTAAAGGAGATCGCACCTAAACTCCCTGCAGAAGCACAACTAGATGGCTTCGATATTGATACAAGGAAATTCTACGACCCTGCTTCATTGCCGGAAAATGTCAAGTTACAGTATGGCAACGTGCTGGAACCTTTTCCGAAAGAATACCTAGGCACGTATGATTTGGTACATGTGAAGTTGCTCTATGCAGCATTGAAGAAGGACGATTGGCTACAAGCTGTGAAGAATCTAAAGACACTTCTCAAGCCGGATGGGTACCTGTTCTGGTGCGACGTAGGATCCTACGGATATGCCAGCAACCCATACTCGGCTGCCTTCCATGAGTGGAAGAGGATCGAAACCGAAGCGGCAGTCAAATTCGGACGTGACCCAAAGTAAGTGCCCAAACACTCATTTCCCATTTCTTACGTGACGTGTCCGCTGATAAGCGCAAGATGTCCTGTGCTCTTACCAATTCAATTCCAGGAGGCTGGCTTGCAGCACGTAGACAAAAAGGTCTTCATCACTTTGGGAAGACCTGACTTGATCTCAGACGTGACCAGAGTGGTTTTGCAATTCATGTCACAAAGCCTCAAAGGTATCTTGTTATTGGACCAGGACAAGAGCCTGGGGCTGACTGATAGCGGGATAAATTCACTGGTTGAAACGGTCACCAAGGAGACCGAGGATGGACTTGAGGTGGGAAACAACATACACTGGGTTTGGGGTCAGAATGATGGCATGCTGTGCTAGGCAAGACTTAAATGAGATAACTACAATCACCTTTTCTGCCCTTGCAGTAAATAATGTGTTTCTGATATTGATTGTCAAGTCACGTTGAGAAGGTTTCTGATGAAGCGACAGTTTTAACGGCCCTTGACCTTTGTTGGATCACATCGCTGTTTCCCCACTGGACTAGGTCTTCGAGATAAGAAAGTGTTAATAGAATGCTAATGCCTGACCCAGGCAGAAGAAGAAGCCACAGTGACGAATCCTGCTGGTCGTTGTCAAAAGGTGAAGCAAAGAGTAACCCAGGCCCATAGACATCAAGCAGACTAAACTACTTTGGTCTAAATGCCCTTGAGCATCTCTTTCAAGATGGCATTGGTCGTGTTCCACAACATGACGCAATCGTTGTTCATCCAGAAAGCCCCGGTATACCAGGTCGATCGCTGACCCTGGAGAGCATTCGCCCTTGCAAAGATACCACCACGCAGCTGCTCAGCAGACCAGCGCCTATATAACAGTCCATGATCAGAGAAAGTTCTGAAATCGAGATCGCTAGAGTTCCCAGCTGGGATTGTTCCCGCATCTATGAGATTCTGAACTGATTTGCGGATAAAGTCTTTGGCATCGTCAATTGAAGTCTCTCTAGGGACGACAGCTAGTGCCCGGTGGATAGGTCCAGTGGAAGAGTTTCCTTTATAGTGAAAATATGCTTGGAAGGGGACTGTTGGGTATGCGAGATAGTTTCCGTTGATGGTAGCTGGAACAACATTGGTGATCTCGGCTGCAGGCAGAGAAGGGTGAGATACGATGCCTGTGAAGTAGCGGTTGCCGGCGGCGGAATGGAAGACTTCGAGTTCCTCACTGTTGAGGTCAAAGTACTTCGGGTTGATTGTCTCTGGCCCGATAGTGATCAGGAGTCGCTTGGCGTTGACTTTTGTGATAAGACCGTCTTTATCTCTGACCTCAAGCTTCACTCCGCTCTTTGTTCGTTTAGCGGAGATCACTTCGCTCTCATAGAGGACGTCTTTTCCGAGAAGTTTCGCAGCCTTTTTCCAGATCTCCGTGTTATCACCTGATACTGGTTGAAACGATCCATCGGCGGGATTCCATGCCTTCCATACATCTATCATCAACGCAGTGTTGAGATCAACGACGACAATGTCCCAGATGCTCGGGCTGGCAGGTTCTGCTTGATACTTGCGCGCGAACTCATACCACGGCAGCAAAAGATCCGACGGAACCTTGTCCCCTCGCGGGAAATGCTTGCTAGTAGGTAACAAGATGTCGATGTACTTAAGCCACTGGTCACGATAGTTACCCATAGCATCAGCGGCCTCTTTCGTGGTGGGAGGCGTATAGTCGACGCCTTTGCCATCTTCAAAGTTGACATATAAGTTCTCCGCTGGGACGGACTGTACTGGCCCGATCGGAACTTTCAATTGTCTGAAGAAGTCAATTGAGGCGGTGATGTTTGTAAACGCGTCAACACCGTAATTGTATGCCTTTCCAGTGACTGGATCGTACCATGCTTGTGCATGGCCACCCTACGATGTGTCAGTCGTCCGCCACTAAGATGTCACGCAGTGTACGTACCAACTGCTTTTGCTTTTCAATGACTACAATCTTCTTGCCATAGTTCTCTCGCAGCTGGACAGCGGCATAACCACCAGATCCGCCGCCGCCTACGACCGCAACGTCAACGTCGATAGCTTGCGCCACGGCGATCAAGGCTGGAAAGAGGAGTGTGGAGGAAAGCATCGTATCGCAAACAGTTCAATGGATGTTCTCAAGGCAGAGAATACCTGTAGCATAGACTACTATAGATGTCCAGTAATGTAGTAATTGAGGTAAATAGAATAACATTACATTGCTGCTTTTCTCCCGGAACAGTCGGTAAAAAGGATAGCTAAACTCTATTTAGTCGGATTAACATATTTGCATCCTTGTTCTTTGGGGGCTGTTAACATGCCGTGGAGCTCTTAGGGTGAACATGGGTTGTCCATTACTAATAGTAACTAAGTACATCAACTTTAAATATTCTCAAATGATAAGCTTGGATAAAATATAAGCTACAGTAGGCCCTAAATAGATAAAGGTGATTATGGAATAATATGGTATGTAAAAGAAATGGCTCAACGAGTCGAGGGCCGATCGATGTGGTACCCCGTAGTATCTCTTACGGCCTCTAACGGCAGAGTACCTTGGTGGCTTGTGGAGTATGGCAGGGACATAGAACATACTACGGGTCTAGAGATGCAAAATCAGTCATGGGTGGAACTTAGGGAGATGCCTCTGGGGGAATGAATATTATGATGCGGAAATTGAGCTGGTTCTGATTGGTTTCACTAGCATCTTCCTTGATGACCATGCTTCAACGGCTAAAGACAATGTGTAAGAAATGTGTTAGATCGGATTGTGCGGGGTGGATACCCTAAATTAGGCTCAGGTAGCTAATAAGACCCCAATTACACTCAACAAAATCGACTCATGGGTTCTCCATGTGAGGACTCCAGCCTGCATGTGGTCTCATGAGCAAACTTTCCGCCGAAGCATCCAGTGAGGCTCGCATCTCAATAGTCTCCGCCCCAATCATGCTACACGAAACAGCAGGTTTGAGCAAGGAAGCATTATCGAGCTCAGGTTCTTCGGAACTCTTGAATTCTGAAATGGCGGTTTCGCGACGTGATACGATATATTCGTCCTTATCGATGCGGGCCTGGACACCATCTTTTACTACACCTATAAAAGATAAGTCAGCAACCGCATACGTAGAGGAAACCATTAATGGACAGGACTCACAATAGTGCAAGAACTTGCAGACCACTGGGAACCAGACTGCTACTGCCGTGACTTGTCCAAATGACCAAGGCAATCCGCCCTCAGGAGTATACCGATCGCGCAATCCCTTGTAAAATCGGACTAGGTCAGCGAGCCCGAAAGCCATAGGCACGAGCGCCAAGAATGCCGTCAGAATGGCCAAGGCCTTCTTCTTGATCAAACTCCGCACCAATGAGCACTTTCTCGGAGGGCAGTCCTTTTCATAGAAACCATGTAACGTGTCTAGCGTCCAATCCGTGAAAAGGAAGAAAGTCAGTACATGCACAAAGATCAGACTAAACTTGATGTGGGTGAAGCCCGTCTTTATGTTGTAATTCATACAGTACGACATGGCCCCAGGATTGTTGCCGCATACGGGCAATGATGACTGCCTTTGCAGGGTTTTCTCGAAGCCAGCAGCACCCCCCTCCTGAAGTGCAGACTTGACAACGATGAAAAGCCAGTTGAGCAAGACAAAACCAAGAGTGTATGTTGACGTATGTTCCGACGCGTGAAGAACAAGCTGTAACAAGAGAAGAGGGATCATGCCGATGATAATCACGCCGTGGGCGATCTCGTTGTTGAGGACGTAGGATGATATGGAAGCAACGTTGGCTAAGCCTGTGTAGCAGTGGAACGCCACAATGGTGGCTACAGAAATGGTTGCTGCGAAGAGAGTCTGCGTCTCCTGAAGGTCTATCAGAGTTGATGTTATCGCGCTGGGGAACTGTCGGCAGAATCGGATGAACCACTTCATTGGCGGACTAATATTTTGTCTGGGAGCAGAAGGTAGCAAGCTACCTTTGCTCATGAGCCTCTTAACGCGTCCCCAAATGTGCTTCCTCGTCCACTTACGGGTCAATGCGAAAGAGAGACAAAAAAATAAGACTAGAACGTACTGCATGATGTACGATATGAGTACCTGCCAGTTTGTTGTCAGAGCATGGAGATGGCGATAGTGGCGTGGACACTGGTACTTACTCCCTGTCCAACGAGGTCAAAGTCGAACCCAGGATCTGCAACGCTGCAGTAGCGTTCTGAAAGGACCGTGCCAAAGTTAGCAAGGCTGAATTGGTGTATAGGGCTACATTGGTAGTCGAAAAGATCCTCTGTGCATTTGCCGTACTTGGAGTCGGAGCACGACTGCCACAGACACTCGCGAACCTTTCTGAAGGCGTAAAGTCTGTCAAAGTCGCGCAGGGAACCAAAGTGGAACCTGTCATCCATATCCTTCTCACTGTCCTGGTTGACCGTGTCGTTGGTTGGCTCTGGAATCACCTTCATAGCTACAGTCGACAGAGTCATACAGTTCCACAGGTTTTGCGGAGATCTGAACATATACTCGGCGCTGTCGCATGTTTTGGTGCAGTTTAGCTCTCCAAAGTCTCCATTATTGCATCCCTCTGCCATAAGCTTTGCCGTGTGTGTCGGGTCTGCAAGCGTGTCGGACACCCGTTTGAAATAGGCCTCATCCCACATCTGCCATTCTGGCGAGATGATAGTTCCAAGCAGCTTCCTATCGCGGGTGATGTTGTGAATGACTTCGAATTGCCATTCAACCATGGTGTCGGTGAGAAAGAAAATCAGAGCTTGTTGAGGAAGACTCAAATGAGAACCAAGAGGTATGAGCTTGTCCGATGGGAATAGTGGTGGTCACTTGCACCTTTTTGAATCTGAAAGCTGCCCAGCTCACCTCATGGTCTTGTGAGTAGCTGAAGATTCGACTGGGGCATGTTGAATCAGGCTGGCGGTTAGTAGTCATCTAAGTGAGATAAATCGATGCCCGTCCACTGATGATGTTTTCTAAATATAAGCAACATAAAAGGGCTCAAGCCATACAGCCTGGCGACAAATCAAGAATCGATTTTATTGGTCAAAGGTCTGTTGGGACCACACGCATTACAGTCACAGCCACCGGGCTCAAGCTGACCTGCTGTAAACTGGCGCTTAGCTGCCAGACTAAGCCCACTTATGGGATCGCACACCCCTGTAAATGGACCTCGTTTTGGATTAGCTCCTCATTGTTTGCCAACACATCAACAAAATCGAAGCGCGAGTCTTTTGCCCTTAAGGGTCGGCATTACCTCGAAGAGAATTTTACTATCATCATACCTAATCTATCTAGTGTCCGTGAGTTAAATATGTGCTTATTTTCATAGGCCCTTGTCGCTTAGGGCATAGGGATATAGCTATAGCAGTAGCCCTTCACATATCAAGGACATCCTGCCAGGTCACAGTTATTAGTTAAAATGCATAAGACAAGAAGTACCTAATCCCCGATGTATTTTGATTTTTAATAAAAGTCCTAGCAATCTCATAGATCCCCAGATAAGCCTGTACCTTGCCTTTAACCCATTTACGCAAGGTCAATACCCTCTAATATAATAGATAAGATCGAGAGAGAAATAATTCAGCCGACAGAGAAGGCAAAGACTTGTGGGTAATCATGGCCGTGAAGCAGATGTTCAACAAATCAATTCTCTATCTAGGTAGTAATATGAAGAACCCGAGCACACCTCGTCTCAGGAAGTTTGAGCTCTAGAATACCATGTCCTTCGTTCCAGATAACTTGAGTGGGTAGTCGTTTGGGATACAAGACGTTTACCTGGACATTGCGGCTGCCAGCCAATCTTGGTAGCGGTATCTCCATTGAGCAGCTACCGCCTCTTCGCCACACATAAAGGTACAGACCATTATCAGTCTCCAATCCCAGCGATATCCAATCATCATGCCAACGAGGTAGTCCCAGAGGCCAGATAGCATGCGCTGTCACAAGATGCTGACGAATCATCTTGTAAACATCCATCCCCTCGATGATGAGCTCCATCTGCGAAGGGCTCAAACGATCAAGTCTACCGCTGAGATAGACTCTTCCCAACAGACTGTTCACTACAGTAAAAGCATTGAGTTCGTCACTCCATTCCGGCTGGGGATATGCCCAGCTCGCACTTTGCTCAGGCAGTACACATGTTGGCAGAGCTGCAGCGATCGCAGCGTACAGGATAGGGTCTTGCTGGTCGCTGGTGGACTGAAGAGAGTGGACTGACAGCATGGCGTAATCCATCCTTTGCGCGCCGCTGGAGCAGTTCTCGATCACAAGGTTTGGATGCTTGTCGAGGAGTGATCGGACCCAGTCGAGGTAGCATCTCTGGTGGAGGAGTTGGTTGGCACCAGCGGAAGACGGGCCTGGAGCATCGGTTCCTTGGATGACTTCGATATTGTAGTCGAACTTGAAGAACCCAGCGCCATAATGGACCACGAATCTATCAACGACGCTGGTCATCCAGGCTCGCACCTCCGGATGGCGGTAGTCGAGTTGAAATCTTCCTCTCTCGACAACCCGTTGCCCATTCTCGTGAAAGAACGCATCCTCTGGCAGTCTTTCACCAACGACACTCCGGACACCCACGACTTCAGGCTCCAACCATAGCCCTGGAATGAGACCTTTACTCTTAATCTTGTCCATCAGTATTTTGAAGCCAGAGGGAAAACGCCTCTTGGAAGGTTCCCACAAGCCAACGTCATCCCACCAGTTGCTATCATCAGCATACCAGCCGGCATCAATAACAAAGTATTCGGCTCCAGACTGGGCCACAGGATCAAGTAAAGCTTCGATCTTGTCTTCATCTGGGTCCCCCATGAGACAGTTCATGTAGTCGTTGAAAACTATCGGGAGCCTCTTGTTGTCATCATGCGGCCGAATGATTCGTCGTCTGTAGTCGTTCAATGCACGAATAGCGTCTTGAAAACATCCAGAAACACGATTCAGCGAGACTGGAGGCGAAGTGAAGCTGTCGCCGGGGCGTAGAGTATGTCTCCAATCGTGGTCTGCCTTGGTTGGGCCTCCAGCCGCGATGTAGACGCTATCTTTGTAGTCGCCGATTTCCCATCTCCAGGATCCATTGTGCTCGATCTGCCAGGCCCAGGTATCCGAGTTTGACTCAGACTCCAATATTCCCATCGGTAGGTACGAGCCAGTCGAGAAGGATCCCCTGTTCTGGAGACCAAAGGTTGCCTGGGACCCTGAGTGGCTATCACCTAGTTCACAGATACCGTTTTTGTCTATGCCAATGTCGGGTAGTGAGTGTTTGCGCCATTGAGCTTCTCTGAACCAGGTATTGGTGGCCGTCCTAAGAACATAGTCTTTGTTCCATTCATTTGATCTTGTTGTGAACCCGCCGATGGTCAAAGATGAAAGCTGCGTCACAATAACATCCGACGACTTGGATTCATTTCTGATGGTGACTGCTGACCTAAGAACAGGCACATCTCTGTACACACTTAAATGAGCAGTCACTGAGATCCCAGACCTTTCATCCTCACTCTGAATGTCCAGTCTGTGCATATCTGCATCCTGGCTCTGTTGATGACTTTTGTATCTCAGCCTGGAAGACAGATAGCCGCCAACAAGTGATTTTGCCGTCTTTTCATTGGTATTGCCTTCGCCGCTGAGCCTGACACTAACGAGTGGTAGCTCAGACGAGGCGAAGAGGGGTGAAGCAGACTTCTGGTGGCTATGATTCAAGGGGAGAATCTCGTAAAGACAAGTTGCCCCAAACTCATTTTTGACAAAGTTGATGGTCAGTGAGGTGGTCTGCCAGGAGATTAAAATAGTGTTATCTGCCATTGGAAAGACGGTGAGGCCGCAATGACTTGAGCGAAGTAGACGAGGCAGGATTGGATAAAGGTCTGATCACCCTGCACATTCTCTTATACATGTTGGGAATGCAGATCCCTGCTTAGCCAAGCACTTTGCCCTTCTCTACCCCTCTCAAAACGGGCGTTGATTTTGTGCTACTGGTCCTGATCACGCTTCTGCTTCACAAGTCAGAGGAAACGTCAGGAACCGCCGGATATTAGGAAATACAGAGTGGGGGTGGAATCAGGGATAACACCCAACGTGTGAGGCGAATACCAAAACTCAATTGGTCGTAAAGGTGTAGTGGCTGTCAGTAGTTCGGTATCGGCTTTTCATTGTGGGGGTGGATTGTCCGACATGAATCTTCACCCACAACGCTTGTCCCGGATTAGGTGTAGCCTTAGGGGCTAGAGGGTCAAGAACACAACGAAATCCCGAAGAACCTGGCAGACCAACCTAGTCTTGAGCCTAGATCAATGGACGTTGTTTACCCTCTTCCAATGCCTCACATTGACCGCATTGCACAGATGTGGTCTGCTTCTCCGCATTCTGGTCACTTCGTGACGTTTCCCCACGGGGCTTGCGAGCTAACTCGGCTGCCATGCGACTTCAAAGTATCCCAGCTGAAGGGGACTCCAAGTCGCCAGAATCAGGCATTTCAGCTGCAAGTATAAAGTATAGAGCTCGGGCGCTTCGAGTATTCAAGACCAGACATCCTCATCCATAACCGCTTCTACTATCAGTATTTTTTATCAGCAGTAATATTAAACAGAACCATTTCATCGGCCATGGAGAAGACAATCTCTTCTCATTCGGTCGAGCACAACGAAGACCTAGCTACGCATGATACACGCGACGAAAAGAGCAATTCTAATATCATGCTTGGCCGTGCTGGCTCCTGGGAAGCTACCTTGGATGAAGCCCAGGCAGCAAATGCGCATGAGCATGCTCTCACTGTCCGTCAAGCTCTCAAGTCTTACCCGTGGGCTGTCGTCTGGTCCCTCGTTGTGTCACTATCCATCATCATGGAAGGCTATGACACTATCCTGATTGGCTCGCTCTACGCTTATCCTACCTACGCTCGTCGATTTGGAGAATATCAGGAAGCTACCAAGACATACCAGATTCCTGCCCGCTGGCAGAGTGCCATGGGCAGCGGTCCGCAAGCCGGTGCCATCGTTGGTGCCATCCTGAATGGGTTCATCATACAGCGCTTTGGGTATCGACCTGCGTTCCTTCTCGGTGTGGTGCTGATGGCTGCTTTTGTCATGGTATCGTTCTTTGGCATGTCTGTTGAGCTTCAGGCAGTGGGACAGATTCTCTGTGGGTAAGTCGACCAAGCTCTCCCCTCTGCTCTACACGACATAGACTATCCTCTTGGACACCTCGGCTAATTCGCGACCAAGGCTGCCTTGGGGCATCTTCGCCACGATCGGTCCTGCGTATGCTTCGGAACTCTGCCCGCTTCCTCTCCGCGTATACCTCACCGCATACACCAACATGTGCTTCGCAACAGGCCAGCTCATTGGCGCTGGAGTCCTCAAGAGTTTCATCGAGTGGGACAACGACTGGGCATGGCGGGTTCCTTTTGCTTTACAATGGCTATGGATCCCATTCCTCTTCGTCGCTTGTATATTCATGCCCGAGTCTCCCTGGTATCTAGTCCGCAAGGGTCGATACGACGAGGCTGAGAAGAGTGTCCTCCGTCTCATGGCCACCCACGAGAAGCCACAAGCAAAGCCTCTCGTTGCACTGATGATTCACACCAACGAGACCGAGAAACGAATTGCAGAAGGTACTTCATACTTCGATTGCTTCAAGGCGGCTGATGTACGCCGTACTGAGATTGCTTGTGTGTCGTTCCTTGGTCAGATCACCTGTGGTGCCCAATTCGCTTATTCTGCCACGTACTTCTTCAAGCAAGCGGGATTGGACTCGGAGACCTCGTACAACCTCAATCTTGGCGGCACTGGAATGACATTCTGTGGTACCATTGCGTCGTGGTTCCTGATGAGACACATCGGCCGTCGAAACTTGTATCTTGCAGGCATGAGTGCCATGAGCATGTGGCTTCTCATCATCGGCGCTTTAGCTACCAACACTTCCAATCCCGCCGTCAAGTGGGTTCAGTCGATCCTCTGCTTGATCTGGCTCCTGACCTTCTCTCTCACTGTCGGCCCAATCGGATGGGCCATCCCTGCTGAAGTTTCGTCTACGCGATTACGATCCAAGACCGTGGTCTTGGCCAGAACCTCATACTACCTGGCACAAATCGTTGCCAATGTCATTCAGCCATACATGATGAATCCTTCGGCTTGGAATTGGAAAGGCTAGTACATCACTCCCATGTTAGCTCTTACGAATACTAACCCTTCGGTCACAGGCAAGACTGGATTCTTCTGGTTCGCCTTTGCGTGTCTCAGTGTTGTCTGGGCTTTCTTCCGCCTGCCTGAAACAAAGGGTCGCAGCTACGAGGAACTTGATCTGATGTTCGAGGCTAAGCTTCCGACGAGGAAATTCAAGACCTATCATGTTGATGCCTATGATAACAGCCACGGAGCGGAAGTTATCAAGGTTTAGAGCTGGACGGGGACTTCTCTGTGGCCGCTAGCCTTGCAGCCCGTGGATCTGGTTTTCTTTTGAGATAGCTATACATCCAGACTTATCATTGATCGTTCTATAAGATATCGGATCATCAACTAAGAACTAAGAATACATCACACTGGCTCCCTTTTGACGAGTCTCAACTCCCATTCCACCCAATGTGCGTTCACAGTTCCCATTGCGACATTCTTAGGTCTTGTAGAAATCTAGCGTAAGTTTCAGAAATACCCCAAGGTTTGTGCTGTTCCATCAATAAACTCGATACCTCTTGCAGCATATGTAATGGGCCCTCGGTTGCACACAGGTCATCTACTCCCTCAAGGGGAAGACGCAGGTCCTCCCCAAATCTTATAAAGTGCTGAACAAGTTCATCGTCCATCGGCCTGTCTAATTGCATGGCGCTTGGCATTCGCCGCCTAGTTGATGCATAGTCACGTATCGCATGACTTTCTAAGGAACCATTTGTCGTGGGCGCGGAACTCGCAGAGTCCTTGATGTCGCTCGATGGAGACTGCGCCATAGTGCTTGTAGATTCGTAAAGCCTTCGAATGTTCGAAGTTTGACCATAAGCCCAGAGCACCAAGGATGCAAGAAAGAGAGCAAACGGTTCAACAATCGAGTCTGATGAGTATCTCCTGACATGCCACAGAACAGCCCCAGCGTGTATGACTGCCAGGCGAGCTTTGTATCGATCTTGAGTCGCCCAGATCTTGATAGTCTGTCTTGGTTCTGAGCTGGCGGTACCGTGACGATACAGATTACTGGGGGTCATGTGTGTAATCCCCGAGAGAGTATTCTGGTTAGCAAACGCAAAAAGGTCTTGGACTGGTGCGAGAAGTGAGAGTCGAGCTAGATAAAGATGCAGTAATACTGGATTTTCAAGTCCTTCTGCCTTAGCTGATAGGCTGAGTGCTTCCCAGTGCAGCACATCCAAGCAGTCACAGCACTGATTGCGCCACTTTATGTATTCGGGTACTGAACCAAGGTAATTCCTCTCAGGTACGTGGATGGTCAGCTGATTTGTTTGTGGTATGTCGCGAAGTGCATCAGCCAAATATCCGTTAGCGGCCCATCTGCGATGGACCAGCATGTGGATTATGACAATAGTCGCAAAGGAATTCGATGGATTCTGCGACTTCAAGTGTCGCCAAAGCTCCAGTGTTACTTCAGGCACTGTAGGTCGTGAGGCTTCTTCGGCAGAGAAGGTTATTGGATCAGCATCTCTTCCTGCTAAGCTTGCCGTAGACCAGGCCTCTGGCGACTTTGCGGCCCATAGTTCTTCTCGGCATGGAAGCCGCAATTGTGGTTGATCGGGGAACAAGCACGGATGATGCTCAGAAGCCAGAGCAAAGTAGCAACTGGCTAACTATGCGTCATATTAGAATGTGGCAGCACTCATAAACAGGGGATGCGAGCTACTTACCCAAACAAAAAAACCCGTCCTTCTTCGTGTCTCTCGAAATCGCCAAGTAATCCACTTCTGTTCCAGACTTTGATCGTCCTGATACGAACCGATATCGTCATCCTCACTCAATAAGCGAAGCCGAAGACATGCTTGTGCTGCCATTGCTAAACCGTTGTACCCGCATCTGAGTAGTTCCGGCTGACGACTCTGACAGAGTCCAACTGAAGCTAGGATTCGAACCTGAATATAAGGCAACGGCTCTTGGGAGTCGATAAAATCTAGCTATGCAAAGTCAGCTAGACTGTTACCAGATAGTGAGATGACGATTGATATACTTCTCTTGTCATGAGCTCATGCAGGATACAGCATAAGCAATCTCCAAATCGATTGACCTCTTCAGAACCAAAGTATTTAGAACCAATCGCAGCGGTAGCCAGGCACAGGCTCCAGCCCCAAAGGGGGATGGATAAATGCGATCTGTCAACAAAAGGGTTCACCGGATGAAAGTGCTCGAAGTAGAGACTGATAAATAGTTGAAAGGTCCTTTTCGCTAGCAGAGTTTCTTTGTGTGCGGCAAAGTCGGCAAGTATATGTGAGCTGGTCGCATGAGAGTCCAATCTTGACATGAGCTCCTCGAATATACTATCTGGAACGTCACTTAATGCCCCAATCCGTTTACTTGCTGCCGCGACTCTGGCATCTAGGTCGCCGATCCATGATACGTGGACCTGCTGGCCCGGACTTGGCCCATGGTCCTCACCATAGGCAGCACGTCGTTGGCGCATGTATCTCTCTGCTCGGCTTTCCCTGAACCCCGCTCCGTCTGAATAGTGCGTGGCTTTAGTGCCGGGGAGCGCAGGATCGTCACTAGTGTCTGAAAATTGCGTTTTCCTTTGCTTGTTTGAGGCCATGGAAGCAATCAAGGCAGAAACATGGTCTTGCTGTAGGCTCTGCTCGTGTATTGCTGGGAGAATTGGAAACGATGGTTGCGTCTCGAGGCTCTGGGGAGCAGTTGTAGATGCATGATCGACTTCAGATGCTAGACGGGGCATCTCGTTGAGATTGTGCAGCAATGAGCTGTTCAATGGGACATCGTCAAATGGAAGCCAGTTTGTGGGCATCGAGTAGGTGTCTGTGATCTCATCAACGATATTTGTCGGTCTTTCAGGCTCACGCCTAAGATGGCTTTCCACTGACGAGCTTTGGCCGTCGTTACTGATAATTTGATCGCTCTGTGTCAGATTTGTCTGGGCTTGAACAGCAGAAGTCATGTTTTGTTGGCTCGTCGAAGTTTCAAGCCAATCGAGTGCGGCCCCAGGCGTAGCTACAGTAGCAGGCGACTGCACAGTTGATGCCGTTGTTGCACCTCCAGAGCCCTGCTCTTCAGAGGCACTGAGCGTGATTTGACGTCCCCGTCGTTTCCGGGGTAGGTAAGAGCATACAAAATTCCTCACGGCGCAGTAGGTGCATGGCGTCCCTCCTGAGCATTTGGTGCGTGATTTAGAACAAGGCGCACACGTTCTCCGTAGTGACGAAGTAGTTGAGGTTTGTGCGCCTCCAGGTGTTTCGCGTTCATGTAGCCGTTCATGTCGCTGTGCTGCATCCCTAGAGATTCGCCAGCAGTAAGCAACTTATCGGCATGGCTCAAACGAGGTGCTTGTTCCTGATGAGAGATGGCACTTACTTGCGACTGAATCTTTTATTGCAGTAGGTGCATTGGATAGCCTTTGTATGAGTATGCGTCTGAGTGTGTCGCTTCAAATGCTCATATCGTGAGAACTGTCGATTGCATGTATCGCATACAAACGAGGACTTTTCTTGGTCATCTTGTATTTCCGGTGACTCAATCGACGTCGTATCCGCCATTCGTGTTTCCATTTAAGCCAGAGCTGTATGAGTTTTACCAGAAGTGAAATTGCCAGCACTAGAAGGGGTAGAGGATACTAATAAGTAACTACTGGCTCCTTAGGCTAAGCCGCAGCACTAAAGAAATAGCGGCAGGGGTGTGGGGAACACTGAAAATCGGGGTCGAGAGAACGAGGTGATAGGTACGCTTCATCTGATCGTGGGCTGCAAGTATTCACCCCGCACAATGCTTACTGAATCTGGAAAAGATGGTAACTCAGAAGGGCTTCGTCTTCAAAACTATTGACAGAAGCAAACAGGGAATAAACAGGCACTTTGGATGTGACATTCATCGCACGTGTTTAAGTTCTACGAGTCTAATACGACCGTCGATCTATATGTCCTCGAGCTAGGTATTACACGCGGTCAAAGTGTATTTCTCTCACTACTGCTAGGGTCATGTAGTGCCTATAGCGCGTTGCAACGAAGTGAGAATAAGCTCGTGCTCGCATGATCGCCATGAATACGCCGAGAAGCGTCTCTTGTATCTCAAACGGGAAGAATAATAGGACTTGGCTGGTCAATTGATACCACATATCAACCCATAAATCGGGCTTGTAGAATTTACAAGATAATTTGTTTCACGAGGCCTAAGAAAAGTCCTGGCATGTGAAGGCTGGCGGTGAGGGGACGCTGCTGACTTGGCTTTTGGGAAGTGGGAGAATGAAAGCTGGTGTTTTCGTTAAGCGATATAAAGGAAGGGATGCCAAGCAGGATTTTGCTAGCAGAACTAATTAAGCGCTAGAGATATCTACCCACTATCCTTATTGGAGAAGTGTTGAAATAATGATAATTAAAGGCGAAGATCAATCGATACAAGTCAAATAATGGCTGGGACCATCGCTAACAGACAGACACGGCGAGTAGACTAAAGTCCATATGGACACACACCGACAAAAGTTTCAAGCTTGTTAAAGTCGCTAAACAAGCCCCGTTGGCTCAGTGGTAAAGCGTATCACTAGTAATGATAAGATCACTGGTTCGATTCCAGTACGGGGCAAGCGCAGGTGTTCTTTTTACCGTTTTTGCATCCAAGTTCATTGACTAATTTATACTCGCTCTCAGAGCCAACATCAAAGCATATCGTGGCATAACAGATAATTATATTACATTTTGTAGTCTCGAAATAGATAGATAGAGCTAGGTCTATATTAATTCAAGCTGCAGTTCTATAGTTATTATGAAAGGCATTTTATAGTAGATAGATTAAAGAGCAATGGCCGGAGTCCAGGAAATACTATAAGCAGTAACACTTTACTAAAGGGACTTACTTTTACAATCTTAATAGACTGTTAGTATTTAATATTAGTTTTATTATATATTGCGTTATATATAAAGTTAATATATTCCTTTAGATATAACTCCCCTTGTGCTATATGCCTTAACTATATAGTAATTACTAGTTGCGTATTCTTAACAGAGCCTGTAGACCGGTTAAAGACCAATTGGTCAGACATCTTGGTATAATGTCTAAGTTGTGAGCTAGAAGTGTTATTTGCCGCTAAGACCTGTGGCTGAGAGCTTAATCCAGCCGAGAGAACCTAGACCGGTTAAAGACAATCAGTCTATCTCGTCAGCAGGGCGACTCCCTCTTCTAGTTGAACTCCGATCTTGAGAATTGCCTATCGAGCCCTGCTCTAGATACTACCAAGACCAGACATCGAGAGCGGCCCTGATAGTCTACTAGCTAGCCCTTCTTTAGTGGAAAACCTTCTCCCTCCTCATCGCAAGGCTGCAGATTAGACAAATAGAACCGGCTGCGATGATAGGTACATATGCGAGTTGAATCGCTCTCGTGATGCCATGGATGGCCTCTGCCTTAACGTCAGGCTTTGCGGAATCGATGAGGCCGCTGCCGACACCGGCGAGAGCGTCGGCGATCTCGGTCTTGGAGACGTTGGGGAAGACGCGTTGGAGAGCTTGCTGGCCATAGTTGACAAATAATGCGCCAGACATGCCTGTGCCAAATACGATGCCGAGCATCTGTCCGACTGTCATGAAGCCAACACTGTAAGGGATCTCGGTAGGCTTGACTTTCATCTGAGCAACCGCAAAACCAGCTTGACAGAAGCAACCAACGCCAGTGCCCAGAATAATAGTGTAGCCGTAGATCTTGGCATTTGATGTGTGCTCATTGACGGTATCTGGTGCATAGTTAGTGCCTGCAATTGAAGTATTAAAAGAGAATGGATGTTACTTACACATTAGAACTCCACCAATGAGCTCCATCAAAGAACCTACGATGTACCAAGGATAGTAGTATCCCGTTCGGCCCATGAATTGACCGTTCAACAAGTTGAAGGCGACAAGGAACAGGATGAAGGGCAACAGGTGAACCGAAGTCTCTACAGCCGTGATTCCGCGAGTGAACTGATAATACAGTGGCAGGTAGAAAATGCCGATAAAGCTACCAAATGTCGCCAGCACTAAACAAGAGTCGTCAGCTTGAATCCTTTCAAGATATATATGAGACGACACAACTTACTCATTGTAAAGAATAGGCAGATCATGGTACGGCTCTTCCAGAAGTGCATGGGAAACAGTCGGTTCTCAAACGTGGTGCCAACTTGGAAGACCTGCTGGAGCACAAACAGGATGAGCAAGACGCCAGCTGTCACAAACAGACCAATGCTCCTGCCTGCATCCCAACTCCAAAGGACTCCACCAAAGTTCATCGCCATGATAAGGCATAGGACGGACCCAATGGAAAGAGCTGTACCGATGTAGTCGATTTGAGCTAGACGGCTAGTCAATGGGACACCTGCCTGAGGCTTGAAGTCGGGGAGGAGAAGAACGTAGATTGGACCAATGACAAACCCGACTAAGAGGTTCAGGTAGAAGGCCCATCGCCAAGTTGCACTACTATCGCCAAGCGATCCTCCAACCACAGGGCCAAGAACAGTCCCAATACCCCAGATGAAACCCGTGAGGCTGAGATACTTTGGTCTCTCGGCGTTCGTAGTGGTGACTGACAAGAGTGTCAAAAGGCCCATGTACATGCCGCAACCTCCCGCTCCAGCAATTGCACGACCGACGATGAAGGAGTTGATGTCGGGAGCGCCACCACAGAGTGCAGACGCACCCATGAAGACGGTGGTTGAGCCGATGAAGAGCTTTTTCGCCGAGAATGTGCCATAGGCTTTAGACCATGGAAGTGTTGTTGCGGCTGATGCGAGGGCGAAAGAGACACCGAGCCAGGGAACAAGGTCAACGCGCTGATAGGTCTCTACAACTTTGGCTTGGACGTTGGCGACTACGGTGTTGTCGAGAGCGTAGAGGAACAGGGCGGAGAGAAGAGCGCAGACAACTAGGAACCACTGTTAAGAGTTAGCAAACTTCTAACAAGTCCGTAATTGGGGTTTTTGGTACATACCTTGACACCATGAACATTTCGAGGAGACGGGTCTGGTGCTGGTTTTTCAACCTGGGGTTCCCTGAGGGCTTCGTTGCCTGAGGAGTCAGGACGCGGAGATGGTGACAGTCGAGACTCGTCCGAACTGTGACCGGACTGTTTCTCCTGAGTAAAAGACATAGTGAAGAAGAATATTAAGATCTGTACAAGATTAAAGTTTTTAAGGTTATAACGCTAAAAGATACTGTTGGACGATAAGACAAACGCTTCAACGCTAGGTCGTGATCTGGGGTTATGTATTCCTGACGCTGTGGAGAAGCTTAAAATTTTTCATATTTGAATTCGTAATTATCACAACCAGCAACCGGTTTCAGGGGGCATAAAACGATGCTTAGAAATTGCATAGAAAACGATGGAAATTATGAAAAGTGAAGGGATTCAGAACCCTGCCAGTCTGACCCTATAGGGTAAAGAAAACAGGAACAAGGCGACACGAAATCCGGCCCGTACCGTAACGTTACAGCACACTGTGTGGTATTCGCAAGGGGTTTAGCCTAAAAATGGAATCTGTCCCCGTTGACCAGGGGTCGGGTGCACGGAGGGGCTCGGGGGAAATCGCCTGATTGTGAGCTAACACTAGCTGCCGCAATTGCATCTCAAGATCTCTTGATGTTGTTAAGGATATTCTCCAGAAGGCTGTGGACTAAAGTGATGTACGTCAGGGATATAAATTTGGGTCTTTAGACCAAGAAACTAGCCAGCGCAATCAATACTCAGTTCAATTCAAGCACTTGAGTCTCGTTGTATTCTAGCTCTCGCGTACCAGTCTTTGCCAAATGGCTGCCATTACTCAAATTCAATCCTCTGACAGCAAACCTGCCTCTGTGGGATTTCATTACCCTAAACAAGAACAAATTCCATCAGATTCTATCGGCGTCGATCAGATTCTGGTATCCTTCATCTTCTCCCCAATCAACCCCCAAGACCTCCTCGTACTTGCAGGTCGCTACCCAGTCAAACCGCTGCATACCCTAGACAGCCAGCCTGTTCTGGGCTATGACGGCGTGGCTTGCGTCGAAGCAGTGGGTCCTCTGACCAACCCGGAGCAGACCCACATTCGGCCCGGAGACTTTGTTGTTCCGCGTCGGCATGGATTAGGAACCTGGAGAAGCCAAGCTCTTCTTAGCGTGACGGATGTTATTCCCCTGTCGCCTACCAAGGATCTGCTTGGCGCATCTCTACTGCGCATGGCGTTTCTGCCCGCTTACCTCCTTGTCGAGGATATGCGTGGCCTAAAGCCTGGTGATTGGATCATTCAGAACGCAGGTTCTGGAACCATCGCGAGGCTTGTAACGCAGTTTGCACGCCTCAAGGGTGTTCGTACCTGCAGCGTCGTGCGTGATCGGGAGGGTAGCGCTTTTGATGCTCTCAAGGCTGATCTGCAGAGCCACGGCGCTCATATCGTGATCACCGAAGACGATCTCGCTAAGCACGGCACCCAGGCTTCGGCAGAACCCGCGGATGCTGCTGCCAAGGGTCGTATCGTGCTGGCCATCGACGCTGTCTTTGGTGAATCTGGTGAGAGGCTTGCCAGTACCCTGTCTCATGGTGGAACATATGTCAACTACGGGTCTCTCGGCGGCGCAAGTGGAATTATTGGTCTCTCCCAACGTTTGCTGTTCTGGTCAGAGGTCAAGTTTAGGAACTTCCGTCTGTCTGAACAGCTAAAGGCTCGGACTGCAGCAGAACAGGAATCTCTCCTGCTGTGGTTCCAGGACCTGCTTTCTCAGGGACTTTTGCGTACGCCACCTGTGGAGACTATTCAGGTTCCCCGGGATGTTGAAGGCAGGGATGAGTTTGAGAGGCGTGTGAAGGAGGCTATTACTGCAGGTCCTGGTGACAAGGTGGGACGGGTCAAGCAAGTTTTGCAGTTTGGTAGGATCTAGCTGCATATGTGCCTTCCGAGGCTCAACACAGGTGGTGGGTGGTTGGATTAGGTAGTAATGTAACCCTTTCATGCAAGTGAAAATTCTTTTACGAGTTGTCACATAAAGTGAGATTGCGTCATGTAGTGTACATATTGTTCAACGCCGAAAGAGGTATTGATGCTTGCCGATACCAAAGTCCTCAGATAAATTTAGCAAGGTATGTGAGTAACATAAATGTGTAATAGGAATAATGAAGAGTTGTGATGTGTTGTATAGATGCCTTGGGCTACCTTTTTCGCGGAGCAGTATATTTAACTCTTGCGTCTGGGTTATAGGACTGTTATTCCTAAAGGAAAGAGTTACTACTTTGGGCTTCTTTTATCTGTCGACTTTAGTAAAGACAAGCTGTTAGGCAAAGCTAGTTTTCTTAAGATATATATAATAGTTAATGCTAGATATTATAAGAGAAATAAAATACCTTACTTAATAGCTATTTAATAGGCAATATACAATTTCACTATATAATAAAGAGCCTTAAGTTAATATTATAAGCTATAATTACTAATTGCTTTATTTATCTAGCAGATTTTATTATATTATAGATATCCTATTAAAAGGACTGAAGTTAATATACTATTTATTTATATTATAACTTAATGTATTTTATTTAGACATTATAGACTTACCTAGATATATTAGCTACATTATACTAATCGTTTCTAGCTATAACTCTTAACTGCAATAACATTCTGGCTTACATTAAGTTTGCAGTATTTATTAACATTAGTCTAGGCAGACTACGTCTGCAAATAATATCAAGAGGCAAGTCACAAGAAATCAAAGTTCTTTCATATAAATAAATTAATAAATTTTATCTACAAGTCCAAGGTTTCCAGTCAACTAAGTCTCCTTCTTTGACTGCTTCTCTCGCTCAATAGCTGACGCATTGTACTTGCGCAGAATGTCTAGCAAGCCAGGGATTGGCTCGTCAAAATCAATCTTGGCACTATTCATAAACCGAGCCAAGAAGCCGTAAATGCCATTGAGAAAGAAAATCTCAGTAATTTCCTCATGACTAAAAGCCTTAAAAGCCTCATCCATGACGTCCTTGCTAACACGAGGCTGACGGCTGAGCTCTTCAACAATACGAGCAATCAATCGCTGACGCGGAGTAAACAGGCTCTCAGGCAATGGTTCTTTGGGATTACGAAGAGCCGCGAATTGTTCATCGGAGAGACCGAGGACGCGAGCAACAGGCTCGTTGACATCCCACTCGTAAGGGGCATCAAGAGTGGCTGCTGTACGTAGAACAGTGGTTTGCCATTCAGATGGGAGAATCTTTCGGTTCTCACTCCAGCTGGAAGAAAGGAGTGTCATGAATGGTTTGAAGAACACGTTGCTGTTGGCGAGGAGCTTTAAGAGCCAGTTAGCCTATGATACTAAAGCTTTGTAAGGGGAGGGTTGACTTACCTTGAAGATGTTCCTCTCGAATGGCAGAGTTTGCAGAGCTGCCTTGATGTCTGGCGGGGCAGTGTTGGAGTCGACGTAAGGGAGCAAGTGCTCGTTGGTGACGACACGGTTATCCCAAGAAGCCATTTTTGATAATGAAATGAAGAAGATGGAGCGAAGTTTGCAAAAGAGCTGGAATGATTTCTCGTGATTTGGTTCGAATCTGCTGTATTGGCTTGAGAAGCGTCTGTGAAAATATCTATATATATAAAAGTACTATGTGAGACACAATGTAACGTTACATTAATCTACCACGACGGCAATCACAGCGAGGTCAACATATCACTAAAAGTCAGGCTTCCCGAACATCATAGCCTTGTCTCGGCCTGGGCAACCCTGGCTCTCAGCTCATCGGAGCAATTGCTGCCCAGTACAACAAACACTGTGTAAGATTAGCGTCGCCTCGGAAGCGGGCCGCTTCTAGCACATTCTCTAGCTGCATGTTGCTAAAGTGTGACAACCCTCGGGATGAAGTTGATGCAGTCACATTCTTAAAACTAGCAAACATGATGTATATTCACGATTTGGGAAACATTTTTCGAGATGCAGACTTCGATCTAGCTTCTGAGTGTTTCGAAGGATTCTGATCCCTTACTTGCAACCCACCACTGCTTGCTGCAATTGTGCAGCTGCATATCGCCACTCGTGAAACACATCTTACAGAGCCGCAATTACGGACGAGTAATTGAAAGGATTGAGGATGCAGCCGCTGATTCAATAACTGCCGCATTTGGTCTTCGATGCAACCCTCGTGGCGTCAGAAACGCTGCATCGATCGTGGGGGTCGTAAGCGAAAGCCCTGTTCAACCCGAATACTACATCCAGTACATGCATCATCGCCACTTCCAGAACAGGCATAGTCCGCGTCTTACACCAGTTTTGTGAGGTTATTCGCAAATGCTTCGAGTAACGTATAGCAAGAAACGTATGACGAGATGTGTTCTACTCCTTGTACGGCAGGGAATCCAATCCTTCGGGACAACGTTCGGCATTGCCGCTCTGCTTACTTGCAGATACTTGCAGCAGACAAGGCAATTGAGCCCGAGTCCTTGTGTCACCACCTCGGGATGTGAAAAGAATTTTCCAAAGGTATGAAAGAAATGACTGAAACAGAGAATATCGAAAGAAATTAAGTATAAATAAGGGAACAATCTTGTAAAACAACTATCAATTTCATTCACTATCACAAGCATATCATCCTCATAGATCAAAAGCATTTATATTAATATTCACACCGTCTTTTGGTAACCCCCTTAATCCGCTAATCATCTTTCATCATGAAGCTCTACCACCACGTTGAGAAGCATGAGGACTTCTTCCTCCCCTACCAAGACGGTATCACCCTCAAGCCTGTTGAAGCCCTCGTGAAGCACGAGAGAGATATGGGCTTCTCCGACGTTGAGACTGTACTTCCCGCGAATGAAGTCCAGAAGGATATTCTTAAGGAGGATATCCAATGGGCTGAAGCAGTTCTCTTCACTGGAAAGACCTCTGCTTTAAGCTCTGAGAAAGTCCTTGATGTATGGAGATCCTTGGCATATCACTGTAAGTATTACAATTTTCAATCAAAATTAATGTGGAAGTGATTGCTAACATTCGAACTAGACATATGCCTTCGATCTTGCATTACCGATGGACCAACGCCGAAAGTCGTGGTCCAACGATGCATCGAGTCTGTTCAATGGCGCCGCCCTGAGAAAGGGGTTGAAAAGCGTCACCGAGGCTCAGCATTCCTGACGGTTGAGGCCAACAAACGTTCTGACGAGATCAATCTTGTCCTTCATTTTCATCGAGCCTTGATTGACACGACCTCGCTTCATACACTCAGACTCGACTGTCTTCTTCAAATTCACGGCATTCCTGGTATCGAAAGCACTGGCTTTACCGCATACACACGATATCTGGAGCAGCAGCGCAAGGACATCACCTCATCCAAAACCTTTTGGTCCAGGATCCTTTCGGACATTGCTCCCCAGTCGATCTTTGGTCTTGAACCTGACGCTTTGGATGGTTTCAACCAAGATAGACACGGTGTCAGTGCTGTGATCCAGGGCGCAGAGCTAGCAACATTAAACAGTCTTGAGAAATCTCGCGAAGACTCAAAGTCATGGCGCCAGACTTTCCTCGAAGCAGTCTGGGCCCATGTCCTGAGCGCTCACTCCGACTCTGAAGAGGTTCTCTTCGGAACTGTTCGTCGAGATGCAAACTTTGTGGGCGCAGACACTTGCGTTGGATGCCTCGACCAAACCTATCCCGTCCGACTCCGCGTTCCCACTGGGGGAGACGCATACTTCTCTAACCTTTCTGGCTCCCTGGATAGATACCATACGGAAGCCGGTCGTCACGCATTCATCGGCTACACTGGAATCGAAGAGCAGGCACCAAATGGCATGCTGATCGAAACAGCCGTTAGCTACAGCCAGACAACTAACACACCTTGCATCGCCCCGAGCCTGCGGAAGTTCCCTGTCGTGTTGTGCATCAACGACGCTAGTGTGTTACAGCTTGCAATCAAGTGCACAACCAAGATCCCACTGGAGAAGGTCGAATTGGTGTTTAGACACTTCGTCTCAGCAATCTTCAGTGCCGCTCAGGGCTTGAGCGCAGTGGACAAGTTTCCTCTTTCCGATATCCAGCTCGTCTCGGAGGCTGAAAGGCGTCTCATACTATCTCGTTCGGTCAGCACCCGAAAGGTACAGGCTACGACTATCCCTGCTTTGTTTGAGAAGGCTGTGGCTAGATTCCCCGAACGAGTCGCAGTTGACTTTCAGGGCGACACTAGCCTCACCTTCGCCCAGCTCAACAGTTTTTCCAGCCATCTCGCAAGGAAGTTGAGGCTTCGGAAAGGTGCTGTCTATCCTATCTTAGCTGACAGGTCCCTGGATCTGGTCGTGGCTATCCTGGCGGTTCTCAAGGCTGGGTCAGCGTATACTGTCCTTGACCCAGAGTTCTCAGTCAGTCGCCTCGAGCAGATCGTCAACGATTGCAATGCGGCAGCAGTTCTATTTACTCGTAGATACTTGAATATGCTCCCCAACACTATCAATATCGAGCAAGATTACTCACGATTGCCTACTGATGCCACAGAGTCACTTGATGACTCTGATGGCATTGGCGTAAACGTCAAGGCGCAAGACCGCTGTTACATCATCTACACATCAGGTAGCACAGGGAAGCCGAAGGGTGCAGTACTCACTCACGAGGCCGCTACAAGCGGTATGCAGCACCACTCTCTGAACGGGCTGAACCGCTGGCTTCTCTTCTACAACCCAAGTTTCAGTGCTGCTCAACGTACCATCTTGAGTACTCTTGTCAATGGTGGAACTCTAGTGCTGGCACCCAAAGAAGCACTCACTCGGGATCTCGCGGGAGTCATTAATCGACTTTCGGTCGATGCCCTCGGAATTACCCCTTCTGCACTCTCTCTTTTGTCGCCCAAGGACGTCCCAAGTCTCAAGAGTATTACCCTCGTGGGTGAGCAGACTCCTCAAGAGCTTGTGAACACTTGGTCTTCCGTCAAGGGGCTTACACTGAGAAACACGTATGGCCTCAGCGAATGCACACAACTCAACTTTGGGAGACCATTGATGGCAGTTGATGGCCAAGCCCCGAACCCTCGCATACTGGACCCGCCAATCGACACGACGAGCGTCTTCATCCTTCGTCATGGTAGTACTGAGCTCTCACCACTACTCGTATTCGGCGAGCTCTGTCTCGCTGGTCCACAGCTCGCCCAAGGCTACATCAACGAGCCAGGACTCACCGAGAAAGCATTCATCGCCAACCCATTCGGTCCTGGAAAGCTTTACAGAACCGGCGACAAGGCTCGATGGCTTCCCAATGGTCAGATCGAGATTGAAGGACGTGTCGATATGCAAGTCAAGATCAATGGGCAAAAGGTCGAACCTGCCGAAGTTGATCGTCTCTTGGTCTCGCTTGACGTGATCAAGGGGGCTGTGACGTTTTCTGTCAAGATGGAAGATCGTCAAGTCCTGGCTACTGGTGTTGTTCTTGATGACGGGTCTTCTTTCAGAGATGCCGTCAACGTAGCGAGGAACTATCTTCGCGCCAACCTGCCAGTTTTCATGACGCCAACTCTTTGGATCCCCATTGAATCGGTACCCAGGAACGGGAATGGGAAGCTCAACTATCACTCGCTGCGAACTAAGGCAAAAGAGCTTGGTTTCGTTGGCTTTGCCAAGCTCATGGAGCTGGGCGACGAAGAGAATATGGAGGAAAAGCTGACTGATGTTGAAGAAAAGATTGCATCAGTATGGGCAGAGTCTCTCAAGATTGACAGCTCTGTCATTCGCCGATCTCATTCCTTCACTGATCTCGGCGGAACTTCCATTGAGGCCATCCGAGTTGTGTCAGAGCTACGTGAGCACGGTCTAGCAACTGAACTCGGTGACCTGCTGGCCTACACTTCTCTGAGTGATATCGCATCCCGATCACAGACTGTTCCAGTGGAAGAAGAGCAAGAACCGGCACCCTTTTCACTTCTCCAGGACGAGAAACTGCTTTCAGATCTGAAGGAGAGCGAGGATATCACTGATGCTTATCCTGTCACACCTTTCCAAGAATCCATGCTGGTATCAGTCAACTCGCCCTCAGATCCATACACCTACTCCAGGACCTGGGATGTAAGTCAACTGGATCTCGCACGCCTGAGGGACAGCTTTGAGCAGGTTTTCAGGTCTCGCGACATCCTACGCACCGTATTCGTTCCATACAAACAGTCTTTCGTGCAGACCGTGAGGTCCAACGTAGACCTCTCATGGTTTCAGTCTCAGCAAACACTAGAGGCTTTCCAGCAAAGTGACAATATTCACGTCTGGGATATGGAGAAACCTCTCTGGAAAGTAACTATTACGTCAGATCAAGCTCTGGTCGTGACAATGCACCATTCCCTATTCGACTTTTGGTCTCACGGCTTCCTTTATGATGATGTCGCCGCAGTCTACACCGGCAATCAGGTTCCTCAACGCCCAAGCTTGAGTCGATTCATTCGACACTTGCAGCAAGAACCTTCTGCGAACAGCACCTCATTCTGGGCTGAGTACCTTCAAGGTGCTGAGGTGCTCAAGCTGAACAGCAACCAGCTCTACAAGTCCAGCAAACTCGAGTTCGATCTTGGACACAGTCTCACTGCACGCGCCAGAAGTGTAGGATTGACTCTCGGTGCAGTTGTCTACAGCGCCTGGGCCATTGTTCTATCTCGTCAGATGGGATCCAACGACATCACTTTCGCAACCACTGTTTCAGGTAGAGAAGCTCCTGTCGTTGGTATTAATGATCTAGATGGACCTACCATGAGCACTGTTCCGCAGAGGATCAAGCTCAACACTGAATCTACCCTCCGAGACATCGCTCAGAAGACAGTCGCCTCGTTTTCTCAGCTACTCAAGCATTCTCAAGTCGGTATCGCCGCAGCGCTAAAAGCGGGAGGTATTGGTGCACAAGACATTGACACTCTTGTCAATATCTTGATCGATGCCAACAAGAGCGAAAGATCGAGAAAATCTCACGAGATCTTTAAGATGCGTGGCCCGCGGCCTCAATGGGAGTCTGGACACGGCATGACTGTTTTGGAGGTCCAAGAGTCATCAGGACAGAGAGACTCAACCATTATCCGACTCTCAAGCAACGTGGATCCTCGACGCTTGGGATTCATCAAGGACTCGTTGGTCGAGGTGCTAGGGCTTTTCTGCGAGAAGCCTGATTCTATCCTGTTGTCTACCAACATCATGGGTGCTGCTGAATATGACTTCGTCTTCAACCAACTTTCTAATCGGGAGACACTTCGAGTTCCAGAGCCCGGGTTCCTTTACAGCGCATTCAAAAGAATTGCACAAGACACTCCCGATGCTATCGCCATTGACTTCAACAACGAGAACACGGTCTCTTATGGAGTTCTAGACAAACTGGCGAATCGGTTTGCTCACACCCTTATCGATGCTGGCGTTCAACCGGGTGATCTTGTTCCCATCATGCTTGATAAGTCAGTTGACATGATGGTCGTCATCCTGGGTACGATGATTGCTGGAGCAGCATACGTTCCTTTGAGTCCCGATAATCCCATAGATAGAAACTCCTACATCGTGTCTGACACGTCCGCAAAACTCATTGTGGTTCATCCCGCGTACGTAGAGTTTGGCGATCATGTTAAGAATTCACTTGGGGTTGAGACGCTGGTAATGAAAGGCTACCAGGATTTGAGCCCGAAAAGCTCGCGTGGTGAGGATGCAGACTCTTGTCCCGTTGTGAATCATACTCCGGACAACCTCGCCTATCTCATCTACACTTCCGGCAGCACAGGGCTCCCCAAGGGTGTCAAGGTTCCCCACAGAACCGCTGCAGCTGCCGTCACGAGTATGATACAAGTCGAGGGCCGCGACCAAGGTGTGTGGAGGACCTTGCAGTTCGCCAATTACGTATTCGACGCATCTGTTCAAGACTTCGTCAACACTCTTAGCAGCGGCGGCACACTATGCATGGCCCCAACAGATGTGTTGCTCTCTGATATTGCAGGCTGTATCAACAGGATGGATGTCCGTCAGGCTATCATCACACCAACGGTTGCCAAGTTACTCAACCCAGCAGATGTCCCGCGATTTGAAACACTCATCGTTGGAGGTGAGCCACTTACCTCAGACGTCATCAAGACTTGGGCGCCTCACTGCAAGATCTTGAACGTCTACGGACCAACTGAGACATCCATGGTGGTTACCACCAAGCGCATTGAGTCACTATCAGAAAACCACGTTGTCGGCAATATCGGTGCTCCATTTGATACCGTCCTGGCATTCATCCTTGATCCAAACGGTGAGACACTGCAGCCTTATGGTGCAGTTGGAGAACTGTGCATAGCCGGTCCCCAGGTAACAGATGGTTATGTAAACCGTCCTGAGCTGACGGCTGCTGCATATGTTGATAGCGCTCAGCTTGGAGTTCGTATCTACAGAACTGGTGACTTGGCACGATGGCTACCTCATGGTGAGATTGAGTGTCTTGGCCGTAAAGACAACCAGGTCAAGATTCACGGTCATCGCATTGAACTTGGAGAGGTTGAGAATGCCATTCGGAACTCGGGTCTTGTCAAGGACGCGATTGCTGTGGCTGCCAAGGTTCATGATAAGATCCATCTGGTTGCCTTCTGTACCTTCAACAATGACACCACTGCTGGAACGAATGGCGCTGGTATTCTCGAACCTTCCGCCATGAGAGATACATTTTCGAGGTTGCACGAGAAACTCGGATCGTTGGCGACTTATATGATTCCCAAGTTCGTCATCCCCATGGCCGATTTCCCGAAGCTGCCCTCACGCAAAGTTGACCGCAAGGCATTGAAGAAGATGCTGGAGGACCTCGATCGGGATTTCTTAGCGCAATGTGTGCTTGAGTCTCCCAGCCAAGCCCACGCAATCGTGCCTGTGGAGACTCCATCCGAGATTGCTTTGGAGTCGGTCTGGGCGGATATCTTTGGACTAGCGGCTGATCAGATCGGGCGCGAAGCAAACTTCTTAGCCTTGGGAGGTGATTCGATCTCGGCCATCAGTCTCACTGGCCATCTTCGCAAACTGGGTTATCATCTCACAGTACTCGACATTCTTCAATCTCCGAAGCTCAAGGACATGGCTTCTGCCATGCGAAAGCTTGATACTGAAGCTGTGGGCAAGAAGATGGTCTTCAACGTTCCCGAGAATGTCAAGACTGCCATTGAAGGCACTGGGCTTACATGGGATGATCACGTTGAGTATGGTAAGTTGCTCTCTCTAACGAGTTGATACACAGACGATAGGATACTGACCTTCATCTTTACAGCATATCCCTGTCCACCTGGCCAAGCAGAGTTCTTGAAGCAAGGCGCTCGAGACTCTCAGATGTGGGTTCTCCAAACCGTGCGGCGTATGACTGGTGTCATCGAGCCCGAACCCTGGATCAAAGCCACCACGCAACTGACTGAGGCCAATGAAATCTTGCGCACGACTTGGCTACAGGCATCTCACGGGAACTGGGTCGGAGTTGTCCTTCGCGATGCGCAGCCCAGCGTCACAACTGTCGCCGTGGACTCTGAGGATGAGATGTCCAACTTTCTCGAGGACTTCTGGCGAACACGTTTCGAGTTCGGTCGCCCCTTTATCAAGTACGCCATCATAACTCACGGAGACTCATCCTGGGACTTGGTCATCAAGATGGACCACGCTGTATACGATGGAACACTTCTACGAGTCTTTGATCAGCACTTCGAGAATATTCTACAAGGCAAGCCTTTGCCTCCTCGCGTCGAGTTCCGTGATTTTGCTCAGCATGCCTTTGAACAAGACAAGTCTAAAGCGCTTGAATACTGGAAGGACAAATTCACACATGCTGGGCAATCATCTCAGGTTTTGAAGGGTCAAGATCTCGGTGGAGTGAGTGAGCCTCGTGTCACCGCCAGTTTCAAGATGAAGATGGACACACGTGGCATTGAGCAGGTGGCAAGGAACTATGGCGTCACTCCAAGTATCATCTTCCAGGCTGCCTTTACACTTTGGTTGGCTAGGGCGACACAGAGTGATAATGTTCGCTACGATTATCTCCTCAGTGGACGAAACGTGGCACTGCCTGATCCCCAGTCCATTAACGGCACACTAGCAAATTTCTTGCCGATCTGGACAGGAACGAACTCCACCGAGAAGGTCTCAGATCTTCTTGCGAGGTTACAAGAAGACTTTTGGGCTGTCACCGAGAATGGATTAGTTGGTCTAGACGATATCTACCAGACACTGAATGTTTCCCGCGCGGCTCATGGGAACAAAGTTTTGTTTCTGTCTCAACCATTCGACCCTGTTCCCTTGGATGATGCGACAACCCGCAATCGATGGCTCGTCATGGCCAAGTCAAAGGTGCGGATGTATCAGCCATATGCGCTTGTAGTCGAGGTATCGAAGTCTTTTGGTGATGCTTCAATACTGAAGGTCATGTACGATGAGAAGGTGTTTGATCATGGGACGGCTGAAGCATTTGCTTCCGAGATCACTGGGCTAGTATCGGCTATGATGCAGGATGAAAAGAAGAGTATAACTGTTGAGGAAATTTAGATAGATGCTTGTATATTTAGAAATATTAGATTAATATTTAAGGGACTTAGATCATCCTAATCGTGTCGAAAGCTCTGGGTGAGGGTGTCGTGCATAGTAGCCGTCTATTTAATAGGATCTGCCTTGCTTAGGAGCATACTGAGACATTAATATAACCCCAAGCAAGAGCAGGATACTGCATACTATGAGCCTGTTCTCACGGCTTTCATCTCCTAGATTACATCGTAAGCAGTCTGCCTATAGTTAGAAGCTTGGGGTCGTGGCTTGCAACATACCTTCGCTAACAGTCGTCAGACAGAACACGGTGAAGAGATTGAGTGGAACCCTCATTAATCCGTAAACTCGACCTCTTCGCTCCTCCTGAACCAGCCGGCTTTTGAGATAAGTCATACTCGGATAGTACAGTCCGACGCATATCTCGAAGATGCAGAACGCCCAAAAACGACTTAACTCATCTCGAAGGAGAATTGTCGCCAGAAGAGCTGAGGCCGAGATAGATGACGCAAGCTGTATTGTCCGCGATGAAAGTTGCATCGAGTTTGCATCAAGCGAGGTATAAAGAAACGTGAAAGAGCCTAGAGACATTGCGGCCATGAGACTCGAAAATATGGTACCGAAAGGAGGGTTTGCCCAGATCCTCTCATGGAAACGCGCTGACATGATTGTCTGGGGCCAGGAGTAAAGGACAACGTAGACAGAGCCCTCGAAGAAGCACATGGTTAGTGTCAGAATAACCAAACTTGGGTCTTCTGCTCATATCGTCAGCTGCATTCGACGGTGGAAGGTTGTATTTACATACTCAGAAGAGATATAGCGTTGGCTTTCCATGAAGTCTCGGCTATCGGGGACCTGCCTGATGTTCCGCGATTTTCAGCCTGGATTTACGTTAGCAATCGATACGAAGCAGACATGATGCAGAGACTACCCAGGATCGAGTGATGACCATCAGTGCCAAGCTTAGACAGACCATACTGAGTAAGAAGGGGGCGGTATGTGAGCCCAAGGCATTCACAGCTGCTTGAGCTACAACGCCGCTTCCAGCAGAAACAATGCCATTTGTCACAACCATAATGCTATATATCGTGCTCAAGGCAGTCCCACGGTCCCCAAATCCTTGTCGTTTATACTCAGCCGTCATCCAACTCTCGAACACTGAGTAAAGCAAGGTGGTGCAAAATCCAGCCATGACTCTCCCGGCAAATAGTATTACTATATTGCCCATAAGCATAGTAAGGGAGGAGACTGAGTACATCAAGCAGTAGCATTGGCACATGAACTTTTTGCCATGCTCTTTTGCCAACGAGTCCACGAACAGTGCGCTGATTCCAGCAGAGACAAAGCCGGTGGCAAAGAGAGTCGCAACGGCAGGCTCTGATAGTTTGTGGGTATTTTTCAGACAGCTGTATAAATAAGATGCCTGGGATAAACCATTGGAAGTTAGTTTTCGCTCTATTGGGTGCTATTGCCACTTAAACGCACCTGGAGCCATTCTGCAGCCATCGCCAGGCCGTAAACCCACAGGAACTTATTGCGAAAATTGTAATATCTGTCACCAGTCGAGTCATGACCTATATCGTGTAACTCATCGTCGATCATATCAAGACGACCAGCCTCGACTGCAGAGGCTTGAACCACCTTCAATGTCACATGTCTGTGATGCCAATAGGAAGCAAAAATGAGCGGTATGATGAGGATAATGAGCGTGATTGTGTAGTAATCCATAATTGGCTTACATGTCGGGATGTGTCATGAAACAAAGAACCCAGAGTGAAAAGTCGTACATTGCAGTGAGACTTGGGAGAAAAGGCTAGGAAATTGGACGATGCCATCGTGGGAATACGAGACGGGGGCCGTGCTGAGGCGTTGACGTTTCACGCCGTACCCCTGATGTCCAAGACTAGCCCTCATTGGTCTCTGTCGTAAAACACCGAAGTGCCTCCCGGGATTCCGGCAGAAGAGGTCAAAGAATGTGGGTCAGAAGGATGGACGTTTATCTTAGCGCTGACGTAGGAGTCTTTCATGAGAAAAAAAGAAGACACCTAATCAGTAACAAGATATAAATAAGTGACATTATTACAATCGCCTAGGGAGTTCTACCTGACTAGTATGCCACAAACATGCCGAGCTTCTAATGTTGACAGGTAAATTGGTTGATAACAAAAGACATCTTGAAGACCCACGTTGCCGTTTATCCCGACTCGGCAAATTGATCCGAGCTTTACGTGTAGGACTAGCCCTATTAATCTGGAGTCCACGTCTGCTCTGCAACGGATCGTGCCACTTCAGGTGAAACTCAAAACGACAGTGAAAAGGGGATAATTGCCTCAATTCACTATGAGAACACTTATGGCCGATATAAGCTGTGTTGAATATTTTTTATGTAAGTAAGATGTCTATACTTTACACTACCCTATATTATTCTCACCTTTTTTTACTGAGTGTCAAGTCAGTTTCCTGGGACTTACGTTATCATGGCCGTGTCTCAAAAACTGGTCACAATTACCTTTATCTTCGCGACGATACTGCTCTGTACTGTACTATTCACGAGATCATCTCCTCACTTCTCAAGATCAAGATCTTTGCAGAATCATGCGGATGTCTTCAGTAACGATCCTTATCTAAACTCAAGACTTGCACATGCCGAAAAGCTATGGAAACGCTCCATCAAAGCTCGCGAGGAGATGGTAGAAGTAGTTGGCTACGACAAAACCTTCCCAGACGGATACATGAACCCATTCAATGTCTGGGACTTTGCTCGCCCCAGCTTCTTCTGTCCTCACGATCTTGAACGCGTTGGGTCAATCAGCGACGGGGGAAAGATCATCTGCGGCATGTCGCGCTATGAGAAGGAATGTCCTGGCCCGTCCTCAGACTCAAACAAGGCAAGGGAATTCATCGTCTATTCATTCGGTGTGAGCGTCGACTCCTCTTTTGAGGCAGAGCTGCTCCAGCGCACAAATGCTCGGATATGGGGATATGACGGTACCGTTGATAAGTGGGCGCAGCAAGTTCCTGAGTGGATATGGTCGCGAGCCAAGTTTCAAAAGGCCATGATCGGAAAGGTGTCAGACGGCAAGGCTAGACCGCCTGTGTTTTCGATACAGGATCTGATGAAGATGAATGGGCATTCTTATGTTGATCTCATCAAGATGGACATTGAAGGTGCAGAGTTTGATGTTCTGACTTCGCTGATCGACTTTGTTAAAGAGCAGAGGAAGAACGGCAATGCGACGTTGCCTTTTGGTCAGTTATTGGTAGAGATGCATCTTAAGCAAGCACCAGAAGGCGTTACGGTTCCAAACGACCTTCGATCCTGGCTGGAGTGGTGGTATTCTCTGGAAGAGATGGGCTTGAGGCCAGTGAGTAACGAAGATAATTGGATCGGCGATAGGGTATATGGCATGCCCAGATTTATGGAGGTGAGTCCAAGAGAATCTAGCTTGAGCTTATGCGCAATTTTACTGAATATCATTTATAGTACACGTTTATCAATGCAGTGGATAAGGAGCGAAACTTGTTACTATGGACATGAAAGACGGAATCTTGGATTTAAGCTATAGACATCATATTTACAAGACCACACAGTTCTCTCAAATCTTTAGTATCCTAGCTGAGATCAGGAAGACTTGGGGTCCTGAGGCCAATTATCCAAAGTGGCCTTCTTCCCAGTCAACGTAACCTGGACCCTGGCTTGCGTAGGTTCATCCAGCAATAGAGTGTAAGTCCCAGGATAAACAACCAAATCGCCATTCTCTCCTCTTCGTGCAATGTTATCCAGCGTCCAATCAAGTGAGATATCCTTGGTTGAAGACGGCGCGACGTCATGTAAACGACCATAAGCTGCAAGGGTCTTAAGAGGATAAGGCTTCGGTCCAACTTCACTCTTGATAAAGACAAGAGATACAAAGTCGGAGGTAATACGACCAGTGTTCTTTACGCTGACTTGAATGGGAGGCAGAGCACATGTATCAGAGTATTGAGCACTGCAGACCTTGAGAAGCTTCTGGATGTCGAAGGTCAACTTGTTGGCCTTGAACTTGGCCTTGAAGGTGGTGTAGTGGAGGCCAAAGCCGTAGGGCAGAACTGGAGTCGAATACCAGCGATATGTCCTTCCAGGTAACGAATTGGTAGGTCGCAGATCCATATCAGTCATGCCAATCTGCTCGGTGTATTTACTGGGATATTGTGTGACAGGGAGTCGACCAGCTGGGCTCTTACGCCCGGTGAGTAAATCCATGACTGCAGTGCCGCCATCCTGACCAGGGTAGTTGACCCAAAGAATACTGTTGATCTTCTTGTTCTTTAAAAGAGCAGTGTCATCGACTTGATCACCTAGCTGAATAACAACCAATGGCTTCCCAAGACTAGAGAGTTTCTGAAGGAGAGTCAGTTGACTCTCAGGCCAGTCGAGGTTCTCACGGTCTCTGTCCTCCCCAGCAGCTGAGGCGTCAAGACCACCAAAGTAGAGAATGTAATCAGACTTCTTCGCCGCAGCCACAGCATTGACAGTCCAGTTATCGTGGGACGAGCTGTTCTGCAATGTCGGACCCCAAGCCACGTTGGTGTCAAGTCCAAGCTTCTCAGCTGCGTATAGTGGGCTGTGAAGGAAAGGAGCGCGACCACTGTATCCGCCCTGCAGCTTAGAAGCATCGTTGGCCCAGAATCCAATCATCGCAACACTGTCCTTCTTCTTGAGCTTCAAAGGCAAAGTGCCGTCGTTCTTAAGAAGAACTGCACCCTCGACAGCAGATCTGAGTGCGAGGTCCTGAGCTTCCTTGGTGTTGACATCCGCAAAGCTGAGCGAGTTCCATTGCGCTTTGGCACCGTCAAAGAAACCAGTATGAACAAGCCCTTCGAAAAGACGTTTCAACGAACGATCCATGAGCTTCTCGGTCAAGAGACCTTGTTTGTAGGAGTCGGAGACGTCGCTGGTAGTAGTATACTCACAGCTAGAATCCATGCCGTTCTCAAAAGCCACTTGGGCACCTTCGGCGTTAGTCTTGACATACTTATGATTCTGCCAGATATCCTGCATAGCTCCGCAATCACTGGTGATCCAGTTGTTATCACGCGTCCAGTTCCAGTGCCCTCGGAGGATAGTCTCCTGGAGGTAAGAGTTTGCGCACGAGGGGATGCCGTTCACGGCGTTGTAAGCGCACATGATGGAGACGACTTTGGCATCACGGGTGCACTCCTGGAAAGGTCTGACGTAGTACTCAGCCAAATCCTGAGGAGTAATCTTGGCATCAAAGTCATGGCGGGTGAAACCTCCCCAGTCCTCAAAATCGTTTCCAGCGTAATGCTTGCAGGTAGCGACGATACGTCGCTGCTCTTTATCGCCCTCAAGGCCTCGGACGATGTTTCGAGCATAGCGGCTGACATGAAGAGCATCTTCCCCGGGAGTTTCGGAGCCACGACCCCAACGAGGATCTTTGAAAGGGTTCACGTTGGGCGTCCAAAAATCAACTCCGCGCATCCCACCGTTGGTAAACGCACGCGCTTCAGTGCCGACGGTATTGCCGATGTCATGGATCAAATCATCGTCAAAGGCAGCGGCGAGGAGAAGAGGCATGGGAAATGATGTAGCAACGTCATATGGAGGCGTGTTAGAATCAAAGTGAGCACCTGGAGATCCAGCAACTCCATGAAGGGCTTCGTTCCACCAGTTGTACCTTGGAAGTCCAATTCGTGGGGCGCCAGTTGCATTACTGTTTCGATCAGCTCCGATACCGAGGTAGTGATTATGAGCGAGTGTCTTACCTGACTAGATTGCCCACTTTCTCTTGTGGTGTCAAAGCAGCAACTAGAGCAGCTGCTCTTTGAGAAGGGGATAACGAGGTATCGCAAATTCCATTCTTGCTCAGAGGTTCCTTGGTACAGTCGGGTAAGGTATAGAAGGGGATAGCAGCTATCGCCCGTCCATTCAGAAGAGAAAGCGATAAAACGCTAGCAGCGACCTGAAGATTGAGCAACATAGTGTCACTCAGCCAGAAAAGCAACCTTGTCTTGCCTAAGAGTATGGTTCTATCCGTCTGCTTTTATACTTTCCGCTTCCTTACTTCATGATGATTCTGTTGACTGCGGAGTCATGCATATGCTCATTTGCGGCTCACCATAGCCGAGCAAATAAAAACCCAATGAGGAAGTGTTCTCACAGCGGCATATGGCATGATCGGCAATTGTCTAACCGCAGTCGAAACTATCGGATATTATCACTGAGTGCGGGGAGCCGCGGGGCAGCGGGGAGAAAATGTGTAGTTTCAGGCAGAATACGGATTGATGTAACACAATAAATAGCCTAATAGCAAAACCTTTATTAAAAGCATAATACATTGAAGTATGAGGTCACGATCAGCTGGCATCGAATGTATTGGCTATGCTCATCAGGGTTAAAAGCTTATGGAAATTACCAGAAGTTAAATATTGGTGCGCTTGGACGTGAGAAATGCAAAGGGTCACGGCTAATATAAAGGAAACCCGTTGCGCACTCGGCCCCATTTTAAACTCAGAAGTCTCATATTGGCTCCTCTGTTTCCTCATATTGAGGCATATTCGCCTCAATATCCTCTTGTATGTTTCCTCTCCGACCTGGAAACCACGTGAGTTTATAAATTCTTTGAGGTCGAAGCCTTTACAACCTAATTGTTCTGAATGCGGAAACAAATGGATCTTTTTGTCATTTGGAAGCTCCCTAAATCTACACGAATGCAGTCTCGTACGTTTCTTGTAAATTATCATCCTAGCTCCAGTCTCAAAAATACTACCGCTATATCTTCCTCAACTTTTCTCTCTATCTATCTACACCTTGTCAAGTCTTAAAGTCTCTTGCAAAACTATTGAAGGCAACACCCTTTGATCCGGCCTGTTATTAGCTCTCATTAACAATCACCTGCGCTCCCCTAGCAACGCCATTACCTGTACCAGTGATGTTAAAGGTCAAGCCCGTAGCTAATAGTTGACCCAGCACTATTCTTGGCTTGAGCCTTGACAGATATACTACTACTTCTATCTGCAGCCGCAGGCGGTCCACTGATCAAAAATTCATCACCGCCGCTCGTGATGGCATATGTGATTGGGTGGCTGGCTGCTATATTTGTGGCCTGGTTGGCCAGAGCGGGTGCAGCTAGTAAGTTTGCTTCTACAGATAGAACAGAGAATTGGAAGAATATGGAGTTTACAGTTGTCTTACTCTGGGTTGTAAGCGTGGTGTTTGTGACAGAGAATGTAAGAGTCACATGACCAGAGGAGCTGAAACGAGTAGGAGTTACTGCATAGGTGTAGGCAGGGTCCGGCATTTGGGGCAGGCTTGATATGTAGCTGTCCTTGTTGTTTTCTAGATACTGTTGTACAGGACATTCCCAAGACTGCCGTCACATTCAGCTTGCTTCTATCTCCTACTCCCACGCACCTGTTAAGACGGTTTCGTTGGCATGTCAATTCACTGGAAACCGCTAGAGGGTAAGCGGCCTTCGCGGTACCATTTCAAAAGACCCGGTGAGCGAGTCGTATCTTGAAAATGCTCTCCTTGCTAGCAATTTCAATGCGGGCAACGAGGTACAGATGATGGCCACGTTGATCTCGACGCCTGACCAAATGACAAGATTAACGCCCTCAACCTCTGATGGTGAAATGAATGTCAGCTGAGCGACCATGACTAGTTTAAAAATGCCAACTAACGTGTCTTTTGTTGATTGGTTGCGGAAGAAAATCCATAAATCGCGTAGAGCCTTAACATTGCAACTAAGCATACACTACATGATATCAGAACATAGGGCGATATGATTCAACCAAACAAGGGGTACTTACAAGCCTCCACATCCGAAAATACTGATAAGGGCAATTCTTGCCTTTGACGAGACCCGTAAAGCTTTCAGAAAGGGCCAAGGTGCGATAAGAATGGCCAAGTCGTTGAGAATATTGATAATAGCCAAAGTATATTGTAAGATCCCTTGATTGATGCATCGTCCAGGTAAGGTCTGATCCCAAAGCTTGGCAACAGGCCAGCACGAGACCAACGGCAAAATAAGACATGGTAGTGTATATATGGAGAGCCAGCATATGAGAGCGATGAAGATACGTTGAGCAAGAGGTAAAGTGAAAATTCTTTTATACTGGACCAATGTCGAGAATTTGACGGCAAGTTGTGTGAAGTTGTAAGCAGCAATTGTAGCGAGGCGAACCTGGAGAAATTGCTGTAGCATAGTGGGTAGGACCGCATCTCCAAGTCCTAAGCTCACGCCTAGCACGGGTGTCAGTCTTGTCTTTCGCAGGAAAACAGGCTATTTGTAGTTACTAAACATGGATGCCGTAAGAAATCCGACTGATCCCAACTGAGAAGGCATTGGCCAAATTTAGTGAGGTGACGAAACGTATTAGATGTCTACTTACAGTAGCAATAATAGCAAGCCAATCTTCTAATCTCATGAAAGCCAATACCATGCGGGTAATGGTTCTTAGGATGACACATAAAACAGATAGTGCCGTCAACAAGAACCCACAGATATCGAGAGCATGGTTTTCAGCCACAACAGCAACGTTTGCAACGAACCACATGGTGTAGTAGTTACGTCTTGAAACATCAAGGTATTTTTGGTGGTGAGAGCACGCAGAGTCGGCACCGAGACACATGTGTCCGCGACATAATTCTTTACATTTATATAAAAGACGTCTTGGTGGCTCCGACAGAGTTTCTGCAGTCAGCATTTCATTTAGAAATGGGCTGAAGTAGAATTAAATGCCTCTAAATGCCTCTGACACCTAAAAGTATAGTGGTGTACTGACGTCGCAGACCGGTACTCCTGTGGCTGAAACATTCGGCGTAGACTTTCGCATAGAAGGGTGTGAGAGAAATCGAATTCTAGAATCCTTCAACTGCTATAATCAAACCTTCCATCCTGTGTTAACTGTATTGGGCAAGTAGGCGTCTGCTAGCTTAACAGATTTACGTTCGTTTCGTTTCTCAGACCAGGGATTCCCAGTCAAGCAGCTGAGCCCTGAGCCCCACATCTCGGGCCGGCCGTATAGAGCTAGAAAGGGGTTCCCTATCAATTCATTGATGCCCCCGAGTTTGCTTATGAAGGGAATCGGTAGGTGTTTCAAACTATAAAGTTCAGAGCACGGATACCTCCCTTTGGTACTGCCTGCCAGCGGAAAAAAGTTAGGAATTATTTATCTCTCGGTATGACGTTTTCCAAGGAGCTTTTCATAAAGTGCTTAACTTCCTATCTAGCATATAAATAGGGATATATAGCACGGAAAGTGAAGTGGAAAGGAAAGACGAAGAGAAGGCACAATGATTTGATGCTGTTGGTGCTAACCCAGTTGAGAGCTCGTATTGATCCTGCATTCGGTTGAACCCTGGATCCTTGCCCGTTGGAGTTGGATGCTGGTTGGACTGTGCTGAACCTAAAATCGTGAATTGCCAACCAGAACCTCGTACATCCCCACACAAACCAAAGGCCATTTATGATGTGTAGTAAATAATTCCGACTTCTTCTCCCATCTCCTCTATTTCATTTATGGGTGGTGACCTGATGTGACTGTACCATATGCTGGTCGCTGCCCACCCTATAGGTACAACGACATGTAAGACAAGCAAGATTGAGCACAGTTAACAGAAATCGTAAGACAGCCTTCGGGCTTGTGGGGCGGTTATTGAGTAACTGATATTTATGGACAGTAGAGTTTGTATTGATCAGATGAAGTCTATACAGCTCTATCGTTCCGTCTCTGAGCCCCTACGGTATATCCCGGACGTATCAAGCTTGGCTGAGACAAAATCTCATCAGTGCATCAAGAGTTCGCAACGGAAAATCCAATCATAGGATGCTGTATGGTATGAATCAGAATAACAAGGTCATCGCGTAGCCTTCTCATTACAGCCAAAGGTCAATGTAAAAAAAACATAGCGTTTTATTGTTGAGCTGCGGACTAATTTAATGGTTTTGAAGCTGTCGCCTCACTGACTGACCAGACATCGGCTGACTATGAGCCTGCCAACGCCGCAATTCTACTAATGTAATGTTGCGATATAATGCGGAGCAGTATAGCGATAGAAACATTTATAAAAATGTCACCCAACTGGCCAATAGCTGCCGGACCGTGAAACTCAAATACACCAAGCGCCGCGTTATCCTCAAAGGTGTTTCCTCCAGCAGCCTCAAAGGTCGCGATAGGCCAGCCCTGCCCTAAAACGGGGACAAGTTCCCAGCTTCCAAAGTCACTTTCGGAAAAGGTTTCAACTATCTGCCTCATCGTTGATTGTTTTTGTGTCTTCTTCCTTCTCCACTGCCATCCCTGGGAAGAACCATTGACTTCAACGTCAAATGGCCAGGTTGCGCCGTCATTAAACATACTAGTCTCCACGAAATTCGCCTGAAAGCCGTCAAAGGTAATGGTGCTCTTGCTGCTAAATATGTGTCGACTCTCTATAGTGCAAATAGGCAGATTCTCAGATGTATATGGACCTTCCTTGATTTTGAGTCTGCTGCTAGAGAACATCTTTGCAGAGTAGGCTACTGGGCCTTTGAGCTGAGGGCCTAGTTCAAGACAGCTTGTGCCGCCGCTCGTCATTACATTCCAAATATGGAACTTGGCGGGAAGTCTGGTGAAGCCTACGCGAGGGTAGTAGTTTGGTGGACCCTGAGAACCAGAAGGCCCTGGCGTAGGCGGATATGCTGACTGTTGATAAACGGGCCGTGGTGGTGCGTTAGGAGGTGGCTCGTAGTACGGAGGATCCAGTGTTGATGGGCGGTATGTTTTGGCACCGGCTGGAGGGCCACCTAGTGGATAGTAGTTGTAATAGTTAGACATGTTAGTCGAACCTATTCCTTCATTGAGGAGGTCCGGGCTGAAGCTTTCTGAGAGCAGAGGCTGGGAAATGTTTTCAAATCTCAATTTAGAGTGATAGACTAACAAGGGAATTACTGATTTGGGGAGGATATGTTATAACTTAAATACTTTTCTCAGTTTTTCTCGGGCTTTCCCATTGATCGCGCGATGATCCTTCTTCAAGGTTTAAGTGGGGTCGAATCAAATTCGGAGCTTACCCTTTTAGGTGAAATCGTGCGCCGTGAGTGAAATCTCAAATCGTGCTGATGAATCATGGCTGATCGCTGGTATATCAATCGACGGCCAACCTAATCATCTGACCGATGCAAGGAAATGCCACTAGTAAGAGAAATATCAAGTTTCACTAATGGTAGGCAGCCACCTACGTGAATCAATGAGCATCCTTAGTTTGATTACCGCGCAAATAGACAGAGATTGGTTTTCGAATAGCTATGCTATATCTTGCTGGAGACAAACTTCTAAGCTTCCGATAACCACAAAAACACTAGCAAAGTTTATTTATTATTGGTCCATGCCGACTTCAATAGTTCGTCCACCTTGGTAAACTTATAATCTGTGAAAATCCGATTCCACTCATCCGATACAGTCCAAGCTCCACGATGGAAAGCAGTGAGTGTACCGATTACGACCATCTTTGAGAAAGCCTCCACCTGATCCTGAGGAACTGATGGCAGTGGAAGTCTGGGATAGTTATCCGTCTTTAGTTCTCCAGCGGCTAGATCCCCCATCTTGAGCCACTCAATAGTGAAAGGTTCTCCTTCGTGAAGTCAGTACCTTCTTCTCCTTTGGTTCTGTCAGCATACTTACCTCGTAGTTCTTCTCCAATTTTCAGGAGCTGGCGAATAGAAATTCTGTCACCACTCATACCTCCAACCACTGGCCATTCGCTTTCAAAGTCAACAGCCTGGGTGACGATGTTGGCAATGTCATTGACACTTGTATAGGTGATCTCGTCATCGAGGGTACCTTTAACGACTATTGCATGTTTCTTGACGAAATCTATATTGACGGCAGTAGTGGTGATGTACTTTGCAGTCTTGTATGGATGGCAAAGGTAATCCATAAAGCCACCAGGCTGGAACAGTGTATACTCGATGACCTTATTGATGAAATTAGTTCCTGTAATGGAGAGGTTTACTCAGGTATGCTACCTTTTTATCAGAGTTCAAGCTCTTGAGATAATCTCTGATCTCGATCTTGCCGCTGTACCATGACATGACATCGAGAGAATCTGCCAACTTGGCTCCTCTAAAGCATAGTCAGTTGTAATGATACTTGTCACTACTTGATGAGAAGCTTACGTTGCCCACTCAGATGGAGCGAATCTCTTCACGCCAGCCTCAACAGCTGCGTCAATAAGTCGCTTCTGGGTCTCGTTACCCGGATCTAAGTGAACAGCAAGGAAAGAGAGAACAGTTTCAACGCCGCGAAATAAATCGATAAGCTCCGACTTGTTGTCGTAATCAGCTTTAATCCAAGAGACTCCCGGGAGCTCAGGAAGTGTCGATGGGTCCTAGGTCTGTCAGTCGCCAGTTCAAACGAGCGGGTCATGGTCCAGATGTACCTTGCGGACGAGTGCAGTGATATCATGCTTTCCAGTAGCGACAAGCCTGTCGAGAGTCTCTCTGGCGAGTTTCTAAAAAAGGTCAATGATTTTAGGAGTGAGATGATAAAACTAAACATACCGCTCGAAGCTCCTGCGATGGCGATTTTGACCATATTTAATGACTTCTAAGGATAAGTGTGTAATGTCTGGGAACTCTGTGATTCTGATGTATTTCTGTGGAGCGGAAAGATCCTCATTTTATAGACAACTCTTGGCCTTGACCGGGGATCTCCTCATTAGTCAATTTCTGGCCCCGGGCAGACATTTTATTCCGAACACGTAACCTCAACTTTTTAATTCTTTTGGCGATGCTGAGTCGGCCTAAGCTGTCCCCGGCGGTTACGTGATCGGGGTAACCAGTACAAATTGCCCACCCAATCAGGGCAAGGCATTTGTGCTTACTACTCCGCTTCCGTCTGACAAATACAAGATTTGGTCAATGGTCCTGACAGAACATTATATTCTTGGGCCAATGGTAGATCAAAGGGTAGCATATAAGCGACAATATGGGTGTTGCAGAGCCTCAAGATGAGTTGAGGGTGAGTTTCCTGGAAGCGACTCCATCCAGGCGCTAACATGGGCTTGCAGCGTGGTCGTGAGCGAGGCAGACGGTCACAGGCAGCTTTTCGCAAGCGACAGGCCCAGTCAAACCATGCGCTAGCAGATCAAAATGCGTTTCTGAAGCAGGGCATTCAGAGATTACTTGATGCAGCTCAAGGCGATGAGCGACCTGAGATGCTCGGCATCTTTCGTGAGCTTGCAGTTGCAGCTGATATCGAAGCTCCACCGAAAGTCTCGATGGTAGGGCCAGTGCTCGAAAGCACTGAGGCCTCAGATAGCGACATTACCACTACAGATGTAACCAGCTACCAGAGCTTCAGCAACATTTCGCTTCCAATAAGCCCATCACAATCAACGCCGTATCGTCTGGAGTGCAGCATGTGGTTAGACCCATTGCATTACCTACGCGTCTCGTTGCCGCCTCAAGACATCTTGCCATACCTCGGGGCCGGTGCTGAGACCTTCGCAGGCCTTCTATTCTGGTCTGTCATGGAACATTACCAGACAGTATGCACGCAACACAACGCCAGAACAGTCATCCAGAAAGGTCTGAGGCATTCAAAAGCCACACAAGACATCAAGCCGTCTTTCATCGAGACCATGGCAAAGGCAAGAGTCGAGTATAAGCAAACGGGTTCCATTAGCCAAGCCCATGCTGTTGCTGCTGAAAAGGATTTGGGACTTGTACTGTGTAATCTAATAGAAACAGAGTATCGCTCTACGGGCAAGGATCCAGACCAGTGGCTATCATGCATTGGGATTGAGAAACGGCTCAGGAAGTCGATGAATCACGATGAATTAGATAACATGAGAAAGGCTGCACTCGGACGAGAAAACACCGTCTTGTATCATCTACTTGAAGACGTCAAGTGCAGGCTGTACGATAACTGTGTCTGTTTTGGGGATGGTCCTCGATGGGATGTGAGGATGGTTGATGAGCTATTCGCTCCTTTTATAAGATATAGAGGAGAAAAGAAATGAAAAGAGGCACTTTCGGTAATCACTCTTGATCCCATCGTCTTCGTGTCCTTGTTGAGTTAGGCGACTACTTTTAAGCGGCAAAGTATTAGTAGTTTAATGCTCTATAGCACAACTTTCAGCATGCTTCGAGGCTTTACAAACATTCTTAGCTCAATTGGTGCATAGTAGATCTCCGGCCTTTTGTACTAAATATAACGACTAAGAATGACCGTTTGTGGAATCAGTTACGAGACCGTCATCTTTGAACTTGTACCTCTCCTCCAAGTCCCAGTACTTACTGAATCCAACGCCTTCACAGACTTCATTGTATGAAAGTATCATAGGCGGCTTTCCAACAGTCATACTCTTCTTGAGTTCTTCCAAAGTCTCGCGGATACTCTTGAGCTTCGCAGCGACAAGCGTCCAGGGATAAGCTACAGCACAGAATCCCAGTTCTGCGAGGTCCTTTGCAGACAGATTCTCAGTCTTTCCTCCTTCGATGACTAACACCATAAATTAGCACGATTCATATGATTTGAGTAAAATTGCAGCCAAGGTCGTAACTTACTGTTTGCAAATGTGGGGATGTCAATCTCTTCTACGCATCGACGCATAGACTCACGATCGGGAAGGGCCTCGACAAACACGGCATCGACGCCAATCCTCTTGAACTCCTTTGCACGACTCAGGGCTTCTTCCCATCCGTGGATCAGCGCGTCGGTTCTAGCTAGGATGAAGATATCCTTGCCTTGATCACGAGCGTCGCAAGCAGCCTGGATACGGGCATATGCTTCACCACGAGAGACAACAGACTTGCCCTTGGTATGACCACAGCCTGAGGCAGTTAGCTTTACATGATTTCATTGTAGAAAGGCTCGTCAAAAGACTTACGCTTTGGCCACGTTTGATCTTCAATCATGATTCCAGCTGCGCCAGCATGTGCATAACTCTCCACTGTTCGTTTAACATTCAGCGGGCTGCCGTAGCCAGTATCTCCATCTGCCATGACTGGCACAGTGACCTGCCGCACAGTTTCCTGGATCTTATCGCACACCTCAGCCATAGCGATATAACCAGTGTCGGGAAGACCATAGGCACTAGATACAGCATAGCCAGCGAGGAAGATCATTGGAAAACCAGCTTCCTCACAGAGTCGTGATGAAAGACCGTCATAGCTGCAGCAATGGGCGAGGATCTTTGTAGGATCATTGTGGGCTTCAAGCATCATGGTGCGAAGGGCTGAGGCGTGGACGGATGGGATCTTGCCGCGGACATTCTTCAGAGTGCCAGTTACATCTGCGACTTGTCCGGGCTTTCCAGGCTTTTGCAGGGTTGGGGGGTTGAGCTGGAAGGGGTAGGGGGTGCTGTTGACGATGGACTTGGACATTGTGAATGGGAGTATTTTATGCTAATATGTGTTTTTTGGATGTTGAGATAATTGATGATAATCAGTTGAAACGGGGACGTTTGCTGAACATCTTATATATGTGAAGGCTAGATAGGCAAAGGTTCGGCACTGGTTGGGATCCGGATATGCTCGGAAAGTGACGGATACTCCGCTATCCGGAGCATGCTCTACTCCGGATCTAACGATATCCCCTCGGATCGTTCTTAGAAAGTCTGGGGTATGCGGGGACCCCGCATCTTGGATCTGGACCCAAGATCAGATGGCCCCCTTTCTGCGAGCTACATGTCCGGAGACTGACGGGATCTGTCGACGATAGGGTCAAAGCGCTTCGAAAGTGATAGCCCATCTCTCGACTACTAAAACCCACTGAAGTCCTCGAGAAGGATCCATCCTCAACTCCCAATTCATCAAGGTTCTTCTCCTTCTCCAATTCACATTTCGGCACACTCTCAAGATGAATCACCTAGAGTCTGAGCACAAGATGTCTCTGGGCACAGAGGAACTTGAACATGCAACAGAACACCAGGAACAGCAACGCGTTGACGTTCCCGAGGAGGCCAACAAGCGTATCAAGAATACAGTAAGCTACTACCAATGCTACATATAAGATCTGTCCTAACAGTAGTCTAGTTTGACCGCCGACTTCTCCCCATCGTCTGCTGCCTATACATCCTATCCTATCTCGACCGAGGAAACATCGGCAACGCCAAAACCGCCGGTGCAAAAGATGACCTAGGTCTCAGCGACTCCCAGTGGGCATGGGTCCTCAACGCGTTCTACATCTGCTACGTTTGCTTCGAGTGGACCAGCCTTTTCTGGAAGATCCTCCCCGCGAGCAAATACGTCGCCGGGCTTTGCGTTTGGTAAGCAAGTCTCTATCTCAATAACCATGGTTGGCACTAACGGTGCGTTTCTTGTAGTTGGGGAACGGCAGCCATGTGCGCTGGTGCTGTGCATAACCTCGGTGGACTTATTGCTTGTCGGGCGCTGCTTGGTGTATTCGAGGCTGCGTTTGGAGCTGGTGCGCCGTATTTCCTCTCTTTGTTCTACCGTCGCGATGAGCTCGGTTTTCGTGTTTCTCTCCTTCTGGGGATGTCGCCGTTGGCCAACTGCTTCGCTTCTGCGTTGGCGTATGGAATTACGCATATCAGTGGCTCACTTGAGCCTTGGAGATATCTCTTCATCATCGGTAAGTGGCAACACGCTCATACCCCTCTGTGTTACAGGTTTCTGACTAGTCTGTTATAGAGGGCGCCCCGACTGTAGCTTTCTCCCTCGTCGCTTGGTTCTTCCTAGCAGATTCCCCAGACAAGGCCAAATACCTATCCGAGAAAGACGCCACCTACGCTGTCGAGCGGCTTCAGGTCCGCGATCACACCAAGAAGACTGGAGTTCGCTGGAACCAGATATTTGCTGGCCTGACAGACTACCAAAACTACGTCCATACAGTTATTCATTTCTGCTGCAACTACTCCTTCGCTGGGCTTTCCAATTTTCTCCCGACTATTGTCCGCGATATGGGATACTCATCCGTCACCGCACAAGGCCTCACGGCGCCACCATACTTTCTGGCCTTCCTCTGCTGCGTGCTGGCAGCTTTGGTGAGCGATAGGTATGGCAAGAGAGGTTATGTTGTTGGCGGCAACGCGTTCATTGGGTTTATTGGCTACCTCATGTTGGTCGTTGTTCAGGATGAGTCTAAGAAGGCAACGCGATATGCCGCCATCTTTCTAGCATCATGTGGCGTCTTTCCTGCGCTTGCCATCAACATCACCTGGCTGCTAAACAACCAGGGAGGAGACTCGAAGAAGGGTGCTGGACTAGCGATTCTGGCTACCTTCGGTCAATGCTCCTCTTTTGTTAGCAGTGTTGTCTTTCCCAGTTCTGACGGGTAAGTCTTCCTTTTGCTCAGTTCAAAACCTCATACTTAGGCGCACGGCCACTAACATAATGCTTGACCAGGCCACTTTACCTTCGGGGCACTGCCATTGGTTGTGGACTAACCGGACTGATCTCTGTCCTTGCATTGGGCCTGCACTTTGCTTTGGAACGTGAGAACAAGAGAAGAGACCGTGAATATGGGCCCGTTGATTCCGACATGGCTGTTGATGTTACGGAGCTTGGTGATAAGAACAAGAACTTCCGCTACCTCACATAACAGGATTCGAGTATTGCAACTTGACAATCATAAGCTCGGCCTTTCTTCATTGATAAATCATGTACACCCTGCTTCAGAGAATCATCACGTAGTCAATCCATTTTCCATCCGGAAGCCCTTACCCGAACAAGATTTCTCAAGTCGCCCCAAAACAAACCTGGAGTTAGCCCAGCTTTCCCCCGCACGATGCCAAGCTACCTAGCGTAGGGAAGGAAACAAAACCCAGGACCTGGACCCTAAGCGATAAAATACTTAGATAAATCTAGCCTAAGCTTAGGGGACTCTTTACTAAGTTTATTTTGACACCCTATATCAAGGTTCGGTGTTTTCTTGCCCCCTAAGGCTAGCCTACTGAATTAGTCCGTCAACTAATGATTAGCGACATTCGGCGGAGAGGTACTTATATCCGTCATCATCCGCCACTTTCCGATTATCAGGATTCTCGGACAATCGACCATCAAGCGACTCCCTTCACCCAGAAGAGCACCAATGGACGATGACGCACAAACCCAGCCCACTTTGCCCGATATTGATGGTCCCTCTCGTAGACGGCGCGTGCGTGATTTCCGCCGGGGCTACCACGCTTGCGAGTTGTGTCGGAAGAAGAAGATCCGCTGTATCGTTGACAAACCTGGCGCGTCATGTTTGAGATGTCAACGAGAAGTCAAAGAATGCGTATTCAGTGATGAGCGCTCTCACCGGAAACGGAACAAGACTGTCGATAGAAGAGGATCATCGGAACAAGGTACGTGTCTATCTCTATCCTCAGACATTGTGTCCATCTCTTCAGACTTTGCAACCCATTTTGTTAACGTGGTATGTCTCCAATCAGCTGCGGGTTCTGAACATGGTGTTGCAATGGCCAGTACCTCGCCGGCTCAAGGTAATATGAGTCAAGACACATTTACGGAAGAGCCATCACAGATGCTCGACGACAGCAATGACTTGACATTCCCAGACATTTCTATATCAGTCCGCAGTGAACTGCCTGAACACCAGCGGCAACCTGTTATAAACGAAGCTTCACCATCTATAAGCTCCACAGTACCTGCAGGTGAAATCACTACTACACTTGTTTCGAACGGTAACGACGCACTGCGGCTTTTGTACCAGCCTGCGATCGAACACGCAAACAAGGATGGTGCTTCACCTTGCAATAAAGAGCCCATGACGCGGCATACACTGCATCGTATCGTGGATACGGCGAGTCATGGAACAGCTGCCTCTGTCATAACATCTAGGCCCAACAACGATTCGCCTATCTCCCTCAGTCCTTTGACGGTATGGCGGGCTTTCCGGTTTGTCAGAATGGGCTGGTTCACCGCCGAAGAAGCAGTTAACTACGTTGACCTGTAAGTATCATCGGTCCGAAAAAATGAAGATCATAATTAAAAGTCTCATTGGCAGGTTTCGGCAAAATCTAGCGCCACTATCTCCTGTGTCGAGAGGCTTTGACCTAAGCCACGAAAAGCACTACAAGCTTATCACACAAGAGCCCCTTCTCTGCTGTGTGATCCTGATGATATAATCCCGATACCACGTCTTAAGTGGTCACGGCGGTCTAGCCAGGAGCACCATTGTCCACCACCGATTATGGGAGCACTGTCAGCATCTCGTCATGAGAATCATCTTCGGTCAAGAGAAGCGATCCAAAGCCAAGACAAGAACCCGAGGATCCATCGAAGCTCTCCTCTTGATCATAGAGTGGCACCCACAGGCGATACATCTACCTCCGGCTTCGGATGGCTGGGACTCGTCTACTTTACTCACCGACTTCGACCCTCGGGATGATCAGTTCGATAATCAAGCAGACACCACCGACGACAACGAAGCTCAATGGCTACGAGACGTTATACTACCCGCCAAGACCTCGGATCGTATGTCTTGGATGTTACTAGGCTGCGTGCAGTCTTTGGCTCTTGAACTTGGTCTCTGCGATGATGGCGAAAGAGGTGACACGTCTGCTAAACCACCAGGATTCAAAGCCCAGCAGACACGATTACGCGATCTGCTTTATATATTTCTGGAGCAGCAGTCGAGTCGACTAGGATGTCCTTCCATGATGCCGACTTCTGTGTCCCGCTTTATGTCGGAGTCTTCTAGAAGAGACGTGCAGGGAGATTCAGCAATAGTGACAGCATGGCTTGACTTGACCAATCTTACACGAACAATCATCGATGTTCTATGTCCTTCGGCTGCAGGGATTCGGGAGATTCTTAGTAGCTGTAGATACGTCAACATCATCAAACACTTTCAGAAACAGCTGGCAGGATGGAAGACAACCCACCTCAGCCACGAGAGTACGCCATACCTTTTTCTTTCTGAGAGTACTCTGTGCTAATGGCTTGTTGCTTCAGATCTATGTCCTCATGCTTACGAAGACTTGGCCATTGAGTTCAATTATCTGCGGGCTTTTATGAACTCGTTCGGCATCCAAGCCGCGGTTGATCGAGTTCTTGGCAAGAGACCGCCAAATTCCATTGACACCGATGTTCTTCAGTCGTCCATCACAGCAACAGACTACTCTTTTATCAAAGAAGTCATAGACTCATCATGCCAGGCTCTGGAATCAGTCAACAGACTGTTCGAGGCTGGTACGCTCCGATACTGTCCTGTTCGAGTATTCCTTCGCATCATCATGGCTTCCATCTTCCTTCTCAAAGCTCTAAGTCTTGGAATTCGAACAACGGATCTAGAAGTGTCTCTTGGTATACTGGAAAGAAGTATTCGAGCCCTAAGGAATAGCAACCTCGACGAGATGCATTTGGCTTCTCGGTATGGAGAGTTGCTGGATATGCATCTAGAGAGGTACAAGCAAGGCATGGTCCCAACCACGATTCCTCAGGGGATTCGTGCAGTAGACCAAATCTCGCAATGGATATTCGACAGCAGCGTACCGCCAGTGGATGACTCCTTGGCAGATTTGACGATGCCGGCTGTGGATGACTGGCTTGCACTGCCATTTGATCCTAGTATGGCTCCATTCGGCTTCGCCACTGATGACCCCGACATGGCCGAGCCCGAAGACAGGTCATGGGATTTCTTGTGGAGCTTACCAAACGTATAGTCTGAAAATCAATCACTGTTTTAATATACCGCAAATACGGTATATTTAGTTAGCCTTTAATTTCAGACTAGTTTGCCTGGTCTAGTAAGGAGGATATATACAAATATCTAGGAAGAATATTTTTATAATACTTTTTATAAAGCTTATTATAGAGTCAAAAAGCTACTAGGCTACTTTCCTCTAAGGATCAAGTATCCATCTAATGCTGTGGCCAGCTTAATAGACTTCCCCTTAGCGGTATAAGTATCTGTCCCTGCCAAGCAGTCGAATCCTTGTTTAACTGGCGGCACAACTCCCAGTTCAAGATAGTTCACTGACCCAGTCTTGTCTCCCATAGGTTGAACCCACTTCCACTCGGTACCGCCTCCGGCCTGACCAGCCGTGAACACCGGTACCCGAAGTCCGGGTGGCGTCGAAGTTGGTGCAACACCAGCCCCCGCCGTTTGTGTTGTCGCCAGCCCTTTTACATCTGCCACAGGATCAGCCCCACGTGCCCCTATCAGAATAGGACCGGTTTGAAGCCAGACTCCGAGCCGTTGGAGTTCAGAGTTCACAACGGCATCGTCGAGCTTAGCCGAAGTTACTGGGAGAATAGCCGAGCGGGCGTGAACGGGCAGGAAAGGGTCTACCATCACGGTGATGATGGAAGAGTATATCGAATCGGCGGTCCGAAGGTCGTAGTTTTCTACCTCTTCTGTGATATTGATGGTTTGCTTCGCCGCCGTCGGTATCGGAAGAAGTCGTGGGTAGGCGGGGCTCACTGTGAGTGGTGCAGCCTTGGCCGTGTGTTGGATGACATTTGAGGGCGAAGTGTCATCGCTCCCAGTATAATCTGTGATGATGGTCCAAGCAGAACCGTCGGTAGAATTTGCGGGCGGGGAAAAGTATGCCATAAGCCCATCTCCTTTCCCAAGCATGTCGCCAATCTTGATGGGGAACTCATAGCGCGTGAGGTCTTCTTCCCCAGTACCTTCAGAGGGATCAACAACCTGTGGGGCTGTAGCGTGGCTTGTCGTCTGGCCAGTTTGGCTTGCTTGCACCGGACTTTTCATTGCAGATGTAGTGGTGGACGGAGCCTGCGTTTCCATCGAGTCGTTTTCAGGGTAGTCGGCATAAGCTTGGCTATACATAGGCGCCGTAGCAAGTTCAATGCCAAGCCCAAGGCGAGCCAGCGCAACTGGCCTGCCGACAAGCGAGGGAGGAAACTGTGAATACTGTTTAGGCGGCGGAGACTGAACAAAATCCTGGGAAGCGACCACTGTCTCCCATAATGCTATCAAGAACGGCGCTTGAGACATGGAGATGATCAGGTCTCCAAGTGACATCGGCATTGGTCCGCTGCTACTCTGAGGGTCCTGACTTGCTAATTGTTTAAGTTGCTGTTGAAGAATTGGCTCGTATTCAGCTGGTGTCATGTAGGGCAAAATGTCCGGGCCATGACCTTTGCCCAGTAGTGTCTGCCAGTAAACGCTATCTTTCGGGTCTGAGGGCAAGAACGCTTCTCCTCTGAATGAACCATGCCCATCGTAGACTTGTAGCGACTGATTGTTGTAGTTGACAAGCAGCCACGCAAAGACGCCTGACTCGCCTTCAGAGGCAGGCCTGTACTTCCCGGTGCTTGATTGTTTATCACCAGTGCTCGACTGACCACACATGAAATTGGCGTGAAGCCTGGCATCCTGGTTGATCCGAGGCCCCAACTGGAACCATGGACAGTCACCTTTGGATACTTCATCTGAAGAGAGTGGAATTGCCGTCTTTGCCTGCTTCGTTCCAGTAGTTGCCCCGGCCGTGCTTGTTTCAGTACACGGCTCGCACATGATGCCATCGCCAATATAGAGATAGAACGGAGTTGCTGTTTGGCCTGAACGTGGATCCGTTGCACATATAACTTGCCCAAAGCGATCGATCAATTTGAACTGCTTCAGACGAGCTTGCCCATGAGTAACTGGCCTAAAGAAAGGATCATTTCCAGATGACGTGCTGAGACCCCCCGCCGCGTCATACGTCAACCCTTCATGGTCAATGCCATACGGGGTAACATCTAGGCCACCGACTGCTCCGACATCGTTGTCGACACTACTTGGAACGCTTCCGTAGAAGATTTTTAGATTTTCTTAATCTTTATCAGCAAAGATCTCTTCCCCTGCTTCAAGCTTGGCCACTCTAGCCTTGACGATTGAATCGTCTGTTGAACTCAAAGATATCTGGGTTCTGGGAGGTGTCACATGCACACCCTGGTAGAGTGTCAATAGGTGGTCGGTAAAGCCATCAAGCCGACCAAATGAAAGATTGAGGCCACTCAAGAACTCAATCATCCAAGCTTTGTCTTGAGCCTGCTGAGGACCAGCGCCAGAGACGCTCGGATACACCATGTTTAAAAGACCAGCAATGATCTTCTGTGCATGCGACATAAGCAGGGAGCGTCCAGAGAATATGCGAGATGTGAGGTTCAGCGAAGCAAGTGATGACTCTGAATTGAGGCCATATAACACAGTACCGTCGTCTCTGTAGCACAGCTGCCACTGATCATAGGGAATATGGGCATACTCAACCTCCCATTCCACGAATACAGGGAGCCAAGGCTGGCCACCCCAAGAATCCCACACTGGGTTCGCAATTAGCGGGTTTGTAGGAGCTTGGCCTGACATGAGATCTTGCGAAAAGGAGATCATGAGATTCTTTATCGATGTCTGCATATCTGTCGACAAGGCTGAGAGACCTGAATTGTCGAGGGTTGCAAACATCTGTTCCCATATTGCAGCGATGGGTACATCGGTGGACGGGGGATTGTCTGGGGAAAATGGACTTTTGTCAAGCCAATCAGCCAGAGAACTTGCGTTTGTTGCCACCCAGCTTGCAATAGCATCGTTGCTTACGATGGTTGCCTCTTTGGCCCATCCTGTAGGCCAGCCAGAGCCCATGTCCCGAACAGCGAAGACGGGATCAGTATTGGAATAGAACTTGGCCCTGGCTACTCTCGAAAAGGGGCCATATGCCTTCTGGTTTGTTTCGATAGTTGTCAGCAGCTTTTGTGCATCTGCTGCAAGAGAGTTGATCATCTTCATGCGATCTAGGAGTATTTCCGCATTAGAGACTGCCTCTACCCTTCGCTGCACGCTTATTTGATCCTGTTCGCCCTGCAGACTGCGATGTTTCCACCACTCACAGAATACGAGGTGTCTAACGTAACGCTTCCGGCGAAAGAGTGCATCTAGATATGCTTGGGCTTGGTTGAGCTGGCGAAGAGCGGCCACCTGGTCTGGACTCATCACACTGGGTTGACCAGTTGGTACCAGGGATGGATTACCTCCGGTAGTTTCAGTCTGGTCTATAGCCAAACGCCAACGATATCCACCATGAGCGCTTTTGAAGTTTGTTGTGGCAGATGATGCGCGATCAAGCTGTGCGTTGGATTCTTGCAGGGCTGTAGCTCCGCAAAGTCCTCTTAGAACGTCTGCCATGGAGGAGTCTTCTGGGTCTTGAGAGCCACTAAGCATAGCAATGCAGGCATCCATGACATCGCTGCCAACTGCCAGTGGGGTCTTGGATTTGAAGTCTTTTGCCATCCCGACAGCTTTGGTTGGGGTTGGAGAAGCAGACTTCTGATACTCAACCGAGTATAAAGTGCCCCAGCACACTCGGATCGGCAAAGATTGTCCGGTAGCTGCAGCGGGAGCGGCGGTACCAGTGCTTTTGGCTGTCGAACCAGTTGAAGTCAATGGCGCCGAGGAGGGTTTCGGGATGTCTTGGGATGAGAAACCGTAGACGGCATAGGAAACAGTTGCGCTTTGAATTGTCCCAGCTGCCTGTCCGCCCCAAGTTAGATCGTCGTGGATTGTAAACACGCCAGTGTTGTGCGGCATATAATCTGCAAAAAGGGGATTTTCGGTCCCAAGAATCGTCAAAGGACTATAGCATTGTGTTTGGGTGGAGTCAGCCTGGTCGCCAGTCGTGGTGGTAAGACTCGAGATCTTCCCTAAGACAGTTCGCAGTTGATCCTCTGGAGGATGAGTGGGATCCCGGAATGGCGATGTGCCCATCTCGACATCCTCCCCAGCAGAAAGTATGTCATCTAGCTTCCGAATAGTGCTGCTCTCGACAAGAAAGATCTCTAGAGCAGGCGAGGCATCTGCTGTAGGCTCTGATGTAGCTACGTACCGAAAAACGAGCCATCGATCAGGGACCGATTCATACTGTTCATATTGTCAACGCAAATTCATTAAGAAAATCGAGGGGAAAACTCACTTCAACTCCTCCAGAGTTCTGAGCTTCTGAATTTGAATCCTCCTTCGACGTTGCTGGCTTTTGCGATCCCCCGGCGTGTGCCCTACCAGATCTAAAGGGCTTGGGAACGCACCAATGCAAATACACACCGAGCCTGGATTCTATGACTTGTCCCGACTGAAGATCAGAAACACGTGAGTTTTGGCTCGCCGGATACGCTGTGTTGAGATCCACTGCTGGGATCACATCATGTCGCAGGTTAAAGCGTCCCGGTAGAAGCCCTTCATATACGGGTTTGTTGGTGGGAGCAAGGAAATAAGTGTCGGCGACAACGGAGGGATTGAGAATGTAGGCATCTAGCTTCATGCCCACGCACTCAATGGGCCTGGACATGTTGAAGAAACTGCTGACTGCTACTTGGTAATGTTATATATCAGCTGGAGAAGTGATGGCAATCTTGAGATGCAGCATCAACTCGTCTCGACCGCTTTCCAGTCACCGGAGCTACTACGCACAAGGTCCGTTCTGTGCTGGTAGAGGTAGTTTGTACCCAGTGTAGATAACTATGGGGCTGTCCATCTCGGCAAGACATACAGACACGCTATTGAGATTTGGCATGCAGGGTAAATCGCTTTAGGCAATAGAACGGGAGTCTAGACCATGAGACGACAGCAAAGCTAGGCTTATTGTGGTTTTCAGCTTGTCGTCTTATGCAATTTGCCCAGGCTATCAATGAAATGTTACCATCAGCAAGGAAACTTGAGAAATCAGACACTCAACCATGGATCAACTTCCAGAGGTCAAGCAAGGTGAGGCACAAATCCTCTCATATTTCAAACCTGGACTTCTTCCGGATACATACGCCGTCCATGTTACGCAGACAATCAGCAGTCCTTCGAAATCTGACTCTCCTATAACATTGAAAACAAAAAAGCACTTCAAGGTTCAGGGCCCGAATAAATATCAACTTGCCCCAGGGTCAGTACAGTCCGTTTATCCTGCCCAAGCAGAAGCTGTTGGATCCCGTATTCTGCCAAACATTGTACTCTCAAATCCTCATCTTGCATGGGAGCTTAATCCAGATGAGAGCGGTAAAGTTAGCGAGAACTTACTGGGTGGCGCGCCTGTCCCCTGGCTTGCTCTCTTGGTATTCACTGCCGACGAGATCAATACTCTTCCGTCGGGTACCTCACCACTTAAGCCATCACCAACATTGGCAATCAGCTTGAGCAAGAAGCAACTGCAAGACTTTAAGACACCCTCATCAGGTCCAACGGTTCAAGTACCTCTCTCCAGCGAAGAGCTCGAGAAGAACCCAAGCGATCTGGTAGATGTCGTGTTTGCCAACTCCAAGGTCTTCGAAGCGTACTTTTCTCCGCAGTCAGGCGAATCTGGTACCCAGCCGTCAATTGCGCGTTATGCATACCTCAGCCATGTTCGAAGATCTGAAGCCAAGCCAAAAGCTCTGGATAATGCACCAAAAAATACCTTCGGCATTACTGTTGGCCATCGATCTGGGCCTCTGAGTATCAATGGAACGGTCACAGCTTATGCGCACCTTGTATCCCTGATGGGTGTGCAGGACAACTTACAATACCCTGTGGCCGACGCTTCTGATTTAACAGCCCTCATTTCATTGTATTCATGGACTTTCTCTTGGGTTCCAGATACCGAAGCAGCTCTCGAGCAAGCTATTCAAACGCTATCTAGCAATGTTCGTCCCTTGGCAAGGGTCAGTCCGCCAGCGGGCAGCAACCCTGACGAACAAACGAAATGGGTGCAAGCGCGCACTGAGGCTGGATACACTTTCGTCAAGCATCATCTGCCGAGCGGCGAAGAGACAGTAGCACTTTACCGCGGTCCTTTGATTCCACAGATATCTCCATCAGACGAGATAAACCATGCCGAGCCAACAACGCATAGTTCAAGTCTGCAGATCATCGATACCACAACGGGCTTTGTCGATATCTCATATTCAGCTGCGTGGCAACTTGGCCGCTCACTAGCAATTCAGAATTCCCCATTCTCTACGGCCTTGTCAGTTCTTCGTACCCATCTTTTCTCCGTCTATAGAGAAGGCCACCAGAAAACGAAAAAGGACAAGACTAAGAGCTCAACTTCGGAAGACCTGCCAGGATGGATGCAGAAGCTGAGGTCAGTTGTCGAGGCCTCCTCGAAGAATGGCGGTGCGTCCACAGCTTCAACGCCTCCAGACCTCAACTCCAGGTGGCAAACAGCACAGGCCAACTTGAATTCATCCAGCACCAAGGAAGATATACCTGCCGTGCAACCCCAAGCTGGCATGGCTGCAGTCGAAGCCATGCTGGAATATGAAATTGGGAAACTTATTATTGATAGAAAGGATGATGCGCGGACTGCAGCGGACCCTTCGAACCTCGGCATGTACCTACCCAAGATCGTCGACTTTGTCTACAATGGACTCTTGACGCTCAAGGCAGTCCCGCAGAACTACCTTTTTCCAGAGCCCGAAATTCTTGATACAGATGGAATTTTCACCTTCTACATCGATCCCCTATGGCTTGATGCCCTGGTTGATGGCGCCCTCAGCGTAGGTAACCACGCCATCGTCAACGATGATGTGTGCAAGAATGAGATCAAGAAGGCTTTGAACATCTACATAGCCGAATTCGAAAAGCGAAAGATGGACAGGCAGATTCCTGTTTGGGGTGTCATCGTGTGCGGACAGCTCATCAAGTCGTTCCCTAGTCCTCAAATATTCACTGGGAAGAAGGCAACTTGGCCCGACTACAACCTCTTGACGACGACTCAACTCACAGGCTCCGCATCAATGAGTTTGTTCGACTGTCGACCTGGCAGTCTGGTCTATGGGCTCAACATCAGTCAACCGCCGCATCATCAGCGTTTCGCTGCAGGAACAAGTCTAAGCAAAGCTTCAATTGAAGTTGACTTCCCTGGCGTGGCGTTAGATACCCCAGTCAAGCCTCCAGCCAAGCCGATTGTTGTCCCACAGCTCAAGATCACAGACTCTAGTGTTTTTAACTTCAAAACACTCTGTCTCAACCCAGCGGCCATCATGAGCAGCGTATCAGCCAAGGGCAACTTTCCCGTCGAATATTCATCCGCGCTCACTTCATTGGCACTGAGCGACAAACTCCTAGAGCTCACGATAAACCCTTCGAAAAACCAGGTCAAGGTTGCTGATAAAGGCAAAATCAAGAGGTTTGAGCTCTACGTCCCGACAAAGGGTAGCCCTATGCTGCTCGCTCCTGGCGATGGAGATATTGGTGGCAGCAGTGCCATGATAGACGACGAGTTTACGCCGGCTCAGACTCTTGGCTCGAGCTCAGGAGCGATACTCCTCGGTCATCGCGCTGCCCCTTCGTCTCCTTCTGGAACTGCAAACGACGAGCCTACTTCATCATCACCACAGACACTCAATGTTGCCAAGCTCAGAGGCTCGACGGCGTTAGGTGCTGCTTCAAATCCGGTCACAGCATCTTGCCAGGTCCTCAACCAATCCCTGAACCCCGATAAGACTATCGCCGCAGATCTGCTTTTCTCTATTGAGACCAACTCCAAAGCCACTGGTCTAGACTCAAGCCAGCTGCTCCAACGCGTGCGTGTCGCATTCGCTCTGGGCGCTGTGATCCCTGCAGACGCTATCATTCAGGCGGCCGTTAGCCTGGAAGGGTCTAGCTCCAGCGGTTGGAGTGCGGGTAGCGCCGCTGTTGCTACGTGGCCGCCCGCTGATGATGAGGGGTCTAGGGATGAGAAATACAGCGGACCTGCCTTCGTGGTTGATCTAATGGCCTGGCGAGCGACGCCCATTACCGAGACGAATATCGTGTGCCTTGTAACTGGGATGACTCTGTCAGCTACGATTACAAGCTCTGCCCTGCTGGATGTTGTGGTAGAATATGGTGCAGAGAGTGACACGAAAGTTACCAAGATGGTAGGTACATGCTCTATCAGTGACTTGGACTAGGGCTGCGGGGTTTGCATGCCTATTGCTATCTGGTCACCGCATATTTCGACCCAAGACACGCATAAGTCAGCTGAAGGATACTGCCAGGGCTATTGTCTTTCTCATGTTTTAATGGCACATATACGAATAACATTTGACACAGTATTGGCTGTTTCTTCTAAGCTGCCATTGGATTGTTGAGAAGCAATAGCGTCGAAGCTTGCGTAAAACTAGTGGAAAAGTGAAAAGAGGCTTGCACTGTGGATGAATCTAGAATGGATCCCCTGCTGGAGTGAGACAACGGAATTACCAAGTCGATTGGAGAGAGCAGAGTTGAGGTCATTGAGACTTTGCAACAGATAATTGTGGACGCAGCGTCTGATGAAGACTCAACCAGTTCCTTCAGCTCAGTCAGTATCTCCGCCATGGAGTCACATTTAAATAGTTCCATCACTTTAACTGGTGTTCTAGGCGTGGATACGTTCCAGATTCCAGTACCTGGAGGTGACTGCTCCATTGTTCTTCTCGTCGACAATCCCCCAGCGCGAGCAAGGACGGCCAATGAGACAGATGCTTCGTATTATCACAATCAACCATCTTCCAACAGCCAGGATTGCCGCGGCACCGTCCTAAGAGCAATCCTGATCGATGGCGGCCACGACGGGGCGAAAGGTGGCGGTTACAAGGGCAAAAACGCCTCGCAGCTGATCAAACAAACCATTAACATTATAGAAAGCCAATACAATCTCGCGGTGTTTGATTCCCACGGGCACGCAATCAGAACCTTCACTCTCACATTTGATGGCTGGGTCATCACGCATTGGGATCGGGACCATTACTGCGGTGCTCTATACCTTCTTTGGGAGGCTTCGCTTGAAGCGGGCAATTTAAAATGCCCATACATCAAGTACGATGGCCAGGGAAATGGCATGACCACGCTGTACTGTCCAACCTGGATCGATAGCCCAATCCCCAACTCGACCAACAAGACGGCTCGCGGTCACCATCCCATGTTCGGTAGCAATGACACCGGCAGATGGGGCATTGCCTTGCCGCCACAGAAAGTCAACAATAGGGCCAATAACCCGCTTAACTACACCAAGGAGGAATACGACGAACTAGGACAATCCACAGGCGGCTGCTCTCTGCCTTTTGGATCCATTGTCTATGGTTGCGAGAATCTTCTGGGTCTGGATCTTTTTACAAATATTCTGTTCAATTCAGACATCCCCCCAGCTACAAAGTTCGGTCCCAGCTGCGCAACCGACACGGTTGGACAGAAGTATCGCATTCACAGTGTCTGCAATGAATTCAACGGTGTCTTTGGCAACAGTAACCTCCAACCTTCCTACGGGTTACCAAGCAAGTATCCCCTTACTGAAGGGTCAAAATGGCCTGTCCTGCTCTGCATTGGAGCCATGGGCAATGTTCTGGGCTGCAATACTGTGCCCATCACGACACACGCTACTGGGGATAATTATGCTTCCATGATGGTGGTGTTGCTATGGCTGCCATCAACTTCGATACAGAACGATCCGCCAAGAGCTTCTCTCTTTATCGGAGGAGACGCGTACCAAGACACGGAAGAGCTGGCTGCCGTTTTCCTTGAGCAAATCCCGGTCGAGGTGATGAAGGCGAGCCACCACGGATCTCGCTCCTCAACATCGGTCACGCTTCTTAAAGCGCTGATGCCGAACAAGTTCATTATTTCGGCGGGGAATGAATATGGCCATCCAAGTGAGCTAATCGGTTCTCCACCTTTCTTGATCAAAATTCTATACTGACGATGTGGTATACAGGTTGGCAAATTATAGCCTTTTTGCTGACCTATGCCAAAGCGCAGCAGCAGGGCACTCCGTTCTACTACAAAAACACTCTTCGTAATCCCTTCTGCCATACAACACGCTTCCCATACTACCTATACATGAACTCACAGCCTGGGAAGAGTCTTACAAGCAAGGACTTGAATCTGAAAGCGTACCAAGAAAAGCAGCCCGAATTCAACAAGTTCTTTGACTACACGTGTGGACTACACATGAATAACCAGCAACGTCTAGACGCCATTACGCCTTTTTGGAGCGGATACTCTGCCGTGCTGGCCGGCCCGAATCCGTACGCTGTACTTGCCAGCAAGGACCCTCACGAATACCTGGGCTCTTTCAACCATTTCAATGAGGGTATCAATTATGATCAGCTATTCTACTGGTTCAAACAGAAGGACCAGGAGGGCACAGATGACATCAACGATTACCCGTATAAAAACGATCTCATCACCGTTCTAGTCAATATCATTCGCGCCCAGTTCAGCATGATCTCACCTTACCCCTTCGACTTCGATGCTGCGGCCAACGCTAACTGTACGATCCGTCAGTTGACTGTCTACTCGAGATTTGACAGTGTACTGGATGGCTTTATCGAACGGGTCAGTAACGAGATAATAGTGTACAGAGAGCAATACGTACCCCCGGAGCAACTTTCTGAGAATATTCAGCCGATTGAGACTACGCCGGTAGTGTTCAACAGTTATCTAAACGATCATTACTGGGGATACGGGCCCGATACTTCTCACCAAACACAGGATTACTTTGGACCCGGAAGCATGCCGCCAGACAGAATACTACTATCAAATTCCATGGAGAAACCGCCTTATCCTCCAGATCCCGAGAAGATCCTTTGCGAAGAGGGACAGACGGGCTGGTCTGATGAGATTTCAGAGTTGGAGGAAGAAACTGCATCGGGGATGGCAATTGAGCCAAGTGCCAAGAAGTCTTCAAGTAACAAGAAATTTCAACCCATCCGTAGAACTGGTAAACAAAACCCCCGCCAGTTCTTCAGTCTCATGGAAGAAGTGTCCGTTCCCGAAGCAACAGCATCTTCAACCGGTAATAGCTCCATCCAGATCGTGGGCATCGCGTACGCCTCAGGCGATCAAGAGACACTCAAGATCTCGAGCGATGTCCTTTTCTCTGCCTTTCAGAGTTCTAGCAGTGGCACGCCTTTCGTGTATTGGCCCGGAAATTGTCTTCTCTTTGGCTCTCCTGTTACAGCTACCACTGAAGGATCTTTTGCGGTGTCTCTCTCCAGCAAAGACTGTACTTTCTCATGTCTGGATTCTCTATTGTTCACGAACAACGGCACAAAAGATACGGGTCAAATGTTGACGGCCCTGAGCCTCATGATAACGCTATCATCAACTATTCCACTTAATGGGGCCCCATCCGCGCAGGTCGATAAATTGTCAGCTACAGTTTCAGTGGGAAACAACCAGCTTGTCTTCTCAAGTTCTGTTGCTTCTATCAACTCCCAGTTTGGATTGACGAGCAACTCATCCAGCGGTATCCAATTGCGCAAGAAACAAGCCATGTTGGCACTGGATGATAATGCCTCGACAACAAGCTGCACCATGGCTGACATCTTTACAGCTGCTGGAATCAGCCCTGCATCATGGATTCAAGATGCACTTGGCGCGGTCAGTGCCACGCTTTCAACATCTGATACGACTACATCTCAACAGTTGGCCTCTCGTAATGGACTCTGGATATCGTCCGGGGACGTTCTACGGGCGACTCTCCGACTCCAGTTTGAGATTTCAGAAGCTCCAACACTGTCCAAGCTGTCAATAGTCGCCCCTGGTTTGGCCTCCAGCGGAAAGTACACAGTTGTAGCAAAACGCACAGCGGGGTTCGTTTACATCGGCGCCGCTGTGAAATACAAACCTGAGGTCATCCTTCAGACACAGATCGATGTTTCTGTGCCAGGAACAGCCGCCAAAGCAAATAGGGATGATGTGAACGCATTCATCACGATCAAGGATTCTTCTGTGCGGTTGAGTCTAGTACGGGAATCAGACAAAGGATCCATGGCGGACCTCTTTACGTGGATTGCAAAAACGTTTGAGGCTAGCAATTTTTCAGCTGATCTTGAGTCGGTGAAAGCTGCATTGCAAACAGTAAGCCAAACAGGGACCACTACTGCGCCTGCCGGCCAAAGTACGACCAGCAATACAAACCAGGGTAAAGCATCTTCCACAAACAGCCAAGCAATTTCCTCAGGCACAGTTGTATCCCAAACTGGTAGCACAGGTGCTGCTTCGACAACGCAGCCAGTTTCTTCAGGCACAGATATAAGCAAGGCCACTATTACGGATGGAGTAAATCCTGCGGTTGATACGACAGCTACTAATCCAACCGTTCCTGACACTGATCAAACCCAAAGTGACCCTTCAAACGTGGGTAAGAACCAATCCAGCACTACTGGAACAACTACAGTCGCATCGGATTTTGATCTCTCATGGCGATCTTGTGCCATCAAATTCAACGACAGTTCAATTCTCAGCATCTCGATATGCTTTGACGTTGCAATTGCTATTGGCGTTCCGTCAGGCCAGCAGGCAGGTTTCTCGCTGGACTTGACATGGAGCCCTAGAAACTGGTTTGTATCGGCTACTTTCATGCCAGGTGGAGGTCCTGATACTATCGGAGAAGCCCAGACTCTCGATCCCTCATGGGAGCTTAGTAGTTGGGCACCGCCTCTGGATAAAACTCTGGCACCGACAATGTCCCTCTTGAATCTGGACCCGACTGGGACTCTGAACGCGAAATCAGTCCCGGCTTACATCCCAACCGAGATCTCCCTCACTACTCTTGCTTTCTCGTCAGATGGAGTTCAGTTCAGGGCTTTGATCAAGTCTCGAGACGCAACGACCACCCCTTCTTCCCCTGTATCTGATGTCCCAATGATACCCTTGGCACAAGCATCTCTTACGATAGTCGTTGACTACAACTCAGGCAACACTTCTGGATCCAAATTTAGTTTTGACCTCTCTGGTAGCGTTGAACTTCCTGTGGTAGAGCTGGACAAAGGCAGCCCAGTGCCTACTCTCCAAGTCTCCATAGCCTATGCCAACGGATGGGACTTTACTGCCACGGCCAGAAGTGTTCGCATTGAATCTCTGGTGTCTCTTTTCGATGATGATGAGCAGGAGGATGTCAAAGACTTTCTTGGTCAGGTTATTTTGGAATATTTGGAGCTCGAGTACAAGTTTGATGGCTCAACGGCATCAGAACTAAGTTTGAGTGCTCAAGTGGTGTACGACGGCTACAGTTTTACACTCGCTTACGGTCGCTCCAGTGGCACAGCTTGGAGTCTCACCATGACTGTGGCTAAGAATACTGGCTCTGAAAAGACGACAACAACGATGGGGTCTCTCCTGCAATGGCTCCTGGGCACAGAGATTGATGATGACATTCCCGACTTCATCAATAATGCCTCTGTTGACTTGAACGATAGTAGTTTCATGCTGTCACTATCGATTCAAGTGATAGAGGGCATATCTTATATGGTTCTATCGGTGTCTTTCAATATTGATTCGGTCGGTGTGCAGATCGCAAAGATACGGGAGCGACCAGGTCCTAATACAAGGCAAGGCAAACAAGATGATAAAACGTCCCCTAGTGCGGTAGTATCGTCGTCATCGCCTGATGAGAACGCTTCAATACCTCCAGCAACGACTACCAGTCAGACTTCGCAAAAGCAATCAAACACGGGCAACTTAGACAAGACTATCTTTCGCATAGCCGTGAACAGCCTTCCACATCCTGCATCTATTCCCCTTATTGGCCAGATGAACGCGCCTTTCACGGTTGACCTTCTTTGGCTCAACCATGACCTTTCTCCTCAAGATATCGGCGTGATCAACACTGCAGCAGGATTCAAGACTGATCCTATCCCTTCGATTAGCAGCAGTGATAGATCTGCGCAAGGGTCCACGAATTAAAACATCGCATACTCCAAGGGCTTATCATTCAGTTTAGTCGCTGATGGAGTTCCTATCATCTCAACAACACCACAGGTCACGAAAGACAATACCTCAAGCCCACCAAGTCCAAAGCCAGATGAGTCCAATGTCACAAAGTCGGATTCAGGATCGCCGAATCCAAAGCTTGCAAAGACCAATGCAGAAAATCCCGAGCCTTCGGGAACTGGGGATGCTCAGTCAACTGACTCTGGGAAGGCCGAAGTAAGCAAAAGTCAGGCTGAAAATCCGGATGCTCCAGCTCAGGGTCCAGACACCAATACCGACATGAAACCCTATCAGAAGAACGTCAATGGACTTTCCATCTCGAACATTGGGCTGGAATATGACTCGCAAAGTCAAGGCCTAGTTATTAAGTTCGATGCTACAGCAACTCTTGGCCCGTTAACTGCTGAACTCATCAATTTCGCACTGACCATCAGTATCCCTACTACCGAGCAAGGGAAACCCCCGAGTCTCGCCGACTGGGCAAATCTAGACATCGGCATCAGCCTGGATGGTCTTTCACTAGGCATGAGTGGAGATAATCTGACCGTGGCTGGCTTCTTGGATCGAATCAACACTGCTTCGGCACAGGGTTTCCAGGGTGGCTTGGGGATCACGTTCGAAGCTTATGATTTCACCGCCTTCGCGTCTTACGAGGACGTGACTGATAATGGACAGACATTCATGTCGCTCATGGCCTACGCAGGGCTACAGGGACCCATTCTCAAGACACCTATTGTTGAGATCCGAGGTATCAGTGGTGGCTTCGGACTCGGTTCTCAGCTCACAGTACCACCAGTGACAGACCTTGGTAATTTCCCCCTACTCATGAGTAGTAGTCCTAGTCCCAATGCGATAAATGCGTTTGCAGAGCTGCAGGGAACCAGCGGGGGTACACAATACATTACTCCTGTTAATGGGGCTACATGGGTCGCTGTTGGAGTATTGGGAATTGCATGCGAGACTGTTGATATCTCGGCTGTGCTTACACTCGCCTTGGGACCGCAGGTTGATGAGATAGCCATTCTCGGCACCGCAACTGCTTCATTTCCTAGAGGCGCATCGTCTGATAAGGTTGTCGCTTTCATAGAACTGGATTACTCGGCCACAGCAGATATAACCCATGGTTCACTCTTTGTTCAGGGGTCCATCGCACCAACATCCTTCTTACTAAACAGCGAGTGTCGTCCTACCGGAGGCTTTATTGTCGCTACTTGGTTCAATCCAAGTCCATATGAAGGAGATTGGTGCATCACCATTGGAGGATATCACTCAGCATACCAGCCACCTGCACACTATCCGCCGCCTCCGGCACGTCTCGGCATCGCTTGGAGATATAGCAGCCACTTGAACATTACAGGAGAGGCATATACCGCCCTGACACCGGATGCACTCATGGCAGGCTCCTCCTTAAATGCACTCTTTAGTGTTGGCCCTATCGGAGCCAGCTTTGATTTCCAAGCTGACTTCATCTTGTACATGCACCCTCTTCATTACGAGGCCGATGTCCATGTATCAGCCAGCGTGTGGTTTGAAGTTGATGTCCTCTTTGTTCACAAGAAGCTGAGCGTCAGCCTCGGTGCTGACTTGTCACTAACGGGGCCTCCGTTTGCGGGATGTGTGAGCTTCGATGTTACTGTCACGACGATACATGTTCGATTTGGCGATCAACAGAAGGCTCAGCCTCCGGCATTGAGCCTTCAAGAGTTTATCGATGTGTGCATGAAGCAAGGCAACACAGATAACGAGCAGACGCCAGAATCAAACCATATTCTCACATTGAATGCCGGGGGTATTGCTCCGACGACAGCTGCTACCACATCGCAACAACCGAATTCGGTCTGGCATGTTCGTGCATCAACTCTTACCTTTAGTGTCCTGTCGCGGATACCAGCCTCGGCTACTACGTTGACGAATGGCACTAGCTCATCGACTCAGGGACAAGAGACTCCTATCCTGTCCCGACCCATGCAGCTTACGGCTGATTCGCCAGGGCTGACAACTCCTTTGACTGTCACAATAACACAAGAGAATTCGCAAAAGCATCCGCAGAAAAATGCACAATCGTCGACATTGGTCTTTCGCTACGAGCCGCTTCAAGAAAACGTCGCTGCATCACTGTGGGGAGCATACAGCTCGGACACGGCGCCTATGCTCGACGGTACAACGCCAGGGGCGACTATACAGCACACGACTGGTCTGAAGATTTCGCCTCCAGTTTCTACATGGTCAATCAACAACCCTAAGGTTATGCCACTGGCAGATCTTGAGCCAACTGTGCCCACCGTGGTCAGCTTCCAGGATGATACCACGTGGGAGAAAACCACGGATCCTGCAGACAGACTTGACAATGGGGGAGAAAAAGATCTTGCTAGAGCTGAGTCTGCTTTTACTGGATTGACAGCTACAAACAGCGGTAGCACAGAGACAGTAGAGGCTACGGCCATCGAGACTCGCAACACGTTGCGAGAGGCGGTGCTGAATCAATGGGCTTTTTGTCGAGGGCAAGCAAATCCACCTGGAACGTCTACTATCGGTCAGACCGGTGGATTGAGTCTGGAGGATCAAGTCAGGTACCAAGTGCCAGAGAGGTATGTTGATGGACTGGATTGCTTCTGTCGAGTCGCACCAAGGGTATCGGCTGGGTAATAAGTTAGAATCACTACACAGCACTTTGTTATCATCAGCCAGTATATCAGCATATCAATATAAGGTTTCGAGTATCGAATGAAGTTGAGAGCTAGATGTGTTATTTGCAGTTGAGACTTGTGGCCGAGAGCTTAAATCAGCAGGGAGAACTTAGAAGTTATAGCGCAACCAGTCAAGGCCAGTGACTTTAGTCAATGATTAAGTGAAATACCAACTATCTATCTTCCATTATCCAGATCTAAGTGACTACGGGGCAGGCCAAGAATCGTAACAACACCCCCACAATGGAGATATATAAGCAACCTGAGTACCATCAACAACTGTAGTGACTCCGATAGATCCACCTGGAGTGATCCGCTGTGGACCGGACAAAGTAGTGACGGACCCAGATGACATGACACCAGATGAAAGACCCGAGTAAGTGTCAGCCCAGAATATAGTAACATCCATTCCTGTGCTGAACACGCTAATATCGCTGTCAGCTCGGACTAGTGCAGTTGAGCTGAGAGGCTGATCATCAGCAGGAGACCCGCCTGGATAACTCTGCGCCGAGTGAACAATGCCGGTAGGGCTCAGGTAGAAAGCGTTTCTAGATTCCACGGTGTGCGCTGCTGCAAGTCTTGATCCTTTGATTGCAACACTGTCGGGGCTGATATCCACCCAGACGCTGTCTGTGTCTGTTGATCCATTCAGCATAGCCTTGACCTGGTTGTCTGGTGAGATCCACCAAACACTTTCTTCATATCCATCCCCTATCCCGTAGTATGGAAGGTCAGCAGCTGCGGCGATGTTGCTAGATGGAGCGGCGCTGCCGGGGCCTGCGATCTGTGGCTGGACTTTCCATTCAGATGCTTTAATGAAATTGTTAGCCACTTCAACAGACCCCCCAGATCCGATCCAGTAGAGCTGAACAGTGCCGGGCCCCTGAGGATCATAAGCATTACCCGACGCTCTCTTTGTCACGGCGAGTCCACCGCCGCTATCTGCTGTTCCAGGGGGAGAGATCATGACCTTGCTTTGAAAGTCCCACAATGTTGCTGCATGGCTCGGGGCCTCGATCTTGAGACCCGCGTCATCGGTTTTGACATACCAGACAGATCCATCGCCGCCAATCCAGAACAAATACATGACACTTGGATCTGGAGAAATAGCGGCAACTGCTCCTTGTCCCGCTCCAGGCAGCCCCAATCCATTGGGGGGGACACATGCGCAAGCCCAGGGTGTTTCGGGGTATTTGTAAGACCGGTTGACGCCACCCATTTCCATCCTCCAGAATAGGTCCAAGATTCCTGTCTTACGCGAGACACAGGCTATGGATCCGTTGGGCGTGATGGCTGGAGTTTGCATCGATGGCAATCTGGCGCATGACTGACATTTTGTGAAGGTGTAGGTAGAGGTCTGTATGATCTCACGCTGTGGCGCTGCGTTCGACACTCGCAGCGTCCAGAAGCTTTCAGTTGCTTTGAAATTGAGGATCCAGTCATATGGCATCCAAAAGTATGGGATGTCGTTGTCACCCCACATACTCTTGACGAGCACGCGAGTTGCTTCCCTGTCGGACTCATAAGCGACGATCATCCCAACGTGCGTTGGGAACTTGGGGTCTGGACCCTCTGCGTTTTCGCCATGGGTTATCGTTTTGATAGTAGGGTACCCGCCTTCGTCTGGCGACGGCACAGTCTCGAGCTTTTGCCAGTAATAGTGAAAGGCGAATATTACTGGATATTTCTCCCATAGACATTGCTGGACGTGAAATAGGGTAGTCATCGCTTCTGCCTTGTATTCGGCCTTGGTCTCAATGGATTCAACTTTGGGGTTCGCAGGGGCGTCTAGACGAGCTGGGGCGAATAACGGAGTGTTTAGAGCGCTGCCGTATAGGTCTTCAGGGGGAAGATCATTGACCCCCACGTTGACATTTCCCTGTGTGGGAATGTCCTGAGAAAGCCACGGAAATTGACCATCAGACACAAGACCGAAGGTGTTGATTCCGTTGATGGCGTCGCGGATTGATACGCCGGTATCCGCGAAACCAGTTGGCCATGCTTGCGAGTTGTTCTGCTGTTTCATCAGGGCAACAGCTCGGCCATTGCAGTACATGAATCGACGAGAGGGCTGTTGTGTGACAGGCGGGTTGGTTTTGATAGGTGTCGCTGTGCTGGGTAAAGAATTTGACTGCATATACTGGAGGTATGTGATAAGACCAGCCACAGCGTCCACCACACATGATCCTGTTGGGGGTAGATCGCTCTGAAATGCTCCGGGATACAGGTCCAGAAGACTAACACCTTCGCTGTCTGAGTGGCCGACCCAGTCCCCATTGTATATATATGGGGGATCGTCGGGGTCGTAGCCATCAGGCTGGTAACCCCAGTTGGTGGAATTAGTGGGAGTAGGAGTAGGAGTAGTAGTGTTGCTCATGATGGAGGCTACAGAAATGGTAAGAGGATTGGGAGAAGAGATAAGCCAGATGGTGAGGGGTATGCCAGCCTTTAAAACGCAAAAAAATCACTTAACCTTGTTGAGCTTGTCTCAGATGCCAGCTGAAGTGTACTTTGCAGCGGCTTCGGTGATTGGTAACGAAAACGATAGTTCTATTAAGTATTGGGCCCAGAACGACAAGTGGCATATCCCAAAGCGGCCAAGGACATATTGACTAGGGTTTGGGCTAGCATCATACTTAAGACCTATAGCGATTTATAATATTAGAAAAAAAGTTTAAAATATTAATAAAAGAATACTCCTATTTAGAGTGAGGAGAGAGCTCAGTGCTGCACTGCATGGCTTTGGGGCGAGGGGATGAAGTATACTGAAGGCGACGTACTTTAACTCAGGGAGCCTGGTAGGTGCATTAATGCTTCTTCCAAGAACAAGTCTTTAATCCGTATTTTTTAGAGCCAGGTTGTCCCTACGCGATGATTATAAGCTATCGGTATCGACATTAAAAAATGTCGTGTCTGCATCTCTCAAGAATATTACGGTAACACAGTTCATGCTCAGCCAATCCTGTATATGGCCCCCAATACGACAATGTTTCATGTTGCGGGGTAAGATATCTTGAGGCTCTTTCTTTGCAGGGGTGCCTAATTGGATTTGGCCCCCAAGGCAGAAAACTGGATAACCTTGCGAGATTCTGCCTGCCTGGCATGGCTCTCTTCTTTCATCTTTTTATTTCAATTTAACCCGACGCAGCGACGATCATGATATGGGATATAGTTCGGAGTCTCTCCAGCCAAAACTGAGATTCATATTATTCCCATGGTCGTACCTGTAATCGAGAAGGTCGCCCATTTGGGGACGATTAGGAGCCCTGCCAGAACCCCACAAACACCGCAACATGGCGATACATAAGCTGACACCCATCCTCATGACAGGAAGTCTCTTCCTGGGACTTTTTCTCGCCGTCGGTCATCATCTCTACTACCACTATCTCGATGGAAGGATCATCAAGAGTCAGAACCAACAGGAGTGGTTTCTCCGTGTCGGCACTGGTATAGCGTTCCTCGCACGAGCTCTCTTGTCAGCAGCTGTCGGGTTCGCATACACGCAAATACTATGGCGAATCTTGAGATCAAATTCCGTCACTATCGAGGGCGTCAACTCGCTTTTCGGCGTCTTGCATAATGCTTGGGACTTTACGGCCTGGGAGCTCTGGGCGGCTGCGCCGGCGCTTGCTGTAGTGGCCATAATCGCTTGGTAGGCTTCTCATGAGAACATTGAGCTATTCACATTTCACTGACATTCTCTGATAGGGCGCTCCCACTGATTGCAGTTATTACTCCAGCTACGCTTACCGTCCAGGTATCTGACCACCCAAATATCACTGTTGTGGACGCTCCAATTCCACTGCTCGATTACGACAATATGCTCAACTTTGCTCAATTCACGGGAGTAGGCGGAGTCGGATATTACGCTCCCTCGAGTTACGTCTCAAGGGTGCTCTTATCAGTGGCATCTCTTGGTTCTATCCTGACGATCCCAGCACCCTTTCCCAACTCGTCATATTCCATCGACTTTTATGGCCCTTCGATTTCATGTAATACCCCTCGCAACGCGACCTTTGCAAAGCTCCTAGGTGATAATGTCAGGAACGAGACCTGTTGTGGAAATTCTGTTGGCTATGTTGGTTTTGTTCCGAGTAGTAACACAATCAACAACACTGTGGAGGGCTATGCCTTGGCCGGTTTGCTTGGTGCAATGAACTACTCTCTTATCTCAACAGTTGCATCTATCGATCAGACGGCAAACGCGACCAGCTCGGCTAAGCTCTATGTTGTCGTGCCCGATAAGCCCGCGTCCAGCAGTTACATCATGGCAAACAAGTCGATCGAATGCGCGCTCTATAACTCGTCATATGCCGTTAACTTTACATTCGACAACGGCAGGCAGAATATCACATACAAGTCCAAGAGACTAAACGGAGTGACTTCCACTGATGCCGGTCTCAACCAGGATACAGGCTCTAGTCAGTTCAATGCTGCTGTTGCTTATATCGCGCTCATGGACTCTCTGGGCAAGCTGCTACTTGGAAGTCTGGGCATCTCACACTATGGTGTTATGCGTGCGACTCAAACACAGATCATGAGTTCCATTCTCATGGATGCCAAAGAGATGCAGGTTCTTGGTGGTGTAAATGCGGCAACAGATCGCCCGACAGCACCGGATTCTGTGATTGGGAATATCTCTATGGCTGATGCGTTGGAGCAGCTGTTTACCAATGCCACGATAAGTCTCTTCAGTAACTCCAAGCTACTGTAAGTGCACGGATGTGCTTCTTGTGATCGACGCTCTGTTAACACTTACAGGCAAAACGACACCGCTGCATCTCGCGGTAACATTACCTACCTCACCACGCAAATTGCCGTTTCTTATGAGCCTCGCAACCTCTTCATCGCATACGGGCTAGGCGTACTAGCTTCTGCGATCATTGTCATCATCGGGCTTCTATGTATCAAGTCTGCATCGGCATCCTATGCGACTACTTTCTCAACTATTCTGCGGACTACGAGAAACCCCGATATTGACACTATCGTCCCCGCGGCAGAAACATCCGGCGCAGAACCTTTGTCGAAACACCTTGGCGATACTCGTCTGGTACTACGACGTCAGGAACGCAAGCTGGAGGGGATGGGTGAGGATATGGTGACGCTCTTTGCTGTGGACTCAACGCCGAATGAGAAGGGTAGGCAGAAAGAATCTCCTTATGATTCGTCCCACCCAGGGGATAGAGGGCAACAATATTCTGATGCAAGTATCGAGCTTCTGAGCCATGTTGATCATTCAGCTACAGATGCAAGCACTGGAAATAGTGGTAGGAAGCTGTTTACCCGTGCAAATTGAGTAACAAGCATGTTGTGTCACGTCAAGATTTCAGGTAGGAAAAAGAGAGCATCTTCAATGGCAAAGCAATATTAATTATGTAGATATTCGTGTCATGTCATTAAATCTCAACGCTTGCAAGCTGTTTTACAAAAAGCCTTGGTTATAATCTTGGTTATAACCTTGGTTGAACCCAATCCCATCAGACAACAATCCCATCTCTTGGGCGAAATACAAAGCTTGGTCATTCTGAGCCCAACTTACTGCCCCTTGAAGGCGCTGCAGCAGATCTTCTGTTGTCTCCATACCCATTACCGACTCACTGAACTGTGACTGCTCAGACATAGGGGATGGCTCTTCTGTACTCTCCGAATATGTCTTCTGCGCTCGTTCCGCGACTTCGTAGACTGCAGGCGATTGGGGCCCTATGTCTATTCCCATCTGCATGGCAAAACCCACGGAAGGATCGTCTTCCATCCATCGCGAAAAGCTTTTCGCGTATGTTGCTGGGGAGAGCGGTCGGGGGAGGGTTATTTGCTGTGTCATTGGCATTGGCATTACTGCGAATTGGGGTTGTCCTAGCAGCATGGGCATTAAGGATCGGTTCCTGGTGAAGAAGCGCCTTAAGGCAGCTGGGAAGTCACTATCTTGAGCGAGACGATCTTGACTCAGGCACACGTCGATGGTCAAAGCTAGTCGAAGATATTGCGTTGGACTTCGGGCCAGGACATCAGCGTGGTCGTTGGTAAGCATCATTTGTGACGGTTCCTCGCGATCACTACACTCCATAAAGTACCGAATCGTCTTGGAAATAGAATGAACGCCGTCGTACTTGGGGTGAAGCTCCCTGAAAACTTGGATAAGGACGTTGAGCCGTGATTGCTTGGAAGCAACTTCCGGACGGGCCCATATCTCGGTTGCCGAAGAGGCAGTGGACATCTTCATGTCGACCATGTGCATCGCAAGCGGGAGAGCTGTGCATGCTACAGCACTGCTGGGTAGCCAACGGGTGAGTCGGTTGGGATGTAGTCGGGCGAAGCATTCTGCTATGCTTTTTGTAGCGTTTCGAAGATCTCTTCTGTTGTTCTTGAGGAATTGGGTTTCGTGTGATGCGGTTGGAGTTTGGTTGACGAGACCTAATATTAGACCGAGATGGAGTTCGTAGTTGCAGAGGGCGACTTGGCTGGCGCTGGGGAGATGTCAGTGTATGTGTTTTAAGCGGTAATAGGGAGCCTTACTGGAAGTAGATCCAGACGAGATTGGTGAACAATACTGCAGAGTCCTCATATCCTCCTGAACTCAGTGTCAAATCTTGAATGGCGAGTGGTGGTCTTGTCGCCACGGCCCAGTTCTTGAGTGACCTCTTGTGCTCCTGCACTTGTGCATACGCTGTCGAATGTGCTTCCGCATCTAAGATCGGCAACGTCTCGGTAGGATATACTAGACCCAGGACGTCTGTAAGGGTGACACAAAGTTCTGTGAGGCGTTCTAATGTGAGGATGAGCTTGTGCTTTGTGGCGATATTGTAGACCCGCGATGACTCAAGTTCATCAACAAGATCGTCATAACATAATGGAGAACAGTTGGCAAAATCGAAATGGGAGCTGGTAATCTGGATATTCCGTCGAACGCAGAGAGGCATGATTCGGTCACGAATAATACAACACCACCAGATACGTTTAAGTATATTCCGCCTCTTGACATCTTGTTGTGATATATGTAGTCCGTAAGAGGGAGAGTCGTAACTATCGGCGTCGCATGACTTTGCGTGTTGTATTGCGATTCGGAGCCATCTACTATTCGCCTTGCCGGGTCCGGAGCGGAAGGTCGGGCACCAGTAGGTCAAGAGCAGGGCAGACTGTGCGATAGAGATGGGATCGGGGTCGGTCGAGAAGTCATATAGAAGCTATATCAATGTCAGAAAGGCTTCACTAACGATACCACATGTTGTTTACCTTGGCCTTGGTATAGAAAGCCTCCTTGGCTTCGAGGATGGTGGCGAATCCCAACGTGCGGAGACTCTCTTTAGAGACAAACTTTATTTGTTAGAACAGCCCAACACGAAAGTGGTGATGTCAACGTACAGTGCACGAAGCAAACATCATCGATTGCAACAAAAGCATCGAAACAGGCGTCCCAGTCGTCGCAGAATTAGGCGTGGGATCGTACGCATTCCAGAAATCGGCTTCGTTGATAAGAGGCAGTAGAGGGTGGATGTAGAGGAAGTAATGTCGGATGAATTCGTCGAGAATCGGTTTGGACGGGACGCGTAGACAGCCTTGGGCGTTGAGGTGATGGAAATCGCAGTCGCGCATGTTGAGGGTCCGAAGGAAGGGCATGGATGAGTATAGAGCTTTGAGTTCGGATCGCACGGGTTCGCTGGGCTCTTCGATGATTGAGGGTGTATATGGCGGGATTTCTCTGATCTCTTCGATGACATCTTCTGTACTGTTTGTCGTGGGCGACTCGAGGTCAACCCGCTCTTGATGCTCGACCGATGTCTTGTATTCGCTCTCTTCTAGTATATGTAGCACGGCAGTCGCATCGTCGACAGGACTCGTTGGATCATCGTCGTTCGAAGTCGGCGACGTCGTAGATGCCGCTGCCGTGACGGCTTCACAGTCTCGGATGAGGGTGGCATTGTCGGAGATGACGGAAGCACTACGATGAGGAAGGGGACTATACCATGTCAGTAGAGTAGAAGTAGTGATGATATCGATAACATACAAGGCATCAGCACGACGAGCAACGACGCATTCACAGCCGTCAAGTCGACAGTTGGTACAAGGCGTCGAGGTGCGAGTGACATCACACCGGACCTTTCGCTTGCGACATTTTAGACACGCCTTTGTCGCGCGCTTCCTCGAGACAGGCTTCTTGGCGAAGCGAATCGGTTGCTGAGTGTTGTTCATCCTGGTACCTAACTATAAGCAAGGGCGGAGACGATGGTACCCGAGGTTGAAGAGGAGGAGCAGGAAAACAGAGGAGAATTGAACCCCAGATTTACCCCAAACTGGCACTTGTCTTTGCTGAGTTGAGGACCCCCCCTGCTAGGGGCTAAGGGGCTGGACCCATGTGGGACGGATGGTAGTGAACCTCGGAAATCTCGGCTAGAGGGGTTTGTGCCCCACGGGGAAGCTTCAGTTTTCCTCTTGACGCGGTGAGATTAGGAATCAGATAAGGGTTGTTGATGTTGTGGCTATTGGTAACTTGTGATGTTATTTGTTTGAGCTGGTTTGGGAGTGAACCATGCTCCGTGTCACAGTCTAGATAGCAAACCTCAGACAATGGTCCAGGTGGCGAATGGCATATTCCGGCTAAATGGGCTGTTGAGGGCATCATCAATCAATCAACCGCCCAAGAATAAGGCTAGGGACCTGAAGACTACGTAAAGACTCCGCAAGAATTGATGGCTCGCTTATCTTGCATGATGTTGTGTTTACTCGTCGTATGACAGACCATGACTCAGATCCCTGTGATGGCATGGGAATGAAGTGTAGGGCATTTTGTCACAACCATATGTGTATATCTATTGCTATTAACTTACAATCGTTATTTTCGAAACAACTAAACATCAGCGAGGACTTAACATCCTCCTTGAGCTGATTAAATGGCCCTTTGCAGGGGCAACTCTCCCTTTAATGTCCTGGAATCAATGGTCTCTAGGGTAACCAAGGGTCAGGCTACGTCATGTTTCTAAGCCAGGGCGATACCTCAGTCGCGTAACGTTGTCTTCAGCCACTCTCCCACATAAAGTCCGGTCGACTCCTCGGACACCAGAAACTTAAATACTTTTCATCCCAGCAAATCTTGACTGTGAGCATACAGCGCGTGACTAACCCAACGAAGCGCAAGCTTGAAGAACCATGCCACGTTTATTGCTGCTATTTTTATCTCGTGTTAGTGGAGCGTGGCTGTGCAGCCAGTCAACGGCTCGTTCCAGACGTAATCGGCACGAGCCACACAATCAAAATGTCACGATACCATCAATTAACCCCTGTAGCTCGTAGGTGTCGCCGAGTCTACCGTTAGGCTCTGCGCAATACGAGGACGTCACATCGTAACAGTGCCGGAATGCAAATGGGGCTCTGTGTCTAATTACAGTAGCTTTGCCCTCGTCCTTTCTAGGGATGCTCCTTGATCATGTTATTGTCTCAGTATAATTTCAGCTAAACGACCCCATTCTTTTTATTTCTTCATGTTTACTTTTTCCCTCCAACTATAACATTATTATTTATTCCATGGATTTACTATCGTGCTAGCATATACCACCAAGTACACAATGGTAAAGAGGTTCGATGGTCTTGAATTCTGGGAGCAACGATGCAGAGCTCTTGAGCTATCGCAAACGCCCGCTACAAAATCACCTACCGACAGCGAGCCATCCCTGTCATTCGAGAGCCCAGAAATACCCAGCGCTGGGCCAGCATCACCAGCTCCATCACTAATAAAATGGCCGACGACTGCAAAACCACTCGGAAACGTCGATGATTCTGAGCCCATCTTCATTCAGACTGTATCTGCAGTCCACGATGTCCGCAACTCCATGTCCTTTTCGCCCTCATTGGACCAGCACAGCCAATCTGCATGCGTGCTACGGCCAAGCAGCTTTGAAGGAAAGGAGGAGTTCCTCACTGTTATTAGCAGAGGTGGATCAGATATAAAACGGGACAGGAGTATGGATGAGAGGAAATCGCCGTTAGCTGGCTCAAATATTACACAACTCAGACGAAGATCACCACTGCGACTCCAAACAACCAACCTATCTGGAATGGCACAGCATCAACAAAGACACTCAATGATGCCAAATCTTCCAGCCGCGAATACCAACGATTCACCGCTGGACCACAGACACACATTGAGTGCGTCAGCAGATTGCAACAAGTGCATCACCCGCCAAACAGACAAAGCATTCGAAGCCCTCACCAACGCCCTGAACAACAAACGCCAAGACGAAACAAAACATCTAACAGTTATCCGACCAACCATAGACTGCCCCATGCCATCGCTCAAGTCACCAAAACCAATTCGACCCAAAATGATACGCCAAAAAACGCAGGAATGGGCAGCGACGCAAGAAGATATCGATAGCTCTACAGCGAGCTCTTTATCAAGTCCAATGAGTCCAATGATGCCGGTCCAGATGTCGCTATATGGGAAGGACTCGGACAAGTCTGAAATACCCCCGATGGGGTGTAATCTGGATCATGACTTGGAGGACTTTTTGAAGTGGGAGGCACGGAATGTATGTGCTTATGGATATGGGACAAATGGATATACCCTTTCGCCATAGACTAGAAAACGATTTAATGACGGGAGGATGATATACGGTTAAATTGCTGGACATCCTATGACTAGAATATTCCCTAATAATACCCTCATAATTGATATAATCGACTGCTCATAGAAGTGGGCGAGATCATTTCAGAAGACGCCTCATCGTACTAGTGCGAGTCGCATGAAGAGTGTCATATGTCTATATTAGCGTTATGTCAGACATTATAATCACTTCTAGATCTCGTTAATGATCATAACGTTACTTATTACTGTACTGCAGATGATGGACCAGCGGGATGGAATTGAAGACCCATTTTATCGGCTACAATATACTAATTGGGCATAAAGCCAACCATCTCATCCAATGATATTTGAGATCGCTCTCCGGACCAAAGGACACAACAGTCAACATCCAGCCTAGCCAAGGCGTAATTGGTGACTTGACGCTGTAGCTGCATTGTCTACTTGTCGGCTTTACTTCCAATTACGTGATAATTTACCTTAATTCGACCTTGGTTGCTGAGTAATGGGAATATCATCAAGTCTACCCATTGCTCCAGGTGAGGGGTCATGTCAATGACCTAACCACTATATAAAGACACACGCACCTATTGTAACAACACTCATTATCCACGACATAATCAGCAGTAAAAATGGCCTCAGCGACTTCGTTCCGCGATCTCGTTGGCATTCCCGCCTCGACGGCTAGCCCCTCCGACAGCGTTCTCATTATCATCGATGCGCAGAACGAGTACGCTGAAGGCCAGCTCAAAGTGACCAACGCTGGTGAGTCGCGCAAAGTCATCGCTGGACTTTTGGAGAAGTACAGAGCTGCGAATGGGAGTGTCGTGCATGTTGTACATGACACACCAGAGGGCGCGCCCGTCTTTACCCCGGGTACTAAGCTTGCTGAGGAGTTTGACGAGCTTAAGCCCAAGGACGGCGAGGCTGTTATCCACAAGAACTTCCCTGGTTCATTCACCAAGACGGATCTTCAGAGCGTGTTGGATAAGACTGGGAAGAAGAAGGTTGTTCTTACAGGCTACATGGTAAGTCACCGACTTATATACCTGAGATGCAAGACTAATCACGTAAAGGCCCATGTCTGCGTCTCGACTACCGCGCGTCAAGCTGACGAGCTTGGCTTTGACGTCATCATTCCCGAAGACGCCGTCGGCGACCGTGACATCCCCGGCGTCGACGCCTCACAGCTGGTCAAGGTATCACTGAGCGAGATTGGCGATGCCTTCGGAACCATCATCAAGAGCAGCAGCATTGCTTAGAACTATCTATAAGCGATATAAACTTTTACAATCTATGTCATTACAATTCATTATACCTTTCATTCCTGCTTCTCTGAGAATTCCGGCTGTACGAGTTCCCTCCGTGTGAACTTAACGTTGAAGTCTGTCTGCTTGACGAACCAGGCGTTGATGATCCTCCATTCCTTACTTGGGTCTTCAAAGTTGATCTGTTTCTTGTTAGTATTTACTTCGCATACTGTGGATTGAGTGTAGCCTACCTCGAATCGTCGTAGAAGACTTGGTACAACCTTGTAGATCTCCAATAGACTGATATTCTTGCCAATACATGTTCGGCTACCCATGCCAAATTGGAACATCATGCCAGTCATCTTCTTAATGCGCTTGTCTTCCTCCTCAGCGTCAAGCTTAGGATCAGGTAACCAGCGCTCAGGCCGGTATACATCAGTGTCGTTTCCAAAGATCTCTGGGCGGTTATGGATGATCCAGGCTGAGACACCGACGATTGTACCGCCCTTGACAAACTCGCCTCCAATCTCTGCTCCCTGGGGAGGAACGATTCTCTCAAGAGGAAGACCTGGTGCGGGATGCATTCGGAAAGCTTCCTGGACACAAGCATGAAGGTAAGGGAACTTCTGAGCCTCGGAGAAAGTGACCAGACCAGTTTCGTAGTCAGAAAAGACACCAGCCTTGGCAGCTTCGTCAAGCTCCTTCTTCAGCTTCTGGTAGCACTCGGGGTTTCGGAGGAGGTAGTAGAAGACGGCGGAGAGAGTAATAGCTGTAGTTTCTGAACCTGCAAAGGCCATAGAAACGGCCATGGTCTGGACTAGAGTGTCTGTCATGAACTCAGGGCGGGCTTCGCGAGCAGCAATGAACTTGGAGAGCAGGTCTTGGCCCAAGGGCTGCTTCTTGAGGTTGCTGGTAGGAAGGCTATCGACGGACTTGAGTTCGGGGATGAGACGTTCAGCCATGCGGGCGCGGGCGAAGCGTGCGACAGCGATTGTTGAGTCAAAGAGACCCCACTGGGAGAGCTTGAGGTAGATAGGGTTCTTCTGGAAGATGAGGTCGAGGAAGGGGATTTGTCCGATCTGAGACCTGTTAGTAAAGAGCTTGGAGAAGTGAATGGATGACTTACAGGTGCAACATAGAGGAACAGCTTGCCCAGGTACGCGACAATACCCTCAACATCCTCATTCTTCTCAATGAAGCCATGCCTCTTGCTATAAGTGATCTCGCCAATGACATCAAAGGCATAGAACTGAAGCCATTGTGTGAAGTCACAGACATCAGACCTCTTGGCAAAGAGATTCTCGGTCTGTTCCAAGAATAATTTGGTGGTGTTGTCGACAAAGGGCTCGTATTGAACGAGTGCGCTCATGGAAAAGGCAGAGTTGACACATCTGCGGAATTGGGAGTGGAAGTCATTGTCTGTAGTGCTGAAGAGAGATGCGAGACGGTGGCCCTTGACAACAGATTGTTGTACAATGTAAAAGTCGGACTGAAGACAGTAAGCATGAAGTTCCTACAGCCAAGTGAGTGGCATACCTTGAAATAGCCCTTGCTGAGACCATAGATGGACTTGAGAACAGCAGGGTCCGCAAACGATAGAACATTTGGTCCCAATCTGACAATATCACCATGCTTAGCATGAAGTTTCTGCAGCGTCACCTCAGGTCTCTGCCCATAAACATCCCATAAGCGCCACCAATCCGTCAAAGACGCCAAAAAGGGACCGGGGTATTTATTTAGACCATGGTGATATCTGTTCTTGACCAGCCACGCGACAGTCAGTGATGTAAGTACCAACACCCAATGCTGGGCGAGGGCACTGAGAAGCGTTTCAACCAAGCCACTGTGCATGTTGAAGGCACAAAAAAGGGGCAAACAAATTAAAGAGTTGTTGAAGAAGGCACTGAAGTGGTTTATTTCTTTTATTTTTCTATCTAGCATACTCTCTCTCCTTATATCACTTTCCAACTTAGACCAGATCTTGATGACAGTCTCGGTCTTCGGGTACTCCAGGTTTGCCCCCACAGGTCATTCTGGGGTATTTGGGGACAAAATGATCCACCAGCTCGGCAAGTAAACACGGCAGATACAGCTGATGCAGATATCCGAGCGCACTTTTACGGTTTGGTAAATAAATGTCATCATAATTATGTACCTATAGCATATTACTCGGAAAGCGAGGCGAGGAGAGTTTTCCCCTGCGACATGCCTGCGTTGGAGCTAATAAATGTCGTCGGCAGATGTGAACGGGAGAGCAATGATAACGCAGATAAAGTAAGCAGACGGCGACGATAACGAGTCTTCATTCGCACAGAGGAAACACGGCATTCGGAGTTCGCGGATGAGAGATAGACTGCAGAGTGTGCACGTCGTCATATCGCGTATATCACAACTGCCGTGTCACAGAATTTGCCGATGCTGGGATCGCACAAGGTTTTGTTGTGTTGCGTTGCATTGAGGCTCCCTTTTCATGCGCCGTGTCTCGAGTCTGGTTGGACGCATTGCGTATTTATCAGCTGTGATTCATTATCTGTGCCAGAACTAAGTTTTTTCCCTTCTTATCCTCTCTTTTCTCATCAGATCATGTCATTGAACCCCAGCCTTTATGCCATAAGTCCTCAATTGATGTCGGGAAATTTCGCGAGGCACCACCTTCTCGCGCGCTCAATGCAACCGCTATCTGTCCGGAGCTCTTAGAGGAAAGACTTTTCGGAAGTACGGATGAAGATGCAATGTATCCGACCCAGAGATACCTCTCATATCGAGTGTAGTATTGGACCTGACAGTTGTTCAGTGTGCACTCGCAGCAAAGGTTCCAGTCCTTCCATGCTCCTGTTGAATTGCGTTCGGATATACGGCAAGAATGTAAAGTTTACGGCTCAGACCAGACTTTATGGCATTCAATGCTATTGTCGGCCCGTTCCGAAGTTTATAAGGCTCATGAAGCAATTTTGTGCAAAGGTAATAATGAGAGCGCAGAGGCAGATGGTATGAAGGCTTCTAAGGCATACATGTGATATCAACCTCTTTAACTGAATAATCTAACATACATATCCAAAGCCCTCAATACTGCGAGTCTATTTATCAGTTATGATATATCGTTCTAGCAAAGCTTTAACAACAGAAGCCGACGTGGCCGCAGCAAAGTCTTGCCATTTCTTGTTCTTATGAGAGTCTGCATAGTCGCAGACACCTTTCACCACAATACATGGCAAGTCTTCCCACAACCCAGCGCTCTCCATCTCAAATGCCTCAATGCCAAGTCGTTGAGCAAGTCCATCTCGATCATGACTCGACTTGAGCACCGTATCTCCAGAACCAAATCGCCCCAGAAAGATCAAAGGCTTTTGTGCCTTGCAAATATTACCTTGATCTTCTAAAGCAACTTTCTCTTCTAGTCGAGACCTCGGTACGAGAAATTCCTCGTCGCATCCCGCTTCGTCACAGGATACGCCACGACAGCGAACGCATATCAGGCTTGGGCTGCTGAAACATGTACATAGTACCAGAGTGTCGACCTGATGCTGGTAGGATGGTTCGTATAGCCGATCATTAGCTGAGCCAGGGTACTGATATTTCGGGTTACTCTGCTGCATTTGTTCCAAAACCTCTGCTGATCTTTCCGTAACATCGTCAAGAAAGACATCAGTTTTCAAGTGAATAAGGAAATTGTTTATCAGCTTTCTCGCAGTATGTATGGGCTGTTTGGTTACGAAGTTGTCTTGGTACCTTCTTCCAAAGTCGTACTGTACCATATTTGAACTGACTACAACATCACCAAGAAGGACTTCTCGCATTCTACCACTGGGTGATCGCATTTCTGGGATACCGCCGCAGATGCCAGCTAGGAAGACCATTTCTAACTCTGTGTAGGAACATTTCAAGCTGGCAGCTGCAGTTGCTGCGCTTGCTTTACCCATACTAGACAAGAGCAGAACAACAATATCAAGGTCGCCTATTCGCCCATTGACGTAGTGGTTTGTATCGCCTTTGAGTTTGCCGTAGTGGTGATGGTGTTCTTTCCAGGTGTAGCTGAAGAGTGACCGGATAGCGTCAAATTCCAGTGGCAGGGCGCAAATAATAGCAGCTTTGAAGCCACAACGATCATTTGGAGGCTGAACATCCCCCTCAGAGTATCCGGTCGTTGTATTAAGGAACGTCTTTGGCTTGGTAGGGAAGTCCTTGTCTGAGTCGGCTTTCCGTGGTAGCAACTGACGATATGCGTCTGACAGCTCTCCAGACATATCAAAAACATGCACAAAGTCAACATCTTTCTCGGTTGTTGTACGGGTCCGTTTGCTCGTTGGTGCCATTATTGACTCAATTTCTAGGTTCATAGACTGCTGCCGCTTCAAAACGAGATTCGGTGAGCAGTTTTCCAAAGAAGTCTCGAGGTGCTGAACGATGTGATGATAGAGCTTATCTCGAATAGTCATATCTGCCTGGATGTCGTCCGTTCTGACGTTTTGAAGTTGGCTATGAACGCTTAGGCACCCTCTAATGGCTTCCGTGTAGGAGTCTTCCAGCCTTGCACCCCGTTCTTGCAGATCATCCAAGCTTGATAAGAGCTCGAGCCATACTTGCTTATTCTCTTCGCCGTAGTGAGGACGTATATCCAGCGGGATGGCCTCTCCATCATCCAGCTCCAGCAAGATCTTAGCAAAGGAAAGAAGCACTGGATGCCCAATACGGAAGAGTCGGAATTCAGGGGAGCTGGGAAATTGAGACGAAAATGAACGGTAGAATGTTTCTCTTTCGGTGTGATTTTGCAATGGCCCGAAAAAGCAAATTTCTTTAGAATCCAAGCTAGCATCAAAGAAATCCAATAGACAGTATCCTAGTTCGACAGCAAGCGCTCTCTTGGCTCTAAGTGTATAGTGGACCGTAGTATGTTGATCACCCTGTCGCTGTGCAATCAGATCTCGGACCGTTTGACGCTTAAACATGCCACTGGCAATTCTTTCATCAAGAGATTGGCGTGGCAAGTTCCTGAGAATGGGGTGACCATTGAAGTCATGAGATAATGTTGGCATGCAGGAACTTAGAAGTTGTCCTTTTTGCGGCAATAGCCTCAGCTTATAGTTCTGCCCATAGGCACTTATCATTTCACAACATAGATCAGAAACCTCTTTCTGACAATTATTTTGTCTAGCAACCAACGTCAGTAAAGTATAAGCATTCATCGAGAAACATGGGCATACCCGCCAGATGTACAATGGACGCCTTTCCATGATTCTGGTTCCGCGTTATCTGAGCATGTCGATAAGAATAACTGCAATTCAGGAGACCTGCTTTGCCCAGGATTCAATGCTGCAAGCTCCAGAAAAAGCCTGTGATTTGCTTGGCAACTGAAACGCTCGAAGACCAACTGAAACGTTTCAGAGGCCAACTCTCTTAGCCTCAAATCTTTCCAAATATCGCTCCTTGTCCGCTGAGGGGCACCAGGTTCTGTTTTCTGGGTCCTTGAAAGGGCTCTTGCAACCAAGCTGTTGAATTCTTTCGTGACAGTCAGGCATTTTGTCATCATCTCATCCGTAAATTTAAACAGATTTTGATTGGGGCCGTTTACTAGGTTGAAGCGGCTCGATTCAACCGTTTGAAGGTGCTGCAGAAAGATAGAGAGTCCAGATAAGTAAGGATACGTTCTGTTCCCCCCGGTGACCTTTGTGACGATTGGATTTACTGCTTCATTTAGTAGGCAACATAACTCATCGAGATTATGCCGGAGGAGCTCAAAATGTTCCTTTTCAAAGTGAAGCCTGTCGCTTTTTATAAGAAAAACCTCCCGTAAGTTTCTCTCCAAAGTCTCGTTTTGTCTACTGGTCGTGGAATTCTGCCAGTTTCGCTTGAGAGGTTGATAGCGAGCGAGACGCGGTGCTAATAGTTTCGCTACTTCATAAAGCAGGCGCCACTCAGGACTTTCACTCGAATAAGGCATTTCAGAACATGAATGAATGCGAGTTTGTGCCGCGAGGTTAAAGCCGACTTGCCGATGGGCTGTGTATTCAAAGGTTGAGGGTCAGCAAATGCATGGAAATACCAAAATCAGGCTGTCAATCATCCATCCTCTGCAATGCGGCCCAATTGGATGGATAAACTTCCCCGCTCGCGGACTTAATTAATTCCGCTCGCTGCAACTCGTCATAAGATCATTGATTTATGTCTTTGGAAGATTCGTGAGAGTCTCACGTTCGTAACCCACAGGATTCCATAATGTCAGTGAATCACGACAAAGAAAATCACAATGCAATTCGCATCCTGGCTACAGAATGCGAGACTATACTTCAAAGTCTTATTGACAATGAAACTCAAAGAGCTGCCAAATTTCTCTTCGAGGAATATCTTCAACGGCTTTCAACTTGGGCTGCTTATCTTGGGGTATTCGCACAGGCAAGCCAGTGTCTCGACCACCGCTTAAATGATTCAATCGATATCCAGGACCTCGTCCTGCGCGGTCTGGACTCCCTGGGAAGACCCTTAACGTCAAGTTTGTCTATTATCTTCCTCTATAAAGGCGACTAGAAGTTTTAACTAATTCTTAATAGTATCTGAGAATAAAGATAGATTTGCATCTATGGGTATTGACGACCGCGAAGCCTCTCTATTGAGTAATGAGGTGGACTGTCTCGAGATTGAAGACGCCCTTGAACAACTTTATCGACTTGCAACTGCGATAAAAAGGTCCTCAAGAAAGACTGTTGAGCAGAGAGCAAGCCAATTTGCTGAAAAGGTCGAACTAGAGCCTGTTAAGAAGTTATTTGTAAGAACTATCGAATGCCTATATCCGCAAATTGATCAATCTCTGCAAGATCTCCTTTCCACATCTATGTTTGATCGATTCACCAGAGTCATATTCTTGGGCATTCGGCAGGCTACCTTGGCAGAAAGATACCTTGAACAACGTTCGCTACCAACAATCTCAGAGAAGCGTCGGGGCGCAGCTAGACCAGGCCCCGAGCTGGGAACTTTGAGAAATTACATACCAATCCATGGCCCTTCAGTTCAGACGCGCGATCGATCACTAGCACCTCCAACATCCCTCGCCCCTAGCAGGTTTTGGCAACACATAAATGTCGGGGTGCCAAATGTGGACATGAATAAAACGACATCTATTGCAATTCACCGAACTAGCTACCCTCCGCCTCCTAAATCACAAAGGCAAGAACCGGGACTCTGTGAATGGTGCGGCGAGCCGCTCAAAAGCCGAGATATGGACCCTATCTACTGGAGGTATGTTTAATAGCTACTCTCCATTTTCTTTTCTCAATACATGATTTAGGCAGCATGTCGACCGCGATCTTAAGCCTTATATATGTTTGGCCGAACATTGTCCAGTTGCAATTGGATACCCTAGCTTTCGAGAGTGGTCTAGCCATATGCAGCAGCACAACGAGACTTGGTGCCGGACGGTATATTCGCCAGCGACATATATTTGCCCGCTGTGCATAGGCAATCCACCGTCCTTCGTTAACCGTGACAAATTGTCTCAGCACCTGACAAGCGAGCATCAGTCAGCTAACTTTGATGACCGTCAGCTTTCCATTATTGCTTGCCAAAGCCAGGGGTTCAAGGATCGACCAAAAGACGAATGTCTCTTATGCGGATTTGTAGTTGAGAGCGAAGACCAAAAGGAGGTCTCATCTAAACGTGAAAGCAAATCAAGGAGAGAAACAAGCACCAAAAGACTCAAGACTGGTCAACTGCAGTCAGTTCCCGCTGCTACTAGCTCTAATGACCCGGAGAAGGATGGTCATGAGGAAAGGAAGAATGAACATATGGCCCGCCATATTGCTGCTCATCTGCAAACCCTCATGTTCTTGACTCTGCGTGTTATTTCGATGCAACAAGGAGTGGGCTCGGACGATGAAGATGAAGCTGAAAGCAACGCTGGTACAAACGATGTTCAGGATTACCAAGGCTCGAACCATTCAGATGGACCACCCTCTTTTGAAGATGCAAACCGTTGCTCGGATATACCCTGGCTCCCAGCTGCAGAGCCATACTTTTTTAACTTTGTTACACAAGAACGTACAGTTTTCATACATCCCACTCTCGAAATTGCGGACATATTTGATACATCTATAAAGTTCCCAAATTCTTCAACTGTTCAGGAAATAATTAGTCATATGGAGACCCTTTTAGCAATCATCGAGCAGAATGGACGCTTTTATCATTCCTCAATAGGGGCTTTAGAATCCACTCACCACGGCATTTCCCAATGGCAATGTGTAAGTTACTCAAAGTACCATATTGATTTCGAGTACTAACAGTAATCAGTGCACTTGCGACTGTGGCTGGCAAAGTATTATTGATAATCCATGTTGCTCTGCTTGTGAGCAACCTCGTTGTGACCAATGTATATATTGCTAAGAGGTGGATATTTATTATAACTACTCTTTATATTATATTTATATAGTTCCATCTTCCTACTGTCGATCGACACGAGACTACATTTCATAGACTTATTTTACATTTTATACATAAACAGATATTGCTGTTAAGTCTCTGCATCCATGCACTGGTATAAACTAGTGTAGTGGCATATCTCGGTTGAACTCTCCCTTATCTATATGCTTAAAGGAAACTTTATTTTTATAATCCCTAATAGTTCCCGTGGAACCTCAAAGAGGAAATCTGCAAGCTACACAAGATAGAGCCAAAGCTAAATGGACAATGTCGTAGACTGCCTGTTATGCTAGACTTATATGGAATTTCAGCGCAGCCTCATTTGACGAAAGGGGAAAGGCGTGGGCTGCTATGAAGCTCTGGATTGTAAATGTGTCGCGCGCTATTGGCGTCGCTTAGCATGGGCCGGGCCTCACTCTGTAAGGGCGTGGAGTTTGATGCCTCTATCACGAGATCAGTATTAGCTTGCAAAAGGCAGTTAGAGAGATAGATAATCCACGTTTCAGCTTTGAATCACAAAATCAACTGTCGGGGATCTTTAGAGTTGGAAACTCTGCCTCAGGACAAGCAGGACAAGCGGTGAAGGGTGTCTTAGACCGATGGTGGTGACTGGATAGGTTTTGGGCTAATGGTATCTGGGGTCCCGCTGAGCCGCAGTTCAGCATGCTTCGTAATTATGGAGCGCGCCACGCTATTGACAGTTGTGCACTGTAAGTAAGCGCGCTATTCTTAATAGTATAATGCACGCGTTGGTGATTCTGTATTTGAAATACGGTTGGACTTGGTAGATGGGTTATGGGTTATGCGCTTCTTTGCGAAGATTGGGATGTGAGATATGGAAAAGGGTGCCAATTCCTTCAATGTTATGTTGTAAATTTGCCAGTTGGCCGTAGTAGCACTATTGCCATAATGATGCTATCACATTTCCCGCGACCAGTCAGATGCAGGGTATTATTAAATGTACGGCTGTGGGTCGACGAGTCACTTTTCAGCTCCCATTTTCCCTCCGAGGCTGAGACATCTGAAGCTTCTAGCCAGCATCCGGACGTATCCGTACCGAAACGGTCAACCCCAGCGCTTATCCACGTATCGATCGGATTCTAGAACCGTGCAGCTCGTTAACATGGCACGATGGCTGCTTCTGTGTACATTAAGATGGGGTCTTGATCCGTAAGGGGAAGCTATTCCGGCACTTCAGCTTTCAGCTTCAAGCCAAGATCTTTCCTAAAAGCGCTTCTGTCCATCTTGGCATGAAATCAAACGAGTCTCAGTATACAGAAATGACAAGTAACTTGAGAAACCTTGCGTATATTGCCCTCAACATAAATGTTATGCAGGAAATGTAACTAGTCGGCAGCTATCTATGTTCCCTGATATTCATCTATGAAATTCACTTATAAATACCAGCAGACGTCCGGTCATTCGGCACTTAATCCCTTCCATCTTCAGACATCTCACAGCCCACTTTACTCGATTTATATTCTTTTTCGTCTTCAGTCTCTTCAAAATGGTAGCCACCGTCATTCTCTAGTCTTCCACCAACTGTACCCGCTGCGCCTAAGCCAGGGGACATTATCAAGCATCCCTCGCTCGATGAGAAGAAGAAGGAGGCTAGCGTTAGTATAAAAGATGCACCACTCTCCGATATCGACCCTGGTGTTTTCAACAGCGAGCTCGTGAAGCTCAAGATCTATGCAAAGCCCCAGAAAGATCTCTCTGCGAAACCAGAAATTGGCAAAGGTAACATCGTGAAGGGTGCCTATATTGGAACCCAAGCTGCGGTAACTCACGCCCATGGCCGAATTGAGCGGAGGTAAGACCCTCCGCCTCACAGTGTGACTGGATACTTACCCATGTCCTCAGCTACGAGTCGTATTTTGATGTTCTGCAAGTTGAGCCTACTCTACCTCGTTATGTCGACCTCAGCCAAAAGAAAGAGCTCTTTCAGTGGTCGGCCTACCCGGCAGAAGATGGCAAGCCTGCTCAAT